>OY997268.1:601914295-603193581 GCA_963921465.1 Triticum timopheevii
CCACTCTCGTGGCCTGGTGCTTGCCCCTCCTGCAGTGTTTTCAGTGCCTAAAATCCTCAAATATTCCATAAAAAATCATACTAAATTTGCAGGGCATTTGGAGCACTTTTATTTTCAGGATATTTTTTTAATGCACGGATAATTCAGAAAACAGACAGATAATACTATTTTTGCTTTATTTATTCTAAATAACAAAAAGTAAAAAGAGGATACAGAGGGTTGTGCCTTCTAGTTTCATCCATCTCATGATCATCAAAAGGAATCCACTAACAAGGTTGATCAAGTCTTGTTAACAAACTCATTCCGAATAACACGGAACTGGAGAAATTTCAAATAACACTAAGTTACCTCAACGGGGATATGAAAATCCCCAACAATAAGAATATCATACTTTTTCTTGATAGTAGGGAGAGGAAATTCAAACCTCCAATAATAATAGTTGGAACTTTTCCAATAGAATTGATGCTATGAACTTGAGATTTTTTCCTCGGAAAGTGTACTGTATGCTCGTTACCATTAACATGATAAGTGACATTGCCTTTGTTGCAATCAATAACAGCCCCTGCAATATTAAGAAAAGGTTTACCAAGGATAATAGACATACTATCGTCCTCGGGAATATCAAGAATAACAAAGTCCGTTAAGATAGTGACATTTGCAACCACAACAGGCACATCCTCACAAATACCGACAGGTATAGCAGTTGATTTATCAGCCATTTGCAAAGATATTTCAGTAGGTGTCAACTTATTCAATTCAAGTCTACGATATAAAGAGAGAGGCATAACACTAACACCGGCTCCAAGATCACATAAAGCAGTTCTAACATAATTTCTTTTAATGGAGCATGGTATAGTCGGTACCCCGGGATCTCCAAGTTTCTTTGGTATTCCAGCCTTAAAAGTGTAATTGGCAAGATTGGTGGAAATTTCAGCTTCCGGTATCTTTCTTTTATTTGTGATGATATCCTTCATATACTTAGCATAAGGATTTACTTTAAGCATATCAGTTAAGCGCATACATAAGAAAATAGGTCTAATCATTTCAGCAAAACGCTCAAAGTCCTCATCATCCTTGGTTTAGGAGGAAAGAGCATGGGTTTCTGAACCCATGGTTCTCTTTCTCTACCGTGCTTCATAGCAACAAAATCTCTCTTATCATAACGTTGATCCTTTGATTGTGGGTTATCAAGATCAACAGCAGGTTCAATCTCTACTTCATTGTTTTTGCTAGGTTGAGCATCAACATGAACATTATCATTAACATTATCACTAGGTTCATGTTCATCACCTGATTGAGTTTCAGCATCAGAAATAGAAATATCATTGGAATTCTCAGGTGTGTCTACAGTAGGTTCACTAGAAGCATGCAAAGTTCTATCGTTTTTCTTCTTCTTCTTTTTAGAAGAACTACGTGCCTCTAAATTATTTCTCTGAGAATCTTGCTCGATTCTCTTAGGGTGGCCTTCAGGATACAAAGATTCCTGAGTCATTCTACCAGTTCTAGTAGCCACTCTAACAACAAAGTCATTTTTATTATTTAATTCCTCAAGCAAATCATTTTGAGCTTTAAGTACTTGCTCAGCTTGAGTAGCAACCATAGAAGCATATTTGCTAATGCGTTTGAGTTCACCTTTAACTCTAGCCATATTATCGCTTACGCGTCCTATCTCGAAAGCATTATTCTTTAACTCTCTACCAACATAAGCATTAAAACTTTCTTGTTTAGCCATAAAATCATAAAATTCATGTAAACATGGGCTATGAAATTTAGTAGAGGGGATTTCAACTTTATCATATCTATAGAGAGAATTTACCTTTACTACCTGTGTCGGGTTATCAAGACAATGTGGTTCTTAAACAGGCGATATATTAAGACCATGTATTTCTTCAATAGGAGGTAAATTCTTAACATCTTCAGCTTTAATACCTTTTTCTTTCATTGATTTCTTTGCCTCTTGCATATCTTAGAAATAAAACACCTCTCTTCTTCGGAGTGGGTTTAGGAATAGGCTCAGGAGTTGGCTCAATTGGTTCAGGAATTGCCTCTAGAATTGGCTCAGGAAGAGTCCAATTATTTTCATTAGTCAACATATTATTCAATAGTAATTTAGCTTCATGACTGTTCTTTCCCTGAAAACGCAACCAACACAACTATCCAAGTAGTCCTTGGAAGCATCGGTTAGTCCATTATAAAAGATATCAAGTATTTCATTTTTCTTAAGAGGATGATCAGGCAAAGCATTAAGTAACCGGAGAAGCCTCCCCCAAGCTTGTGGGAGACTCTCTTATTTGATTTGCACAAAATTATATATTTCCCGCAAGGCAGCTTGTTTCTTATGAGCAGGGAAATATTTAGCAGAGAAGTAATAAATCATATCCTGGGGACTACGCACACAACCAGGAGCAAGATAATTATACCAAGTCTTAGCCTCACCCTTTAATGAGAAATGGAAATATCTTAAGGATATAATAATAGCGAGACTTCTCATCATGAGTAAACAGGCTAGCTATATCATTCAACTTGGTAAGATGTGCCACAACAGTTTTAGATTCAAGGCCATAAAAAGGATCAGATTCAACCAAAGTAATAATCTCAGGATCAACAGAGAATTCATAATCCTTATCAGTAACACAGATAGGTGAAGTAGCAAAAGCAGGGTCAGGTTTCATTCTAGCACTAAGAGACTGTTGCTTCCATTTAGCTAATAATCTCTTAAGATCATATCTATCATTGCAAGCAAAGATAGCTCTAGCAGCTTCTTCATTCATAACATAACCCTCAGGAACAACAGGCAATACATAATCATTGGGAGAACCTTCATCATCACTATCATAAATAATAGCATCTTCAATATTTTCATTCCCCCTAACTCTAGCAAATTGTTCATCAAGAAATTAACCTAATGGCAAAGTAGTATCACGCACGGAAGTAGTTTCATCATGCATAGCAGAAGTGGCATCATCAATAACATGCGACATATCAGAATTCATAGCAGTAGCAGGTTTAGGTGTCGCAAGCCTACTAATAACGGAAGGAGAATCTAGTGCATTGCTAGATGGCAGTTCCTTACCTCCCCTCGTAGTTGAGGGCAAAATAGTAGTTCTGTCGCCTTTCAAGTTCTTCATAGTGATCAACGGATATAAATCCCAAGTGACTCAGAGAATAGAGCTATGCTCCCATGCAATGGCGCCAGAAATTAGTCTTGATAACCCACAAGTGTAGGGGATCGCAACAGCTTTCGAGGGTAAAGTATTCAACCCAAATTTATTGATTTGACACAAGCGGAGCCAAAGAATATTCTTGAGTATTAGAAGTTGAGTTGTCAATTCAACCACACCTGGATAACTTAGTATCTGCAGCAACATATTTAGTAGCTAAAGTGGTATGATAATAAAGGTAACGGTGGCAAAAGTAAAGATAATAGTTTTTGGGGTTTTGTAGTAGTTGTAACAGTAGCAACGAAAAAGTAAATAAGCGAAGAACAATATATGAAAAGCTCGTAGGCAATGGATCAGTGATGGATAATTATGCCGTATGCGATTCCTCATGTAATAGTTATAACATAGGGTGACACAAAACTAGCTCCAGCTCATCAATATAATGTAGGCATGTATTCCGTAAATAGTCATACGTGCTTATGGAAAAGAACTTGCATGACATCTTTTGTCCTACCCTCCCGTGGCAGCGGGGTCCTAGCGGAAACTAAGGGATCTTAAGGCCTCCTTTTAATAGAGAACCGGAACAAAGCATTAGCACATAGTGAATACATGAACTCCTCAAACTACGGTCTTCACCGAGAAGTATCCCGATTATTGTCACTCGGGGTTGTCGGATCATAACACATAATGGGTGACTATAGACTTGCAAGATAGGATCAAGAACACACATACATTCATGAAAACATAATAGGTTCAGATCTGAAATCATGGCACTCGGGCCCTACTGACAAGCATTAAGCATAGCAAAGTCATAGCAACATCAATCTCAGAACATAGTGGATACTAGGGATCAAACCCTAACAAAACTAACTTGATTACATGATAAATCTCATCCAACCCATCACCGTCAAGCAATCCTACGATGGAATTATTCACGCACGACGGTGAGCATCATGAAATTGGTGATGGAGGATGGTTGATGATGATGACAGCGACGAATCCCCCTCTCTGGAGTCCCGAACGGACTCCAGATCAGCCCTCCCGAGAGAGATTAAGGCTTGGCGGCAGCTCCATGTCGTAAAACACGATGAAACTTTCTCTCTGATTTTTTACTCCCCGAACGTGAATATTTGGAGCTGGAGTTGAGGTCGGTGCAGGTCCAGGGGGCGCGCCCTATAGGGGGGGCCTGTCTCGTGTATAGGCCGTGGGCCCCCTAGTGTATTTCTTTTGCCTAGAAATTCTTATTAATTCCAAAAAGTGCCTCCGTGGATTTTCAGGACATTCCGAGAACTTTTCTTTTCTACACATAAAACAACATCATGGCAGTTCTGCTGAAAACAGCGTCAGTCCGGGTTAGTTTCATTCAAATCATGCAAGTTAGAGTCTAAAAACAAGGGCAAAAGTGTTTGGAAAAGTAGATACGTTGGAGATGTATCAACTCCCCCAAGCTTAAACCTTTGCTTGTCCTCAAGCAATTCAGTTGATAAACTGAAAGTGATAAAGAAAAACTTTTACAAACTCTATTTGCTCTTGTTGTTGTAACATGAAAAGCCAACATTAAGGTTTCAGCAAATATTATGAACTAACCGTACTCACAATAACACTTAGGTCTCACAATTACTCATATCAATAGCATAATCAGCTAGCGAGCCATAATAATAAAACTCGGATGACAACACTTTCTCAAAATAATCATAACATGATATAACAAAATGGTATCTCGCTAGCCCTTTCTGAGACGGCAAAACATAAATGCAGAGCACCTTTAAAGATCAAGGACTGGCTAAACATTGCAATTCATGGTAAAAGAGATCCAGTCAAGTCATACCCAATATAAACCAATAGTAATGAATGCAAATGATAGTGTGCTCTCCAGCGGGTGCTTTTTAATAAGAAGGGTGATGACTCAACATAAAAGTAAATAGATAAGCCCTTCGCAGAGGGAAGCAGGGATTTGTAGAAGTGCCAGAGCTTGATTTTAAGATAGAGATTGAATAACATTTTGTGCGGCATACTTTCGCTGTCAACACAACAACTATGAGATGGATGTATCTTCCATACTACATGCATTAAAGGCAGTTCCCAAACAGAATGGTAATGGTTTATACTCCCCAAACAACCAACAAGCATCAATCCATGGCTTGCTTGAAACAACGAGTGCCTCCAACTAACAACAGCCCTGGGGGAGTTTTGTTTAATTATTTTGATTTGCTTTGATTTTTTTGGATCATGGGACTGGGCATCCCGGTTACCGGCCCTTTCTTGTGAATGAGGAGCGGAGTCCACTCCTCATGAGAATAACCCACCTAGCAAGGAAGACATAGGCATCCCTAGTTGTAACATGAGCTGCTCTAGCATACAAAACAGAATTTCATTTGAAGGTTTGGAGTTTGGCACATACAAATTTACTTGGAACGGCAGGTAAATACCGCATATAGGTAGGTATAGTGGACTCATATGGAACAACTTTGGGGTTTAAGGAGTTTGGATGCACAAGCAGTATTCCTGCTTAGTATAGGTGAAGGCTAGCAAAAGACTGGGAAGCGACCAACTGAGAGAGCGACAACAGTCATAAATATGCATTAAAATTAATTCACACCGAATACAAGCACATGAGTAGGATATAATCCACCATGAACATAAATATCATGAAGGATATGTTGATTTGATTCAACTACATGCGTGAACATGTGCCAAGACAAGTCACTCAATTCATTCAAAGGAGGATACCATCCCATCATATCACATCAGAATCATTCTAACAGCATGTTGGCATGCAAGGTAAACCATTATAACTCATAGCTAATCAAGCATGGCACAAGCAACTATAATCTCCAAATGTTATTGCAAATATGTTTACCTCATAATAGGCTGACTCAGAAACGATGAACTCATCATATTTAAAAAAAACAAGAGAGGTCGAGTTCATACTAGCTTTTCTCATCCCAATAAGTCCATCATATGTCGTCATTATTGCCTTTCACTCGCACGACCGAACGATGAGTATAATAATAATAGTGCACGTGCATTGGACTAAGCTCGAATCTGCAAGCATTCAACTCAAGAGAGAAGACATGAATATGGGCTCTAAGTTAAATAAACAATCATGCATATGAGAGCCACTAAACATTTTCAATATGGTCTTCTCGACCCCCAAAGGAAAGAAAAGAAAAGAAAACTATTTACACGGGAAAGCTCCCAACAAGTAAGAAGAAGAACTCGAAATCTTTTTGAGTTTTCATTTTAATTTCTACTACAAGCATGGAAATTAAACTAACTAATTTTTTTGGTTTTTCTTAGAGTTTATCAAACACACAAGAAGAAAACTAGAAAAAGAAATTTAAACTAGCATGGATAATACAATGAAAGAGTATGAGCACCGACGACTAGTGTGTGAACATAAATGTAAAGTCAGTGAGAAATGCGTTCTCAACCAAGCTTAGGCTTTTGGCCTAAGTTGGTCTAGTACCAAGGATCGCCTGGCTGATATCCATAAGTGAAACTGGGGTCGTACTGAGATGCAGCGGCAACCGCCTCCTGAGCAGCAGCGTGTTGGCGAGCTGCCTCCACTCCCCTCTCGTGTTCAACTGCTTCCTCCCTGGTGACAACATATCTTCCTTTTGCCTGATAATCAAAAAGGTAGGGAGCAGGAAGAGTAACAGGGACGGCGTTGCGTCTGTCATAGGTTAGTCGGTAATGGAGGAATTGTTCATTCCTCGCAAGAAATTGATGATTGAACATAGCTTCTTTATCCAAATAAATAGGAGGTAAAATCATATCTCCCTCTCGTGGGGCTATATTAAGATAATTAGCCACACGGGTTGCATAAATTCCTCCAAATAAATTTCCATTTCTACTATTATTCAGCAACCTACGTGCAACTATTGCCCCCAAGTTATAACCTTTATAGCCTAACACAGCACTCTTGAGGACACACAGATCAGGGACACACATGTGACATGCTTCATCCTTATCGTTAATGCATCTACCAATAAAGAGAGCAAAATAATGCATAGCAGGAAAATGAATGCTCCCTATGGTAGCTTGTGCTATGCCCCTAAATTCTCCCACAGTAATACTAGCAAGAAAATCTCTAAATTCAAATTTATGAGGATCATAAATACTACCCCACTGCGGGAGTCTGTAAGCAGTTGTGAAATCCTCTAAATCCATGGTATAAGATGTATCATAAATATCAAATATGACACTAGGAGAATTACGCGCACAATTATATTTATACCTCCGCACAAAAGAATCAGTCAATTGATAGTATTGCGGACACTTATCTTGTAAGAAGTCCTCTAGCTCGGCATTACGCACATATGCGTCAAATTCCTCCTTGAACCCTGCTTCGACCATAAAATCATCGGATGGCCACTCACAAGCTCATACATCCACGTCCCTCGGCAATTCAACATCTTGATCACGTATAGCAATCCTTGGCCCTTTCGTCACCGAGGAACCACCTTGGTACATTCTTCTAAACATAATTCTTTTTCTGAAATAATTCTGAAATTTTTAGTAACTTCAAAATAAAAGTGAATAAAACTAAACAAGATTGGTAGCAACTACTCCTACAAGTGCCTAGAGCCTATATCCTCATAAATTCAACATGCAAGTTCAAGAACATGGTCACCTATGCAACAAAAATTTGCAATGAATAAAGCACTAGAACAAAAACTAATTGGACCAATGGAGGAGTCACATACCAAGTGTTGGGGATATAACTATTGAATATAAACCGCCCAGGAGGGGCCGGTTTACCCTCAACCGTATTGAAGCCCATGAAGACTCAGAAGATGGCATTTTACTATGAAGAATAGAGGCCTGAAGCCCAGTGGCGGATTAGGCCCCACAATAATAAACCGCCATCATTATGTAACTTGTGTTGTAAGATAGGAAAGGAGAGTCCGAGCCGGACCCTTGTATGAGTCTGCCTGGGGACTCTGTAGACCGGCCGGGCGTCAACCTATGTATATAAAGGGACGACCCGGCGGCGGTTCAGGGACGACAGACAACAACTCGAGACTCAGGCAAGCGTATTTGCTCCCTGGTCATCGAAACCCAATCAATCCCATCACAGCTAGACGTAGGATTTTACCTTCATCGAAGGGGCCGAACTAGTATAAACTCTTGTGTCCCTTGTCCGGTTTAACCCCTTCAAGCTAACCCGCTGCGATGGCTCCACGACTAAGTCCTTTCATGAGGACATCTGACGTGTTAATTCCACGATAGTTGGCGCCCACCGTGGGGCTATCGCACGATTGTTCCAAGTTCTTGAAGGGCAGCTTTGAAGGACTCAAGGGGTACGTGGTCGGCCGGATGACCAAGAGTCATCACGGCAAGTTCTACATCGACGACGAAGGATGGGGCCCCGAGGCCGGCTCAATTGAGTATGGGTACCGGGTCCCCTTTGGGGGAATTCATGTCTTCATCGGCAAGATCGGCGAACCGGGCCCTGAGCCGGACATCTGCACCGACCTCGTCGAGACGGCTCAGCGTGCAAGTCCAGCCCGGGTTAAGCCCACCGTGAAGCGTGCGTTTGTAGGATGTGTCCATGGGATCGGATCTGAACCGGTGTCTAAAGGCGAGAAGGCCGTATATTCCGACGGCGAGTCATCCACTGGCGAAACTGAGTCCTTGTACCAGATTCATAACAGTGTGTTCGAAGGATATTCCGATGGAAACAGTATTCCGGACCTCCTTGAACCGCCAAGTCGGGTTGCTGTTTACATGGCCGGAACACAGCCCACGTTGCAGTCTTCGTCTATAGCAGCAATGAATATCGGATCAGCAGCCGCGGCAGGAGTCCCGGCGCGCCGACCGGCTCAAGTCCTCTCCGGTTTGATGGATGCCTGGCGACCTTGTTAACCACGGCAGTCACCCTGGAGACGCGGGATCAGCACAATGCGGACATTGCGAAACTGAAGGACCAAATAACACAGGCTAAGGAGTGAAGGAAATATGCCCTAGAGGCAATAATAAAGTTATTATTTATTTCCTTATTTCATGATAAATGTTTATTATTCATGCTAGAATTGTATTAACTGGAAACATAATACATGTGTGAATACATAGACAAACATAGTGTCACTAGTATGCCTCTACTTGACTAGCTCATTAATCAAAGATGGTTATGTTTCCTAACCATAGACATGTGTTGTCATTTGATTAATGGTATCACATCATTAGGAGAATGATGTGATTGACATGACCCATTCAGTTAGCCTAGCATTTGATCGTTTAGTACGTTGCTATTGCTTTCTTCATGACTTATACATGTTCCTGTAACTATGAGATTATGCAACTCCCGTTTACCGGAGGAACACTTTGGGTGCTACCAAACGTCACAATGTAACTGGGTGATTATAAAGGAGTACTACAGGTGTCTCCAAAGGTAGATGTTGAGTTGGCGTATTTCGAGATTAGGTTTTGTCACTCCGATTGTCGGAGAGGTATCTCTGGGCCCTCTCGGTAATGCACATCACTATAAAGCCTTGCAAGCAATGTGACCAATGAGTTGGTTACGGGATAATGCATTACGTAACGAGTAAAGAGACTTGCCGGTAACAAGATTGAACTAGGTATTGGATACCGACGATCGAATATCGTGCAAGTAACATACCGATGACAAAGGGAACAACGTATGTTGTTATGCGGTTTGACCGATAAAGATCTTCGTAGAATATGTAGGAACCAATATGGGCATCCAGGTTCCGCTATTGGTAATTGACCGAGAATAGTTCTAGGTCATGTCTGCATAGTTCTCGAACCCGTAGGGTCCGCACGCTTAACGTTACGATGACAGTTTTATTATGAGTTTATAAGTTTTGATGTACCGAAGTTTGTTCGGAGTCCCGGATGTGATCACGGACATGACGAGGAGTCTCGAAATGGTCGATACATAAAGATTGATATATTGGACGACTATATTCGGACACCGGAAGTGTTCCGGACGTTTTCGGAGAAAACCGGAGTGCCGGAGGGTTACCGGAACCCCCTCGGGAGAGTTAATGGGCCACATGGGCCTTGGTGGGAAGAGAGAGGGGCGGCCAGGGTGGGCCGCGCGCCCCCTCTCCCTCTGGTCCGAATTGGACTAGGAGGGGGGCGAGGAGTCCTACTCCTACTAGGAGGAGGACTCCTCCTCCTGGCGTGCCCCCCTTGGGCCGGCCGGCCTCCCCCCTTGCTCCTTTATATACGGGGGCGGGGGGCACCCCATAGAGACACAAGTTGATCTATGGATCGTTCCTTAGCCGTGTGCGGTGCCCCCCTCCACCATATTCCACCTCGGTCATATCGTCGCGGAGTTTAGGCGAAGCCCTGCGCCGGTAGAACATTATCATCGTCACCACGCCGTCGTGCTGACGGAACTCATCCCCGACACTTTGCTGGATCGGAGTCCGGGGATCGTCATCGAGCTGAACGTGTGCTGAACTCAGAGGTGCCGTACGTTCGGTACTTGGATCGGTCAGATCGTGAAGACATATGACTACATCAACCGCATTGTCATAATACTTCCGCTTACAGTTTACGAGGGTACGTGGACAATACTCTCCCCTCTCGTTGCTATGTCATCACCATGATCTTGCGTGTGCGTAGGAAAATTTTGAAATTACCACGTTCCCCAACAGTGGCATCCGAGCCTAGGTTTTATGCGTAGATGTCATATGCACGAGTAGAACACAAGTGAGTTGTGGGTGATACAAGTCATACTGCTTACCATCATGTCATACTTTGGTTCGGTGGTATTGTGAGATGAAGCGGCCTGGACCGACATTACGCGTACGCTTACGCGAGACTGGTTTCACCGTTACGAGCACTCGTGCTTAAAGGTGGCTGGCAGGTGTTTGTCTCTCTCACTTTAGCTGAATCGAGTGTGGCTACGCCCGGTCCTTGCGAAGGTTAAAACAGCACTAACTTGACGAACTATCATTGTGGTTTTGATGCATAGGTAAGAACGGTTCTTGCTAAGCCCGTAGCAGCCACGTAAAACTTGCAACAACAAAGTAGAGGACGTCTAACTTGTTTTTGCAGGGCATGTTGTGATGTGATATGGTCAAGACGTGATGCTATATTTTATTGTATGAGATGATCATGTTTTGTAACCGAAGTTATCGGCAACTGGCAGGAGCCATATGGTTGTCGCTTTATTGTATGAAATGCAAACGCCCTGTAATTGCTTTACTTTATCACTAGCGGTAGCGATAATCGTAGAAGCAATAGATGGCGTAAACGACAACGATGCTACGATGGAGATCAAGGTGTCGCGCCGGTGACGATGGTGATCACGACGGTGCTTCGGAGATGGAGATCACAAGCACAAGATGATGATGGCCATATCATATCACTTATATTGATTGCATGTGATGTTTATCCTTTATTCATCTTATCTTGCTTTGATTGACGGTAGCATTTTAAGATGATCTCTCACTAAAAATTATCAAGAAGTGTTCTCCCTGAGTATGCACCGTTGCCAAAGTTCGTCGTGCCCACACACCACGTGATGATCGGGTGTGATAAGCTCTACGTCCATCTACAACAGGTGCAAGCCAGTTTTGCACACGCAGAATACTCAGCTTAAACTTGACGAGCCTAGCATATGCAGATATGGCCTCGGAACACGGAGACCGAAAGGTCGAGCGTGAATCATATAGTAGATATGATCAACATAGTGATGTTCACCATTGAAAACTACTCCATCTCACGTGATGATCGGTTATGGTTTAGTTGATTTGGATCACGTGATCACTTAGATGACTAGAGAGATGTCTGTCTAAGTGGGAGTTCTTAAGTAATATGATTAATTGAACTTAAATTTATCATGAACTTAGTCCTGGTAGTATTTTGCAAATTATGTTATAGATCAATAGCTCGCGTTGTTGCTTTCATATGTTTATTTTGATATGTTCCTAGAGAAAACTGTGTTGAAAGATGTTAGTAGCAATGATGCGGATTGGATCCGTGATCTGAGGTTTATCCTTATTGCTGCACAGAAGAATTATGTCCTTGATGCACCGCTAGGTGACAAACCTATTGCAAGAGCAGATGCAGACATTATGAACGTTTGGCTAGCTCAATATGATGACTACTTGATAGTTTAGTGCACCATGCTTAACGGCTTAGAATCGGGCCTTCAAAGATGTTTTGAACGTCATGGACCATATGAGATGTTCCAGGAATTGAAGTTAATATTTCAAGCAAATACCCGAGTTGAGAGATATGAAGTCTCCAACAAGTTCTATAGCTAAAAGATGGAGGAGAATCGCTCAACTAGTGAGCATGTGCTCAGATTGTCGGGTACTTCAATCGCTTGAATCAAGTGGGAGTTAATCTTCCAGATAAGATAGTGATTGACAGAATTCTCTAGTCACCCTCACTAAGTTACTAGAACTTCGTGATGAACTATAGTATACAAGGGATGACGAAAATGATTCCCGAGCTCTTCGTGATGTTGAAATCAACGAAGGTAGAAATCAAGAAAAAGCATCAAGTGTTGATGATTGACAAGACCACTAGTTTCAAGAAAAGGGCAAAGGGAAAGAAAGGGAAACTTCAAGTAGAATGTAAAACAAGTTTTCACTCCCACGAAGAAGCCCAAAGCTGAACCAAAGCCTGAAACTGAGTGCTTACACTGCAAAGGAAATGGTCACTGGAAACGGAAATACCCTGAATATTTGGTGGATAAGAAGGATGGCAAAGTGAACAAGGGTATATTTGATATATAGGTTATTGATGTGTGCCTTACTAGTGTTTATAGTAACCCCTGAGTATTTGATACTTGTTCGGTTGCTAAGATTAGTAACTCGAAAAAGGAGTTACAGAATAAACAGAGACTAGTTGAACGGGAAGTGACGATGAGTGTTGGAAATAGTTCCAAGATTGATATGATCATCATCACACACTCCCTATATTTTCGAGATTAGTGTTAAAACTAAATAAATGTTATTTAACGTTTGCGTTGAGCATGAATATGATTTGATCATGTTTATTGCGATACGGTTATTCATTTGAAGTTAAAGAATAATTGTTATTCTGTTTACATGAATAAGACCTTCGATGGTTATACACCCAATGAAAATAGTTTGTTGGATCTCGATCGTAGTGATACACATATTCATAATATTGATGCCAAAAGATGCAAAGTTAATAATGATAATGCAACTTATTTGTGGCACTGCGGTTTGGGTCATATCGGTGTAAAGCGCATGAAGAAACTCCATAAAGATGGATTTTCGGAATCACTTGGTTATGAATCATTTGATGCTTGCGAACCGTGCCTTTTGGGCAAGATGACTAAAAACTCCGTTCTCCGGAACAATGGAACAAGCTACTGACTTATTGGAAATAATACATACCGATGTATGCGATCCAATGAGTGTTGATGCTCGTGGCAAGTATCGATATTTTTTGACCTTCACAAGATGATTTGAGCAGATATGGGTATATCTACTTGATGAAACATAAGTCTGAAATATTTGAAAGGTTCAAAGAATTTCAGAGTGAAGTGGGAAAATCATCGTAACAAGAAAATAAAATTTCTACGATCTGATCGCGGAGACGAATATTTGAGTTACGAGTTTGGTCTTCAATTAAAACAATGTGGAATAGTTTCACAGCTCACGCCACCTGGAACACCACAACGTTATGGTGTGTCCGAATGTCGTAACCGTACTTTATTGGATATGGTGCGATCTATGATGTCTCTTACTGATTTACCATTATCATTTTGGGGTTATGCATTAGAGACAGCTGCATTCACGTTAAAAGGGCACCATCTAAATCCGTTGAGACGACACCGTATGAACTATGGTTTAGCAGTAAACCTAAGCTGTTGTTTCTTAAAGTTTGGAGTTTGCGATGCTTATATAAAAAGGTTTTCAACCTAATAAGCTTGAACCCAAATCGGGGAAGTGCGTCTTCATAGAATACCCAAAGGAAACTGTTGGGCACACCTTCTATCACAGATCCGAAGGCAAGATATTCATTGCTAAAAATGGATCCTTTCTAGAGAAGGAGTTTCTCTCGAAAGAAGTGAGTGGGAGGAAAGTAGAACTTGATGAGGTAACTATACCTTCTCCCGAATTGGAAAATAGTTCATCACTGAAATCAGTTCCAGTGATTCCTACACCAATTAGTGGGGAAGCTAATGATGATGATCATGAAACTTCAGATCAAGTTACTACAGAACCTCGTAGGTCTTCCAGAGTACGGTCCGCACCAAAGTGGTACGGTAATCCTGTTCTGGAAGTCATATTACTAGACCATGATAAAACTACGAACTATGAGGAAGCGATGATGAGCCCAGATTCCGCGAAATGGCTGGAGGCCATGAAATCTGAGATGGGATCCATGTATGAAAACAAAGTGTGGACTTTGGTGGAGTTGCCCGATGATCGGCAAGCCATATTATATAAATGGATCTTCAAGAGGAAGACAGATGCTGATAGTAGTGTTACTATCTACAAAGCTCGACTTGTTGTGAAAGGTTTTTCGACAAGTTCAAGGTGTTGAATACAATGAGATTTTCTCACTCGTATCGATGCTTAAGTCTGTCCAAATCATGTTAGCAATTGCCACATTTTATGAAATCTGGCAAATGGATGTCAAAACTGCATTCCTTAATGGATTTATGACAGAAGAGTTGTATATGATGCAACCAGAAGGTTTTGTCAATCCTAAAGATGCTAACAAAGTGTGCAAGCTCCAGCAATCCATCAATGGACTGGTGCAAGCATCTCAGAGTTGGAATATACGCTTTGATGAGTTGATCAAAGCATATGGTTTTATATAGACTTTTGGAAAGGTCTGTATTTACAGGAAAGTGAGTGGGAGCACTACAGCATTTCTGATAAGTATATGTGAATGAAATATTGTTGATCAGAAATAATGTAGAATTATTCTGCAAAGCATAAAGGAGTGTTTGACAGGAGTTTTTCAAAGAAAGACCTTGGTGAAGCTGCTTACATATTGAGCATCAAGATCTATAGAGATAGATCGAGACGCTTGATAAGTTTTTTCAATAAGTAATTACCTTGACAAAGATTTTGAAGTAGTTCAAAATGGAACAGTCAAAGAAAGAGTTCTTGCCTGTGTTACAAGGTGTGAAATTGAGTAAGACTCAAAGCCCGACCACGGCAGAAAATAGAAAAGAGAATGAAAGGCATTCCCTATGCCTCAGTCATAGGTTCTATAAAGTATGCTATGATATGTACCAAACCTATTGTATACCTTGCTCTGAACGGAGTACAATAGTGATCTAGGAGTAGATCACTGGACATTGGTCAAGAATATCCTTAGTGAGGACTAAGGAAATATTTCTCGATTATGGAGGTGATAAAAGAGCCCGCCATAAAGAGTTACATCAGGTGCAAGCTTTTACGCCGATCCAGATGACTCTAAGTCTCAATCTGGATACATATTGAAAGTGGGACCAATTAGCTAGAGTAGCTCCGTACAGAGCATTGTAGACATAGAATATTTGCAAAATACATACGGCTCTGAATGTGACAGACCCGTTGACTAAGATTCTCTCACGAGCAAAACATTATCACACCTTAGTACTCTTTGGGTGTTAATCACATAAGCAATGTGAACTAGATTATTGACTCTAGTAAACCCTTTGGGTGTTGGTCACATGACGATGTGAACTATGGGTGTTAATCATATACAGATATGAATATTGGTGTTAAATCACATGGTGATGTGAACTAGATTATTGACTCTAGTGCAAGTGGGAGACTGAAGGAAATATGCCCTAGAGGCAATAATAAAATTTTTATTTATTTCCTTATTTCATGATAAATGTTTATTATTCATGCTAGAATTGTATTAACTGGAAACATAATACATGTGTGAATACATAGACAAACATAGTGTCACTAGTATGCCTCTACTTGACTAGCTCATTAATCAAAGATGGTTATGTTACCTAACCATAGACATGTGTTGTCATTTGTTTAATGGGATCACATCATTAGGAGAATTATGTGATTGACATGACCCATTCTGTTAGCCTAGCATTTGATCGTTTAGTACGTTGCTATTGCTTTCTTCATGACTTATACATGTTCCTGTAACTATGAGATTATGCAACTCCCATTTACCGGAGGAACACTTTGGGTGCTACCAAACGTCACAATGTAACTGGGTGATTATAAAGGAGTACTACAGGTGTCTCCAAAGGTAGATGTTGAGTTGGCGTATTTCGAGATTAGGTTTTGTCACTCCGATTGTCGGAGAGGTATCTCTGGGCCCTCTCGGTAATGCACATCACTATAAAGCCTTGCAAGCAATGTGACCAATGAGTTGGTTACGGGATAATGCATTACGTAACGAGTAAAGAGACTTGCCGGTAACGAGATTGAACTAGGTATTGGATACCGACGATCGAATATCGGGCAAGTAACATACCGATGACAAAGGGAACAACGTATGTTGTTATGCGGTTTGACCGATAAAGATCTTCGCAGAATATGTAGGAACCAATATGGGCATCCAGGTTCCGCTATTGGTTATTGACCAAGAATAGTTCTAGGTCATGTCTGCATAGTTCTCGAACCCGTAGGGTCCGCACGCTTAACGTTACGATGACAGTTTTATTATGAGTTTATAAGTTTTGATGTACCGAAGTTTGTTCGGAGTCCCGGATGTGATCACAGACATGACGAGGAGTCTCGAAATGGTCGATACATAAAGATTGATATATTGGACGACTATATTCGGACACCGGAAGTGTTCCGGACGTTTTCGGAGAAAACCGGAGTGCCGGAGGGTTACCGGAACCCCCTCGGGAGAGTTAATGGGCCACATGGGCCTTGGTGGGAAGAGAGAGGGGCGGCCAGGGTGGGCCACGCGCCCCCTCTCCCTCTGGTCCGAATTGGACTAGGAGGGGGGCGGCGCCCCCCTCTTTCCTTCCCCCTCTCCCCCTTCCTTCCCCCTCCTAGTAGGAGTAGGAAAGGAGGAGTCCTACTCCTACTAGGAGGAGGACTCCTCCTCCTGGCGCGCCCCCCTTGGGCCGGCCGGCCTCCCCCTTGCTCCTTTATATACGGGGGTGGGGGCGCCCCATAGACACACAAGTTGATCTACGGATCGTTCCTTAGCCGTGTGCGGTGCCCCCTCCACCATATTCCACCTCGGTCATATCGTCGCGGAGTTTAGGCGAAGCCCTGCGCCGGTAGAACATTATCATCGTCACCACGCCGTCATGCTGACAGAACTCATCCCCAACACTTTGCTGGATCGGAGTCCGGGGATCGTCATCAAGCTGAACGTGTGCTGAACTCGGAGGTGCCCTACGTTCGGTACTTGGATCGGTCGGATCGTGAAGACGTACGACTACATCAACCGCATTGTCATAACGCTTCCGCTTACGGTCTACGAGGGCACGTGGACAATACTCTCCCCTCTCGTCGCTATGTCATCACCATGATCTTGCGTGTGCGTAGGAAAATTTTGAAATTACCACGTTCCCCAACAAGGAGGACCTGGCAAATGAGGATGTTAGGATGGCTGAAGAACGGGCCGCTTTGGATGCCCAGTCACAGCGGATACAGGCGTAGAATTATCAGCTCATGCTGTATCGGACCGCATCAGAGGATGTAATGCGAAGGAAGTACCGGTCTCGTCTGCCGCCGGTGTACGAAGGGTTAAATCTCTTTTAGATGCCAGGCGCTGGGCCGAGCAATCCGGCAGCTGCAAACCGGACTGATGCGCCTAGGACGGTTCCGGATCAACTACGGATAACAGAGCCACCCCAACGAACAGATAACCCGCCGCAATACGTGTCTACACCACCGGGTCACTTCTCGAGTCCTCTGGATAACATGATTGCCGCAGCATCATGCCTGGTAGCCATTCCGATGGAGGGTGATTCAATAGCAGCAATTGAGATGCGGCGGGCGAGAGACCTTCTTCAAACCGTCGTGGTACAGCAGCAGGCTTATTCATATAGCCGGGATAGAATTCATTCAACCCCTCGTCTGAGCCCAAGCTATAGCAGGCGTATGGATGAACCGGAAGTGTCTAGCAGCGCGCGGCATCGTAATGCTCAAGATGTGGTGGATCATGGCAGGGCACGAAGGGATGCCGCTTTGGGTCGTTATCAACCCGCCCCGGTTCAGCCAGCAGCGTCAGTTGACCGAGGCACCGGGCTTGCCTTCAGTTCCTGGGGAGTGTCGTGCCTTATTCCGGTTCTCCGTAATGTGCGTCTGCCCAAGGATTTCAAGGGTCCATGCAAAGTGCCTAATTACACGGCGGATCAGCCACCCGAGGCATGGGTCGAGAGTTATGAGATGGAAATGGAGATGCTGGATGTAGATGAAGCGGCCTGTGCAAAGTACTTCACAATGATGTTGGAAGGAACGGCCCGTACTTGGTTGAAAAATCTACCAGCTAATTCCATCGAGTCATGGGATCAGCTGAAGGCCCGGTTTATAGCCAATTTCAAAGACACGTGCATTGTGGATCTGGATGCTTGTGTTCAGGGGGAGAACGAGTCAACAACTCATTGGGTGCGTCGGGTTTCAGAAGTGTTGCACTCGTCCGACCGGATTAACGCTGGTCAAGCGATTATAACACTGGAGCGCAATTGCCGGTTTAAGTCACTGAAGATGAAGTTGGGACGGCTCAAGCGCCACTGCAATGACATGGGAACCCTCATGGCAGCCTTGGTCAAGTATGCCGATTCTGATAATACCAAGGATCCCGATTCTGATAATGAGAAACCGGAGAAGGGAAAGAAGAACGGTGGTGCAAAGGGACAACAGCACAACCAAGGAGGCCGTGGGAGTAATGGTAAGCATAAAGCGGATTCAGATTTTTTGGCTAACGCTAATGTGCAGTGCCGTAAAGGTAAACCGCCCTAGCGCGGCGGGGCGATGAATCTGGAGCGTCTGTTAAATCAGCCCTGTCCGAAGCATGGGACCAAGGAGGCTCCTACAACGCATCTCTGGAAGGATTGTAACATTATGAAGGAGTTCAAAAACTCTGATCTTTTTCGGTATGATCAGGGTTCGTCGGGTGGTTCAGGTCCAGGTTTTCATGGTGGCGGCGGTTCAAACTCTGGATTTTAGAATAATCAGGGCAACCAGAACAGCCAAGGTGGTAATAACCAGCAGAATAATCAAGGAAATCAGCAGCAGTCGGGTTACCAGAGACACCCAAAGCAGTTGAATGGTGGACAGTATCATGTGTTCACCACTAGTTTGTGCAAGCGTGATCAGAAGCTTCATAAGAGGGAGTCAATGCTGTTGAGCCCACAGTTCCACGCTATCTGCGGTGGTCCGATCAACCTATTGTGTGGAGTAGGGAGGATCATCCGCCCCGAGTTGACAATCCGGGTCAACTGGCTTTGGTGGTGGCACCTTAGGTGGGAGGTTATAAGTTTACCAAAGTACTCATGGATGGAGGAAGCAGTATCAACATTCTGTATTATGAGACCTTCCGTTGCATGGGGTTGACAGACAAGAGTCTTAAACCGTCCAACACTGTTTTTCATGGTGTGGTACCAGGTAAATCGGCATATCTTGTAGGTAAGATCACTTTGGAAGTTGTGTTCGGTGATGAACATGACTCCCGGTCTAAGACATTGACCTTTGAGGTGGTGAGAATCCAGAGCCCGTATCATGCACTGTTTGGGCGACCGGCTTATGCAAAATTCATGGCGAGGCCTTGTTATATTTACTTGCAGCTCAAGATGCCGGGTCATAAAGGGACTATCATGGTTCATGGAAGTCGCAAAATCACTTTGGATTGCGAGGAAGGTGATGCGGCTTATGCTGAGTCGGTTTGTGCTGCAGAGGAGCTAAAGTTTTGTAAGGAAAATGTTGATCCGGCAGATATGACCCCTCTGAAGAAGCCCACCACTGAGCATGACCCAACACTGCATTTCAAACCAGCTGATGAGACTAAGCTTGTTGACTTCGTGCCCGGCAATTCGTCCAAGCAGTTCAGCATCAGCATGAATCTGGATCCGAAATAGGAAAATGCGCTCATCGAGTTCATCCGTGAGAACCGGGACATTTTTGCATGGAAGCCTTCTGACATGCCAGGTGTACAGAGGGAACTCGCTGAGCACACTCTTAATATTGATCCCAAGTTTAAACCGGTCAAGCAATTCCTTCGTCGCTTTAATGAAGAAAGACGCAAGGCAATCGGTGAAGAGGTAGCCCGACTATTGGCTGCTGGGTTTATCGTCGAAGTGTTTCATCCTGAATGGTTGGCTAATCCGGTGCTTGTTCTTAAGAAAAACGACACTTGGCGTATGTGTGTGGACTACACAGACTTGAATAAGGCTTGCCCGGCCGATCCCTTTGCTCTCCCGCGTATTGATCAGATCATTGATGCGACGGCAGGTTGTGAGCGCCTGAGTTTTTTGGATGCTTATTCAGGATATCATCAGATCAAGATGGCAGTTAAGGACCAGGAGAAGACAGCCTTCATCACTCCCTTTGGAGCCTTCTGCTATGTTTATATGCCCTTTGGGCTCAAGAGTGCCCAGGCAACTTATCAGCGTTGTGTGCAGAATTGTCTTCACACGCAGATTGGGCGTAATGTTCATGCCTATGTGGATGACATTGTGGTAAAATCCAGACAGAAGGAAACACTGATAGATGATCTCAAGGAGACGTTTGACAATCTTCGGGTTTACAAGATGATGCTTAATCCGGATAAATGTGTCTTTGGTGTTCCGGCAGGCAAGCTTCTTGGTTTTCTTGTATCCAACAGGGGCATTGAGGCTAATCCGAAAAAGATTAAGGCAATCACATCCCTGGCTAAACCGAAGTGTATCAATGTTGTTCAGCGTCTAGCAGGTCGGATTGCAGCCCTCAGCCGGTTTATCAGTCGTCTAGGAGAGAAGGCAATTCCTTTGTATCAGATGTTGAAAAAGACAGATGATTTCGTCTGGAGTGATGCAGCCAATGCGGCCTTTGAGGAGTTAAAGCGGCAGTTGGTTGAACCGCCGGTTCTTGCAGCTTCGGTTGATAATGAGCCTTTGCTGTTATACGTAGCTGCCAATGCCCGAGCAGTCAGTGTGGCAATTGTCGTCGAGCGTAAGGAAGCTGGGAAGGAATATCCAGTTCAACGACCTATATACTACATCAGTGAAGTCCTGATCGAGTCAAAACAACGCTATCCGCATTGGCAGAAGTTGGTGTATGGGTTTTTTATGGCAAGTCTAAAACTCAAGCAATATTTTCAAGGCCACCCCATCATAGTGGTTAGTTCTGCTCCTTTGGGCGATATAATTCAAAACAAGGAAGCAATTGGCCGGGTTGCAAAGTGGGCAATTGAGCTTGGTCCACACGGTTTGAAGTATGTGCCTCGAACAGCCATCAAATCTCAGGCCCTTGTGGATTTTATCAATGATTGGACCGAGTTGCAAGCACCAGAAGACAAACCGGATAATACATAATGGACTATTCATTTTTATGGATCCAGACAGTTCGAGGGCTCGGGGGCTGGAGTGGTCCTTACTTCCCCTCGAGGTGATAAAATTTGCTATGTTCTCCGCTTGATGTTTCCCTGTACTAACAATGCAGCTGAGTACGAAGCTTTACTACATGGTCTCCGTGTGGCCAAAGAGATGAACTTAAGTCGAGTTCGTTGTTTCGGAGATTCTGATCTCGTGGCTCAGCAAGTTTCTGGTACTTGGGATTCTAAAGACCCACTCATGGCGGCTTACAGGCGTGAGGTGGATATTGTGGCGGGTCACTTCAAAGGATATCAGGTTGAGCATATCGATCGACACAAAAATGAAGCAGCAGACGCTTTGAGCCGGCTTGGATCTCAGCGTAAACCGGTACCTCCCAATACCTTTTTAGATATCTTGCATAACCCGTCGGTTAAGTTGCCTACAGAAGAGGATTTTGCTATTCCTGATCCGGGGGCTCAGTGGTGGCCGCTTTACACGTGGTACCGGATTGGACGGTTCCATATCTGGCGTATATGAACCGGGGCGAGTTACCAGATGATGAAGTCCTGGCTCGACAGATAGTCCAGCGGTCCAAGTCCATGGTTATTCACAATGGCGAGTTACACCGCTGTAGCGTTTCAGGCATATTTCAGCGTTGTGTTTCTCTAGAAGAAGGCCAAGAGATCCTACGGGAAATTCATGAAGGGAATTTTGGTCATCATGCCGCTTCAAAGTACCTGGTTGCAAAAGCTTTTCGTCATGGGTTTTATTGGTTGACAGCTCATGCTGATGCGGAGGATCTGGTAAAGCGATGTGATGCTTGTCAAAAAAATTCACGCAGAGCTCATGTTCCGGCTCAAGAACTACGGATGATTCCTATCACTTGGCCGTTTGCTACTTGGGGGCTTGATATGGTGGGGCCCTTTAAGCGTTCCCAGGACAAGAAAACCCACCTGCTGGTGGCTGTTGATAAATTCACCAAGTGGGTTCAAGCAGAGCCTGTCAGCAAATGTGATGCAGCTACGGCGGTTCAATTTCTCAAAAAGATCATCTTCCGCTTTGGTTTTCCACATAGTATTATCACGGATAATGGTACAACCTTTCCAAAGGTGATATGGAGGATTTTTGTCAGAGAGAGCATATCCGACTTGACTTAGCATCTGTGGCGCACCCTCAATCCAACGGTCAAGCGGAGCAAGCCAATCAGGAAATTTTGAAGGGTCTTAAACCCCGGCTCATGATTCCCTTGAAGCGGACGCCGGGTTGTTGGGTGGAAGAATTACCTTCTGTGTTATGGAGCATCAACACCACCCCCAATCGATCAACATGCTACACCCCTTTCTTCATGGTATACGGAGCAGAGGCAGTCTTACCAAGTGATATTCATCATGACTCGCCCCGGGTTGCTAATTATGTTGAAGCGGACAACGAGCAAGCACACCAAGCGGCGTTGGACCTGTTAGATGAGAGACGGGACATGGCTCTAGCTCGATCGACAGTTTATCAACAAGACCTACGGTGTTATCACAGCCGCCGGGTTAGGACAAGAACCTTTCAAGAAGGTGACTTGGTGCTCCAGCTCATCCAGGATCAGACCGACATGCACAAGTTGTCCCCGCCTTGGGAAGGGCCCTTTGTGGTCAGCAAGAATCTGCACAACGGATCATACTACCTCGTTGACGTTCGAGACAACTCACGCAACTCTGAGGAGGAGACCCAGCGGCCGTGGAACATAGCTCTCCTCCGGCCTTACTACACTTGAGCCATAGGCTCTTCTTATGTACATATTTTGACAATGTATATATTATGATCAATAAATAAACCAGCATCCTTGCTCTAAGCAGGGCCTCTGCTGTTTTTCTCAAATATCCTTTGAGTCGCATGGGGGCTTCAGCTGACAAAGCGGAGTACCACCTGTTAAACCGGCTATCACGCCACAACATAGCTTGGGAGCTTCACACCCAAGGGGCCAAAGAGAGTCTGTATGCTATGCACAACTCAAACATAGGCACCCAATGAGCACATCTCATCACATTACTTAGGGGCTCCTTGTGTCAAATACCAAGGAGCTTGAATGGACCCTTGTAGCTGGGTATCGACCCACGGCTTGGAAGCCTGGTATATTTACCTAAAACCCCGGGTTAACCTGCCTTCATCAAGTAAGACACTCCTATCCAGGTCATCCTGGCACGACCCTCCGAATGTTTGACAGTTACTCTCCTTGATACCCTGCACTTGTCAAAGTTAAAAGGGTGATTGGTTAGTTGGAGGTCCATCTTAAAAGGCTTTGTTAAATGGTTCAACTCAGCGGCCTGGCAGCCCATGAAAAGCCTCGAATTTGGGCCTGGCAGCCCTCAAAAAGCCTCGACTACACGGTTTTATTTGTGTTTGTCCCTTTTCTATTGATAAGTTTTATGTCAAACCGATTTCTTTGACCTGTTCAGTCATCTTATTAGCCCGGTGTTCCTTGAGCCGGCTTGGTTTTCAACTACACGTTGACAGACCTTATTATTAAACCAGAGTTCGTTAACCCGGCCTGGCTTTGACTACCTGTCGCCAGCTTTGATCATCTGATGTTTATCGTCACCCGGTATGACTTATTATATGTCATCAGTACATGATGGAGTTATACAAGAAATTCAGATTTGGGTTTTCACCCTTATTACAATCAAAGTTGATCAGCCAAAGGGACACTACTAGGGAAAACCCTAGCAGTAGCGCGTGTTTTGTGCCCACTAGTAGCGCGGGGGGCCGCGCTACTAATAAGGCGCTACAGCTATTGCTTAGCAGTAACGCGTGCCAGCACGCGCTACTGCTAGGACAAATAGCTCCAGTGTTTGTTCAATACCACGCTACTGCTAAGGTAACTACTTGCAGCGTGTTTTCTTTCCATCGCTACTAGTATTTTTTTTATTTTTTTATTTTTAGTGTATTTATGCACCATCATACAAATATTGGTACAATACCAGCTGTTATGAGGTTTACATCATTATGTCCATAACAGTGTGTCAAATGAAGGTGGATTAGGTTCCAGTGGAGGCAATATGTGGTGCATGTCAAAAGTATACTACTAATCCAAAATTGATCTAGTTTGGACTAGTAGTACTTTCGATGTGCACCACATGTTGCCTCCACTTGAATCTAATCCGCCAACACAAGCTATTTAATCATCATCATAGTCATTACCACCAATAGTATTTACTTAATCAGCACTAACACTAGCTAATAATAATCATCATAGTCATTACCACCAACACTAGCTATTTTATCATCATAGTAATAGTGTAGCACATCATCATCCTCAAACTCATTTCTAGCTAGCTAATCACTCCTTCTGCTCTCTCTTAGGTAAAATAACATAAAACATGTATAGCTCTCCTCCTCGATCAAACTGGAGCATGCAGATGAACCTGTCTCCTAATCGTGGGTAGCGCATCTGTTTGCTGCCCCCTAGTACTTCTTTGCGCTCCCCCATCACATATTTGGTCCAGTCTTGCACTATTAAGCATCCATCGCTAATCTTGAATGCACTAAAGTAATCTGTAGGATATCTTGGCCGTAAGCTGATAATACTCATGGTACGTTTAGTCTCGATCCCATAAGGCACAACATTCATCGGGAGTCCCTGTTGAAGAACATCGTACGGTAACATACTTAGCAATGAAGTTTAGCTTCAAAAATAATGTATGGAAAAGATGCACCGATGACAAATAGTAAAAATCTTACCATCGTTCCTAAATAGATGTGACCGTAGTTCATTACGAACACTATTGGTCGCACATTTTCAGTACTAACATTTCTAAATGCAGGAAGAAAATTTGTCTTGACAGTATCAAGATCCTCAAGCCATGAAACATAATGACTGAGCTCCTCGCAGTTGAGTTCAGCCCCAGGACAGTATACGGTCCTGTCTACCAAGCGCTGGACATGTTTGCTTGCATCGAAATAAGCTGACAATACAAATTAGTTGTCAACTATTTTTGAATAAACAATATCAAAGACATAAATATGGTTGAGAAACTTACATAATGGTATAACTAGAGGCATTTGCACATTGACCCAGATGTCGGTATTACCTTCAATATCATCTTCCGGACGAATATCAAAGGTGATAACCATATCAGGCTCAAATGCATAAGTCTTGCATAGTGCTCGCCATGTTTTGCATCCAAAATAGGTGTAGTCGTCTGAATTGTATAACTTTGCATGGAAAATATAACCATGCTCGGTCTTCAAGTAAACTTTCTTTTCCTCCATACTATGACTGAAACCTATCTTATCCAATACAAAAACTCTTGCATGGCAGGGGATACACTAGTAGAATAGTAAAAAATATAAGTTGAAGCAAATGAAGCAGATGTCATGCTTAATCACGAAAAAAGACTTGTCGTTGTGACTTACTATCATCATCTAGGAAGATTCCGTCGCGCAGGCCACACTCGTCTTCGCAATATTTGCAAATACCGAAATCCTTTTCGTCGTCAGACATTTCCTATGTTCATAGTTAAAACATTAATTGAAAATCGATCGAAGAAAACTACCAAGATACTCAACACACAAATCCGGAGCACTCTATATTTCCTACATATTCTGGCACAAGTCATGCCAAAATTCACGAAAAAATCCGGCATGACCTTTGCTAAAATAGGACATATCGAGCGCCTGAAATTTGCCGGAACGGAAATGAATCAACACTCCGGCAAAACATAGGCCACTCGAAGGTGTAACCTGCAAACATGACCGGCCACTTGGATATTGAGCAACACAAGATATACATTTCAAAATATCTTATAGGACTCAAATTAGCATGCATTCAATAAGCAAAAGTAAATCATCTCATGCGTCAGTACATCGTCGAATATTATCACTAATACATCACGAATAGTGTCATACATATAACATCACTAATACAACTAAAACTCTAGCACACGACGGGTATCGGCCCGGGCGGTGGACACCCACAGAGAAGGGACCATCACGGGATCATAGCTCCAGTGAGATCCCCGGAGAACCTGCCAGGTATTGGAGAACGGCCTGTGCTCCAACGCAAACAAGTAGCGACAGACGTGCACGTCCTCCTCACTGACACGGTGATGCACCACCTCCGTGGAGTCCTCGAGCCTCTGGATCGTCACTGGCCCACCCGACCGCCACCAAAGAAGGTTCGGGTCAACGACAGGCTGGCTCCTCACCAACCTGCGCCCCCGGTAGGTAGCGCCTCCCAGTACCACCCCGGCGGAGCCCAGTCCCGGACATGGCCGATCTGGTCAAGCAGGTGTCGTCCTCCGCCGACTCGACGACGAGGATGCAGGATAGGCATCGTCCATGTCGAGGCGGGAAAAATTGCTTTAACTAAAAAATCACCTAATTAGTACCTAGTTCTTACTAACTAGTTCTTACTAACTAAATAGAAGAAGGTCAAATTTTACTCGTTTTATTATGCATTACACTAGTGTTTATTCATCATCTAAGAAAACATCACCTAAGAAAAAATCCCAGCCGCATCTGTATCCAATTCATTTCCACCCATAGATGAACCCTAACTAATTTGATGCAACTAAAATTTGAAGAACCCTATCTAGGCAGAGGTAGGGGAGGGGGAGGAGCAGGCGTGCTCACCTCGATCGGGTGCCTGCGGCGAGAGAGGGGCAGGCGGCGTCAAGGTCGGGCTTGGGGCTCGGGCGCACGACGGAGGGCGGCGTCGAGGTCGGGGCCGGGGGCGGCGTCCGGGGCGGCGATGAGGTCGGGGGCGGGGGCGGCGTTGAATCCGGGGTCGGGGCGGCGTAGAGGGTGTGCGGAGAGCGCGCGGCGACCGATGGGCGACGGCGGCGGCGAGAGTGGAGGATTTGGGGGGAAGTGGCCGTGGGGAAGGACGAACGTGGTGGTTTAGTCAGAAGTAGCAGTAGCGCGTTCCGGAAAGCACGCTACTGCTACATTAGCTACAGCGCGTTCTGGGATACGCGGTACTGCTACTACTTTCTCCTTTTTCCCTTTTTCATTTATATTTCTTCACATTTAATTTTTTTCCTTTCACCTTCTTCTATTTCTTTCATTTTCAATTACCTTTCTATTTGCTTTTCATTTAATTTTATATCCTTTAGTAGTAGCGAGTTTAGAGCAAAACACACTGTCGGTGTCAAAACCGGCGGATCTCGGGTAGGGGGTCCCGAACTGTGTGTCTAGGCGGATGGTAACAGGAGGCGAGGGACACAATGTTTTACCCAGGTTCGGGCCCTCTCGATGGAGGTAAAACCCTACGTCCTGCTTGATTAATATTGATGATATGGGTAGTACAAGAGTGGATCTACCACGAGATCAAGGAGGCTAAACCCTAGAAGCTAGCCTATGGTATGATTGTTGTAATGTATGTTGTCCTACGGACTAAAGCCCTCTGGTTTATATAGACACTGAAGGAGGCTAGGGTTACACAGAGTCGGTTACAATGGTAGGAGATCTACATATCCGTATCGCCAAGCTTGCCTTCCACGCCAAGGAAAGTCCCATCCGGACTCGGGACGGAGTCTTCAATCTTGTATCTTCGTAGTCTTGGAGTCCGGCGGACGATGATAGTCCGGCTGTCCGGACACCCCCTAGTCCAGGACTCCCTCAGTAGTCCCTGAACCAGGCTTCAATGACGATAAGTCCGGCGCGCATAATGTTCGGCATTGCAAGGCGGGTTCCTCCCTTGAATAATCCAGAGAAGATCATGAACACCAGGATAGTGTCCGGCTCTTCAAAATAAATTCCACATTCTACCATAGAGAGAATAAAATGTACACCAGTCCAATCTGCTGACGTATTATGCGGCGTGACATCACACCGCTACCAAGCCTTTGTTTGAATCATTTTTTACTATACCACCTCAGCACGTTTAGCGAAGCGGTTTCCTTGGCACGTCTTGTCGAAGCAGAGATCGTGTTCCCCTTATTCCCCGATTCTCATCAATACGGATGTGGGTAACCCAACCGCGCCATTGATGGTGGCGCTTGGGAGATAAGCGAGTTTTATCAGGCCAGCGGGACGCGCAGTTTTCGTCCGCCTACATATAAGGGATAAGGATTTACCTTCTCACCTACGCCTTCTTCCTCCTTTGCTTATCCATCTCTGCGTACTCAAGCTCCAACGCCCAAGCTCGCGCATCTCGCCTCGACCTTCTCCGAATATGTCCGGAGCGGGAGGCAAATGGTTGGCCTCCACCGTTAAGGAGGAGCACATCACCAGACTGCGTAGCGCCGGATATCTTTCCGGCGATATCGCGCATCGGCTGCCCGACGAGGGACAGCTCGTCCCTACCCCTGGGCCTCACGAGAGGGTCGTCTTCCTTCCCCACTTCCTCCGCGGACTGGGCTTTCCGCTCAATCCATTCGTCTGAGGGCTCATGTTCTATTACGGCCTGGATTTCCACGATCTGGCATCGAACTTCATCCTCAACATCTCGGCATTCATCGTCGTGTGCGAGGCCTTCCTCTGCATCCGGCCCCACTTCGGCCTGTGGCTCAAGACCTTCAACGTCAAGCCGAAGGTTGTGCTGGGCACGCAAGCGGAATGCGGAGGCGCCATGTTGGGTAAATTACCCAACGTCCTTTGGCTCGAAGGGGCCTTCGTGGACTCCGTCAAGGGGTGGCACTCGGGGTGGTTCTACATCACCGAGCCGCGCAAGCCCACATGGGAGGCGGCCCCCGAGTTTAGATCTGGCGTCCCCACGCAGCTCACCTCCTGGAAAGAGAAGGGCTTGCTGTGGGGCGATCCGAAGGAGGTGACTGGACTCCGAGCCTGCATCCAGAAGCTGGTGAGCAATAAGCTCAGGCTCGTCGACGTGGTCCAAGTCATGCTCATCCGCCGGATTCTCCCATGCCAAGAACGGGCATTCAATCTGTGGGAGTTCAATCCGGAACAGCACCAGGCGCTGAGCGGGCTCTTCGATACGACATACGAAGGAGCCTGGAGGGTGCTGTTTAAGGGCGCCGAAGCCCCCGCATCCGTGATGGAAGATCGCGGATTCAGCTCACAGCATCCAACTGATGAGGTAAGTGATTCAACCCCATTACGGGACACTTCGTAGTAATCGAATTGGTTATAGGAGGGTTTCATTCTTTCCTTTCCTTTGACAGGAATGGATGGAGAAGGCCAAGCAGCTTATCAGCCCGGCTCCCATGCCAGAAGACCCAGTGGACGCCCGTTTAGCAGGGCTGCTGGTTCCGGCACCGCATGTGGTGCCGGAGAAGAAGGCCAAGAAGGTGGCCGCGGGGACTCGAAAGAGTTCCCGCAATCAGGTGTCCGACGACGAGGCGGACTCCTCCCCCGAAGACGAGGAGGGTTCTCTCCCAGAAGAGGGAGAGAAGAAGAGGAAGGCTTCCCCCATAGGGGAGGCCGAAGGGTCCAAGAGGGGGAGAACTATCCCCTCGGACAGTTTCGCCAACACCACCGTTGGCGAGGATGAATGGCCTCCAATGGCCAGGCGTACGGCGAGATCGTAAGTATCCGGATCCTTGATATGCAATATCTTTTATGTCGCGTAGTGTCCTTCTAACGCCGCATTTTGTCCATAGTCCGGCTGATGATGATCTCCCCGCTTCATCAAGCGGGTCCTTGGCCCCGTCGGATGTGGATTCACTTCCGACGGCCACTACCCCCCGCGCCGGCGAGGACGCTGAGGTGGGATCCCGGAGAGGGACCCATCAGGAGGAGGCTCCGGAGGCGCCATTAGGTTGCCTCCCGGACTTTGTGCCGGACTCTACATAGGGACCCGCAGTGGTTCCAGAGTCCGGCAAGCGGCCCCTTCGGAACAAGGGCAAGACCGTGACACCGGCGGCCTCTGTCCAACCGGAGGCGCCAGATAACTTGTTGGAGGCGCTTAGAGGCGCTTCCATCGAGGAAGAACACTGCACTATCATGAGTGCGGTGATTCAAAAGGTTCAGCTCGCCAAAAGCGGGCTGACCGAAGCCTGCAGCAGCCTTCTAACAGGCTTTGAGGTAAGAAGTTAAAATTATGTAATGTAATACCGCATAGACAGTAGCCCCTGATGCTTAGTTCGGTGTTCGAAAAGAAAAGCCGGACTGAGGATCTAACAAGATATACGCAGGGTTGCCTAAAATATGTCGATATGGGTTTGCAGGCTGCGCTGCTGACCTCTGCCGCACTAACAGCGGAGGTCGATGTGCTAAAGCAGGATCTCGAGCGGTCCGAGCGAGAGCTCGGCCATGCGAAGAAGCAACTCGAGGACAAAGAAGGTGAGTAACACCACTTTGAATGGTTACCTTACAGAAAAGGATTTTGGTTGCAATAAAATTAACAAGGATAATATGTGTATTGCAGGGGCCACTAACGAGGTGGCAGCCCTGAAGGAGGCTGTGTCCACGGCCGAACGCAGTGCGGCCGCGGAATGGGCAAAGCGAGAAAAGCAGGAGGCACGGGTGGCGGAAGTACGGCAAGAGCTCCAGGCTCTCATGGAGAAACATGAGAGTTTGGAGCGTGACTCCCAGACTCGAGAGTCCGAGCTTGCCTCGGCTCTCGAAAGTGCCAAGTCCGCCAAGGCCGAAGCCCATAAGGCCCTTCAGGAGGTTGAAGATGTAAAGAAAATAGCGGCGGGTAAGGCATTTTTCATGCAAAGCAAGCATGTTAATGTAAAATACCTGATACTTACCCGCATTCGGAGCTCTCCAGGGGCGTTTGCAGATCTGCCGCGTAGTGCTTCCGATGCCGCCGCATTCTATCGTGGCGAGGAGGGGAGATCGACGGAAAAAGTCTTCTGGTCTCAGTATGCTGAGGCCGGACACTCGGTGCCCCCAAGCGACCAGCTGAAGCAGCTGGTCGAACTCCACAAGGTAGCTGAAGAGGCCATGAAGGGCCTTATAGTCCGGCTGTGGCCTGGACAGGCCATGCCTGGGAGCTACTTTGGCCTCGTGCGGCGGCTGGTGGATGCATGCCCCTGGGTGGATGTCATCAAGCGCTCCACCTGTATTGAAGGCGCTCGTCGGGCCCTCGCCCGCACAAAGGTGCAGTGGGGCAGGTTGGATGCGGAGAAGCTTCTCACGGACCCACCGCCACCGGGCAAGGAGTATCGCACGCCTGAAATGTATTATAAATCTGTCCTGAAGGGAGCCCGCGATATTGCGAATGAGTGCCCCAGAAATGTAATCTTTGAGTGAATTTGCTATGTATTATCCTGTGCGCTGAAACTTTGTTCATGTGCGCTTTGCGCAACGCTTTTTTAATTTAAAATATTACCTTATGTGCGGCCGTTTATAAAATCTGAGAGATGGAAAGTCGTTGGCTTCAGCCCCCAAGCCACAAGTGCTGGGGTGTTCGGGATAAACTTGAGCACTCTTGTTCCCATTGTTGGGTCCATCGAGGGAGGCGCTCAATACAACGAACAAGGCAACCGGACTTATAATGCTTGAACACTCTCACTTAGCCATAGAATTCTATAATTTTAAATTTCGGCGAAGCCCCTGGTATTCGGAAGACCGAATCTGGGGCGCTATCCACGCCTTCGTCGGACATTGTCCGGAACTTCGCTCGAAGCGGCGTGAGTCTTTAAGGACCCGTAAAAACCTCTCGAACAGCGACCAGTCTCTTGCCTTATCATGCCGGTCAGTTTTAGCTTTCTCCACTGAGGCGCTCGCCCGGCTCAACCGGAGCGCAATCGCAGTGGTTCTCCTAGTGCCACCTTAGCCAACAGAACGGAACGTAAGGCACCAAAACGTGGGAGCCGGGAAAACCCAACTATTGACCAAAGACATGATTCGGAGCCGATTCATATAATGCTATAAGTTCGGGGTGCCGCACTTGTGAAAGTGTTCGGACTTATCACACCATAGAGTGGGGAACATAAGCCCCTGGCGTATTAGGCCGTACCAAAATATACGGGCGCAAGATGTCATATAATGAGCATATATATAAAAGGTAATGCAATTGCAATCAAAAAGGTGCTGCATTATTTATGAAAGAAAGTCTGCTAGAAGAGCGGACTGATACAAATAGTGCGGTAAGCAAGGGATTTGGACTAAGTAAACATGTCCCCCTCCAGGGGTGAGCTGCGGACTTGGTGTATATAATCGAATTTAATGCTCGTAATTGAGACCACCTGAGTGTTCGTCGCAGCCTTCTTTAGTCCCTGACTGTTGCGTCATGAGTTCGGCAGGTTCGCCGCCGGACAGGGCTTTTGGTTAACGGAGTCCTGTGTACATAAAAGAAGGAAAATAAAAAATATAAAAAAAGGGGGGCACACTTGCGAGCCCCCGGTGTGGTCGAACCGCACTCTGGGTCCGTTGCGATCGTGCCCCCTCCCCTGTGCCCATGGTATCTCCAAAGCGTAATGATGTACGAGGAGTGTTATTATTGCAATCATGCGCGGGCGAGGGTTGGGGCCGCATTGCTACGCATGCTCTGATCGCGCCAGGTGGTCTTGGTTGGCATTGCTTCGGGCGCGTTTTGTTGTATCCGGCTGTTTAACGGCCGGACTGGAGAATTGCCTTAAGAGGCTACTCTGTACTTCTGTCGCGAGAGCCGCTGTATGTTCCTCCGTTCGGAGGGAGCGCTCCGTATTCCCATTGACCGTGATGACTCCACGAGGGCCTGGCATCTTGAGCTTTAGGTATGCATAATGCGGCACCGCGTTGAATTTTGCAAACGCGGTTCGTCCGAACAGAGCGTGAGAGCCGCTGCGAAATGGGACTATGTCGAAGATTAACTCTTCGCTCCGGAAATTATCCGGGGATCCGAAGACCACTTCCAGTGTGACTGAGCCTGTACAGTTGGCTTCCACTCCTGGTATGACACCTTTAAAGGTTGTCTTTGTAGGTTTAATCCTTGAGGGGTCTATGCCCATTTTGCGCACTGTATCCTGATAAAGCAGGTTCAGGCTACTGCCGCCGTCCATCAGGACTCTCGTGAGGTGAAATCCATCGACGATTGGGTCTAAAACCAATGCGGCGAATCCGCCATGGCGTATGCTGGTCGGATGGTCTCTTCGATCGAAAGTGATCGGACAAGAGGACCATGGATTGAACTTCGGGGCGACTGGCTCCATCACATAGACGTCCCTTAGTGCGCGTTTCCTCTCCCTCTTGGGTATATGGGTCGCGTATATCATATTCACCGTCCGCACTTGTGGGGGAAAACCCTTCTGTCCTCTATTGTTCGGCGGTCGGGTCTCTTCCTCGTCGTCGCTGTTTAGCCCCTTGTCATTGTTTTCGACAATTAACTTGTCGGCCTGCTTGAACACCCAGCAATCTCTATTAGTGTGGTTAGCTGGCTTTTCAGAGGTGCCATGTATCTGGCATAAGCGGTCGAGTATTCGGTCCAGATTGGACGGACCCGGAGTGGTTCTTTTGAATGGCTTCTTCCGCTGACCGGGTTTAGAGCCTCGGAATCCGGCGTTGACTGCCGTATCCTCCTTATCGTCGCCGTTAATGTGGCGTTTGTTTTTGTTTTGACGTGACCTGCCATTGTTGTCCTTAGTATCCGGACTGCCAGAATTTTTACGGAGATTGTTGCTGCGAGCTAGCCAGCTGTCCTCTCCCGCGCAAAAGCGGGTCATTAACGATGTGAGGGCTGCCATGGATTTCGGCTTTTCCTGCCCCAGGTGCCGGGCTAGCCATTCGTCCCGGATGTTATGTTTGAAGGCTGCAAGGGCCTCTGCATCCGGACAATCGACAATTTGATTTTTCTTCGTCAAGAACCGTGTCCAGAATTGTCTGGCCGATTCGTCTGGCTGCTGAATGATGTGGCTTAGGTCATCGGCGTCTGGTGGTCGCACATACGTGCCTTGGAAGTTATCAAGGAATGCGGCCTCCAGGTCTTCCCAACACCCAATTGACTCTGCGGGCAGGCTGTTAAGCCAATGCCGAGCTGGTCCTTTAAGCTTGAGTGGGAGGTACTTGATGGCGTGGAGATCGTCGCCGCGGGCCATATGGATGTGGAGAAGATAATCTTCTATCCAAACCGCGGGGTCTGTTGTGCCATCGTGGGATTCAATGTTTACGGGTTTGAACCCTTCAGGGATTTGATGATCCATTACTTCGTCAGTGAAGCATAGTGGGTGTGCGGCGCCTCTGTATTGAGCAATATCGCGACGCAGCTCGAGAGAGCGCTGTCTGCTGTGCTCGGCCCGGCCAGGGTTATTGTATCCGGCGCGACGGTATTCGTCATGGGTCGTGGGGCGCCCACGTGATCCGTAGATGGATCTGGATTGCCTTGCTTTGTCCTCCAATATATCTCGCAAGTCCGGCGTGTTCCCTCTTGGCTTCGTACTTTTGGAGCGATGCCGGGGTACGGTCTTGGCTGGGGCCCTGGATGCCTCTCTGTCACGACCACGGGGTGGTCAGTCAGCCATATCGTGCGCTGGTGATGGAGGTATGTATGCTTCCTCCTCTAATCGGGGGAGCAGCTTGCGTCTTGGGTAGCTTTTGGAAGGGCGTTCGAGTTTATACTCTTCGGCCGCGAGGACCTCGGTCCATCGATTGGCCAGCCGGTCCTGATCAGCTTGAAGCTGTTGCTGCTTTTTCTTTAGGCTGTTTGCTGTGGCGATAAGCCTGCGCTTGAAACGCTCTTGTTTGACGGGATCCTCAGGTACGACGAATTCGTCATCGTTGAGGCTTGCTTCGTCTTCGGAGGGAGGCATATAGTTATGATCCTCAACATCTTCCTCTGCTGCCCTCTCGTGAGGGCTTGCTTCTGCATCCTCCTGCGCTGAGTCTTGCTGGAGGGAATTGTCTTCGGCACTCTCTGGGGTATTATTATCTCCTGTGCCGGAATCTCCATTCTTGCTGTGGCGGGATTTAGAGCGGCGCCGCTGACGCCGGCGTTTGGGCTGCTTCTTTAAAGAGTCTGCCTCCGCTGTTTCTTCGCCGTCCCCATCTTTTGGGGTATCCACCATGTATATGTCATATGACGAGGTGGTCTTCCAGTGCCCTGAAGGCGCTGGTTCCTGTTCGTCTCCGGCATCGTCGTCCATGGCGTCAATGTCGTCGGAGTCGTAGTCTAGCATGTCGGTTAGATCGTCGACAGTGGCTACAAAGTGGGTGGTGGGTGGGCTCTGAATTTCTTCGTCGTCCGCATCCCAACCATCCTGGCCATAGTCCGGCCAGGGCTCTCCTGATAACGAGAGATGCTTTAGTGAATTCAGGATATCACCAAAAGGCGACTATTGGAAGACGTCCGCGGCGGTGAATTCCATAACCGGCGCCCAATCCGAATCGATTGGTAGGGGTGCGGGAGGTTCGGAGTCCGGCAAGGAATCCGGCACCTCGGAATCACAAGTTTCGCGGGGGACAAGATTGATGTTCGGCTCCATCGCCGAGGAAGTTGAAGCCCCCGAGGCGGTGTCTATCCACTGATCCTCTATCCGGGCGATCGGCTCCGGACTAATGGCCGGAGCGGATTCGTGTGCAGCCACCAAGGCACTGTTCGGCGGCAGAGCTAGATCATGCCCATCGCAACAGTGCGGCGCGCTTGGCTGTGGCTCGGGTCCGTCGAAGATCAAGTCTCCGTGGACATCTGCCGTGAAGTTTAGGCTTCCGAATTTGACCTGACGGCCAGGGGCGTAGCTTTCGATCTGCTCCAGATGGCCAAGCGAATTAGCAGTGCGAAGCCGCCGAATACGAAGATCTGTCCGGGGAGAAAAGTCTCACCCTGGATAGCGTTGTTGGTTGAAGATGCCATCAAGCCTATCGGTGACGACGCAGCGGAACTCTCAATGAAAGCACCAATGTCGGTGTCAAAACCGATGGATCTCGGGTAGGGGGTCCCGAACTGTGCGTCTAGGCGGATGGTAACAGGAGGCGAGGGACACGATGTTTTACCCAGGTTCGGGCCCTCTCGATGGAGGTAAAACCCTACGTCCTGCTTGATTAATATTGATGATATGGGTAGTACAAGAGTGGATCTACCACGAGATCAAGGAGGCTAAACCCTAGAAGCTAGCCTATGGTATGATTGTTGTAATGTATGTTGTCCTACGGACTAAAGCCCTCCGGTTTATATAGACACCGGAGGGCTAGGGTTACACAGAGTCGGTTACAATGGTAGGAGATCTACATATCCGTATCGCCAAGCTTGCCTTCCACGCCAAGGAAAGTCCCATCCGGACTCGGGACGGAGTCTTCAATCTTGTATCTTCGTAGTCTTGGAGTCCGGCGGACGATGATAGTCCGGCTGTCCGGACACCCCCTAGTCCAGGACTCCCTCACACGCTGCTACAAAGAAAGTAGCAGTAGCGCGGTTCCATATAGATCGCTACTACTATGTGTACCATATCGGCTAAGCCGTGAGAATTTTAGTAGTAACGTGTATGCAGCGAGACGTGCTACTGCTACGACGTTATCTGCAGCGCGGTTTCCGCAGGCGCGCTGCTGCTACTTAGCACCAGCGTGCTTCTTTGACCCACGCTACTGCTAAAGTTCTGTGTATAAGGTTTTCCCTAGTAGTGGGATATTACACCACAAGTATGAATCATTTCATATTTTTACGGTTTGATTATCAATCAGGCCTTATCTTGGGCATTATGACCCGTCCGGCGGTAAACCGCCAGGACAATTTCTTTTCATGCAGACATAGGGATTGCATATTATGATACATGAACCAACATTGAAATTATCATGGCGGATCACATAAAGTATCTTCTACACGATGGCAGCATATCAAAATATTTTTGCTACCCTATTACAAGGCACTTAGCAGCCTAAAGTATGGAATTGTTTAAACCGGACAGTTTCTAACATGTCAACCGGATTGCCGGATCAAGCTTCATCGCCAGGTTGATGTGAGGTAGATGGGTTGTTTGGCGTCGGTTCAGCCTCCTCCTCCCCATCCAATGGCTGGAAATCATTGGTGGTCCAGTCAATCTGGGTTAAGGCATGAAAGACATATTCTTCGCTTATAAGCTCAGTCGGATCAACGTTAGGGGCATAAGTATGCTTACGGATTGGCGGAACAAGATTTTGCACTTCTGGAATAACAGCCTCAACCCGTTTGTTGTCAGCATCATAGAAGGATCGGTGAACCGTCAGTTTAGCTTCTTCTGCCAACTGACTCGCCAGAGTACGCATCTCCCTTGTCACACGTTTGAGGGCGTCGTTATCAAACACTTCACCATTTTCTTGTTCACTGGGGAAGCCCTTGGCTATATCAGCCGGATCAAGATCAGCTATCCATGCCTTGGCTCGAGTAAGTGCTAACAAAGTGCCAGCCCTGGCAGCGGATCGCTTCAACTCTTCTATCTGTGCTGGCGTCATAGATAACCGGTCCAGCGTGTCCTTGATCAGTGTTGGAGCTGCATTGTCATAGGAAGTTGCACAGATAACCCGTTGGACGCCGGTATACAACTGTTCAATCAGTGTATAGGCGGCCTTTAGTTTTTTCCACATGTCAGAGCCCAGATGAGCAATGCGGCTACCTGCATCGGTTTAAGGATTTCATGTTAAACCGGCAAAATTTCAAAAGCGGAATACTCATAAAGCCTTGGTCAACAATGCTTACCAAATACTGCAGAAGTCATGGCATTGACCTGGCACTTTAACCCGGTAAGCTCTTCCGTCACTGGTTTAAGAGCTGATTCGGCGTCTTCTGCCCGCTTCAGCAATCCAGCCTTTTCGGTATCCCAGTTGGTCTGCTCAGACTTGAACCATTCTTTGAGCTGTTCCATAGTGGTTAAGGCGGTTTTCAATTCATCCTTGGCCTTGGTGGTTTCTGCTTGCTGGGTTTTCAGATTTTCTTGAAGATCGGCAATTTGAGAGACTTGTTGGTTTATTTCACTCTGCATCAGTATGAAGAGCAAGTCAATATCTTTGTCCATGTCCCAAGCATATGACCAGTTATACACTTGGCACTTGGGGACTAATGCGGATCATTTTTTCTACTAATTATTGAAGTCCCACGGATTAATACAAGTTTTCATCATGGCACTTGGGGGCTAATGTGTGTTTGATCAGAAGTACACAAGGAAATTAACAAAGCACAATATGGAATATACAAAGTCCCGGTTTGACTTTCTAAAAGACAAACCGGCCCTTGGGGGCTACAATGCAATGAAGGTACAGAGCAAAGAGCAAATTGTTTACCTCATAGCGCTCCTTCATCAGATTTACTAAACCGGCTTCATAATCATGGCTGGTGTAAAGCCGGTTCAAGAAACTGGAGTGAAGGTCTTGAGCAGAGAGATCAACATAAGCTGACAAATCAGTCTTCCCCTTCCCCTTGCTCATAGCAGCAAATTCATCCTTGGCAGTGTGCTTTGATAGAGCAACCGGATTACCAGGGGCGGTATATGCCGTGCTAGTAACAACAACATCATCATCTTTGGCCGGGCTGGATGAATTGACATTCTTAACAGGGCTTGGCGCTTTGGCAGCAAGGCTCGGCGGTCTGTTAATAGGGCTTGGCGGATCAGCAGTTGAAACCCGCTGCTCAACAGCTGGACTTGGAGGGGCATGGAGATGGGATGTGTCGACATGTACATCCAGTTCAACCTCTGGCGGGTTAGCATCAGCGTCTTGGTTTTGCGCAGCAGTGCTGTCTATGGCAATCTCAGGATTTTTGCCATCGTGCTCTGGGGTTTTCTCCGGATCAACATCATCAGCAGGGTCGCTGGTCTTGGCTTTCTTACTTAATCGAGCCTTGGCACTACAACATCAAAGGTTAGAATATGATAAATCGACACATGAAGAAACAAGTTGAGGAGTAATATACATAACCAGCGACGATCTTGAGAGGAGGCAGCTGAGTGGTTGATGAACCACCAGACGAGTTGGAAGAGGCCTGGTAATTCGGGTCAGACGGATTGAGTGGGCATCGGAAGCAACCTTTCAAAGGATAACGTTTTTCAGGAGAACAAGTCACCTCTGGACGACGATTCCGGGTTGGCGTATTTGCTAAACCGGATGAAGTGATTTGCTGACCACTATGTCGGGTTGTGCGACGCTCTTCAACTTGTTGTGTCTTCCAAGAAAATTTTGGATCCAAATGAGCAAGGGGGTGAGATTGTTTTACTTTCTGGACTGTGCGGCGAACTCTTTGAACCGGTACAAGATCTGAATCGGAAGAAAGAAGGATTACCTCAACATGGTCTGCATGGCTGGCCTTAGCATCATCCTGGGAATAGTCATTGTCAATAAGATGAACGAAAAAGGAACCAAGTGAGTCAAGTTCTACCTCTGTGTCTGATTCCTCATCTTCTGGTGGATCAGAAGACTCGGTGGTTTTCTTCTTGGCAGCCTTCTTGGTGGCCTTGCTCTTTGCACGAGGAGCTCTGGCCGGTTTAGTCCGTTTACAAAAGGAGCTGTTAGCCTGAAATTAAGGCAAGGAAAGGTTAGTACATAGTTAATATGAAGGCGAATCAGTAGCGTATTTAAATGAACTTTACTGTTGGCGGTTTATTGGAGACGCAAAAAGGTGGCAGCCCGGTTTGGCTGCATGCAGAGATAGATTCATCAAGCGTTTTCTTCATAGATTCAGTAACTTCAAGATCGGTCATTACTACTTCGTGATATCATTGAGGGTCTTTTACGTTGCCAGTATATTCATGCATCAATCCGGGGTGGCGGCTTAAAGGCAAGATGCCCCAAGAAAAGGCAAGATGCCCCAAGAAACCCAGCAGCGGACAAGATCAATGCCAGTCAAACCGTTGGCCATGAGAGCCCGGAGCTTGGCGAGTTGAGGTGCAAAGTTCTTCCGTTCTGCGGCGGTTAAGCGTGAAGGTAATGGGTGGCCATTGCTGAGCAGGTGAGGGCGATAATCCGGCAAACGATTTTCTCCATTAGGGGCAGTGTTCCGGCAATAAAACCAAGTCTGGTTCCAATCTTTAGGATAGCTATGATGTTTTGCATGAGGGAAGTCAACTTCTTTCCTTTTCTGGATTGAGACGCCACCAAGCTCTGTGTTGGGACCATCTGAGAATTCTGTACGGCGGTTCAGGTGAAAGAAATCCCGGAACAACTCCACGTTGGCTCTTCTTGAAGATAGACTTCGCAGAATACTTGAAAGTTGCATATATTGGACACAGAGTTTGGACCAATATCTTGCGGATGGAGTTGGAAGCGTGCGAGGACATCCCAGAAATTTTTTGACCCGGGCGGGCTGAATCCCCGTTCTAAGTGTTGCATAAAAACAATCACTTCTCCCTCTTGAGGTTCAGATGGACATTCAGATTCCGGAACTCGCCAATGAAGGACCCTTTTTGAGGCTAAAGCGCCAGTGGTGACGTATCCGTTGATTTGTGTTTCCGTAATCCGGGACGGAACCCAATTGCAAGCTGAGAATTGTTTCGTCATCTTGGAAGGGGAACTGAAAGGGAAAAATAACGCCGGTTTACAAATTAACGGTTTAAGCGTATCATTCAGAGTCAAACCGGAACATTGTTATGCAAGTTCAGTTGGCGGTTTAACTAAGGGCTAATGATGAGTGGCGGATTACTAAATTGCTACAAGGTTTAAACCGCCCTTTCATGGAGGAGACAGATGAAAATATGCTAAGTGTTGATAGAAACAGGTTTCACACAGTGATCAAATTTATTTGGATCTACCACATCTCCGTAAAGAAATTTTTCTATGATCTATAAAGGCGTTAAACAGAACAGAGAAGTTCGTGCGTTCTGTCAAGGGATTCTGTACAAGAAGGAAGACTTACTAAGTACTAAACTGGATACGGAGTGATTACCGCACAAGATTTATACTACAGTTGAATCAAACAACGTATGACAGAAGCAAATACGAAGAAACTAGGGATGAACACCTATGAACACAGGTGAAAACAGGAACCCTAAAATGCAGAGCTAGGGTTATGAGGGAGAAGCTTACCAGATGCGCAGGATAGGGAGAAGCACTGAAGATCTCTGGTACAACCAGGTTGATGCAGCGGCCTTTGTTGACGCAGCGTTCGAAGGTCGAGGACGGCAGCGGAGCTTCAGGGCTGGGGCGTCGCGAGGAAGAAGAAGAAGTATGGAAGGGGAGGAAAAGAAAGGGCCCTCGGGTCTATTTATAAGGAAAATGGATAAAGACTGACGCAAAAATCGAGGAGTCCAAAGCGGCGAGTGGCGCAGCTATCGCCTCGATTTCCGGGACGATATTAATGAAGGGAATCTTTTTATTTCGTTATTATAGAGATGACGTCATGATGATCTGTTGCTGTATCCAGAGGATGACGTCACGGCGGTTTAACAAAGTTCATAAAACAAGACGCTATGACGGTTTACGAGAAGCAAAGGAAGATGTTCATAGGATTTTTCTAAGTACTGAAGATTGATATGAACAAATTCAAATCACTCTGGGGCCTAATGTTGGGGATATAACTATTGAATATAAACCGCCCAGGAGGGGCCGGTTTACCCTCAACCGTATTGAAGCCCATGAAGACTCAGAAGATGGCATTTACTATGAAGCATAGAGGCCTGGAGCCCAGTGGCGGATTAGGGCCCATAATAATAAACCGCCATCATTATGTAACTTGTGTTGTAAGATAGGAAAGGAGAGTCCGAGCCGGACCCTTGTATGAGTCGGCCTCAGGAATCTGTAGACCGGCCGGGCATCAACCTGTGTATATAAAGGGACGACCCTGTGGCAGTTCAGGGACGACAGACAACAACTTGAGACTCAGGCAAGCGTATTTGCTTCCTGGTCATCAAAACCCAATCAATCCCATCACAACTAGATGTAGGCTTTTACCTTCATCGAAGGGGCCGAACTAGTATAAACTCTCGTGTCCCTTGTCCGGTTTAACCCCTTCAAGCTAACCCGCTGCGATGGCTCCACGACTAAGTCCTTTCATGAGGACATCTAACGTGTTAATTCCACGACACCAAACAACAATCTCCCAAAGCAGTTTTGTGAATGGAGCTTTGAGAAAGGAGATCGAAAATCGCAGCAAAACGAGCTAGAACTCGTGCTTGAGCTGGATGGGGATTTTTTTGGGTAGAAGATGAAGTGTGTGGGTGCTGGCATAAGTGGACGGGGGCCACCAGGGGCCCACGAGACAGGGGGTGCGCCCTATAGGGGGGGGGGGCGCCCTCCACTCTCGTGGCCTGGTGCTTGCCCCTCCCGCAGTGTTTTCAGTGCCTAAAATCCTCAAATATTCCATAAAAATCATACTAAATTTGCAGGGCATTTGGGGCACTTTTATTTTCGGGATATTTTTTAATGCACGGATAATTTAGAAAACAGACAGATAATACTATTTTTGCTTTATTTATTCTAAATAACAGAAAGTAAAAAGAGGATACAGAGGGTTGTGCCTTCTAGTTTCATCCATCTCGTGATCACCAAAATGAATCCACTAACAAGGTTGATCAAGTCTTGTTAACAAACTCATTCCGAATAACACGGAACCGGAGAAATTTCGAATAACACTAAGTTACCTCAATGGGGATATGAAAATCCCCAACAATAAGAATATCATACTTTTTCTTGACAGTAGGGAGAGGAAATTCAAAACCTCCAATAATAATAGTTGGAACTTTTCTAATAGAATTGATGCTATGAACTTGAGATTGTTTCCTCGGAAAGTGAACCGTATGGTCATTACCATTAACATGAAAAGTGACATTGCCTTTGTTGCAATCAATAACAGCCCCTGCAATATTAAGAAAAGGTCTACCAAGGATAATAGACATACTATCGTCCTCAGGAATATCAAGAATAACAAAGTCCGTTAAGATAGTGACATTTGCAACCACAACAGGCACATCCTCACAAATACCGACAGGTATAGCAGTTGATTTATCAGCCATTTGCAAAGATATTTCAGTAGGTGTCAACTTATTCAATTCAAGTCTACGATATAAAGAGAGAGGCATAACACTAACACCGGATCCAAGATCACATAAAGCAGTTCTAACATAATTTCTTTTAATGGAGCATGGTATAGTCGGTACCCCGAGATCTCCAAATTTCTTTGGTATCCACCCTTAAAAGTGTAATTAGCAAGCATGGTGGAAATTTCAGCTTCTGGTATCTTTCTTTTATTTGTGATGATATCCTTCATATACTTAGCATAAGGATTTACTTAAGCATATCAGTTAAGCGCATACGTAAGAAAATAGGTCTAATCATTTCAGCAAAGCGCTCAAAGTCCTCATCATCCTTTGACTTGGATGGTTTAGGAGGAAAGGGCATGGGTTTCTGAAACCATGGTTCTCTTTCTCTATCGTGCTTCCTAGCAACAAAATCTCTCTTGTCATAACGTTGATTCTTTGATTCTGGGTTATCAAGATCAACAGCAGGTTCAATCTCTACTTCATTGTTTTTGCTAGGTTGAGCATCAACATGAACATTTTTTTTGAAGGGTTGGATAGTAGGAAAGACTCCTACTGCTTTAGTATATTATCAAGAGTGCCAAAGCACGTGTGTACAGTGTTACATTACATATGGACAAAGCCCAGCAAGCACCCCCACACAGGGGGGGGAAGCATTACTGGTGATCTAGGCGAAGGGATTCAAGTACAGTGGCAACTAACTATTTTCTATGGTCAGGGACCCTATGACTAATATTAGCAAAGTCCTTTCTGAACCTAGCCTTCCAGGATGACAACGAGGGGGCTACTTGGCGAAAGTAGTTATTGTTCCGCTCCTTCCAAAGGCTCCAAGCTGCCACCAAAAAAATATCCATGATCATGGGGCGGTTGTGCAAAGTTTTGAGGTGCACCATCATGTCCAATCTATCGCCGTTCATGGGACATGAGATATCGAGCTGGTCCCAACATGAACATTATCATGAACATTATCATTAACATTATCACTAGGTTCATGTTCATCACCTGATTGAGTTTCAGCATCAGAAATAGAAATATCATTGGGATTCTCATGTGTGTCTACAGTAGGTTCACTAGAAGCATGCAAAGTTCTATCGTTTTTCTTCTTATTATTTTTAGAAGAACTAGGTGCCTCTAAATTATTTCTCTGAGAATCTTACTCGATTCTCTTAGGGTGGCCTTCAGGATACAAAGGTTCCTGAGTCATTCTACTAGTTCTAATAGCCACTCTAACAGCAAAGTCATTTTTATTATTTAATTCCTCAGGCAAATCATTTTGAGCTTTAAGTACTTGCTCAGCTTGAGTAGCAACCATAGAAGCATATTTGCTAATGCGTTTGAGTTCACCTTTAACTCTAGCCATATTATCGCTTACGCGTCCTATCTCGAAAGCATTATTCTTTAACTCTCTACCAACATAAGCATTAAAACTTTCTTGTCTAGCCATAAAATCATCAAATTCATGTAAACATGGGCTATGAAATTTAGTAGAGGGGATTTCAACTTTATCATATCTATAGAGAGAATTTACCTTTACTACCTGTGTTGGGTTATCAAGACAATGTGGTTCTTCAACAGGCGGTATATTAAGACCATGTATTTCTTCAATAGGAGGTAAATTCTTAACATCTTCAGCTTTAATACCTTTTTCTTTCATTGATTTCTTTGCCTCTTGCATATCTTAGAAATAAAACACCTCTCTTCTTTGGAGTGGGTTTAGGAATAGGATCAGGAGTTGGCTCAATTGGTTCAGGAATTGCCTCTAGAATTGGCTCAGGAAGAGTCCAATTATTGTCATTAGTCAACATATTATTCAATAGTAATTCAGCTTCGTCGACTGTTCTTTCCCTGAAAACACAACCAGCACAACTATCCAAGTAGTCCTTGGAAGCATCGGTTAGTCCATTATAAAAGATATCTAGTATTTCATTTTTCTTAAATGGATGATCAGGCAAAGCATTAAGTAACCGGAGAAGCCTCCCCCAAGCTTGTGGGAGACTCTCTTCTTTGATTTGCACAAAATTATATATTTTCCGCAAGGCAACTTGTTTCTTATGAGCAGGGAAATATTTAGCAGAGAAGTAATAAATCATATCCTGGGGACTACGCACACAACCAGGAGCAAGAGAATTATACCAAGTCTTAGCATTACCCTTTAATGAGAACGGAAATATCTTAAGGATATAATAATAGCGAGACTTCTCATCATGAGTAAACAGGGTAGCTATATCATTCAACTTGGTAAGATGTGCCACAACAGTTTCAGATTCAAGGCCATAAAAAGGATCAGATTCAGCCAAAGTAATAATCTCAGGATCAACAGAGAATTCATAATCCTTATCAGTAACACAGATAGGTGAAGTAGCAAAAGCAGGGTCAGGTTTCATTCTAGCATTAAGAGACTGCTGCTTCCATTTAGCTAATAATTTCTTAAGATCATATCTATCATTGCAAGCAAAGATAGCTCTAGCAGCTTCTTCATTCATAACATAACCCTCAGGAACAACATGCAATACATAATCATTGGGAGAACCTTCATCATCACTATCATAAATAATAGCATCTTCAATATTTTCATTCCCCCTAACACTAGCAAGTTGTTCATCAAGAAATTCACCTAATGGCAATCACGCACAGAAGTAGCTTCATCATGCATAGCAGAAGTGGCATCATCAATAACATGCGACATATCAGAATTCATAGCAGTAGCAGGTTTAGGTGTCGCAAGCCTACTAATAACGGAAGGAGAATCTAGTGCAGAGCTAGATGGCAGTTCCTTACCTCCCCTCGTAGTTGAGGGCAAAATAGTAGTTCTGTCGTCTTTCAAGTTCTTCATAGTGATCAACAGATATAAATCCCAAGTGACTCAGAGAATAGAGCTATGCTCCCGTGCAACGGCGCCAGAAATTAGTCTGGATAACCCACAAGTGTAGGGCATCGCAACAGCTTTCGAGGGTAAAGTATTCAACCCAAATTTATTGATTCGAGGGAGCCAAAGAATATTCTTGAGTATTAGCAGTTGAGTTGTCAATTCAACCACACCTGGATAACTTAGTATCTGCAGCAAAGTATTTAGTAGCAAAAGTGGTATGATAATAAAGGTAACGGTGGCAAAAGTAAAGATAATAGTTTTTGGGTTTTTGTAGTAGTTGTAACAGTAGCAACGGAAAAGTAAATAAGCGAAGAACAATATGTGAAAAGCTCGTAGGCAATGGATCAGTGATGGATAATTATGCCGGATGCAATTCCTCATGTAATAGTTATAACATAGGGTGACACAGAACTAGGTCCAGTTCATCAATGTAATGTAGGCATGTATTCCATAAATAGTCATACGTGCTTATGGAAAAGAACTTGCAAGACATCTTTTGTCCTACCCTCCCGTGGCAGCGGGGTCCTAGCGGAAACTAAGGGATATTAAGGCCTCCTTTTAATAGAGAACCGGAACAAAACATTAGCACATAGTGAATACATGAACTCCTCAAACTACGGTCATCACCGAGAAGTATCCCGATTATTATCACCTCAGGGTTGTCGGATCATAACACATAATGGGTGACTATAGACTTGCAAGATAGGATCAAGAACACACATATATTCATGAAAACATAATAGGTTCAGATCTGAAATCATGGCACTCGGGCCCTAGTGACAAGCATTAAGCATAGCAAAGTCATAGCAACATCAATCTCAGGACATAGTGGATACTAGGGATCAAACCCTAACAAAACTAACTTGATTACATGATAAATCTCATCCAACCCATCACCGTCCAGCAAGCCTACGATGGAATTACTCACGCACGGCGATGAGCATCATGAAATTGGTGATGGAGGATGGTTGATGATGAAGACGACGATGAATCCCCCTCTCCGGAGCCTCGAACGGACTCCAGATCAGCCCTCCCGAGAGAGACTAGGGCTTGGCGGCAGCTCCGTGTCGTAAAACGCGATGAAACTTTCTCTCTGATTTTTTTCTCCCCGAACGTGAATATATGGAGTTGGAGTTATGTTCGGTGGAGGTCCAGGGGGCCCACGAGATAGGGGGGCGCGCCCTATAGGGGGCCCCCTGTCTCGTGGATAGGCCGTGGGCCCCCTGGTGTATTTTTTTCGCCCAGAAATTCTTATTAATTCCAAAAAGTGCCTCCGTGGATTTTCAGGACATTCCGAGAACTTTTCTTTTCTACACATGAAACAACATCATGGCAGTTCTGCTGAAAACAGCGTCAGTCCGGGTTAGTTTCATTCAAATCATGCAAGTTAGAGTCCAAAAACAAGGGCAAAAGTGTTTGGAAAAGTAAATACGTTGGAGACATATCATTATCTTCCTCCATATCCATGGGATTCAGCATATCACAGGCCCTAGACCCACCCCCCCTCCTCCTCGTCGCGATTCTAGAGTCCCTACGGCTTCCTCACGCGTCCTTGGTTAGGTGGTTTCATAGATACAACATTAGTTGTTGCACCGGCGGCAAATCCTTTTAGTTCCATCGGAATCAACTTCGCTGGTGAGTACTCACTACAAGTTTGACTGCAATCCAGCATTTGCATCTACTTAGTGGATGCATAATAGTTGACAATACTATACCCTCTTGAGTATGCTTTAAGAAAAGTGCCACATACCTATGGAACATGAATACTTGTGTCTACACTTTTTTTAGAAGTATATAAAATAATTTAGTCTATACTTCCTTTAGTTTATTTACTTCCGACTGATAAAATTTGCTATCTTTTTTCTTTCGTCCCCACCAACACTGATGTTGGACTGCCATCCGACACCGATTTGAAAATTAATATGGATAAAAAACAAACATATATTGGCATGACGACCAGTGGGATACTTCCAGTAACTTAAATAATCACTAGTTTCGTCATAAGCTACCATACCAATATCAAGGGTCATTAAAGTCATCACGAAGTTACAACATTATCCAGTTAGAATCCACCAAATAGTTTTTTGCAATAGCAATACATGGGGAAGTCATCCCATGGAAGGCCATCCATGATATTCAAAATAGGGAACAATGTCACTGAAATGCAAGTAGTATGGCTACCTTCCCTTAATAGCTTACTCTCTAAGGCGAACGATTGGTGCACTAAACCAAAATATTATATAGGACCTGCAACTCATAGTGGGGTCATACATCAATGACAGTTATTACCAAATCAAAAGAGCAAAAGTGTAATAGGACAAGAGCAACCAAATGAATATTTGGAATCAAGTAAACTTTAGCTTAGCAACTAGGTTCCTATAAACAATGTACATACAACCGAAACATGAATATGCACTCATTGGCCTAAGTAAAAGAGCTCCAAATGTCAATAGGGCCCATTCTTATCAATAGTTGGTCAATGCAACAAAGATAAGAGCTGACACACAAAAATCATTTGATGACGTATGACTCTAACAATAGTAGATGGTTAATGCAACGAATGTACGAACCGACAAAAGCATTATCTAACAAGGCAACAACAATGTATGACTCTAACAACAACAAATGGTCAATGCATTGAACATACAAATGGACAAAAAAATCTAATAAGACATCAACAACGTATAACTCTAACAGCAATAGGTGGTCAATGCAACGAGCATACGAACCGACAAAAATATTATCCGACAAGACGACAACAACATATGCGTTGAAACACTTCTGTTCTGCCACCACATTTTGACCCTTCGAGAAGGCGTGTCAAGTGTTTTCTCCGACCCCCCTGCAAGGAAACGATAGTGACTGCGTTGCTATTTCCTTTCTTTGTTGGCTTGACAAATGTCAGTAGTATGTCCACTTTTTTCTCTTCCTATGTTCTTATGTATTTTGCTAGGTAAACATGTTTAATTTGCTTTTGGTATCATTGATTTTGTGCAGTAACTACATTATTACATTACATGTCGAGAACCGCATAGCTTTTCAATTCTATTCGACTTTAGGGGTCTGCTAGCGATTTCTATGCTGCTGACACATGTTTCTTTGCTTCTCTTCGGTACATATTGGTGTTCTGCAATTTGTTTTCCCATCTCCGGTCGATTCCTTTTATTTCTCTCACCACGTCATGACCGTTTGGAAAGGCACGTCAACATTTTCTCTGCCTTCCACAAGGAAATAATAGCGACAACACATCAACAGTAATAACATCGAGGCCGCCACAACACGCCACCCTCTCCTCCGCATCCTCTCCCCTGACCTCTCATAGCACCGGCGTGTTTCCCTCCCACCATGTTATATTCCTCGCTATCCATGAGAGTCTGCGAACCGTTGGCAAAGGCGAAGCAACTGCCTCTCGCTTCCGGGAGATTGTGGTGGTTGCACCACGGCTGCCTAAGCGTACTTCGCCAGGGCGAGGGGAGACCGCACGGACGGACGGAGCGACTTGGGTTGGGCCTCGCTTGGGGTCAGAGCGGTCGTGCTGCGAGGGATCCCAACATTTATTGGACGCAGCGGGCTCCATGTGCTTCGTGTGCTCCGTCCATTTTCGGCGCGCGCCCGCCCGCGTACGTGGGGACTCGAGAGCCTGGCACTTGTGTTGTTGTTTCCTTGGTAAATGACAAGTGGGATGCACACTTTCTTTGTCTCTTCCAAGGTTCTTATGTGTGTTTTTTGGGGGGTAATTATGTTTATGTTTTCTACTTTGGATCGAGATGGTTTGTGTTATTATGACTACGTACCTGCATTATTACATTGCATGTACCGAACCGCGTAGCCTTTCCATTCTCCCCGTTTCTCGGGGCCCGCGGGTGGTTTCTGCGTCGCTGGCACGCATGTTTCTTTCCTTATCTTCGAACGCGTCGGGTGTTCTGCGATTCGGTTTCCCACTCCGGTCGGGTTTCTTTCTTCTTTCTGGCACTGCATTGTGGCCCTTCGAGAAAGCGTGTTGAATGCTTTTTCCGACTTTCATGAGGAAACAACAGCGGTAGTGCATCATCAGTAATGGTATCGAGGGTGCAACCACACGCCGCCCTCCCCCGCCTCTTGCAGCACCGGCACCCGTCGCCCTCCCCACCATGTTATCTTCCTCGATATCCATGGGATTCAGCATATCACAGGCCCTGGACACAGCCCCCCCCCCCTCCCCGTCGCGAATCCAGAGTCCCCACGACTTTCTCACGCATCCTTGGTTAGGTGGTTTCACGGATACAACATCAGTTGTTGCACCGGGGGCAAATCCTTTTAGTTCCATCGGAATCAACTTTGCTGGTAAGTACTCACTACAAGTTTGACTGCATTCCAGCATTTGCATCTACTTAGTGGATGCATAATAGTTGACAATACTATGCCCTCTTGAGCATGCTTTAAGAAAAGGGCCACATACCTATGGAACATGAATACTTGTGTCTACAATTTTTTTAGAAGTATATAAAATAATTTAGTCTATGCTTCCTTTAGTTTATTTACTTCCGACTGATAAAATTTGCTATCTTTTTTCTTTCGTCCCCACCGACACTGATTTTGGACTGCCGTCCGGCACCGATTTGAAAATTAATATGGATAAAAAAACGAACATATATTGGCATGACGACTAGTGGGGTACTTCCAGTACCTTAAATTATCACTGGTTTTTTCATAAGCTACCATACCAATATCAAGGGTCACTAAAGTCATCACGAAGTTACAATATTATCCAATCAGAATCCACCAAATAGTTTTTTGCAATAGCAATACATGGGGAACTCATCCCATGGAAGGCCATCCATGATATTCAAAATAGGGAACAATGTCACTGAAATGCAAGTAGTATGGCTACCTTCCCTTAATAGCTTACTCTCTAAGGCGAACAATTGGTGCACTAAACCAAAATATTATATAGGAGCTGAAACTCATAGTGGGGTCATACATCAATGACAGTTATTACCAAATCAAAAGAGCAAAAGGTAATTGGACAAGAGCAAACCAAATGAATATTTGGAATCAAGTAAACTTTAGCTTAGCAACTAGGTTCCTATAAACAATGTACATACAACCGAAACATGAATATGCACCCATTGGCCTATGTAAAAGAGCTCCAAATGTCAATAGGGCCCATTCTTAACAATAGTTGGTCAGTGCAACAAAGATAAGAGCTGACACACAAAAATCATTTGATGACGTATGACTCTAACAACAATAGATGGTCAATGCAACGAATGTACGAACCGACAAAAGCATTATCTACAAGGCAACAACAATGTATGACTCTAACAACAACAAATGGTCAATGCAACGAACATACAAATGGACAAAAAACATCTAATAAGACGTCAACAACGTATAACTCTAACAGCAACAAGTGGTCAATGCAATGAGCATACGAACCGATAAAAATATTATCCGAAAAGACGACAACAACATATGTGTTGAAACACAATAGTTGGTCAAATGAATGTGTCTTAGCAACTAGGACTTATTAAAAAACAATTACATGCAAGTGCGACAACGATGTTCACAGATCAGTCTCCATAAAAAGAGTTCCAGAATATCAAGATGACTGATTCTGGTCAACCAAGTAGTTCCCAAAAGAAGTTGGTTAATGTGACGCATATTAGAACCGACAAAGCGATATCTAACACTGTTGAATGCATTAATGACTTGAATAGCAATATGTGTCTAACAATGAAGACGACAATGTATGTTGACAAAGTATAGCGATGAAGATGACAATGTATGACCTAGAACGCAATAGCTGGTCCATGCCTCTCGCTTTTGGGACGGAACAAGAGAAGGCGAAGACGAAGGCGAAGCAACTGCCCCCAACCTCCTCTCGCTTTCGAGAAGATTTTAGTTGTTGCGCGGCGCACTTGCCTATGCGTACTCCACACAGGGAGCCAGGGTGAGCAAGGCTAGAATGACTTGGGGCTTGTTTGGGGTCGGGGGTCTGTGTTGTCGGAGGGAGTCGTGCGTGGGACCCCCACTTTTATTAGACCTCAGTGCGGTACGAGGAAGAGAGGAGGGGAGTGCTCGGTGCATACGCTCCATGTGCATTAATTGCTCCTTTTCCGGCCCGTGCACACATGGTCACCTGGAATGTGGCACTTGCACAACTATTTCCCTTCTTTCAACGGCTTGACAAAAGACAACCGGTGTGCACACTTTGTTTTTCTCTTCCTACATACACTAGGTTCTTATGCTTTCTTGCGGGGTAATAATGTTTATGTTTTTCTTTGGGAGAGTTGATTTTTGTGTGATAACTACATTATTACATTATTACGGGCACAAAACCGTGCAGCCTTTCAATTCTCTTCGATTTTAGGGGTCTGGTGGTGATTCTTGATAGGCGTGTTTCTTTGCTTCTCGTCATATGCAACAATGTTCCGTGACTTTTCCCCCATCTCCACTCGGTTTCCGTTCTACTTTTCTGCCACCACATTTTGACCCTTCGTGAAGGCCTGTCAATCATTTTCTTCGACCCCCCTGCAAGGAAACGATAGTGACTGTGTTGCTATTTCCTTTCTTTGTTGGCTTGACAAATGTAAGTAGTATGTCCACTTTTTTCTCTTCCTATGTTCTTATGTATTTTTGCTAGGTAAACATGTTTAATTTGCTTTTGGGATCGTTGATTTTGTGCAGTAACTACATTATTACATTACATGTAGAGAACCGCATAGCCTTTCAATTATCTTCGACTTTAGGGGTCTGCTAGTGATTTCTGTGCTGCTGACACGTGTTTCTTTGCTTCTCTTCGGTACATATTGGTGTTCTGCAATATGTTTTCCCATCTCCGGTCGATTCCTTTTCTTTCTCTCACCGCGTTATGACCATTTGGAAAGGCACGTCAACATTTTCTCCGCCTTCCGCAAGGAAATAATAGCGACAACACATCAACAGTAATAGCATCGAGACCGTAACAACACACCATCCTCTCCTCCACGTCCTCCCCCCTGACCTCTCATAGCACCAACGTGTTTCCCTCCCACCATGTTATCTTCCTCGCTATCCATGGGAGTCTGCAAACTGTTGGCCCTAGATCTAGTGCCTCATGTCTGCGTTAGAGTCCCCATGGCTTCCACATCCATGCTTGGTTGGGTGATTTGACGGATACAATGCAACCTATTGCGGCGGCGACAAATCCCCTTCTTCCGTCAGAATCTACAATAATGGTGAGTACCGACTATAAGTTTGATTTCAATCCAACATTTGCATCTACTCACTGGAAGCATAATAATTGACGATATTATGGCCCTCTTGGGTATGCTTTTAGAGAAGGAGAATATACCAATGGAAGATGAATACTTGTGTCTATACTTTCTTTAGAAGTATCAAAGAATTCAATCTATCCGTCCTATAGTTTATACTTACATTTTATTAAGTTTTTGCTATCTTTTTTCTTCATCCCCACCGATACCGCCATTGGCTTGCCAACCGCCATCCGTTTAGCAGTAGGTGGTGAAAAGGCTCGAACTCATCACGTGTCATTGTCACTAGGTTATGGGTTTCGGCACATGCTCCAATTCTAGCGACATGGATCCGCCATCACCATTCTTAGTTGGCCGGATGTACTTCTTCACAGCCTCCTCCTCATATTCACCTGGAACATCGGGGCACCATTTCCTCATGTGACAGCCACGTTGGAGCCAACATGCATGCGGAGGTTAGCGACCCGAGCTCTGTTGAAGGAAGTAGGGAGTGTCATCTTTGCATGGGACTGCAGGACTATGGAGAGGAGGGGAGGGGAGCGGGGGGGTTACCATGGTGGCAATGGGGGAGGTGGGTGGTGGGGACGGGAGAAGCGAAGGCGAAGCAACTGCCCTCTCACTTTTGGGGAGATTGTGGTTTTTGCGCCGCGGCTGCGCGCTTGCCTACGCGTACTCCGCCAGCGCGAGGGGAGACCAGACGGACGGAGTGACGTGGGCCTCGCTTTGGGTCGGAGCAGTCGTGCGTGTGTGGGATCCCCACTTTTATTGGCTCCCTGTGCGTGTGTGTGTGTGTGTGTGTGTGTGTGTGTGTGTGTGTGTGTGTGTGCATTCGCAGCCCCGTTTCCGGCACGCGCGCCTGCGTATGTGGGGACTCGGAAGAGCGTGGCACTTGCATTGTTGTTCCTCTCCTTCATCGGCTTGGCAAATAGCAAGTGGGATGCAAAGTTTCTTTGTATTTTTCCAAGGTTCTTTTTATGTGTTTTTTGGGGGTAATTATGGTTACGTTTTTCCTTTTGGATTGTAGATTACTTGTGTTATTATGAGTATGTGCATTACTACATTACATGTACAGAACCGTGTAGCCTTTCAATTCTCTCCAGTTCTTGGGGCCTGGAGGTGGTTTATGCACTACTGGCACGCATGTTTCTTTCCTTATCTTCGAATGCGCCGGTGTTCCGCAATTCGATTTCCCACCTCCGGCAGAGTTTCTTTCTTCTTTCTCGCACCACGTTGTGGCACTTTGAGAAGGTGCGTCGAGTGTTTTCTCCGCCTTGTGCAGGAAACAATAGCGGCATTGCATCGGCGGTAATGGTATCGAGGGTGCAACTACACGCCGCCCTTCCCCCACCTCTCACAGCACCGGTGCCCCGCGCCCTCCTCACCACATTATCTTCCTCGATGTCCATGGGATTCGGCGGATCGCAGGCCCTGGACCTAGCGCCTCCCGGCTGCGAATCAAGAGTCCCCACAGCTTCCTCATGCGCCCTTGGTTGGGTGGTTTCACGGATACAACATTAGTTGTTGCACCGGTGGCAAACCTCTTTCTTCCATCGGAATCAACTTCGCTGGTGAGTACTCACTACAAGTTTGATTGCAATCCAACATTTGCATCCACTCAGTGATTGCATAATAGTTGACAATATTGTGCCCTCTTGAGTATGGTTTAAAAAAAGGACCACATACCAATGGCACATGAATACTTGTGTCTAAACTTTTTTTAGAAGTATATAAAAGAATTTAGTCTATACTTCCTTTTGTTTATTTACTTCTGACTGGTAAAAATTGCTATCTTTTTCTTTCGTCCCCACCGACACTGATTTCGGCTTGTCGTCCGCCACTGGTTTGGAAATTAATGTGGATAAAAAAGGAACATATATTGGCATGATGACCAGTGGGGTACTTCCAGTAACTTAAATAATCACACATTTTGTCATAAGCAACTAGATATGACATAAGTATGCCATACCAATATCAAGGGTCACTAAACTCATCACAAAGTTACAATATTATCCAGTTAGGATCCACCAAATAGTTTTTTTCAATAGCAATACATGGGGAACTCATCACATGGAAGGCCATCCATGATATTCAAAATAGGGAACAATATCACTGAAATGCAAGCAGTCTGGCTACCTTCCCTTAATCTTTAAGGTGAATGATCGGTGCACTAAACCAAAATATTATATAGGACCTGTAACTAATGGTGGGGTCATGCATCAATGACAGTTATTACCTAATCAGAAGAGCAAAAGGTAATTGGACAAGAGCAGCCAAACGAATACTTGGAATCAAGTAAACTCTAGCTTAGCAACTAGGTTCCTATAAACAATGTACATACAACCGAAACATGAATGTGCACTCATTGGCCTACGTAAAAGAGCTGCAAATGTAAATAGGGCCCATTCTTATCAATAATTGGTCAATGCAACACAGATAAGAGCTGAAACACAAAAATCATTTGATGACGTATGACTCTAACAACAATAGATGGTCAATGCAATGAACGTACGAACCGACAAAAGCATTATCTAACAAGGCAACAACAATGTATGACTCTAACAGCAACAAATGGTCAATGCAACGAACATACAAATCGACAAAAAATTATCTAATAAGAAGTCAACAATGTGTAACTCTAACAGCAACAGGTGGTCAATGCCACGAGCATACGAACCGACAAAAATATTATCCAACAAGACGACAACAACATATGAGTTGAAACACAATAGTTAGTCAAATGAATGTGTCTTAGCAACTAAGATTTATTCAAAAACAATTACATGCAACTGCGACAATGATATTCACAGATTAGTCTCCATAAAAAGAGTTCCAGAATATCAAGATGACTTATTCTGGTCAATCAAGCAGTTCCCAAAAGAAGTTGGTCAATGTGACGCATATTTGAACCGACGAAGCGATATCTAACACTGTTTAAGGCAATTAATGACTTGAATAGCAATGTGTGTCTAACAATGAAAATGACAATGTATGTTGACAAAGCAATATGTATAGCGATGAAGATGACAATGTATGACCTAGAACGCAACAGCCGGTCAATGCCTCTCGCTTTCGGGATGGAAGAAGAGAAGGCGAAGCAACTGCCCCAACCTCCTCTCGCTTTCGGGAAGATTCTGGTTGTTGTGCTGCGCACTTGCCTACGCGTACTCCACACAGGGAGCCAGGGCGAGGGAGGCTGGAATGACTTGGGGCTTGTTTGGGGTTGGGGGTCTGTGTAGTCGGAGGGAGTCGTGCGTGGGACCCCCACTTTTATTAGACCTTAGTGCGGTAGGAGCGAGAGGGAAGGGGATTGCTCGGTGAATACGCTCCGTGTGCATTGGTTGTTCCTTTTCCGGCGCATGCGCGCATGGTCACCTGGAATGTGGCACTTACACAGCTATTTCCCTTCTTTCGACGACTTGACAAAAGACAACCGGTGTGCCCACTTTGCTTTTATCATCCTACATACACTAGGTTCTTATGCTTTCTTTCAGGGTACTAATGTTTATGTTTTTCTTTGGGAGGGTAGATTTTTGTGTGATAACTATATTATTAGATTATTACGGGCACAAAATCATGCAACCTTTCAATTCTCTTCAATTTTAGGGGTCTGGTGCTGATTCTTGATAGGCGTGTTTCTTTACTTCTCGTCGTATGCCCTGATGTTCCGCGAATTTTTTTACCACCTCCACTCGGTTTCCATTCTTCTTTTCTGCCACCACATTTTGACCCTTTGAGAAGGCGTGTCAAGCATTTTCTCCGACCCCCTACAAGGAAACGACAGTGACTGTGTTGTTATTTCCTTTCTTTGTTGGCTTGACAAATGTAAGTGGTATGTCCACTTTTTTTTCTCTTCCTATCTTCTTATGTATTTTTGCTAGGTAAACATGTTTAGTTTGCTTTTGGGATCATTGATTTTGTGCAGTAACTACATTATTACATTACATGTACAGAACCGTGTAGCCTTTCAATTCTCTTCGACTTTAGGGGTCTGGTGGTGATTTCTATGCTGCTCACACGTGTTTCTTTGCTTCTCTTCGGTACATATTGGTGTTCTGCAATTTGTTTTCCCACCTCCAATCGATTCCTTTTCTTTCTCTCACCGCGTCATGACCGTTTGGAAAGGCACGTCAACATTTTCTCTACCTTTCACAAGGAAATAATAGCGACAACACATCAACAGTAATAACATCGAGGCCGCAACAACACGCCACCCTCTCCTCCGCGTCCTCTCCCCTGACCTCTCATAGCACCGGCATGTTTCCCTCCAACTATGTTATCTTCCTCGCTATCCACGGGAGTCTGCGAACTGTTGACCCTAGATCTAGTGCCCCCTGTCTACGTTAGAGTCCCCATGGATTCCACATCCATCCTTGGTTGGGTGATTTCACAGATACAACGCCACCTATTGTGGTGGCGGAAAATCCCCTTCTTCTGTCATAATCAACAATAATGGTGAGTACCGACTACAGGTTTGATTTCAATCCAACATTTGCATCTACTCACTGGAAGCATAATAATTGACGATATTATGGCCCTCTTGGGTATGCTATTAGAGAAGGAGAACATACCCATGGAAGATGAACACTTGTGTCTACACTTTCTTTAGAAGTATAAAAGAATTCAATCTATCCTTCCTTTAGTTTATATTTACATTTTATTAAAATTTTACTATCTATTTTTCTTCATCCCCACCGATACCGCCATCGGCTTGCCATCCGCCATCGGTTTAGCAGCAGGTGGTGAAAAGGCTAGAACTCATCGGTGCCATTGTCATTGGTTTTATGGGTTTGGGTACATGCTCCAATGCTAGCGACATGGATCTACCATCACCATACTTAGTTGGCTAGATGTACTTCTTCACGGCCTCCTCCTCATGTTCACCTGGAACATCGGGGCACCATTTCCTCATGTCACAGCCACGTTGGAGCCAACATGCATGCGGAGGTTAGCGACCCGAGCTCTGTTGAAGGAAGTCGGGAGTGTCATCTTTGCATGGGACTGGAGGACTATGGAGAGGAAGGGAGGGGAGTGGGTGGTGGGGTTACCATGGTGGCGATGGGGGGGGTGGGTGGTGAGGACGGGAGAAGCGAAGGCGAAGCAACTGCCCTCTCACTTTTGGGGAGATTGTGGTTTTTGCGCCGCGGCTGCGCACTTGCCTAAGCGTACTCCGCCAGCACGAGGGGTGATCGGACGGATGGAGTAACGTGGGCCTCGCTTTGGGTCAGAGCAGTCGTGCGTGCGTGGGATCCCCACTTTTATTGGCTTCGTGTGCATGCATTCGCTGCCCCGTTTCCGGCGCGCACGTGCCTACGTATGTGGGGACTCGGAAGAGCGTGGCACTTGCGTTGTTGTTTCCTCTCCTTCACCGGCTTGGCAAATAGCAAGTGGGATGCACACTTTCTTTGTCTTTTCCAAGATTCTTATTATGTGGTTTTTGGGGGTAATTATGGTGACGTTTTTCCTTTGGGATTGTAGATGATTTGTGTTATTATGAGTACGTGCATTATTACATTACATGTACAAAACCGCGTAGCCTTTCAATTCTCTCCGGTTCTTGGGGCCTGCAGGTGGTTTTTGCGCTACTGGCACACATGTTTCTTTCCTTATCTTCGAACGCATCGGTGTTCCACGATTCGATTTACCACCTCCGGACAGGTTTCTTTCTTCTTTCTAGCACCACGTTGTGGCACTTGGAGAAGGCGCATCGAGTGTTTTCTCCGCCTTTCACGAGGAAACTATAGCGGCACTGCATCGCCGGTAATGGTATCGAGGGTGCAACTACACGCCGCCCTTCCCCCACCTCTCACGGCACCGGCGCCCGGCGCCCTTCCCACCACATTATCTTCCTCGATGTCCATGGGATTCAGCAGATCGCAGGCCCTGGACCTAGCGCCTCCCGGCTGTGAATCAAGAGTCCCCACGGCTTCCTCGTGCGTCCTTGGTTGGGTGGTTTCACGGATACAACATTAGTTGTTGCACCGGTGGCAAACCTCTTTCTTCCATCGGAATCAACTTCTCTCGTGAGTACTCACTACAAGTTTGATTGCAATCCAACATTTGCATCCACTTAGTGATTGCATAATAGTTGACAATATTGTGCCCTCTTGGGTATGTTTTAAGAAAAGGACCACATACCAATGGAACATGAATACTTGTGTCTAATTTTTTTTAGAAGTATATAAAAGAATTTAGTATATACTTCCTTTCATTTATTTACTTCTGACTGATAAAATTTGCTATCATTTTTCTTTCGTCCCCACCGACACTGATGTTGGCTTGCCGTCCGCCACCGGTTTGAAAATTAATGTGGATAAAAAACGAACATATATTGGCAAGACGACTAGTGGGGTACTTCCAGTACCTTAAATAATCACTAATTTCGTCATAAGCAACTAGATATGACATAAGTATACCATACTAATATCAAGGGTCACTAACGTCATCACGAAGTTACAATATTATCCAGTCAGAATCCACCAAATAGTTTTTTGCAATAGCAATACATGGGAAACTCATCCCATGGAAGGCCATCCTTGTTATTAAAAATAGGGAACAATATCACTGAAATGCAAGTAGTCTGGCTACCTTCCCTTAATAGCTTAATCTTTAAGGTGGATGATTGGTGCACTAAACCAAAATATTATATAGGACCTGCAACTCATGGTGAGGTCATGCATCAATGATAGTTATTACCAAATCAGAAGAGCAAAAGGTAATTGGACAAGAGCAGCCAAATGAATATTTGGAATCAAGTAAACTTTAGCTTAGCAACTATGTTCCTATAAACAATCTACATACAACCGAAACATGAATGTGAACTCATTGGCTTGTTTGGGGTAGGGGGTCTGTGTAGACGGAGGGAGTTATGTCTGGGACTCCCATTTTTATTAGACCTCGGCGTGGCAGGAGGAAGAGGGGAGGGGAATGCGTGGTGAATACGCTCTGTGTGCATTCGCTGCTCCTTTTCCGGCACGTGCGTGCATGGGGACCCGGAATATGGCACTGGCACAACTATTTCCCTTCTTTCAACGGCTTGACAAAAGACAACCGGTGTGCACACTTTCTTTTTTTCTTCCCTAATACACTAGGTTCTTGTGCTTTCTTGCAGGGTAATAATGTTGATGTTTTTCTTTTGGGAGGGTAGATTTTCGTGTGATAACTACATTATTACATTATTACGGGCACAAACCATGTAACCTTTCAATTCTCTTCTATTTTAGGGGTCTGGTGGCGATTCTTGATAGGCGTGTTTCTTTACTTCTCTTTGTATGCACCGATGTTCCGCAATTTGTTTTCCCACATCCGCTCGGTTTTCACCATGTTTTGACCCTTCGAGAAGGTGTGTCAAGCATTTTCTCTAACCCCCCACCCCCACAAGGAAACAACAGTGACTGCGTTGCTATTTCCTTCATTTGTTGGCTTGACAAATGGAAGTGGTATGGCCACTTTCTTTTTGTCTTCATGTTCTTATGTATTTTTGATGGGTAAACATGTTTAATTTGCTTTTGGGATAGTAGATTTTGTACAGTAACTACATTATTACATTACATGTACATAACCACATAGCTTTCAATTTTCTTCGACCTTAGGGGTCCGTTGGAGATTTCTGTGCTGCTGACATATGTTTCTTTGCTTCTCTTCGGTACATATCGGTGTTCCGCGATTTGTTTTCCCACCTTTGGTTGATTCATTTTCTTTCTCTCACCGCGTCATGACCCTTCGAGAAGGCGCGTCAACGTCTTCTCCGCCTTCCACAAGGAAATAATAGCGGCAACGCATCAACAGTAATAACATCGAGGCCGCAACAACACGTTACCCTCTCCTCCGTTTCCTCTCCCCCGACCTCTCATAGTACCGGTATGTTGCCTTCCCACCATGTTATCTTCCTCGCTATCCACGGGAGTCTACGAACCGCTGGCCCTAGATATAGCGCCTCCCATATGCGGGTTAGAGTTCCCATGGCTTCCTCATCCATCCTAGGTTGGGTGATTTCATGGATAAAACGTCACGTGTTGCAGCGGCGGAAAATCTCCTTCTGCTGTCAGAATCAATAGTGATGGTGAGTACCGACTATAGGTTTGATTTCAATCAACATTTGCATCTACTCACTGGAAGCAAAAGTATGCTGTTAGAGAAGGTGCACATACCTATGGAAGATGAATACTCATGTCTACACTTTCTTTAGAAATATAAAAGAATTCAGTCTATCTCCTTTTGTTTATATTTACATTTTATTAATTTTTTGCTATCTTTGTTTTCTTCATCCCCACTAATACCGCCACTGGCTCGCCGTCTGTCCGCCATCGATTTAACAGCAGGCGGCGAAAAGGCTCAGACTCATCGGGCGCCACCGTCGTTGGGTCTATGTGATTGGACACATGTTCCAATGCCAGCGACATGGAGCCGTCATCACCGTATTTTGTTGGCCGGATGCTTTTCTTCACGGCGTCCTCCTCATGTTCACCTGGAACATCAGGGCACCATTGCCTCCTGCAGCCGCCACGTCGCAGCCAACATGCATGCAGAGGTTAGCGACCCGAGCTCTATTGAAGGAAGCAGGGATTGTCGTCCGGGTTGTAGGTCATGCACATGCTTTGCGTGGGGTTGGAGGACTATGGAGTATGTGAGCTACTAGCTATGCAGCCCAAACGACTCCCTTCCCGCCATCACTCCTTGCTGCTTAGACAAGGTCCTCATCTCAATCATTCCTCACATAGCAAAAGCAGAGCTCCTACTTAGAACAAACATGCTCAACAACTATCAGAAAACCATAAATCCCATGTTGCCCAAAGCTCAAAGTTTTCTTGGCAAACAGAGTTTACATATTTGAGCGGTGGTATCTTGGAATGGGTAAATAGGGAAAATGAATGGGCTAAAGAAATGGTAAACTCACTAGATGGTAAGTTTATTCATCCTAAAATGGGAAATATGAAATAGCTGGATGAAACGATGTCACTTGCACTGATATTTCCTTTCTTTTACTGTCTTGATAAGTGGTATGCACACTTTTTCTTCCTACGAGGTCTTCGTGTGCATTTTTGAGGATTGTGGGTTGTTGTGTTATAACTATGTGCCTTGTTATTGTTACATGTACTAAACGGCATAGCCTTTCCATTCTCTTTGCTTTTTAGGTCTGCTACTGATTTCTATGTTGCTGACACATCTGTTCCAATAGTTCTCTTTGTACGTATGTGATTTCGACTGGTCTTCTCCGATTTGCTTTCTCACATCCAGTCAGTTTTGTTCTATGCACACCACGTAATGTGACCGTTTAAGAAAGCACGTCAAACCATTTCCCCTCCTTTAGCAAATGAAGTAAAATAGTAACAATGAGAACACATTTCCAGTAATAATAATGGTGGAGCATCAAGACATAGTCCTTTTCTCCGCGTCCTGTCCCTCGGCTTCTCACAGAATCAACACACCACCCTTTGCGCCACGTTGTCTTCCTCAATGTCCACAGGAATCAGTGGTGGCCGTAGACCCGACATTGCTCGCCCTCCCTACTACGGGATCCAGAGTCCCCATGGGTTCATCATCCGTCCTTGATTGGGTTTTTTCATAGATACACCGTCACCTATTACACTGTCGACAAATACTCTTCTTCCATTGTAGCAACATTACAGGTGAATATTGATTCCAATCCAACATTTGCATCTACCAGTGGATGCATAATAATTAACGATACTGAGCCCATTTTTAGAATGCTTTAGAAGAAAAACACTTTTTTAGAAGTATTTACAAAAACAAGTCTAAACTTTGCTTAATATTATTTTAACTTGGTACTGATCATAAATGTTATCTATTTTTTCTTCATCCCCACCAGTGTCGTCGCGTCCGCACGTTCTCCCGGCTAGAGGTGGGGTGGAGAAGGGCCGGGGCGATGCGGGCGGAGCCAGCGCGCGGCCGGATCGGCCGACAGGCTGGCAGCAACCGGCGCAGGGCGTCATGAGCGCGCGGAGGCGGAGCAGGTGGCGAGGTGCGTCGGTGCGCGGTTGTGGAGGTGCGCGAGAAGGAGTAATAAGACTTGGGAGAGAATCGCTGTTGTCCCCTCGTCACGCGCATAGGTGGTGAGCTTGTACGAGCCGAGCACGGCGCGTTCAGGTGCGGCCTCGTAGTCGAAGGAAGGGAGGGGAGGAAGGGCGTGGTGGGAGGCGATGCGGGATACGAGGTCATCGAGCCTGACCGTGGTGCAGGACACGGCTTTATGACCGCCTGTCGTAAATGGTCTTAAACCGTTGGAGCTATAGGTTGTAACATCATGACCGCTTGCAGCCAACAAAGAGTTGGCCTAGCCATGCTTTCGTGAAATATTGCTCCTTTGTATCCTTTTGGGTTCTCATTCCCTTTGCTTGACCCAATTGAACTTTTTGTAGACAGTGGTTTCTGCTCCTACGTAATGTTGGAGAAAAATCTGTATTTGTAATGATCACAAGACGACAACATCATCCACCTAAATCTAGCACCCTCAATGGAAATCACATAGCAGCAAAAAGAACTTTACCGTATAATAGATGCCAACTTCACAGGAGGATCAACATCCAAAGATAACAATCTAAATCATGTTTTGTCACAGGTAAGATATGTTATTGATCGTCTGAATGGCGCAACTACACAGTTAGAGTATGATCTCCAACAGACAAATAGATATTATTGGAGCCTGGACGATGATATTGAAGGAATCTCTACTTTAGGTAATGATGGATCACCTATGGATATTTAGGGCATATGTATCAGTGGCTCTGCCTGGTGATCATCTGCTCATAACTATAATCATCTATATGATACGCCAATACGATGTATCAGCACTGGGTTCTCTTAAAATACTATGTACCAAAACTAAGTTTGTATTTACTTATGCTCATTGTAAATTTCTTAGAACAGTATGTATCAGCACTACGAGATCAATATATGCTATCGTCAAGTAATATCATTGCTTCTTCTTTGTCTAACATCATATACATGCATTAAACTATCACATACACATGCTTTAAAAACCTGGCTGGCCGATGCTTTTTGCGCCATCGGCGCAACGGGTTATCTAGTTTTATAATTCCATCTCTGAACCGGTGTGCCACTAACGGCTGGTCTCTCCAAAACTTTTTTTCAGACATGGCTAAATATAAACACGTTAGTGATTGTGTTGAGAGGTGACTGACTACTTAGATGTGGATTGGTAAAGAGTCAAGACACGAAACAATCTGTGCTGATATTTTCGGGTCTGGCTACGTGCCAGTCGATTGATTGTTTTTAGGGTCAGTCACTTTCTCTTTTACGTACAGTTCATTCTGTGGGGAGCAATACTTAGCTTGGCCGCGGATACATGCATGCATACATTCAAGCAATTGTTCGCATGTCATGCATTATGATAATGGGTCCTAAGTATATGCATGCATTCAAACTTTTTTGCTGGATGGAAATGAGTACATGCATCATACATAAGTGCACACACATGTTTTTATAAGTTATCAGTAATTATATATGATATAAAAATTAAAAAAATTAATATAATGAAGTTTTGTGAGCAATAATATATTAGTAGCATCGGTACTAAAATAAAGAAAGTAAAAAAATGTGCACATAACATTACATTTGAATCACACTTCGGTATTGAGGGAGCCATACACAAAGAATAAACATATAATAGTACAAATTTCATGGTCTAGTATAGTTTACACACATATTGTATAACTTGCATGTATACTTACACATGGAAAAAATCAAAAGAGAAGTTGTCTAAGAAATAATGAATTAACGGCATTAGATTCCCTTTCGAGAAGAAGAAAACAAAAAAAAGACAAAATTTGCACGCAGTTTATACATAAATTGATTTTTCTATAATATGCAAGAATAAAGATATAATAGTGGAATGACATCGGTATTGCCTCTAAAGAAAGAAAATGAACTAAAATAAAAACAAAAACAAAAACAAAAACAAAGTATTGAAGTTTTCTATGGAAGAATGAAACCCTTTATGAAGAAAGAAAATAAAAAATAAAACAAAATCAAAATAATAAAGTTTTCTAGGGAATAATGAACCCCTTTTAGAAAAAAGAAAAAGATAAAAAAATTGCACACAAGTTTGCACTGAAATTGCACTTTTAGTAATATGCAAACAATGAACATATAATATTGCAATTTCACACTGTACTATAATTCACACACATGGTGTATTGTACTTGCATGTATACTTATTTAAACACACACAAAAATATTTTCTAAAAAAGAATGATGTAGTGGCATTGGTACCACCCTTTAAGAAGAAAGGAATGAAAAATAAATCATGATAAAGTTTGCACATAATTTACATATAAATTGCACTTTTTATAGCTATGCAAGACCTAACATATACTAATAGAACTTACATAAAAAAAGTAAGTTTCAAAGAAGGATTGAATTAGTGTCATTGGTATTACCCTTAAATATGAGAGAAAGTGAAATAAAAACTTAAAACTAAAATTAGTGTCATTGGTAGTACAAAAATTGCACTTTTTATAATATATAAGAAGAAATATATAGTAGTGAATTCCATACTCTAATATAATGTTTACATGTAGCACTTGTGTGCATATATTTACACACACTCAACATCCAAAAAAACGCATAAAGAAAAAAGATAACTCAACAAAAAACAAAAAACAAAAAAAATCTAAAACCCACAAAAAACAAAAATAACCAATAAAAGTAAAGAAAAAAGGAAAAGGAAAAACACATAGAAAAAAGGAAACTGGAATAACAAACAAAGAAAAAATACCCACAAAGGAAATAATGAATTTGTGGCATTGGTATTACCATTTAAAACAAAAAATGGAAAAAAGAATCTAAAAAACACTGACAAAATTTGCACAAGTATACATAAAAATTGCGTTGTTTAAAAATATGCAAGAATAAGTATATAAAAGTGAAACTTTTATAAAAACAAAATCTAAGAACAAATGAATAGTGGCAATGGTATTAACCTTAAAGTACAATCAAAATGAAGTAAAGACAAACAGTATCAAAATAATGATTTTTTCTGAAAAGGAATGAATTATTGGCGTTGGTATTTCCTTGAAGAAGAGAGAAATTAAAAAGCATGTGCACAACTTTGCACCGAAATTACACTTTATCATAATATGCAAAAATAATCATAAAATCATGAAATTTTGGTACATATTATATAGTGTTTGTATGTATATAATTACACTCTGGCAAAAACCCACTAAAACAAAAAATAATCAATAAAGAAAAGAAAAAAGTAAAAACCAGAAGAACAAAAATGAGCCCAAGAAGCAATTCGACTAACCCAAAATAGGGGTCAATCGATTCCACACAGCCCACAACAGAATTAAGCAGAAAAGAAAATGGAAACAACACATATCTCGAAACTCATCTAATGAACAGAAAATCGATTGACCATAAAATGAAAAGTCAGCTGATTGAAATGTAGCTAAAGTGGATATTTTCACCCAACTACTAGTATTTGACAAGTACATGGTGTGTGTACCTACGTAGTACTAGACTCGGATCTTACATATGCCCACACAGCAATACAACGGTCGTTAGTTTCTGCATCGTCCTAATCGACTCGTCTAAGTATACACAAGCTGCATATATGTTCACTGTGACGAATTATATACTGTAGCAACCACTATGTTACGTTCTTACATACTGTACATACGTGCGCCGGCTCTGCAGAGGTCATCGGGGCAGCTGCACAAGCACCCTGTGCTGCTGCATGATGAGCACGGAGCCCATCTCCATGGACGTATTGGACGCCAGGATCTCCGCCACGGCGCCCAACTCCCGGCCGGCCTCCGCCCAGTCGTCCAGCCCGACCAGTAGATCCTTGGGCTGCCGCCCGGCCCGCCCCACGATCACCAGCGAGAACATCCCGGCCATGGCTTCCAGCGTCTCCACCACGTCGGCCGGGCTCTCCACCACCTTCTCCACGTACATGGCCATCTCCGTCGCCGCGTAGTTCTCGTAGAACCTCCACATGAACCGCTTGTCCACCTCCGCGTCGTTGAACGGCCGGCCCAGCCCGTTGCCCGCCGCGGCCGCAGCCGCCCTGGAGGTCGACGACGTCACCGTGTCGTACGTGCTGAGCTTCACGAACCGGAACACTGTGAGCCCGATGTTGGGGTTCTCGGCCAGCCGGGAGGCGACGGACACGGCCTCGCGGTCGTCGGCCCCGCCCAGGAACACCGCCGCGATGACGTGCCTCACCGCCCTGTCGCTGCACGGGTGCAGCAGCGTGCTGGTGCTCGTGTCCACGCTGGTGGGGACCTGGAAGCTGGCGCCGCTGCTCCTGTAGGGCCGGTCCATCAGGAGGCCCACGGTGCACGGTGCCTTGGCGAGCACGCCCACGTTCAGCTCGCGCCGCTCCTCCAGCCGGCACGCCATCTTGCCGTCGTACCGCTGCTCCCTGTAGCAGGGGAGGAGGAGCAGGGAGGCGCGCGCCTCCCCGGCGCAGCGGCACACGGCGTCCACGTCCCGGGACGCGGTGCTGCACACCACGTCGACCTGCTGCAACGCGATGCCCGTCGACCGCAGGTACAGGTCGACCACCGTGTTCATGTCGTTGATGGCCTCGCGTCCGGCGTCATACTCGTCGATGATTGGCGGCAGGTACGGCGTCGTCGAGGACGCCGCCGCGGCCGCCGCAGCGGCACGCTTATGGCCGCCCTCGAACAGGTGGACGACCTGGACCGCCGGCTGCTTGGCCGGCTCCATCACCATCAGCTCCACCAGGCTTAGCAGGGCGGGCATGGAGTGCGCGCTGTTAGAGCAGGTCATCATGCGCAGCTCCGCCTCCTCGCGCAACGACTCCAGGGCCTGGTGCGTCATCGCGTACGCCTCTTTCTCCTTGCGCACAAAAACCGCCGCCGCCGGACCAGCCACCAGGGTGCTTGCCAGGTTGCCGATGATCATCGCGTACAGTGCTTGCTCCGCCCACACCTGCATGCGCCACGGTTTCGTAGTTCATGATCATGTTTTAGACCTTGGCGTACGTTCATGATCTCAAATATGAATATGATATCGTACCCCTTCTGATTTGGCGAACTGCATGTTCATGGTGTCCACGTGCCCCTTCACGTTGAGCAGCACGCTGAAGCGGAGGGCGTCGCAGAGCGGGATGTTGAGGTACGCGGAGGCCACCGCGGCGCCGATGGCCTTGCCGACGAGGCCCAGCAGCATCATGAGAATGCCGGGCAGGATGATGGCGCCAGACATGGTGTTGAAGTTCATCCGCATCCCAATGGTGGCGAAGTAGAAGGGCATCAGCAATCCGTTAACTGGCGGCACCAGGGCGTCCGCGACCGACCGTGCCGCGGGGCCTTCCCTCGGGAACACCAGCCCTAGAGCGAAGCTCGTGGGCAACCCGTCGAAGCCAAGCTTCTGCGGGAAGTTTCCGACGATCCAGATGGCCGAGATCATGAACGCCAGGTCGCGTCTCCTCACATGGTGCTGCCCGACGTTGCGCTGGTTCACGCGTGTCACCGCGGGGCGCACCAGCCACAGGGCCAGCCCCACCCCGGTTAGCACCACCAAGCCTTGCGACAAGTCCATGCTGTTCTCCCTCGCCATCCTCGTGGACCGCAGCACGCCGTCGCCGATGACGCATATGATGTTGGTGCCGATGGCCGCGCTCACCAGGAGCCGCCCGTTCTCGGTCACCGTGAGCTTGAGGTCGTCGGCGATCCGCGCCACGGACACGGACGACGTGTTCGTCAGCGCCACCATCAGCGTGGCGGCCAGCATCTCGGGCGTCCTCACCGGGGAGTGCATCATGCTCCCGTACATCCCACTCGACACGATGGCCGCGAGGAGGAGGCTCGCCGCCACCGTGGCGTACGTGAAGGCCACGCAGCGCCGGGCGGTGCTCCGCAGCGACGCGATGTCCGTCTCGAGCCCGACGAGGAACATGTAGAGGATGCGCGTCGCCGCGATGTAGCCGTTGTACATGTCCTCCACGTTGTCCACGTCGATGTGCACGATGGCGTTGCGGAGCCCCATGCCGCCCACCACCATGCCGGCCTGCACGCACGCGAGATACATGCCGTTGCTAGCTAGTTAACCCTGCACTGCATGACGCTCGATCCATTTTCTCAACCACGCCCGGATGGAGAAATGTCAGATTGATTGATTGATTACCAGGATCTGGGAGATGGCATTGGGCTGGTTGTACCGGCGGAGCAATGAGTGGAAGAGGTTGGAGACGAGGATGATGGAGAGCGCCTGGATGACGAGGAGGAACAGCGTGTCCACGGCGATGCCAGGGACCGGCGTCCACACTAGCGGATCAACGTCCTCCGAGCAAAGGGAGACTCTTCCCATCTTCCTCGCCTCGATCGGCACTAGTCGGCCGCCGTACTTGGACGGCGCCTGTCGCGCGTATTGCCGCTGCCTAGCTTAGCTCGGCTCCGGCGTGGGCCTCCGTGACGAGTCTCCTTGATTGCATGCGCTCGTGGAGGGAGGTGTAGTGGCTGCGAGAGACCTGGCCTATTTTTGGAGGGACGCCCGTGGTTTTCATGGCAGTGGCCGCGGGAGGAAGGCGCCCCCGGAATAGGATTGCGACTATGTTGTAAAATTAGCTAAATCTCATTTGTTCATGCATTCGCTCCTGCTTCCAATTTTTATAGAATATCAATCTCATACGAATTATGATGTGTTGTGCTTTGATGTCTTTATCAAATTTATTAGTAATTTATGTGATTGTGCCATGAATTGACCTTGAAGGAAGCAAATGTTAAAGAAATACAGACTCAAAATAATATTTTATTACACCGGTATTATGCTAATAAAATGTTTTTGAGGTAATTTAAATTACTTAGAGACAAGTTATATTTTTCTTCTTCTAGTATAATTTTATTCAATTTTGGGCATGGGATTTTTTTTTCTTTGATCCTAAATGTTTCAAATAACACATGGGTATTCCTTAGAGAGAAGTTATAAAGCTCTTATATATTGTTGTGTGCATTTTGTCCGTGGGAATATTTCTACACATGCGACTTTCTATGTTTTTTTAAGTTATTTCAAATTTATAGATTTATGACAACCTTTACAGAATGTTATGACAAACAACCTTTACATACATTTTTTTAGACAAAAAACCTTTACATTTTTTTGAGGGGTGACAAAGAACCTTTACTTTTTTTAGTTGAACAAAAAACTGTTGCAGGGAGTACTAGAACTCATCTAGATGAGACATAATTTGGTCTCATTCACTTTGAAAACAAGAACATGTACAACCCACGTCGCATACACGCATCTTATAGCATCACATCCAATGGCTATAAAAAGTGAATGAGACTAAATTATATCTCATCTAGATGAGTTCTAGCAAAACTGTAGCATAATTTTATTTTTGAGAAACGCAACCTTTACTCTTTTTTTTTGAGGATCGCAACCTTTACATAAATTTGTTTTTTAGGGGTGCACCTTTACATAAATGGTTTGTCATGACGAGTTGATGACTTGTTGGGTCTCCTTAACCTTTACAACTCAGTCATTCCCGGCCCATCCCGGCCCTCCTTAACCTTGTTGGGTCTTAGCCCAGCCAATTTAGGGTTTTAGCCCAGCCGCAGTCCATTCTCCAACCTCGCTCGTGCTCTGCTCTCCGTGCGGAAGGCGGCTGGCCGGCGGCAGCTACCTCACCTGGCAGCGGCGGGCGACCGGACGACCGGACGACGTACACGCAGGTCAGTGCTGCTCCTTCACAACGGGATCGGAACTCAGGTTCTCCTCCCGTCAAAAACTCTAGCCCGTCGCACGCGGCTGCGAAGAATGCCCGCCATTTTCGTATCCCCTTCATGACATTGGTCCTTTCATAGGTCTGTATGGATTTTCGTGTTTAGATCTAAATGGGACGTCATGCTGGAACACTGCAGACTTGAAATTTTGCGTGATTATGCCAACAAATGATTTGGCCTGTCTATTAGTTATAGCTTTAGTGAGAATTTCTCACCATTATGTTTTATTATAGTATGTACTGGGGAAATCTTGTTTTTCCCAACGGTCTCCAAGCAAGCAGTGGTCAATATGATTGTACAAATCTTGTTTAATTAGATACCATCACACCAACAAGAGGATCAGTTCAAACAGGCTCCACGCATCACATTGCTAGGATTGTCCTGTACATGCTTAGTTGCTTGAGCTATGAACAGATACTATTACAGTTTATAGACTGTTAATTGACGGCTGCGCAATGCCTCTTTTGAGGACGTTTTTTCTGTATAGTTGGTAGTATTTTCTAGGAGGGAGGTGTTGTATTATATGCTTAATTGCTTATGGCAGTGCTAAAGGACAATCAATTATTTTGTATTAAGCATAACTTTGCCTTATGTATGTTTACCATGTGTTTTTTTTAGTTCAAGAGTAATGATTGGATGCATTTAACATAGGAAATCTAAATTTGCCACTTAGATCCAGGCTTTTGTTAACCAAACTCCTCTGCCAAACAGTATCTTTGGTCACAAGATGATAGTTATAACTTTGTTCTCAGTTTGTGATAAGGAGCCTGAGCCGGGTTTTTTTAATCTCAAATATACCATAAAACGACCTCCAGATAGTCGGTGTTCAGTTTGAATGTAGAAATCTTGTTTATTTAGATACCATCGCACCATGAGGCCTTGCTGAAACATGGTCGGGGCATTACATTGCTAGTAAGAACTTTGTCCTGTACCTGCTTTGTTACAGTTCAGACATTAACTAACAGTTGTGGCATGCTTCTTGTGAGGAAGTTCTTAGTAGTTTGAATTTTCCCAAGTGGAAGGTGCTGTGCTATGTTTCCTATGGTTATGCTAAAGGGCATACAGCTATTGTGTATTTAGCATACCTTAGCCTTGTGGTATGTCTGTTACATGGTGTTTTCAGTGATTGGAGGCAAGTAACTGATGGAGTCGGAATTTGTCACTTAGACATACAATTATGGCTATTTAGCCTATCTTAGCCTTATGGCATGTTTATTAAATGATGTTTTAGTTCAGAGTAATGATTGGAGTCAAGTAACTGAGGAGTCTGCATTTTGTGCCTTGGACACATGCTTTTGTGGAAGAAACCCCTTGTACCAAAACAATCTCTTTGGGCAAAGTTTATTATGCGGGGACATTCTTGCAACAAGTTGTATGGTTGTTCATCCATTGTTCGTCACATAGTTTCTTGTGGGAAAATGTACACCTGTTTCATTCAAGTGACAAGTTTCTAAGAAGGTGGCTACATGGTTTTTGAGTCGCTGTATAGTCGCCGACTAATCGCCAAGTTGTTTTCCAAAAATCAGGGCGACTCGCGACTATACAGCGACTTATGGCGACTATACAGCGAGTTTCCTCGACTATACGCTGAGCCGCAGGGCTCGTGGCGACTCGCCAAGTCGCGACTCAAAAACCTTGGGTGGCTAAGAACACCTCTAAACACATCGAATATCCGTCTCTTTATGTGGGAGCGAACCATCTCGGCTTACGGATCTACCTATCCTATAGCTCTTAGTAACTTGCTCGAATGATCGCTCCGGCTCTGGACCGTATGATCTTCGGAATGCAGAATAGGGGATTGCTTGCCAACCGTAACCCACGCGAGTACTTCAGAAACCTTTTTGTTTGACAAGAACATTTTGTTTCAGAAATCCTTGTATGTTCTTCGCTTGAATTACTGTTTTGAGTGGACCTTCAGTTTAATTACTTATATGTCCCACTAGCCGCTGTTAATTTGAGACTAGTAGTTTCCTAATGATTGATGCCAGTTTTAACTGCAGATCTGCTAAAGGGGAGCAACATGGCAACACTTAAAGATGTGGCAACGCGGAAGCCTATTCTAGCGACAATCCGCCTCCTAGTTCCTGCTGGAGCTGCGCGCCCCGCACCGCCTGTTGGGCCAGCTTTGGGTTTCTACAGGCTCAATCTGATGGCCTTCTGCAAGGATTTCAACGCCAGGACACAGAAGTACAAGGCGGAGACCCCGATGCAAGTCACGCTGACCGCCTACAAGGACAGCACTTTTGAGTTTGTAGTCAAGTCGCCCTCGGTCTCATGGTTCCTCAAGAAAGCAGCGGGCGTCGAGACGGCGAGCAGCCGGCCGGGCCACAACATGGTGACGTCCCTCTCGCTCCGCCATGTCTACGAGATCGCGAAGCTGAAGCAGTCTGACCCGTTCTGCAAGCACATGTCGCTCGAGGCCCTGTGCAAGTCCATCATCGGCACGGCCAAGTCAATGGGCATCGAAATCGTCAAGGATCTCTGACCGGGCTTCGAGCATAGTTTATGTTGCTTTCATCTGCAGCTGCCTAGTTTGATCTGACCTGGAAGAAAGCAGGGATCAGATTTCTTTGCCGGAGAAACTTTGCTGCTAGATCCGTCGAAATCCTGCCCCTGTTTATTTTGTGATGAATATGTACTATGTGACATTTCTTCAGTGCGGTGGTGGTTGGCTAATAAGTTTGTTTCAGCCTGTGTGTTGTGTAACTCTGGGACAGAGGCTTGGCACCACTGGACCTGTCTAACTGGAAATTGCAACTTGAACGCCCTCGATGTGAAGATGTTTGCTTGGTAAGTAGACATTGTTGCCGTGGACTTGGTTTTTGGTACAGGAAAATTGCCCAGGTGAAGTAGTAGTAGTACTCTTCTCCACCTACTGATAGGACATGCATGTGTTGTGAATTTGCAGTTAGTTCCATTGTTATTGTTTGCACAAGCTTTAGTTTTACACATGAAGATATCTTGGGCCACATTTGAATAGGACCACTCTCTGGCTAGATTTGTTGTTCTGTTTGATCACTCGTTTGAATCTGCACTTGAATCGGATCATAGTGGTGTGAGACTGTTTGTTTCCAGGAATGCAACGCAGTAAATCAACAAGTGACTGACGAAATGCAACACTGGAAAGGATCGGCGAAATCTACTTGTTCAGTATAGCAGGCAGTACAATTATTGGGAATCTACTACTGGTAGTCTGGCACTGAAGGTCTGAAGCAACTACACGAGCTCCGATCAACGTCAGGTTCAGAGAGGGACGGCACGGCAGCGAGGTTCCGTTCAGCTGGTGGCGGAAGCCATGGACGGGTGAGCGGCCGGGAACCCGGTGTAGCTCATGGCATCGTCGTCCTCGGGCCCGGCGCCGTCGTCGGTGTCCCACAGGAAGGCGGCCTGCGCGGCGAGGACGTGGCTGTTGTGCGGGTCGGCCCGGGCCGCCCGGTCGAAGTAGCTGGAGGCGCGCTCCTCGTCGCCGTGCACCTCCCACACCAGCCTGGCGTACTCCGACAGCAGCTCGCCGTCGTTGGGGTCCGCCAGGATCGCGCGGGAGTAGTACTCCTCCGCCCTCCGCCGATCCCCTTTCACCTGCAACATTCCGATCGTCGCGTCGGCCGGCGCCATTGTTAGAACATTCATCTCCAGATCTGAGTTCTGAACTGCAATCGCCGGCCGCGGCAATGGCGGCACTGGAGCAGAGCAGCGAGGGTGGTACGTACCTGGTAGAGGAACTGCGCGTAGTTCCTGAGGAAGAGGCCGTTGCAGGGGTCCTCGTCGATGAGCCTCTTGTAGTGGATGTCGATGCCGGAGCGGTCCCCTCCCCCGCCGCCGGAGGCCACCAGGTAGCCGCCCCCGGCGCCGCCGTCGATGCCGCCCCCGCAGTCGGCGCTCAGCAGGCCCGAGCCCAGCCGGTCGACCCCGAGGCCCCTGGCCAGGAACAGCGGGTGCTCCTGCGCGTACGTGCTGCCGAAGCCGAACTGCCCAAAGCTCGTCTCTTGGTCATCGTCGGCGTCCTCCTCCTCCTCCTCGTCCCTGGTCCCGTCGCGCGCCGTGAACGACTGGATCGTCTCGAGCGCCGGCCTGGACCGCGGCGGCAGGTGGTGGTGGTCGTCCGAGCGGCCGCCCAGCGCGGCGAGGTTGCCGTCCGAGCACGCGCGGCGCAGGCCGCCGCCGCCGCGAGAGCGCTCGTGGTCCGAGGAGCCGCCGCCACCGCCGGCGGACAGGCTGCAGGAGATGGCCGGCGGGTGGTAGGCGACCGTGGGCGAGGACTCGGCGAAGTGGACGGCCGGCGAGTGGCCGCCGGCGCCGGAGGTGGCGTGCAGCGCGCCGAGCACCGGCGTGGACGCGCTCCTGACAAGCATCGCTTCTCGTTCTCTCTGCCGCTGGCACCGGCACGAGTAGCTGGGTTCAGACTACGGCGGCACCGGCGTGGTGTGAATTCTGTTGAGGGTCTTGTGGGCGGTGGGCACTGTTGTTGCTGACGCTGGTTGTTGGAGGTTGTTGTAGCGCAGGGCCTCGGTTTTATGGGTGGTGGAGAGGAGAGGAGAGGAACGGCGGCTTGGGTTTGGCCTCCTATGCTCTGCTCTGCCCGCCGGGCGTGGGGTGTGGCCGTGTGGGCGCGGCGCGGGAACGGACGGTGCGGGTGGCCTCTGGCTCGCCCACACGTCCCGTCTACCGTCTACGGTCTACGGTGTGGCCGCTCCCTTTCCGGCCCGTGTTGTTTTGCGCTTTTGCTGGCGGCCGTCCGCGTCGCCCCGCCCGGACTCGGACCCGGCAGCTAGCTAGCTCCTGCTAGCTGGAGACAGGAGAGTGACCCGGCTGAGTGAGACTCGCGTAGCCGTCGTCACGTCTCGCCTGGTGTGTGGCTCTGTGCACAATCGTTCCAGCTAGGAAAAAGTCTATTTTAAATCCTAAACTCGTAGACATTGGCGAAACGAACCCCTATTCGAAATCCCGGTCGATTGCACCCTGAATTATGCAATCCCGGTCTAAATCAAACTTCGGTCGTTTGGATGGCCGGGATTTTCGCTGAGGGCGTTGGTGCGCGCGCACCTGCTCCCCGCTGGGCTGGCCCGCTTTTTTAGAAATAAAAATATGCAAACGTCCACGGGAAAAAGAGTTCATGGATTTTTGCCCTTTTTTTCTAACTTTATTTTAATTTTTTTTCTTCTTTTGTTTCTTTTTTTCCTGTATTCATACAAAGTTCATTGCGTATATTAAGGAAATGTTCACGGTATATTTACAAATATTTCACTCATTTATTAAATTTTCATCGTATATTAGAAATTTGTTCAGTGAATATCATACAAATGTTCAATGTTTATTCGAAAATAGTTCGACATGTATTACAAAAATGTTCAATGCGTATTTTAAAAAAATGGGCCCGTTTTTTTGCGCGCCTGCTATTCAGTAGCTCCAAATGGGCCGGTTTTTATATACTTTAAAATAATCTGAGCATTAAATAAATATTTACGGGATTTGAAAACAATATGGAAATTTGAAAAAATGTTCGTAGATTTCAGATAAGGTTCACGAATGTAAGAAAAAATGAAAAATGAAAAATAAAAAGAAAAAGGAAAGAAAAGAGAGAAGAAAAGGAAGAAAAAGGGAGCAAGTGAACACAACGCAAGTGGTGTCCTGTTGGTTTGTTGCTTCGATCGACAACATGTAATTTTCTCTTCGAGCCACCACTGAGCGCCAATTTTTTTAATGAAAAGAACTAAAGCGGGCTGGTCCAGCGGGAAGCGAGACCTCCTCGCTGGCGCCTTCAGCGCCCGATTGCTTTCCTGGCGCTGACGCCCGCCCCTAGTGGGCTGTGGCCCATTCGCTTCATCGCTCCTCGCTCGACCGCTGCTGCTCGATCGCTGGTTGCTCCTTTGGTAGCCTTTTTTTTTCTTGCGAGCACTTGTCAAAAAAGCCTCGTTGTATTAAAAAAGGAAAAAGAAAAAAAATCGAAAAAACGTGAATTAAAAAAGGACAAGAATTTTCATAAAAGTTCACAAAATTTGGAAAAAAAGTTTATCGGATTTGAAAAAGTTCATTGAATTTGAAAAAAGTTCAGCAAATTTGGAAACCAGTTCATCGGTTTTGAAAAAAGTTCATCAACTTTGAAAAAGTTCATCAAATTTGATAAAAAAGTTCATTGGATTTGTTGAATTTTTGAAAAGTTCATTGAATTTGAAAAAAGTTCATCTAATTAGAAATAAAAGTTCATCAGTTTTGAAAAAAGCTCATCGAATTCAGAAAAAAATTCATTCAATTTGAAAAAGTTCATCAAATTCAAAAATAGTTCATCAAATTCGAAAAACAGTTCATCAAATTCAAAAAAGTTCATGGAATTTGGAAAAGTTCATCAAATTCAAAAAAAAAGTTCATCGAATTCAAAAACAGTTCATGGATATTGGAAAAAGTTCATCGAATTTGAAAAAAATCATCGTATGGAAAAAGTTAATTGGATTTGAAAAAACCTTCATCCATTTTGTAGAAAAGAAAAAAAAACTCGAATTTGAAAAAAGAAAATTTGGAAAAAGGGAAAAAGGAAGGGCAAAAGAAGAAAGGAAAAAGAAGATGCAACTTATCACAAAGAGCTAGATGGCGCGGTGGTTATTGTTGCCTCCCTTGATACAGGAGGTCGATGGCTCGATGCTCCGTCATGCTCCCGCCCTTTTTTGTGTCTAAAAACATATAAGAACGAAGCGGAGGTGGGCCGGCCCGTTAATAGCGAACGAAGAGAGAGGGGTTGTGCGCCCGTTTGCGGGAACAGCTGTATCGGGCGCTGAAGGCGCCAAATAGGATTTAGCGTGGGAAGCAGGGTGTCTGCCCTTTGGAATTTTTGTTCTTGAACAAAAAATACTTTAACGGACTGTCCCGACGAATCCGAGTTCAAACAATGTCAGGATTTGATTTAGATCGGGATTGCATAGTTCAGGGTGCAATCGACCGGAATTTTGACTTGGAGGTTCATTTCGCCCGACCTCTACAAGTTCAAGGTTTAAAATGGACCTTTTCCTTCCAGCTATCGTGCGCGGGTCAAGGTGGTTCCGGATGGGAGGTACACGAGTGGGTGGTGTGTGGTCCCTTCTAGGGCGTCGCCAAGCCACAAACCTCCCGCATGGGTTCCGCACGTTGTCTGGACATTGGAAGCCATCCAATGCGGTCTAGTCGACGTGGTCCGCACATACTTTCTCCCGCAAACCGAAAACAAGGAGGCTGTCGTGGAAACGTCATGACAGATGTCCTAGCAAAAGGACTTAGTCGTGGAGCCATCGCAACTAGGAAGCTTAAAGGGGTTAAAACGGGACAAAGGACACGGGAGTTTATACTAGTTTGGCCCCTTGCGGTGAAGGTAATGGCTTAATCCAGTTTGAGGTGGGATTGCTTATGTCTCGATTACCAGGGAGCGAATCCGCTTGACTTAGTTCTCGATCTGATGTTACTTGTCCTGAATCGCCGCCAGGTCGTCCCTTTATATACAGAGGTCGACGCCCAGCGGCTCATAGAGTCCCGGTCGGCTCACAAACAGTGTCTGGCTCGGTGTCTATCTATTCCTGCCTTACAATACAAGTTATGTACATATGGCGGTTTATCTCTACGGGCCTTAAGTCGCATTTGGGCCTTGGGCCCTTAACCGAACCACCATCTTCAAATGTCGTCTCGGGCTTCATATGATGAATCGCCGTAGGTATAACCTGACCCCTCCTGGACGGGTCATACCTAGTAGTTATATCCCCAACATTAGGCCCCAGATTGATTTGAACTGGTTCATGTCAATCTTCAACACTTAGGAAAAATCTTCTTCTCTTCATTGCGCGAGAGTTTATAACCCGCCATGATGTCATCTTCTGGATCTGTGATAACCCGCCATGACGTCATCTGTCATTAATTCACACTTTGTCCAACATATCTCAACAGATCTTTATCTTTTAATAATTGTCCGAAAATCGAGGCGCCGGAGCAGCAGGATAACCATGTCTTCAGTCTCCTTGTTTTTTGCTCCCACTTAAGAGTCTTTCCTTATAAATAGGCATGACCGGTCTTTCCTCATTCTCCCCCTTTCCATCGTCTTCCTCCTCTCGCGACCTCCTGCCGCTCGAGCTCCACCGCCACCGCAGAGCGCACCGTCATCTTCATTCTAGGCCGCTGCATCACCCTGAATCGAACCAGAGAACGGCCGCGACCCTCCGCAGTAGATCTACACCTGTAAGTTTTTGCCTTCCCTCACCTCAGATCCGCGTTAGGGTTTCTGAACTTCTCTGCGTTCTTCGTAGTTCATCGTAGTTCATCTTCAGTGCTTGCACCGTGAACCTCTTTGATCTGAAAATGGCGTATAACCAATGCGGTAGTTGTTTTGCTTTCACCTTTCATACCAGCAGATCCCCTTTCCTGGAAGAAAAGATCCTTTTAGAGCTTATGAACTCATCTGTACTGGTTTTTAGGTCTAGATTTATTTCCTTTTCCTGACCAGCTATCGATCCAAAATAATAGCTGCAGCCTATGAAACTTGTTTGTGTAACACTGAGCCAAAAACTGCATTTTGTTAGATCCACCTAGCCATGGCGGCTCAAACCGCTGACTTAAATTGCAATGCTCAATAGACATCATCCAACTACTCATGGCGGCTTAAATAACCTGACTACTCATGGCGGTTTACATAACCTGACGTAATTAGTCATATACCATTAGGCCCCTTTATAAGCCGCCATCTTGAATATGTGCTGTAATGCATTCCGTCTGGCTTAAATTTGAACCGACATTTTTACTCTTTATTAGGCTTCCTTCTTCACAATGCCGCCCAAAACAACCACTTCATGCAACTGGGTCAAATTCATCGTCACAGAGAGTACACTTGATGGCTTTGTGAAAACCGGCTATCTGCCAAAAAATGAAGTCATGTCGTACCGTGCTCCTGACCCAACAGAACAAAACCCTCAGCCCAAAGAAGGGGAAGTCATCGTGTTTACTGATCATATGAACCGGGGCTTTTCACCACCCGGCTCAAAATTCTTCAGAGATGTTCTGCACTTTCTCGACCTCTGTCCTCAAGATATCGGACCCAATTCCATGTCTAACATCTGCAATTTTGAAGTGTTCTGTGAGGTGTACCTTGAAGAAGAACCTAGCTTGGAACTCTTCAGGGAATTGTTTTACTTGAACCGCCAGCATGAATGCTCCAACGGACCGAGCTTGGAACTTGGCGGGGTCTCAATCCAACGATGGAGAGACGCCATTTTTCCTTATGCACACCGCCGAGTCACCCCAAAGACTGGAACCAAACATGGTTCTACTGCCAAGATACTTCTCCGGCTGATGAGAACCCTCTGCCCGGCTTCTGCACCCTGCATCTTGATTCCAATCACCCGCTCCCCGACAAGATATCAGCTGATGAACGCCAGAAGCTTTCCCCTACCATTGCAAAGGTCAAAGCTCTGTTAGGGAACGGCTTAAATGGCACTGATTTGGTCCGGTGCTGGGTCGCGTGGCGGATCATCCCGCTGAGTCGCCGCTCTGGGTTAATGTGTACTTACACAGGTGACAAAAAGGATCCTCTGCGCCATAGCCCTGACGACTTACCTGAGGATGTTGTCAATGATATGACAAAGTCGCTTTTTGAATGAAAGCCTGGCAGACTATGGCAAGGTGGGCCTAAGACCTTTCTGCAAAGCTAACCCGGCTCCAGAGGTAAGCCACCTAAACTTAGTTACTTTACCTTTATCTCTGATGTTTTGCCTTAACTTAAACCTTTACTGCTTCTCACAGGCTGATGATAAGTTTTGGAAGAAAAAATATGACCATGAGGCTGCAAAGAGAGCCAGGAAGGCCAAGAAAGCTGTCAGGAAAGCCGCCGCCAGGAAAAGAGGAAAGAAGCCCAGCGCTTCTGAATTGCTTCAACTGGAGGACTCCTCTGAGTCGGAGGTATCCCTCGACTCTCTTGGCTCCTTTTTCAATCATCTTATTGACACCAATTATCATCAGGCTGACACGGGAATGAGTCATGGATTGGAAGAAGAGGTAAATATTATTTCCTCCGACTCCGAGCCTTTGACAAGACAAAAAATTCGAAGAGTAACCCGGAAAGTAAGATTTTCACATCCCTTAGCTTATCAGGATCCTCAATTTCTTTTGAAGCGACATATTCATGAGAGCCGGAGGCAGAACCGGACCAACAAAGATGCGGAAATCTCCTCCGGCTTACCGAATACACCAAGGAAGCGCTGGAACGAGGTCACCTCCGACTTAAACCCTTTTTATCCTTCGGCGGGTCTCACTCGTCAACCACTCAATTCTTCTGAATCAAATTATCAGGAAACCTCACATTCTTCTGGCGACTCAATCCAGTCCAACATGCCGGCTTTTAAGACCGCTCTAGGGTAATGCCAATTTACGTATCCTGTAGTTATTACAATCCTTTATACTTGTACTGACCTCTTTGATCTTATGCAGCGGAAAAGAAAAGCCCAGCAAGAGGGTGAAGAAGAACAAGCCGGCCGAAGAGCCAACCATCAATGAGCCGGAGCTACAGACGGTCGCGCCTGAGGCCTCTGTTCCCGAGCCGCTGCTTGAACCGGTTCATGATACGCCAACGATGACTGCTGACCCGCCTGTCGATCAAGCCGCCGACGGCTCTGTAAATCCTGAAGCCTCACCCGGCTAAGACAGCCGACCCACAAGATGTTGATGTGGAAATTACCAAGACCGGCTATACTGAGCCGGGGAGACCCACTATGCTAGCCAAATGTTCTTCCAAGGAGGAGCACATCGAACGACATAAAGTCAGATTTGATGTTGCTGACTATACTCAAATGAGTATTGGCGAAGTTTTTTCTGGCTATCTTAGCCAAGTGCACAGCAGCCGTGACCTTGAAGTTGATATGGTGAAACAAATGCACCAGAAATTTGAGGTATAAATTCTTCCCTTCATTGAATTATCCTTACTATGCCAGCCCCCAAGTCTATTGCTTATGATGAATATGTTGTAGACTTAGAACAAACTTATGAGCGTCAGTAATATCCTTTGGTAAAACCTGTAAAAAATCCGGGTTAATCCATAGTCCCCAAGGGCTGGTTTAATCAGCATGAATGAGTCGGTCCTTTACATGCTTGTGTAGAATATAGTACTTGTGTAGCTTTTAACAACAATCTACCTTAGCCCCCAAGTGCCAAGTACTCTTGCTTGCAAGGTGCTTGGGACTTACTCTCATGAACCGCCACTTAGATAGAGCTTTCGGTAGACATTAGCCCCCAAGTGCCAAGTGTTGTTGCTTGCAAAAGGCTTGGGACTTAATATTGTATGCTAATATTCATGATTTTGACCCGGTATTTGCACAGACCACCACTGCTCAACTTCAATCCGAGCTGTCTGAAGCAAAGAACCACTTGGAGTTGCTGGAGACTGAAACCCAGAGGGCCAACTCCAAATTTGAATTCAGTGTGTCTGAACAAGAGAAACAGAAAGCCGAGTTTGAAGTTGAGAAAAAGGCCTGGGCTAAGGAAAAGATTGCCTTAACCCATCGAGCTGAGAAAGCAGAGGCGGCTCTTGAAGAGGTGACCACTGAATTGTCTGGCTTAAAACGCCATGTGTCTCAGGAATCTTTGGTAAGCCGCCCTAGAAGTGTCAAGTATTGAATCTTTCTGGTGATCATATGAATTGTCGTTTAACTCATCTCCTATTTCTATGCAGGTCCCAGGAGCACCAACCTCAACCAGGACGTGCCGATGAAGCTAAAGGCGGTTTACACGCTCGTGGTACAACTTTACACTGGAGCTCAGCATGCCTTAGCCACAGTTGCCCTGTAAAACGAAGCCCCCACACTCCTGGTTGATGTACTGAAGAAGCTTTTTGTGCTGCCCTAGCGGTTCAATGAATTAAAGCGGTCATCTGCGAGAGCCGGAGCCATGGCTGCCTTAAGCCGAGCCAAGGCATGGCTACCAGAATTAGACCCGGCCGACATCGCCATTGGGTATCCAAGCCTTAAGGAGGATGGCACTTCATTTGAACAGGAGGACTTTGCTGCTTGTGTGAAGGAAATACGCCCTGTAGCCAGTTTGATTGCCGATGAGACGGACCTCACCAAGTACCATCCGGCTTATGATGCAGGAAATCAGAGGATGCCGACGCCGCGTTATAAAGTGACAAGCCTGGCCCCCCCAATCCGTAATCATACCTTCGCCCCTGAATTTGACCCGTCCAGGCTAATTGATGATGAAGCTGAATTTGAAGCTTTGAGTGGCATTGACTGGTCGTCATCAACCTTCCAGGACATGGAACAGGACGAAGGAGCGGAGAGGGTTGATCCAGAAGCTTCAGGCCAACAAGAGAACTGATCCGCCGGGCGGCTCATATTTGTAGCCTTCTGAAAAAAAACAATTTAATCATTCAGACTCGGGGAGCCATGTAATAGGGTAGAAATGACTTTGCTCTATCGTGCCATCGTGCACATTTTGGTGCTCAACACTGTTAAGCCACCATCTTATATTCGCCCTTATTATACTTATCATCTGTTTTCCTTATGCATAAGAAAGTCCTTAAACTATCCTGCACACAGAAATAGATCACAAGAACCCTTGGCGGTTTACCGCAGGGCAGGTCATAATATCATACATATAACCACTAATATGGAAAAAAGGAATCACAGATAAGTCTGTTATGAATCATAGCTTTGAAACACAACTATAATATCATACCTGTGATATTGAATTTGCACTGCCGGTTTATGTGACCTGAACAGTAAGGGTGATAACCAAATCTTTAGAAGCCAACACTTCCAAATGTTTGATGATTGTCATATGCTGGCGACTTATCGTCCAAAGCCAAGCCGGGTTAAATAGAGAACACATATATATGCCTTAGATCTGAACAAAAACGTCTCAAGACAAAACCAAATATTGTTTTCAAAAAACTTAAGCCAAACAGAAAGGAAAATCGAGGCTTCTGATTCGAATACGATCAGTAAACCGGACCAAAAGGTGTTATGCTAGGATTCAAATACGATCATGAAGACCCCTAGTGGTTGGCATTGTGCCGATCAAGAGGGTATCGACAGTTATGTTCTCTTTGGTTTGAATACGACCAATGTTTGAACAGGAAGCCCCCAAATGACCTTGAGAGTTTTTTAACGACTCTGATTCAAGTACGATCAAAGTCGGACCCAAAAGGGGTTAAGCTATGATTCGAATATGATCAAGAAGCTCCCTAGTGGGTTTGGCATTGTGCCGATCAAGAGGGTACCGACAGTTATGTTCTCTTTGGTTCGAATATGACCTATGTTTCAACAGGAAGCCCCCTAGTGATCATGAGTTTTAACGGCTATGATTCAAATACGATCATGAGCCAGACCAAGAGGGGTTAAAGTTGTGATTCGAATATGATCAGCCCCCAATTGGTCTTTGGAATTATGATAACAAAGACATATGATCATTGAGGATGAAAAGGACAGAGGTTCTGCTTTATTATTTATCATAATATATACATCGTCAAAAATATGTACATCATGAGAGCCGGTAGCTCAAGTGTAGTAAGGCCGAAGATGAGCGATATTCCACGGCCGGTGGGTCTCCTCCTCCGACTTACATGAGTCTTTGTGCTCTTGAACATCGATAAGGTAGTATGACCCGTTGTTCAAGTTCTTGCTGACCACAAAGGGCCCTTCCCAAGGTGGGGATAACTTGTGTGCATAAGTTTGATCCTGGATGAGCCGGAGCACCAAATCACCTTCTTGAAAGGTTCTAGACTTAACCCGGCGGCTATGATAGCGGCGGAGGTCCTGCTGGTAAATCGCCGAGCGAGCTGCTGCCAAGTCACGCTTTTCATCTAACAGGCCGAGTGCATCATGACGCGCTTGTTCATTATCAGCTTCAACGGAAGCCGCCACGCGGGGCGAGTCATGAGTGATGTCACTAGGGAGAACCGCCTCTGCTCTGTAAACCATGAAGAAAGGCGTGTAACCCGTAGACCTGTTGGGGGTAGTATTGATGCTCCATATCACAGAAGGTAACTCCTCCACCCAACAACCCGGTGTCTATTGCAAAGGAACCATAAGCCGGGGCTTGATGCCTTTCAAGATTTCCTGATTGGCTCTTTCAGCTTGACCATTGGATTGGGGGTGAGCTACTGATGAAACATCAAGCCGAATATGCTCACGTTGACAAAACTCCTCCATGGCACCCTTGGACAGATTAGTGCCATTGTCAGTTATAATGCTGTGAGGAAAGCCAAAATGAAAGATCACCTTTTTCATGAATTGAACCGCCGTGGCCGCGTCACACTTACTAACTGGCTCTGCCTCAACCCACTTTGTGAATTTGTCAACCGCCACCAAGAGGTGGGTCTTTTTATCTTTGGACCTTTTGAAAGGCCCAACCATGTCAAGTCCCCAGACTGCAAATGACCAAGTAATTGGAATCATCCTCAACTCTTGAGCCGGCACGTGAGCTCGCCGTGAGAATTTCTGACAACCATCACATTTACTGAACAGATCCTCTACATCAGTGTGAGCTGTCAGCCAATAAAATCCATGACGAAAAGCTTTGTCCACAAGGGACTTTGAACCGGCATGATGGCCACAATCTCCTTCATGAATCTCACAAATAATTTCTTGACCTTACTCAGGAGAAACACAATGCTGGAACGCCCAGTGACACTCAATGATGCAACTCACCATTGGCAATTGTCATTGACTTAGACCACCGGGTTATCTGCCTAGCCAAGGTTTCATCCTCAGGCAACTCGCCCCGGGTCATGTAAGCCAAATATGGCACTGTCCAATCTGGGATGACGTGAAGAGCCGCCACCGGCTGTGCTTCTGGGTCAGGAACTGCCAAGTCTTCCTCTATAGGCAACTTGACAGAAGGGTTATGCAGAATATCCAAGACAGTGTTAGGTGGCACCGGCTTACGCTGAGACCCCATCCAGCTTAAAGCATAAGCCGTCTCATTCTTTCTACGATCAATGTGCTCCACTTGATAACCCTTGAAGTGTCCAGCAATAGCATCAACTTCGCGGCGATAAGCCGCCATGAGGGGATCCTTGGAATCTCACTTGCTTGAAACTTGTTGCGCCACCAAAACTGAGTCGCCAAAGCACCTCACCCAGCTTAAGTTCATCTCCTTAGCCATCTGAAGACCATGGAGCAAGGCCTCATACTCAGCTGTATTGTTAGTACAAGGAAACATCAACCTTAGCACATAACAAAATTTGTCACCTTGAGGGGAAGCTAAAACAACTCTAGCCCCCGAGCCCTCCAATTGCCTGGACCCATCAAAGTGAATAGTCCAATATGTGTTGTCCGACTTCTCTTCAGGCATCTGCAGTTCCATCCAATCGTTGATGAAATCCACCAGTGCTTGAGACTGGATAGCAGTGCATGTCACCTATTTTAAACCATGAGGCCCAAGCTCAATGGCCCACTTGGCGACTTGTCCTGTGGCTTCTCTATTTTGAATGATATCTCCTAAAGGAGCAGAACTAACCATAGTGATGGAATGACCTAGAAAATACTATTTAAGCTTCCGGCTAGCCATGAACACCCCATAACAAGCTTATGCCAATATGGATATCTCTGCTTGGACTCAATAAGCACCTCGCTGATGTAGTAAACCGGCTGTTGAACCGGATATTCTTAGCCAGCCTCCTTGCGCTCCACCACAATGGCCACATTGACAGCACGTGTGTTAGCAGCCACATATAACAATAATGGCTCCTTATCAATGGGAGCAGCAAGAACCGACGGCTCAGCTAATTGCCTCTTCAAATCCTCAAATGCAGCGTTAGCAGCATCACTCCAGACAAAGTCGTCAGTCTTCTTCATCATCTGATACAGTGGTATGGCCTTCTCACCTAACCGGCTTATGAACTGGCTTAAGGCAGCAATATGACCCGCCAAATGCTGAACATCATTGACACACGCCGGCTTAGCCAAAGAGGTGATGGCCTTGATCTTCTCCGGGTTAGCCTCAATGCGTCTGTTAGAAACCAGAAAAATCCAAAAGCTTGCCAGCTGGCACACCAAAAATGCACTTGGCCGGGTTAAGCATCATCTTGTAGACCCGGAGATTATCAAAGGTTTCCTTCAAATCATCTATCAAGGTCTCCTTCTCTCTGTACTTCACCACAATGTCGTCCACATAAGCATGAACATTGCGCCCAATCTGATTGTGAAGACAGTTCTGCGCACATTGCTGATAAGTCACCAGGGCACTCTTGAGCCCAAAAGGCATGGACACATAGCAGAAGGCTCCAAAAGGAGTAATAAAAGCCGTCTTCTCCTGGTCCTTAATTGCCATCTTGACCTGATGATAACCAGAATAAGCATCCAAAAAGCTCAAACACTCACAACCCGCCGTAGCATTAATGATTTGATCAATACGAGGGAGAGCAAAAGGATCAGCCGGACAAGCCTTGTTTAAGTCCATGTCAAGGCCATAATACATTCGTCTGATAAGATGGATGCCGGCTCTATAGTCTTAATGTTGGAGAAAAATTGCCTTTTTTTTTCCTCTGAAGATGAAGCTAGGGCGGCTCAAGCGCGATTGTAATGACATGGGTTAGCTGATGGCGGCTCTGGTCAAGTACGCCGACTCTGATAGTACCAAGGGTCCCGAGTCTGATGATGAAAAGACAGGGAAGGGAAAAAAGAATGGCAACGGCAAGGGCCCTCAGCATAACCGGGAAAATCAAGGAGGTAATAATAAACGTAAGGCTGATGGTAGCTTGGAGTTTGTGGCTAACACCAATGCGCATGGCAACAATCAATGACGTAAGGGGAGGCCACCCCCTCGGTCCGGCGGGTCAAGCCCCACGCTTGAACAGTTGCTGAATGAGCCCTGTCCGAGACACGACACCCCGCAAAAGCCGGACACTCACCTATGGAAGGACTGTACGATCATGAAAGCTCTCAAGAATTCCAACATGTTCGACGGTAATCATGGGCCTGGCAGCGGCTCAGGTGGCGGCGGTTTTCATGGCCCGGGCGGCGGTTCAAATTCCAATTTTCAGAATGCTCAGGGTAATCAAGGTGGTTATAATCAACAATCTGGCCAGGGAGGTCAGTAGCAGCAGCAGCAGGGTGGATACCAGAGTCATCCAAAGCAGCTGAATAGTGGATAGTATCACATGTTTATCACCAGTTTGTGCAAACGGGACCAGAAGCTTCATAAGAGGGTTGTGAACGCTATTGAGCCGGCAGTTCCTCGTTATTTGAGATGGTCTGAGCAGCCTATTATATGGAGTAGGGAAGATCACCCTCCCCGGGTTGATAATCTGGGTCACTTGGCCTTGGTGGTGGCACCTCAGGTTGGTGGATATAAATTCACTATGCTCATGGATGGAGGCAGTAGCATCAATATCCTCTATTATAAGACTTTTCGTCGCATGGGATTGGCTGATAAAAATCTCAAGACTTCCAACACTGTTTTTCATGGAGTGGTCCCTGGTAAGTCGGCGTACCCAGTGGGTAAGGTTGAGCTGGAGGCCGCCTTAGGAGATGAGCATGATTCTAGGGCTAAGAAATTAAGTTTTGAGGTGGTCAAAATCAAGAGCCCGTATCACGCCCTGTTTGGGCGGCCGACTTATGCCAAATTCATGGCATGACCGTGTTATGTTTATTTACAACTCAAGATGCCGGGTCATAAGGGTACCATCATGGTGCATGGGAGTCGGAAGATAGCCTTGGAATGTGAGGAAGGTGATGCTGCTTACGCCGAATCTGTTTGTGCAACAGAGGAGTTGAAGTTCTACAAGGACAATTTTGACCCAGCGGACATGACGTCTTTGAAGAAGCCAACCACAGAGCACGAGCCGGTAATGAAGTTTAAATCGGCTGATGATACCAAGCTTGTTGATTTTGTTCCAGGCGACTCATCTAAGAAGTTCAGTATTAGTGCCAATCTGGATCCCAAATAGGAAAGCGCGCTCATCGAGTTCATCCGTGAGAACCAGGACATCTTTGCATGGAAACCTTCTGACATGCCGGGTGTACCGAGAGAACTCGCTGAGCACACTCTCAATATTGACCCAAAGTTTAAACCGGTCAAGCAGTTTCTCCGGCGGTTCAACGAAGAGAGGCTTAAGGCCATTGGTGAGGAAGTGGCCCGGCTCTTGGCGGCCAGGTTCATTATTGAAGTTTTTCATCCAGAGTGGTTGGCTAACCCGGTGCTGGTGCTTAAGAAGAACGACACTTGGCATTTGTGTGTGGACTACACAGACTTAAATAAGGCTTGTCCGACTGATCTCTTTGCTCTCCCTCGTATTGATCAAATCATTGATGCTACGGCGGGTTGTGAGCGTTTGAGTTTTTTGGATGCTTATTCTGGTTATCATCAGATCAAGATGGCAGTTAAGGAACATGAGAAGACGGCTTTTATTACTCCATTTGGAGCCTTCTGCTATGTGTCTATGCCTTTTGGGCTTAAGAGTGCCTAGGTGACTTATCAGCGATGTGTGTAGAACTGTCTTCACAATCAGATTGGACGCAATGTTCATGCTTATGTAGACGACATTGTGGTGAAATCCAGAGAGAAGGAGACCTTGATAGATGATCTGAAGGAGACCTTTGGTTTATATCCGGGTCTACAAGATGATGCTTAACCCGGCCAAGTGTGTCTTTGGTGTGCCTGCAGGCAAGCTTTTGGGTTTTCTGGTTTCCAATAGGGGCATTGAGGCTAACCCGGAGAAGATCAAGGCAATCACCTCTCTAGCTAAGACGGCGTGCGCATCAATGATGTTCAACGTTTGGCGGGTCGTATTGCTGCTCTAAGCCGGTTCATAAGCCAGTTAGGTGAGAAGGCTATACCACTGTATCAAATGATGAATAAGACAGATAACTTCGTCTGGAGTGATGCGGCTAATGCTGCCTTTGAAGATTTGAAGAGACAGCTAGCTGAGCCGCCAGTCCTTGCTGCTCCCATTGATAAGGAGCCATTATTATTATATGTGGCTTCTAACACATGGGTTATCAGTGTGGCCATCATGGTGGAGCGGAAGGAGGCTGGCAAAGAGCATGGGTTCAACAGCCGGTTTATTACATCAGTGAGGTGCTTATTGAGTCCAAGCAAAGGTATCCACATTGGCAGAAACTCGTTTATGGGGTGTTCATGGCAAGCCAAAAGCTTAAGCAATATTTCCAGGGTCATCCCATCACTGCGGTCAGTTCTGCTCCTTTAGGAGATATCATCCAAAATAGAGAGGCCATAGGATGTGTCGCCAAGTGGGCCATTGAACTTAGGCCTCATGGTTTAAAGTATGTACCACACACTGCTATCAAGTCTCAAGCACTGGTGGACTTCATCAACGATTGGACAGAACTACAGATGCCTGAAGAGAAGCCAGACAACATGTATTGGACTATTCACTTTGATGGGTCCAGGAAATTGGAGGGCTCGGGGGCTGGAGTTGTTTTAGCTTCCCCTCAAGGTGACAAATTTTGTTATGTGCTACGGTTGATGTTTCCCTCTACTAACAATGCAGCTGAGTATGAGGCCTTACTCCATGGTCTTCGGATGGCTAAGGAGATGAGCTTAAGCCGGGTACGGTGCTTTGGCGACTCAGATTTGGTGGCTTAACAAGTATCAGACAAGTGGGATTCCAAGGATCCTCTCATGGTGGCTTATCGCCATGAAGTTGATGCCATTGCTGGACATTTCAAGGGTTACCAAGTGGAGCACATTGACCGCAAAAAGGACGGGGCGGCTGATGCCTTAAGCCGGCTGGGCTCTCAGCGTAAGCCGGTGCCGCCTAATACTTTCTTGGATATTTTGCATAACCCTTCTGTCAAGTTACCTACAGAGGAAGACTTGGCTGTTCCTGCCCAGAAGCACAATTGGTTGCAACTCTTAACGCCATCCCAGATTGGACAGTACCATACTTGGCTTACATGACCCGGGGCGAGTTGCCTGAGGATGAAACCTTCGCTAGGCAGATAACCCGGCGGTCTAAGTCAATGACAATTGCCAATGGCGAGTTGCATCATCGCAGTGTCACTGGGGCGTTTCAGCATTGTGTTTCTCCTGAGGAAGGTCAAGAAATTCTTCGTGAGATTCATGAAGGGGACTGTGGCCATCATGCCGGGTCAAAATCCCTTGTAGCCAAGGCTTTCCATCATGGATTTTATTGGCTGACAGCCCATGCTGATGCAGAGGACCTGGTCAGTAAATGTGACGGTTGTCAGAAGTTCTCGAGACGTTCTCACGTGCTGGCTCAAGAGTTGAGGATGATTGCAATTACTTGGCCGTTTGCAGTCTGGGGGCTTGACATGGTTGGGCCTTTCAAAAGGTCCAAAGATAAAAAGACTCACCTCTTGGTGGCGGTTGACAAATTTACAAAGTGGGTTGAGGCAGAGCCAGTTAGTAAGTGTGATGCAGCCATGGCGGTTCAGTTCATGAAGAAGGTGATATTTCGCTTTGGCTTTCCACATAGCATTATAACTGACAATGATACTAATCTTTCTAAAGGCGCCATGGAAGAGTTTTGTCAACGTGAGCATATTCGGCTTGATGTTTCATCAGTGGCTCACCCCCAATCCAATGGTCAAGCTGAGAGAGACAATCAGGAAATCTTGAAAGGCATCAAGCCCAGGCTTTTGGTCCCTTTGCAATGAACGCCGGGTTGTTGGGTTGAGGAGTTACCCTCTGTGATATGGAGCATCAATACTACTCCTAACAGGTCTATGGGTTATACACCTTTCTTCATGGTTTATGGAGCTGAGGCAAATCTCCCTAGTGACATCCGTCATGACTCGTCCTGTGTGGCGGCTTATGTTGAGGCGGACAATGAACAAGCATGTCAGGATGCCCTTGACCTGTTAGATGAAAAGCGTGACTTGGCAGCAGCTCGCTCGGTGATTTGCCAACAGGACCTGTGCCGCTATCACGGCCGCCGAGTTAAGTCTAGAACCTTTCAGGAAGGTGATTTGCTGCTCCGGCTCATCCAGGATCAAACTGATGCACACAAGTTATCCCCACCTTGGGAAGGGCCCTTTGTGGTCAGCAAGAACTTGAACAACGGGTCATACTACCTTATCGATGTTCGAGAGCACAAAGACTCACGTAAGTCGGAGGAGGAGACCCACCAGCCGTGGAATATCGCTCATCTTTGGTTTTACTATGCTTGAGCCGCCGGCTCTCATGATGTACATATTTTGACGATGTATATATTATGATAAGTAATAAAGCAGGACCTCTGTCCTTTTTTCATCCTCAAAGGTAATGTGTCATTGTCTTTGTCATCTCAAATGATCACTTTGGGACTGATCGTATCCGAATCTAGCTTGACCCGCTTGATCCGGCTTATGATCGTATTCGAATCTAGCCGTTAAACCTTATGATCATTACGGGGCTTCATGTTCAAACATATGTCGTATTTGAACCAAAGAGAACATAGCTGTCGGTACCTCTTGATTGGCACACTGCCGAGCTCACTAGGGGGCTTCTTGATCGTATTCGAATCATAGCTCAACCCCTTTTGGGAACCAACTTTGATCATATTCGAATCAGAGTCGTTAAAAAACTCTCAAGGTCATTAGGGGGCTTCTTGTTCAAACATAGGTCGTATTCGAACCAAAGAGAACATAGCTGTCGATACACTCTTGATCGGTGCAACGCCAAAGCCAATGGGGGCTACATGATCGTATTCGAATCCTAGCTTAACCCCTTTGGAATGGTTTACTGATCGTATTCGAATCAGAAGCCTTGAATTTTTTACATTCTATTTGGTTTAAGTTTTATTTGAAGGCAACCTTTCTTTGACTTGAGACCTTTTGTTCAAAGATTTAAATGCAAGTGTGGTTAACTTTAACCCGGCTTGATTTTGGCTGATAAGTCGCCAATATATGAGAATCATCATACCTTTGGAAGTTTTGGTTCCAAAGATTGGGTTATCACCCTTACTATTCGGGTCATATAAGCCGGCAGTGCAAATCAAAAGATCACAGGTATGAGATTATAGTTGTGTTTCAACATTATATGTTACAACAGGCTTATCTGTGATTCTTTTTCTATCTTAATAGTAATATGTCAAGATATTATGACCCGCCTTGCGATGATCCGCCAAGGGATCTTGTGATCTATTTCTATGTGCAGGACAGTTAGAAGGCTTGGTCAAGCATAAGGAAACAAATGATAAGTATAACACGGGTGAATATAATATGGCGGCTTAATATATTAAGAGTCAAAACATGCATGATGGCACGGCAAAACAAAGTTATTTCTACTCTATTACATGACTCCCCGAGTCTGAATGGTTAAGATTGTTTTTTCAGCTCGTCATAGGTATGAGCCGCCCGATGGATTAATTGTCATGTTGACCTGCAGCATCCGGGTCAGCCCTCTCCGCTTCTTCGCCCTGTTCCCTTTCTTGGAAGGTTGATGATGACCAGTCAATGCCATCCAAAGCTTCAAATTCAGCTTCATCATCAATTAGTCTGGCCGGGTCAACTTCAGGGGCGAAGACATGCTTACAGAGTGGAGGGATCAGGCTGGTCACTTCATAATGTGGCGTGGGAATTCTCCAGTTCTCCGCGTCATAACCCGGCTGGTACTTGGTGAGATTCGCTTCATCAGCTATTAGGATAGCCACGGGGCGTATCTCCTTCACACAAGTGGCGAAGTCATCCTACTCAAAGGGAGTGCCATCCTCCTTAAAACTTAGATAACTAGTGGCGATGTCGGCCGGGTCTAACTCCGGTAGCCAAGCTTTGGCCCGACTTAAGGCAGCCATAGCTTCGGCTCTTACAGACGATTGCCTTAGTTCAGTAAGTTGCTGGGGTAGCACAAAAAGTTTCTTTAGCACATCTACTAGGAGTGTGGGCACTTCATTGGACAGGGCCACTGTGGCTAAGGCACGCTGAGACCCGGTGTACAGTTGTTCCACCAGCATATAAACCACCTTCAGCTTGATCAGCATATCTTGGTTCAGATTTGAACTCATGGGGCCTGCATAAACATTGTCAGGTGAGTTAATTACAATTTATATGATCAATAGAAAGGTTCAAGTATGTAACACTTGCAGGGCGACGTACCAAATATTGCTACGACCATCTGAGAGACATGGCGTTTTAAACCGGATAATTCACCGATTACCTCTTCAAGAGCCGCCTCTGCCTTCTCAGCTCGATTAATCAAAGCAATTTTTTCATCTGCCTAGGCCTTTTTCTCCATTTCAAAGTCTTTCTTCAGTTTCTCTTGTTTAGAAACGCTGAATTTAAACTTGGAGTCGGCTCTTTGGGTTTCCGTCTCTTGGGCTTCAAGGCAGTTCTTCAAATCAGACACTTCTGACTCAAGTTGACTAATGGTGGCCTGTACAAATACCGGGTCAAAATCAGGACTATCATGATACAATATTAAGTCCCAAGCCTTTTGGAAGCAACAACACTTGGCACTTGGGGGCTAATGTCTACTGAAGAAATTTGCTTAACGTGGCGGTTCATGATAGTAAGTCCCATGCAAGCAAGAGTACTTGGCATTTGGGGGCTAATGCATATTGCTGTTCAAGCTTTTCAAGTATTTTCTTCTATACAATCATATGAAGGACCAGCTCAACCATGCTGATTAAGCCACCCCTTGGGGACTACGAACGTATTCATCATAAGCAATAGACTTGGGGGCTGGCATAGTAAGGATAAATGAATATAAAGAAAGGATTGTACCTCAAACTTCTGGTGCATCTGCTTCACCATGTCAATTTCGATATCACGACTGCTGTGCACTTGGTTCATATAGCCATAAAAGACTTGTCCAATACTCATGTGAGTATAGTCAGCGACATCAAGCTTGACCCGGCGGCGTTCCAGAAGCTCCTCCTTGGCGGAACACTTGGCCAGCACGGTCAGCCTCCCAGGCTCAGCAAAGCTGGTCTTGGTGATTTCGACATCACGGTCTTGAGGGTCATCCGTCCTGACCGGGCTAGGAATTTCCGGGTTTTCAGAGCCATCGATGGCTCGCTCGGCAAGCAGGTCAGCAATTGGCGTGGGCGTATCATGTGCTGGCTCAGGTGGCGTCTCATGGGTTGAAGTCTCAGGTGCGGCCGTTCCAAGTTTCGGCTCGTTGAAAATCGACTCTTCGACCGGCTTATTCTTCTTTACCCTTTTGCTTGGCTTTGCTTTTCCACTGCATAAGATCAAAAGGTTAGGGCAAATACAACGAAATGAAATGAATACAGGATAGGCAGGTTATCATTACCCTGGAGCGGTCTTGAAAGCCGACAGATTAGACTGTATTGAGTCGCCGGAGGAAGGAGACGTTTCCTGATAATCCGAATCAGAAGAATTGAGTGGTTGACGAGTGAGACCCGCCAAAGGATAAAAGAGATTTAAATCAGAGGTGACCTTGTTCCGGCGCTTCCTTGGAGTGTTCGGTAAGCCGGAGGAGAGCTCCGCATCCTTGCTAGTCCGGGTCTGCCTCCGGCTCTCATGAATCTGTCGCTTCAAAAGAAATTGAGGATCTTGATAAGCTAAGGGATGTGAAAATCTTACTTTCCGGGTTACTCTGTGGATTTTCTGTCTTGGGAAAGGCTCGGAGTCAGAAGAAATGATAGTTACCTCTTCATCCTTGCCATGGCTCGTTCCTGTGTCCTCATGCTGATAATCAATGTCAATAAGATGGTTAAAAAGGAGCCAAGAGAGTCAAGGGCTACCTCCGACTCAGAAGAATCTTCTAGCCGAAGCAAGTCAGAGGCGGTGGCTTTCTTGCCCTTCTTCTTTGCAGCCTCTTTCCTAGCGGCTCTCTTGGCCTTCTTGGCTGTCTTCGCAGCTTTATGATCATATTTAACCTTCCAGAATTTGTCACCCGCCTGTGAGGGTTAGCAGAGGTATGAGTATGGATAGAACATCGAAAAATCAAAGTGATTTATTCAGATGGGTGGCTTACCGCTGGAGCCGGGTTAGCTTCGCAGAAGGGGCTTAAGCCCACCTTACCACAATTTGCTAGGCTCTCATTCAAAAGTGATTCGTGATATCGTTGATGACTGATACGTCTCCAACGTATCTATAATTTATGAAGCATTCATGCTATTTTAGTATCTGTTTTGAATAATTACGGGCTTTATTATACACTTTTATATTACTTTTGAGACTAACCTATTAACCGGAGGCCCAGCCCATATTGCTGTTTTATTGCCTGTTTTAGTATTTCGAAGAAAAGGAATATCAAACGAAGTCCAAATGGAATGAAACCTTCGGGAGCGTGATTTTTGGAAAGGATATGATCTGGGAGACTTGGAGTTCAAGCCAGGGGAGGTTCGAGGAAGCTAGGAGATAGGAGGGCGCGCTCACCCCCTGGGCACGCCCCCTGTCTCCTGGGCCCCTCGAGGCTCCCCCGACCGACTTCTTTCGCCTATATAAGTCCACATACCCTAAAAACATCGAAGACAAAGATAGATCGGGAGTTCCGCCGCCGTAAGCCTCTGTAGCCACCAAAAACCTCTCGGGATTATGCTACTGTAATAATCATGTTTTTGTGTGTTTACATGATTATGCTACTGTATTAATCATGTTTTATAGCTTTTGTTTCAATAAAGTGCCAAGTAAGACCTTTAGGATAGCTTACGGTGATAGTTGTGTTGATCCTGATGAAAATCAGAAACTTTTGCACCCAGTAAATTAGTTTTGCTAATTCACAGAAACGTGCTTCTGATCTGATTCTCTTTGATATGGGTTGGTACACAAATTTATTAGGACTTCCTAATTTGGTAGAATTTTTAGAGTTCCATAAGTATACGTTTGATACAGATTACTACAGACTATTCTGTTTTTGACAGATTCTGTTTTCTATGTGTTGTTTGCTTATTTTGATGAATCTATGAGTAGTATCGTAGGGTATGAACCATATATAAGTTGGAGTACAGTATATATTACACCAATATGAATTTATAATGAGTTCATTACATTACCTAAGTGGTGGTTTTATTTTCTTATACTAACGTAGCTTACGAGTTTTCTGTTGAGTTTTGTGTTGTGAAGTTTTCAAGTTTTGGATAAAGATTCGATGGACTATGGAATAATGAGTGGCAAGAGCCTAAGCTTGCGGATGCTAAAGGCACCCCAAGGTAATATTCAAGGACAACCAAGAGCCTAAGCTTGGGGATGCCCCGGAAGGCATCCCCTCTTTCGTCTTCGTTCATCGGTAACTTTACTTAGAGCTATATTTTTATTCACCACATGATATGTGTTGTACTTGGAGTGTCATTTTCTTTTGTTAGTATTTGCTTGCTGTTATTTAGAATAATGTTTTGCATCTTTAGTTTCAATAAAAATGTCAAGGATAGCCTTTACCATGCTTATTTTGCTAGTATACATGTTGCTGTTGAAAACAGAAAGTTTACCGCTGTTGCAAAAATTCCCTAGAAAAGTCAGAGAATGGAATAATGTTGAAACTTTTTGCATATTGAGTTCTGATAAATCTTCTACAGCGTAGTATTTTTCTCATAATTTTTGGAGCTAGGGAAGTATTGATACTCTTGCATTCTCTACAGACCGTACTGTTTTGGCAGATTGCTGTTATGTTTACATTGTTTGCATGTGTTTGCTTGTTTAATGATTCTATTTGAGGATAGGAGTGTTAAATATGCAGAGGCATTTAGTATGCAATGTTGAATAATAATTTTAGTGATTTGTTACAGTAGAAAATGATAAGGTTTTGCATTGGTTTATACTAACCTATCTCACGAGTTCTTGTTGAGTTTGGTGTGGATGAAGCTTTTGATAAAAAGAGAAACCATGATATGAGAGGAATTAAGGAGACACAAAAGTTCAAGCTTTGGGATGCCCAAGGCACCCCAAGATAATATTTCAAGAAGTCTCAAGCATCTAAGCTTGGGGATGCCCCGTTAGGCATCCCACCTTTCTTCTTCAACCACTATCGGTTAGTGAGGGAGTACTGGACTAGGGGGTGTCCGGACAGCCGGACTATCATGTCAGCCGGACTCCAAGACTATGAAGATACAAGATTGAAGACTTCGTCCCGTGTCCGGATGGGACTTTCCTTGGCGTGAAGGCAAGCTTGGCGATACGGATATGTAGATCTCCTACCATTGTAACCGACTCTGTGTAACCCTAGCCCTCCCCGATGTCTATATAAACCGGAGGGTTTTAGTCCGTAGGACAACACAACCATTACAACAATCATACCATAGGCTAGCTTCTAGGGTTTAGCCTCCTTGATCTCGTGGTAGATCCACTCTTGTACTACCCATATCATCAATATCAATCAAGCAGGAGTAGGGTTTTATCTCCATCGAGAGGGCCCGAACCTGGGTAAAAACATTGTGTCCCTTGTCTCCTGTTACCATCCGCCTAGACGCACAGTTCGGGACCCCCTACCCGAGATCCGCCGGTTTTGAAACCGACATTGGTGCTTTCATTGAGAGTTCCTCTGTGTCGTCGCCGATAGGCTTGATGGCTCCTTCATTCAACAACTCAGTCCAGGGTGAGACTTTTCTCCCCGGACAGATCTTCGTATTCGGCGGCTTCGCACTGCGTGCCAATTCACTTGGCCATCTGGAGCAGATCAAAAGCTACGCCCCTGGCCATCAGGTCAGGTTCGGAAGCCTAAGCTTCACGGCAGACATCCGTGGAGACTTGATCTTCGATGGATCCGAGCCACAGCCGAGCACGCCGCACTGTCACGATGGGCACGATCTAACTCTGCCGCCGGACAGTACTTTGGAGGCCGCACACGAATCCGCTCCGACCCATAGTTCAGAGCTGATCGCGTAGATCGAGGATGGGTGGCTGGACACCGCCTCGGGGGCTGCAACCGCTACGGCGATGGAGCCGAATACTAACCTTGTCCCTTATAAAGCTCATGACTCCGAGGTGCCGGACTCCTTGCCGGACTCCGAACCTCCTGCGCCCCGGCCAATCGAACCCGATTGGGCGCCGATCATGGAGTTCACTACTGCAGACATCTTTCAGCACTCACCCTTTGGCGACATCCTAAATTCGCTAAAGCATCTCTCGCTATCCGGAGAGACCTGGCCGGACTACGGCCATGATGGTTGGGATGCGGTCGACGAAGAAATTCAAAGCCCACCCACCACCCACTTTGTAGCCACTGTCGACGACCTAACAGACATGCTAGACTACGACTCCGAAGACATCGACGCTATGGATGATGATGCCGGAGACGATCAAGAACCAGCGCCTACAGGGCACTGGAAGACCACCTCGTCATACGACATATACATGGTGGACACCCCAAAAGACGGCGACGGCGAAGAAGCAGTGGAGGCAGATTCCTTAAAGAAACAGCCCAAGCGCCGACGTCAGCGGCGCCGCTCTAAATCCCGCCACAGCAAGAATGGAGATTCCGGCATAGGAAATAATAATACCCTAGAAAGTGCCGAAGACAATCCCCTCCAGCAAGATTCAGCGCAGGAGGATGCAGAAGCAAGCCCTCACGAGAAAGCGGCAGACGAAGAGGTCGAGGATGATAATTACATACCTCCCTCCGGAGACGAGGCAAGCCTCGACGACGACGAATTCGTCGTGCCTGAGGATCCCGTCGAACAAGAGCGTTTCAAACGCAGGCTAATGGCCACAGCAAATAGCCTAAAGAAAAAGCAGCAGCAGCTTCAAGCTGATCAAGACCTGCTGGCCGATAGATGGACCGAGGTCCTCGCGGCCGAAGAGTATAAACTCGAACGCCCCTCCAAGAGCTACCCAAAACGCAAGTTGCTCCCCCGACTAAAGGAGGAAGCATACATACCTTCATCACCAGCGCACAATACGGCCGACCGACCACCCTGTGGTCGCGACAGAGAGGCATCCAGGCCCTCCATCAAGACCGTACCCCGGCACCGCTCGAAAAGTACGAAGCCACGGGGGAATGCGCCGGACTTGCGGGATATATTGGAGGACAAGGCAAGACAATCCAGATCTATCTATGGATCACGTGGGCGCCCCACGACCCATGACGAATACCATCGCGCCGGATACAACAACTCTGGCCGGGCCGAACACAGCAGACAACGCTCTCTTGAGCTACGTAGTGATATTGCTCAATATAGAGGCACCACAAACCCACTATGCTTCACAGACGAAGTAATGGATCATCAAATCCCTGAAGGGTTCAAACCCGTCAACATTGAATCCTACGATGGCACAACAGACCCCGCGGTTTGGATCGAGGATTATCTCCTTCATATCCATATGGCCCGCGGCGATGATCTCCATGCCATCAAATATCTCCCGCTCAAGCTTAAAGGACCAGCTCGGCATTGGCTTAACAGCCTGCCCGCAGAGTCAATTGGGTGTTGGGAGGACCTGGAAGCCGCATTCCTTGACAACTTCCAGGGCACATATGTGCGACCACCAGACGCCGATGACCTAAGCCACATAATTCAGCAGCCAGACGAATCGGCCAGACAATTCTGGACACGGTTCTTAACAAAGAAAAATCAAATCATCGACTGTCCGGATGCAGAGGCCCTCGCAGCCTTCAAACATAACATCTGTGACGAGTGGTTGGCCCGGCACCTCGGACAGGAAAAGCCGAAATCCATGGCAGCCCTCACATCACTCATGACCCGCTTCTGCGCGGGAGAGGACAGCTGGCTAGCTCGCAACAACAACCTTAGCAAAAATGCCGGCAGTCCGGATACTAAGGACCACAATGGCAGGTCGCGTCGAAACAAAAACAAACGCCGCGTTAACGGCGATAACAATGAGGATACAGCAGTCAACGCCGGATTCCGAGGCTCTAAACCCGGTCAGCGGAAGAAGCCATTCAAAAGAACCACTCCGGGTCCGTCCAATTTGGACCGAATACTCGACCGCTCTTGCCAGATACACGGCACCCCCGAAAAGCCAGCTAACCACACCAACAGGGATTGTTGGGTATTCAAGCAGGCAGGCAAGTTAATTGCCGAAAACAATGACAAGGGGCTGCACAGCGACGACGAGGAAGAGACCCGGCTGCCGAACAGTAGAGGACAGAAGGGTTTCCCCCCACAAGTGTGGACGGTAAACATGATATACGCAACCCATATACCCAAGGGGGAGCGGAAGCGTGCACTTAGGGACGTATATGCGATGGAGCCAGTCGCCCCGAAGTTCAATCCATGGTCCTCTGGCTCGATCACTTTCGATTGAAGAGACCATCCGACCAGTATCCGCCATGGCGGATTCGCCGCATTGGTTTTAGACCCAATCGTCGATGGATTTCACCTCACTAAGTCCTGATGGACGGCGGCAGCAGCCTGAACCTGCTTTATCAGGATACAGCGCGCAAGATGGGCATAGACCCCTCAAGGATTAAACCTACAAAGACGACCTTCAAAGGCGTCATACCAGGTGTTGAGGCCAATTGTACAGGCTCAGTCACACTGGAAGTGGTCTTCGGATCCCCGGATAATTTCCGAAGCGAGGAGTTAATCTTCGACATAGTCCCGTTCCGCAGCGGCTATCACGCTCTGCTCGGACGAACCGTGTTCGCAAAGTTCAACGCGGTGCCGCATTATGCATACCTGAAGCTCAAGATGCCAGGCCCTCGTGGAGTCATCACGGTCAACGGAAATATGGAACGCTCCCTCCGAACGGAGGAACATACAGTGACTCTCGCGGCAGAAGTACAGAGCAGCCTTCTAAGGCAATTTTCGAGTCCGACCGTTAAACGACCGGACACGGCCAAACGCGCCCGGAGCAACATCAATCAAGACCACCTGGCATGTTCCGAGCACGCGTAGCAATGCGGCCCCAACCCCAGCCCTCGCATGATTGCAAGACCAGCTCTCCGCGTACATCATTACGCTCTGGAGATACCATGGGCATAGGGGGAGGGGCACGACCACAACAGGCCCAGGGCGCGGCTCGACCACATCAGGGGCTCCAAAGTGTGTCGCTATTTTCATTTTTATTTTCCTTCTTTTTATACACAGGACTCCCTTCATCAGAGGCCCTGTCCGGCGGCGCACCCGCCGAACTCACGATGCAACAGCCAGGGAGGGACAAAGGCTGCGACGAACAGTCAGGTGGTCTCCATTATGAGCATTAAATTTGTTACACCAGTCCGCAGCCTACCCCTGGAGGGGGACATATTTAAATAGTCCAATCCCTTGCTTACCGCACTATTTGTATCGTTCTGCACTCATGGCAGAATTCTTTAAATAAACAATGCATTATTTTTTGCCTATAATTGCATTACTTTTTATATATATATATGCTTATTCTTGACATCTTGCACCCGTACATTTTGGTACGGCCAAATACACCAGGGGCTTATCTTCCCTGCATTATGGTGTGACAAGTCCGAACACTTTCACAAGTGCGGCACCCCGAACTTATAGCATTATATGCATCGACTCCGAATCATGTCTTGGGTCAATAGTTGGGTTTGCCCGGCTCCCATGTTTTGGTACCTTACGTTCCGTTCTGTCGGCTAAGGTAGCACTGGGAGAACCACTGCGATTGCGCCCCTGTTGAGCTGGGCGAGCGCCTCAGTGGAGAAAGCTAAAACTGACTGTCATGATAAGGCAAGAGACTAGTCGCTGTTCGAGAGGTCTTTTCGAGTCCCTAAAGACTTATGCCACTTCGAGCGAAGAACCGGATAATGTCCGGCCAAGGCATGGATAGCGCCCCGAACTCGGTCTTCCGAATACTAGGGGCTTCGCCGAAATTTAAAATTATAGAATTCTATGGCTAAGTGAGAGTGTTCAAGCATTATAAGTCCGATTGCCTTGTTCGTTGTGTTGAGCGCCTCCCTAGATGGACCCAAAAATGGGAACAAGAGCGCTCAAGTTTATCCCGAACACCCCAGCACTCGTGGCATGGGGGCTAAAGCCGACGACTTGCCATCTCTCAGATTTAATAAACGACCGCACAGAAGGTAATATTTTAAATCAATAAGCATTGCTTAGCGCAGATGAACAAAGTTTTCAGCGCACAGGATAATAGATGGCGAGTTTACTCAATAATTACATCTCTGGGGCACTCATCCGCAATCTTGCGGGCACCCTTCAGGACAGTCTTATAGTACATCTCGGGCGTGCGATACTCCTTGCCCGCTAGCGGCGCGTCAGTGATAAGCCTCTCCGCATCCAGCCTGCCCCAATGCACCTTTGCGCGGGCAAGGGCCCGACGAGCACCTTCAATACAGGCGGAGCGCTTGATGACCTCCACCCAGGGGCACACAACCACCAGCCGCCGCACGAGGCTAAAGTAGCTCCCAGGAATGGCCTCTCCAGGCCACAGCCGGACTATGAGGCCCTTCATGGCCTGCTCGGCTACCTTGTGGAGCTCGACCAGCTGCTTCAGCTGGTCGCTAGGGGGCACCGGATGGCCGGCCTCAGCGTACTGAGACCAGAAGACCTTCTCCGTTGAGCTCCCCTCCTCGGCTCGGTAAAATGCGGCGGCATCGGATACACTGCGAGGCAGATCTGCAAACGCCCCTGCAGAGCTCCGAATTCGGGTAAGTAATAGGTAATTTACATTAACATGCTTGCTTTGCATGAAAAATGCCTTACCCGCCGCTATTTTCTTCACCGCCTCAATCTCCTGGAGGGCCTTATGGGCCTCGGCCTTAGCGGCTTTGGCACTTTCAAGAGCCGAGGCAAGCTTGGACTCTCGAGTGTTCGAGTCACGCTTCAAGCTCTCATGCTTTTCCATGAGAGCCTGGAGCTCTTGCCGCACCTCCGCCACCCGCGCCTCCTGTTTCTCTCGCTCCGTCCGTTCCGCGGCCGCATTGCGTTCGGCCGCGGACACGGCCTCCTTCGGGGTGGCCACCTCGTTCGTGGCCCCTGCAGTACCCACGTTATCCTTGTTATTTTCATTGCAACCAAAATCCTTTTCTGTAAGGTACAAATTTATAGACGGTGTTACTCACCTTCTTTGTCCTCGAGCTGCTTCTTGGCAAGGCCGAGCTCTTGCTTGGAACGCTCGAGGTCCTGCTTCAACGCACCGACCTCCGCAGTCAGTGCGGCAGAGGTCAGCAGCGCAGCCTGCAAACCCATATTGACACAATTTTTAGCACTCCTGTGTATATCTTTTTTAGATCCTCAATCTGGTTTTTCTTTCCAAACACCGAACCGAGCATCAGGGGCTACTGTCTATGCGGTAATACATTACATATTTTTAACTTCTTACCTCAAAGCCGGTTAGAAGGCTACTGCAGGCTTCGGTCAGCCCGCTCTTGGCAAGCTGAACCTTCTGAATCACCGCACTCATGATAGTGCGGTGTTCTTCCTCGATAGAAGCACCTTTGAGCGCCTCCAACAAGTTGTCCGGCGCCTCCGGTTGGACGGAGGTTGCCGGTGTCACAGTCTTGCCCTTCTTGCGAAGGGGCCGCCTGCCGGACTCTAGAACCACTGCAGGTTCCGGCGTCGAGTCCGGCGCAAAGTCCGTGAGGCTGCCTTGTGGCGCCTCCGGAGCCTCCTCCTGATGGGTCCCTTCCTGGGATCCCACCTCGGCGTCCTCAGCGTCGCGAGGGGTGGAGGCAGTCGGGATGGAATCTACATCCGACGGAGCCAACGACCCACTCGATGAAGCGGGGAGATCATCATCGGCCGGACTACAGGCAGTGTGCGGCATTAGAAGGACACTATGTGACACAAAAGAGAAATTATAAATCATTCAGGGATCCGGATACTTACGATCTTTCCAGAGGCCTGGCCCTGGAGGGCCACTCTTCGTCGCCAACGTTGGCGTTGGCGGAGCTGTCCGGGGGAATAGTTCTTCCCCTCTTGGACCCTTCGGCCTCCCCTGTTTGGGAAGCCTTCCTTTTCCTCTCTCCTTCCTCTGGGAGAGAGTCCTCTTTCTCCTCCTCGTCTTCGGGGGAGGAGTCCGCCTTGGAGCCATCGACAATGAGTCCGATATCACCTGGCGCCGGGAACTTCTTCGAGTTCTCGTGGCCTTCTTCTTGGCCTTCTTCTCCAGCACCACATAGAGTGTCGGGATCAGCAGCCCTGTTAAGCGGGCGTCCGTTGGGTCTTCGGGGAGGGGAGCCGGACAGTCTACCTGTCCGGACGTCCTCTGCCAGTCCTGTCAAAGGCATTGGGAGTTTTAGATCCCACATAGAGTCAAACTATGAAAGAAAACAACTGTCCCATAGAGGATAACGAAGCTTACCTCACCGGCCGGGCGCTTGGTGCTGAATCCGCGATCTTCAGTCGCGGACGCGGGGGCTTCTCCGCCCTTGAACAGCACCCTCCATACGGCTTCATATGTCGTGTCGAAGAGCCCGCTCAGAGTCCGGTGCTGTGCCGGATCGAACTCCCACAGGTTGAAGGCCCGTTGTTGGCAGGGGAGAATCCGGCGGATGAGCATGACCTGGATCACACTGACAAGCCTGAGCTTCTTGTTCACTAGGGTCTGGAGACAGGACTGGAGTCCTGTCAGCTCCTCTGAACTGCCCCATAGCAAGCCCTTCTCTTTCCAGGAGGTGAGCTGCATCGGGATACCAGATCTAAACTCAGGGGCCGCCGCCCATTTAGGGTCGCGCGGCTTGGTGATGTAGAACCACCCCGATTGCCACCCCTTGACGGACTCCACGAAGGCCCCTTCGAGCCAGATGACGTTGGGCATCTTGCCCAACATGGCGCCTCCGCACTCCGCTTGAGCGCCCTTCACCACATTCGGCTTGACATTGAAGGTCTTGAGCCACAAGCCGAAGTGGGGCTGGATGCAGAGGAAGGCCTCGCACACGACGATGAACGCCGAGATGTTGAGGATGAAGTTTGGCGCCAGGTCGTGGAAATCCAGGCCGTAATAGTACATGAGCCCCCGGACAAAGGGATGCAACGGGAAGCCCAGTCCGCGGAGGAAGTGGGGAAGGAATACGACCCTCTCATGGGGCCTGGGGGTGGGGATGAGCTGCCCCATGTCGGGCAGCCGGTGCACGATGTCGCCGGAAAGGTATCTGGTGCAGCGCAGCTTTGCAATGTGCTCCTCCGTAACGGAGGAGGCCAACCATTTGCCTCCCGCTCCAGACATGGTCGGAGAAGGTCGAGACGAGATGCGCGAACTTGGGCGCTGGAGCTCGAGTGCGCGGAGATGGATAAGAAGAGGAGGAAGAAGGCGTAAGTAAAAAAGGTGGATCCTTATCCCATTATATATGGGCGGACGAAAACTATGCGTCCCCACCGGCCTGGTAAAACTCGCTTATCTCCCAAGCGCCACCATCAATGGCGCGATTGGGTTTCCCACGTCCGTATTGATGAGAATCCCGGAATAAGGGGAACACGATCTCTGCTTCGACAAGACGTGCCAAGGAAACCGCTTTGCTAAACGCGCTAAGGTGGTATAATAAAAAACGATTCTAGTAAAGGCTTGGTGGTGGTGTGACGTCATGCCACAAAATACGTCAGCAGATTGAACTTGTGTACTTAATATTCTCTCTACGGGGGAATGTGGAAATTATTTTGCAGAGCCGGACACTATCCTGGTGTTCACAATCTTCTATGAATTATTCGGAGGAGGAACCCGCCTTGCAATGCCGAACAATATGCGCGCCGGACTCATCGTCATTGAAGCCTGGTTCAGGGGCTACTGAGGGAGTCCTGGACTAGGGGGTGTCCGAACAGCCGGACTATCATCGTCAAGCGGACTCCAAGACTATGAAGATACAAGATTGAAGACTTCGTCCCGTGTCCGGATGGGACTTTCCTTGGCGTGGAAGGCAAGCTTGGTGATACGGATATGTAGATCTCCTACCATTGTAACCGACTCTGTGTAACCCTAGCCCTCCCCGGTGTCTATATAAACCGGAGGGTTTTAGTCCGTAGGACAACACAACCATTACAACAATCATACCATAGGCTAGCTTCTAGGGTTTAGCCTCCTTGATCTCGTGGTAGATCCACTCTTGTACTACCTGAAAGGATCGATATGGTTGACTAGAGGGGGGGGGGGGTGAATAGGCAACTAACAATTTTTAACCTTTTCTTTACCAAATTAAACTTTGCAACAAAATAGGTTGTCTAGATGTGCAACTAGGTGAGCAACCTATATGATGCAATAACAACTACTACACAAGAAAGCAAGAGATGTAACAACGAGTAAGCTTGCAAGAGTAAAGGCACGAAATGACCAAGAGTGGAGCCGGTGGAGACGAGGATGTGTTACCGGAGTTCTTTCCTTTTAAGGGGAAGTACGTCTCCGTTAGAGCGGTGTGGAGGCACAATGCTCCCCAAGAAGCCACTAGGGCCACCGTATTCTCCTCACGCCCTCACACAATGCGAGATGCCGTGATTCCACTATTGGTGCCCTTGAAGGCGGCGACCGAACCTTTACAAGCAAGGTTGGGGCTATCTCCACAACAATCGGAGGCTCCCAACAACAACAACAACACCACGAAGCTTCACCATAATGGAGTATGGCTTCGAGGTGACCTCAACCGTCTAGGGTGCTCAACACCCAAGAGTAACAAGATCCGCAAGGGATAAGTGGGGGGGAATCAAATTTCTCTTGGTGGAAGTGTAGATCTGGGCCTTCTCAACCAATCCCGAGCAAATCAACAAGTTTGATTGGCTAGGGAGAGAGATCGGGCGAAAATGGAGCTTTGAGCAACAATGGAGCTTTGGGGGAAAGAGGTAGGTCAACAAGGAAGAAGAAGACCCCTTTATATAGTGGGGGAACACATCCAACCGTTACCCCACTGAGCAGCCCCGCACAGAGCGGTACTACCATTGGGGAAGGGCGGTACTACCGCTGAGAGCGGTACAACCGCTCCCTGCTCAGCGGTACTACCGCGCAGGAGGGAAACCCAGGCCAATGGCCCCAGAGCGGTACTACCGCGAAGTAGGAGCGGTACTACCGCTCGGAGCGGTACTAGCGCTTCCACTTCCGCTGGTAGTGCCGCAAAACCCGACACGAGAAAACATCGTTCCGAATCGAGGCGGTAGTAGGCGCGGTACTACGGCGGTACTACGGCTGAGCCCCCGAGTGGTACTACCGCTCAACGGAGCGGTACTACCGCTGGGAGCAGTACTACCGCTCGGCCGAGCGGTACTACCGCTGTGGGGCTTCGGCGGTACTACCGTTGTAGATCGCGGTACTACCGCTGGCACAGGACGAAGAGGGAACCGGAAGAGAAGAGCAGCTCCAAAGATGCGAAGGGAAGACGACGGGTGTGATAGGAATGTGTACGTGTTGATTCCACCCTAGTCTTACCAAAGCGGATCCCCTCTTAATAGTACGGTGACTCCTACGGAATTAGTCCACCAACAACGAAATGCAGGAGTTACACCGTCTTGAATAAAACACCGAGGGGAGGAAATCGTCTCGTGCCAATGGATGATTCTCTGAAAGAACTTAACGCACACGATTAGTCCGCAAAAGCATTGTCATCAATCACCAAAACCACTGGGGAATAAATATGCCCTTACAATCTCCCCCTTTTTGGTGGATTGATGACAACACGGGATTTGCATAAACATGATATATATATATGTAAGCATACAAACCCCACGGTCCTAATATGTAGATGGGCTCCCCCTAGATGTGTGCTAGTTTAGATAAGTGCTTTAGACTGCACAGTACACATACTAGGATCAAAGCTCCCCCTACATTTTAGAGACCAATAATCTAAGCATGGTGTATGAGAGTAGCATAGATGATATAACAAGATAAGTACGCAACTCATGAGCTAGATAGACATAGATAAAGATACTTAAAATGAAGGTGGCATATGTCTTACACCATATGACTCGAACTTAAGTCTCACAGACAAACCAACCAAAGCAAATGCGAGGAAAACACGACAAGACACGAATAAGAGATGACAGAGACACACTCGCAAATCCCTAAACTCTCTCCCCCTTTGGCATCGAGACACCAAAAGGGAGAGGGAGTGTTTCTACTGCTCCAGGTGAGAGCAAATGAGGGACACATGCATCAGAGCCCAGCAGAATCATCGGCACCACCATCGTCAGTTTGGAAGTGCTCGGCCTCAGAATCAGTCCACGGGCAGTGCTGCTGAATCCACTCCTCCTCCTCAGTAAGCTGGTCCTCAGATCCACTCTTGACTGTAGCACCCAGCTGACGCATGAGCTCCTTGTGATGACCGCGAGCCTTCTTCTTAGCCACATGAGTCATGTACTGGCCGTGAGCCTCCATGCAGAATAGCTTCTTCATCTTAGACTTGAGCTTCTTAGCCCAAGAGGGCTCTGCCGCAGAAGGTATGTAGTCATCATCCTCATCATCATCAGCGGCAGGCTCCTCCTCTGTGTCCATGGCAGCAGCAGACGAAGGAACTCCAGTCTTAGGGGCCTGAGTGCCCGTGTGATCCTTCTTCCTCAGACGCTTGACATCGTGAGAGATCAACTCTCCACACTCCAGAGGCACCATAGGTATACATGATCCCAAGCCTTCTCAATGAGTAGCATGATGAACGGACCATAGATCGGGCACTTACGCTCGGAGATAGCAGACAGCAGCTCAGACCACATAACATGAGAGATATCCAAAGACTCTCCGGTGGGATTTTCCTTCTCACGCTGGCAGAAAAGAAGCATGTCCACGAGATAAGAGTGAACCTGGTCCAGATTCCCAATGCGAGGGAAAAGCGTCTCTCTGAAGATGCGGTGAAGGATATCCAGATAGGCAGGCAGTTCATAGGTTTCCTTGTGTGTCTCGGGGTTGATCTTTAGAGTGCATTATGGCCAGAGAGCTTGCTTGTGAGTGCAATGGGTGCGGGCGTGAGGTCGAAAGCCAACAGGAGACTCAAGCCCTAGATCTTGCACCCCAATCAGCTGCATGAACGCTTTCCACTTGACAGAAAGCAGCTTGCCATTGGTCATCCAGGTGAGAGTCCTGCCCTCATCAGTCCCAAGGTGAACCGTGGCATAGAATTGGGCCACTATATCAGCATCAAAGTCCTTGTTGAATTTCAGGATCTCAAGAATGTTCAGTTGAGTGCACATCTGAAGTGCTTCACCAAAATAGTCAGGATCTTGCTCCATATGGTCGGTGTCGATGGAGTGCACATTGACATAGAAATTCTTCTTCGCTTTGATAACATCGAAGAAGATAGCAAACTGAAACCTGTTCCAGAACGGACGGTTGACCAAAGTGGGGTCTTGGTCAACTTCATACGGGTTGCGGCGGCGCCTTGCCCAGAACTCTTTTGGCGGCATTTCTGGCACTGTCTTGCCGGGCTTTGGCTTGACTCCTGGCTTCTTCTAGAGTTGAGGTGGAGGTGGAGGTGGAGGTGGAGCACTTGAGGATCCTCCGGCAGGCTCGGTAGTACGGTAGCGCTTGGACGTTGCACGTCCGGGATTGACACGACGAGCCTGATGCTCAGGGACCTCATCACCTGGAACCACACAGCAGAACACGCAAACAACCAGAAAGCACAAGAATAAGCCACACAACACGAGCAAAAGATCACTGAGAGGTAGTAATACAGTGGAATTTGGTGGAGGGCGGTAGTACCGCGATCTGATAGCGGTAGTACCGCTCCACTTAGAGCGGTAGTACCGCTCCAAGCGGTAGTACCGCCCTCGTGGGGGAGGTAGTACCGCTCGGGGCGGGGAAACAGTAGTTTCCTACTACCGTGGTCAGATCCGGCACTACCGTCCAACCAAATTCAAATATACTCCAACCAAACATCAATCCACACTGCCTAGAAGCATTCTCCATCCAACTCAAGCCTAGACTTGGCCAAAAATCTAGAGATGCAATTGCTACTGCCCCTAAGATGCTAGATTGGAAACCTAGACAAAAAGAACAAGAGAACAGGGGCAGTACCGGCATCCATGGCAAGAGGACGAGGTGGGGATCGTTTCCACCGAAAGGAATGGAGAGGGACGGCCCGGAGAGGGAGATCCGCCGGAGCCCTCCCGCGGCGCCGGTTGCTGCAGAGAGAGAAGAACAGGCGTGGGGGCGTGCGAATGGGTATGGGGGAGAAGAAACTCCCCCTGCCCCGATATAACCCCCCACCCCGCGCCTCTCAGCGGTAGTACCGCGCTGGCGGGCGGTAGTACCGCTTGGAGCGGTAGTACCGCTCGCCAGCGGCGGTAGTACCGCCAGCAACCGAAAACTGCTTCTAGACCCCAAAAAAAACGCACGAAAAACACGGGTATGCAAAGATACTAAACACCAAGATCAACAAGACACCAGAAACACGAGTAACGAACCGGAACCCACTCCTTCAAGGCAACAAAACAAAAGAAAAGCGGGCTCTGGCCTCTCTCAAGAGAGGGCGGTTGCCGGAGCCACCTATGTTTGAGTCGATTGGTATGGCACCGCGAAGAATTATCCTTGGGCCCATGACCAAAACTCGTCTTTGAAGCACAAGTACCATCAAAAATGGCTAATGTGAAAGAGTTGATCGTTTTATGCATAATGGGGGGAGGGAGAGTTCATTGAGAGAACAACACTCCCCCTATGTCCATGCCTACATCTAAACTAGACAACAAGTTGAGTGTGGTGGGGGGTGCACGGGTTCAAGTCACATTGCTCAAATCAATGACATTTAGCTCATGCCTTAACTCGCGAAATCTTGCTTCATCCAAGGGCTTTGTGAAAATATCTGCAAGGTTATCATGAGTGTTGACATACTTGAGCTCGATCTCCCCTCGCCTAATGTGATCCCGGATGAAGTGATACCGAATCTCAATGTGCTTCGTCTTGAAGTGTTGCACCGGATTGAGAGAAATCTTGATGGCACTTTCATTATCACACCAAAGAGGCACTTTGTCACAAATGACACCGTACTCCTTTAAAGTTTGCCTCATCCATAGGAGTTGAGCACAACAACTACCGGCCGCCACATACTCTGCTTCGGTGGACGAGAGAGACACACAACTTTGCTTCTTGGAAGACCAACTTACCAAAGAGCAACCAAGAAATTGGCACCCTCCGGAAGTGGACTTCCTATCCACTTTGTCTCCCGCCCAATCGGAATCCATGAAACCTTCAAGCTTGAAGTTTGCTCCTCTTGGGTACCATAAGCCAAAGTTTGGGGTATGAGCCAAATATCGAAAGATTCGCTTGACCGCCACAAAGTGACTTTCCTTTGGTGCGGCTTGAAAACGTGCGCACATCCCCACACTCAACATGATATCCGGTCTAGATGCACAAAGGTAAAGCAAGGAGCCAATCATGGAGCGATATACCTTTTGATCCACCGCTTTACCATTGGGATCGATGTCAAGTTGGCACTTGGTAGGCATTGGTGTAGACGCCGGCTTGACATCACTTAGCTTGAATCTTTTAAGCATGTCTTGAGTGTATTTGTCTTGGTTGATGAAGGTTCCTTCTCTTCTTTGTTTGATGTCAAAACCAAGGAAGAACTTCAACTCTCCCATCGAAGACATCTTAAACTTGGAGGTCATGAGAGCGGCAAATTCCTCATTGAAAGCTTTGTTAGGAGAACCAAAGATAATATCATCAACATATAGTTGGCATACAAACAACTCCCCGTTGACCTTCTTAGTAAAAAGAGTGGGATCGATTAGCCCTACTTCAAATCCACGATCTTGTAGCAACTCGGTAAGGTGGTCATACCACGCACGTGGGGCTTGTTTAAGGCCATAGAGTGCCTTATCGAGTTGATACACATGATCCGGGAAGTAGGGGTCCTCGAACCCGGGGGGTTGCTTGACATAAACCAACTCATTAATAGGACCATTAAGAAAAGCACTTTTCACATCCATTTGTTGCAACTTAAAGTTGTGATGAGAAGCATAGGCAATCAACAAACGTATGGACTCAAGACGAGCAACGGGAGCAAAGGTTTCACCGTAGTCGATACCCTCGACTTGGGAGTAGCCTTGTGCTACCAATCTTGCCTTGTTGCGAATGATGTTCCCATGAGCATCTTGCTTGTTCTTAAAGATCCACTTGGTTCCAATGACATTGTGGTTCCCCGATGGCCTTGGCACCAATCTCCATACTTTGTTGTACTCAAAGTTGTTGAGTTCTTCATGCATGGCATTGAGCCAATCCGAGTCTTCGAGCGCCTCATAGACCTTTTGGGGTTCAACACAATAGACAAACGCGTGATGTTCACAATAGTTTGCTAATTGTCTACGAGTGCTTACCCCCTTTCTTAGGCTTCCAACCACATTTTCCATGAGATGGCCTTGAGTGGTGAGCTTGGAAGCAATCTTCGCGGCGCGATGCTCTAATTCCTCCTCGGATGTGGAGGGAGGAGGGTTGACTTGATCATCTTGGGCGCCGTCTTGAGCTTGTTCTTGATTTTGAGCTTGTACTTGAGCTTGAGTTTGCTCTTGATCTCGAACTTGCTCAAGGGGGAGAACTTGACCCTGGGCATCATTTAGAGGTTCTCCACCATCTTGAGGTTGATCTTGCCCTTGGTCTTATTCACAAGGTTGAGGGCCTTCACTTTGTTCTTCGGAAGCGTGTGGGTCTTGATGAGGTGATGGCTCTACTTGAGTAGAGCATTGTCCTTCTCCTTCGGCCACAAGGGGTTCCTCAATGGGTAGGATTTGACCAATACCCATTCTTATTATGGCTTGGGGAGGAATTTCATCACCTACATCACAAGTACCACTTTGCTCCACTTGGGAGCCGTTATTTTCATCAAACTCCACGTTACACGTCTCCTCAATGAGTCCGGTGGACTTGTTGAGGACATGGTAAGCATGAGAGTTTGTAGCATAACCAACAAATATGCCCTCATGAGCTCTAGCCTCAAATTTAGACAAACGAACACCTTTCTTGAGAATGAAACACTTACAACCGAAGACCCGGAAGTACTTGAGGTTGGGCTTTTTGCCGGTGAGTATCTCATAAGGAGTCTTGTTCAAGCCTTTGCGAAGATAGAGCCGATTGGATGCATGACATGCGGTGTTGATGGCTTCGGCCCAAAAGTTGTACGGAGACTTGAACTCCGCCATCATGGTCCTTGCCGCATCCATCAACGTCCGGTTCTTCCTCTCCACAACACCATTTTGTTGAGGGGTATAAGGTGCCGCATATTGATGTTTGATCCCCTCATCACTAAGAAACTCATCCAAGGTGTAGTTCTTGAACTCGGTGCCGTTGTCACTTCTTATTGTCAAGATCTTTGCATCATGTTGGCGTTGAGCTTCATTTGAAAGTCGATGATGGTTTGTTGAGTCTCACTCTTCCTCTTGAAGAAGTATACCCAAGTGTACCTTGAATAATCATCCACAATCACCAAGCAATACTTCCTTCCTCCAAGACTATCAAAAGATGGAGGCCCGAAGAGATCCATGTGAAGGAGCTCCAAGGGTCTCTTCGAGTAGATGATGGTTGAAGGAGGGTGAGCCTTTTCATGAAGCTTTCCTTCGATACAAGCACTGCAAGCACGATCTTTGGCAAAACTAACATTTGTTAGTCCACGAACATGGTCCCCCTTGAGAAGACTTTGCAAAGATCTCATATTGACGTGGGCTAAACGGCGATGCCAAAGCCATCCCACGTCAACTTTAGCCATTAGGCATGTCGCGGTCTTAGTGGGTCGCTCCGAAAAGTTAACCACATAGAGACCGTTCTCGACATGTCCAACAAAGGCTACTTTAAGAGTCTTGCTCCACAAGAGGGCCACGGTATCAATATCAAAGAATGTAGAAAAGCCCATGAGTGCAAGTTGACGAACGGAAAGTAAATTGAATGCAAGGGACTCAACAAGCATGACTTTCTCGATCGTTAGATCATGAGAAATGACAACCTTGCCGAGGCCCAATACCTTAGAATGTGATGCATCACCCCACTCGACATTGGTGGGCATAGATGGAATCTCTTGCACGTCCACCACCAAGTCCTTGCTCCCGGTCATATGATTTGTTGCTCCACTATCGAGCAACCATGATCCCCCACCGGAAGCAAACACCTACACGAGATCAATGCTTGGTTTTAGGTACCCATTTAGTAATGGGTCCTTTGATGTTAGTAACAAGGGTCTTGGGAACCCAAATAGACCATTCAATGTACTCATAAGAAGAACCAACAAATCTAGCATAAACATGTCCATCACTAGCACAGCACAACACATATGAAGGGTTAAAGTCGCCGGCTTTGTTTGACGAAATGCTTTTGCCCTTTTGGACATCAACTTCCTTCATTTTCTCCTTCTTCTTCTTAGAAGCACCCTCTCCCTTTTTCACGAACGTTTGTTTGAGAGGAGGAGGACGATTGGCCTTGTTCTTCTTCTTCTTCTTGCTCTTGGACTTGGGTGCAAACCCAATTCCTTCTTTGGCCACAACTTCCTTTTGATTGCTCAAAAGGTCGTTGAGGTTTTTCTCACCTTGAATGCAAGACACAAGGCCTTTCTCAAGTTGACCCTTCAACTTGGCATTTTCCTCCACAACATGCACATGCTCACAGCAAGGGTTAGTAGCACATGCATTATCAATTAATACCATATGAGGAAAGGTGGCCTTTTCCTTGATAAGCTTGACTTGGAGTTGAGCATGAGACTCTTTGAGACTAGCATGAGTACCCTTCAAGACCTTGTGGGCCTTGTCAAGTATCTCAAACTCCTCCTTGAGTCTAGCATGATCAACCCCAAGTTTAGCCTTCTCGGAGGTTAGCACACGAGACATAACAAGAGCATGATCAAGATCTTTCTTTAACTTAGCATGGTCATCATTGTGTGACTCCTCAAGAGTCAAACGATGCACACGCTCTTCCTCAAGAGCATTAGAGAGATCCGATATCTCATCGGCATAGTCACGACTATGACCTTCCATCTTAGAGATGGTTTCTTCGTGAGCCTCGATCATGTCATTGGCCTCACCAAGTTGTTCCAAGAGAGCAACAAAGTGCTTCTTGGACTTTCCCTTGAGCTTACTCATAAAAGTCTCAAATTCATTCACTTCCTCATTAGACTCAACATGTCCATCAACGCAATCCTCCAAGGAGGGATTAGTAATGATGGTGGTTGTGATGTTGGGGGTTACCTTGTTTGAAGCTTTAGCCATGAGGCATCTAGCGGTGATGTTTTCGTTGGGTGATTCGAAGAGAGACACCCGGGGAGTAGCAATGGCAATGGACGCCATGGCCGTTGCTTCTTCATTTTCATCATCATCGTCATCCTCTTGGTATTCTTCTTGAACCACCAACCCACGAGTGGGAGTCTTCTTGGCGAAGTTGCTCTTGTTGGGGAAGGACTTGGCTTTGTCTTTCCGAATGAACTTGCCACCATTGTCTTCCTGCTTCTCGTAAGGACAATCCGCAACGAAATGGCTCACATTGCCACAGTTGAAGCAAGTTCTAACTCGTTGCTTGCCCTTGACGCCACTTGAGTTGTTCTTGTTGAAGTTGGGTCTTGAGCTCTTCTTGCTCCAAAATTGTCTTGAAGCAAGGGCCATGTGCTCATGGTAGTCAAACTTGGTGTCTTCGGGGTTGCTTTCCTCATCTTCCACTTCTTCCTCTTCTTCCAAGTAACCTTGGCCTTCAAAGCAAGGTTAGGCTTCTTTGCTCTTTGAGAATGGAGCACCGCATTGTCGGCGGTCTTGTCCAAAATGCTCATTGCAACGAACTCATCCAACACTTCACTTGAGGTCATGGTGTGGAAGTCCGGTCGTTGACGAATGACAGAGGACATGGCCTTGTTGTAAGGCATCATGGCCTTGAGGAACTTCCGCTTGATCCAATTGTCATCCGTGTCCTTGCTTCCATGATCTCGAAGTGCCACCGCGAGTTTGGTCACTCTTCGAAAGAGCTCATGAGGTTCTTCATCTTCTTTCATTGCAAACTCATCGGCTTCATCTTGCACCACTTCATAGTTGGAGCGTTGAATGCTAGCACTTCCACGATAGAGACCCTCGACACATTTCCATGCTTCTTTAGCCACGACATGGGGTCGAAGGTGAGGGAGATCTTCGGGAAGGATTGCATCTTGGATGATGAAGAGAGCACTCTCATTGAATTGATTGTCCACGGCTTCTCGAGGGGTGAAGTTGCTTGGGTCATGAGGATAAAAACCTTCTTCAATGACTCTCCAAAGGTTAGTGTTCACATGTTTCAAATGACGCTTAAAGCGATGGACCCAATTATCAAAATCTTCATGTTTCTCATATTTAGGAGGTGGACCGGCATGATTCAAATGAGTGGAGGGGATTGGCCCTCCATAAACCGGGGGTTCCACATGGGCAAAGATGCCGGTGCCATTTCTACCACTAGTAGAAGGACTCTTTTCATTGTTAGCTTCCCCCTTGTCGGAGATAGCATCCGTCACCTTGTTAGTAGGATCACCCACTTTCATAGGCGCGGTAGATAGTTTAAGTCCCTCTAGAAAATCATTAAACATGCTTTTAACCTCGGCCTTCATGGAGGTTTTCAATGTGTCTAAAGCCACATTGAATTCCTCACGAGAGACCGAGGTTCCCCCTTCGGCCGAAGACGAGATGGGATTCACACCGGAGTGTTCCTCTGCACCATCGTTGGTGTCAACCATACTCTTCGGACGGCAAAGTCCTTAATAAAGAGACGAGGCTCTGATACCAATTGAAAGGATCGATATGGTTGACTAGAGGGGGGGGGGGTGAATAGGCAACTAACAATTTTTAACCTTTTCTTTACCAAATTAAACTTTGCAACAAAATAGGTTGTCTAGATGTGCAACTAGGTGAGCAACCTATATGATGCAATAACAACTACTACACAAGAAAGCAAGAGATGTAACAACGAGTAAGCTTGCAAGAGTAAAGGCACGAAATGACCAAGAGTGGAGCCGGTGGAGACGAGGATGTGTTACCGGAGTTCCTTCCTTTTAAGGGGAAGTACGTCTCCGTTAGAGCGGTGTGGAGGCACAGTGCTCCCCAAGAAGCCACTAGGGCCACCGTATTCTCCTCACGCCCTCACACAATGCAAGATGCCGTGATTCCACTATTGGTGCCCTTGAAGGCGGCGACCGAAACTTTACAAGCAAGGTTGGGGCTATCTCTACAACAATCGGAGGCTCCCAACAACAACAACAACACCACGAAGCTTCACCACAATGGAGTATGGCTTCGAGGTGACCTCAAACGTCTAGGGTGCTCAACACCCAAGAGTAACAAGATCCGCAAGGGATAAGTGGGGGGGGGGGGAATCAAATTTCTCTTGGTGGAAGTGTAGATCTGGGCCTTCTCAACCAATCCCGAGCAAATCATCAAGTTTGATTGGCTAGGGAGAGAGATCGGGCGAAAATGGAGCTTTGAGCAACAATGGAGCTTTGGGGGAAAGAGGTAGGTCAACAAGGAAGAAGAAGACCCCTTTATATAGCGGGGGAACACATCCAACTGTTACCCCACTGAGCAGCCCCGCACAGAGTGGTACTACCGCTGGGGAAGGGCGGTACTACTGCTGAGAGCGGTACTACCGCTCCCTGCTCAGCGGTACTACCGCGCAGAAGGGAAACCCAGGCCACTGGCCCCAGAGCGGTACTACCGCGAAGTAGGAGCGGTACTACCGCTCGGAGCGGTACTACCGCTTCCACTTCCGCTGGTAGTGCCGCAAAACCCGACACGAGAAAACATCGTCCCAAATCGAGGCGGTGGTAGGCGCGGTACTACGGCGGTACTACGGCCGAGCCCCCGAGTGGTACTACCGCTCAACGGAGCGGTACTACCGCTGGGAGCGGTACTACCGCTCGGCCGAGCGGTACTACCACTGTGGGGCTTCGGCGGTACTACCGCTGTAGATCGCGGTACTTCCGCTGGCACAGGACGAAGAGGGAACCGGAAGAGAAGAGCAGCTCCAAAGATGCGAAGGGAAGACGACGGGTGTGATAGGGATGTGTACGTGTTGATTCCACCCTAGTCTTACCAAAGCGGATCCCCTCTTAATAGTACGGTGACTCCTACGGAACTAGTCCACCAACAACGAAACGCAGGAGTTACACCGTCTTGAATAAAACACCGAGGGGAGGAAATCGTCTCGTGCCAATGGATGATTCTCTGAAAGAACTTAACGCACACGATTAGTCCGCAAAAGCATTGTCATCAATCACCAAAACCACTGGGGAATAAATATGCCCTTACACTACCCATATCATCAATATCAATCAAGCAGGAGTAGGGTTTTACCTCTATCGAGAGGGCCCGAACCTGGGTAAAAACATCGTGTCCCTTGTCTCCTGTTACCATCCGCCTAGACGCACAGTTTGGGACCCCCTACCCGAGATCCGCCGGTTTTGACACCGACAGTTAGTATCGGTTGAGCCTAAGTTTTTGCTTCTTCACATGAGTTGTGCTATCCTTGCAATGCCATTTTATTTTGCTTTGCTTGCTGTTTGAATAAAATACCAAGATCTGAAATTATTAAATGAGAGAGAGTCTTCATATAGTTACATAATTATTTAGCTACTCATTGATCTTCACTTATATCTTTTTGGAGTAGTTTGTCATTTACTCGTGTGCTTCACTTATATCCTACGAGTAAATGGTTGAATAAGTTGAATGTCATAAATCTGAAATTATATATGTTTCATTTGCTTATCCCATGGGGAGTAATTACTTCACATATAAGAAGTAGAGGTTGTAAATTTATTGAAGGTTAGCAAGCATTGTATTGGTCATTTGAATAATTCATGAAAGAATATTGAAGGAAGAGAGCTTTCACATATAAATATACTATATTAGACATCTTTTATAATTGTGAGCACTCATTAAGCATGACATGCTAAAGAGTTGATGTTGGACAAGGAAGACAATGTAATGGGTTATGTTTTCTCACGTCTCAGTTAAAGTATATTGTCATGGATCATTCAAACATGTTGAGCTTGCCTTTCCCCCTCATGCTAGCCAAATTCCTTGCACCAAGTAGAGATACTACTTGTGCTTCCAAATATCCTTAAACCCAGTTTTTGCCATGAGTGTCCACCATACCTACCTATATGCGGTATTTACCTGCCATTCCAAGTAAATTTGCATGTGCCAAACTCTAAACCTTGAAATAATAATCTGTTTCGTATGCCCGAATCGCTCATGTAGCAACTAGGGGCTGTCAGTATCTTCCATGCTATGTGGGTTATTCTCAAGATGAGTGGGCTCTGCTCATCATGCACGAGAAAAATGGCTGGTAACCGGGATGCCCAGTCCCATGATCAAAAGATCAAAATAAAATCAAAAATAATTGCAAACAAAACTCCCCCAGGTTTGATGTTAGTTGGGGGCACCCGTTGTTTCAGGCAAGCCATGGATTGATGATTGTTGGTGGAGGGGGAGTAAATTTTTTTACCATTCTGTTTGGGAACCGCCTATAATGTATGTAGTATGGAAGATATTGGTAACTCTTGGTTGTTATGTTGACAATGAGATCATACCTCTCAAAATTATTTATCTCTATTTCAAAATTGAGCTCTGGCACCTATGCAAATCCCTGCTTCCCTCTACGAAGGGCCTATCTTTTACTTTTATGCAAGAGTCAAGGTGATCTTCACCTTTCCCTTTTTCATTTTATCCTTTGGCAAGCACCTCGTGTTGGAAAGATCCTGATATATATATATCCAATTGGATGTAAGTTAGCATGAACTATTATTGTTGACATCACCCAAAGGTGAATACGTTGGGAGGCAACACTATAAGCCCCTATCTTTCTCAGTGTCCGATTAAAACTCCATAACCATTAGTGTTGCGTGAGTGTTAGCAATTGTGGAAGACTATATGATAGTTGAGTATGTGAAGTTTGCTAAATCAAAGCTCTGACATAGACCCTTCCTGAAAATAAGATGAATTGTAATTGTTTGATGACTAAGAATGAAGTTTGCTAGTTTATGGTCTATGCTTTCAACATGTGAGTTGCTTGTTACTTGTTCGTGAGGAGTTTTATGAGATGAACTACTGTTATGACATATAATCACGCTAAAAAGGTGATTGAAATTATTATTGATCAAACTTGTGCACCTACTAGCATTCACACTTCATAAATTCTTTCTTTTATCATTTACCTACTCGAGGACGAGCAGGAATTAAGCTTGGGGATGCTGACACGTCTCCAACCTATCTATAATTTATGAAGCATTCATGCTATTTTATTATCTGTTTTGAATAATTACGGGCTTTACTATACACTTTTATATTACTTTTGGGACTAACCTATTAACCGGAGGCCCAGCCCATATTGCTGTTTTATTGCCTGTTTCAGTATTTCGAAGAAAAGGAATATCAAACAGAGTCCAAACGGAATGAAACCTTTGGGAGCGTGATTTTTTTGGAAAGGATATGATCCGGGAGACTTGGAGTTCAAGCCAGGGGAGGTTCGAGGAAGCCAGGAGATAGGAGGATGCGCCCACCCCCTGGGCGTGCCCCCTGTCTCCTGGGCCCCTTGAGGCTCCCCCGACCAACTTCTTTCGCCTATATAAGTCCACGTACCCTAAAAACATCAAAGACGAAGATAGATCGGGAGTTCCGCCGCCACAAGCCTCTGAAGCCACCAAAAACCTCTCGGGAGCCCGTTCCGGCACCCTGCCGAAGGGGGAATCCATCACCGGTGGCCATCTCCATCATCCCGGTGCTCTCCATGACGAGGAGGGAGTAGTTCACCCTCGGGGCTGAGGGTATGTACTAGTAGCTATGTGTTTGATCTCTCTCTCTCTCTCTCTCTCTCTCTCTCTCTCTCGTGTTCTCTCTATGGCACGATCTTGATGTATCGCGAGCTTTGCTATTGCAGTTGGATCTTATGATGTTTTCCCCCCTCTACTCTCTTGTGATGAATTGAGTTTTCCCTTTGAACTTATCTTATCGGTTTGAGTCTTTAAGGATTTGAGAACACTTGATGTATGTCTTGCTGCGCTTATCTGTGGTGACAATGGGATTTCATGTGCCACTTGATGTATGTTTTGGTGATCAACTTGCGGGTTCCTCCCATGAACCTATGCATAGGGGTTGGCACACGTTTTCGTCTTGACTCTCCGGTAGAAACTTTGGGGCACTCTTTGAAGTACTTTGTGTTGGTTGAATAGATGAATCTGAGATTGTGTGATGCATATCATATAATCATGACCACAGATACTTGAGGTGACAATGGATTACTAGGTGACATTAGGGTTTTGGTTGATTTGTGTCTTAAGGTGTTATTCTAGTACGAACTCTTGAATAGATTGATCCAAAAGAATAACTTTGAGGTGGTTTCGTACCCTACCATAATCTCTTCGTTTGTTCTCCGCTATTAGTGGCTTTGGAGTGACTCTTTGTTGCATGTTGAGGGATAGTTATATGATCTATCTATGTTATTATTGTTGAGAGAACTCGCACTAGTGAAAGTATGAACCCTATGCCTTGTTTTCTATCATTGCAATATCGTTTACGCTCACTTTTATCATTAGTTACCTTGCTGTTTTTATATTTTCAGATTACAAAAACCTATATCTACTATCCATATTGCACTTGTATCACAATCTCACTAGTGCACCCATACAATTTACCATTGTATTGGGTGTGTTGGGGACACAAGAGACTTTTTGTTATTTGGTTGCAAGGTTGTTTGAGAGAGACCATCTTCATCCTACGCCTCCCACGAATTGATAAACCTTAGGTCATTCACTTGAGGGAAATTTGCTACTGTCCTACAAACCTCTGCACTTGGAGGCCCAACAACGTCTACAATAAGAAGGTTGCGTAGTAGACATCAATGGCATCTTCAGGCAAGTCATCAGGGCTGTGCCACAGAGGGTCATCCTTTTTGCCTGTGTAGGTGCACATCAAGCCGGGGCGGCGGCTCAATGGAATGACCCGCCAGGCGAGCGAAACCCAAACTAAATCGATGCCAGTTAACCCATTTCCTAGAAGAGCTTTGATTTTAGCTAGGGTGGGGGCGAGTGTTTTGCGTTCGGCGGTCGTAATCTTGTCAGGAAGCTGATGGTTGGACCCAGGACGTAGAGCGAAAAAACCGGGCAGAGGGTTTTCATCATCCGGAGAAGTGTCTGGGCAATAAAACCATGTCTGGTTCTAGTGTTTGGGATGACTCGGCAGATTGGCATAAGGAAAAATTACGTCTCTCCAACGTTGGATCGAGACACCACCAATTTCCAAGCTCTGACCGTTGGCGCATTCATTCTGGCGGTTCAAGTAAAATAGCTCTCTGAAGAGTAATATGGTGGGTTCTTCTCCAAGATATACTTCACTGAACACTTGGAAATTGCAAATGTTAGACACGGAATTGGGTCCGATGTGTTGAGGACGGAGGTCAAAGAAGTGTACACTACAAAAAAATACACTTCTGTGATGATACGTGTTTGTCACAGTAGGTCGCATTTTTTGTCATGCATGTACATCCATGTTGATTTTATGACAGAATCAAGATAGTCATACCTGTGCTGTCGTAGAAGTGTTCCATGACATTACCAAAATTATCATCACGGAAGTGTCCACTTCCATGATGATAAATCGCGCGTCACAGAAATGCTTTTGTCAAGGGTGACCGACACATGGTATCCACCGTAACGGAACGCCGCTAAGCTATCGGGTCGGGTTTTGGATCCGATAACCCGTTAATAGCCCCGACCAATGGGGATTTTCCACGTGTAAAATCATCATTGGCTGGAGGAAACACTTGTCGGCTCATCGTTGGGACATATGTCATCCACTCATTGGACAGAAGGCACCTATGATACATCGGCACGTGGCACGGCCCAACAGAGGCCCATTCCTGTGAAAAGGCCGGCCTGTTTGACTTGGTCAAAAGGTGGCGGGCCGGCCCATGGAAAGCCTGTTAACGACCTGTTCGCATATAGCCCATTTACAACCCGCTAAACCAAGGCCCGTTACACCCTATCCGAATTAGGCCCAGTAGCATCATCTGGGCCATCCAATATGATTCCAGCATGTTTTCACTTCTGGCCCATGTATGGCCCATGATGTCTTTCGGCCCATATGAGGCCCTTTGTAACTCTTGGCCCATTAACGGCCCGTGGTGAAACTGGCCCGTAATGAACAGTGTATCACTTTACACCCATTAACGGCCCGTGGTGAAACTGACCTGTAATGAACAGTGTATCACTTTATACCCTTTAACGGCCTGTTATTCCGTTGGGCCGTTTCCAGCCCATGTTATCTTTCGGCCTTCTAAGAGCCCATTTATTCTTGGGCTCATTTCCAGCATTCGTTTACTTACGGCCTGTTACTGTCATTTTCTGCTTGTGGGCCAAATTCAGCCCGTGGTTACAGTCAGCCCGTTTGTGGTCCATTAATACGTTGGGCCGTTTTCATAGCGTCATCAAATACGGCCTATTAACGATGGCCCGTTATGGTCGGCCCATGAACGGACGATTCCAACTCTAGCCCGTTTACGACCATAATGCGGCCTGTTATTGGCCCGTGTTTGGCCGATCGATCATACAGCCCGTATAAGGCCCATTGATGATATGGCCCGTAGAAGGCCCATTGTTTCTACGGCCCGTAGAAGGTCCACTATTTCTACGGCCCGTAGAAGGCCCACTGTTTCTACGGCCCGTAGGAGGCCCAATGTCACTACAGTAAATATTAGCCCATGGTTATTGTGGCCTAGTTTTAAAAAGTAGGTTATTGCAGCCACTAGAAAACCGCGGAAAAAGAACTGCAATGACTACAAGCAAACAAATAAACAAGACAACAAGGAAATAAATAAGCAAGCAACTTATGCTAGGCTATCACGGCTATCACACATATTACATCCACTAGGCATCAAAGTTCGCCACCAGTGCAAATAAATGCGTAGACAAAAGAATATACAAAACTGAGAGCACTTCAGAAGGCACTAGGCCTGGCCAAGTCGGGCCCCCCAAACAGCCGAAGAAGATGAGTAGACCTTAGTTGTGTCAACCATAGATGCATCAACACTAGATGTATGGCATGATGGTGCGCACGATAGTCCTCTGACATCTTCATTGCATCTTTGACTTCAAGTCGGAGCTGAGCTGAAGCAAGCCTTTCCGCTTTAAGTTGATACTGAAGAAGTTGAACTGATTGAGGCAGTGACTGCACAGAGGTTGTCTCATACCTGCTGGTGAGTAGCTTCAACTCACTGTCTTCATCAAGACAGGACCTTGGGGTCATCTCGCTGTCTACAAGATGGTTTGGCTCACTATCTTCCCTAAAGTTCTGCCTGGCGTAAAAGATACGACTCTAAAAGAGAAACAAGGAGACACATAACAGGTTTTACAATTATATAAGCAAATAAATGGATCTGTTCTGCATAAGGAACATGTTTTTACAACTACAATTTGAAACTGGTAGTTATTGCAAACATCCAATCAGATGTAAACAGCAAACCAAACAGCAGTGGAGGAAATGATGCCTATCCAAATCTATACTAGAACAAAGTTTGAAGGCTTCAGAAGGATGAACTTAAATTACATGTTAACACGGGCTGGACAAAGCCCTTCTCCATGTTGATGGAAGGATAATTCAATAAATTCCCCAAAGAAAATTCTTTATAAGCGTTGCCATTATTCTACATTTTGAAAGAGTAAATATAGATCAAATAATATTGGAAGAAACAGAGGATAATGAAGCTCAGGTGCAGACTGGTGATACATAATCAAATAGCAATTAATTAAGTACATCATTACAAGGCAAAAGGGAGAGATGTAGTGACAAGAGCAATGCAGAGCCCAGTATTGTTGTGAGATTGTATGATCCTTTGAGCAAGGAGATTCATCGGAAATTAGTTTTCATACAAGAGAGAAGGTAAGGCACATGCAGAAATTTAGGAGTTCAAATTTTGAATTGATATCATAGACAGTACCTGACGCCGGGCTCTCAGCAGTTCTAATAGGGGTTTGGCCACTGGAGTAGGGGTAAAGTGTGGTATAGTTGGGCCTGTGTTTTCTGTGGCTGCTGATCTATCTGATTTAACAGGTATCACTACCTTTTCCAAATACCTAGTTTGTACTCCTTGAGGATCTGCACTCACCCTCTTCCGTTTGGACATCTATTACGAAAGAACAACATTTGACTGGAAAAACATAGTGTGACGACACATGGAATAGGTACAGAAAATGGATAGGTATGGCATATACTCATATATGATGCTTAAACTAAGCAGATGGTGTAACAAAGTAGAAGTGATGCAAGAGGTCAGATGCAAAATATGTGCGACCAATAAACTTTGCAAAGTTAGAGTAAGCACCTTGATGGGTGAATAAGATAGGCCATCCTCCACCAGGCCAAGTTTGTTAGCCAGTGGATTGTTCCGCAATATTCCTCTCATGCGCCCATTCTCATATTCATTTTGATAATGTTCAATATCTGACATGCATGAAAACATAAAAACAAGTGAGATTTTCTTTGTAATGCAAAAGTGATTCTAACCAATACTGCCTCCCTGTAAACCCCTTTGTGCTATCTCTGCAATTCTTTTAAGAGATGCCATGCATGCTGTAATTTGGTGTGTGCATTAATATAGTGTGGCCTACTAGTCAAAATATGAGAGCTCCAGAAGTGATGACACTTCGCAGATGACAGCTTCAACATATAGTAAAGAAGAACAAGTCGACCTGACCCGACAGATTCAAAATATACTAATTAAGGGAGAACAACTCGACCTGACAAGTCGACCGCAAGAGAAGAGTACCATCTTAAAGAAGAGCAGAAGAGCAAGCAGATTGAAGATATTACAAGTCTTTAAATACAATGTCAGTTGGACACCCATGATGAACCAGAGAGCACAGAGAAATACTATTCTTTCCGATCTCTCCATATGTGGCTCACATGAATTTCGAAACTAAAGTAGGAACATTTAGCTAACAAAATAAACATCTCTTAGTTTTACTAATATTAGCAATAATATCATATATGAATTTGTACAACTAAGCTTGTTTAGCTCGATGGGTGGAGGAGTGCTATTACTACACGAACCACGTAGGCTGATTGTGGTCATCATAAAATGGGGAAACCATAAGCATGATGAGTACAGTGTTGACCGTGGCAGTGGGATGGCAGATCTGAAGCTGCAAACCGCACAAAGGATAGTTAGCAACTGATGTTTGCTTTGAAATAACAACTAAGATTTGGTATGGACAAGAAAGTACAGTCAACAAGTGACAAAGAAATGCAATTATGCTATCTCTCTATATGTCGCGACATGCATTTGGAAACTCAAGTGGGACCTTTAGCTAACCAATTAAATATGTCGGTTAACTAATATCAGTATCATATCACAATCATATTTGAACAACTAAGATTTCGAATTCCGAGTGTTGTGTTGTTTAGCTTGAAGGGTGGAGTAATGCTAGTACGACAGAAAGCACCTACGCAGATCATAGTAGAGTAGATAAAAAGGGAAAACCCTAAGCATCAAGAGAAAAATCAGGAAAGTGGAACTAGCTGGACCAATGGGTGGCGCACATGCTTTTCGAAACGAATATAGGAACATTAGGTGACCAATTAAACGTTCTCTGTTTTAGTGATATGAGCATCATATCAGATTCGTATTTCAACACGTAAGCTTTGGGTTGAGGTCTTGAGGAGCAGTGCTAGGATGACATGAAGCACCTACGATGATGGTAGTTAATATAAAGGGGGGAACCATAAGCTTTACGAGTATATTGCCCGTGCCATGGCGGATCTGAAGGTGCAAACCAGACAAAGCTACTTCGCAACCAATGTTTGCTTTCAACTAGCCACTACGATTTGGTACGGACAAGAAAAGTATAGTAAACAAATTACGATCTATTTTCCGGGTGAGATCAATAACTTAAGCACATATGGAAGAGTACCACCTCTCTTGCGACGGCGTGTAGGCCTATGCTGATACGTTGAGGGTGCTGCGGGTGCGATGGCTGTCGGCGGCGGGGAAGAAGACTTTAGACGGCAGACGGCCGGGTCGGGGGATATATCCTGTTGCTGTGGACGAGGCGGTCATAGGAGCGGCAACGGCAAGGTGGAAAACGACGCCGATGAAGCGAGAGGAGGCGATGAAAGGATCCTGGTCCAGCGCCGTGGATGAGAGACGTCCATCTCTTGCAGTGGACGACAGGGTAGGGGTAGTGGCTCCGGCAAGGTGGAGGATGGGCTGGCGGACGGAGGAGGCTGGCCGCAGTGTGGAGGTTGTCGTGCCGTCGACGGTGTATGAATGGGGAGATGGAGGGGAGGGGGGGGATCTCAAACTTTGGGACGCGCTTCTCTGAAATGTGGGAAAGTTACGAACTTATCCCCCGTTTAAAATTTCGGACATCGCGTCGGTTGGGGATAGGACGGTAATCTCGCATCTCCCAAATATTTGCCGGTAACTATTTCAGGCGAGGAGAGGGTGTTTTGCCGCCCACGGTTGGCGCCCATGGTGTATGAACAGGGCTGACAGGTAGGGCGGTTGTGTCACGTCTGAGGGAAGTTACACATCTGCCCCTATTTAAAATATTAGTCTACATCGATTTCAGACGAGGAGAGTTTGTTTTGTCGCCCACCGTGTATGAATGGGGAAATGGAGGAAGAGACACATGTCTTTCGAACGAGCTTGAATTAAATGTGTTTTGCCGCCCATGTTTGGTGCCCACAGTGTCTGAATGAGCTCAGAGACCATCGTGTCTCGTCTGATTGAAGTTACTAGCCTACCCCTATCGACAACAGTGTAAATCCGGTCGATAAGGATGTCAAGTGTCAGGGGTAGATAGTAATTTCCATCTCGCAAACACTTGCTTCGGGCAGCCCACAAATTATAGTGGTTATTTAGCCGCTTCGTTCAAAACTTGGGAGGATTAGCATTCACGTTTTCCCTAGGCCCTGGCAAACTAAATTCAAATCCAATTTGTATTTGATGACGAATATCCACAGATAATTCTACGTTTTGTTATTTATTTCTTCAAGACCACAACAAAGATTTATTCCACCTTTATATATGATTATGATTTAGAAATGCCGTGATCTTCGAATTCAGTAGGTTGGATACACTCTGAGTCAAACAGTTATTTCATCCAATACAATATGCTCACACGAAAAACAATTCACCTTATGTCAATCATACAAGTACTGAGGATTACCTCACCTAAAAAATTCGGATCATTACAATACATGGACAACATAGGGGGTCTTGAAACATAATCCATTCAGAGACATGACAGAACTTGCAAGTACAATAATCTAATGACAATTTCAACCGGTATCTAAAGAAGAACCGGGACTACCTTGGGCTTCAGATAGCAGAAACAGCAGGACCTCCTCCGTCTTCAAATGCAATATTCTTACTTCCTCCAATTCTTGGGTTGCTTGCATAATGTGTGCCCCTAATTCCGTAATTTCCAGCCTCAAGATAAAGATTACCTCATTCATGGCAACCACACCATCTCTTTCTGCCTCTAGTAGAGCTTCAAGCACTATAATATCTGTGCTCAGACTGCTCTCCGGCGGTGTTGCCTCTGAACTGCTACCATCTGGTAACATGGATGGGGCACTGCTTCCACAAATAGATTCTGGGGTTGTACATTGTGTGCTAGTGTGAATGGCATCCTGAAAGGTTTCCGCTGGACATAAGTAAGAGATAATTATCGTATGATCCAGGCAGTAAGCTTACATGGTAAACGACAGAAGAATTACTGCCGAGCATGGCAAGCTATATTTAAATGGTTCAAAGCAGCATCAGCCGAAAAGAAATTAAAATGGTAAGATGAAACTAGGGATGTAAGTGGCAAATAAACGACATCCGCTAGTCCCATCTAGTTAGTTTTTGCTACCTCCCTAGTTCATTTTCCTCAAAAAACAAAAACTCTTTTGAACTATCATACCACTCGTGGACTTTAATCGGGATTAAATGGGACCCAGTTGACATCCCTAGTTGAAAGGGAGTGTACCACCGCTATATTTAAGTTGCCAAGGCATCTAAGCAGTTGAAATAATCTAAGAAAGCACTTAACAGTGTGGCCTCATATAAACTATGAAGACAGCCTTGTGATGAAGTTGAGAGGAAAAGTTAAGGATTAAAATGAAATAGGCATGCATTTATTTACGATAGTATAGCAAGCACTGCTGACATATTGGCCAACTCAGGTATATCATAACAACAAACAAGCATTCGACACTGGCTTACCATATGTTGCTATGAAGCCTCGCTGCTGTTGCAATGTTCTTTGAAGATATCATCAGCATTCCGTGGTTGCAAATCTAGTTGTTGTAGTTTATTCTGCACCCTCTATTTAGGTAAAATTAATTTTAATCGCATGCACTGGTCCGAATTGATCATCAATGGTTCATCTAAACTAATGAAAGAGGGTGTGTGCATACACGACAATATATCTGCTTCCCTTTATTTTTATGCTTGTTCGAGGTGCCAGCCCCAAAAGAACAAATATTTTGCTTGATGAGGTTGGCAGATCCATAATTAATAGAAGCATCAAATTAGTCATGCAACTTGGGAAGATCAAGAACACACAAAACAAGTAATGAACAGAGGCTCGGAGCAGTGATGTAATAGCTAGCATAAGAAAATGTAGGGTAAAACGAACAAAAAGCAGCGGAACCACATGCTAGTTTGCTGATGTGTAATTAAGCATAGAGAACATTAAGCAGTCTGATGGAACCAACAGTTGGCATCAGAACAACACCATTATCATAAATATAGCATTCAAGAAGTAAAATAGTAGGCAGTGATATCTAGGAAGTACAATAATACTCCCTCCGTTCCAAAATAGATGACTCAACTTTGTACTAACTTCAATACAAAGTTAGTACAAAGTTGGGTCATCTATTTTGGAACGGAGGGAGTGCTTAGGACAAAACTAAAGCATATTAACTATATGTGCACTGATATGTAATTTAGCACATGTAACATGTTCACTGCCAGAAGTATGGCCCTATAGGTGCAAGCAAAATAACGCGTCTTATGAAAAACTGAATGATGCCCTGAAGAAATTCAAAGGTGCGGTGCTTATGCTAGGAAAGTGAACATAGGCACCAGTCGTTGGACAATAGTACCTGATTCTCGGCGGCGTATGGGTATCGTTGTCATACTTGATAGCTAAGGATCGTCGATGGTGCTCGTGTTGCGTTGAGTTTGGGCCGGCTATCGCCGTCGCTGAAGCGGCTCCGGTGCTACGATATCGGTGCCTGTCGACATACAAGAAAGCTCATCTGTGGTAAGTGAACAGTTGCACGATAAAGAGAAAAACCGAAGGAGTACAAATTGAAATAACCTGATGAGGTTGCGGCGTCGGTAAAGCAGGGCTGGTGGAGTTGAATATGGCGTCCGTGGAGCAGGTCCGGTGCAGTGGAGGAAGGCTTCGGCGGGGGCGTTGTACAGTGCTTTCGGTGAGGCGGATCTGTTGAGGCGGACGAGGGCTTGTATGAAGGGCCAGCGAAGGGGCGAACGAGGGAGTCAGTGAAGGGCCTACACTGTGGTGGACGAGGGCACCGGTTAAGCAGATCCGGTGCGGTGGACCATGATGGAGGTCAAGGAGATCTGGAGCGGTGGACAATCCAGCCGCTGAAGCGGCTCCGGTGAAGTGGTGAGTTGGCAGTTGGGGTTTCCAAGGTGCGAAAGGTAGATCCGGCGGGGTGTGAGGTCCACCGCTACGGCGGAAGACTAGATTCGCGGCTTGCCGTGGTTGGGGGGGGGGGTCGGGGAGGGGAAGGGGAGGGGCTCTGGGGAAGAATGTTGGGGGCAAAGAGGGGAAAACAATGGAGTTACCAAAGCAAACCTTTTCCGTTCATGTGGCAGGGGTAAAACAGGAATATCGCAGGGCTAAACTTTCGGGCGCGTGATATTTCGATGTGAGTGGGAAGTTTGAAAGCTTTTGGCGCCTAAAATGATAAGTACCCTACTCTCGTACGGACGACTATGATATCATGGCCGACAATTTGTTTGTTTTGCACGCAAAAAAAGTGCAAGTTTTGAAAATCAATGTCTCTAGCTCGAAACTTAGATTGTCCATTCAATTCAAATATGGATCATTGAGCTACTACAAGCAAATACCATCATACGGTCCAATTAAAATGAAATTCCAAATGTGTTTATCCTAAATATGATGACAAAAGCAAAAATGTGTATGTGTATGAATAAAGTGGATGATTATAAAGTTTGAACATGCCCGTATGTGTATATCTCTAGGTTTGATATATGAATTTGAAATCATGAAATCCCGGCTTAAAAAATGTACCTATGTTTAAATGAATTACAAAAGCTAATGATGGAGTCGAATTCCAAAATTCCAGTCTTAGGTTTGTAATTCTGGTACATCAAGGTATATCACGCATGTTCAAAAGTATCGTTATCTCATAGTCCAAACTGTGAAACAAATTGATCAACCATGAGTGCACAATATCCTAATTACGCTAAAGTCCCTCAAATATAGACACCTCACTCTTTATCTGAAGCCAACCACCCCTCGCCCCCCACACACACATAGAGAAGTCGTTCTCTCCCCCAAACACCAACACATGAGCACATTAACACCCCTCTCTCTTGTAAAGTCCAGACCCCAATATAGGTCTCTATCACTTTGTCTCTCGGGCATGCACACATCTCTTCCCTCACTCTCTAGGTCTCCCGCTATCTCTCTTACCCAAGCACACGCACTATGTAGAGTGTATATTTCCCATACACACAAAACGACGCCCCCAAATGTCCATCTCCCTAGTTATGTGGTTCTCGCGCACTCACCTCACACACCACCCCACTTCAAACAAGCACACTTTGTCTCCTTGTGCACCACTCTCCTCTTTCTATCTCTCCCACATGTGGACCCGCCCCAGCTCCTTCTCTGTATACATATATGTCGTGACTCTTTCCATAGCTCCCTATTGTATCATCGTTCTCGATTTCGCACATTGTTCTCTACACCACCTATTCTAGATCTCTCATGAAGTCTCTATCACACACACGATGACTCGCTTCCCTTGCGTCTCCGTACATAGGCCAATTTCGAACAACATCAACATTGTCTCCCTATCTATACACCATTTATGGACACAAACGACCCCTCTCGCCCCCTCTCTTTCTCTCTCTCTCTCTGCCACTAGATCTCTCTCTCTCTCGCTCGCTCTCACACCCCTCTCCCACACACACACACTCGATGTATCTTCCAAATAGTCTGCTCCCTGTTATGTCTTGAGCTTGCATTGGTTTTCCTTGAAGAGGAGAGGGTGATGCAGCAATAGTAGCGTAAGTATTTCCCTCAGTTTTTGAGAACCAAGGTATCAATCCAGTAGGAGGCTCCTCAAAAGTCCCACGCACCTACACAAACAAACAAAGAACTCGCAACCAACGCAATAAATGGGTTGTCAATCCCTTCACGGCCACTTGCGAAAGTGAGATCTAATAAAGATAGTATGATAAGATAAATATATTTTTGGTATTTTATAATATAGATGCAAAAAGTAAAGATGCAAATAAAAGTAGATTGGAAGCAAATATGATAAGAGATAGACTCGGGGCAATAGGTTTCACTAGAGGCTTCTCTCAAGATAGCATAAGTATTACGGTGGGTGAACAAATTACTGTCGAGAAATTGATAGAAAAGCGCATAGTTATGAGATTATCTAGGCATGATCATGTATATAGGCATCACGTCCATAACAAGTAGACCGACTCCTGCCTGCATCTACTACTATTACTCCACACATCGACCGACTCCTACATGCATCTAGAGTATTAAGTTCATCAGAACAAAGTAACGCATTAAGCAAGATGACATGATGTAGAGGGATAATCTCAAGCAATGTGATATAAACCCCATCTTGTTATCCTCGATGGCAACAATACAATACGTGCCTTGCAACCCTTTCTGTCACTGGGTAAGGACACCGCAAGATTGAACCCAAAGCTAAGCACTTCACCCATGGCAAGAAAGATCAATCTAGTAGGCCAAACCAAACTGATAATTCGAAGAGACTTGCAAAGATAACTCAATCATACATAAGAGAATTCAGAGAAGATTCAAATATTATTCATAGATAAACTTGATCATAAACCCACAATTCATCGGATCTCGACAAACACACCGCAAAAAGAGTTTACATCGAATAGATCTCCACAAGAAAGGGGGAGAACATTGTATTGAGATCCAAAAAGAGAGAAGAAGCCATCTAGCTAATAACTATGGACCCGTAGGTTTGTGGTAAACTACTCACAACTCATCGGAGGGGCAAGGATGTTGATGTAGAAGCCCTCCATGGTCGATTCCCCCTCCGGTAGAGTGCCGGCGAAGGATCCAAGATGAGATCTCGCGGATACAGAAGGTTACAGCGGTGGAAATTGTGTTTCGTGGTGCTCCTAGATGTGTTCGGGTTACGTAGGTATATATAGGAGGAAGAAGTACGTCGGTGGCCACCCGAGGGGCCCACGAGACAGGGGGGCACGCCCTACAAGGGGGGCGACCTGCTATCTCGTGGGAGCCTCGGCATCTTCTTGGCTTGCACTCCAAGTCCTCTGGATCATGTTCGTTCCAAAAATCACGCTCCCGAAGGTTTCATTCCATTTGGACTCCGTTTGATATTCCTTTTCTTCGAAATACTGAAATAGGCAAAAAAAACAGCAATATGGGCTTACATATAGGTCTGGGTCGGTGCCAATGAAGATTGGCTTGCATACCTCCAGCCGGATACCACCATCATTTTGCACAACATCCATAGCAGTGCGGCCGTTTCGGTAGACCCCTTCTCCACCATTAGGATCGGCCTTCCGGACTGGCTGGGCTTGAATACGTATGATGATGCCTACATGAGATTGAAGAAGATAGCAATTGCAGACCCGCCGACAAAGTGACGCGGCTACGGTGATTACTATCTCATTGCGGTGTTCGACATAAGGATTGCCATCAACGCAAGAGGCAGTAACGGCAGAGGCTGGCGCATGTTGGCGGCGGCAGATTTGTACCCCTACACATTTGAAGACGCCGTACGCCATCTAGGCCGCATCTTCGCGGTGACAAGCCAGGGGACTTGTTTCATCTGGTTGCCATCCTACGGTACGGGAGATTACAAACGGAATTCACAAACCATCATTTGCATCCCTAACGGTACTCCATTATTTTGCAGGGACCAGTCATCCCCCGATCAAAATAAGATCGCTGATCCTGGATGTGCATTTGCATCCGCGATTCGGTATAACTTGGAACCTTGTAGCCGACTTTGGCATATTGGGATCAACTATCTTAGCAGTCGTTACCCATGGTACCACTAATGTGCAACATGGTCACACAATCTACCACGACTGGACCATCACCGTCTACCCAGGTATTCCATTTTTAACCCTCTCGCCTTCTCTTTCATTGTTGTACTAGTAGTATACTTAGTAGTACTAGTAGGAGTACTTTTTACCATGGAGGACGCGTATAGCTAGCTAGGCCCTTCAAGACTTGAACCCACTAGCTGCCACCATTTTTGTTTTTCCATGTCTTACTATCTCATCCATGTAGCCAAGAGTGGCTATATATAATAAGTCAGTTATTTTACTCCCTCTATACCGGAGTAGTACTATTTGCTGCACAGTATTACTGACCGCCATATTTGAGCACAACATTATTATGCATGGACCTTGACTATGTACGTCACCATGTGTCCAGATCTGAGATACCGCGTCTACCAGATGAACGGCGCCGAGTTCGACCCCCGTGATGCTACGTGGGTGCCGAGGAACACTCTTGGAGAGTACTTGCTTTTCATCGGGGGCAGCTACCCCATTGTAAAGCGGATGCCACCTTCTGTGTACGACAAGGAAGGCCTTCCGTTCATGAAGCATGGTTGTGTCTTCAGTGCGCACCGCCGGATGAATGACATGCTGGGACACGCTATCCCTGATTTATGCCGCTTCAGGTTGGATGAGTCTCCATTGTGTGGAACCGGACTAGAAAGCTGCGACAATGATTACCGTTGCCCACCGCTATGGATCGTGCCATCCATGAAGAACACCTGGGACTGGAACCTGGAGGAGGACATGTAGCCCATCTATAACGTGTAAGTGGAGTATGGTAATTGTGAACGGTAGCGCTGTGAATATATGTAGACTAGTCGTGCACAAATTTATCACATGAATTGGAGATGAACTTGTGTGGCATACTGGCATTTGTCCTTTAGAATTTATTACTAGTAAATGTGTTATGTGTACGTGCAACTTGTGTGGTTGTTGCACGGGCTCCAACATGCTCTTTGAGAAAAAAAAGGTTGCACAGCTTTGGATATACGTGACGTGGCGGCATCATACAGTAGCATCGTTCGCTATAGTTGTAGTACACTCCTACTAGGACGGCAACTCCTATAAAACCTTGCGCCTGGCTCTTTGCCTCTTCGGGAGGTTCAACAGTTCGTATGCGTGTGAACCTTGCACTTGGCTCTTCGCCTCTTCAGAAGGTCCAACAATGATGATACTACAGTACAATATACTTCTGGCAATCTGACACCGATTGAACTGCTGCACGTCCACTGCGAGGGCGAGGGCGAGGGAGAGGGAGAGGGAGAGGGAGAGGGCGCTGTAGTCAAAACCCTCTCCTCGTCCTACAAACCACCGTTCGAGCGGGCGAGGGAGAGGTGTAGTAAGCAAGCTTCTCCTCATTCGGCGAGTTGACGGGACACATCAAAGCAGTACTAGTCCATACCGCGTCCTTTCCGATTAATATGGCTTAATTTGAAACGAGAAAAATACACTGGCGGTCAACGTATGTAACAATACGCTCTTTATGGTCACTATATATAGTTTTGCGGTGATTATACGATCACTAGCTCATCGTAGAGCACCTGTTGCACCCTACTGACTTGCCACATAGTCGACGTGGCACTTTGTTGACTGGATAAATTGTCACCTGGTTTCTGGGTCCCATCTGTCAGTTGGCAGAGCAAAGAAATCAGTTAAACAAAACTTTACGCAGGCGCGACATGAGTCCAACCCTTGTGCGCGAACCGCCCTGGCTGTGTATGTGAGTGCATGCACGTGTACTCCCTCGGTCTTCCAACAAAGAGTGTACATCGGCTATAAAACAAAGAGTGTAGTACATGATGTACATCTACACTTCCAATGCATTTAGCCTTTAATCTAAATCGATATTGATTGACTAATGCACCAACTTGTGCTCTAGGTATAGGCTACATGTCTATCCTTAATTACAGCATGCACCGGCCTTCATTTAATCTTCTTCTCTCAATGATTGCATGCACACACAATTCTTCTACTTTTGGGCGTTAATTATGCCCTGGTCAATGTGTAAATCTCCAAATGTACAGTCTTTCACGAACGTAGGGAGTAGGTTAAGCACTTGAGCGTGAGCGTGTGTGTTGCGTCGTGTGCTGTGTGCCGCATGGGTGCGTGAGTGTTGCGTGCGTCCATGTGTATGTGTGAGTGTTGCATGTTGCATGCATGCATGCATGCATGGGGCTTACTCTCTCCCATTGACATGTTCATATTTCAAGCCTCCTCTGTTCTCTCCATATGGTGATACTCCCTCTGTTCCCAAATACGGAGTAAAAGCCTCCCTCTGTTCCCAAATACGCAGTATTTATCTTTCTACATATTTCAAGAAGTGACTAGGTACGGAGCAAAATGAGTGAAGTGAGCGTAGAGGCATAGGGATACTGTAGAAAGGAAGTCTTCGCGATCCATTATTCCCCATCTCGGTCAAAGAGAACTATTCAACTAGTCTTCGCATTGAAGTGACAATACACGCTGCAGCAGATGGGGCACGTAATTAATAAGCTGAACCACCGTGTTGGTGTTACTAAATCAGCCTTACCCAGTACTGCCATCATGTTTGTCAGTAGAGCACCACTACTAGGGAAAATCCTAGCAGCAGCGCGGGTTCTAGGTATATCAGTAGCGCGGGGTCCGACGCTACTAATAAGGCGCTACACTACAAGAAATATGTCAACTTGTGACCTTGACTATTGGTCACTGAAATGTCATGGTTTTTCATTTGCGACCTTTTTTGACCAAAAACAGAAGGTCAAAAGCTGAGGGTCGTTAACTGACTATACAGACCTTCTCTATGAGAAGGTTGTGGACGTTTACGACCAAAATATTCCTACTGTGGCGTTTTGGTCACTAGCAACCTCTCCAGGCCACGTAGGCATCCAGCATGGCAAGCTGATGTGGCACAAGAGTCAGCCCGGTCCAATTTGGTTTTCTACATGGGCCTAGCCCATTAATTCAGCCCATTTATGTTTTTTTGTGTGTCAATTTTTGGTTGGGTTCATGGGCCAAGCCCTATATTGCAGCCTTTTTTATTGTTGCGTTGTGGCCTTTTTGTCTAAACAAATTTAGTTTTTCTTTCTTTTTTTCCAAAAGAAGGGTCCACTAGTCAGATGGGTCCCAGTTGTCAGGTTCTAGTAACATCATCACTTGGCTGTAGCCTTTTCAGGCACAGTAGACAGGAATACAATTTTGCGCATATATATTGTTGAGAAATTTTCATAATTTTGCTGTCAAAGCAGCATGTACACAAGAGTACAATTTTGCGCATATATATTGTTGAGAAATTTTCATAATTTTGCTGTCAAAGCAGCATGTACACAGGAATACAATTTTGCTATCAAAGCAACATTTCAAACGTACATCTTCACGACCTCGTACATAAAAACCAGCAATAAAAAGATTACAATATGCCATTTGGCTCAAATCACATAACATATGACATCTAGGTTCCAGCAACGAAAAAAGATAACCACCACATCGTACCATCTGCACATTCAAAGAGAACAAACTATATGTCAAAAGAGAACTGAGCAGAAAATTGCCAATAAAAGAAAGAAGATAATATACTCTATAATTACTACAGATTTGCTCACTGGATACACACACACACTTTGCATATACAGATTTGCTCCCTGCAAAAACAATTCTGAACAGTTGGCTATAATAATTTACGACAAAGAAATTCCCAAAACAGAGAATGGTACATCTTGAAATTCCCCAAAAACAGAGAAAATGCGACATCCAAGACAAGCTGTGGCATTACTAGAGGATTTGATTAAACCAACATGTTGGAGTGTGTTGAATAGATAAAAGAAACTCAATTAATGGGGCAATGCAAATTATTTACTCACTACCGCACGGCATTCACATGTGATTGAACCCTGCGGGCACATACAAATTATCACTTGAACCGGTTATGGAATGAGCTGGTGCAAGAATGAGGTAATTCCTACTTTACGTTGGACTAACCAAACACTGTCCTTTAGTATGTAAAACCTTCTGTTCTTCCAAAAGATTCAGTAGAGTGGGCCAAATTCTTTACTCACTACAGTTTCAACTATTCTATATGGAAAAATTACCAGAAAATCTCTGCAGAGAACCATTACCACCAATCAGTTGCGACTCAATTCTTCTTTCTTGACCCAAATGCATTCTTTCAGGCCAAACAGAATTGAGCCTCCTAGCGAAATGTTCAACTTCCCTGTTTGTTCAGAAATGAAGCATGTCATTAATTCGCACGAGGGCTTTTGTACAGGAATATGAGCAGTAAATTCGTTATAGCATTTTCAGTATACATAATAATAGAATAATCAAATATAAACAGCAGTGAGCCCAAGTACTAGCAAATAGATCTTCTGCATAGAACACTACATATTAGAAAAGAGAACTAGGGGTAGGAGAGGGAGCCGCTCACCGATGAGCTTGTGGTCGTTGCCATACATAGCCGCCGTCACGCTGGTCACCGTGCGCAAGAGCAGAGCACCTGCTGCATCCAAATCCAAACCGAACAAAAATTAGGAATGGTTGCAGCCATGCTTTTTAAGGCACACAATACATCAGTTCAGATTGCTGTCATTGAGAGACACAGAGACCAAACAAAACAGTGGACTATTTAACCCTGTAATAAAGAAGCAAAACCTCACAAGACAGTGAAGTCACTAGCAAAAGGAAGAGTAATAGATGAAGAATATATCCTGACATACAAAGGTAAGTCATTGTGCATTTTCTTTTTCAATGTGATACACAATAACCAACATTATGATAAATAAGTTTTGGGATCCTCTGTTGTATCACCAAGTCATGCTTGTTATTAGCCAAAACTAGAGTTAAACACCTGATCAAGTGCTACTCAACTACAGGTGCCAGACGGTCGAACCGACCTACACAGCACCATCAGGAACAGAACTTATACATCCTTAAAAAATGCAACAGTGTGAGCACAGTGGTAATGGACCATGTTTTAGTAGCATCATTCAGATAGCACCATACGTTTCCGATTACTTCGCTACCGACCATCCATGGACCACAAGATCCAATCAAATATTGCACAAACCAAGAGAATTGAGGATATCATAATGCGCTCTCGACTGCAGGTGCGCTAAAAAGAAGACGAAAGAGTAGAAGAAAAGAGACAACTGGGCCTTACCTTGGTGAAAACCCGGAGCAGGAGGGGGCAGGTCTGCACAAGAAGAATTCAGTCAATCAGTCCTCGCAATCCTCTAAACGCAAAACCGAATAACATGCTTAAATACAGTGCTTACTGAACTGCACACTAGCATCTGCCCGCACGCTAGTATAACAAGTAAAAATGTTAGGGTTGCGGAGGCCTGGCTGACCTTCTCGCGGTCGATGGGTTCAGGGCGGGGGCGTGCCATGGGAGGCGGGCTGCGGTGCATCGGTGGGTCACCTGGACCATGCTGGAGGTGTCGTGGAGGGTGAGGAAGGTGAGGCCAGCGTGGGAGCGGCGGAGGGCGACCCAGCCGCAGAGCCGGACCCGGCGCCCGACGTCGCCTGCCCCGAGCTCGCCGCAAAGAGCGTCCCTCTGGGGCCACTCCAGAGGCTGCATCCTCTCCAGCTTCGCCCCGGCCGCGGGGAGTGCCGTCGCCTCCTTCAGCGGGGTTGCCGCATTGGTGGGGTCGGAGAAGGTGCGGCCAAAGGCGTTGAGCAGGGCGGCGTCGGTGGGGCGGAGGAGGTAGAGGAAGCACCAAGCGGCAAGGAACGCGAGGAGGGCGACGAGGGAGAAGGGGTGCGCGAGGAGGGAGAGCGCGACGAGCGCGGCGTAGTTGACGCGGAAGTAGGCGAGGTTCTTGTGGAGGCGGGCGGTGGCGTCGAAGAGGGAGTCCGGGCGCGAGAGCACGGCACGGTCCAGGAGCTCGGGCCAGGGGCGGGCGCCCGAGAGGGAGCGCTTGGCCGAGTCGTAGAGGCGGCCTAGGAAGGCGCGCGTGGCAGCTAGTTCTGGGGAGGCGATGGAGGTGGCGGCGGCGTCCGGGGCGGTGGGGAGGACGGTCGCGGTTGCGGTGGCCGGGACGGTTGTAGCACCTAGATCGGGGATCGGGGAAGAGGGAGGCGGCGGAGGAGGGACCTAGATCTGGATGGGGGAGGAGGGGTAGAGACCTAGGGTTTCTCGGGAAGGAAGGGGATCGAGGGAGGAGAGGCGCTGGATCCGTAGGAGGTGGACGGCTTAGATCGACTATAATGGGGTGATCCGTGGGCTGCGTCCTGATTGGTTCAAAATATGAGCCATTAAAAATTACTCTATTTCTTAGTGCTAAAAACAAGGGGGGGGGGTGAAGCAGCTACCAAAAATATTTTGCAAAATTCCATCACTAAAATTTTCAATTAAGTTAGACCATATTTTATGGATGATCACCAATTTGATTGCATTTTTGATCTTTCTACCTACGAGCGGTCATGCCCGTCGTTTTGACCGCATTTTGAAACAGGTCATAAAAATTCAAAAAAATGGAAAAACCTTCGCATTGTGGCATTATATATGGCCAAGTTACCGGGAAATGGCAAACAATGTTGCCTAAGGAAGTTTTCATTTTCTTTGGACAAAAAAACCATTTTCTATTTTTTGAGTGCCCAAAAGGAGGTTTTTTTGTGAAGGACCTCCCAAATAATTGTTGCAAAATTGGACCAAATCAATTTTATAAAATATTAGGACATATTTAATGCACAATTGACCAAATGGTTGGGTGTAAAATTTTTTGATCCACCTCACGTGAAAAAGACAAATTTCCACCGATTCAGCTGGAAGCGGGTCAAATTTGAACTGTAGCTACCTCATAGTTTGCTCTTTATTTTTTCCAAAAATCATTTCTAGGTACATAAGTATCTATTTAATCAGAGAAACACCAAATTTTTTTTCAAGATTCAACCACTAGCTAGGAACGGTCATGCCTGCCGTTTTGACCGCATTTTGAAACGGGCATAAAAAATTCAAAAAAAATCAAAAAATTGGAAAACCTTCGCATTGTGTCATTATATATGACCAAGTTTCCAGGAAAAATAATAAACTTGTAATACGGTAATTATTTTAAAAAAGTGTTCTCAGAAATGAGCTATCATGCGTGAAGATTCATGGCTTTCAAGCCAAATGATCAATCTTATGGCCACATTCATGGCATAGTTTGTTCAAATGATCTCATATTGTGCACAAGGGTACATCTTGGAATTCCAAACAATGTTGCCTAAGGAAGTTTTCATTTTCTTTGCACAGAAATTTCATTTTTCATTTTCCGAGTGCCCAAAAGGAGGTTTTTTTGTGAAGGAACTACCAAATAATTGTTGCAAAAATGGACCAAATCAATTTTATAAAATACTATGTCATATATAATGCACAGTTGACAAAATGTTTGGGTGAAAAAAGTTTTGATCCACCTCTGGTGAAAAAGACAAATTTCCGTCGATTCAGCTGGAAGCAGGTCAAATTTGAACTGCAGCTGCCTCATAGTTTGCTCTTTATTTTTTCCAAAAATCATTTCTAGGTAAATAAGTATCTATTTAATCATAGAAACACCAAAAAAATCCAAGATTCTACCACTAGCTAGGAATGGTCAAGCCCGCCGTTTTGACCGCATTTTGAAACGGGCATAAAAAATTCAAAAAAAATCAAAAAATTGGAAAACCTTCGCATTGTGTCATTATATGTGACCAAGTTTCCAGGAAAAATAATAAACTTGTAATACAGTAATTATTTTAAAAAAGTATTCTCAGAAATTTGCTATCATGCGTGAAGATTCATGGCTTTCAAGCCAAATGATCAATCTTATGGCCACATTCACGGCATAGTTTGTTCAAATGATCTCATATTGTGCACAAGGGTACATCTTGGAATTCCAAACAATGTTGCCTAAGGAAGTTTTCATTCTCTTTGACCAAAAGGAGGTTTTTTTGTGAAGGAACTACCAAATAATTGTTGCAAAAATCGACCAAATCAATTTTATAAAATACTACGCCATATATAATGCACAATTAACAAAATGGTTGGGTGAAAAAAGTTTTGATCCACCTCTGGTGAAAAGGACAAATTCCTGTCGATTCAGCTGGAAGTGGGTCAAATTTGAACTGCAGCTGCCTCATAGTTTGCTCTTTATTTTTTCCAAAAATCATTTCTAGGTAAATATGTTGGGGAATGTAGTAATTTCAAAAATTTCCTACGGACACGCAAGATCATGGTGATGGAATAGCAACAAGAGGGGAGAGTGTTGTCCATGTACCCTCGTAGACCGTAAGCGGAAGCATTATGACAACGCGGTTGACGTAGTCGTACGTCTTCACGATCCGACCGATCCAAGCACCGAACGTACGGCACCTTCGAGTTCAGCACACGTTCAGCTCGATGACAATCCCCGGGCTCCGATCCAGCAAAGCTTCGGGGATGAGTTCCGTCAGCACGACGGCATGGTGACGATGATGATGTTCTACCGGCGCAAGGCTTCGCCTAAGCTCCGCGACGATATGACCGAGGTGGAATATGGTGGAGGGGGGCACCGCACACGGCTAAGGAACGATCCGTAGATCAACTTGTGTGTCTATGGGGTGCCCCCTACCCCCGTATATAAAGGAGTGGAGGAGGGGAGGGTCGGCCCTCTTCTATGGCGCGCCCTAGGGGAGTCCTACTCCCACCGGGAGTAGGATTCCCCCTTTCCTAGTCCAAGTAGGAGTCCTTCCATGTATTAGGAGTAGGAGACAAGGAAGGGGAAGAGAGAAGGGAAGGAAGGAGGGGTTGTGGCCCCTCCCCCTAGTCTAATTCGGACTAGGCCATGAGGGGGGGGGGGGCGCGGCCTGCCCTAGGCAACCCCTCTCTCTTTCTCGTATGGCCCAATAAGGCCCAATACTTCTCCCCGGCGAATTCCCGTAACTCTCCGGTACTCCGATAAATACCCGAATCACTCGGAACCTTTCCGAACTCCGAATATAGTCGTCCAATATATCAATCTTTATGTCTCGACCATTTCGAGACTCCTCGTCATGTCCCCGATCTCATCTGGGACTCCGAATTCCTTCGGTACATCAAAACTCATAAACTCATAATATAACTGTCATCGAAACCTTAAGCGTCCGGACCCTACGGGTTCGAGAACTATGTAGACATGACCTAGAACTATTCGTGGTCAATAACCAATAGCGGAACCTGGATGCCCATATTGGCTCCTACATATTCTACGAAGATCTTTATCGGTCAAACCGCATAACAACATACGTTGTTCCCTTTGTCATCGGTATGTTACTTGCCTGAGATTCAATCGTCGGTATCCAATACCTAGTTCAATCTCGTTACCGGCAAGTCTCTTTACTCGTTCCGTAATACTTCATCCCGTAACTAACTCATTAGTTACAATGCTTGCAAAGGCTTAAGTGATGTGTATTACCGAGAGGGCCCAGAGATACCTCTCCGACAATCGGAGTGACAAAACCTAATCTCGAAATACGCCAACCCAACATGTACCTTCGGAGACACGTGTAGAGCACCTTTATAATCACCTAGTTACGTTGTGACGTTTGGTAGCACACAAAGTGTTCCTCCGGTAAACGGGAGTTGCATAATCTCATAGTTGTAGGAACATTGTATAAGTCATGAAGAAAGCAATAGCAACATACTAAACGATCAAGTGCTAGGCTAACGAAATGGGTCAAGTCAATCACATCATTCTTCTAATGATGTGATCCCGTTAATCAAATGACAACTCATGTCTATGGTTAGGAAACTTAACCATCTTTGATTAACGAGCTAGTCAAGTAGAGGCATACTAGTGACACTATGTTTGTCTATGTATTCACACATGTATTATGTTTCCGGTTAATACAATTCTAGCATGAATAATAAACATTTATCATGATATAAGGAAATAAGTAATAACTTTATTATTGCCTCTAGGGCATATTTCCTCCAGTCTCCCACTTGCACTAGAGTCAATAATCTAGTTCACATCGCCATGTGATTTAACACCAATATTCACATCTGTATGTGATTAATACCCATAGTTCACATCTTCATGTGATCAACACTCGAAGGGTTTACTAGAGTCAATAATCTAGATCACATCGCTATGTGATTAACACCCAAAGAGTACAAAGGTATGATCATGTTTTGTTCATGAGAGAAATTTAGTCAACGGGTCTATCACATTCAGAGCCGTATGTATTTTGCAAATTTTCTATGTCTACAATGCTCTGCTCGGGGCTACTCTAGCTAATTGCTCCCACTTTCAATATGTATCTAGCTTGAGACTTAGAGTCATCTGGAGCAGTTCCAAAACTTGTATCGACGTAACCCTTTACGATGAACCTTTTTGTCATCTCCATAATTGAGAAACATATCCTTATTCCACTAAGGATAATTTTGACCAATGGCCAGTGATCTACTCCTAGATCAGTATTGTACTCCCTTGCCAAACCAGGGCAGAGTATACAATAGGTCTGGTCCATAGCATGGCATACTTTTATAGAACCTATGACTGATGCATAGGGAATGACTTTCATTCTCTTTCTATTTTCTGCCGTGGTCGGGATTCGAGTCTTACTCAATTTCTTACCTTGGCAACATAGGCAAGAACTCTTTCTTTGACTGTTCCATTTTGAACTACTTCAAAATCATGTCAAGGTATGTACTCATTGAAAATCTTATCAAGCGTCTTGATCTATCTCAGTAGATCTTGATGCTCAATATGTAAGTAGCTTTACTGAGGTCTTTCTTTTAAAAACTCCTTTCAAACACTCCTTTATGCTTTGCAGAATAATTCTACATTATTTCCGATCTACAATATGTCATTCAGATATACTTATCAGAAATGCTGTAGTGCTCCCACTCACTTTCTAGTAAATACAGGCTTCACCGCAAGTCTGTATAAAACTATATGCTTTGATCAACTTATCAAAGCGTATATTCCAACTCCGAGATGCTTGCACCAGTCCATAGATGGATCGCTGGAGCTTGCGTATTTTGTCAGCACCTTTAGGATTGACAAAACCTTCTGGTTGCATCATATACAACTCTTCTTTAAATCCATTAAGGAATGTAGTTTTGTTTATCCATTTGCCAGATTTCATAAAAATGCGGCAATTGCTAACATGATTTGGACAGACTTAAGCATCGCTATGAGTGAGAAAATTTCATCATAGTCAACACCTTGAACTTTGTCAAAAACCTTTTTCGACAAGTCTAGCTTTGTAGATAGTAACACTACTATCAACGTCCGTCTTCCTCTTGAAGATCCATTTATTTTCTATGGTTTGCCGATCATCGGGCAAATCCATCAAAGTCCATACTTTGTTCTCATACATGGATCATATCTCAGATTTCATGGCCTCAAACCATTTTGCGGAATCTGGGCTCATCATCGCTTCCTCATAGTTCGTAGGTTCATCATGGTCTAGTAACATGACTTCCAGAACAGGATTACTGTACCACTCTGGTGCGGACCGTACTCTGGAAGACCTACGAGGTTCTGTAGTAACTTGATCTGAAGTTTCATGATCATCATCATTAGCTTCCTCACTAATTGGTGTAGAAATCACTAGAACTGATTTCAGTGATGAACAATTTTCCAATTCAGGAGAAGGTATAGTTACCTCATCAAGTTCTACTTTTCTCCCACTCACTTCTTTCGAGAGAAACTCCTTCTCTAGAAAGGATCCATTTTTAGCAACGAATATCTTGCCTTCGGATCTGTGATAGAAGGTGTACCCAATAATTTCCTTTGGGTATTCTATGAAGACGCATTTCTCCGATTTGGGTTCGAGCTTATCAGGATGAAACTTTTTCACATAAGCATCGCAGCCCCAAACTTTAAGAAACGACAATTTGGGTTTCTTGCTAAACCACAGTTCATATGTTGTCGTCTCAACGGATTTAGATGGTGCCCTTTTAATGTGAATGCAGCTGTCTCTAGTGCATAACCCCAAAACAATATTGGTAAATCAGTAAGAGACATCATAGATCGCACCATATCCAATAAAGTGCGGTTACGACGTTCGGACACACCATAACGTTGTGGTGTTCCAGGTGGCGTGAGCTGTGAAACTATTCCACATTGTTTTAATTGAAGACCAAACTCGTAACTCAAATATTCGACTCCGTGATCAGATCGCAGAAACTTTATTTTCTTGTTATGATGATTTTTCCACTTCACTCTAAAATTCTTTGAACCTTTCAACTATTTCAGACTTATGTTTCATCAAGTAGATATACCCATATCTGCTCAAATCATCTTGTGAAGGTCAGAAAATAATGATACTTGCTACGAGCCTTCATACTCATTGGTCTGCATACATCAGTATGTATTATTTCCAATAAGTCAGTAGCTCGTTCCATTGTTCCGAAGAACGGAGTTTTAGTCATCTTGCCCAAAAGGCACGGTTCGCAAGCATCAAATGATTCATAACCAAGTGATTCCAAAAATCCATCTTTATGGAGTTTCTTCATGCGCTTTACACCGATATGACCCAAACGGCAGTGCCACAAATAAGTTGCACTATCATTATTAACTTTGCATATTTGGGCCTCAATATTATGAATATGTGTATCACTACGATCGAGATCCAACAAACTATTTTCATTGGGTGTATGACCATTAAAGGTTTTATTCATGTAAACAGAACAACAATTATTCTCTGATTTTAAATGAATAATCGTATTGCAATAAACACGATCAAATCAAATTCATGCTCAACGCGAACGCCAAATAACATTTATTTAGGTTTAACACTAATCCCGAAAGTATAGGGAGTGTGCGATGATGATCATATCAATCTTGGAACTACTTCCAACACTCATCGTCACTTCACTTTCCCTTCAACTAGTCTCTGTTTATTCTGTAACTCCTGTTTCGAGTTACTAATCTTAGCAACCGAACAAGTATCAAATACTCAGGGGCTACTATAAACACTAGTAAAGCACACATCAATAATCTGTATATCAAATATATCCTTGTTCACTTTGTCATCCTTCTTATCCACCAAATATTCAGGGCATTTCCGCTTCCAGTGACCATTTTCTTTGCAGTGTTAGCACTCAGTTTCAGGCTTTGGTCCAGCTTTGGTCTTCTTCACGGGAGTGACAACTTGCTTGTCATTCTACTTGAAGTTCCCTTTATTTCCCTTTGCCCTTCTCTTGAAACTAGTGGTCTTGTCAATCATCAACACTTGATGTTCTTTCTTGATTTCTACCTTCGTCGATTTCAACATCACGAAGAGCTCGGGAATCGTTTTCGTCATGCCTTGCATACTATAGTTCATCACGAAGTTCTAATAACTTAGTGATGGTGACTAGAGAATTCTATCAATCACTATCTTATCTGGAAGATTAACTCCCACTTGATTCAAGCGATTGAAGTACCCAGACAATCTGAGCACATGCTCACTAGTTGAGCGATTCTCCTCCATCTTTTAGCTATAGAACTTGATGGAGACATTATATCTCTCAACTCGGGCATTTGCTTGAAATATTAACTTCAACTCCTAGAACATCTCATATGGTCCATGACGTTCAAAACGTCTTTGAAGTCCCGATTCTAAGTCGTTAAGCATGGTGCACTAAACTATCAAGTAGTCATCATAATGAGCTTAGCCAAACGTTCATAACGTCTGCATCTGCTCCTGCAATAGGTCTATCACCTAGCGGTGCATTAAGAACATAATTCTTCTGTGCAGCAATGAGGATAAACCTTAGATTATGGATCCAATCCGCATCATTGCTACTAACATCTTTCAACACAGTATTCTCTAGGAACATATCAAAATAAACATATGAAAGCATCAACGCAAGCTATTGATCTACAACATAATTTGCAAAATACTACCAGGACTAAGTTCATGATAAATTTAAGTTCAATTAATCATATTACTTAAGAACTCCCACTTAGACAGACATCTCTCTAGTCATCTAAGTGATCACGTGATCCAAATCAACTAAACCATAACCGATCATCACGTGAGATGGAGTAGTTTCCAATGGTGAACATCACTATGTTGATCATATCTACTATATGATTCACGCTCGACCTTTCGGTCTCCATGCTCCGAGGCCATATCTGCATATGCTAGGCTCGTCAAGTTTAACCTGAGTATTCCGCGTGTGCAAAACTGGCTTGCACCCGTTGTAGATGGACGTAGAGCTTATCACACCCGATCATCACGTGGTGTTTGGGCACGACGAACTTTGGCAACGGTGCATACTCAGGGAGAACACTTCTTGATAATTTTTAGTGAGAGATCATCTTAAAATGCTACCGTCAATCAAAGCAAGATAAGATGCATAAAGGATAAACATCACATGCAATCAATATAAGTGATATGATATGGCCATCATCATCTTGTGCTTGTGATCTCCATCTCCAAAGCACCGTCATGATCACCATCGTCATCGGTGCGACACCTTGATCTCCATCGTAGCATCGTTGTCGTTTATGCCATCTATTGCTTCTTAGTGATAATGTAAAGCAATTACAGGGCGTTTGCATTTCATACAATAAAGCGACAACCATATGGCTCCTGCCAGTTGCCGATAACTTCGGTTACAAAACATGATCATCTCATACAATAAAAATATAGCATCACGTCTTGGCCATATCACATCACAACATGCCCTGCAAAAACAAGTTAGATGTCCTCTACTTTGTTGTTGCAAGTTTTACGTGGCTGCTACGGGCTGAGCAAGAACCGTTCTTACCTACGCATCAAAACCACAACGATAGTTCGTCAAGTTGGTGCTGTTTTAACCTTCGCAAGGACCGGGCGTAGCCACACTCGGTTCAACAAAAGTTGGAGAAACTGACACCCGCTAGTCACCTGTGTGCAAAGCACGGCGGTAAAACCAGTCTCGCGTAAGCGTACGTGTAATGTCGGTCCGGGCCGCTTCATCAAAAAATACCGCCGAACCAAAGTATGACATGCTGGTAAGCAGTATGACTTGTATCGCCCACAACTCACTTGTGTTCTACTCGTGCATATAACATCAAACCATAAAACCTAGGCTCGGATGCCACTGTTGGGGAACGTAGTAATTTCAAAAATTTCCTACGCACACGCAAGATCATGGCGATGGCATAGCAACGAGAGGGGAGAGTGTTGTCCATGTACCCTCGTAGACCGTAAGCAGAAGCGTTATGACAACGCGGTTGATGTAGTCATACGTCTTCACGATCCGACCGATCCAAGCACCGAACGTACGGCACCTCCGAATTCAGCACACATTCAGCTCGATGACGATCCCCGGGCTCCGATCCAGCAAAGCTTCGGGGATGAGTTCCGTCAGCACGACGGCGTGGTGACGATGATGATGTTCTACCGGCGCAGGGCTTCGCCTAAACTCCGCGACGATATGACGGAGGTGGAATATGGTGGAGGGGGGCACCGCACACGGCTAAGGAACGATCCGTAGATCAACTTGTGTGTCTATGGGGTGCCCCCTACCCCCGTATATAAAGGAGTGGAGGAGGGGAGGGCCGGCCCTCTTCTATGGCGCGCCCTAGGGGAGTCCTACTACCACCGGGAGTAGGATTCCCCCTTTCCTAGTCCAACTAGGAGTCCTTCCATGTATTAGGAGTAGGAGACAAGGAAGGGAAAGAGAGAAGGGAAGGAAGGAGGGGTTGCGGCCCCTCCCCCTAGTCCAATTCGGACTAGGCCATGGGGGGGCGCGCGGCCTGCCCTAGGCAACCCCTCTCTCTTTCCCGTATGGCCCAATAAGGCCCAATACTTCTCCCCGGCGAATTCCCGTAACTCTCCGGTACTCCGATAAATACCCGAATCACTCGGAACCTTTCCGAACTCCGAATATAGTCGTCCAATATATAGATCTTTACATCTCGACCATTTCGAGACTCCTCGTCATGTCCCCGATCTCATCCGGGACTCCGAACTCCTTCGGTACATCAAAACTCATAAACTCATAATATAACTGTCATCGACACCTTAAGCGTGCGGACCCTACGGGTTCGAGAACTATGTAGACATGACCTAGAACTATTTGTGGTCAATAAACAATAGCGGAACCTGGATGTCCATATTGGCTCCTACATATTCTACGAAGATCTTTATCGGTCAAACCGCATAACAACATACATTGTTCCCTTTGTCATCGGTATGTTACTTGCCCGAGATTCGATCGTCGGTATCCAATACCTAGTTCAATCTCATTACCGGCAAGTCTCTTACTCGTTCCGTAATACTTCATCCCGTAACTAACTCATTAGTTACAATGCTTGCAAAGGCTTAAGTGATGTGTATTACCGAGAGGGCCCAGAGGTACCTCTCCGACAATTGGAGTGACAAAACCTAATCTCGAAATACGCCAATCCAACATGTACCTTCGGAGACACCTGTAGAGCACCTTTATAATCACCTAGTTACGTTGTGACGTTTGGTAGCACACAAAGTGTTCCTCCGGTAAACGGGAGTTGCATAATCTCATAGTTGTAGGAACATTGTATAAGTCATGAAGAAAGCAATAGCAACATACTAAACGATCAAGTGCTAGGCTAACGGAATGGGTCAAGTCAATCACATCATTCTTCTAATGATGTGATCCCGTTAATCAAATGACAACTCATGTCTATGGTTAGGAAACTTAACCATCTTTGATTAACGAGCTAGTCAAGTAGAGGCATACTAGTGACACTATGTTTGTCTATGTATTCACACATGTATTATATTTCCGGTTAATACAATTCTAGCATGAATAATAAACATTTATCATGATATAAGGAAATAAATAATAACTTTATTATTGCGTCTAGGGCATATTTCCTTCAAAATAAGTATCTATTTAATCAGAAATACATGGTTTGGTATCGATACGTCGAGGTTTGGACGGTGGCCGAGGGCCCCAACTCTAGAGCGCGTAAGCTCGCATGCCCGCCGCGTGGTCAGCGCGTGACCGTGGTGTTGCCATGTGTTCTGGGCGGCCTAATCATGTCTAGTGGGTTGGGCACTCCCTAGGTAGGTGCTAGGAAGAAAATCACAACATAAGATTTTCACGAGGAGACCGATCGATGCTCAAACATGAATAAGCAGCCAAGTGTTTGATTTGCGATACGGGAAATGCACATGGCTAATGGGCGTGAGTTTTGGCTGAGGATGATCAGTTACTAAGAAGACTTCACAAATTTTCACCTCAAAAGGAGGAGCCTAGGTGGTACTTGCTTTACAAAGTACCACACTGGACATAAATACGAATGTTGGTGGAGAGGAGAGGAGAGGAACGACGGCTTGGGTTTGGCCTCCTATGCTCTGCTCTGCTCTGCTCTGCCCGCTGGGCGTGGGGTGTGGCCGTGTGGGCGCGGCGCGGGAACGGACGGTGCGGGTGGCCTCTGGCTCGCCCACACGTCCCGTCTACCGTCTACGGTCTACGGGGTGGCCGCTCCCTTTCCGGCCCGTGTTGTTTTGCGCTTTTGCTGGCGGCCGTCCGCATCGCCCCGCCCGGACTCGGACCCGGCAGCTAGCTAGCTCCTGCTAGCTGGAGACAGGAGAGTGACCCGGCTGAGTGAGACTCGCGTAGCCGTTGTCACGTCTCGCCTGGTGTGTGGCTCTGTGCACAATTGTTCCAGCTAGGAAAAAGTCTATTTTAAATCCTGAACTTGTAGACGTTGGCGAAACGAACCCCCTATTCGAAATCCCGGTCGATTGCACCCTGAATTATGCAATCCCGGTCTAAATCAAACCTTTGGTCGTTTGGATGGTCGGGATTTTCGCTGAGGGCGTTGGTGCGCGCGCACCTGCTCCCCGCTGGGCTGGCCCGCTTTTTTAGAAATAAAAATATGCAAACGTCCACGGAAAAAAGAGTTCATAGATTTTTGCCCTTTTTTTCTAACTTTATTTTAATTTTTTTCTTCTTTTGTTTCTTTTTTTCCTGTATTCATACAAAGTTCATTGCGTATATTAAGGAAATGTTCACGGTATATTTACAAATATTTCACTCATTTATTAAATTTTCATAGTATATTAGAAATTTGTTCAGTGAATATCATACAAATGTTCAATGTTTATTCGAAAATAGTTCGACATGTATTACAAAAATGTTCAATGCGTATTTAAAAAAAATGGGCCCGTTTTTTTTGCGCGCCTGCTATTCAGTAGCTCCAAATGGGCCGGTTTTTATATACTTTAAAATAATCTGAGCATTAAATAAATATTTACGGGATTTGAAAACAATATGGAAATTTGAAAAAATGTTCGTAGATTTCAGATAAGGTTCACGAATGTAAGAAAAAATGAAAAATGAAAAATAAAAAGAAAAAGGAAAGAAAAGAGAGAAGAAAAGGAAGAAAAAGGGAGCAAGTGAACACAACGCAAGTGGTGTCCTATTGGTTTGTTGCTTCGATCGACAACATGTAATTTTCTCTTAGAGCCACCACCGAGCGCCAATTTTTTTAATGAAAAGAACTAAAGCGGGCTGGTCCAGCAGGAAGCGAGACCTCCTCGCTGGCGCCTTCAGCGCCCGATTGCTTTCCTGGCGCTGACGCCCGCCCCTAGTGGGTTGTGGCCCATTCGCTTCATCGCTCCTCGCTCGACCGCTGCTGCTCGATCGCTGGTTGCTCCTTTGGTAGCCTTTTTTTTTCTTGCGAGCACTTGTCAAAAAAGCCTCGTTGTATTAAAAAAGGAAAAAGAAAAAAAATCGAAAAAACGTGAATTAAAAAAGGACAAGAATTTTCATAAAAGTTCACAAAATTTGGAAAAAAAGTTTATCGGATTTGAAAAAGTTCATTGAATTTGAAAAAAGTTCAGCAAATTTGGAAACCAGTTCATCGGTTTTGAAAAAAGTTCATCAACTTTGAAAAAGTTCATCAAATTTGATAAAAAAGTTCATTGGATTTGTTGAATTTTTGAAAAGTTCATTGAATTTGAAAAAAGTTCATCTAATTAAAAATAAAAGTTCATCGGTTTTGAAAAAAGCTCATCGAATTCAGAAAAAATTTCATTCAATTTGAAAAAGTTCATCAAATTCAAAAATAGTTCATCAAATTCGAAAAACAGTTCATCAAATTCAAAAAAGTTCATGGAATTTGGAAAAGTTCATCAAATTCAAAAAAAGTTCATCGAATTCAAAAATAGTTCATGGATGTTGGAAAAAGTTCATCGAATTTGAAAAAAATCATCGTATGGAAAAAGTTAATTGGATTTGAAAAAACCTTCATCCATTTTGTAGATAAGAAAAAAAACTCGAATTTGAAAAAAGAAAATTTGGAAAAAGGGAAAAAGGAAGGGCAAAAGAAGAAAGGAAAAAGAAGATGCAACTTATCACAAAGAGCTAGATGGCGCGGTGGTTATTGTTGCCTCCCTTGATACAGGAGGTCGATGGCTCGATGCTCCGTCATGCGCCCGCCCTTTTTTGTGTCTAAAAACATATAAGAACGAAGCGGAGGTGGGCCGGCCCATTAATAGCGAACGAAGAGAGAGGGGTTGTGCGCCCGTTTGCGGGAACAACTGTATCGGGCGCTGAAGGCGCCAAATAGGATTTAGCGCGGGAAGCAGGGTGTCTGCCCTTTGGAATTTTTGTTCTTGAACAAATAATACTTTAACGGACCGGCCCGACGAATCTGAGTTCAAACGATGTCAGGATTTGATTTAGATCGGGATTGCATAGTTCAGGGTGCAATCGACCGGAATTTTGACTTGGAGGTTCATTTCGCCCGACCTCTACAAGTTCAAGGTTTAAAATGGACCTTTTCCTTCCAGCTATCGTGCGCGGGTCAAGGTGGTTCCGGATGGGAGGTACACAAGTGGGTGGTGTGTGGTCCCTTCTAGGGCGTCGCCAAGCCACAAACCTCCCGCATGGGTTCCGCACGTTGTCTGGACATTGGAAGCTATCAAATGCGGTCCAGTCGATGTGGTCCGCACATACTTTCTCCCGCAAACCGAAAACAAGGAGGCTGTTGTGGAAACGTCATGACAGATGTCCTACCAAAAGGACTTAGTCGTGGAGCCATTGCAACTAGGAAGCTTAAAGGGGTTAAAACGGGACAAAGGACACGGGAGTTTATACTGGTTTGGCCCCTTGCGGTGAAGGTAATGGCTTAATCCAGTTTGAGGTGGGATTGCTTATGTCTCGATTACCAGGGAGCGAATCCGCTTGACTTAGTTCTCGATCTGATGTTACTTGTCCTGAACCGCCGCCAGGTCGTCCCTTTATATACAGAGGTCGACGCCCAGCGGCTCACAGAGTCCCGGTCGGCTCACAAACAGTGTCCGGCTCGGTGTCTATCTATTCCTGCCTTACAATACAAGTTATGTACATATGGCGGTTTATCTCTACGGGCCTTAAGTCGCATTTGGACCTTGGGCCCTTAACCGAACCACCATCTTCAAATGTCGTCTCGGGCTTCATATGATGAATCGCCGTAGGTATAACCCGACCCCTCCTGGACGGGTCATACCTAGTAGTTATATCCCCAACATTAGGCCCCAGATTGATTTGAACTGGTTCATGTCAATCTTCAACACTTAGGAAAAATCTTCTTCTCTTCATTGCGCGAGAGTTTATAACCTGCCATGATGTCATCTTCTGGATCTGTGATAACCCGCCATGATGTCATCTGTCATTAATTCACACTTTGTCCAACGTATCTCAACAGATCTTTATCTTTTAATAATTGTCCGAAAATCGAGGCGCCGGAGCAGCGGGATAACCATGTCTTCGGTCTCCTTGTTTTTTGCTCCCACTTAAGAGTCTTTCCTTATAAATAGGCATGACCGGTCTTTCCTCATTCTCCCCCTTTCCATCGTCTTCCTTCTCTCGCGACCTTCTGCCGCTCGAACTCCACCGCCACCGCAGAGCGCATCGTCATCTTCGTCCTAGGCCGCTGCATCACCCTGAATCGAACCAGAGAACGGCCGCGACCCTCCGCAGTAGATCTACACCTGTAAGTTTTTGCCTTCCCGCACCTCAGATCCGCGTTAGGGTTTCTGAACTTCTCTGCGTTCTTCGTAGTTCATCGTAGTTCATCTTTAGTGCTTGCACCGTGAACCTCTTTGATCTGAAAATGGCGTATAACCAATGCGGTAGTTGTTTTGCTTTCACCTTTCATACCAGCAGATCCCCTTTCCTGGAAGAAAAGATCCTTTTAGAGCTTATGAACTCATCTGTACTGGTTTTTAGGTCTAGATTTATTTCCTTTTCCTGACCAGCTATCGATCCAAAATAATAGCTGCAGCCTATGAAACTTGTTTGTGTAACACTGAGCCAAAAACTGCATTTTGTTAGATCCACCTAGCCATGGCGGCTCAAACCGCTGACTTAAATTGCAATGCTCAATAGACATCATCCAACTACTCATGGCGGCTTAAATAACCTGACTACTCATGGCGGTTTACATAACCTGACGTAATTAGTCATATACCATTAGACCCCTTTATAAGCCGCCATCTTGAATATGTGCTGTAATGCATTCCGTCTGGCTTAAATTTGAACCGGCATTTTTACTCTTTATTAGGCTTCCTTCTTCACAATGCCACCCAAAACAACCACTTCATGCAACTGGGTCAAATCCATCGTCACAGAGAGTACACTTGATGGCTTTGTGAAAACCGGCTATCTGCCAAAAAATGAAGTCATGTCGTACCGTGCTCCTGACCCAACAGAACAAAACCCTCAGCCCAAAGAAGGGGAAGTCATCGTGTTTACTGATCATATGAACCGGGGCTTTTCACCACCCGGCTCAAAATTCTTCAGAGATGTTATGCACTTTCTCGACCTCCGTCCTCAAGATATCGGACCCAATTCCGTGTCTAACATCTGCAATTTTCAAGTGTTCTATGAGGTGTACCTTGAAGAAGAACCTAGCTTGGAACTCTTCAGGGAATTGTTTTACTTGAACCGCCAGCATGAATGCTCCAACAGACTGAGCTTGGAACTTGGCGGGGTCTCAATCCAACGACGGAGAGACGCCATTTTTCCTTATGCACACCGCCGAGTCACCCGAAAGACTGGAACCAAACATGGTTCTACTGCCAAGATACTTCTCCGGCTGATGAGAACCCTCTGCCCGGCTTCTGCACCCTACATCTTGATTCCAATCACCCGCTCCCCGACAAGATATCAGCTGATGAACGCCAGAAGCTTTCCCCTACCCTTGCAAAGGTCAAAGCTCTGTTAGGGAACGGCTTAAATGGTATTGATTTGGTCCGGTGCTGGGTCGCGTGGCGGATCATCCGGCTGAGTCGCCGCTTTGGGTTAATGTGTACTTACACAGGTGACAAAAAGGATCCTCTGTGCCATTGCCCTAACGACTTACCTGAGGATGTTGTCAATGATATGACAAAGTCGCTTTTTGAATGAAAGCCTGGTAGACTATGGCAAGGTGGGCCTAAGCTCTTTTTGCAAAGCTAACGCGGCTCCAGAGGTAAGCCACCTAAACTTAGTTACTTTACCTTTATCTCTGATGTTTTGCATTAACTTAAAACTTTACTGATTCTCACAGGCTGATGATAAGTTTTGGAAGAAAAAATATGACCATGAGGCTGCAAAGAGAGCCAGGAAGGCCAAGAAAGCTGTCAGGAAAGCCGCCGCCAGGAAAAGAGGAAAGAAGCCCAGCGCTTCTGAATTGCTTCAACTGGAGGACTCCTCTGAGTCGGAGGTATCCCTCGACTCTCTTGGCTCCTTTTTCAATCATCTTATTGACACCAATTATCATCAGGCTGACACGGGAACGAGTCAGGGATTGGAAGAAGAGGTAAATATTATTTCCTCCGACTCCGAGCCTTTGCCAAGACAAAAAATTCGAAGAGTAACCCAGAAAGTAAGATTTTCACATCCCTTATCTTATCAGGATCCTCAATTTCTTTTTAAGCGACATATTCATGAGAGCCGGAGGCAGACCCGGACCAACAAAGATGCGGAAATCTCCTCTGGCTTACCGAATACACCAAGGAAGCGCTGGAACGAGGTCACCTCCGACTTAAACCCTTTTTATCCTTCAGCGGGTCTCACTCGTCAACCACTCAATTCTTCTGAATCAAATTATCAGGAAACCTCACATTCTTCTGGCGACTCAATCCAGTCCAACATGCCGGCTTTTAAGACCGCTCCAGGGTAATGCCAATTTACGTATCCTGTAGTTATTACAATCCTTTATACTTGTACTGACCTCTTTGATCTTATGCAGCGGAAAAGAAAAGCCCAACAAGAGGGTGAAGAAGAACAAGCCGGCCGAAGAGCCAACCATCAATGAGCCAGAGCTACAGACGGTCGCGCCTGAGGCCTCTGTTCCCGAGCCGCTGCTTGAACCGGTTCATGATACGCCAACGATGACTGCTGACCCGCCTGTCGATCAAGCCGCCGACGACTCTGTAAATCCTGAAGCCTCATCCGGCTAAGACAGCCGACCCACAAGATGTTGATGTGGAAATTACCAAGAACGGCTATACTGAGCCGGGGAGACCCACTATGCTAGCCAAATGTTCTTCCAAGGAGGAGCACATCGAACGACATAAAGTCAGATTTGATGTTGCTGACTATACTCAAATGAGTATTGGCGAAGTTTTTTCTGGCTATCTTAGCCAAGTGCACAACAGCCGTGACCTTGAAGTTGATATGGTGAAACAAATGCACCAGAAATTTGAGGTATAAATTCTTCCCTTCATTGAATTATCCTTACTATGCCAGCCCCCAAGTCTATTGCTTATGATGAATATGTTGTAGACTTAGAACAAACTTATGAGCGTCAGTAATATCCTTTGGTAAAACCTGTAAAAAATCCGGGTTAATCCATAGTCCCCAAGGGCCGGTTTAATCAGCATGAATGAGTCGGTCCTTCACATGCTTGTGTAGCATATAGTACTTGTGTAGCTTTTAACAACAATCTGCCTTAGCCCCCAAGTGCCAAGTACTCTTGCTTGCAAGGTGCTTGGGACTTACTCTCATGAACCGCCACTTAGATAGAGCTTTCGGTAGACATTAGCCCCCAAGTGCCAAGTGTTGTTGCTTGCAAAAGGCTTGGGACTTAATATTGTATGCTAATATTCATGATTTTGACCCGGTATTTGCACAGACCACCACTGGTCAACTTCAATCCGAGCTGTCTGAAGCAAAGAACCACTTGGAGTTGCTGGAGACTGAAACCCAGAGGGCCAACTCCAAATTTGAATTCAGTGTGTCTGAACAAGAGAAATAGAAAGCCGAGTTTGAAGTTGAGAAAAAGGCCTGGGCTAAGGAAAAGATTGCCTTAACCCATCGAGCTGAGAAAGCAGAGGCAGCTCTTGAAGAGGTGACCACTGAATTGTCCGGCTTAAAACGCCATGTGTCTCAGCAATCTTTGGTAAGCCGCCCTAGAAGTGTCAAGTATTGAATCTTTATGGTGATCATATGAATTGTCGTTTAACTCATCTCCTATTTCTATGCAAGTCCCAGGAGCACCAGCCTCAACCAGGACGTGCCGATGAAGCTAAAGGCGGTTTACACGCTCGTGGTACAACTTTACACTGGAGCTCAGCATGCCTTAGCCACAGTTTCCCTGTAAAACGAAGCCCCCACACTCCTGGTTGATGTACTGAAGAAGCTTTTTGTGCTGCCCTAGCGGTTCAATGAATTAAAGCGGTCATCTGTGAGAGCCGGAGCCATGGCTGCCTTAAGCCGAGCCAAGGCATGGCTACCAGAATTAGACCCGGCCGACATCGCCATTGGGTATCCAAGCCTTAAGGAGGATGGCACTTCATTTGAACAGGAGGACTTTGCTGCTTGTGTGAAGGAAATACGCCCTGTAGCCAGTTTGATTGCCGATGAGACGGACCTCACCAAGTACCATCCGGCTTATGATGCAGGAAATCAGAGGATGCCGACGCCGCGTTATAAAGTGACAAGCCTGGCCCCCCCAATCCGTAATCATACCTTCGCCCCTGAATTTGACCCGTCCAGGCTAATTGATGATGAAGCTGAATTTGAAGCTTTGAGTGGCATTGACTGGTCGTCATCAACCTTCCAGGACATGGAACAGGACGAAGGAGCGGAGAGGGTTGATCCAGAAGCTTCAGGCCAACAAGAGAACTGATCCGCCGGGCGGCTCATATTTGTAGCCTTCTGAAAAAAACAATTTAATCATTCAGACTCGGGGAGCCATGTAATAGGGTAGAAATGACTTTGCTCTATCGTGCCATCGTGCACATTTTGGTGCTCAACACTGTTAAGCCACCATCTTATATTCGCCCTTATTATACTTATCATCTGTTTTCCTTATGCATAAGAAAGTCCTTAAACTATCCTGCACACAGAAATAGATCACAAGAACCCTTGGCGGTTTACCGCAAGGCAGGTCATAATATCGTACATATAACCACTAATATGGAAAAAAGGAATCACAGATAAGTCTGTTCTGAATCTTAGCTTTGAAACACAACTATAATATCATACCTGTGATATTGAATTTGCACTGCCGGTTTATGTGACCTGAACAGTAAGGGTGATAACCAAATCTTTAGAAGCCAACACTTCCAAATGTTTGATGATTATCATATGCTGGCGACTTATCGTCCAAAGCCAAGCCGGGTTAAATAGAAACGACATATATACACCTTAGATCTGAACAAAAAAGTCTCAAGACAAAACCAAATATTGTTTTCAAAAAACTTAAGCCAAACAGAAAGGAAAATCGAGGCTTCTGATTCGAATACGATAAGTAAACCGGACCAAAAGGTGTTATGCTAGGATTCAAATACGATCATGAAGACCCCTAGTGGTTTTGGCATTGTGCCGATCAAGAGGGTATCGACAGTTATGTTCTCTTTGGATTGAATACGACCAATGTTTGAACAGGAAGCCCCCAAATGACCTTGAAAGTTTTTTAACGACTCTGATTCGAGTACGATCAAAGTCGGACCCAAAAGGGGTTAAGCTATGATTCGAATATGATCAAGAAGCTCCCTAGTGGGTTTGGCATTGTGCCGATCAAGAGGGTACCGACAGTTATGTTATCTTTGGTTCGAATATGACCTATGTCTGAACAGGAAGCCCCCTAGTGATCATGAGTTTTAACGGCTATGATTCAAATACGATCATGAGCCAGACCAAGAGGGGTTAAAGTTGTGATTCGAATATGATTAGCCCCTAATTGGTCGTTGGAATTGTGATAACAAAGACATATGATCATTGAGGATGAAAAGGACAAAGGTTCTGCTTTATTATTTATCATAATATATACATCGTCAAAAATATGTACATCATGAGAGCCGGTAGCTCAAGTGTAGTAAGGCCGAAGATGAGCGATATTCCACGGCCGGTGGGTCTCCTCCTCCGACTTACGTGAGTCTTTGTGCTCTCGAACATCGATAAGGTAGTATGACCCGTTGTTCAAGTTCTTGCTGACCACAAAGGGCCCTTCCCAAGGTGGGGATAACTTGTGTGCATAAGTTTGATCCTGGATGAGCCGGAGACCCAAATCACCTTCTTGAAAGGTTCTAGACTTAACCCGGCGGCTATGATAACGGCGCAGGTCCTGCTGGTAAATCGCCGAGCGAGCTGCTGCCAAGTCACGCTTTTCATCTAACAGGCCGAGTGCATCCTGATGCGCTTGTTCATTATCAGCTTCAACGTAAGCCGCCACGCGGGGCGAGTCATGACGGATGTCACTAGGGATAACCGCCTCTGCTCTGTAAACCATGAAGAAAGGCGTGTAACCCGTAGACCTGTTGGGGGTAGTATTGATGCTCCATATCACAGAAGGTAACTCCTCCACCCAACAACCCGGTGTCTGTTGCAAAGGAACCATAAGCCGGGGCTTGATGCCTTTCAAGATTTCCTGATTGGCTCTTTCAGCTTGACCATTGGATTGGGGGTGAGCTACTGATGAAACGTCAAGCCGAATATGCTCACGTTGATAAAACTCCTCCATGGCACCCTTGGACAGATTAGTGCCATTGCTAGTTATAATGCTGTCAGGAAAGCCAAAACGAAAGATCACCTTTTTCATGAATTGAACCGCCGTGGCCGCGTCACACTTACTAATTGGCTCTGCCTCAACCCACTTTGTGAATTTGTCAACCGCCACCAAGAGGTGGGTCTTTTTATCTTTGGACCTTTTGAAAGGCCCAACCATGTCAAGTCCCCAGACTACAAACGACCAAGTAATTGGAATCATCCTCAACTCTTGAGCCGGCACGTGAGCTCGCCGTGAGAATTTCTGACAACCATCACATTTACTGAACAGATCCTCTGCATGAGCGTGAGCTGTCAGGCAATAAAATCCATGATGAAAAGCTTTGGCCACAAGGGACTTTGAACCGGCATGATGGCCACAATCTCCTTCATGAATCTCACAAATAATTTCTTGACCTTCCTCAGGAGAAACACAATGCTGGAACGCCCAAGTGACACTCAATGATGCAACTCACCATTGGCAATTGTCATTGACTTAGACCATCGGGTTATCTGCCTAGCCAAGGTTTCATCCTCAGGCAACTCGCCCCGGGTCATGTAAGCCAAATATGGCACTGTCCAATCTGGGATGATGTGAAGAGCCGCCACCGGCTGTGCTTCTGGGTCAGGAACTGCCAAGTCTTCCTCTATAGGCAACTTGACAGAAGGGTTATGCAGAATATCCAAGACAGTGTTAGGTGGCACCGGCTTACGCTGAGACCCCATCCGGCTTAAAGCATAAGCCGTCTCATTCTTTCTATGATCAATGTGCTCCACTTGATAACCCTTGAAGTGTCCAGCAATAGCATCAACTTCGCGGCGATAAGCCGCCATGAGGGGATCCTTGGAATCTCACTTGCTTGAAACTTGTTACGCCACCAAAACTGAGTCGCCAAAGCACCTCACCCGGCTTAAGTTCATCTCCTTAGCCATCCGATGACCATGGAGCAAGGCCTCATACTCAGTTGTATTGTTAGTACAAGGAAACATCAACCTTAGCACATAACAAAATTTGTCACCTTGAAGGGAAGCTAAAACAACTCTAGCCCCCGAGCCCTCCAATTACCTGGACCCATCAAAGTGAATAGTCCAATATGTGTTGTCCGACTTCTCTTCAGGCATCTGCAGTTCCGTCCAATCGTTGATGAAATCCACCAGTGCTTGAGACTGGATAGCAGTGCATGGCACCTATTTTAAACCATGAGGCCCAAGCTCAATGGCCCACTTGGCGACTTGTCCTGTGGCTTCTCTATTTTGAATGATATCTCCTAAAGGAGCAGAACTAACCATAGTGATGGAATGACCCAGAAAATACTATTTAAGCTTCTGTCTAGCCATGAACACCCCATAAACAAGCTTATGCCAATGTGGATATCTCTGCTTGGACTCAATAAGCACCTCGCTGATGTAGTAAACCGGCTGTTGAACCGGATATTCTTAGCCAGCCTCCTTGCGCTCCACCACAATGGCCACATTGACAGCACGTGTGTTAGCAGCCACATATAACAATAATGGCTCCTTATCAATGGGAGCAGCAAGAACCGACGGCTCAGCTAATTGCCTCTTCAAATCCTCAAATGCAGCGTTAGCAGCATCACTCCAGAAAAAGTCGTCAGTCTTCTTCATCATCTGATATAGTGGTATGGCCTTCTCACCTAACCAGCTTATGAACTGGCTTAAGGCAGCAATATGACCTGCCAAATGCTGAACATCATTGACACACGCCGGCTTAGCCAAAGAGGTGATGGCCTTGATCTTCTCCGGGTTAGCCTCAATGCCTCTGTTAGAAACCAGAAAAATCCAAAAGCTTGCCAGCTGGCACACCAAAAATGCACTTGGCCGGGTTAAGCATCATCTTGTAGGCCCGGAGATTATCAAAGGTTTCCTTCAAATCATCTATCAAGGTCTCCTTCTCTCTGTACTTCACCACAATGTCGTCCACATAAGCATGAACATTGCACCCAATCTGATTGTGAAGACAGTTCTGCACACATTGCTAATAAGTCACCTGGGCACTCTTGAGCCCAAAAGGCATGGACACATAGCAGAAGGCTCCAAAAGGAGTAATAAAAGCCGTCTTCCCCTGGTCCTTAACTGCCATCTTGACCTGATGATAACCAGAATAAGCATCCAAAAATCTCAAACACTCACAACCCGCCGTAGCATTAATGATTTGATCAATACGAGGGAGAGCAAAAGGATCAGCCGGACAAGCCTTGTTTAAGTCCATGTCAAGGCCATAATACATTCGTCTGATAAGATGGATGCCGGCTCTGTAGTCTTAATGTTGGAGAAAATTTTCCTTTTTTGCGTCTGAAGATGAAGCTAGGGTGGCTCAAGCGTGATTATAATGACATGGGTTAGCTGATGGCGGCTCTGGTCAAGTACGCCGACTCTGATAGTACCAAGGGTCCCGAGTCTGATGATGAAAAGATAGGGAAGGGAAAAAAGAATGGCAACGGCAAGGGCCCTCAGCATAACCGGGCAAATCAAGGAGGTAATAACAAACGTAAGGCTGATGGTAGCTTGGAGTTTGTGGCTAACACCAATGCGCATGGCAACAATCAATGACGTAAGGGGAGGCCACCCCCTCGGTCCGGCGGGTCAAGCCCCACGCTTGAACAGTTGCTGAATGAGCCCTGTCTGAGACACAGCACCCCGCAAAAGCCGGACACTCACCTATGGAAGGACTGTACGATCATGAAAGCTTTCAAGAATTCCAACATGTTCGACGGTAATCATGGGCCTGGCAGCGGGTTAGGTGGCGGCGGTTTTCATGGCCCGGGCGGCGGTTCAAATTCCAATTTTCAGAATGATCATGGTAATCAAGGTGGTTATAATCAACAATCTGGCCAGGGAGGTCAGTAGCAGCAGCAGCAGGGTGGATACCAGAGTCATCCAAAGCAGCTGAATAGTGGATAGTATCACATGTTTACCACCAGTTTGTGCAAACGGGACCAGAAGCTTCATAAGAGGGTTGTGAACGCTATTGAGCCGGCAGTTCCTCGTTATTTGAGATGGTCTGAGAAGCCTATTATATGGAGTAGGGAAGATCACCCTCCCCGGGTTGATAATCTGGGTCACTTGGCCTTGGTGGTGGCACCTCAGGTTGGTGGATATAAATTCACTATGCTCATGGATGGAGGCAGTAGCATCAATATCCTCTATTATAAGACTTTTCATCGCATGGGATTGGCTGATAAAAATCTCAAGACTTCCAACACTGTTTTTCATGGAGTGGTCCCTGGTAAGTCGGCGTACCCAGTGGGTAAGGTTGACCTGGAGGCCGCCTTAGGAGATGAGCATGATTCTAGGGCTATGAAATTAAGTTTTGAGGTGGTCAAAATCAAGAGCCCGTATCACGCCCTGTTTGGGCGGCCGACTTATGCAAAATTCATGGCATGACCGTGTTATGTTTATTTACAACTCAAGATGCCGGGTCATAAGGGTACCATCATGGTGCATGGGAGTCGGAAGATAGCCTTGGAATGTGAGGAAGGTGATGCTGCTTACGCCGAATCTGTTTGTGCAACAGAGGAGTTGAAGTTCCACAAGGACAATTTTGACCCAGCGGACATGACGTCTTTGAAGAAGCCAACCACAGAGCATGAGCCGGTAATGAAGTTTAAATCGGCTGATGATACCAAGCTTGTTGATTTTGTTCCAGGCGACTCATCTAAGAAGTTCAGTATTAGTGCCAATCTGGATCCCAAATAGGAAAGCGCGCTCATCGAGTTCATTCGTGAGAACCAGGACATCTTTGCATGGAAACCTTCTGACATGCCGGGTGTACCGAGAGAACTCGCTGAGCACACTCTCAATATTGACCCATAGTTTAAACCGGTCAAGCAGTTTCTCCGGCGGTTCAACGAAGAGAGGCTTAAGGCCATTGGCGAGGAAGTGGCCCGGCTCTTGGCGGCCAGGTTCATTATTGAAGTTTTTCATCCAGAGTGGTTGGCTAACCCGGTGCTGGTGCTTAAGAAGAACGGCACTTGGCGTTTGTGTGTGGACTACACAGACTTAAATAAGGCTTGTCCGACTGATCTCTTTGCTCTCCCTCGTATTGATCAAATCATTGATGCTACGGCGGGTTGTGAGCGTTTGAGTTTTTTGGATGCTTATTCTGGTTATCATCAGATCAAGATGGCAGTTAAGGACTAGGAGAAGACGGCTTTTATTACTCCATTTGGAGCCTTCTGCTATGTGTCTATGCCTTTTGGGGTTAAGAGTGCCTAGGCGACTTATCAGCGATGTGTGTAGAACTGTCTTCACAATCAGATTGGACGCAATGTTCATGCTTATGTAGACGACATTGTGGTGAAATCCAGAGAGAAGGAGACCTTGATAGATGATCTGAAGGAGACCTTTGATAATCTCCGGGTCTACAAGATGATGCTTAACCCGGCCAAGTGTGTCTTTGGTGTGCCTGCAGGCAAGCTTTTGGGTTTTCTGGTTTCCAATAGTGGCATTGAGGCTAACCCAGAGAAGATCAAGGCAATCACCTCTCTGGCTAAGACGGCGTGCGCATCAATGATGTTCAACGTTTGGCGGGTCGTATTGCTGCTCTAAGCCGGTTCATAAGCCAGTTAGGTGAGAAGGCTATACCACTGTATCAAATGATGAATAAGACAGATAGCTTCGTCTGGAGTGATGCGGCTAACGCTGCCTTTGAAGATTTGAAGAGACAGCTAGCTGAGCCGCCAGTCCTTGCTGCTCCCATTGATAAGGAGCCATTATTATTATATGTGGCTTCTAACACATGGGTTATCAGTGTGGCCATCATGGTGGAGAGGAAGGAGGCTGGCAAAGAGCATGGGTTCAACAGCCGGTTTATTACATCAGTGAGGTGCTTATTGAGTCCAAGCAAAGATATCCACATTGGCAGAAACTCGTTTATGGGGTGTTCATGGCAAGCCAAAAGCTTAAGCAATATTTCCAGGGTCATCCCATCACTGCGGTCAGTTCTGCTCCTTTAGGAGATATCATCCAAAATAGACAGGCCATAGGATGAGTCGCCAAGTGGGCCATTGAACTTAGGCCTCATGGTTTAAAGTATGTACCACACACTGCTATCAAGTCTCAAGCACTGGTGGACTTCATCAACGATTGGACAGAACTACAGATGCCTGAAGAGAAGCCAGACAACACGTATTGGACTATTCACTTTGATGGGTCCAGGAAATTGGAGGGCTTGGGGGCTGGAGTTGTTTTAGCTTCCCCTCAAGGTGACAAATTTTGTTATGTGCTACGGTTGATGTTTCCCTGTACTAACAATGCAGATGAGTATGAGGCCTTACTCCATGGTCTTCGGATGGCTAAGGAGATGAGCTTAAGCCGGGTACGGTGCTTTGGTGACTCAGATTTGGTGGCTCAACAAGTATCAGACAAGTCGGATTCCAAGGATCCTCTCATGGTGGCTTATCGCCGTGAAGTTGATGCCATTGCTGGACATTTCAAGGGTTACCAAGTGGAGCACATTGACCGCAAAAAGAACGAGGCGGCTGATGCCTTACGCCGGCTGGGCTCTCAGCGTAAGACGGTGACGCCTAATACTTTCTTGGATATTCTGCATAACCCTTCTGTCAAGTTACCTACAGAGGAAGAAGACTTGGCTGTTCCTGCCCAGAAGCACAATTGGTTGCAACTCTTAACGCCATCCCAGATTGGACAGTACCATACTTGGCTTACATGACCTGGGGCGAGTTGCCTGAGGATGAAACCTTCGCTAGGCAGATAACCCGGCGGTCTAAGTCAATGACAATTGCCAATGGCGAGTTGCATCATCGCAGTGTCATTGGGGCGTTTCAGCATTGTGTTTCTCCTGAGGAAGGTCAAGAAATTCTTCGTGAGATTCATGAAGGGGACTGTGGCCATCATGCCGGGTCAAAATCCCTTGTAGCCAAGGCTTTCCATCATCGATTTTATTGGCTGACAGCTCATGCTGATGCAGAGGACCTGGTTAGTAAATGTGACGGTTGTCAGAAGTTCTCGAGACGTTCTCACGTGCTGGCTCAAGAGTTGAGGATGATTGCAATTACTTGGCCGTTTGCAGTCTGGGGGCTTGACATGGTTGGGCCTTTCAAAAGGTCCAAAGATAAAAAGACTCACCTCTTGGTGGCGGTTGACAAATTTACAAAGTGGGTGGAGGCAGAGCCAGTTTGTAAGTGTGATGCAGCCATGGCGATTCATTTCATGAAGAAGGTGATATTTCGCTTTGGCTTTCCACATAGCATTATAACTGACAATGGTACTAATCTTTCTAAAGGCGCCATGGAAGAGTTTTGTCAACGTGAGCATATTCGGCTTGATGTTTCATCAGTGGCTCACCCCCAATCCAATGGTCAAGCTGAGAGAGACAATCAGGAAATCTTGAAAGGCATCAAGCCCAGGCTTTTGGTCCCTTTGCAACGAACGCCAGGTTGTTGGGTTGAGGAGTTACCCTCTTTGATATGGAGCATCAATACTACTCCTAATAGGTCTACGGGTTATATGCCTTTCTTCATGGTTTATGGAGCTGAGGCAAATCTCCCTAGTGACATCCGTCATGACTCGTCCTGTGTGGCGGCTTATGTTGAGGCGGACAATGAACAAGCGCGTCAGGATGCCCTTGACCTGCTAGATGAAAAGCGTGACTTGGCAGCAGCTCGCTCGGTGATTTGCCAACAGGACCTGCGCTGCTATCACGGCCGCCGAGTTAAGTCCAGAACCTTTCAGGAAGGTGATTTGCTGCTCCGGCTCATCCAGGATCAAACTGATTCACACAAGTTATCCCCACCTTGGGATGGGCCCTTTGTGGTCAGCAAGAACTTGAACAACGGGTCATACTACCTTATCGATGTTCGAGAGCACAAAGACTCACGTAAGTCGGAGGAGGAGACCCGCCAGCCGTGGAATATCGCTCATCTTTGGTTTTACTATGCTTGAGCCGCCGGCTCTCATGATGTACATATTTTGACGATGTATATATTATGATAAGTAATAAAGCAGGACCTCTGTCCTTTTTTCATCCTCAAAGGTAATGTGTCATTGTCTTTGTCATCTCAAACGATCACCTGGGGACTGATCGTATCCGAATCTAGCTTGACCTGCTTGATCCGGCTTATGATCGTATTCGAATCTAGCCGTTAAACCTTATGATCATTACGGGGCTTCATGTTCAAACATATGTCGTATTTGAACCAAAGAGAACATAGCTGTCGGTACCTCTTGATTAGCACACTGTCGAGCTCACTAGGGGGCTTCTTGATCGTATTCGAATCATAGCTCAACCCCTTTTGGGAACCAACTTTTATCATATTCGAATCAGAGTTGTTAAAAAACTCTCAAGGTCATTAGGGGGCTTCTTGTTCAAACATAGGTCGTATTCGAACCAAAGAGAACATAGCTGTCGGTACACTCTTGATCGGTGCAACGCCAAAGCCAATGGGGGCTACATGATCGTATTCGAATCCTAGCTTAACCCCTTTGGAATGGTTTACTGATCGTATTCGAATCAAAAGCCTTGAATTTTTTACATTCTATTTGGTTTAAGTTTTATTTGAAGACAACCTTTCTTTGACTTGAGACCTTTTGTTCAAAGATTTAAATGCAAGTGTGGTTAACTTTAACCCGGCTTGATTTTGGCTGATAAGTCGCCAATATATGAGAATCATCATACCTTTGGAAGTTTTGGTTCCAAAGATTGGGTTATCACCCTTACTATTCGGGTCATATAAGCCGGCAGTGCAAATCAAAAGATCACAGGTATGAGATTATAGTTGTGTTTCAACATTATATGTTACAACAGGCTTATCTGTGATTCTTTTTCTATCTTAATAGTAATATGTCAAGATATTATGACCCGCCTTGCGATGATCCGCCAAGGGATCTTGTGATCTATTTCTATGTGCAGGACAGTTAGAAGGCTTGGTCATGCATAAGGAAACAGATGATAAGTATAACACGGGTGAATATAATATGGAGGCTTAATATATTAAGAATCAAAACATGCATGATGGCACGACAAAACAAAGTTATTTCTACTCTATTACATGACTCCCCGAGTCTGAATGGTTAAGATTGTTTTTTCAGCTCGTCACAGGTATGAGCCGCCCGATGGATTAATTGTCATGTTGACCTGCAGCATCCGGGTCAGCCCTCTCCGCTTCTTCGCCCTGTTCCCTTTCTTGGAAGGTTGATGATGACCAGTTAATGCCATCCAAAGCTTCAAATTCAGCTTCATCATCAATTAGTCTGGCCGGGTCAACTTCAGGGGCGACGACATGCTTACGGAGTGGAGGGATCAGGTTGGTCACTTCATAATGTGGTGTGGGAATTCTCCAGTTCTCCGCATCATAACCCGGCTGGTACTTGGTGAGATTTGCTTCATTAGCTATTAGGATAGCCACGGGGCGTATCTCCTTCACACAAGTGGCGAAGCCGTCCTGCTCAAAGGGAGTGCCATCCTCCTTAAAACTTAGATAACCAGTGGCGATGTCGGCCGGGTCTAACTCCGCTAGCCAAGCTTTGGCCCAACTTAAGGCAGCCATAGCTCCGGCTCTTACAGACGATTGCCTTAGTTCAGTAAGTCGCTGGGGCAGCACAGAAAGTTTCTTTAGCACATCTACCAGGAGTGTGGGCACTTCATTGGACAGGGCCACTGTGGCTAAGGCACGCTGAGACCCGGTGTACAGTTGTTCCACCAGCGTATAAACCACCTTCAGCTTGATCAGCATATCTTGGTTCAGATTTGAACTCCTGGGGCCTGCATAAACATTGTCAGGTGAGTTAATTACAATTTATATGATCAATAGAAAGGTTCAAGTATGTAACACTTGCAGGGCGACTTACCAAATATTGCTACGACCATCTGAGAGACATGGCATTTTAAACCGGATAATTCACCGGTTGCCTCTTCAAGAGCCGCCTCTGCCTTCTCAGCTCGATTAATCAAAGCATATTTTTTCATCTGCCTAGGCCTTTTTCTCCATTTCAAAGTCTTTCTTTAGTTTCTCTTGTTTAGAAACGCTAAATTTAAACTTGGAGTCGGCTCTTTGGGTTTCCGTCTCTTGGGCTTCAAGGCAGTTCTTCAAATCAGACACTTCTGACTCAAGTTGACTAATGGTGGCATGTACAAATACCGGGTCAAAATCAGGACTATCATGATACAATATTAAGTCCCAAGCCTTTTGGAAGCAACAACACTTGGCACTTGGGGGCTAATGTCTACTGAAGAAATTTGCTTAACATGGCGGTTCATGACAGCAAGTCCCATGCAAGCAAGATTACTTGGCATTTGGGGGCTAATGCATATTGCTGTTCAAGCTTTTCAAGTATTTTCTTCTATACAATCACATGAAGGACCAGCTCAACCATGCTGATTAAGCCACCCCTTGGGGACTACGAACGTATTCATCATAAGCAATAGACTTGGGGGCTGGCATAGTAAGGATAAATGAATATAAAGAAAGGATTGTACCTCAAACTTCTGGTGCATCTGCTTCACCATGTCAATTTTGATATCACGACTGCTGTGCACTTGGTTCATATAGCCAGAAAAGACTTGTCCAATACTCATGTGAGTATAGTCAGCGACATCAAGCTTGACCCGCCGGCGTTCCAGAAGCTCCTCCTTGGCGGAACACTTGGACAGCACGGTCAGCCTCCCAGGCTCAGCAAAGCTGGTCTTGGTGATTTCAACATCACGGTCTTGAGGGTCATCCGTCCTGACCGGGCTAGGAATTTCCGGGTTTTCAGAGCCATCGATGGCTCGCTCGGCAAGCGGGTCAGCAATTGGCATGGGCGTATCATGTGCTGGCTCAGGTGGCGTCTCATGGGTTGAAGTCTCAGGTGCGGCCGTTCCAAGTTTCAGCTCGTTGAAAATCGGCTCTTCGACCGGCTTATTCTTCTTTACCCTTTTGCTTGGCTTTGCTTTTCCACTGCATAAGATCAAAAGGTTAGGGCAAATACAACAAAATGAAATGAATACAAGATAGGTAGGTTATCATTACCCTGGAGCGGTCTTGAAAGCCGACAGATTAGACTGTATTGAGTCGCCGGAGGAAGGAGAATTTTCCTGATAATCCGAATTAGAAGAATTGAGTGGTTGACGAGTGAGACCCGCCAAAGGATAAAAGAGATTTAAATCAGAGGTGACCTTGTTCCGGCGCTTCCTTGGAGTGTTCGGTAAGCCGGAGGAGAGCTCCGCATCCTTGCTAGTCCGGGTCTACCTCCGGCTCTCATGAATCTGTCGTTTCAAAAGAAATTGAGGATCTTGATAAGCTAAGGGATGTGAAAATCTTACTTTCCGGGTTACTCTGTGGATTTTCTGTCTTGGGAAAGGCTCGGAGTCAGAGGAAATGATTGTTACCTCTTCATCCTTGCCATGGCTCGTTCCTGTGTCCTCATGCTGATAATCAGTGTCAATAAGATGGTTAAAAAGGAGCCAAGAGAGTCAAGGGCTACCTCCGACTCAGAAGAATCTTCTAGCCGAAGCAAGTCAGAGGCGGTGGCTTTCTTGCCCTTCTTCTTTGCAGCCTCTTTCCTAGCGGCTCTCTTGGCCTTCTTGGCTGTCTTCGCAGCTTTATGATCATATTTAACCTTCCAGAATTTGTCACCCGCCTGTGAGGGTTAGCAGAGGTATGAGTATGGATAGAACATCGAAAAATCAAAGTAATTTATTCAGATGGGCGGCTTACCGCTGGAGCCGGGTTAGCTTCGCAGAAGGGGCTTAAGCCCACCTTACCACAATTTGCTAGGCTCTCGTTCAAAAGTGATTCGTGATATCGTTGATGACTGATACGTCTCCAACGTATCTATAATTTATGAAGCATTCATGCTATTTTAGTATCTGTTTTGAATAATTACGGGCTTTATTATACACTTTTATATTACTTTTGGGACTAACCTATTAACTGGAGGCCCAGCCCATATTGATGTTTTATTGCCTGTTTTAGTATTTCGAAGAAAAGGAATATCAAACGAAGTCCAAATGGAATGAAACCTTCGGGAGCGTGATTTTTGGAAAGGATATGATCTGGGAGACTTGGAGTTCAAGCCAGGGGAGGTTCGAGGAAGCTAGGAGATAGGAGGGCGCGCCCACCCCCTAGGCACGCCCCCTTTCTCCTGGGCCCCTCGAGGCTCCCCCGACCGACTTCTTTCGCCTATATAAGTCCACATACCCTAAAAACATCGAAGACAAAGATAGATCGGGAGTTCCGCCGCCGGAAGCCTCTGTAGCCACCAAAAACCTCTCGGGATTATGCTACTGTAATAATCATGTTTTTGTGTGTTTACATGATTATGCTACTGTAATAATCATGTTTTATAGCTTTTTTTTCAATAAAGTGCCAAGTAAGACCTTTAGGATAGCTTACGGTGATAGTTGTGTTGATCCTGATGAAAATCAGAAACTTTTGCACCCAGTAAATTAGTTTTGCTAATTCACAGAAACGTGCTTCTGATCTGATTCTCTTTGATATGGGTTGGTACACAAATTTATTAGGACTTCCTAATTTGGTAGAATTTTTAGAGTTCCATAAGTATACGTTTGATACAGATTACTACAGACTGTTCTGTTTTTGACAGATTCTGTTTTCTATGTGTTGTTTGCTTATTTTGATGAATCTATGAGTAGTATCGTAGGGTATGAACCATATATAAGTTGGAGTACAGTAGATATTACACCAATATGAATTTATAATGAGTTCATTACATTACCTAAGTGGTGGTTTTATTTTCTTATACTAACGTAGCTTACGAGTTTTCTGTTGAGTTTTGTGTTGTGAAGTTTTCAAGTTTTGGGTAAAGATTCGATGGACTATGGAATAAGGAGTGGCAAGAGCCTAAGCTTGCGGATGCTAAAGGCACCCCAAGGTAATATTCAAGGACAACCAAGAGCCTAAGCTTGGAGATGCCCCGGAAGGCATCCCCTCTTTCGTATTCGTTCATCGGTAACTTTACTTAGAGCTATATTTTTATTCACCACATGATATATGTTGTACTTGGAGTGTCATTTTATTTTGTTAGTATTTGCTTGCTGTTATTTAGAATAATGTTTTGCAACTTTAGTTTCAATAAAAATGTCAAGGATAGCCTTTACCATGCTTATTTTGCTAGTATACATGTTGCTGTTGAAAACAGAAAGTTTACCGCTGTTGCAAAAATTCCCTAGAAAAGTCAGAGAATGGTATAATGTTGAAACTTTTTGCATATTGAGTCCTGATAAATCTTCTACAGCGTAGTATTTTTCTCATAATTTTTGGATCTAGGGAAGTATTGATACTCTTGCATTCTTTACAGACCGTACTGTTTTGGCAGATTGCTGTTATGTTTACATTGTTTGCATGTGTTTGCTTGTTTAATGATTCTATTTGAGGATAGGAGTGTTAAATATGCAGAGGCATTTAGTATGCAATGTTGAATAATAATTTTAGTGATTTTTTACAGTAGAAAATGATAATGTTTTGCATTGGTTTATACTAACCTATCTCACGAGTTCTTGTTGAGTTTGGTGTGGATGAAGCTTTTGATAAAAAGAGAAACCATGGTATGAGAGGAACTAAGGAGACACAAAAGTTCAAGCTTTGGGATGCCCAAGGCACCCCAAGATAATATTTCAAGAAGTCTCAAGCATCTAAGCTTGGGGATGCCCCGTTAGGCATCCCACCTTTCTTCTTCAACCACTATCGGTTAGTGAGGGAGTCCTGGACTAGGGGGTGTTCGGACAGCCGGACTATCATCGTCAGCCGAACTCCAAGACTATGAAGATACAAGATTGAAGACTTCGTCCCGTGTCCAGATGGGACTTTCCTTGGCGTGGAAGGCAAGCTTGGCGATACGGATATGTAGATCTCCTACCATTGTAACCGACTCTGTGTAACCCTAGCCCTCCCCGGTGTCTATATAAACCGGAGGGTTTTAGTCCGTAGGACAACACAACCATTACAACAATCATACCATAGGCTAGATTCTAGGGTTTAGCCTCCTTGATCTCGTGGTAGATCCACTCTTGTACTACCCATATCATCAATATCAATCAAGCAGGAGTAGGGTTTTACCTCCATCGAGAGGGCCCGAACCTGGGTAAAAACATTGTGTCCCTTGTCTCCTGTTACCATCCGCCTAGACGCACAGTTCGGGACCCCCTACCCGAGATCCGCCAGTTTTGACACCGACATTGGTGCTTTCATTGAGAGTTCCTCTGTGTCGTCGCCGATAGGCTTGATGGCTCCTTCATTCAACAACTCAGTCTGGAGCAGATCGAAAGCTATGCCCCTGGCCATCAGGTCAGGTTCGGAAGCCTAAGCTTCATGGCAGACATCCGTGGAGACTTGATCTTCGATGGATCCGAGCCACAGCCGAGCGCGCCGCACTGTCACGATGGGCACGATCTAACTCTGCCGCCGGACAGTACTTTGGAGGCCGCACACGAATCCGCTCCGACCCATAGTTCGGAGCCGATCGCGTAGATCGAGGACGGGTGGCTGGACACCGCCTCGGGGGCTGCAACCGCTACGGCGATGGAGCCGAATACTGACCTTGTCCCTTATAAAGCTCATGACTGCGAGGTGCCGGACTCCTTGCCGGACTCTGAACCTCCTGCGCCCCGGCCAATCGAATCCGATTGGGCGCCGATCATGGAGTTCACTACCACAGACATCTTTCAGCACTCACCCTTTGGCGACATCCTAAATTCGCTAAAGCATCTCTCGCTATCCGGAGAGCCCTGGCCGGACTACGGCTAGGATGGTTGGGATGCGGTCGATGAAGAAATTCAAAGCCCACCCACCACCCACTTTGTAGCCACTGTCGACGACCTAACCGACATGCTAGACTACGACACCGAAGACATTGACGGTATGGATGACGATGCCGGAGACGATCAAGAACCAGCGCCTACAGGGCACTGGAAGACCACCTCGTCATATGACATATACATGGTGGACACCCCAAAAGATGGGGACGGCGAAGAAGCAGCGGAGGCAGATTCCTTAAAGAAACAGCCCAAGCGCCGACGTCAGCGGCGCCACTCTAAATCCCGCCACAGCAAGAATGGAGATTCCGGCATAGGAAATAATAATACCCAGAAAGTGCTGAAGACAATCCCCTCCAGCAAGATTCAGCGCAGGAGGATGCAGAAGCAAGCCCTCACGAGAAAGCGGCAGACGAAGAGGTCGAGGATGATAATTACATACCTCCCTCCGGAGACGAGGCAAGCCTCGATGACGACGAATTCGTCGTGCCTGAGGATCCCGTCGAACAAGAGCGTTTCAAACGCAGGCTAATGGCCACAGCAAATAGCCTAAAGAAAAAGCAGCAGCAGCTTTGTCGGAGTAATGGGCCACGGGTAGGCCGACCCGGGACCTAGGATCTTTCAAGACATCGGGGCAGGCCGCGCCCCTCTGGCCGAGTCCCAGCCGGCGACCTTCGGAGAGGCCGAGTCTCAGAGGGCGATCCCCCATGAAGCCGAGTCCCGGTCGACGGCTTTGAAGCAAGCCGACTCCCGGCTTGCGACCTCCAGAAGTGCCGACTATGGGAGTCGGCCCGCGACCTTCCACGAAGACCAATGCAGGGCACAGCCCCGACGTGGCCATCCTTTCCTGCCTACGAGGGGTTGGCATGGCTACAGTGAGCCGTACCGCCGGGAGATCTCCGGCGAGGCGCGGCACTGTTGCCATGCCTCCCCTGACCTCAGCCACAGTGCGTGATGCACTGTGCCCACGACGCCGGCCTGTACGGCCCGAAGATCGCAGGGCCACCTGTCAGTGGGAGAATCAAAGACGGCCAGAGCGCCTGAAGACGGCCCTGTCGGAGTCGGCCTCCCCGGAGTCGGCCGCCTCCCCGCCAGGGCCCCACAAGCCATAAACCAGATTGGATGGGGAGTGGCGACAGCGATCGCTTGACAAACGGCGGCACTGTTGCCACGACCCCATGACCAAGCCTGCGTCATCAGGAGTACTGCACAGTGTTCGGCCTGTCCGTGGGACCCACCAGTCGGCGGGCCCCAGAAGCCGGCAGGAAGGACAGCGGCATGAGAGACAGACGGCTGGGGGCCACGCCCAGTCAGATTACCATTGTACCCCCGGGGGGTAGGCCTATATAAACCCCCCGGGACACTCATGCAAAGGGTTCGGCCTTTGATAGAGTTAGACACTTAGACAAGGGAGAAAAGAGCCAGCCTAGCTCCCTCCTGCCTCCCGATACCGCCCCAGGAGCCCCTTGTAACCTTTTCGCCATAGTGACCATGCGGAGACCCCGCAGAGCAGCAGTAGGGGTGTTATCTCCCCGGAGAGCCCCGAAGCTGGGTAAGATTCGCCGCCGTGCATGTCTGCGCCTCATCCCGTTTCCAGGCACCGGCGACGTTCTACTAGCCCCCACCATGATAAGCCATCCATTGGCATATGTCGCACCCAACCCCCGACATTTGGCGCCCACCGTGGGGCGAGGTGCACCGTCGTCCGGAGATCTGTTCTGGACGGGAACCCTTTTCCTCCCTGGCGAGCGCAGGCAGCCAGGCTCGCCAGATGGAGTCTGCATCGACACGCTGCGCGGCGCCAAAGCCGCTTGTGCTGCGAGCGGCCTCACCGAACTTATCGGTGAGGTGCGCCTCTCTGACGAGCCTGCATCCGGCGCAGGCACGGGTGGCCCCGAGAACCTTCTCGCGGGCCTCCTCGACCAACTCCACGTCGCCGGCGAGCCTGCCGTAGACTTGGAGTCCGTAGGCTCCTCCGACCCGATGCTGGTCGACTCCGACGCTGTGTCGCTTGACATCTTCCCCACCAACGTGGTGGTCTACGACGAGCCGCTTCCATACGAGGAGAGTGGCGGAAGCGACGTCACGGAGGTGCTCGTCATCAGCCACGGCAAGCACTCCGGCGAAGAAATCGAGGACCCGATAGCCGCGGCCCTGCAAGACCTGACCGCGCCCATTCCAGAGGACGCGGACGCCGAGACGCTGGAGGCACGCCGCCTTCAGATCGTCAAAGGCGCCAAGAAGTTGGCAAGCATGAGGTGCTTGTCAGAAGCATACCAGCGCGAGATGGATTGCGCCGTAGGCGGCTCGCCGGCTCCGACTGGGCCGAGCCGTCTGGGTGCGGTCCGACAGCGTGGCGCAGCCATCGCCGACTTGCTCGGGGCGAAACACCCCGTGTACGCCACCCCAGCAGAGAATATCCGCGCCGCCCAAGCGGCGACTGACGAGTTGAAGAACATTGAGGGCGAAGAGCGCCGTGTGATGACGGAGCGAGTCCAGCAGCTCCTTGATGCGGTTGCTGCGCAAAACGCGGCCGGCGGCCGCGCAGATGCGCTACAGCAGCCAAACAACGACTTACCTTCCCGCCGAGATCAAGGCGCGACCTCCCGGATGCCGACTGGCGGAGTCCGCGGAAGGAAGAGAAAGAGCCGGCTGCTAGTCACAGCTGGACTCGTATCACCATCGAGCGCGACCAAGACGGCCGCCCAAGAGCAGTAGAACGGCGGGACGATTATCTGCCTCCCCCGCCCAGAAGAGAACGACGAGTTTCTCCGCCACCTGTTGAGCATCCGACTCTCGGAGGTCGCCTTGGCCGCCGAGAGGGAGTCGGAGAGAATGACGCCCGCCATCAGATCGACCGACTCCACCGATCCCTGGCGCTGGAAGAGGAAGATGAGTTGGGTCCGCCTTGCTTCGGGCCCCGCATCAGAGACGAGCCCTTCCCCAAAGGGTCACGCTCCCCCGAGACACGCCCAAGTACACCAGCTCCATGAAGCTGGAGGACTGGCTGATAGACTACTCCACAGCCCTCAACATAGCAAACGGCAACAAGCGGGTTGCCGTGAAGTATGTTCCTCTCATGCTCCAGGGCACGGCTCGGACGTGGCTGAACAGCCTAAAGCCCCGCAGCATCAATAGCTGGGTCGACTTCACCGAAGCCTTCATCCGCAACTTCACCAGCACGTACAAGCGACCTCCCAAGCCGCGCCAGCTCTCCTTGTGCGTGCAAGGTCCTGAAGAATCAACGCGCGACTACCTCACACGCTGGGGCGAACTTCGAAACTCCTGCGAGGGCATGCACGAGGTGCAGGATATCGAGTACTTCACCGCCGGGTGCCGAGAGGGCACCCTCCTCAAGCACAAGCTCCTCTGCGACGAGCCAGAAACCCTCGACGAACTGCTAGTCATAGCGGATAAGTACGCCACGGCCGACTCTTCTATGAAGACGGAGATTCAAGTCAACGCGGATGGCAAGGTGACCCCCCAGGCTCCCAGAACCCCAGCTGGAGATGCCAGTCGGTGACAGCAACAGAACGACAACAAGCGCAAGGCCCCACAGCCGACTTCCAGCAATCGGCAGGTCGCAGCAGTAGAAGATCAGCAACCGGAGGGGCAGCCTCCGGCAAAGCGGCAGAAAGGCGGCAAGTTCCACAGCGGCGCGAAGCCGTCGAACCACACCACCAGAAAGTGCCACTGGCTCGCTAGAATCGCCAAGGGAGACGGCCTCACTCCTCCGCCGCCTGCAGGGCCGCCGCCTCCGCCACCGCCCCAGCAGCCGGCGGCTCGGCCAGTCGGCACAGTACAAGACGAGTTCCCAGAAGAGCACGGAGCCTACGTAGTATTCACCAGTGTGGCAGATGACCGGCGCAGCAGGCGCCAACAGCAGCAAGAAGTAAATGCAATAGCAACGGATGCTCCAGAGTTCATGCATTGGTCCGAGAGGCCTATCGGTTGGAGTCGGGCGGATCACCCAGAGGTGATGCCGAGTCCAGGCTCCTACGCCCTGGTCCTAGGCGCGACCTTGGCCACTGATAGGCGGGCCGCCCGTTTCTTGCGGGTCCTGATAGACGGAGGCAGCAGCATAAACATCCTGTACAAAGACACCATGGAGAAGCTAGGAATCAGGCGAAGACAGTTGTAGAGCAGCCGCATCGTGTTCCATGGAATTGTACCCGACCTCTCCTGTTCACCGATCGGCAAGATCCTGATAGACGACCTCTTCGGAGACAAAGATCACTTCCCCCAAGAGCCGGTCTGGTTCGAGGTGGTGGACTTGGAGAGCCCGTACCACGCCCTGCTTGGACGGCCTGCCTTGGCCAAGTTCATGGCGGTTCCACACTACGCCTACCTCAAGATGAAGATGCCGAGTTCCAAGGGAATCCTGACCATTGCCGGCGACTACAAGAAATCGTCCGCTTGCGCGGCCGAGAGCAGTCGGCTGGCCGAGTCCTTGGTGATCGCAGCCGAGAAACGGCTCCTTGACCGGGTCGTGGCGATGGCCGGAAAGCAGCCAGAGATGTCGCCCGACCCCAAGGAGTCGGAGGCAGAAGGATCATTCAAGCCGGCTAAAGAAACCAAGAAGATACCCTTGGATCCAGAGCACCCAGAGAGATATGCTGTCGTAGGCACAGGCCTTGACAGCAAATAGGAAGGCGAGCTCGTCGATTTCCTCCGTGAGAATCGGGACATCTTCGCATGGTCTCCCAAGGACATGCCGGGTGTACCGACGGAATTCGCCGAGCACAAGCTACACGTCAGGACAGATATGAAGCCCGTCAGGCAGCCCTTGCGCCGCCTGTCAGAAGAGGAAAGAAGAGTTGTTGGAGAAGAGATAGCCCGGCTCTTGGCAGCCGGCTTCATCATGGAAGTGTTTTTTCCAAAGTGGCTAGCAAACCCGGTGTTGGTACTGAAGAAAAACAAGCAGTGGCGGATGTGCATCAACTACACAAGCCTCAATAAAGCCTGCCCGAAGGACCCGTTCGCTCTGCCAAGGATTGATCAGGTGATAGACTCCACAGCCGGATGCGAGCTGTTGAGTTTCCTAGATGCATACTCGGGGTACCACCAGATCAAGCTGAATCCAGCAGACAGACTGAAGACCACATTCATCACGACGTTTGGAGCCTTCTGCTACCTGACAATGACGTTCGGCTTGAGGAATGCCAGCGCCACCTTTCAGCGTTGCATGCAGAAGTGCCTCCTCAAGCAACTCGGCTGAAACGCCCGCATTTATGTGGATGATGTGGTGGTGAAGACGGAAAAGCGTGGGACGCTGCTGGAAGACCTCAAAGAGACCTTTGAAAATCTGCGCCGATTCCGGATCAAGCTCAACCCCGAGAAGTGCGTTTTCGGAGTCCCAGCCGGCCAGCTCCTTGGCTTCCTGGTCTCCGAACGCGGCATAGAGTGCAACCCCGTGAAGATCAAGGCCATTGAGAGAATGGAGGTACCCAGCCGACTGCTGGATGTGCAGAAGTTCACCGGCTGCTTGGCATCCATCAGCCGATTTATCAGTCGGCTGGGCGAGAAAGCTCTGCCCTTGTATCAACTAATGAAGAAGACCACCTTTTTTGAGTGGAACCACAAGGCGGACGAGGCATTTCTCCAACTAAAGAAGATTACTCCCCCTGTGTTGGCGGCTCCGACTCCCAAAGAGCCCATGCTCTTGTACATCGCCGCCACCAGCCGAGTAGTCAGCACAGTCATCGTAGTCGAGCGCAAGGAGGAAGGCAAGGCGCTCCCAGTCCAGAGACCGGTATATTACCTGAGCGAGGTACTGCCGACCTCCAAGCAAAACTACCCTCACTATCAGAAGATGTGTTACGGCGTGCATTTTGCCGCCAAGATGCTGAAGCCCTACTTTCAAGAGCATCCAATCACTGTGGTTTGCACTGCTCCACTCGCCGAGATCATTGGAAGCCGAGACGCCTCCGGCCGAGTGGCCAAGTGGGCTATAGATCTAGCCCCTTACACCATCTACTACCAGCCCCGCACCGCCATCAAGTCGCAGGCGCTGGCCGACTTCCTCGTCGACTGGGCCGAGACCCAGTACCTGCCGCCGGCGCCCGACTCTACTCATTGGCGGATGCACTTCGACGGCTCCAAGATGCGCACCGGCCTTGGAGCCGGCGTCATCCTCACCTCCCCCAAGGGCGACAAGCTCAAATACGTGCTGCAAATCCACTTCGCCGCCTCCAACAACGTCGCCGAATATGAAGCGCTCATCCACGGGCTCCGGCTTGCCAAAGAACTCGGCATTCGCCGGATCCTGTGCTATGGCGACTCCGACTTGGTGGTTCAGCAATCATCCGGCGACTGGGACGCCAAAGACGCAAACATGGCAAGCTATCGCTTCCTGGTGCAGCAACTCAGCGGATATTTCGAGGGGTGCGAATTCCTTCACGTGCCAAGAAATGACAATGATCAAGCAGATGCCTTAGCACGAGTCGGATCCACTCGCCAAGCGATACCTTCTGGCGTCGCCCTTCAGCGCCTCCTCAAGCCGTCTATCAAGCCTTCACCAGAGTCAGACTCCATCTTCGTGCCGGCTCCGCCAGAAATAGTCGGATCCGACTCCAAGGCCCCAGTGGGCGACCTCAAGAAAGCCACAGTCAAAGCCAGCCCGGGGACTGCGCCAGTCGGCCCGGGGACTTCAGAGCCCGGCCCGGGGACTGCGCCAGTCGGCCCGGGGACTTCAGAGCCTGGCCCGGGGACTGCGCCAGTCGGCCCGGGGACTTCAAAGCCCGGCCCGGGGACTGCGCCAGTCGGCCCGGGGACATCAGAGGCCGGCCCGGGGACTACGCCAGTCGGCCCGGGGACTTCAGAGCCCGGCCCAGGGACTGCGCCAGTCGGCCCGGGAGCTGCCCCAGTCGGCCCAGAGATTCCCTCAATCCAGCAAACGGCGGCAGACTCCAACCCGCCGCCTCCCAGCCCAGCCACCCTTGTCCAAGTCGCTGTGGTAGCAGTTGAAGAGATAGCAGCACCTTCATGGGCGCAGCCCATCCTCAAATTCCTAGTGAACAAAGAATTACTAACAGACGAGATCTTGGCTCGGCAAGTGCAGCGCCGAGCAGCAGCACACACCATAGTCAACAGAGAGCTAGTCAGGCGCAGTGTCACTGGTGTCTACCAGCGCTGCGTAGAATCAGAGCAAGGCCAAGCGATCCTCAGAGACATCCATCAGGGCGAGTGCGGCCACCACGCGGCTTCAAGGGCGCTCGTGGCCAAAGCCTTTCGGCACGGTTTCTTTTGGCCGACTGCCCTGGAAGAAGCTAAAGAGCTAGTCCAAAAATGCAAGGGGTGCCAGATGTTCCGCTCCAAGCCCCTTCAGCCGGCTTCCGCACTGAAGACAATCCCCATTGCCTGGCCCTTCGCAGTTTGGGGCCTAGACATGGTAGGACCATTCAAGACGGCCCGAGGTGGCCGAACTCATTTGCTTGTCGCGGTGGACAAGTTCACCAAGTGGGTGGAAGCAAAGCCCATCAAGAAATTAAACGGGCCTACAGCAGTAACCTTCATTGCCGACATCACGGTGCGGTACGGCATACCGCACGGCATCATCACCGACAACGGCACCAACTTCGCCAAAGGCGCCTTGGCTCATTTCTGCGCGACGCAGGGCATCCGACTGGACTTAGCGTCCGTTGCCCATCCGCAGTCAAACGGCCAGGTGGAACGAACCAACGGCCTCATCCTGTCCGGCATCAAGCCTCGATTGGTTGAACCACTCGAGCGCTCGGCCGGCTGTTGGGTCGAGGAGCTGCCTGCTGTCCTCTGGAGTCTACGCACAACCCCAAACAAGTCAACCGGCTTCACGCCTTTCTTCCTCGTCTACGGTGCCGAAGCCGTCATCTCGATGGATATAGAGTTTGACTCTCCGCGAGTCTCCATGTACACCGAGGAGGAGGCCGAAGAAGCACGCCAAGACGGCGTCGATCTGGTGGAAGAGGGCCGACTGTTGGCACTCAGTCGGTCCGGCATCTACCAGCAGAGTCTGCGCTGATACTACAACCGCAAGGTCAAGCCAAGATCCTTCCAAGAGGGCGACCTTGTGCTCCAGCTGATTCAGAGAACAGCTGGCCAGCACAAGTTTTCGGCGCCTTGGGAAGGTCCCTTCATCATCAGCAAGGTGCTAGGGAACGACGCCTACTATCTGATCAATGCTCAGAAGCCTCGAGCGCGCAAGAGTGACGACTCCGGCAAAGAAACAGAGCGCCCGTGGAACGCGAATCTTCTTCGAAGATTTTACAGTTGATGCAGTATGTATCACACTACCCTCTTTGTATTAAAGTACTAAGACCTTAGGCCCCCCGGGACGAGCTCAGGGACTGCCTTTTTGATTATCTGTATGATAAGAACTACACTTCCGAATATGATGTTCCTTTTTATCATACTGTCTGGCACCGGGTCCGACTAGTCGGCCCGGGGACTCGCCGTCTTGCGCTATGAAATGCTCCCTGCGGTCAGACAAGTAATGTGTCGCGCTCAAAGCCGTCTCCTGTCGAAAGCCGCAGCTCGCAGAGTGACTGTCGGTAGGCAGGGGACAAGCGAGAACGAGCGCACACATGAAAAATGGCTAAGGACCTAAAAGCTACGCATAGCCCAAGCCGGCTACTAGCCTCCCCCCACCGAGCCGACTCATGAGTAGCCGGCTCGCCGCCTTAATTTTATCAAAAGACAGCCGACTCTCGGATAGTCGGCCTGTCGCTTTCTAGCCGACTTGCTAAAGAAACTCTAAATGACTAAGTACTTGCCTTCCTGAAGTAGCCAAGCACTTAACCCGGCGGCAGTCTGCAGAGCGGCTGCCCAGCCGGCAAGGCGGCAACTAAAGGAAGGCGGCAAAGGAAAAAGTCTGAGGAGCAATAAGCAAGGAAAGGCGGAAATTAGATAAATATTTACATAGGCCCTCGGCCAAATCTCCGAATAAGAATTCAGAATACACCCAGTGGGTGGAATTGTTCGAATCTAACAAGTCTTGCAAGAAGTTAAAAAAGACAGATAAACAGAAGCAATCTAGGAGGCGGCCTCCGGGGCCGGAGGATTGGAGGTGACGGCGGTGTCGGATGCCGGGGCAGTCGGCTGGGCGGTCTCAGCCTGGTCGCCTCCGGCAGCGGGCGCCTTGTCCCTGCGCGGCTCGTTGCTGGAGGCGCGGTCGGGCTGAGGCTGGCCGCCTGCTTCGTCTTCTGGCGCCTCCTCCTCACCTCCGTCCTCCGACTCGTCCTCCTCCTCGGCGCTGGAGTCGATCACCTCCGCCGAGTCCTCCTCGTACTCCGGGTTCATCCCGAACCAGTCCGGCGGTGCCTCCTCGCCGCCTTCAGTCCGTTCGGGCATGAAGATGCTGGTGTCCGTGTACTCAGCGATGGCCTCCGCGCGCTCGACAAGGGCGCCTTCTGCGGCCTCCAGCTCGGCCTAGGCCTCTGACCGGAATGCGGCCAGACGGTCCAGGTCCAGCCTCGGATACCACCCCTTGACGAACCCCAAGGCTCGGCGTGCTCTGGCCCGAGCCGAGGAGCCCTTCCAAGCCTCAAAGCGGCCGGCGGCGACTTCCAGCCAGTCGGCGGTCCGACTGGCGGTACGAAGAGCCGGCACGTCCGGCCACAGTGCGGCAACCACTTGGGCATCGGCACGCTAAAGACGGCACAGCAGACGGTGAGCAGGACGAAGACGAGCCCCGATGCTCAGAAGCTGCTCGTCGATGGTTCGGGGGGCGTTGGCGGCAATCACTTCACCCTTCGCCCTTCGCTCCTCCCGAGCCGCCTCGATGGCCAGAGGGACGGCTTGCGAATGGCCGGGAAAGAAGTCTGCCAACGCAGAAAAGAAGATAGTCAGAAAATCAGAAATCAGCCCGACACAGGGTCGGAAGACCAAAGAAGAGAAAAAGACTTACCATCAACGATGTCCTCGAGCTCGTGGTAGCCGGAGGTCAGCATCGCCTCCCGGTCGGTCCAGGCGGAGCGTTCGACCTCGAACTCGGCCATGAGGGCATCCTCCCGCGACTTGGCGTCGTCCTGCGCCTTCCGGAGCAACTCCTTCTGCTCGGCCAGCTGCGTCGCCAGCAGGTCGCGCTCTTTGGCGAGCCCGTCACACTCCTCCTCCTTGGCACGACGAGCAGTGTTGGCCCCGCCCAGCTGCACCTGGAGGGCAGCATTGGCGCCTGAAGAACAAAGAAGAAAACAAGAAAATCATCAGTAAGGTAGATCGCCGGGGAGATCCAGCCCGACTGCTCAGCAGTCGGCCCGAATCTCGGGGACTACAGCCCGCGGGCGAGCCAGCGCGCCCCCGCGGAGAAGAAGGAAGATAGATCACCGGGGAGATCGGGCCCGACTGCTCAGCAGTCGGCCCGAATCTCGGGGACTACAGCCCGCGGGTGCGCCAGCGCGCCCCCGCGAAGAAGGAAGAAATAACTCACCTTGGCTTTCCGTCAGGTCGACGGTCCGCTTCTTCAGCTCCTCAACGTTGCGGTTGAAGACAGTAGCGCGGAGATTATGATATTCCTGCAAAAAGCCGGCAAAGGCAAAAGTTAGTACTCGGAGCTCGCTAGAGGGTGTTCCGAACCGCCTGCTCAGCAGCCGGCCCCGAACTCAGGGACTACACCCAGTGGGTGCGCAGGCGCGCCCCCACAGAGAAAGACAGAAATTGAACAAGAGAAAGGAAGCTTACTCGGACGGATGTCCTCACGGCCAGATGCGCTCTGGTGCTGACCTGGAGGGCGTCGCTTTCCGCGCGCAGCTTTGCCTGGACGTCCAGGAGGGCCTGGTTCAGCGGGCCGGTGCCGCCCCCGCACAACCAGCCGGTGGGCGCGGCACTGGAAGCCTCGACGTCCAGACTCGCCGAGCTGGCCGCGCCAGTCTCCCGAGCTCGCGGCGCCGAGATCGTCCTCTCAAGCCGGCGGTGCGCCGGCACGGCGAGTTGAAGAAGCAGCTGTGCGTCGGCATCGTCCGTGGTCGGCGGATCCTGCGGGCCCACCGGCTGCTTGCTGTGCGGCCTCCCAGACGGTGGCGGAGGCAGCGGAGGCGGCGCGTGGGTGTCCGAGCCTGAAGCGTCGCCGCCCTCCTCCATGAGAGGGTTCGCGGTGCCGACCTCTCCGATCTGCCCCATGAACTCAGGAGCCGGCGGCGCCGACGACAACGGAGGGACGAGCATCGCCGAGCGGCGACGCGCGTCCTCCTCAGCACGCCGTGTCGCCGCGGTGGCATTTTCGGCCTCCTCCAATTTCCTCTGGGCATTGGCGGCCGCCTTTTCGGCCTCCGCCTTCTCCAGATGGTCGGCCTCCTCCTCGTCACGCTTCTCCCGCGCGTTTCGTTCCGTCGCCTCCCGAAGGTCGGCGGCGGGATCGATCCGCCGGGTGTTGGCGGACGTCTCCACCAACCCCATGACAGAGGGGACGGCGGCTCTCTCAAGGGAGAGGGGAGCTCTGGAGAAGATCGGAGGGAAAAAATCAAGGAAGACTCGGATAAGATCCAGCAAAGAAAACGAAAGAGTAGAAGGACTTACGAGGAAACTAGCGGCGGCCTTCTCACTTCCTTTTGGAAGCGGTTGTCCTTCGCGGCCGCCTCCTCCCACTTGGTCACGGCGGCCACCCCCTTGAACTTCTTCTGCTTGCCGCCGGGCGCGCTCGGCCCGGCGTGACGTCTCTTCGCGCCGACTTGGCCGGAGGAGCCGGCCCTCGGCTGGCGGCGCGGGACGACTTCCACGTCGACGTCGTCCTCGGGCCAGTCGGCAAAGGTAGCCGATGGCCTGAGACCGCCGTCTGCCCCCTCTCCGCCGCCCTCGGCGTCGGCCTCCAGCGCCGCCGCCCCCAGGTCGGGGTCGTCGATGTCGCTCTCCTCGCGATCTGGGACATAGTCGCGGGGCTCTCTCATGGCACCGGCCGCGGGGGCCGTGAGGGGATTCTGCCCAGAAGAAACCAACAAAAATTAGAAGACGGAGTCAGCTGCAAAGAAAATCAAGCTACAGAAGGGTGCGACTTACCATTGGAGGGGGGTTGTCGCGCGAGTACGGCTCCTTGCCGAACTGCCAGTTCTCCGTGAACTCGCAGTGCGCGATGTGGTTCACTAAGTTCGCCACCTCCCCACGGGGCATCTCCTTGGTGCACAGACGGCTCGGATCGTGGCGGCCGCTCATCTGACAGATGAGGTGAGGCCGGCCCTGGAGCGGGAGGATTCGGCGCTCCACGAAGGCGGCCAGAAGATCGGAGGCGACGAGCCCCTCCGACTGCAGCAGAACCCGGAGTCGCGCCACGGCGCTGGCTCCAGAGGGCGAAAGTGATTTGGACCGATGGGACCAGCTGGCAAGCCTACCAGTCAGGGGCTCGGGGTTGAAGGGCGGCAGATTAACCCAGTCGCCGTCGGTGGAGATGTTCTTCAAGTAGAAGTAAGATTTCTGCCACATCTTCACTGACTTCACCAACGGGATGGGAGGGAAAGGATTGTCGGCCGTCGAGCGCTGCACCGCGATGTAGGTGCCGCACTGAGCCGGCGTGCCGGCGGCCTGAGTACCGAGCTTCGAAGAGAAGAACTCCCCCCACAGCTCGAGGGTGGGGAGAACGCCGAGGTAGCCTTTGCACGGAGTGGCGAAGGCGGAAAGAAGCACCACCGCATTTGGGGTGAGGTGGTGCAGCTGAAGCTTGTGGAACTCCAGAAACAAGCGGAAGAACCCGCTCGCCGGCAGCCCCAGCCCGCGCATTAGGTGCGAGCGGAAGATGACCCGCTCGCCCTCCTCCGGCGCGGGCCGGAGCTCTCCCGCCGGCGCGGGACGAGCGTGCACCAGGTCCGTGCTCGGGAGACGGCGGGTCCGGTGGAGAAAGTCGATGTGCTCCGCCTCCACGTCGGAACCGTCCCACATGCCGGAGCGCGAGGCGGGGGGCGCGGCGGAGGAAGAGCTCATCGTCGATGAAGAAGACGCTCTGGCTCGCGGCGGAGGAAGAAGGGAAGGCAGGAGAGTGGGGAGAGGGTGTGCGTACAGTGCCACCCCGCTCCTCCCCGCCTATTTATAGCCCTGCGGGCTGAGGAGCCGAGGGGGCGGGCGTGGGATTAACTGCGCCCGGGGCCCCACGCCGCCCACGATTTATCCTCACGAAGTTACTGTGCACAGTAACAACATGGGGATGCCAACCGTCCGCAGCCGCAGCGGACCCGCCCGGAAGCCGAGGCGTGGTAGTGGCGGGCCCCACCTGGCGGCCTGTCCCATCGCGCGCGTGGGTGGGCAGACTAATCTCCCCACGTGGCGCCACGCGATAGGACCGTCTCGATAACGGCAGGGAAGCGTATCTGATACGCTGCCTGTTTTCCCGCCGCAACTTACGAATAATGGCCCCTCGCTGCACAGTCCGACTTCGGCGAGTCGGCCCGAAGAAACGGCGGCCGAGTCTCAGAGTCGGCGCTGGGAAGATTGAAACTGTTGAAGCCCCGCGAGGCAGCGCCCGCCGGGCTTCACCAGCTTTGGGGACTACTGTCGGAGTAATGGGCCACGGGTAGGCCGACCCGGGACCCAGGATCTTTCAAGACATCGGGGCAGGCCGCGCCCCTCTGGCCGAGTCCCAGCCGGCGACCTTTGGAGAGGCCGAGTCTCAGAGGGCGATCCCCCGTGAAGCCGAGTCCCGGTCGACGGCTTTGAAGCAAGCCGACTCCCGGCTTGCGACCTCCAGAAGTGCCGACTATGGGAGTCGGCCCGCGACCTTTCACGAAGACCGATGCAGGGCACAGCCCCGACGTGGCCATCCTTTCCTGCCTACGAGGGGTTGGCATGGCTACAGTGAGCCGTACCGCCGGGAGATCTCCGGCGAGGCGCGACACGGTTGCCATGCCTCGCCTGACCTCAGCCACAGTGCGTGATGCACTGTGCCCACGACGCCGGCCTGTACGGCCCGAAGATTGCAGGGCCACCTGTTAGTGGGAGAATCAAAGATGGCAAGAGCGCCTGAAGACGGCCCTGTGGGAGTCGGCCTCCCCAGAGTCGGCCGCCTCCCCGCCAGGGCCCCACAAGCCATAAACCAGATTGGATGGGGAGTGGCGATAGCGATCGCCTGACAGACGGCGGCACTGTTGCCACGACCCCATGACCAAGCCTGCGTCATCAGGAGTACTGCACAGTGTTCGGCCTGTCCGTGGGACCCACCAGTCGGTGGGCCCCAGAAGCCGGCAGGAAGGACAGCGGCATGAGAGACAGACGGCTGGGGGCACGCCCAGTCAGATTACCATTGTACCCCCGGTGGGTAGGCCTATATAAACCCCGCGGGACACCCATGCAAAGGGTTCGGCCTTTGATAGAGTTAGACACTTAGAAAAGGGAGAAAAGAGCCAGCCTAGCTCCCTCCTGCCTCCCGATACCGCTCCAGGAGCCCCTTGTAACCTTTTCGCCATAGTGACCATGCAGAGACCCCGCAGAGCAGCAGTAGGGGTGTTATCTCCCCGGAGAGCCCCGAAGCTGGGTAAGATTCGCCGGCGTGCATGTCTGCGCCTCATCCCGTTTCCAGGCACCGGCGACGTTCTACTCGCCCCCACCATGATAAGCCATCCGTTGGCATATGTCGCACCCAACCCCCGACAAGCTTCAAGCTGATCAAGACCTGCTGGCCGACAGATGGACCGAGGTCCTCGCGGCCGAAGAGTATAAACTCGAACGCCCCTCCAAGAGCTACCCAAAACGCAAGTTGCTCCCCTGACTAAAGGAGGAAGCATACATACCTTCATCACCAGCGCACAATACGGCCGACCGACCACCCCGTGGTCGCGACAGAGAGGCATCCAGGCCCTCCATCAAGACCGTACCCCGGCACCGCTCGAAAAGTACGAAGCCACGGGGGAATGCGCCGGACTTGCAGGATATATTGGAGGACAAGGCAAGACAATCCAGATCTATCTATGGATCACGTGGGTGCCCCACGACCCATGACGAATACCATCGCGCCGGATACAACAACTCCGGCCGGGCCGAACACAGCAGACAACGCTCTCTTGAGCTACGTAGTGATATTTCTCAATATAGAGGCGCTGCACACCCACTATGCTTCACATACGAAGTAATGGGTCATCAAATCCCTGAAGGGTTCAAACCCATCAACATTGAATCCTACGATGGCACAACAGACCCCGCGGTTTGGATCGAGGATTATCTCCTTCATATCCATATGGCCCATGGCGACGATCTCCATGCCATCAAATATCTCCCGCTCAAGCTTAAAGGACCAGCTCGGCATTGGCTTAACAGCCTGCCCGCCGAGTCAATTGGGTGTTGGGAGGACCTGGAAGCCGCATTCCTTGACAACTTCCAGGGCACATATGTGCGACCACCAGACACCGATGACCTAAGCCACATAGCAGCCAGACGAATCGGCCAGACAATTCTGGACACGGTTCTTGACAAAGAAAAATCAAATCGTCGACTGTCCGGATGCAGAGGCCCTCGCAGCCTTCAAACATAACATCCGTGACGAGTGGTTGGCCCGGCACCTCGGACAGGAAAAGCCAAAATCCATGGCAGCCCTCACATCACTCATGACCCGCTTCTGCGCGGGAGAGGACAGCTGGCTAGCTCGCAGCAACAACCTTAGCAAAAATGCCGGCAGTCCGGATACTAAGGACCATAATGCCAGGTCGCGTCGAAACAAAAACAAACGCCGCGTTAACGGCAATAACAATGAGGATACAGCAGTCAACGCCGGATTCCGAGGCTCTAAACCCGGTCAGCGGAAGAAGCCATTCAAAAGAACCACTCCGGGTCCATCCAATTTGGACCGAATACTCGACCGCTCTTGCCAGATACACGACACCCCCGAAAAGCCAGCTAACCACACCAACAGGGATTGTTGGGTATTCAAGCAGGAAGGCAAGTTAATTTCCGAAAACAATGACAAGGGGCTGCATAGCGACGACGAGGAAGAGACCCGACTGCCGAACAGTAGAGGACAGAAGGGTTTCCCCCCACAAGTGCGAACGGTAAACATGATATACGCAACCCATATACCCAAGAGGGAGCGGAAGCGTGCACTTAGGGACGTATATGCGATGGAGCCAGTCGCCCCGAAGTTCAATCCATGGTCCTCTGGCTCGATCACTTTCGATCGAAGAGACCATCCGACCAGTATCCGCCATGGCGGATTCGCCGCATTGGTTTTAGACACAATGGTCGATGGATTTCACCTCACTAGAGTCCTGATGGACGGCGGCAGCAGCCTGAACCTGGTTTATCAGGATACAGTGCGTAAGATGGGCATAGACCCCTCAAGGATTAAACCTACAAAGATGACCTTCAAAGGCGTCATACCAGGTGTTAAGGCCAATTGTACAGGCTCAGTCACACTGGAAGTGGTCTTCGGATCCCCGGATAATTTCCAAAGCGAGGAGTTAATCTTCGACATAGTCCCGTTCCGCAGCGGCTATCACGCTCTTCTCGGACGAACCGCGTTCGCAAAGTTCAACGCGGTGCCGCATTATGCATACCTGAAGCTCAAGATGCCAGTCCCTCGTGGAGTCATCACGGTCAACGGAAATACGGAACGCTCCCTCCGAATGGAGGAACATACAGCGACTCTCACGGCGGAAGTACAGAGCAGCCTTCTAAGGCAATTTTCGAGTCCGACCGTTAAACGACCGGACACGGCCAAACGTGCCCGGAGCAACATCAATCAAGACCACCTGGCACGTTCCGAGCACGCGTAGCAATGCGGCCCCAACCCCAGCCCTCGCATGATTGCAAGACCAGCTGTCCGCGTACATCATTACGCTCTGGAGATACCATGGGCATAGGGGGAGGGGCACGACCACAACAGGCCCAGGGCGCGGCTCGACCACATCAGGGGCTCCAAAGTGTGTCGCTATTTTCATTTTTATTTTCCTTCTTTTTACACACAGGACTCCGTTCATCAGAGGCCCTGTCCGGCGGCGCACCCGCTGAACTCATGATGCAACAGCCAGGGAGGGACAAAGGCTGCGACGAACACTCAGGTGGTCTCCATTATGAGCATTAAATTTGTTACACCAGTCCGCAACCTACCCCTGGAGGGGGACATATTTAAATAGTCCAATCCCTTGCTTAACGCACTACTTGTATCGTTCTGCACTCATGGTAGAATTCTTTAAATAAACAATGCATTATTTTTTGCCTATAATTGCATTACTTTTTATATATATATGCTTATTCTTGACATCTTGCACCCGTACATTTTGGTACGGCCAAATACACCAGGGGCTTATCTTCCCTGCATTATGGTGTGACAAGTCCGAACACTTTCACAAGTGCGGCACCCCGAACTTATAGCATTATATGCATCGGCTCCGAATCATGTCTTGGGTCAATAGTTGGGTTTGCCCGGCTCCCATGTTTTGGTACCTTACGTTCCGTTCTGTCAGCTAAGGTAGCACTGGGAGAACCACTGCGATTGCGCCCCGGTTGAGCTGGGCGAGCGCCTCAGTGGAGAAAGCTAAAACTGACTGTCATGATAAGGCGAGAGACTGGTCGCTGTTCGAGAGGTCTTTTCGAGTCCCTAAAGACTTATGCCGCTTCGAGCGAAGAACCGGATAATGTCCGGCCAAGGCATGGATAGCGCCCCGAACTCGGTCTTCCGAATACTAGGGGCTTCGCCGAAATTTAAAATTATAGAATTCTATGGCTAAGTGAGAGTGTTCAAGCATTATAAGTCCGGTTGCCTTGTTCGTTGTGTTGAGTGCCTCTCTAGATGGACCCAAAAATGGGAACAAGAGCGCTCAAGTTTATCCCGAACACCCCAGCACTCGTGGCATGGGGGCTAAAGCCGACGACTTGCCATCTCTCAGATTTAATAAACGACCGCACAGAAGGTAATATTTTAAATCAATAAGCATTGCTTAGCGCAGATGAACAAAGTTTTCAGCGCACAGGATAATAGATGGCGAGTTTACTCAATAATTACATCTCTGGGGCACTCATCCGCAATCTTGCAGGCACCCTTCAGGACAGTCTTATAGTACATCTCGGGCGTGCGATACTCCTTGCCCGCTGGCGGCGCGTCAGTGATAAGCCTCTCCGCATCCAGCCTGCCCCAATGCACCTTTGCACGGGCAAGGGCCCGACGAGCACCTTCAATACAGACGGAGCGCTTGATGACCTCCACCCAGGGGCACGCATCCACCAGTCGCCGCACGAGGCCGAAGTAGCTCCCAGGCATGGCCTCTCCAGGCCACAGCCGGACTATGAGGCCCTTCATGGCCTGCTCGGCTACCTTGTGGAGCTCGACCAGCTGCTTCAGCTGGTCGCTAGGGGGCACCGGATGGCCGGCCTCTGCGTACTGAGACCAGAAGACCTTCTCCATTGAGCTCCCCTCCTCGGCTCGGTAAAATGCGGCGGCATCGGATACACTGCGAGGCAGATCTGCAAACGCCCCTGCAGAGCTCCGAATTCGGGTAAGTAATAGGTAATTTACATTAACATGCTTGCTTTGCATGAAAAATGCCTTACCCGCCGTTATTTTCTTCACCGCCTCAATCTCCTGGAGGGCCTTATGGGCCTCGGCCTTAGCGGCTTTGGCACTTTCAAGAGCCGAGGCAAGCTCGGACTCTCGAGTCTTCGAGTCACGCTTCAATCTCTCATGCTTTTCCATGAGAGCCTGGAGCTCTTGCCGCACCTCCGCCACCCGCGCCTCCTGTTTCTCTCGATCCGTCCGTTCTGCGGCCACATTGCATTCGGCCGCGGACACGGCCTCCTTCGGGGTGGCCACCTCGTTCGTGGCCCCTGCAGTACCCACGTTATCCTTGTTATTTTCATTGCAACCAAAATCCTTTTCTGTAAGGTACAAATTTAAAGACGGTGTTACTCACCTTCTTTGTCCTCGAGCTACTTCTTGGCAAGGACGAGCTCTTGCTCGGACCGCTCGAGGTCCTGCTTCAACGCACCGACCTCTGCAGTCAGTGCGGCAGAGGTCAGCAGCGCAGCCTGCAAACCCATATTGACACAATTTTTAGCACTCCTGCGTATATCTTTTTTAGATCCTCAATCCAGTTTTTCTTACCGAACACCGAACCGAGCATCAGGGGCTACTGTCTATGCGGTAATACATTACATATTTTTAACTTCTTACCTCAAAGCCGGTTAGAAGGCTACTGCAGGCTTCGGTCAGCCCGCTCTTGGCAAGCTGAACCTTCTGAATCACCGCACTCATGATACTGCGGTGTTCTTCCTCGATGGAAGCACCTTTGAGTGCCTCCAACAAGTTGTCCGGCGCCTCCGGTTGGATGGAGGCTGCCGGTGTCACAGTCTTGCCCTTCTTGCGAAGGGGCCGCCTTCCGCACTCCGGAACCACTGCGGGTTCCGGCGTGGAGTCCGGCGCAAAGTCCGGGAGGCTGCCTTGTGGCGCCTCCAGAGCCTCCTCCTGATGGGTCCCTTCCTGGGATCCCACCTCGGCGTCCTCAGCGTCGCGAGGGGTGGAGGCAGTCGGGATGGAATCTACATCCGACGGAGCCAACGACCCGCTCGATGAAGCGGGGAGATCATCATCTGCCGGACTACAGGCAGTGTGCGGCATTAGAAGGACACTATGTGACACAAAAGAGAAATTACAAATCATTCAGGAATCCGGATACTTACGATCTTGCCGGAGGCCTGGCCTGGAGGGCCACTCTTCGTCGCCAACGTTGGCGTTGGCGGAGCTGTCCGGGGGAATAGTTCTTCCCCTCTTGGACCCTTCGGCCTCCCCTGTTGGGGAAGCCTTCCTTTTCCTCTCTCCTTCCTCTGGGAGAGAGTCCTCTTTCTCCTCCTCGTCTTCGAGGGAGGAGTCCGCCTTGGAGCCATCGGACAATGAGTCCGGCGCCGGGAACTTCTTCGAGTTCCCGTGGCCTTCTTCTTGGCCTTCTTCTCCGGCACCACATAGAGTGCCGGGATCAGCAGCCCCGTTAAGAGGGCGTCCGCTGGGTCTTCAGGGAGGGGAGCCGGACAGTCTACCTGTCCGGACGTCCTCTGCCAGTCCTGTCAAAGGCATTGGGAGTTTTAGATCCCACATAGAGTCAAACTATGAAAGAAAACAACTGTCCCATAGAGGATAACGAAGCTTACCTCACCGGCCGGGCGCTTGGTGCTGAATCCGCGATCTTCAGTCGCGGACGTGGGGGCTTCTCCGCCCTTGAACAGCACCCTCCAAAAGGCTTCATACGTCGTGTCGAAGAGCCCACTCAGAGTCCGGTGCTATGCCGGATCGAACTCCCACAGGTTGAAGGCCCATTGTTGGCAGGGGAGAATCCGGCCGATGAGCATGACCTGGATCACCCTGACAAGCCTGAGCTTCTTGTTCACTAGGGTCTGAAGACAGGACTGGAGTCCTGTCAGCTCCTCCGAACTGCCCCATAGCAAGCCCTTCTCTTTCCAGGAGGTGAGCTACATCGGGATACCAGATCTAAACTCGGGGGCCGCCGCCCATTTAGGGTCGCGCGGCTCGGTGATGTAGAACCACCCCGATTGCCACCCCTTGACAGACTCCACGAAGGCCCCTTCGAGCCAGATGACGTTGGGCATCTTGCCCAACATGGCGCCTCCGCACTCCGCTTGAGCGCACTTCACCACCTTTGGCTGGACATTGAAGGTCTTGAGCCACAAGCCGAAGTGGGGCTGGATGCAGAGGAAGGCCTCGCACACGACGATGAACGCCGAGATGTTGAGGATGAAGTTTGGCGCCAGGTCGTGGAAATCCAGGCCGTAATAGTACATGAGCCCCCGGACAAAGGGATGCAACGGGAAGCCTAGTCCGCGGAGGAAGTGGGGAAGGAATACGACCCTCTCATGGGGCCTGGGGGTGGGGATGAGCTGCCCCTTGTCGGGCAGCCGGTGCGCGATGTCGCCGGAAAGGTATCCGGCGCAGCGCAGCTTTTCAATGTGCTCCTCCGTAACGAAGGAGGCCAACCATTTGCCTCCCGCTCCAGACATGGTCGGAGAAGGTCGAGACGAGATGCGCGAACTTGGGCGCTGGAGCTCGAGTGCGCGGAGATGGATAAGCAGAGGAGGAAGAAGGCGTAAGTAAAAAAGGTGGATCCTTATCCCATTATATATGGGCGGACGAAAACTATACATCCCCACCGGCCTGGTAAAACTCGCTTATCTCCCAAGCGCCACCATCAATGGCGCGGTTGGGTTACCCACGTCCGTATTGATGAGAATCCCGGAATAAGGGGAACACGATCTCTGCTTCGACAAGACGTGCCAAGGAAACCGCTTCGCTAAACGCGCTGAGGTGGTATAATAAAAAACGATTCTAGTAAAGGCTTGGTGGTGGTGTGACGTCATGCCACAAAATACGTCAGCAGATTGAACTTGTGTACTTAATATTCTCTCTACGAGGGAATGTGGAAATTATTTTGCAGAGCCGGACACTATCCTGGTGTTCACAATCTTCTATGAATTATTCGGAGGAGGAACCCACCTTGCAATGCCGAACAATATGCGCGCCGGACTCATCGTCATTGAAGCCTGGTTCAGGGGCTACTGAGGGAGTCCTGGACTAGGGGGTGTCTGGACAGCCGGACTATCATCGTCAGCTGGACTCCAAGACTATGAAGATACAAGATTGAAGACTTCGTCCCGTTTCCGGATGGGACTTTCCTTGGCGTGGAAGGCAAGCTTGGCGATACGGATATGTAGATCTCCTACCATTGTAACCGACTCTGTGTTACCCTAGCCCTCCCTGGTGTCTATATAAACCGGAGGGTTTTAGTCCGTAGGACAACACAACCATTACAACAATCATACCATAGTCTAGCTTCTAGGGTTTAGCCTCCTTGATCTCGTGGTAGATCCACTCTTGTACTACCCATATCATCAATATCAATCAAGCAGGAGTAGGGTTTTACCTCTATCGAGAGGGCCCGAACCTGGGTAAAAACATCGTGTCCCTTGTCTCCTGTTACCATCCGCCTAGACGCACAGTTTGGGACCCCCTACCCGAGATCCGCCGGTTTTGACACCGACAGTTAGTATCGGTTGAGCCTAAGTTTTTGCTTCTTCACATGAGTTGTGCTATCCTTGCAATGCCATTTTATTTTTCTTTGCTTGCTGTTTGAATAAAATACGAAGATCTGAAATTATTAAATGAGAGAGAGTCTTCATATAGTTACATAATTATTTAGCTACTCATTGATCTTCACTTATATCTTTTTGGAGTAGTTTGTCATTTACTCGTGTGCTTCACTTATATCCTACGAGTAAATGGTTGAATAAGTTGAATGTCATAAATCTGAAATTATATATGTTTCATTTGCTTATCCCATGGGGAGTAATTACTTCACATATAAGAAGTAGAGGTTGTAAATTTATTGAAGGTTAGCAAGCATTGTATTGGTCATTTGAATAATTCATGAAAGAATATTGAAGGAAGAGAGCTTTCACATATAAATATACTATATTAGACATCTTTTATAATTGTGAGCACTCATTAAGCATGACATGCTAAAGAGTTGATGTTGGACAAGGAAGACAATGTAATGGATTATGTTTTCTCACGTCTCAGTTAAAGTATATTGTCATGGATCATTCAAACATGTTGAGCTTGCCTTTCCCCCTCATGCTAGCCAAATTCCTTGCACCAAGTAGAGATACTACTTGTGCTTCCAAATATCCTTAAACCCAGTTTTTGCCATGAGTGTCCACCATACCTACCTATATGCGGTATTTACCTGCCATTCCAAGTAAATTTGCATGTGCCAAACTCTAAACCTTCAAATAATAATCTGTTTCGTATGCCCGAATCGCTCATGTAGCGACTAGGGGCTGTCAGTATCTTCCATGCTATGTGGGTTATTCTCAAGATGAGTGGGCTCCGCTCATCATGCACGAGAAAAATGGCTGGTAACCGGGATGCCCAGTCCCATGATCAAAAGATCAAAATAAAATCAAAAATAATTGCAAACAAAACTCCCCTAGGTTTGATGTTAGTTGGAGGCACCCATTGTTTCAGGCAAGCCATGGATTGATGATTGTTGGTGGAGGGGGAGTAAAAATTTTTACCATTCTGTTTGGGAACCGCCTATAATGTATGTAGTATGGAAGATATTGGTAACTCTTGGTTGTTATGTTGACAATGAGATCATACCTCTCAAAATTATTTATCTCTATTTCAAAATTGAGTTCTGGCACCTATGCAAATCCCTGCTTCCCTGTATGAAGGGCCTATCTTTTACTTTTATGCAAGAGTCTAGGTGATCTTCACCTTTCCCTTTTTCATTTTATCCTTTGGCAAGCACCTCGTGTTGGAAAGATCCTGATATATATATCCACTTGGATGTAAGTTAGCATGAACTATTATTGTTGACATCACCCAAAGGTGAATACGTTGGGAGGCAACACTATAAGCCCCTATCTTTCTCAGTGTCCGATTAAAACTCCATAACCATTAGTGTTGCGTGAGTGTTAGCAATTGTGGAAGACTATATGATAGTTGAGTATATGAAGTTTGCTAAATCGCTCTGACATAGACCCTTCCTGAAAATAAGATGAATTGTAATTGTTTGATGACTAAGGATGAAGTTTGCTAGTTTATGGTCTATGCTTTCAACATGTGAGTTGCTTGTTACTTGTTCGTGAGGAGTTTTATGAGATGAACTACTGTTATGACATATAATCATGCTAAAAAGGTGATTGAAATTATCATTGATCAAACTTGTGCACCTACTAGCATTCACACTTCATAAATTCTTTCTTTTATCATTTACCTACTCGAGGATGAGCAGGAATTAAGCTTGGGGATGCTGATACGTCTCCAACCTATCTATAATTTATGAAGCATTCATGCTATTTTATTATCTGTTTTGAATAATTACGGGCTTTACTATACACTTTTATATTACTTTTGGGACTAACCTATTAACCGGAGGCCCAGCCCATATTGCTGTTTTATTGCCTCTTTCAGTATTTTGAAGAAAAGGAATATCAAACAGAGTCCAAACGGAATGAAACCTTTGGGAGCGTGATTTTTTGGAAAGGATATGATCCGGGAGACTTGGAGTTCAAGCCAGGGGAGGTTCGAGGAAGCCAGGAGATAGGAGGATGCGCCCACCCCCTGGGCGTGCCCCCTGTCTCCTGGGCCCCTCGAGGCTCCCCCGACCAACTTCTTTCGCCTATATAAGTCCACGTACCCTAAAAACATCAAAGACGAAGATAGATCGGGAGTTCCGCCGCCGCAAGCCTCTGAAGCCACCAAAAACCTCTCGGGAGCCCGTTCCGGCACCCTGCCGAAGGGCGAATCCATCACCAGTGGCCATCTCCATCATCCCGGCGCTCTCCATGACGAGGAGGGAGTAGTTCACCCTCGGGGCTGAGGGTATGTACCAGTAGCTATGTGTTTGATCTCTCTCTCTCTCGTGTTCTCTCTATGGCATGATCTTGATGTATCGCGAGCTTTGCTATTGCAGTTGGATCTTATGATGTTTTCCCCCCTCTACTCTCTTGCGATGAATTGAGTTTTCCCTTTGAACTTATCTTATCGGTTTAAGTCTTTAAGGATTTGAGAACACTTGATGTATGTCTTGCCGTGCTTATCTGTGGTGACAATGGGATTTCATGTGCCACTTGATGTATGTTTTGGTGATCAACTTGCGGGTTCCTGCCATGAACCTATGCATAGGGGTTGGCACACGTTTTCGTCTTGACTCTCCGGTAGAAACTTTGGGGCACTCTTTGAAGTACTTTGTGTTGGTTGAATAGATGAATCTGAGATTGTGTGATGCATATCGTATAATCATGCCCACAGATACTTGAGGTGACAATGGATTACTAGGTGACATTAGGGTTTTGGTTGATTTGTGTCTTAAGGTGTTATTCTAGTACGAACTCTTGAATAGATTGATCCGAAAGAATAACTTTGAGGTGGTTTCGTACCCTACCATAATCTTTTCGTTTGTTCTCTGCTATTAGTGGCTTTGGAGTGACTCTTTGTTGCATGTTGAGGGATAGTTATATGATCTATCTATGTTATTATTGTTGAGAGAACTTGCACTAGTGAAAGTATGAACCCTATGCCTTGTTTTCTATCATTGCAATATCGTTTACGCTCACTTTTATGATTAGTTACCTTGCTGTTTTTATATTTTCAGATTACAAAAACCTATATCTACTATCCATATTGCACTTGTATCACCATCTCACTAGTGCACCCATACAATTTACCATTGTATTGGGTGTGTTGGGGACACAAGAGACTTTTTGTTATTTGGTTGCAAGGTTGTTTGAGAGAGACCATCTTCATCCTACGCCTCCCACGAATTGATAAACCTTAGGTCATTCACCTGAGGGAAATTTGCTACTGTCCTACAAACCTCTGCACTTGGAGGCCCAACAACGTCTACAATAAGAAGGTTGCGTAGTAGACATCAATGGCATCTTCAGGCAAGTCATCAGGGCTGTGCCACAGAGGGTCATCCTTTTTGCCTGTGTAGGTGCACATCAAGCCGGGGCGGCGGCTCAATGGAATGACCCGCCAGGCAAGTGAAACCCAAACTAAATCGATGCCAATTAACCCATTTCCTAGAAGAGCTTTGATTTTAGCTAGGGTGGGAGCGAGTGTTTTGCGTTCGGCGGTCGTAATCTTGTCAGGAAGCTGATGGTTGGACCCAGGACGTAGAGCGCAAAAAACGGGCAGAGGGTTTTCATCATCCGGAGAAGTGTCTGGGCAATAAAACCATGTCTGGTTCTAGTGTTTGGGATGACTCGGCAGATTGGCATAAGGAAAAATTACGTCTCTCTGATGTTGGATCGAGACACCACCAATTTCCAAGCTCTGACCGTTGGCGCATTCATTCTGACGGTTCAAGTAAAATAGCTCTCTGAAGAGTAATATGGTGGGTTCTTCTCCAAGATATACTTCACTGAACACTTGGAAATTGCAAATGTTAGACACGGAATTGGGTCTGATGTGTTGAGGACGGAGGTCAAAGAAGTGTACACTACAAAAAAATACACTTCTGTGATGATACGTGTTTGTCACAGTAGGTCGCGTTTTTTGTCATGCATGTACATCCATGTTGATTTTATGACAGAATCAAGATAGTCATACCTGTGCTGTCGTAGAAGTGTTCCATGACATTACCAAAATTATCATCACGGAAGTGTCCACTTCCATGACGATAAATCGCGCGTCACAGAAATGCTTTTGTCAAGGGTGACCGACACATGGTATCCATCGTAATGGAACGCCGCTAAGCTATCGGGTCGGGTTTTGGATCCGATAACCCGTTAATAGCCCCGACCAATGGGGATTTTCCACGTGTAAAATCATCATTGGCTTGAGGAAACACGTGTCGGCTCATCATTGGGACATATGTCATCCACTCATTGGAGAGAAGGCGCCTATGATACATCGGCACGTGGCACGGCCCAACAGAGGCCCATTCCTGTGAAAAGGCCGGCCTGTTTGACTTGGTCAAAAGGTGGCGGGCCGGCCCATGGAAAGCCTGTTAACGGCTTGTTCGCATATAGCCCATTTACAACCCGCTAAACCAAGGCCCGTTACACCCTATCCGAATTAGGCCCAGTAGCATCATCTGGGCCATCCAATATGATTCCAGCCTGTTTTCACTTCTGGCCCATGTATGGCCCATGATGTCTTTCGGCCCATATGAGGCCCTTTGTAACTCTTGGCCCATTAACGGCCCGTGGTGAAACTGGCCCGTAATGAACAGTGTATCACTTTACACCCATTAACGGCCCGTGGTGAAACTGGCCTGTAATGAACAGTGTATCACTTTATACCCTTTAACGGCCTGTTATTCCGTTGGGCCGTTTCCAGCCCATGTTATCTTTCGGCCTTCTAAGAGCCCATTTATTCTTGGGCTCATTTCCAGCATTCGTTTACTTACGGCCTGTTACTGTCATTTTCTGCTTGTGGGCCAAATTCAGCCCCTGGTTACAGTCATCCCGTTTGTGGTCCATTAATACGTTGGGCCGTTTTCATAGCGTCATCAAATACGGCCTATTAACGATGGCCCGTTATGGTCGGCCCATGAACGGACAATTACAACTCTAGCCCGTTTACGACCATAATGCGGCCTGTTATTGGCCCGTGTTTGGCCAATCAATCATACAGCCCGTATAAGGCCCATTGATGATATGGCCCATAGAAGGCCCATTGTTTCTATGGCCCGTAGAAGGTCCACTATTTCGACGGCCCGTAGAAGGCCCACTATTTCTACGGCCCGTAGGAGGCCCAATGTCACTACAGTAAATATTAGCCCATGGTTATTGTGGCCTAGTTTTTAAAAATAGGTTATTGCAGCCACTAGCAAACCACGGAAAAAGAACTGCAATGACTACAAGCAAACAAATAAACAAGACAACTAGGAAATAAATAAGCAAGCAACTTATGCTAGTCTATCACGGCTATCACACATATTACATCCACTGGGCATCAAAGTTCGCCACCAGTGCAAATAAATGCGCAGACAAAAGAATATACAAAACTGAGAGCACTTCAGAAGGCACTAGGCCTGGCCAAGTCGGGCCCCCCAAACAGCCGAAGAAGATGAGTAGACCTTAGTTGTGTCAATGATAGATGCATCAACACTAGATGTATGGCATGATGGTGCGCACGATAGTCCTCTGACATCTTCATTGCATCTTTGACTTCAAGTCGGAGCTGAGATGAAGCAAGCCTTTCCGCTTTAAGTTGAGACTGAAGAAGTCGAACTGATTGAGGCAGTGACTGCACAGAGGTTGTCTCATACCTGCTGGTGAGTAGCTTCAACTCGCTGTCTTCATCAAGACAGGACCTTGGGGTCATCTCGCTGTCCACAAGATGGTTTGGCTCACTATCTTCCCTAAAGTTCTGCCTGACGTAAGAGATACGACTCTAAAAGAGAAACAAGGAGACACATAACAGGTTTTACAATTATATAAGCAAATAAATGGATCTGTTCTGCATAAGGAACATGTTTTTACAACTACAATTTGAAACTGGTAGTTATTGCAAACATCCAATCAGATGTAAACAGCAAACCAAACAGCAGTGGAGGAAATGATGCCTATCCAAATCTATACTAGAACAAAGTTTGAAGGCTTCAGAAGGATGAACTTAAATTACGTGTTAACACGGGCTGGACAAAGCCCTTCTCCATGTTGATGGAAGGATAATTCAATAAATTCCCCAAAGAAAATTCTTTATAAGCGTTGCCATTATTCTACATTTTGAAAGAGTAAATATAGATCAAATAATATTGGAAGAAACAGAGGATAATGAAGCTCAGGTGCAGACTGGTGATACATAATCAAATAGCAATTAATTAAGTACATCATTACAAGGCAAAAGGGAGAGATGTACTGACAAGAGCAATGCAGAGCCCAGTATTGTTGTGAGATCGTATGATCCTTTGAGCAAGGAGATTCATCGGAAATTAGTTTTCATACAAGAGAGAAGGTAAGGCACATGCAGAAATTTAGGAGTTCAAATTTTGAATTGATATCATAGACAGTACCTGACGCTGGGCTCTCAGCAGTTCTAATAGGGGTTTGGCCACTGGAGTAGGGGTAAAGTGTGGTACAGTTGGGCCTGTGTTTTCTGTGGCTGCTGATCTATGTGATTTAACAGGTATCACTACCTTTTCCAAATACCTAGTTTGTACTCCTTGAGGATCTGCACTCATCCTCTTCCGTTTGGACATCTATTACGAAAGAACAACATTTGACTGGAAAAACATAGTGTGACGACACATGGAATAGGTACAGAAAATGGATAGGTATGGCATATACTCATATATGATGCTTAAACTAAGCAGATGGTGTAACAAAGTAGAAGTGATGCAAGAGGTCAGATGCAAAATATGTGCGACCAATAAACTTTGCAAAGTTAGAGTAAGCACCTTGATGGGTGAATAAGATAGGCCATCCTCCACCAGGCCAAGTTTGTTAGCCAGTGGATTGTTCCGCAATATTCCTCTCGTGCGCCCATTCTCATATTCATTTTGATAATGTTCAATATCTGACATGCATGAAAACATAAAAACAAGTGAGATTTTCTTTGTAATGCAGAAGTGATTCTAATCCAATACTGCCTCCCTGTAAACCCCTTTGTGCTATCTCTGCAATTCTTTTAAGAGATGCCATGCATGCTGTAATTTGGTGTGTGCATTAATATAGTGTGGCCTACTAGTCAAAATATGAGAGCTCCAGAAGTGATGACACTTCGCAGATGACAACTTCAACATATAGTAAAGAAGAACAAGTCGACCTGACCTGACAGATTCAAAATATACTAATTAAGGGAGAACAACTCGACCTGACTAGTCGACCGCAAGAGAAGAGTACCATCTTAAAGAAGAGCAGAAGAGCAAGCAGATTGAAGATATTACAAGTCTTTAAATACAATGTCAGTTGGACACCCATGATGAACCAGAGAGCACAGAGAAATACTATTCTTTCCGGTCTCTCCATATGTGGCTCACATGAATTTCGAAACTAAAGTAGGAACATTTAGCTAACAAATTAAACATCTCTCAGTTTTACTAATATTAGCAATAATATCATATATGAATTTGTACAACTAAGCTTGTTTAGCTCGATGGGTGGAGCAGTGCTATTACGACACGAACCACGTAGGCTGATTGTGGTCATCATAAAATGGGGAAACCATAAGCATGATGATTACAGTGTTGACTGTGGCAGTGGGATGGCAGATCTGAAGCTGCAAACCGCACAAAGGGTAGTTAGCAACTGATGTTTGCTTTGAAATAACAACTAAGATTTGGTATGGACAAGAACGTACGGTCAACAAGTGACAAACAAATGCAATTATGCTATCTCTCTATATGTCGCGACATGCATCTGGAAACTCAAGTGGGACCTTTAGCTAACCAATTAAATGTGTCGGTTAACTAATATCAGTATCATATCCCAATCATATTTGAACAACTAAGCTTTCGAATTCTAAGTGTTGTGTTGTTTAGCTTGAAGGGTGGAGTAATGCTAGTACGACAGAAAGCACCTACGCAGATCATAGTAGAGTAGATAAAAAGGGAAAACCCTAAGCATCAAGAGAAAAATCAGGAAAGTGCAAGTAGCTGGACCAATGGGTGGCGCACATGCTTTTCGAAACGAATATAGGAACATTAGGTGACCAATTAAACGTTCTCTGTTTTAGTGATATGAGCATCATATCAGATTCGTATTTCAACACGTAAGCTTTGGGTTGAGGTCTTGAGGAGCAATACTAGGATGACACGAAGCACCTACGATGATGGTAGTTAATATAAAGGGGGGAAACCATAAGCTTTACGAGTATATTGCCCGTGCCATGGCGGATCTGAAGGTGCAAACCAGACAAAGTTACTTCGCAACCAATGTTTGCTTTCAACTAGCCACTACGATTTGGTACGGACAAGAAAAGTACAGTAAACAAATTACGATCTATTTTCCGGGTGAGATCAATAACTTAAGCACATATGGAAGAGTACCACCTCTCTTGCGACGGCGTGTAGGCCTATGCTGATACGTTGAGGGTGCTGCGGGTGCGATGGCTGTCGGTGGCGGGGAAGAAGACTTTAGACAGCAGACGGCCGGGTCGGGGGATATATCCTATTGCCGTGGACGAGGCGGTCATAGGAGCGGCAACGACAAGGTGGAAAACGACGCCGATGAAGCGAGAGGAGGCGATGAAAGGATCCTGGTCCAGCGCCGTGGATGAGAGACGTCCATCTCTTGTAGTGGACGATAGGGTAGGGGTAGCGGCTCCGGCAAGGTGGAGGATGGGCTGGCGGACGGAGGAGGCTGGCCGCAGTGTGGAGGTTGTCGTGCCGTCGACGGTTTATGAATGGGGAGATGGAGGGGAGGGGGGATCTCAAACTTTGGGACGCGCTTCTCTGAAATGTGGGAAAGTTACGAACTTATCCCCCGTTTAAAATTTCGGACATCGCGTCGGTTGGGGATAGGACGGTAATCTCGCATCTCCCAAATATTTGCCGGTAACTATTTCAGGCAAGGAGAGGGTGTTTTGCCGCCCACGGTTGGCGCCCATGGTGTATGAACAGGGCTGACAGGTAGGGCGGTTGTGTCACATCTGAGGGAAGTTACACATCTGCCCCTATTTAAAATATTAGTCTACATCGATTTCAGACGAGGAGAGTTTCTTTTGTCGCCCACCGTGTATGAATGGGGAAATGGAGGAAGAGACACATGTCTTTCGAACGAGCTTGAATCAAATGTGTTTTGCCGCCCATGTTTGGTGCCCACAGTGTCTGAATGGGCTCAGAGACCATCGTGTCTCGTCTGATTGAAGTTACTAGGCTACCCCTATCGACAGCAGTGTAAATCCGGTCGATAAGGATGTCAAGTGTCAGGGGTAGATAGTAATTTCCATCTCGCAAACACTTGCTTCGGGCAGCCCACAAATTATAGTGGTTATTTAGCCGCTTCGTTCAAAACTTGGGAGAATTAGCATTCATGTTTGCCCTAGGCCTTGGCAAACTAAATTCAAATCCAATTTGTATTTGATTACGAATATCCACAGATAATTCTATGTTTTGTTATTTATTTCTTCAAAACCACAACAAAGATTTATTCCACCTTTATATATGATTATGATTTAGAAATGCCGTGATCTTCGAATTCAGTAGGTTGGATACACTCTGAGTCAAACAGTTATTTCATCCAATACAATATGCTCACACGAAAAACAATTCACCTTATGTCAATCATACAAGTACTGAGGATTACCTCACCTAAAAAATTCGGATCATTACAATACATGGACAACATAGGGGGTCTTGAAACATAATCCATTCAGAGACATGACAGAACATGCAAGTACAATAATCTAATGACAATTTCAACTGGTATCTAAAGAAGAACCGGGACTACCTTGGGCTTCAGATAGCAGAAACAGCAGGACCTCCTCCATCTTCAAATGCAATATTCTTACTTCCTCCAATTCTTGGGTTGCTTGCATAATGTGTGCCGCTAATTCCGTAATTTCCAGCCTCAAGATAAAGATTACCTCATTCATGGCAGCCACACCATCTCTTTCTGCCTCTAGTAGAGCTTCAAGCACTATAATATCTGTGCTCAGACTACTCTCCGGCGGTGTTGCCTCTGAACTGCTACCATCTGGTAACATGGATGGGGCACTGCTTCCACAAATAGATTCTGGGGTTGTACATTGTGTGCTAGTGTGAATGGCATCCTGAAAGGTTTCCGCTGGACATAAGTAAGAGATAATTATTGTATGATCCAGGCAGTAAGCTTACATGGTAAATGACAGAAGAATTATTGCCGAGCATGGCAAGCTATATTTAAATGGTTCAAAGCAGCATCAGCCGAAAAGAAATTAAAATGGTAAGATGAAACTAGGGATGTAAGTGGCAAATAAACGACATCCGCCAGTCCCATCTAGTTAGTTTTTGCTACCTCCCTAGTTCATTTTCCTCAAAAAACAAAAACTCTTTTGAACTATCATACCACTAGTGGACTTTAATCGGGATTAAATGGGACCTAGTTGACATCCCTAGTTGAAAGGGAGTGTACCACCGCTATATTTAAGTTGCCAAGGCATCTAAGCAGTTGAAATAATCTAAGAAAGCACTTAACAGTGTGGCCTCATATAAACTACGAAGACAGCCTTGTGATGAAGTTGAGAGGAAAAGTTAAGGATTAAAATGTAATAGGCATGCATTTATTTATGATAGTATAGCAGGCACTGCTGACATATTGGCCAACTTAAGTATATCATAACAACAAACAAGCATTCGAATCAAGCAATACAGCAAAGCAGACAACTGAATTGTTTGTAATTCGGTAGGATTACAGGTTGAGGGCACAAGGCAAGAAAGCAGCCCACTCGCATTACATTTCACATGTACTAAAACACACTGGCTTACCATATGTTGCTATGAAGCCTCGCTGCTGTTGCAATGTTCTTTGAAGATATCATCAGCATTCCGTGGTTGCAAATCTAGTTGTTGTAGTTTATTCTGCACCCTCTATTTAGGTAAAATTAATTTTAATCGCATGCACTGGTCCGAATTGATCATCAATGGTTCATCTAAACTAATGAAAGAGGGTGTGTGCATACACGACAATATATCTGCTTCCCTTTATTTTTATACTTGTTCGAGGTGCCAGCCCCAAAAGAACAAATATTTTGCTTGATGAGGTTGGCAACTCCATAATTAATAGAAGCATCAAATTAGTCATGCAACTTGGGAAGATCAAGAACACACAAAACAAGTAATGAACAGAGGCTCGGAGCAGTGATGTAATAGCTAGCATAAGAAAATGTAGGGTAAAACGAACAAAAAGCAGCGGAACCACATGCTAGTTTGCTGATGTGTAATTAAGCATAGAGAACATTAAGCAGTCTGATGGAACCAACATGTGGCATCAGAACAACACCATTATCATAAATATAGCATTCAAGAAGTAAAATAGTAGGCAGTGATATCTAGGAAGTACAATAATACTCCCCCCGTTCCAAAATAGATGACTCAACTTTGTACTAACTTCAATACAAAGTTAGTACAAAGTTGGGTCATCTATTTTGGAACGGAGGGAGTACTTAGGACAAAACTAAAGCATATTAACTATATGTGCACTGGTATGTAATTTAGCACATGTAACATGTTCACTGCCAGAAGTATGGCCCTATAGGTGCAAGCAGAATAACGCGTCTTATGAAAAACTGAATGATGCCCTGAAGAAATTCAAAGGTGCGGTGCTTATGCTAGGAAAGTGAACGTAGGCACCAGCTGTTGGACAATAGTACCTGATTCTCGGCGGCGTATGGGTATCGTTGTCATACTTTATAGCTAAGGATCGTCGATGGTGCTCGTGTTGCGTTGAGTTTGGGCCGGCTATCGCCGTCGCTGAAGCGGCTGTCGACATACAAGAAAGCTCATCTGTGGTAAGTGAACAGTTGCACGATAAAGAGAAAAACCGAAGGAGTACAAATTGAAATAACCTGATGAGGCTGCGGCGTCGGTAAAGCAGGGCCGGTGGAGTTGAATATGGCGTCCGTGGAGCAGGTCCGGTGCAGTGGAGGAAGGCTTCGGCAGGGGCGTTGTACAGTGCTTTCGGTGAGGCGAATCTGTTGCGGCGGACGAGGGCTTGTATGAAGGGCCAGCGAAGGGGCGGACGAGGGAGTCAGTGAAGGGCCTACACTGTGGTGGACGAGGGCACCGGTTAAGCAGATCCGGTGCGGTGGACCATGATGGAGGTCAAGGAGATCTGGAGCGGTGGACAATCCAGCAGCTGAAGCGGCTCCGGTGAAGTGGTGAGTTGGCAGTTGGGGTTTCCAAGGTGCGGAAGGTAGATCCGGCGGGGTGTGAGGTCCACCGCTACGGCGGAAGACTAGATTCGCGGCTTGCCGTGGTTGGGGGGGGGTCGGGGAGGGGAAGGGGAGGGGCTCTGGGGAAGAATGTTGGGGGCAAAGAGGGGAAAACAATGGAGTTACCAAAGCAAACCTTTTCCGTTCATGTAGCAGGGGTAAAACAGGAATATCGCAGGGCTAAACTTTCGGGCGCGTGATATTTCGATGTGAGCAGGAAGTTTGAAAGCTTTTGGCGCCTAAAATTATAAGTACCCTGCTCTCGTACGGCCGACTATGATATCATGGCCGACAATTTGTTTGTTTTGCACGCAAGAAAAGTGCAAGTTTCGAAAATCAATGTCTCCAACTCGAAACTTAGATTGTCCATTCAATTCAAATATGGATCATTGAGCTACTACAAGCAAATACCATCATACGGTCCAATTAAAATGAAATTTCAAATGTGTTTATCCTAAATATGATGACAAAAGCAAAAATGTGTATGTGTATGAATAAAGTGGATGATTATAAAGTTTGAACATGCCCGTATGTGTATATCTCTAGGTTTGATATATGAATTTGAAATCATGAAATCCCGGCTTAAAAATGTACCTCTGTTTAAATGAATTACAAAAGCTAATGATGGAGTCGAATTCCAAAATTCCAATCTTAGGTTTGTAATTCTGGTACATCAAGGTATATCACGCATGTTCAAAAGTATCGTTATCTTATAGTCCAAACTGTGAAACAAATTGATCAACCATGAGTGCACAATATCCTAATTACGCTAAAGTCCCTCAAATATAGACACCTCACTCTTTATCTGAAGCCAACCACCCCTCGCCCCCCACACACACATAGAGAAGTCGTTCTCTCCCCCAAACACCAACACATGAGCACATTAACACCCCTCTCTCTTGTAAAGTCCAGACCCCAATATAGGTCTCTATCACTTTGTCTCTCGGGCATGCACACATCTCTTCCCTCACTCTCTAGGTCTCCCGCTATCTCTCTTACCCAAGCACACGCACTATGTAGAGTGTATATTTGCCATACACACAAAACGACGCCCCCAAACATCCATCTCCCTAGTTATGTGGTTCTCGCGCACTCACCTCACACACCACCCCCACTTCAAACAAGCACACTTTGTCTCCTTGTGCACCACTCTCCTCTTTCTATCTCTCCCACATGTGGACCCGCCCCAGCTCCTTCTCTGTATACATATATGTCGTGACTCTTTCCATAGCTCCCTAATGTATCATCATTCTCGATTTCGCACATTGTTCTCTACACCATCTATTCTAGATCTCTCATGAAGTCTCTATCACACACACGATGACTCGCTTCCCTTGCGTCTCCGTACATAGGCCAATTTCGAACAACATCAACATTGTCTCCCTATCTATACACCATTTATGGACACAAACGACCCCTCTCGCCCCCTCTCTTTCTCTCTCTCTCTCTCTGCCACTAGATCTCTCTCTCTCTCTCTCTCTCTCTCTCTCTCGCTCTCACACCCCTCTCCCGCACACACACACTCGATGTATCTTCCAAATAGTCTGCTCCCTGCTATGTCTTGAGCTTGCGTTGGTTTTCCTTGAAGAGGAGAGGGTGATGCAGCAATAGTAGCGTAAGTATTTCCCTCAGTTTTTGAGAACCAAGGTATCAATCCAGTAGGAGGCTCCTCAAAAGTCCCACGCACCTACACAAACAAACAAAGAACTCGCAACCAACGCAATAAATGGGTTGTCAATCCCTTCACGGCCACTTGCGAAAGTGAGATCTAATAAAGATAGTATGATAAGATAAATATATTTTTGGTATTTTATAATATAGATGCAAAAAGTAAAGATGCAAATAAAAGTAGATTGGAAGCAAATATGATAAGAGATAGACTCAGGGCAATAGGTTTCACTAGAGGCTTCTCTCAAGATAGCATAAGTATTACGGTGGGTGAACAAATTACTGTCGAGCAATTGATAGAAAAGTGCATAGTTATGAGATTATCTAGGCATGATCATGTATATAGGCATCACGTCCATAACAAGTAGACCGACTCCTGCCTGCATCTACTACTATTACTCCACACATCGACCGACTCCTACATGCATCTAGAGTATTAATTTCATAAGAACAAAGTAACGCATTAAGCAAGATGACATGATGTAGAGGGATAAACTCAAGCAATGTGATATAAACCCCATCTTGTTATCCTCGATGGCAACAATACAATACGTGCCTTGCAATCCTTTCTGTCACTGGGTAAGGACACCGCAAGATTGAACCCAAAGCTAAGCACTTCACCCATGGCAAGAAAGATCAATCTAGTAGGCCAAACCAAACTGATAATTCGAAGAGACTTGCAAAGATAACTCAATCATACATAAGAGAATTCAGAGAAGATTCAAATATTATTCATAGATAAACTTGATCATAAACCCACAATTCATCGGATCTCGACAAACACACCGCAAAAAGAGTTTACATCGAATAGATCTCCACAAGAGAGGGGGGGAACATTGTATTGAGATCCAAAAAGAGAGAAGAAGCCATCTAGCTAATAACTATGGACCCGTAGGTCTGTGGTAAACTACTCACAACTCATCGGAGGGGCAAGGATGTTGATGTAGAAGCCCACCATGGTCGATTCCCCCTCCGGCAGAGTGCCGGCGAAGGATCCAAGATGAGATCTCGCGGATACAGAAGGTTACAGCGGTGGAAATTGTGTTTCGTGGTGCTCCTAGATGTGTTCGGGTTACGTAGGTATATATAGGAGGAAGAAGTACGTCGTTGGCCGCCCGAGGGGCCCACGAGACAGGGGGCGCGCCCTACAGGGGGGGCGACCTGCTATCTCGTGGGAGCCTCGGCAGCTTCTTGGCTTGCACTCCAAGTCCTCTGGATCATGTTCGTTCCAAAAATCACGCTCCCGAAGGTTTCATTCCATTTGTACTCCGTTTGATATACCTTTTCTTCGAAATACTAAAATAGGCAAAAAAACAGCAATATGGGCTGGGCCTCCGGTTAGTAGGTTAGTCGCAAAAATGATATAAATGTGTGAAATAAAGCCCATAAACATCCAAAAGGGGTAATATAATAGCACGGAACAATCGAAAATTATAGATACGTTGGAGACGTATCAAGCATCCCCAAGCTTAATTCCTGCTCGTCCTCGAGTAGGTAAATGATAAAAGAGAATTTTTTGATGTGGAATGCTACCTAGCATAATTCATAATGTAAATTTCTTTATTGTGGCATGAATGTTCAGATCCAAATGATTCAAAATAAAAGTTCATATTGATAAAAGAAAATAGTAACACTTCAAGCATACTAATCAAAGTAATCATGTCTTCTCAAAATAACATGGCAAAAGAAAGTTCATCCCTACAAAATCATATAGTTAGGCTATGCTTCATTTTCGCCACACAAAGATGTTCCCAACTTCTATACCCCCTATGACAAGACAAGCAATTGTTTCATACTTAAATAATCTCAAACTTTTTCAACCTTCACGCAATACATGAGCGTGAGCCATGGATATAGCACTATGGGTGGAATAGAATATGATGATGGGGATTGTGTGGAGAAGACAAAAAGGGAGAAAGTCTCACATTGACGAGGATAATCAATGGGCTATGGAGATGCCCATCAATTGATGTCAACATGAGGAGTAGGGATTGCCATGCAACAGATGCAATAGAGCTACAAATGAAAGCTCAACAAAAGAAAACTAGTGGGTGTGCATCCAACTTGCTTGCTCACGAAGACCTAGGGCATTTGAGGAAGCCCATCGTAGGAATATACAAGACAAGTTCTATAATAAAAAAAATTCCCACTAGTATAAAAAAGATAACTTATGAGACTCACTATATGAAAAACATGGTGCTACTTTGAAGCACAATATATGAGACTCACTACATGAAGAACGAGGTGCTACTTTCAAGCACAAGTGTGGAAAAAGAGATAGTAACATTGCCCTTTATATATATATATATATATATATTTATATATATATATATATATTCTTTTTTTTCTTCTGGGCCTTTTTTTTCCTTTTGGCCTTTCTTTTTTTTCTTTTTTTTCTTTGGGCAATGTTCTAATAATGATGATTATCACACTTCTATTGGTTACAACAAAAGAATTACAACTCGAAACTAGAACAAGATATGACTCTATATGAATGCCTCCGGCGGTGTACCGGGATGGTGCAATGAATCAAAAGTGACATGTATGAAAAATAATGCATGATTGGCTTTGCTACAAATACGATGTCAACTACATGATCATGCAATGGTAATATGACAAAAGTAAAGTATGTCATGATGATGATAAACGGAACGGTGGAAAGTTGCATGGCAATATATCTTGGAATGGCTATGGAAATGCCATAATAGGTAGGTATGGTGGCTGTTTTGAGGAAGATATAAGGAGGTTTATGTGTGATAGAGTGTATCATATCACGGGGTTTGGATGCACCGGCGAAGTTTGCACCAACTCTCAAGGTGAGAAAGGGCAATGCACGGTACTGAAGAGGCTAGCAAAGGCGGAAACGTAAAAGTGCGTATAATCCATGGACTCAACATTAGTCAAAAGAACTCATATACTTATTGCAAAAATTTAGAAGTCATCAAAAACCAGGTACTACGCGCATGCTCCTAGGGGGATAGATTGGTAGGAAAAGACCATCGCTCGTCCCCGATTGCCACTCATAAAGATGCACAAGCCAGGTACACTTCATGTTTCAAATTTGTTACACAACTTTAACCATACGTGCATGCTATGGGACTTGCTAACTTCAACACAAGCATTCTTCAAATTCATAATCACCCAACTAGCATGACTTTAATATCAATACCTCCATATCTCAAAACAATTATCAAGTATCAAATTGTTCATAGCATCCAATTCACTTTCTATGATAGTTTTTATTATACCCAACTTGGATGCTCATCATTCTAGGACCAACTTTATGACCATAGCAAATACCACGCTGTTCTAAAAGACTCTCACAATAATATAAGTGAAGCATGAGAGACTAGTAATTTCTTCAAAATTAAGACACCACCGTGCTCTAAAAGATATAAGTGAAGCACTAGAGCAAAAACTATCAAGCTCAAAAGATATAAGTGAAGCACATAGAGTATTCTAGCAAATTCTAATCAAATAGGCTTCTCCCAAAAGGTGTGTACAGAAAGGATTATTGTGGTAAACTAAAAAGCAAAGTCTAATATAATACATGACGCTCCAAGCAAAACACATATCATGTGGCGAATAAAAATATAGCTCCAAGTAAAGTTACCATTGAACGAAGACGAAAGAGGGGATGCCTTCCCGAGGCATCCCCAAGCTTAGGATTTTGGCTATTCTTGAATATCTTGGGGTGCCATAGGCATCCCCAAGCTTAGGCTCTTGCCACCCTTTATTCCATAGTCCATAAAGGCTTTACCCAAAACTTGAAAACTTCACAACACAAAACTCAACAGGAAATCTTATAAGCTCCGTTAGTGAAATAAAACATAACCACCACATAAGGTACTGCAACGAACTCATTCTTTATTTAATTTGGTGTTAAACCTACTGTATTCCAACTTCTTTATGGTTTATAAACTAATTTACTAGCCATAGATGCATTGAAATAAGCAAACAACACATGAGAAACAGAATCTGTCAAAAACAGAACAGTCTGTAGCAATCTGTAACTAATGTAAACTTCTGGAACTGTAAAACTCCTACCAAAATAGGAAGTCCTGGAAAATTTGTTTATTTAACAGCCGTAAAAAGAATAAACGCAAAAGAACATTCATGTGATTTAACAAAATTATATTCGTGCGCGAAAAGTTTCTGTTTTTCAGCAGAATCAAATCAACTATCATCGTAGGTTATCCTATAGGTTCTACTTGGCACAAACACTAATTAAAAGGTAAAAACACATATAAACAGAATGTAGATGCAAGATTTATTACTAAACATGAGCAAAAACAAAAAACATAAAGAAAATTGGGTTGCCTCCCAACTAGCGCTATCGTTTAATGCCCCTAGCTAGGCATAAAAGCAAAGATAGATCTAACGAGTGCCATCTTTGGCACTAAATTCGTAAGTAGCCCGCATAATAGATTCATAAGGTAATTTGACTTTCTTTCTTTGAAAGTGCTCCATGCCTTTCTTTAATGGAAATTGGAATCTAATATTCCCTTCCTTCATATCAATAATCGCACCAATCGTTCTAAGGAAAGGTCTACCAAGAATAATAGGGCAAGAAAGATTGCAATCTATATCAACAACGATAAAATCTACGGGCACCAAATTTCTATTTGCAACAATGAGAACATCATTGAACCTTCCCATTGGCTTTTTAATGGTGGAATCCGCAAGGTGCAAATTTGAAGAGCAATCATCAAGATCATGGAAACCTAGAATATCACATAAAGTTTTCAGAATCGTGGAAACACTAGCACCCAAATCACACAAAGCAAAACACTCATAATCTTTAATTCTAATCTTTATAGTAGGTTCCCACTCATCATTAAGTTTTCTAGGTATAGAAACTTCCAAATTAAGTTTTTCATCATAAGATTGCATCAAGGCATCAACGATATGTTTGGTGAAAGCTTTGTTTTGACTATAAGCATGAGGAGAATTAACAACAGATTGCAACAAGGAAATACAACCTTTTAAAGATCAATTATCATAATTAAATTCCTTGAAATCCAAGATAGAAGGTTCAATATTATTAGAAGTTGAGGACTCTCCAATCTCACTTTTACCAAATTTAGCATTAAGATCTAAAGACACTGAATTCTCTCCAAAGTTGATTCATCATCAGTCCCATAATCATCAAAATTCATATTGAAAAACATAGATCTAATAGGAGATGCATCAATAACTTTAATATCCTCATCATTATTTTCATGGAAACTAGAAGAACACGCTTTTATAAAGCTATCTTTTTTAGCACACAATCTAGCAGTTCTTTCCTTGCACTCGTCAATGGAAATTCTCATTACTTTGAGAGACTCATTGATATCATGATTAGGAGGAGAAGGGAGAAGATCTATGTTTAAGAGAATCAACATCAAGCGAAAGTCTATCAACGTTCCTAGCCAAATCATCAACTTTGAGCAATTTTTCTTCAAGCAAAGCATTAAAATTCTTTTGAAAAATCACAAATTCTTTCACACTATTCTCAAAATCAGAGGGCATCTTATTAAAATTACCATAAGAATTATTGTAGGAATTTACATAATTATTAGAGGAATTACTAGGGAACGGTCTAGCTTTAAAGTTTCCTCTATAAGCATTGTTTCCAAAACTATTCATACCAACAAAATTCACATCCGTAGATTCATTATTATTCTCAATCAAAGAAGACAAATGCATATCATTGGGATCAAGAGGAGTATTTTTAGTAACAAACATCTTCATAAGTTCATCCATCTTTCCACTCAAAACATTGATTTCTTCTATAGCATGCACTTTTTTACTAGAAGATCTTGCGGTGTGCCATTGAGAATAATTAGCCATAATATTATCAAGTAGTTTTGTAGCATCTCCTAATGTGATTTCCATAAACGTGCCTCCCACGGCCGAATCTAAGAGATTTCTAGAAGCAAAGTTCAAACCGGCATAAAATTTTTGTATGATCATCCATAAATTCAAACCATGAGTAGGGCAATTGCGAAGCATCAATTTCATTCTTTCCCAAGATTGGGCAACATGCTCATGATCAAGTTGTTGAAAATTCATAATATCGTTCCTAAGAGTGATGATCTTAGCGGGAGGAAAATACTTAGAGATAAAAGTATCTTTGCACTTGTTCCAAGAATCAATACTATTTTTAGGCAAAGACGAAAACCAAACTTTAGCACGATCTCTAAGTGAAAATGAGAACAACTTCAATTTGACAATATTGTTATCCGTATCTTTCTTCTTTTGCATATCACACAAATCAACAAAATTGTTTAGATGAGTAGCGGCATCTTCACTAGGAAGGCCGGCGAATTGATCTTTCATAACAAGATTCAGCAAAGCAGTATTGATTTCACAAGACTCAACATCACTAAGAGGAGCAATCGGAGTATTAAGGAAATCATTATTATTGGTATTCGAGAAATCACACAATTTGGTATTATCTTGCGCCATGGCAACAAGTAATCCAACACACAAGCAAACAGAAAAAGGCAAGCGAAAGAGAGAGGAGGAGATTGGGAAAGAGAGGGCGAATAAAACGGCAATGGTGGAGTAGGGGAGAGGAAAACGAGAGGCAAATGGAAAATAATATAAATGCGAGGGAGATGGGTTTGTGATGGGTACTTGGTATTTCTTGACTTGAGCAAAGACCTCCCCGGCAACGGCGCCAGAAATCCTTCTTGCTACGTCTTGAGCTTGCGTTGGTTTTCCTTGAAGAGGAGCGGGTGATGCAGCAATAGTAGCGTAAGTATTTCTCCCAGTTTTTGAGAACCAAGGTATCAATCCAGTAGGAGGCTCCTCAAAAGTCCCATGCACCTACACAAGCAAACAAAGAACTCGCAACCAACGCAATAAAGGGGTTGTCAATCCCTTCATGGCCACTTGCGAAAGTGAGATCTAATAAAGATAGTATGATAAGATAAATATATTTTTTATAATATAGATGCAAAAAGTAAAGATGCAAATAAAAGTAGATTGGAAGCAAATATGATAAGAGATAGACCCGGGGGCAGTAGGTTTCACTAGAGGCTTCTCTCAAGATAGCATAAGTATTACAGTGGGTGAACAAATTAGTGTCGAGCAATTGATAGAAAAGCGCATAGTTATGAGATTATCTAGGCATGATCATGTATATAGGCATCACGTCCATAACAAGTAGACCGACTCCTGCCTGCATCTACTACTATTACTCCACACATCGACCGACTCCTGCTTGCATCTAGAGTATTAAGTTCATAAGAACAGAGTAACGCATTAAGCAAGATGACATGATGTAGAGGGATAAACTCAAGCAATATGATATAAACCCCATCTTGTTATCCTCCATGGCAACAATACAATACGTGCCTTGCAACCCTTTCTGTCACTGGGTAAGGACACCGCAAGATTGAACCCAAAGCTAAGCACTTCTCCCATGGCAAGAAAGATCAATCTAGTAGGGCAAACCAAACTGATAATTCAAAGAGACTTGCAAAGATAACTCAATCATACATAAAAGAATTCAGAGAAGATTCAAATATTATTCATAGATAAACTTGATCATAAACCCACAATTCATCGGATCTCGACAAACACACCGCAAAAAGAGTTTACATAGAATAGATCTCCACAAGAGAGGGGGAGAACATTGTATTGAGATCCAAAAAGAGATAAGAAGCCATCTAGCTAATAACTATGCAGCCGTAGGTCTGTGGTAAACTACTCACAACTCATCGGAGGGCAAGGATGTTGATGTAGAAGCCCTCCGTGGTCGATTCCCCCTCCGGCAGAGTGCCGGCGAAGGCTCCAAGATGAGATCTCGCGGATACAGAAGGTTACAGTGGTGGAAATTGTGTTTCGTGGTGCTCCTGGATGTTTTCGGGGTACATAGGTATATATAGGAGGAAGAAGTACGTCGGTGGCCGCCCGAGGGGCCCACGAGATAGGGGGCGCGCCCTACAGGGGGGGGGCTCCTATCTCGTGGGAGCCTCGGCAGCTTCTTGGCTTGCACTCCAAGTCCTCTGGATCACGTTCGTTCCAAAAATCACACTCCCGAAGGTTTCATTCTATTTGGACTCCGTTTGATATTCCTTTTCTTCTAAATACCGAAATAGGCAAAAAAACAGCAATATGGGCTGGGCCTCCAGTTAGTAGGTTAGTTTCAAAAATGATATAAATGTGTAAATTAAAGCCCATAAACATCCAAAAGGGGTAATATAATAGCATGGAACAATAAAAAATTATAGATACGTTGGAGACGTATCACTCCCCCCGCCCGCACCCGTGCTATCCCGCTACTACACATGTCACACCATTCCCCCTTCCATTATACTAGGTTTACATGATCAATGGTCTCTCTACTCCACATATACACACTCCCTCTCACACACAAACGCGTGCACAAACACACACAGACACACACAAACATCAATTTATCTGGATCCTCATCTCTCCCCATGTCCGCATGTGTATCTCACACACTCACTCTCTAATTATGTATATGTGTCTCCACGTTAATTACACAACACAAAGCCCCATGTACATGTCTCTCTCTATCCTTCACACACATAGACACAAAGAATCTGTTATCATTGCCTCAGTCTCTAACATATCACACACGCACACTGTCTCTCTCTCTCGCAAACATGCTCCACAAGGGTTTCCCTGTGAATAACTTAACGTCTATTCATCAACAGTCATGGCAGTACGACGAACACGAGATGTAAAAAAGAATAAATCTACACGTGCTTAGACCACCTAGTATGACTACTAGGACTAGAGCAAGCCAAAAAGCGCGCCGCCGTCACCCCCTCATTATCGGCGACGGGAAAATCTTTGTTTTACATAGTCGAGAAGTCATTGTGCTAAGGCCCCACATGTCGAGGCGTTGAATAGAATGTAGATGCTAGTTTACGGAAGCAAGTATCGATAATACGTTTGTATCTCCATACTTATATTTCTCCTCTTATAAAAAAACCGAGTTGGTGATGATGGTACGTGTGCCATCTTGCAATATAGACCGTCTGATCTATATCTGTCGGATGGAAATTAAACTAAAAGATACCCGCACCCCTCTCCACATTTGCAGACAAGGCCTTCCCCCGTTCATCCTTATCTCCAACAAACCTCATTGTTGAGCAATTAAGAAAGGAAGCCTCTGGAACAAACTGGCCTGGTGGCCGCTGCCGGCATCGTCAATCCCCATGCATCCGCTCAGTCCAACCACCAATCATCACCACACCCCACTCCTCTTCACCTTATCTCATATTTCTCGAGATATCATTAGTTTTTACACATGGGATTAATACTACAAGGGTCAATCACAACAAGTGTTTTATAGAAAAATGCATCCGTGCAATGCACGGATCTTGCTAGTACTCCTACACAAGACTAAGTTGGTGATGGTGGTGTGTCTGCCATCCGTCATTTCTGACCATTAGATCTACATCTAATGACTGTGAGGTAAGTTGTTGCCTTTTCTCACCGACATCCCACTTGTCTACCAATTTGCAGAAAAACCCATAATTAGTATCTTAAAACCAACCACATCCCGCCCTGACCTCACCAAAACAGCCCAAGGAATATATTCTAATTGAAACATAATATATCTCTAGTGACATATGTATATAAAAATTAGAGTGTTTTGTATCAAGTTTGTGAATAAGTATTACTCTAATTATGATTCGTTGCAACGCACATGAACATTGCTAGTATTTCCAACCATGCATTTTTTTCCTAGTATTCCATAGTTTCGAGTTTTCCATCAAGATATTAGTCACTCATGGTTGATATTTACTTTCAATCATGTACACATATGCACTATGTAACTAGCCTTGCTTATTGGCTTCCAAAGCTTAACTTTCACTCCTACTTACAATATGTAGAGTATTTAACAAAACTACCACTTTCAACCAGCTCTAGGAAGAATCTATTGTACAAAAAATAGCAAAAACATACCCGAAATTTCTTAATCCACGCCAAAAACTACTACCTAGTACTCCTACCGATTAGGTTCATTTAAACCCATTTATGACAGGGTTGACCCACACGTCTGTGCTGACGAGGCAGCTTAAACCAACACATTTTGTTTGACCGTTGACACGAGGGACCCACATATGACCTTCTATCCTATTATTCCCCCTCAAATCATTATTTTTCCTGAACATTACTTCAAACAGTACTGATGCGTGTTCGTCGGTGGCGCCGGTGATGAGCTAGTTGGTCACCGCTCCGCCGGATGGGTCGGACGCCGCGCTGGCCTCCGCACGGGTTGGCAGGCTGGCCCGAGCGTGACTCACGAGCGAGCAAGCCGCCGCGCTGGCCTTCGCTCAAGCCAGATGGCTGGCCTTAGCGCGGAGCATGCAAGCAAGCCGCCGCGCTGCCATGCCAATATAGCTAGCAAACCTTGTAGACAAGCAGCTGGACGAAGCTATCTTGGCTAGCTAGCGGCCGCGAGCGCCGGACGGAGCTAGCATCCGGGCTGCCGCAACATGGGCTCCGCACCGCCGGCGGTTTTGACCTCGCCATCTGCCGGCGGCGATAGTTGCGTCCCATGGCCGAGGATGACTAGGTGGATGGGCCGGAGGTAGGAGGTCACTCGGGGATTTTTGTGCAGACTGACTTGTAGGTCCCACAAGTCATAACGCCCGGTCTAATAGAAGGCATTGACTTAATGGGCGATATGGGCCCTGTCAAAGGTTAGAGTTAGATTCTAACCCGAACTAACTGTAACCAAAGTGTTGTTTGGATGGCAGGGTTAGATTGACAACAAATGTATCCAAACAGGGCCATGGGTTGAAACGTGCCTATAACGGCACTTTGTAGAGTAGTCGTTTCTTGGTAGGGCTGGTTGGTAAGAGCATGTACAATGGTTGATAAGGTAGTCTTATCTTAAATATGCCATGTATGCAAGTGGTAGTAGTTTCTTGGCATTTTAGTGGTTTCTTGCATTATTAGGGGTTTCTTGTAAGGAACAATGTACATACTACTAGCGACAAAAGGCGATTCTAGGTTGCGTTGTACTCCAACGAGTACTACTAGTGGTCGCGGGAGTGTATACCTCGTTTGGTGGGTTCAATCCCGGCCGAACGCACGACGGCCTTTTTTTAAATAGTACTACACTTTGCTGCGAGCCAATATTTTACACGGGTAGTTTGAGTTTTGAAGTCAAACGGACGTGCGGCCCCACAATCTGGGTGCACTGGATAGCCTAGCCATGTGAACGGGTTTTCCTTCCCAGCATCCCGTGGCTCGCGTGCTCGCCCTAGCCGCACCTCGCTTGCAGCTTCCTCATCAGCTAGGCATATTTAAACTAGCGCCTCCCAGTTAAGCCCGAGGAGCCGGAAAAGCCTGGCGGGGCATTGGGAACTATGCAATATGGCTTTGTACGTAAAGTGCTCTACTACTACTCTGTAGCTTGTGGCGTTGCACGCATGGACTTCACTCCATTATCGGCTCTACTATAAAAGAAATTCCTCTTGACGTGTTTTTTTGAAATGGAGGCAAAAGCTTTGCTTCATGTCATTCATAAAGAAGGAACTACTAACAAAGTTCGACGAGATCCATTACACCTCCACAAATGGAAGCGAAAAGCCTAGTCTCGCTGTATCAAATAACTCAAATGTTCTGCCCCCGCAGTAACCATCGCTGATAAACAGGCTGCTAGTGTGTGCGTGAGAGGAGCGGCTGAGTAGGCCAGCTACGTGAGAGGAGCGGCTGAATAGAGCACCGAGAGTACCCACTAGGCCACTACACAGGTGTACTTTCCCTACATTGATAGTACATCGATGGTTCTGGAGAACAGTAGTACCCTTCACTTCCAACTATAGCTCCTTGGCCCCGAGATTCAAGAGTTCAAAACTGGTGCACTATTCTAGACTAGATTAGAAGTACAGTACGAGTACGTACTCCTCCGTCACATAATGTAAGACATTTTTTGACACTAATTGGCGTGTACAAAAAATGGCAAAAACGTACCCAAAATTTCTTAATCCACGCCAAAAACTACTACCGAGTGCCAAAATTTCTTACTAGTGCTATTATTTACAGTATAATGCAATCCCATAACGTTCCATAATGCTAGTACTAGTAGTAAATAATAGCCTCACCAAGCTTTTAAATAGCGGATAGCGGACTGGTTTCGGATTAGGCTCCACATAGCAGAATGCGGATAGCGGGCGATATTGCGGGCGCTATATCCACATCGCCAATTTTTTAAAAACACTCATAAATTTGAGATTGTTGTGTATATTTCTAGGCCATTGACAAAAATATGACACCTAATTTGAGAAATCATCATTTATACAAGAATATAAGCTATAATTGAACAATGTTTGGTCGTGCAACCATGCAAGCAAGACACATTTACAACAATGTATTACACAACAGAAAAACAAGGACGTATATAGCGGGCGATATTGTGGATAACGGACGATATAGCGGTCTAACAAGTGATATTGCGCCTGCATCATGACAACACGCTATTTTCTATCGCAATCATAAACTAATAGCGGCAGGGTGACACTATCGCTATTGCGGATGCAATAGCGGAGGTAGCGGATGCTATTTAAAAGCATGAGCCTCACCCCTTCGCTAAGGAACGATCTACAGTTGGAAGGGACGAGGCCCTGCAGTTACTATGCACTTATCTCCTCCTCGCCAGTTCCCCTCCCCCGAAGAGAAGGCACTTCGTCGCTTCTCCCATGGATTCGCTAGGCGGTTCTCCTCCTCGTCGGGGCTGGGAGACCTTGGACGACGATCCTCTGGGAGAAATCGCACGCCACTCCGACGTCCTCACCGCCGCAAGACTCGGTGCTTCCTGCACCAACTTTTTCAAGATGGTGCTTAAACAGGCTTGGGAAAAGGCCATGCTTGTTGGTCTTCCATGCGTCCTCGAGGAGAAGGTTCTTCTATGGGACAATCCTTTGAACAGTCCATGGCCATGGTTGCACGTTGACTCCACTACAGTTGCCTACGTTGAGAGGTAGTCGGATTTTGTCCGATGAGCAGGTCAGTAATGGAGTTTGATCATGTAGTACTTAGTTATTTCATTTCCATCCCATAATTTCTCTGCTGCCAACCGTCTTACATATAGGTTTGGGTCGGTGCCAATGAAGATTGGCTTGCATACCTCCAGCTGGATACCACTATCATTTTGCACAACATCCATAGCAGTGCGGCCGTTTCGGTAGACCCCTTCTCCACCATTAGGATCGGCCTTCCGGACTGGCTGGGCTTGAATACGTATGATGATGCCTACATGAGATTGAAGAAGATAGCAATTGCGGACCCGCCGACAAAGTGACGCGGCTACGGCGATTACTATCTCATTGCGGTGTTCGACATAAGGATTGCCATCAACGCAAGAGGCAGTAACGGCAGAGGCTGGCGAATGTTGGTGGCGGCAGATTTGTACCCCTACACGTTTGAAGACGCCGTACGCCATCTAGACCGCATCTTCGCAGTGACAAGCCAGGGGACTTGTTTCATCTGGTTGCCATCCTACGGTACGGGAGATTACAAACAGAATTCACAAACCATCATTTGCATCCCTAACGGTACTCCATTATTTTGTAGGGACCAGTCATCCCCCGATCAAAATAAGATCGCTGATCCTGGATGTGCATTTGCATCCGCGATTCGGTATAACTTGGAACCTTGTAGCCGACTTTGGCATATTGGGTTCAACTATCTTAGCAGTCGTTACCCATGGTACCACTGATGTGCAACATGGTCACACAATCTACCACGACCGGACCATCACCATCTACCCAGGTATTCCATTTTTAACCCTCTCGCCTTCTCTTTCATTGTTGTACTAGTAGTATACTTAGTAGTACTAGTAGGAGTACTTTTTACCATGGAGGACGCGTATAGCTAGCTAGGCCCTTCAAGACTTGAACCCACTAGCTGCCACCATTTGTGTTTTTCCATGTCTTACTATCTCATCCATGTAGCCAAGAGTGGCTATATATAATAAGTCAGTTATTTTACTTCCTCTATACCGGAGTAGTACTATTTGCTGCACAGTATTACTGACCGCCATATTTGAGCACAACATTATTATGCATGGACCTTGACTATGTACGTCACCATGTGTCCAGATCTGAGATGCCGCGTCTACCAGATGAACGGCGCCGAGTTCGACCCCCTTGATGCTACGTGGGTGCCGAGGAACACTCTTGGAGAGTACTCGCTTTTCATCGGGGGCAGCTACCCCATTGTAAAGCGGATGCCACCTTCTGTGCACGACAAGGAAGGCCTTCCGTTCATGAAGCATGGTTGTGTCTTCAGTGCACACCGCCGGATGAATGACATGCTGGGACACGCTATCCCTGATTTATGCCGCTTCAGCTTGGATGAGTCTCCATCGTGTGGAACCGGACTAGAAAGCTGCGACAATGATTACCGTTGCCCACCGCTATGGATCGTGCCATCCATGAAGAACACCTGGGACTGGAACCTGGAGGAGGACATGTAGCCCATCTATAACGTGTAAGTGGAGTATGGTAATTGTGAACGGTAGCGCTGTGAATATATGTAGACTAGTCGTGCACAAATTTATCACATGAATTGGAGATGAACTTGTGTGGCATACTGGCATTTGTCCTTTAGAATTTATTACTCGTAAATGTGTTATGTGTACGTGCAACTTGTGTGGTTGTTGCACGGGCTCCAACACGCTCTTTGAGAAAAAAAGGTTGCACAGCTTTGGATATACGTGACGTGGCGGCATCATACAGTAGCATCATTCGCTATAGTTGTAGTACACTCCTACTAGGACGGCAACTCTTATAAAACCTTGCGCCTGGCTCTTTGCCTCTTCGGGAGGTTCAACAGTTCGTATGCATGTGAACCTTGCACTTGGCTCTTCGCCTCTTCGGAAGGTCCAACAATGATGATACTACAGTACAATATGCTTCTGGCAATCTGACACCGATTGAACTGCTGCACGTCCACCGCGAGGGCGAGGGAGAGGGAGAGGGAGAGGGAGAGGGCGCTGTAGTCAAAACCCTCTCCTCGTCCTACGAACCACCGTTCGAGCTGGCGAGGGAGAGGTGTAGTAAGCAAGCTTCTCCTCATTCGGCGAGTTGACGGGACACATCAAAGCAGTACTAGTCCATACCGCGTCCTTTCCGATTAATATGGCTTAATTTGAAACGAGAAAAATACACTGGCGGTCAACGTATGTAACAATACGCTCTTTATGGTCACTATATATAGTTTTGCGGTGATTATACGATCACTAGCTCATCGTAGAGCACCTGTTGCACCCTACTGACCGGCCACATAGTCGACGTGGCACTTTGTTGACTGGATAAATTGTCACCTGGTTTCTGGGTCCCATCTGTCAGTTGGCAGAGCAAAGAAATCAGTTAAACAAAACTTTACGCAGGCGCGACATGAGTCCAACCCTTGTGCGCGAACCGCCCTGGCTGTGTATGTGAGTGCATGCACGTGTACTCCCTCGGTCTTCCAACAAAGAGTGTACATCGGCTATAAAACAAAGAGTGTAGTACATGATGTACATCTACACTTCCAATGCATTTAGCCTTTAATCTAAATCGATATTGATTGACTAATGCACCAACTTGTGCTCTAGGTATAGGCTACATGTCTATCCTTAATTACAGCATGCACCGGCCTTCATTTAATCTTCTTCTCTCAATGATTGCATGCACACACAATTTTGCTACTTTTGGGCGTTAATTATGCCCTGGTCAATGTGTAAATCTCCAAATGTACAGTCTTTCACGGACGTAGGGAGTAGGTTAAGCACTTGAGCGTGAGCGTGTGTGTTGCGTCGTGTGCTGTGTGCCGCATGGGTGCGTGAGTGTTGCATGCGTCCATGTGTATGTGTGAGTGTTGCATGTTGCATGCATGGGGCTTACTCTCTCCCATTGACATGTTCATATTTCAAGCCTCCTCTGCTCCCTCCATATGGTGATACTCCCTCTGTTCCCAAATACGGAGTAAAAGCCTCCCTCTGTTCCCAAATACGGAGTATTTATCTTTCTACAGATTTCAAGAAGTGACTAGGTACGGAGCAAAATGAGTGAAGTGAGCGTAGAGGCATAGGGATACTGTAGAAAGGAAGTCTTCGCGATCCATTATTCCCCATCTCGGTCAAAGAGAACTATTCAACTAGTCTTCGCATTGAAGTGACAATACACGCTGCAGCAGATGGGGCACGTAATTAATAAGCTGAACCAGCGTGTTGGTGTTACTAAATTTGCCTTACCCAGTACTGCCATCATGTTTGTCAGTAGAGCACCACTACTAGGGAAAATCCTAGCAGCAGCGCGGGTTCTAGGTATATCAGTAGCGCAGGGTCCGACGCTACTAATAAGGCGCTACACTACAAGAAATATGTCAACTTGTGACCTTGACTATTGGTCACTGAAATGTCATGGTTTTTCATTTGCGACCTTTTTTGACCAAAAACAGAAGGTCAAAAGCTGAGGGTCGTTAACTGACTATAGAGACCTTCTCTATGAGAAGGTTGTGGACGTTTACGACCAAAATATTCCTACTGTGGCGTTTTGGTCACTAGCAACCTCTCCAGGCCACGTAGGCATCCAGCATGGCAAGCTGATGTGGCACAAGAGTCAGCCCGGTCCAATTTGGTTTTCTACATGGGCCTAGCCCATTAATTCAGCCCATTTTATGTTTTTTTTGTGTGTCAATTTTTGGTTGGGTTCATGGGCCAAGCCCTATATTGCAGCCTTTTTTATTGTTGGGTTGTGGCCTTTTTGTCTAAACGAATTTAGTTTTTCTTTCTTTTTTTCCAAAAGAAGGGTCCACTAGTCAGATGGGTCCCAGTTGTCAGGTTCTAGTAACATCATCAGTTGGCTGTAGCCTTTTCAGGCACAGTAGACAGGAATACAATTTTGCGCATATATATTGTTGAGAAATTTTCATAATTTTGCTGTCAAAGCAGCATGTATGCAGGAATACAATTTTGCTATCAAAGCAACATTTCAAACGTACATCTTCATGACCTCGTACATAAAAACCAGCAATAAAAAGATTACAATATGCCATTTGGCTCAAATCACATAACATATGACATCTAGGTTCCAGCAATGAAAAAAGATAACCACCACATCGTACCATCTGCACATTCAAAGAGAACAAACTATATGTCAAAAGAGAACTGAGCAGAAAATTGCCAATAAAAGAAAGAAGATAATATACTCTATAATTACTACAGATTTGCTCACTGGATACACACACACACTTTGCATATACAGATTTGCTCCCTGCAAAAACAATTCTAAACAGTTGGCTATAATAATTTACGACAAAGAAATTCCCAAAATAGAGAATGGTACATCTTGAAATTCCCCAAAAACAGAGAAAATGCGACATCCATGACAAGCTGTGGCATTACTAGAGGATTTGATTAAACCAACATGTTGGAGTGTGTTGAATAGATAAAAGAAACTCAATTAATGGGGCAATGCAAATTATTTACTCACTACCGCACGGCATTCACCTGTGATTGAACCCTGCGGGCACATACAAATTATCACTTGACCCGGTTATGGAATGAGCTGGTGCAAGAATGAGGTAATTCCTACTTTATGTTGGACTAACCAAACACTGTCCTTTAGTATGTAAAACCTTCTGTTCTTCCAAAAGATTCAGTAGAGTGGGCTAAATTCTTTACTCACTACAGTTTCAACTATTCTATATGGAAAAATTACCAGAAAAATCTCTGCAGAGAACCATTACCACCAATCAGTTGCGACTCAATTCTTCTTTCTTGACCCAAATGCATTCTTTCAGGCCAAACAGAATTGAGCCTCCTAGCGAAATGTTCAACTTCCCTATTTGTTCAGAAATGAAGCATGCCATTAATTCGCATGAGGGCTTTTGTACAGGAATATGAGCAGTAAATTCGTTATAGCATTTTCAGTATACATAATAATAGAATAATCAAATATAAACAGCAGTGAGCCCAAGTACTAGCAAATAGATCTTCTGCATAGAACACTACATCTTAGAAAAGAGAACTAGGGGTAGGAGAGGGAGCCGCTCACCGATGAGCTTGTGGTCGCTGCCATACTTAGCCGCCGTCGCGCCGGTCACCGTGCGCAAGAGCAGAGCACCTGCTGCATCCAAATCCAAACCGAACAAAAATTAGGAATGGTTGCAGCCATGCTTTTTAAGGCACAGAATACATCAGTTCAGATTGCTGTCATTGAGAGACACAGAGACCAAACAAAACAGTGGACTATTTAACCCTGTAATAAAGAAGCAAAATCTCACAAGACAGTGAAGTCACTAGCAAAAGGAAGAGTAACAGATGAAGAATATATCCTGACATACAAAGGTAAGTCATTGTGCATTTTCTTTTTCAATGTGATACACAATAACCAACATTATGATAAATAAGTTTTGGGATCCTCCGTTGTATCACCAAGTCATGCTTGTTATTAGCCAAAACTAGAGTTAAACACCTGATCAAGTGCTGCTCAACTACAGGTGCCAGACGGTCGAACCGACCTACACAGCACCATCAGGAACAGAACTTATACATCCCTAAAAAATGCAACAGTGTGAGCACAGTGGTAATGGACCATGTTTTAGTAGCATCATTCAGATAGCACCATATGTTTCCGATTACTTCGCTACCGACCATCCATGGGCCACAAGATCCAATCAAATATTGCACAAACCAAGCGAATTGAGGATATCATAATGCGCTCTCGACCGCAGGTGCGCTAAAAAGAAGACAAAAGAGTAGAAGAAAAGAGACAACTGGGCCTTACCTTGGTGAAAACCCGGAGCAGGAGGGGGCAGGTCTGCACAAGAAGAATCCAGTCAATCAGTCCTCGCAATCCTCTAAACGCAAAACCGAATAACATGCCTAAATACAGTGCTTACTGAACTGCACACTAGCATCTGCCCGCACGCTAGTATAACAAGTAAAAACGTTAGGGTTGCGGAGGCCTGGATGACCTTCTCGCGGTCGATGGGTTCAGGGCGGGAGCGCGCCATGGGAGGCGGGCCGCGGTGCATCGGTGGGTCACCTGGACCATGTTGGAGGTGTCGCGGAGGGTGAGGAAGGTGAGGCCAGCGTGGGAGCGGCGGAGGGCGACCCAGCCGTAGAGCCGGACCCGGCGCCCGGTGTCGCCTGCCCCGAGCTCGCCACAGAGAGCGTCCCTCTGGGGCCACTCCAGAGGCTGCATCCTCTCCAGCTTCGCCCCGGCCGCGGGGAGTGCCGCCGCCTCCTCCGGCAGGGTTGCCGCATCGGTGGGGTCGGAGAAGGTGCGGCCAAAGGCGTTGAGCGGGGCGGCGTCGGCGGGGCGGAGGAGGTAGAGGGAGCACCAGGCGGCGAGCAACGCGAGGAGGGCGACGAGGGAGAAGGGGTGCGCGAGGAGGGAGAGCGCGACGAGCGCGGCGTAGTTGATGCGGAAGTAGGCGAGGTTCTTGTGGAGGCGGGCGGTGGCGTCGAAGAGGGAGTCCGGGCGCGAGAGCGCGGCACGGTCCAAGAGCTCGGGCCAGGGGCGGGCGCCCAAGAGGGAGCGCTTGGCCGAGTCGTAGAGGCAGCCCAGGAAGGCGCGCGTGGCGGCTGGTTCTGGGGAGGCGATGGAGGTGGCGGCGGCGTCCGGGGCGGCGGGGAGGACGGTCGCGGTTGCGGTGGCCGGGACGGTTGTAGCACCTAGATCGGGGATCGGGGAAGAGGGAGGCGGCGGAGGAGGGACCTAGATCTGGATGGGGGAGGAGGGGTAGAGACCTAGGGTTTCTCGGGAAGGAAGGGGATCGAGGGAGGAGAGGCGCTGGATCCGTAGGAGGTGGACGGCTTAGATCGACTATAATGGGGTGATCCGTGGGCTGCGTCCTGATTGGTTCAAAATATGAGCCATTAAAAATTACTCTATTTCTTAGTGCTAAAAACAAGGGGGGGTGAAGCAGCTACCAAAAATATTTTGCAAAATGCCATCACTAAAATTTTCAATTAAGTTAGACCATATTTTATGGATGATCACCAATTTGATTGCATTTTCGATCTTTCTACCTACGAGCGGTCATGCCCGCCGTTTTTGCCGCATTTTGAAACAGGTCATAAAAATTCAAAAAAATGGAAAACCTTTGCATTGTGCCATTATATATGGCCAAGTTACCGGGAAATGGCAAACAATGTTGCCTAAGGAAGTTTTCATTTTCTTTGGACAAAAAAACCATTTTCTATTTTTCGAGTGCCCAAGAGGAGGTTTTTTTGTGAAGGACCTCCCAAATAATTGTTGCAAAATTGGACCAAATAAATTTTATAAAATACTAGGACATATTTAATGCACAATTGACCAAATGGTTGGGTGTCAAATTTGAACTGTAGCTACCTCGTAGTTTGCTCTTTATTTTTTCCAAAAATCATTTCTAGGTACATAAGTATCTATTTAATCAGAGAAACACCAAAAAAATTTCAAGATTCAACCACTAGCTAGGAACGGTCATGCCTGCCGTTTTGACCGCATTTTGAAACGGGCATAAAAAATTCAAAAAAAAATCAAAAAATTGGAAAACCTTCGCATTGTGTCATTATATATTACCAAGTTTCCAGGAAAAATAATAAACTTGTAATACAGTAATTATTTTAAAAAAGTGTTCTCAGAAATGAGCTATCATGCGTGAAGATTCATGGCTTTCAAGCCAAATGATCAATCTTATGGCCACATTCATGGCATAGTTTGTTCAAATGATCTCATATTGTGCACAAGGGTACATCTTGGAATTCCAAACAATGTTGCCTAAGGAAGTTTTCATTTTCTTTGCACAGAAATTTCATTTTTCATTTTCCGAGTGCCCAAAAGGAGGTTTTTTTGTGAAGGAATTACCAAATAATTGTTGCAAAAATGGACCAAATCAATTTTATAAAATACTAGGCCATATATAATGCACAATTGACAAAATGGTTGGGTGAAAAAAGTTCTAATCCACCTCTGGTGAAAAAGATAAATTCCCGTCGATTCAGTTGGAAGCAGGTCAAATTTGAACTGCAGCTGCCTCATAGTTTGCTCTTTATTTTTTCCAAAAATCATTTCTAGGTAAATAAGTATCTATTTAATCATAGAAACACCAAAAAAATCCAAGATTCTACCACTAGCTAGGAATGGTCAAGCCCGCCGTTTTGACCGCATTTTGAAACGGGCATAAAAAATTCAAAAAAAATCAAAAAATTGGAAAACCTTCGCATTGTGTCATTATATGTGACCAAGTTTCCAGGAAAAATAATAAACTTGTAATACAGTAATTATTTTAAAAAAGTATTCTCAGAAATTTGCTATCATGCGTGAAGATTCATGGCTTTCAAGCCAAATGATCAATCTTATGGCCACATTCATGGCATAGTTTGTTCAAATGATCTCATATTGTGCACAAGGGTACATCTTGGAATTCCAAACAATGTTGCCTAAGGAAGTTTTCATTTTCTTTGCATAGAAATTTCATTTTTCATTTTCCGAGTGCCCAAAAGGAGGTTTTTTTGTGAAGGAATTACCAAATAATTGTTGCAAAAATGGACCAAATCAATTTTATAAAATACTAGGCCATATATAATGCACAATTGACAAAATGGTTGGGTGAAAAAAGTTCTGATCCACCTCTGGTGAAAAAGATAAATTCCCATCGATTCAGTTGGAAGCAGGTCAAATTTGAACTGCAGCTGCCTCATAGTTTGCTCTTTATTTTTTCCAAAAATCATTTCTAGGTAAATAAGTATCTATTTAATCATAGAAACACCAAAAAAAATCCAAGATTCTACCACTAGCTAGGAATGGTCAAGCCCGCCATTTTGACCGCATTTTGAAACGGGCATAAAAAATTCAAAAAAAATCAAAAAATTGGAAAACCTTCGCATTGTGTCATTATATGTGACCAAGTTTCCAGGAAAAATAATAAACTTGTAATACAGTAATTATTTTAAAAAAGTATTCTCAGAAATTTGCTATCATGCGTGAAGATTCATGGCTTTCAAGCCAAATGATCAATCTTATGGCCACATTCATGGCATAGTTTGTTCAAATGATCTCATATTGTGCACAAGGGTACATCTTGGAATTCCAAACAATGTTGCCTAAGGAAGTTTTCATTCTCTTTGACCAAAAGGAGGTTTTTTTGTGAAGGAACTACCAAATAATTGTTGCAAAAATGGACCAAATCAATTTTACAAAATACTACGCCATATATACTGCACAATTAACAAAATGGTTGGGTGAAAAAAGTTTTGATCCACCTCTAGTGAAAAGGACAAATTCCCGTCGATTCAGCTGGAAGTGGGTCAAATTTAAACTGCAGCTGCCTCATATTTTGCTCTTTATTTTTTCCAAAAATCATTTCTAGGTAAATATGTTGGGGAATGTAGTAATTTCAAAAATTTCCTACGCACACGCAAGATCATGGTGATGGCATAGCAACAAGAGGGGAGAGTGTTGTCCATGTACCCTCGTAGACCATAAGCAGAAGCGTTATGACAACGTGGTTGATGTAGTCGTACGTCTTCACGATCCGACCGATCCAAGCACCGAACGTACGGCACCTCCGAGTTCAGCACACGTTCAGCTCGACGACAATCCCCGGGCTCCGATCCAGCAAAGCTTCGGGGATGAGTTCCGTCAGCACGACGGCGTGGTGACGATGATGATGTTCTACCGGCGCAAGGCTTCACCTAAACTCCGCGACGATATGACCGAGGTGGAATATGGTGGAGGGGGGCACCGCACATGGCTAAGGAACGATCCGTAGATCAACTTGTGTGTCTATGGGGTGCCCCCTACCCCCGTATATAAAGGAGTGGAGGAGGGGAGGGCCGGCCCTCTTCTATGGCGCGCCCTAGGGGAGTCCTACTCCCACCGGGAGTAGGATTCCCCCTTTCCTAGTCCAAGTAGGAGTCCTTCCATGTATTAGGAGTAGGAGACAAGGAAGGGGAAGAGAGAAGGGAAGGAAGGAGGGGTTGCGGCCCCTCCCCCTAGTCTAATTCGGACTAGGCCATGGGGGGGCGCGCGGCCTGCCCTAGGCAACCCCTCTCTCTTTCCCGTATGGCCCAATAAGGCCCAATACTTCTCCCCGGCGAATTCCTGTAACTCTCCGGTACTCCGATAAATACCCGAATCACTCGGAACCTTTCCGAACTCCGAATATAGTCGTCCAATATATTGATCTTTACGTCTCGACCATTTCGAGACCCCTCGTCATGTCCCCGATCTCATCCGGGACTCCGAACTCCTTCGGTACATCAAAACTCATAAACTCATAATATAAATGTCATCGAAACCTTAAGCGTGCGGACCCTACGGGTTCGAGAACTATGTAGACATGACCTAGAACTATTCGTGGTCAATAACCAATAGCGGAACCTGGATGTCCATATTGGCTCCTACATATTCTAAGAAGATCTTTATCGGTCAAACCGCATAACAACATACGTTGTTCCCTTTGTCATTGGTATGTTACTTGCCCGAGATTCAATCGTCGGTATCCAATACCTAGTTCAATCTCGTTACTGGCAAGTCTCTTTACTCGTTTCGTAATACTTCATCCCGTAACTAACTCATTAGTTACAATGCTTGCAAAGGCTTAAGTGATGTGTATTACCGAGAGGGCCCAGAGATACCTCTCCGACAATCGGAGTGACAAAACCTAATCTCGAAATACGCCAACCCAACATGTACCTTCGGAGACACCTGTACAGCACCTTTATAATCACCTAGTTACGTTGTGACGTTTGGTAGCACACAAAGTGTTCCTCCGGTAGACGGGAGTTGCATAATCTCATAGTTGTAGGAACATTGTATAAGTCATGAAGAAAGCAATAGCAACATAATAAACGATCAAGTGCTAGGCTAACGGAATGGGTCAAGTCAATCACATCATTCTTCTAATGATGTGATCCCGTTAATCAAATTACAACTCATGTCTATGGTTAGGAAACTTAACCATCTTTGATTAATGAGCTTATCAAGTAGAGGCATACTAGTGACACTATGTTTGTCTATGTATTCACACATGTATTATGTTTCCGGTTAATACAATTCTAGCATGAATAATAAACATTTATCATGATATAAGGAAATAAGTAATAACTTTATTATTGCCTCTAGGGCATATTTCCTTCAGTCTCCCACTTGCACTAGAGTCAATAATCTAGTTCACATCGCCATGTGATTTAACACCAATATTCACATCTGTATTTTATTAATACCCATAGTTCACATCTTCATGTGATCAACACTCGAAGGTTTTACTAGAGTCAATAATCCAGATCACATCGCTATGTGATTAACACCCAAAGAGTACAAAGGTATGATCATGTTTTGTTCGTGAGAGAAATTTAGTCAACGGGTCTGTCACATTCAGAGCCGTATGTATTTTGCAAATATTCTATGTCTACAATGCTCTGCTCGGGGGTACTCTAGCTAATTGCTCCCACTTTCAATATGTATCTAGCTTGAGACTTAGAGTCATCTGGAGCAGTTCCAAAACTTGTATCGACGTAACCCTTTATGATGAACCTTTTTGTCATCTCCATAATCGAGAAACATATCCTTATTCCACTAAGGATAATTTTGACCAATGGCCAGTGATCTACTCCTAGATCACTATTGTACTCCCTTGCCAAACCAGGGCAGAGTATACAATAGGTCTGGTCCATAGCATGGCATACTTTTATAGAACCTATGATTGATGCATAGGGAATGACTTTCATTCTCTTTCTATTTTCTGCCATGGTCGGGATTCGAGTCTTACTCAATTTCATACCTTTGCAACATAGGCAAGAACTCTTTCTTTGACTGTTCCATTTTGAACTACTTCAAAATCATGTCAAGGTATGTACTCATTGAAAATCTTAGCAAGCGTCTTGATCTATCTCAATAGATATTGATGCTCAATATGTAAGTAGCTTTACTGAAGTCTTTCTTTTAAAAACTCCTTTCAAACACTCCTTTATGCTTTGCAGAATAATTCTACATTATTTCCGATCTACAATATGTCATTCACATATACTTATCAGAAATGCTGTAGTGCTCCCACTCACTTTCTAGTAAATACAGGCTTCACCGCAAGTCTGTATAAAACTATATGCTTTGATCAACTTATCAAAGCGTATATTCCAACTCCGAGATGCTTGCACCAGTCCATAGATGGATCGCTGGAGCTTGCGTATTTTGTCAGCACCTTTAGGATTGAAAAAACCTTCTGGTTGCATCATATACAACTCTTCTTTAAATCCATTAAGGAATGTAGTTTTGTTTATCCATTTGCCAGATTTCATAAAAATGCGGCAATTGCTAACATGATTTGGACAGACTTAAGCATCGCTACGAGTGAGAAAATTTCATCGTAGTCAACACCTTGAACTTTGTCAAAAACCTTTTTCGACAAGTCTAGCTTTGTAGATAGTAACACTACTATCAACGTCCGTCTTCCTCTTGAAGATCCATTTATTTTCTATGGTTTGCCGATCATCGGGCAAATCCATCAAAGTCCATACTTTGTTCACATACATGGATCATATCTCAGATTTCATGGCCTCAAACCATTTTGCGGAATCTGGGCTCATCATCGCTTCCTCATAGTTCGTAGGTTCATCATGGTCTAGTAACATGACTTCCAGAACAGGATTACCGTACCACTCTGGTGCGGACCGTACTCTGGAAGACCTACGAGGTTCTGTAGTAACTTGATCTGAAGTTTCGTGATCATCATCATTAGCTTCCTCACTAATTGGTGTAGAAATCACTGGAACTGATTTCAGTGATGAACAATTTTCCAATTCGGGAGAAGGTACAGTTACCTCATCAAGTTCTACTTTTCTCCCACTCACTTCTTTCGAGAGAAACTCCTTCTCTAGAAAGGATCCATTTTTAGCAACGAATATCTTGCCTTCGGATCTGTGATAGAAGGTGTACCCAATAATTTCCTTTGGGTATTCTATGAAGACGCATTTCTCCGATTTGGGTTCGAGCTTATCAGGACGAAACTTTTTCACATAAGCATCGCAGCCCCAAACTTTAAGAAACGACAACTTGGGTTTCTTGCTAAACCACATTTCATATGTTGTCGTCTCAACGGATTTAGATGGTGCCCTTTTAATGTGAATGCAGCTGTCTCTAATGCATAACCCCAAAACAATATTGGTAAATCTGTAAGATACATCATAGATCACACCATATCCAATAAAGTGCGGTTACGACGTTTGGACACACCATAACGTTGTGGTGTTCCAGGTGGCGTGAGCTATGAAACTATTCCACATTGTTTTAATTGAATACCAAACTCGTAACTCAAATATTCGACTCCACGATCAGATCGCATAAACTTTATTTTCTTGTTATGATGATTTGTCCACTTCACTCTAAAATTCTTTGAACCTTTCAACTATTTCAGACTTATGTTTCATCAAGTAGATATACCCATATCTGCTCAAATCAACTTGTGAAGGTCAGAAAATAACGATACTTGCTACGAGCCTTCATACTCATTGGTCTGCATACATGAGTATGTATTATTTCCAATAAGTCAGTAGCTCGTTCCATTGTTCCGAAGAATGGAGTTTTAGTCATCTTGCCCAAAAGGCACGGTTCGCAAGCATCAAATGATTCATAACCAAGTGATTCCAAAAATCCATCTTTATGGAGTTTCTTCATGCGCTTTACACCGATATGACCCAAACGGCAGTGCCACAAATAAGTTGCACTATCATTATTAACTTTGCATATTTTGGCCTCAATATTATGAATATGTGTATCACTACGATCGAGATCCAACAAACTATTTTCATTGGGTGTATGACCATTAAAGGTTTTATTCATGTAAACAGAACAACAATTATTCTCTGATTTTAAATGAATAATCGTATTGCAATAAACACGATCAAATCATATTCATGCTCAACGCAAACGCCAAATAACATTTATTTAGGTTTAACACTAATCCCGAAAGTATAGGGAGTGTGCGATGATGATCATATCAATCTTGGAACTACTTCCAACACTCATCGTCACTTCACTTTCCCTTCAACTAGTCTCTGTTTATTCTGTAACTCCTGTTTCGAGTTACTAATCTTAGCAACCGAACAAGTATCAAATACTCAAGGGCTACTATAAACACTAGTAATGCACACATCAATAATATGTATATCAAATATACCCTTGTTCACTTTGCCATCCTTCTTATCCACCAAATATTCAGGGCATTTCCGCTTCCAGTGACCATTTTCTTTGCAGTGTAAGCACTCAGTTTCAGGCTTTGGTCCAGCTTTGGTCTTCTTCACGGGAGTGACAACTTGCTTGTCATACTACTTGAAGTTCCCTTTCTTTCCCTTTGCCCTTCTCTTGAAACTAGTGGTCTTGTCAATCATCAACACTTGATGTTCTTTCTTGATTTCTACCTTCGTCGATTTCAACATCACGAAGAGCTCGGGAATCGTTTTCGTCATCCCTTGCATACTATAGTTCATCACGAAGTTCTAATAACTTAGTGATGGTGACTAGAGAATTCTATCAATCACTATCGTATCTGGAAGATTAACTCCCACTTGATTCAAGCGATTGAAGTACCCAGACAATCTGAGCACATGCTCACTAGTTGAGCGATTCTCCTCCATCTTTTAGCTATAGAACTTGATGGAGACATTATATCTCTCAACTCGGGCATTTGCTTGAAATATTAACTTCAACTCCTGGAACATCTCATATGGTCCATGACGTTCAAAACGTCTTTGAAGTCCCGATTCTAAGTCGTTAAGCATGGTGCACTAAACTATCAAGTAGTCATCATAATGAGCTTAGCCAAACGTTCATAACGTCTGCATCTGCTCCTGCAATAGGTCTATCACCTAGCGGTGCATTAAGAACATAATTCTTCTGTGCAGCAATGAGGATAAACCTCAGATCATGGATCCAATCCGCATCATTGCTACTAACATCTTTCAACACAGTATTCTCTAGGAACATATCAAAATAAACATATGAAAGCATCAACGCAAGCTATTGATCTACAACATAATTTGCAAAATACTACCAGGACTAAGTTCATGATAAATTTAAGTTCAATTAATCATATTACTTAAGAACTCCCACTTAGACAGACATCTCTCTAGTCATCTAAGTGATCACGTGATCCAAATCAACTAAACCATAACCGATCATCACGTGAGATGGAGTAGTTTTCAATGGTGAACATCACTATGTTGATCATATCTACTATATGATTCACGCTCGACCTTTCGGTCTCCGTGCTCCGAGGCCATATCTGCATATGCTAGGCTCGTCAAGTTTAACCTGAGTATTCCGCGTGTGCAAAACTGGCTTGCACCCGTTGTAGATGGACGTAGAGCTTATCACACCCGATCATCACGTGGTGTCTGGGCACGACGAACTTTGGCAACGATGCATACTCAGGGAGAACACTTCTTGATAATTTTTAGTGAGAGATCATCTTAAAATGCTACCGTCAATCAAAGCAAGATAAGATGCATAAAGGATAAACATCACATGCAATCAATATAAGTGATATGATATGGCCATCATCATCTTGTGCTTGTGATCTCCATCTCCAAAGCACCGTCATGATCACCATCGTCATTGGCGCGACACCTTGATCTCCATTGTAGCATCGTTGTCGTTTACGCCATCTATTGCTTCTACGACTATCGCTACTGCTTAGTGATAATGTAAAGCAATTACAGGGCGTTTGCATTTCATACAATAAAGCGACAACCATATGGCTCCTGCCAGTTGCCGATAACTTCGGTTACAAAACATGATCATCTCATACAATAAAAATATAGCATCACGTCTTGGCCATATCACATCACAACATGCCCTGCAAAAACAAGTTAGACGTCCTCTACTTTGTTGTTGGAAGTTTTACGTGGCTACTACGGGCTGAGCAAGAACCGTTCTTACCTACGCATCAAAACCACAACGATAGTTCGTCAAGTTGGTGCTGTTTTAACCTCGCAAGGACCGGGCGTAGCCAACCTCGGTTCAACTAAAGTTGGAGAAACTGACACCCGCTAGTCACCTGTGTGTAAAGCACGGCGGTAAAACCAGTCTCGCGTAAGCGTCCGTGTAATGTCGGTCCGGGCCGCTTCATCAAACAATACCGCCAAACCAAAGTATGACATGCTGGTAAGCAGTATGACTTGTATCGCCCACAACTCACTTGTGTTCTACTCGTGCATATAACATCAAACCATAAAACCTAGGCTCGGATGCCACTATTGGGGAACGTAGTAATTTCAAAAATTTCCTACGCACACGCAAGATCATGGTGATGGCATAGCAATGAGAGGGGAGAGTGTTGTCCATGTACCCTCGTAGACTGTAAGTGGAAGCGTTATGACAACGCGGTTGATGTAGTCATACGTCTTCACATTCAGCTCGATGACGATCCCCGGGCTCCAATCCAGCAAAGCTTCGGGGATGAGTTCCGTCAGCACGACGGCGTGGTGACGATGATGATGTTCTACCGGCGCAGGGCTTCGCCTAAACTCCGCGACGATATGACCGAGCTGGAATATGGTGGAGGGGGGCACCGCACACGGCTAAGGAACGATCCGTAGATCAACTTGTGTGTCTATGGGGTGCCCCCTACCCCCGTATATAAAGGAGTGGAGGAGGGGAGGGCCGGCCCTCTTCTATGGCGCGCCCTAGGGGAGTCCTACTCCCACCGGGAGTAGGATTCCCCCTTTCCTAGTCCAAGTAGGAGTCCTTCCATGTATTGGGAGTAGGAGACAAGGAAGGGAAAGAGAGAAGGGAAGGAAGGAGGGGTTGCGGCCCCTCCCCCTAGTCCAATTCGGACTAGGCCATGGGGGGGTGCGCGGCCTGCCCTAGGCAACCCCTCTCTCTTTCCCGTATGGCCCAATAAGGCCCAATACTTCTCCCCGGCGAATTCCCGTAACTCTCCGGTACTCCGATAAATACCCGAATCACTCGAAACCTTTCCGAACTCCGAATATAGTCGTCCAATATATTGATCTTTACATCTCAACCATTTCGAGACTCCTCGTCATGTCCCCGATCTCATCCGGGACTCCGAACTCCTTCGGTACATCAAAACTCATAAACTCATAATATAACTGTCATCGAAACCTTAAGCGTGCGGACCCTACGGGTTCGAGAACTATGTAGACATGACCTAGAACTATTTGTGGTCAATAACCAATAGCGGAACCTGGATGTCCATATTGGCTCCTACATATTCTATGAAGATCTTTATCGGTCAAACCGCATAACAACATACGTTGTTCCCTTTGTCATCGGTATGTTACTTGCCCGAGATTCGATCGTCGGTATCCAATACCTAGTTCAATCTCATTACCGGCAAGTCCCTTTACTCGTTCCGTAATACTTCATCCCGTAACTAACTCATTAGTTACAATGCTTGCAAAGGCTTAAGTGATGTGTATTACCGAGAGGGCCCAGAGATACCTCTCCGACAATCGGAGTGACAAAACCTAATCTCGAAATACGCCAACCCAACATGTACCTTCGGAGACACCTGTAGAGCACCTTTATAATCACCTAGTTACGTTGTGACGTTTGGTGGCACACAAAGTGTTCCTCCGGTAAACGGGAGTTGCATAATCTCATAGTTGTAGGAACATTGTATAAGTCATGAAGAAAGCAATAGCAACATACTAAACAATCAAGTGCTAGGCTAACGGAATGGGTCAAGTCAATCACATCATTCTTCTAATGATGTGATCCCGTTAATCAAATGACAACTCATGTCTATGGTTACAAACTTAACCATCTTTGATTAACGAGCTAGTCAAGTAGAGGCATACTAGTGACACTATGTTTGTCTATGTATTCACACATGTATTATATTTCCGGTTAATACAATTCTAGCATGAATAATAAACATTTATCATGATATAAGGAAATAAATAATAACTTTGTTATTGCCTCTAGGGCATATTTCCTTCAAAATAAGTATCTATTTAATCAGAAATACATGGTTTGGTGGCGATACGTCGAGGTTTGGACGGTGGCCGAGGGCCCCAACTCTAGAGCGTGTAAGCTCGCATGCCCGCCGCGTGGTCAGCGCGTGACCGTGGTGTTGCCATGTGTTCTGGGCGGCCTAAGCATGTCTAGTGGGTTGGGCACTCCCTAGGTAGGTGCTAGGAAGAAAATCACAACATAAGATTCTCACGAGGAGACCGATCGATGCTCAAACATGAATAAGCAGCCAAGTGTTTGATTTGCGGTACGGGAAATGCACATGGCTAATGGGCGTGAGTTTTGGCTGAGGATGATCAGTTACTAAGAAGACCGTCTTCACAAATTTTCACCTCAAAAGGAGGAGCCTAGGTGGTACTTTCTTTACAAAGTACCACACTGGACATAAATACGAATGTTGAAGCTGGGCTCAAAATAATGAATGGATTGAGCTAGCATTTGGTGGAGGATGGTTATTTGGGCATAGGAAAGCACTATAGAAAATGGATACCATTTGGACATGCCAAAGTGGTACTTCCTTCACAAAGTGCTGCTCTGATCAGAATAGGAAAATGAATACTTTTGAATTATTTTTGAACTTGGCAAGGAAGGTTTTTACATATTTGACGAAGATATGACCCAAAGAATTTATGAGATTTTTTTGGGAATTTTTGGAATAACAGAAATATAGGTTGCTTCACAACCTAGGGCAAAAACCGCCACATGGACATGACACATAGGCAAAACTGATGAGATGGCGCCTAGTCATCACAACCCACCACAATCTACAAGGCTATGGCCATCTATATTGGTCATTAACAACTAGAAATAAGGCAGCGACTAGCACTGTTTGCTTTGTGACCTTTTCGTGTAAGGAAATTACGACCTTTCTGACCAAAATGGCCGCAATGGTTTAGGGTTTGGAGCCCCTCGAACAGCTTTTGACCAATTGGTCTGAAATGGTCATAGATCTATGACCAATTCTTCTAGGGTCATTGACAAAAGGTCACTAGTTGACATATTTCTTGTAGTGCTACAGCTAACCCGTAGCAGCAACGCGTGCATCCCCGCGCTACTGCTATACAAGTGTAGCAGCAACGTGCTGCGTGGATGCTCGCTACTGCTAATAGCTCTACCGCGCTTTACCTGTACGCGCTACTGCTACTGTCACGCTACTGCTAACTTTTGTCCACTCGCTACTGCTAATTTCAGTAGTTTTTTATTTTTTTCTGCATATTTGTTTTGTATTTGAACAGGCTTTATACAAGAATCTTTAGCACATACAAATGTCATCATGATACACATAAAATGGCTGCGAGACCACAAATATAATCATAGCATATACATACAAATAGTCTCATCATAATCATCATCCAACACAAAGTGGTATCTCGTCATCATCTCGAAAATAGCAATACATGCAAGTCTCCAATACTTGCAACTACAACGCCATCCATCTAAACAATGGTATACGCGAGAAGAGCTATCACTATGAGTGAGAGCGGAACTATGCAGTATATGAGGCGGTGGTTACGAGTCCTCTCTCACGCTAGCGTGAACCTCAAGTAACTAGCTTCTCCTTCTTGTCTGCTTTTGAAGCCTTTATGGCTGGCACCCGAGACCCCATTCACTTGCGCCTGACACTCCTGCCACTCGTTGTACACCCCCGAAACCTTCCCTTTGTACACGACATAGCACTACCATCTCTCCATCAAGAAACTAGGTACCTGTTAGAGATGCATCTTCATGAAGAGGATGTACAATCATATGCAACAAAATATACTAGAGCAACACGAAAAATAAAGGGTTAACAACTAGATGCAACATACAGTACGCAAACTAATTAACTAGAGGTACACAGGTCATCGTATGCAAACTGATAAAGTAGCGTTACGCAAGTTCGGCAGGGACCGTGGACATCACAAAGTTTCATCGCTACAGAAAGTATACTAGTTCAACCGACACACATCATCATCATTGGCATCGTAAATCACTAGAAGTTCCATCCTTCCATATCATCGAGGATGGACCCTAGCTTCTTGAACGGCATGAGGTCTAGACGTTGCATCACTACTAGGGAAAAGCCTATACACAGAATCTTATCAGCATCGCGCTTCAAAATAACTCGCTGCTGCTAACTAGCAGTAGCGCGGACAAACGAAACTCGCTGCTGAGACAAATATAGCAGTAGCGCGTCACCCCAAAGACGCGCTGCTGCTATAATTCCTACGAGGCCTCCGCGAGGCTAGTTATAGCAGCAACGCGTTAGCATGATGTGCGCTACTGCTATGAGGCATAGTAGCAGCGCATTTCTCTAATAAGCGCTACTGCTAAGTTTCCTACAAAAATTTAGTCCCACCTCGCTCCGTGAAGAGAGTTTCTACCACCTTAAATATGTTACTTCTCACACTTTGACAAGCACTTGATCTTCATTGAACTCTATGTGTAGAATTTGTGGCTGCAATATGAGTCTTCACCTGTTCCTAAACCGGTGAGGACTCATATTGTCAAATTAGATTGTACACAAAAAGATTGTTGATGATCAATGTGTTTTTGATATATTGAACAAAGTCTATTTTTGCATGCTGACACATAGCAGTAGCGCTTTACTGCAAAAGGCGATGCTGCTAGATAGCTTAGCAGTAGCGTCTTTTCCTGAAGAGCGCTACTGCTAAGCCATTCATCTCCCTCATCTCCTCCCTTCGGATCCACTCACACACACAGCCACTCAAAATCCTCTCCGATCTGTCTGCGCCGCGCGCCCCCGTCGCCCCTCCTCCGTCTGCGCCGCGCGCCCCCGTCGCCCCTCCTCCGTCTGCGCCGCGCGCCGTCACCTCCTCCTTGCTGGACTCGGTACCGGCCTCCTCCTCCGTCCTCCCTCTCCACTCGCCGCTGGCCGGCCCCTCCTCGCTCCGCCTTCCTCCTTCGTCCTCCCTCAACTGGCCGCGCCGGCCGGCCCCTCCTCGCTCCGCCTTCCTCCTCCATCCTACTCTCTTCTCCCTCCTCGAGTCGCCCCTCCTTCTCCCTCCTGCTCATATGCAACATTTTGATTTAGTTGATATAATTTAGTTGACTTAGTAGGCTAGTTGATTTAGTTGACTTAGAACATTTTGATTTAGTTGATTTAGTAGGCTAATTCATTTAGTTAATTTAGTTGACTTAGAACATTTTGATTTAGTTGATTTAGTAGGCTAGCTAGTTGATTTAGTTGACTTAGAACATTTTGATTTAGTTGATTTAGTAGGCTAATTCATTTAGTTAATTTAGTTGACTTAGAACATTTTAATTTAGTTGATTTAGTAGGCTAGTTGATTTAGTTGACTTAGAACATTTTGATTTAGTTGATTTAGTAGGCTAGTTGATTTAGTTGACTTAGAACATTTTGATTTAGTTGATTTATTAATCCTTAATTTGCTCATATTGCTTTAGGAAGAATGGCGCCACCACCACCACCACTATGTCAACTGTGCAAGTCAAGATGCGCCAGCAGCCTTGCAACTGGCAAGCTGTTCGACATCTACTTCCAGCCGAGTTTTCGTCATGTGGTGGTAAGAAATTAGATGAAATGTAATAACTATTTTATTTTTAGTGTTGGCATTACTGCATTGTGTCATTTTTCTTATTTTACACAGATCGTCCCATGCAATGTGAGGTTGAAATTCAACAAGCTGACAGGAGACACTGTGACATTTGAGGCTCCTGGGGGGCCGTACACTATGGAGGTCGAGAAAGGACGCAATATGTCGCAGATTGGAGGAGATGGATGGGCCCGTTTCATCGCTCGCATGCATCTTACTGGTGGTGAGTTGATCAGCTTCAACTTCCGAGCAGAAAGACCCAAGCTAGCTGTCATTTATCTCAACCTGGTGGAAGATGATGAAGATGACGAAGATGATGAAGATGATGAAGATAATGAGGACCCACTCGATGAAGATGATGAGGACCCATTTCATGAAGCCATCGTAGCTCAAAGAACAAGGCTGAGTGAGGAGCAGGTGTCCAACCTGTGGGACATAATTCCGCCACGTGCTGACTTTGTCGGGGTGCCATTCGTGACCCGCTTTACAAATACCATGGTTGATCGACATGATATGGTATGTTATACTTACAAATGCAAATTAATAGTGTGAATTACTTAGTGTACAGTCCAATGATATGGTATGTTGTGTGGAATCTAGTCGATGATATATATGTTTTAGTGTAGAGTTCGATCACATGCTTATTAATTGATATGTTTTTGTTATTCTGAAATTGGCAAAGAGCATATCTGTGAGTTACGGTATCGAGCCTGATGAAGAAGGCTCAGCTGGACTACGCCTTACTGCAAGGGGCTCCGTCACAACCTGTACTTACCGCGTGGACACGGACGGTCCCACACACTTAAACTCGGTTGGGTGGAAGAAATTCCTCGATGGCAAGAATCTTCGTGTTGGACAGGCCATCCTAATTACTATCAGGAACACCAACCGCCCAGGCTTGAGGATGATGATTGTCTTTGATATCATCTAGAACTACATATGTGTGTGTGGCTATATCATCTAGAACTACATATGTGTGTGTGGCTATATCATCTAGAACTACATATGTGTGTGTGGCTATATCATCTAGAACTACATATGATGATCGTCGTCGATATCATCTAGAACTACATATGATGATGGCCGTTGATATGACCTTGTACTGCTTGAGGATGCATGTTGGCTATGCATGAAATTGTTATCTAGTACTCCCTTCTTTTCAAATTACTCGTCGTGGTTTGAACTAAAACCACGACGAGTAATTTGGAACGAAGGGAGTACTACCGTACCTAGTAATGGTTTATGAATTTGATATCTACTAGCAGTACCTAGTATCTAGTATCTGAAAGATCTGAAAGGAGAACTGAAAGGGAATGGGGTGGGAAAATGATGAAAGATATAGCAGTAGCGAGGGATGGCGAGATCGCTACAGCTAGTTAATAGTAGCACATTCGCAAAACGCGTTGCTGATATCGTCAACAGTAGTAGCGCGGGTTGGGGCAGCGCTACTACTATGAGTTAGCTGTAGCGCCTTATTAGTAGCGCCGCCACCCGCACTTCTGCTAGCCTAAAAACCCGCGCTGCTGCTAGCCTTTTCCCTAGTAGTGCATGCCTATGCGAGTTCGGACGTCATCTCATGATATAGGGCCGTGGTGGAACATTCCCTTCTTATCGACGACTTCTTTCATGATGATCATCGCAATGTCCCTTTGGATGCAAAAGAAGTCATCTCTAAGTTTATAATCTGCTTCTCCATGAGATTCTAGCCACTTGTGGATATGATCATCATTTCTGCTTGTCATGCGAAGCTTTTGGTGATCGATGCTGAAATCAATCATGAGATGGACGATGTAGAATCCATCCTTCTTGCTTGGTTTTGGGACATGGATGCAGGAGAAGTTAGTTTCATGCGCTAAACCCATCTTCTTGTTCCTTTGTTTCTTGATCTGCATGTGGCCACCTCTAATGCTGAAGCCTTGGAGAGCATCATCTAGAATATTCATTATGTGGGTGTAGTCCTTTTTCTCGTAGTCTCTGGAAGGGTCAAAATACACAGCGTGGGAGACTTGCAGGTAAAGAACGATAAGGACGGCGCACCCATTGCTGCGGGGAAAAGACACCTCAAATTATTCTCCATATGAGCGAGAAGGAATGATTGAAATGTACGAAAGGGTTGTCCGGAACTGACTTACTTTGGATGATAAGGCAGGAGGACAATTTCCTGGCCCTTATTCTGTACCATGAAGTTTTGGAGGTAGTCCCTAGCAGTTTCACGCTCTAAGTCACCGAGACTCAAGAAAAACTCGTGCATGTAGTACGGATCCGCCATAGAGATTTGCGAGACTTCTTCACTCTTCATGACGGAGCTCATATGTAGCGCAAAAAGGCGGGCGATTGTAAAATTGAGCCGCCTTGTCATAAACATCTCAAAGATATGGTCAAACCGTAGGAAGAAAACCTCCACGGGCCGTGTGTCGACGTAGCACTTCCCCTCAGGCACACGAGCCGCGTATGTCAGATATCTTGGATCCTTTGAGGTTAGTAGGCTTTTCTCAGTCGACAGCACATGGTCGTGCAGTCTCCTGAGGTCCCCTGATAGTGCCTCCAGCGGTTTCGGAGGTAGCATCGGCTCGCCCGTGAGATGGAACATGGCCGCACCTTTCTTGGGTACACTCTCTTCAGAATCCATCATCTGGCTGCTATGTGCTCTGGCTTGTTTGGAGGCAGTTATCTTCCCCGATCTCTTCCTCTCCTTTTTCTTTGGCACACCTTCCAGGCCCTTCCTTAACCCCTGCCCCAGGGTTCCCGGGCTAAGCACTGTACGACCCCCGGCTAGTTGAGCTTGTGTTGAGGCGGCATCTTCAGGCGTGTCCTGTGAGGAATTCATGAAGAGAGACTTTTTGCAATCCTTCCAACGACCTTCCTGCCCGGGCATATCATCCATATCCTCATTAGCATGCTGATAGCCCGATTCGTCATATGGTTGACTCATCATATCTATGTCACAGTCATACGCGTTTGTATTGAGGAAACCCATAGGGTCAACCTCCGTCTCATCATCCATTCTCTGTTCTACAAGACCGATTACATCAGCCAATACTATTGCACCCCCTTCATCACGTCGTCCGCCGCTCTCACCCGGCACTACAGGAGCTGGTAATTGCGTAGGAGGGGTGGTGGTCTCCGCACACGCTTGTTGATGTGTGGTTATTGGTGTGCTCTCGGCCAGCTCCAGACGAATAAGATTCTTCGGCCATAGAAGCACCCAACCCTTGCATCTTCCAATCCGCGGCGGGGTCTCGTCGTCCTCTCCCACATGCTGTACTGGAGGAGGCAAAGCCTCGTGCCCCAATTTCACACTAGACAAGCTAACCCTGAAGTGCCCAGCAGGGATCGGCTGGTTGTGGAACATGGGTTGCAAGGGGTTCATTATCATCCCCTTTCCCACGTCCACCTTCTGGCCTTTGATCAAGTAGAGTCTGGTGCACGGGGTTTCTTCGGCCTGCAAACACATATGTCTGTGGCGTAAAACATCCGAAAGGCAACGAAAATGGAATATTCTCTCTATATATACATATATATATATATCTGTGTGTGTGTGTATGTGTGTGTGTGCGTGCGTGTGTGTTGGCGCTGTAATTACCATGACGGTGTCGAGCTCAACCAAAGATGAAGGCCCACCGAGCGCGCCAGAGACTGAGGATGGGGCTATGAGCGGGAGCGACTGCGAGAGGAGGCCCGGTTGCATGAGCAAGTGATGGTGCGGTGTTGTTGTTGTTGTTCATGGAGTTGCTCCCGACGAAACTGGGCATCGCGAAATCATGTACCGTCTTGTCTGGATTTTCCTTCGTCCAGTTGATGATAGCTGGAACCAAGTTAATAGCAAAATCATTTATGCAGGCAGTTACAGCTGCATTGACTGCCTGCTGTAGCAACTCATTTTTCTCCTCGGCTGTTTTTTCTGCGTCCTTGGTTGCTTTTTTCTTGACCGCAAGCTTCACCTTCGCGTCGATGTCCACCTGACTAAACTTCTTTTTCTGCTTCTTGGCCCTCGGGCCCGCGTTGTAAAACACCTTCCACGTGGCACCGTCTCCAGCGCCGTGCACACGGCCATATTGCGGCTGCTGGCCCAAAGGGAGTCCCTTAAGTTCGTTCAAGGCCCAGTTGAGAGGGGTGTCCCACTTGGGCCTCATCGGAGAAGTAGGGCTTTCGGCTGCAAGCTGGTGTTGCTTCTCCTGCAGAAGGAGCGTGAACTGTTTAGGAATGTGTAGTCGACTAGATATGGAGCTAAATATAAGGTGGTAAAAGAATAATTACCAGTAGTCTAATCAATTTCCTCATGATCTGATCCGTGTAAAAAACCTTTTTTTCCTTCTCCCACTTGTAGCGGGCCCTGATGAAGTCACGCTCCAGGGGGTTGGTAAACTTCGTGAAGGGGTCTGGGATACCCGCGGCTTCATGTTCCGCGTCCTCCTTATCCCATATGGGACTTTTACCGAGGTAGCCACGGCTTCCGAGGCGATGCTTCCCCATGTTCCTTTGCTGAAGGCTCTTGAATTTCGTAGCCTTAGCCTTGGATGCCTCGGTAGCGCAAGTGTCCTTGAACTTTTCGAACTCCTCTTCCATAAGTTTCGGATTTTCCTCTAGAATCTTGGACAGGGGTTCCTCAGCCTCAATAGCTCGTTTCACCCTCCCTTTCCAGGAGGCCAAATCATTGCTGAACATGCCCATGGCGTGATTGTTAATCTTTTTCATCTTCGGATCATCCCACGGTTGTTTTATGTTATCATCCCAGTCGGGGAACTTGAATCTCTTGTGCAACTTCGTCAGGAGCAACTGCGTCAAATGTTCTTTACTCCTTAAGTCATCGTCATTGATGCTCGCGCATTCCCGTAGGATGCATCCTACTTGGTTCCCATAGCACCTGCGAGGTTCTTCCGGCTCTAATGGCTCAAACTTGCCAGGTGCCATCTTTGTGATCACTAGTCGTCCAATCCCTACTTTGTTAGGTTTTCGTATCCGACAAGTTCATCAGTGTCGCGAGCAAGCTCTCAAGGACATTCTTACAGATATGCATTTGATCAAGGCAATGAGGTGTATCGAGTTTGTGCCAGTACTCCAAGTCCCATAACACAGACCTCGTCTTCCATACCTTCAGCAGCGGCTCCGACGCCTTTCTCATCGTCTTTCCCGGTGCAGGGCACTCCTTCAAGTTTTTCAACAGCTGATATGTCTCCAACGTATCTATAATTTTTGATTGCTCCATGCTACTTTATCTACTATTTTGGACTATATTGGGCTTTATTTTCCACTTTTATATTATTTTTGGGACTAACCTATTAACCGGAGGCCCAGCCCAGAATTGCTGTTTTTTTGCCTATTTCAGAGTTTCGAAGAAACAAGAATATCAAATGGATTCCAAACGGAATGAAACCTTCGGGAACGTGATTTTCTCACCGAACGTGATCCAGGAGACTTGGACCCTACTCCAAGACGTAACAGAGGCGGTCACGAGGGTGGGGGCGCCCCCCGCCTAGGGCGCACCCCCCTGCCTCGTGGCCCCCCTGTTGCTCCACCGACGTACTCCTTCCTCCTATATATACCTACGTATCCCCAAACGATCAGAACAGGAGCAAAAAACCTAATTCCACCGCCGCAATCTTCTGTATCCATGAGATCCCATCTTGGGGCCTGTTCCGGAGCTCCGCCGGAGGGGGCATCCACCATGGAGGGCTTCTACATCAACACCATAGCCCCTCCGATGAATTGTGAGTAGTTTACTTCAGACCTTCGGGTCCATAGCTAGTAGCTAGATGGCTTCTTCTCTCTTTTTGGATCTCAATACAATGTTCTCCCCCTCTCTCATGGAGATCTATTTGATGTAATCTTCTTTTTGCGGTGTGTTTTTTGAGACCGATGAATTGTGGGTTTATGAGCCAGCTTATCTATGAATAATATTTGAATCTTCTATGAATTCTTTTATGTATGATTGAGTTATCTTTGTAAGTCTCTTCGAATTATCCGTTTGGTTTGGCCAACTAGATTGGTAGTTCTTGCATTGGGAGAAGTGCTTAGCTTTGGTTTCAACCTTGCGGTGTCCTTTCCCAGTGACAGAAGGGGTGGCAAGGCACGTATTGTATTGTTTCCATCGAGGATAACAAGATGGGGTTTTTATCATATTGCATGAATTTATCCCTCTACATCATGTCATCTTGCTTAGGGCGTTACTCTGTTTTTACCTTAATACTCTAGATGCATGCTGGATAGCGATCGATGAGTGGAGTAATAGTAGTAGATGCAGAATCGTTTCGGTCTACTTGTCTTGGACGTGATGCCTATATACATGATCATACCTAGATATACTCATAACTATGCTCAATTCTGTCAATTGCTCAACAGTAATTTGTTCACCCACCGTAGAATATCTATGCTCTTGAGAGAAGCCACTAGTGAAACCTATGGCCCCCGGGTCTATTCTCATCATATCAATCTCTATCGCTTTATTACTTGCTTGTTTTTACTTTGCCTTTAACTTTTCACTTTGCATCTATCTATCAAAAATACCAAAAATATTATTTATCATCTCTATCAGATCTCACTCCCATAAGTGACCGTGAAGGGATTGACAACCCCTAATCGCGTTGGTCGCGAGGAGCTATCGTTTTGTGTAGGTACGAGGGACTTGTGCGTGGTCTCCTACTGGATTGATACCTTGGTTCTCAAAAACTGATGGAAATACTTACGCTACTTTGCTGCATCATCCTCTCCTCTTCAGGGAAATCCAATGAAGTGCTCAAGAGGTAGCAAGAAGAATTTCTGACGCCGTTGCTGGGGAGGCTAACGCAAGCAAGTCAACAATACTAAGTACCCATCACAATCCCTATCTCTCGCATTACATTATTTGCCATTTGCCTCTCGTTTTCCTCTCCCCCACTTCACCCTTGCCGTTTTATTCGCCCTCTCTTTCCCAATCTCCTCCTCTCTTTCCCGTTTGCCTTTTCCCGTTTCCTTTCTGTTTGCTTGTGTGTTGGATTACTTGTTGCCATGGCGAAAGATAATACCAAATTGTGTGACTTCTCGAATACCAATAATAATGATTTCCTTAGTACTCCGATTGCTCCTCTTAATAATGATGAGTTTGTGAAATCAATACCGCTTTGCTGAATCTTGTTATGAAAGATCAATTCGCCGGCCTTCCTAGTGAAGATGCCGCTACTCATCTAAACAACTTTGTTGATTTTTGTGATATGCAAAAGAAGAAAGATACGAATAACAATATTGTCAAATTGAAGTTATTTCCGTTTTCACTTAGAGATCGTGCTAAAGTTTGGTTTTCGTCTTTGCCTAAAAATAGTATTGATTCTTGGAACAAGTGCAAAGATGCTTTTATCTCCAAATATTTTCCTCCCGCTAAGATCATCACTCTTAGGAACGATATCATGAATTTTAAACAACTTGATCATGAGCATGTTGCCCAATCTTGGGAAAGAATGAAATTGATGCTTTGCAATTGCCCTACTCATGGTTTGAATTTATGGATGATCATACAAATTTTTTATGCCGGATTGAATTTTGCTTCTAGAAATCTTTTAGATTCGGCCGCGGGAGGCACGTTTATGGAAATTACGTTAGGAGAGGCTACCAAATTGCTTGATAATATTATGGCTAATTATTCTCAATGGCACACCGAAAGATCTTCTAGTAAAAAAGTGCATGCTATAGAAGAAATCAATGTTTTGAGTGAAAAGATGGATGAACTTATGAAGATGTTTGCTCCTAAAAATACTCCTCTTGATCCCAATGATATGCCTTTGTCTACTTTGCTTGAGAATAATAATGAATCTATGGATGTGAACTTTGTTGGTAGGAATAGTTTTGGAAACAACGCGTATAGAGGGAATTTTAATCCTAGGCGTTATCCTAGTAATCCTTCTAATAATTATGGAAACTCCTACAACAACTCTTATGGAAATTTTAATAAGGTGCCCTCTGAATTTGAGAATAGTGTGAAAGAGTTTATGAATTCACAAAAGAATTTTAATGCTTTGCTTAAAGTTGATGATTTGGCTAGGAACATTGATAGAATTTCTCTTGAAATTGATTCTTTAAAGCTTAGATCTATTCCTCCTAAGAATGATATCAATGAGTCTCTCAAGGCCATGAGAATTTCCATTGATGAGTGCAAAGAAAGAACCGCTAGGATGCATGCTTCCAAAGATGACTTATTAAAGCGTGTTCTTCTAATTCCTATGAAAATCAAGATGAAGATCTAAAAGTTATTGATGTGTCCCCCATTAAATCTTTGTTTTGCAATATGAATCTTGATGAAACTGAATATGATCTTCCTTTACCTAGAAGGCGTTCTAAGAATTCAGAGTTTCTAGATCTTGATGATGAATTTGATAAAAGTGGTATTGAAAGAAATAAAAACCTAGATGTTGCTAAACCCACTATTTTGGATCTCAAGGAATTTAATTATGAAAATTGTTCTTTAATTGGTTGTATTTTCTTGATGCAATCCGTGCTAGATTCTCCTCATGCTTATAGTCAAAATAAGGCCTTTACCGAACACATTGTTGATGCCTTGATGCAATCTTATGAAGAAAAACTTGAGTTGAAAGTTTCTATCCCTAGAAAACTCTATGATGAGTGGGAACCTACTATTAAAATTAAAATTAAAGATTATGAGTTTGATGCTTTGTGTGATTTGGGTGCTAGTGTCTCTACTATTCCCAAAACTTTATGTGATTTGCTAGATTTCCGTGACTTTGATGATTGCTCTCTAAACTTGCATCTTGCGGATTCCACTATTAAAAAGCCTATGGGAAGAATTAATGATGTTCTTATTGTTGGAGATAGGAATTATGTGCCCGTAGACTTTATCGTTCTTGATATAGATTGCAATCCTTCATGTCCTATTATTCTTGGTAGACCTTTCCGTAGAACGATTGGTGCAATTATTGATATGAAGGAAGGGAATATTAGATTCCAATTTCCCTTAAAGAAGGGCATGGAACACTTCCCTAGAAAGAAAATAAAACTATCATATGAATCTATCATGAGAGCCACTTATGGATTGCCTACCAAAGATGGCAATACCTAGATCTATCCTTGCTTTTACGCCTAGCTAGGGGCGTTAAACGATAGCGCTTGTTGGGAGGAAACCCAATTTTTTTTGTTTTTTTTGTTTTTGCTTATGTTTAGGAATAAATAATCCATCTAGCCTCTGTTTGTCTATGGTTTTATGTTTTAATTCCTGTTTGTGCCAAGTAGAACCTATAGGATAACCTACGATGATAGTTGATTTGATTCTGCTGAAAAACAGAAACTTTGCACGCACAAATATAATTTTGTTAAATCACATAAACGAGATTTTGCGTTGATTATTTTTGCTTCTGTTCAATAGACAAATTTTCCAGGACTTCCTATTTTGGTAGAATTTTTATAGTTCCAGAAGTTTGCGTTAGTTACAGATTGCTACAGACTGTTCTGTTTTTGACAGATTCTGTTTTGCGGGTGTTGTTTGCTTATTTTGATGAATATATGGCTAGTAAAATAGTTTATAATCCATAGAGAAGTTGGAATAAAGTAGGTTTAACACCAACATAAATAAATAATGATTTCATTACACTACCATAAGTAGTTCTTTGTTTTCTTTCTCTAACGGAGCTCGCGAGATTTCTGTTGAGTTTTGTGTTGTGAAGTTTTCAAGTTTTGGGTGAATTCTTTTGATGGATTATGGAACAAGGAGTGGCAAGAGCCTAAGCTTGGGGATGCCCATGGCACCCCCAAGATAATCCAAGGACACCAAAAAGTCAAAGCTTGGGGATGCCCCGGAAGGCATCCCCTCTTTCGTCCACTTCCATCAGTATTTTACTTGGAGCTATATTTTTATTCACCACATGATATGTGTTTTGCTTGGAGCGTCTTGTATTATTTGCGTCTTTGCTTGTTAGTTTACCACAATCATCCTTGCCGTACACATATTTTGAGAGAGCCATACATTAATTGGAATTTGATAGAATACTCTATGTGCTTCACTTATATCTTTTGAGCTTGATAGTTTTGCTCATAGTGCTTCACTTACATTTTTTTGAGCATGATAATTTTTGCTCTAGTACTTCACTTAGATCTTTTAGAGCAGGGTGTGGATTTGTTTTAAAGAAACTATTGAGCTCTCATGCTTCACTTAGATTATTTTGAGAGTCGTTAATAGCATGGCAATTTGCTTAATATTAATATACTTGGTATTCAAGATATGTGAAACTTTCTTTTGAGTGAATTGAATACTAAGATAAGTTTGATGCTTGATAATTGTTTTGAGATATGGAGGTGATAATATCAAAGTCGTGCTAGTTGAGTAATTATGAATTTGAGAAATGCTTGTGTTGAAGTTTGCAAGTCCCGTAGCATGCACGTATGGTTAAAGTTGTGTAACAAATTTGAAACATGAAGTGTAGATGTCTTGTGCATCCTTATGAGTGGCGGTCGGGGACGAGCGATGGTCTTTTCCTACCAATCTATCCCCCTAGGAGCATGTGCGTAGTACTTGATTTTTGATGACTTCTAAATTTTTGCAATAAGTATATGGGTTCTTTTGACTAATGTTGAGTCCAAGGATTATACAAACTCTCATCTTTCCGCCTTTGCTAGCCTCTTCGGTACCGTGCATTGCCCTTTATCACCTTGAGAGTTGGTGCAAACTTCGCCGGTGCATCCAAACCCCGTGATACGAGACGCTCTATCACACATAAACCTCCTTATATCTTCCTCAAAACAGCCACCATACCTACCTATCATGGCGTTTCCATAGCCATTCCGAGATATATTGCCATGCAACTTCCATCATCATCATCATGACATATATTACTTTTGTCATATTGCCATTGCATGATCATGTAGTTGACATCGTATTTGTGGCAAAGCCACCATGCATTATTTTTCATACATGTCACTCTTGATTCATTACACCATCCCGGTACACCGCCGGAGGCATTCATATAGAGTCATATCTTGTTCTAAGTTTCGAGTTGTAATCCTTATGTTGTAATCAATAGAAGTGTGATGATCATCATTATTAGAGCATTGCCCAAATAAAAAAAGAGAAAGGCCAAAAAAAGAAGAAAGGCCCAAAAAAAGAAAATAAAAGGGGCAATGCTACTATCTCTTTTCCACACTTGTGCTTCAAAGTAGCACCTTGTTCTTCATATAGTGAGTCTCATATATTGTGCTTCAAAGTAGCACATTGTTCTTCATGTAGTGAGTCTCATAAGTTGTCTTTTTACACTAGTGGGAATTTTTCATTATAGAACTTGGCTTGTATATTCCTACGATGGGCTTCCTCAAATGTCCTAGGTCTTTGTGTCACACCCTAGCTAGTTATGCATTAGAGTGTTGCATCATGTCTATTTTTTTCATCAGAAACTTGAAATGGGGATGACAGAACCCCCAGCCCCCTCTGAAACCAACTAGGGTTTACTAAAAACTTTTTCAATGAACCTGAAATGCCCTTCTAAAATGTCCATCATTTTTGTCTTGGTTCAGAACCTCTGCCAAAAGTGATGCACAATTTCCTAGGTCATCTTAGGGTCTTTGAATTAAATCATAAATATTTGAATTTGGGCATTTAAAATTATATAAAATATTTCAAGTGCTCAAATATCTCCAAACTAAAATGTTTCATGTTGGAAATAATCCAACTATGGACCAGGAGTAGTTTGGTGATTTTAGGAGTTGCCTAAGTATTTTAATTAATTCAACAAAGTTGCAGAAAAAAAAATAGTAAAGGAAAATAACAGGAAAAACTTACCTGGCGCCCGCTAACCAGCCCACCTGCCGGCCCAGCCCAGCGCCGCGCCAGCGAGCTGCTTGCCGGCCAGGCTGGCAGGCAGGTGCTCGAAGGCGAGCACCGCATGGGTGCCACGCACCTGCTCGCCGCCTCGCCGCTCCACTCGCCCGGCTAACGCCGTGGATCGATCCCCCTCTCTCCCCAGAGCCCCCAGACACTCCCTCTCCTCTCCAGCTCCTCCCCCTCGCGCTCCCTAGCCATGGCCGACGCCATCGCCGCCACCCCCTCGCCGTAGCCACGCCCTCCGTCAACCCCACCGCCGTGCCGCCGTGTCCAGGAGCTCCGCCACCCTCCTCTCCTCCGAGCAAGCCGAGCCCCGAGCGCTCGCGTGCCCCGAAGCCGCCGCATCGACCTCGACCGAACCGCCATCGCCGGAGATCCCCTTCGCCGTCGCCGTCGCTCCGGCCCGTCCCCAGCCGCACCAAGTGCTTCGTCGAACTCCCTGTGAGCTGGGCTAACTTCCCCTCCTTCTCTTTCTTGCTCTCGTGCACCACAGCGAGCACACGGAGCTCACCCGCACTCGCCGCCGCGGACCACGTCGCCGACGTGCCTCCGGCTAACCACCGGCCACCTCACCTTGTCCATCGCACTAACCACGCCGCGCTGAGGCTAACCATGCACTCCCCGCACCTCACCCCACACCCTAGCCCGAGTTCGCTTCCACCCGAACTCCGGCGGCCGCCAAAGTCGTCGCCGGCGCCAACTCCGGCCACCCCGACCCCAACGGACTCCACCAAGAGCTACGGCTCGTCCTCAGCTCCACTCCGATGCCCTCTGCGGCTCGTTTGGTTGCCGGAACGGCCAAAACCACTTCTGCCGCCGCGTCGGGCTCGCCGGCGGCTAAACGCCGGTGCAGCCGTGTTCACTTTGACCACGGGTGGGCCCCGGTTGACCCTGTTGAGTCAATGACAGGTGGGGCCCCCTTCTGCTAATTATCCAGATCAGTTTAAACTAAATTAAATTAGTTAATTATCCACTGACACCCTGGACCCACGCGTCAGGTTTGACCTGGACCGGGTCTGTTGACTTGCTGAGGTTAGCATGACCTCATGCTGATGCAATAAATTAATTTCTGGATTTATTCTAATATAGGAAATTCCAGAATATAGTTTAAACTTCAAAAATTCATAACTTTTAATCTGTAACTCCAAATCAGACAAGTTATATATGAAAAATGATCAGAAAAATCCAATCTTTCCATCTGTACTGTTTTCATGCATGATTAAACAAGTTAACTTGATGTTTAATGCAAAACAAGATAAAACACTTTAAAGGGCCATGTATGAGTTTGAAATTTGAATCTTTGGTTCAAATTGGTTCAAACCCTTCTGGTCTTAGTTGCATTAGCCCAACACACTCATATTGCCATGTTTCATGCATGCATCATATTGTCGCACATTGTTTGGTGATGGCTATGTATCGGTGTTCTTTGCGGCAGGTTCTGCCTCCGAGGAGTACCGTGATTACCCTAGCGAAGAACCGTATCAGTGCATCGACCCATCAGGCAAGCAACCAACCGTTTGATCATATCGATACAATCCCATGTTCTCGCTCTTGCTCTCTTTTACTGCATTAAGACAACGCGTTTCAAACTGCTGTGTGCTTCGGTAGTTGAACCCATTTCCTCTGCATGACCTGTCATTGCCACAGTAACTAGATGAAACCCACTAGCATGTGTAGGAGTTGTTTGAGCCATATGTATGTGTTGTTCCTACCTTTCTATGCCTGCTATGCTTAGAGTCGTGTCAGGTCTGGTTCATCTGGGTGATGGGCTAGAGTGAAATGATCATATCAGTTTGAGAGTGGTGTGTTGAGCACGATTTGGTAAAGGTATTGATGAGAGGCCATGTAGGAGTACATGGTGGGTTGTTTCATTGAGGCCGTCCTTAAGCACTGAGATCTGTATGTGTGATTTAAGATTCAGCTACTACCATGCATTGGGCCCGAGACCAATGGACCCTCTCGGCTTCTTATTCACCCTAGTCTTCTGTCCAGGAGTTGCAAGTAGTTTCTGGTGTTTGTAGCCTACTGGAGGCCGTGGACAGCGCTGACCGTAGGGGTGGGCTGTGATGCGGTAGGTACGTGGCCGGGTGTACCGGATGCCCGTTTGGTATCTCGGGAACCCTGTTCACATCGTTTGGGGCCGTGAGCGAAACTTCGGCCGGATCTCCTCATGGATGGAACCCAAATAGGCGATAAACCTGGACTAGAGACTTAGGTGTCTAGGTAGGTCGTGGCCGACACCCACGTTGGGCTTCCGCTTGAAGGTTGCCGAGTACATGTCGTGTAAACGACGGTAAGTGGTGAGAGTGTGTATGAAGAAGTACACCCCTGCAGGGTTAACCTAATCTATTCGAATAGCCGCGTCCGCGGTAAAGGACTACTTGGTTGCCTATACAGTTCATAGACAAGTAAATGGAAACTACTAAAAGCCTCAAGATAAGCGTGAGTGCCGAGGATGGCTCTTCCGTAGGAAGACGGAGGTGGATCCTCGGTAGTGTATTGAGTGGTGAGTAGTGGACTCGTGTGCGCAAAACCATTTCAAGTTGGAGTCTCGTAGGATAGCTTAGCCAAGAGTCAAAGCTGGCTTGCTGCAATAACTCCACCAACCCTTCTTGATAATGTGCATGTATGTAGGATCTGTTGTAAGTCTTGCTGAGTACCTTTGTACTCATGTTGCTATAATTTACATTTTTACAGAAGACGCTGCAACCCCTTCTGATGGGTTCTTCGTAGACGTTGACATCAATGAGTAGGCTAAGGCCCAGGTGGTGATCCTGAGCTTGTGAAGGACCACGTAGTATAGCTAGGCTTTCCAAGCCTCTTTTATTTTACTAGTTGTCTGTACTCAGACAAGTTACTTCCGCTGCTGGTTTGTATGACTGTATGACTTGAATGCTGGGTCGTGTGACCCGTACTTGTGTGTATGCCATGTATGGCTCTCTGAGCCTTTAAATAAAGTACTTGTGTCATAGAGTCATGTTGTGATGCCTTGTTGTATTTGCACATATCGAGCATATTGTGTGTATGATTGAAATGCTTGGTATGTGTGGGATCTGACTATCTAGTTGTTTATCTTTAGTAGCCTCTCTTACCGGGAAATGTCTCCTAGTGATTCCACTGAGCCATGGTAGCTTGCTACTGCTCCGGAACACTTGGCTGGCCGGCATGTGTCCTTCTTCGTTCCTGTGTCTGTCCCTTCGGGGAAATGTCACGCATTGAGTACCGGAGTCCTGTTAGCCCGCTACAGCCCGGTTTACCGGAGTCCTGCTAGCCCAGTGCTACAGCCCGGAACTTACTTGCTGATGACCGACACGTTCGATGTTGGGTCATGGATGCCTGTCCCTGTAAGTCTGTGCCACTTTGGGTTTACAACTAGCCATGTCAGCCCGGGCTCCTTTTCATATGGATGCTAGCGAAACTATCATATACGTGTGCCAAAAGGCGCAAATGGTCCCGGGCAAAGGTAAGGCGACACCCGTGGGGATACCGTGCGTGAGGCCGCAAAGTGATATGAGGTGTTACAGGCTAGATCGATGTGACATTGAGTCGGGGTCCTGACAGCGTTGGCATCAGAGCCGGACTGCCTGTAGGTTCTCCAAGCCAAACTGGTCGATGTTGAGTCTAGAAATTCTTTAGTTATATGTAGGGGAATTGTTTGTGGGTTGGAACGTAAGGCTCTTTTTACTCCTTTATCTTATGACATTCTGATCTGAGTCAGTCTATTCTTCCACCGGGGGTTAAGGAATTAGGATCTCTTCTCTCTATCAGGTTCACGTGTTACTAATCAGTAGTACCTTATAGGTTTGATGGATACAAGCCTAGTTCAGTTCTACTACCACATTATGTTGCTAAGTTGGACCTGGAATTTTGATATGATGCTGTTGAGTGTGTATGGAATCCTTGTCAAATGTCTCAAAATCCTTTTTGAGCAATTACAGCTGTTATGCTGTCGAAATTTTGCTAGAAATTCTAATGCCTTTGCATTATGGTTGTGCTTTCAGATGGCCACTCGCGACCAAAATCAAGTGGTTCGCCTGACCCGATGCATTGACGTACCCGGCCATACTGCTATGTTGGTCAGGGTAATGACTGAGGCTGGATACCGTTGGTATCCTGAGTACACGGTCGAAGAGCAATTTCGAGACTTTAATCAAAGCCAGTATCTTTGCACTGTCAGGATATTTCCATCTTATCCTGGATCCACCGAGCCCCTTCACTGCTCTTATGGACTCGGGATTACTATTGAGATGGCTGTGCAGGATGCCGCCTACTCTATGATGACCATCATGCGAGTCAGGACTGGCCAATTTCGGGACTCTGATTTCCGGTATATGCCATCATCACTTCCGGGAGCACAAGGGTATCTCCAGGATATCTATGCTGACCCCACTCAGGAGGATTCACTAACTCGCACCACTGCTGAGTTGCTCAAGGATAAGGACCGTGAAAACCGGGCCTTGAGAATGGAGCTCTTCAACACCCGCGCTGATCATTGGGCCACCTTGACTCGGTTTGCACCGGCTGTGCAAGCTGGATACATGGATATGAGAGATCTGTATCCTGTTAGGTCTGCTCTGCCGGACATGATGGATTGGCGTGATGTGGGAGGCATCACCCCGCCTCATGGTCCCCGCAGGCCACCGTTTGTTGGTCCAAGACCTCACCCTAGCCCTTTTGGTCCACAAGCTCCGCGAGATCGTCTGTTTCCGGATGCTCACGTTGAACTTCCAGGCTATGGAGGTGACTTCTACGAGGACTACTACGGAGACGTCTGAGTTAGTAGTAGTTCCACTAGTAATGTAACAGTTGTATTTCCGCTGTCCTGCGTGACTTGTGGAATATGACTTAGTGTGTAGTCATTCCGGAGGTGTATGAAAAATAATGTATAGGAGCTTGGAATGCCTCCGATGAGATGTAATCTCCCTTTCACCGTAGTAGTACTTTGTTTGGTCTTGTACTAAAACCTTGTATGGTGTGTATGACGATGGAATAAAGAAGCAGTTTCTGTATCTACCATGTCATACAGATGATCATCCTGCATTCCGAGTTATCCATTACATTCTACATTTCTGTGCCAAATCTTATCATCCTGGACTAAACCATTGACTTGTTTTTCCTAGGATGGTTAACACGCGCAAAAATCCTGCTCCCCAAGAGCAGGCCGAAGGCAGTGAAGTCAGGAATGCAAATCTGCCTCACCCTCCTTCCCTAGCCGAAGTTATGCTGGAGGCCGAGAGAAACAAGCGGGAGACCAACCGTTTGTTGGAGCGCATCGAACAGAACACAGCACACCATCAGAGAAATAACTTGGTGTCACTCAGTGATTTCATCAAGTTACACCCGCCTACCTTCCACCACTCCGTTGAGCCTCTCGACGCCGATGACTGGCTTCGCAGCATTACTCACAAACTGCGTTCTGCGCTGGTAGCTGAGGCGGATAAGGTCACCTTTGCTGCATATCATCTTGAAGGCCCCGCCAGTCTCTGGTGGAAGAATTATGAAGCTATGCGCCCAGCGGGCCACGTCACTACTTGGGCTGAATTCAGCGAGGCTTTCCGTGAACATCACATTCCGGAGGGTCTCATGGATCGTAAACGTGAGGAGTTTTGTAGCTTCACTCAAGGTCGACTCTCTGTTGACGCTTACAGCAGGGAGTTCGGTAACCTTGCATGTTATGCAACTGAGGAAGTTTCTACCGATGCCAAGAAGCAGGCAAGGTTCCGTAAGGGACTTAGTCCTGAGCTCCGTCGTGACCTCCGTCTGCATGAGTGCACCTCTTTTCAGAAGCTTGTGAATAAAGCCATCAGTACTGAGACGGGACAGACTGATTTCGATGCATCACGCAAGCATGGCCGTGATTTGGGTTCTTCATCCGGTGCTGGTCCTCAGAAGCGCCGCGTGTGGGTGCCTAACACTGCCCTGCCACCCAGATATACACCGAGGCCATCCTTTCAGGCGCCTCGCCCAGCTCAGCAATATGCACCAGCCAAGCCCTATGGTGGTCCAACCAATAATGCTCCTCCACGCACCAGTTCCGTGACTTGTTTCAAGTGTGGGGAATCAGGCCACTATATGCGCGAGTGCCCCCAAACCAACCCCAACCAGACAGCAAAAACTGTTGGCCGTGGCAAGCCGACAGGGAAAGTGTTCTACGCCAAGCCGGCCACTGCTGCACGTGGCCATGTCAACTGTATCTCTGCCGAAGAGCTCAAGAGGATCCCAACGTCGTTCTCGGTACGCTCCTTGTTAATTGCCACCCGGCATCTATTCTTTTCGATACTGGAGCATCTCATTCATTCATATCCGAAAACTATGCTCGCTTGCATAACACCGCCTTCTGTGACATGCCTTCTACCATGGAAATTTCCACTCCTGGTTCTAGATGGCAAACTTCTAGAGTAAGCCATGGAAATGAAATCCAAGTCAACAGACTTGTTTTCCTTGCATCTTTGATAGCTCTCAAATCTTCGGATATTAATATCATTTTGGGTATGGACTGGATGTCAGCCCATCATGCCAAAATTGATTGCTTCTCTAGGACTGTTCAACTCACCCATCCTTCGGGGAAGATAGTCAATGTCTTGACCCAAATAGCCAAGCAACAGTTATATTCCCTTAACGCCAGCCCTTTGCCAGACCTTGAGGACGTTCCGGTAGTCCATGATTTTCCGGATGTCTTCCCAGAGGAATTGCCAGGTGTTCCACCCGACAGGGATGTTGAGTTCGTAATAGACCTCATTCCAGGAACCGTCCCGATTGCTAGAAGACCCTATAAGATGGCACCACTAGAACAAGCCGAGCTTAAGAAACAACTCGATGAGTCCTTGAAAAGGGGTTTCATCCGACCTAGTTCATCTCCTTGGGCTTGCCCCGTCCTCTTCGTCAAGAAGAAGGATGGTACGGACCGGATGGTTGTAGATTATCGACCGGTTAACCTGGTCACAATTAAGAACAAGTATCCGCTCCCCAGGATCAACGACCTGTATGATCAGCTCGCTGGATCCTCAGTCTTCTCTAAAATGGATTTGAGGTTGGGCTACCATCAAATCAAAATCAGGAACGGGGACATTCCGAAAACGGCTTTTGTTACTCGTTATGGCCAATACGAGTACACCGTCATGTCCTTCGGTTTAACCAACGCTCCAGCCACCTTTTCTCGGTTAATGAACTCAATCTTCATGGAGTATTTGGATAAATTCGTCGTGGTTTACCTCGATGATATACTCATCTACTCCAAGAACGAGGAAGAACATGCCGAACATTTAAGGCTAGTGTTGAAGAAACTTCGAGAGCATCGCCTTTATGCCAAATTTTCTAAATGTGAATTTTGGTTGTCAGAAGTAACCTATCTAGGTCATGTAATATCTGGTAAAGGTATTGCCGTTAATCCTGAGCGAGTTCAAGCCGTCCTTAATTGGACTCCACCTGAATCGGTCAAGCAAGTTCGGAGCTTCCTTGGCCTAGCGAGCTATTGCCGTCGCTTTGTCGAGAATTTCTCCAAAGTTGCTAAACCTCTAACCGAACTCCTCAAGAAAGATAAAAAGTTCGAATGGACTCCACAATGTGAGCACAGCTTCCAGGAACTGAAAAGACGCCTGACATCGGCTCCCGTCCTGGTACCGCCAGATTTCTCTAAGGACTTTGTTATCTACTGCGACGCCTCGCGACAAGGACTAGGCTGTATTCTCATGCAAGATCGACATGTAATTGCTTACGCTTCACGGCAATTGCACCCATATGAGGAGAATTATCCTACTCATGATCTAGAGCTTGCAGCTGTAGTCTATGCACTTAAAACCTGGCGACATTACCTCCTCGGTAATCGTTGCGAGATCTACACTGATCACCAAAGTCTGAAGTACATATTCACCCAACCGGATTTGAATCTCAGGCAAAGACGTTGGGTCGAGTTGATCACAGATTTCGACTTAGGAATAACTTACACCCCAGGGAAAGCCAATGTCATGGCTGATGCGCTAAGTCGTAAATCTTATTGCAATAATCTAATGTTGCAACAAAGTCAACTACTTCTCCATGAGGAATTTCGGAAACTTAATCTCCACATTGTTCCTCAAGGATTCCTTTCCACCTTGGTGGCGAAACCTACCCTTACGGATCAGATCATCAAAGCACAGAAAGTAGATCCGTGAATTTCCCGCATCAAGAGAAACATCCAGAAAGGAGTTGCGAATTGTTTCTCCATTGATGATCAAGGGGTCGTATACTTCGGGAATCGGCTAGTGGTTCCCAAGGTGCGAAACCTGAGGCGATTGATCCTTAAGGAAGCTCATGAATCTCCTCTCACTATTCATCCCGGTAGCACTAAGATGTATCAGGACCTACGCCAGAGGTTCTGGTGGACTAGGATGAAGAGAGAAATTGCTCAGTATATTGCTAATTGCGACGTCTGCCGTCGTGTAAAAGCAGAGCATCAACGGCCTGCTGGCACCCTTCAACCCCTAGCTATTCCTGAATGGAAATGGGATAAAATTAGTATGGACTTCATCACCGGTTTTCCCAGGACCAAGAGAGGGAATAATGCTATCTTCGTCGTTATCGATCGCCTTTCCAAAGTGGCCCATTTTCTACCTGTTCGTGAGAGTATAACTGCTAGTCAGTTAGCAGACTTGTACATCTCCCGAATAGTGTCTCTCCATGGTGTTCCGTTGGAAATTAACTCGGATCGAGGAAGTCTTTTCACCTCTCGATTTTGGGAAAGTTTCCAAAATGCTATGGGAACCCGCCTTTCCTTTAGCACCGCTTTTCACCCTCAATCAAGTGGTCAAGTAGAACGCGTCAACCAGATTCTAGAAGACATGCTTCGAGCTTCTGTTATCTCATTCAGAATGGATTGGGAGAAATGCCTTCCATTTGCCGAATTCGCTTATAACAACAGCTATCAGTCTAGCTTGGGTAAAGCCCCTTTTGAAGTTCTCTATGGACGACGGTGTTGAACACCCCTTAATTGGTCAGAAACCGGGGAAAGACAATTCTTTGGCCCGGATATGATCCAAGAAGCAGAAGAGCAAGTTCGCATCATTCGTGAAAGGTTGAAAACAGCCCAATCTCGTCAAAAGAGTCAATATGACCGAAAACATAAGGCTATGACTTTCGAGGTTGACGAGAAGGCTTACCTTCGGGTTACTCCTCTGAAGGGAACCCATCGTTTCGGTATCAAAGGCAAATTGGCTCCTCGTTACATTGGACCTTTTCGCATTCTCGCTAAACGAGGAGAAGTTGCCTACCAATTGGAACTACCTCCGCATCTCTCCAGAGTCCACGATGTCTTCCACGTTTCTCAACTCAGGCGTTGCTTCTCGGATCCTATCCGTGGAGTGGACCACGAAACGCTTGATCTCAAAGATAATCTCACGTATCGAGAGTACCCCGTTCGTATTCTCGATCAGGCTGAACGTATCACTCGACGTCATAATATCAAGTTTCTCAAGGTTCAATGGTCGCACCATTCTGAGAAGGAAGCAACCTGGGAAAGGGAGGATCGTCTTCGACTTGAGTATCCCGCCTTCTTCCCGGAGGAACCCAAATCTCGGGACGAGATTCTTTTGAGTGGGGGTGAGTTGTCACACCCTAGCTAGTTATGCATTAGAGTGTTGCATCATGTCTATTTTTTTCATCAGAAACTTGAAATGGGGATGACAGAACCCCCAGCCCCCTCTGAAACCAACTAGGGTTTACTAAGAACTTTTTCAATGAACCTGAAATGCCCTTCTAAAATGTCCATCATTTTTGTCTTGGTTCAGAACCTCTGCCAAAAGTGATGCACAATTTCCTAGGTCATCTTAGGGTCTTTGAATTAAATCATAAATATTTGAATTTGGGCATTTAAAATTATATAAAATATTTCAAGTGCTCAAATATCTCCAAACTAAAATGTTTCATGTTGGAAATAATCCAACTATGGACCAGGAGTAGTTTGGTGATTTTAGGAGTTGCCTAAGTATTTTAATTAATTCAACAAAGTTGCAGAAAAAAAATAGAAAGGGAAAATAACAGGAAAAACTTACCTGGCGCCCGCTAACCAGCCCACCTGCCGGCCCAGCCCAGCGCCGCGCCAGCGAGCTGCTTGCCGGCCAGGCAGGCAGGCAGGTGCTCGACGGCGAGCACCGCATGGATGCCACGCACCTGCTCGCCGCCTCGCCGCTCCACTCGCCCGGCTAACGCCGTGGATCGATCCCCCTCTCTCCCCAGAGCCCCCCAGACACTCCCTCTCCTCTCCAGCTCCTCCCCCTCGCGCTCCCTAGCCATGGCCGACGCCATCGCCGCCACCCCCTCGCCGTAGCCACGCCCTCCGTCAACCCCACCGCCGTGCCGCCGTGTCCAGGAGCTCCGCCACCCTCCTCTCCTCCGAGCAAGCCGAGCCCCGAGCGCTCGCGTGCCCCGAAGCCGCCGCATCGACCTCGACCGAACCGCCATCGCCGGAGATCCCCTTCGCCGTCGCCGTCGCTCCGGCCCGTCCCCAGCCGCACCAAGTGCTTCGTCGAACTCCCTGTGAGCTGGGCTAACTTCCCCTCCTTCTCTTTCTTGCTCTCGTGCACCACAGCGAGCACACGGAGCTCACCCGCACTCGCCGCCGCGGACCACGTCGCCGACGTGCCTCCGGCTAACCACCGGCCACCTCACCTTGTCCATCGCACTAACCACGCCGCGCTGAGGCTAACCATGCACTCCCCGCACCTCACCGCACACCCAAGCCCGAGTTCGCTTCCACCCGAACTCCGGCGGCCGCCAAAGTCGTCGCCGGCGCCAACTCCAGCCACCCCGACCCCAACGGACTCCACCAAGAGCTACGGCTCGTCCTCAGCTCCACTCCGATGCCCTCCGCGGCTCGTTTGGTTGCCGGAACGGCCAAAACCACTTCCGCCGCCGCGTCGGGCTCGCCAGCGGCTAAATGCCGGTGCAGCCGTGTTCACTTTGACCACGGGTGGGCCCCGGTTGACCCTGTTGAGTCAATGACAGGTGGGGCCCCCTTCTGCTAATTATCCAGATCAGTTTAAACTAAATTAAATTAGTTAATTATCCACTGACACCCTGGACCCACGCGTCAGGTTTGACCTGGACCGGGTCTGTTGACTTGCTGAGCTCAGCATGACCTCATGCTGACGCAATAAATTAATTTCTGGATTTATTCTAATATAGGAAATTCCAGAATATAGTTTAAACTTCAAAAATTCATAACTTTTAATCTGTAACTCCAAATCAGACAAGTTATATATGAAAAATGATCAGAAAAATCCAATCTTTCCATCTGTACTGTTTTCATGCATGATTAAACAAGTTAACTTGATGTTTAATGCAAAACAAGATAAAACACTTTAAAGGGCCATGTATGAGTTTGAAATTTGAATCTTTGGTTCAAATTGGTTCAAACCCTTCTGGTCTTAGTTGCATTAGCCCAACACACTCATATTGCCATGTTTCATGCATGCATCATATTGTCGCACATTGTTTGGTGATGGCTATGTATCGGTGTTCTTTGCGGCAGGTTCTGCCTCCGAGGAGTACCGTGATTACCCTAGCGAAGAACCGTATCAGTGCATCGACCCATCAGGCAAGCAACCAACCGTTTGATCATATCGATACAATCCCATGTTCTCGCTCTTGCTCTCTTTTACTGCATTAAGACAACGCGTTTCAAACTGCTGTGTGCTTCGGTAGTTGAACCCATTTCCTCTGCATGACCTGTCATTGCCACAGTAACTAGATGAAACCCACTAGCATGTGTAGGAGTTGTTTGAGCCATATGTATGTGTTGTTCCTACCTTGCTATGCCTGCTATGCTTAGAGTCGTGTCAGGTCTGGTTCATCTGGGTGATGGGCTAGAGTGAAATGATCATATCAGTTTGAGAGTGGTGTGTTGAGCACGATTTGGTAAAGGTATTGATGAGAGGCCATGTAGGAGTACATGGTGGGTTGTTTCATTGAGGCCGTCCTTAAGCACTGAGATCTGTATGTGTGATTTAAGATTCAGCTACTACCATGCATTGGGCCCGAGACCAATGGACCCTCTCGGCTTCTTATTCACCCTAGTCTTCTGTCCAGGAGTTGCAAGTAGTTTCTGGTGTTTGTAGCCTACTGGAGGCCGTGGACAGCGCTGACCGTAGGGGTGGGCTGTGATGCGGTAGGTACGTGGCCGGGTGTACCGGATGCCCGTTTGGTATCTCGGGAACCCTGTTCACATCGTTTGGGGCCGTGAGCGAAACTTCGGCCGGATCTCCTCATGGATGGAACCCAAATAGGCGATAAACCTGGACTAGAGACTTAGGTGTCTAGGTAGGTCGTGGCCGACACCCACGTTGGGCTTCCGCTTGAAGGTTGCCGAGTACATGTCGTGTAAACGACGGTAAGTGGTGAGAGTGTGTATGAAGAAGTACACCCCTGCAGGGTTAACCTAATCTATTCGAATAGCCGCGTCCGCGGTAAAGGACTACTTGGTTGCCTATACAGTTCATAGACAAGTAAATGGAAACTACTAAAAGCCTCAAGATAAGCGTGAGTGCCGAGGATGGCTCTTCCGTAGGAAGACGGAGGTGGATCCTCGGTAGTGTATTGAGTGGTGAGTAGTGGACTCGTGTGCGCAAAACCATTTCAAGTTGGAGTCTCGTAGGATAGCTTAGCCAAGAGTCAAAGCTGGCTTGCTGCAATAACTCCACCAACCCTTCTTGATAATGTGCATGTATGTAGGATCTGTTGTAAGTCTTGCTGAGTACCTTTGTACTCATGTTGCTATAATTTACATTTTTACAGAAGACGCTGCAACCCCTTCTGATGGGTTCTTCGTAGACGTTGACATCAATGAGTAGGCTAAGGCCCAGGTGGTGATCCTGAGCTTGTGAAGGACCACGTAGTATAGCTAGGCTTTCCAAGCCTCTTTTATTTTACTAGTTGTCTGTACTCAGACAAGTTACTTCCGCTGCTGGTTTGTATGACTGTATGACTTGAATGCTGGGTCGTGTGACCCGTACTTGTGTGTATGCCATGTATGGCTCTCTGAGCCTTTAAATAAAGTACTTGTGTCATAGAGTCATGTTGTGATGCCTTGTTGTATTTGCACATATCGAGCATATTGTGTGTATGATTGAAATGCTTGGTATGTGTGGGATCTGACTATCTAGTTGTTTATCTTTAGTAGCCTCTCTTACCGGGAAATGTCTCCTAGTGATTCCACTGAGCCATGGTAGCTTGCTACTGCTCCGGAACACTTGGCTGGCCGGCATGTGTCCTTCTTCGTTCCTGTGTCTGTCCCTTCGGGGAAATGTCACGCATTGAGTACCGGAGTCCTGTTAGCCCGCTACAGCCCGGTTTACCGGAGTCCTGCTAGCCCAGTGCTACAGCCCGGAACTTACTTGCTGATGACCGACACGTTCGATGTTGGGTCATGGATGCCTGTCCCTGTAAGTCTGTGCCACTTTGGGTTTACAACTAGCCATGTCAGCCCGGGCTCCTTTTCATATGGATGCTAGCGACACTATCATATACGTGTGCCAAAAGGCGCAAATGGTCCCGGGCAAAGGTAAGGCGACACCCGTGGGGATACCGTGCGTGAGGCCGCAAAGTGATATGAGGTGTTACAGGCTAGATCGATGTGACATTGAGTCGGGGTCCTGACAGCGTTGGCATCAGAGCCGGACTGCCTGTAGGTTCTCCAAGCCAAACTGGTCGATGTTGAGTCTAGAAATTCTTTAGTTATATGTAGGGGAATTGTTTGTGGGTTGGAACGTAAGGCTCTTTTTACTCCTTTATCTTATGACATTCTGATCTGAGTCAGTCTATTCTTCCACCGGGGGTTAAGGAATTAGGATCTCTTCTCTCTATCAGGTTCACGTGTTACTAATCAGTAGTACCTTATAGGTTTGATGGATACAAGCCTAGTTCAGTTCTACTACCACATTATGTTGCTAAGTTGGACCTGGAATTTTGATATGATGCTGTTGAGTGTGTATGGAATCCTTGTCAAATGTCTCAAAATCCTTTTTGAGCAATTACAGCTGTTATGCTGTCGAAATTTTGCTAGAAATTCTAATGCCTTTGCATTATGGTTGTGCTTTCAGATGGCCACTCGCGACCAAAATCAAGTGGTTCGCCTGACCCGATGCATTGACGTACCCGGCCATACTGCTATGTTGGTCAGGGTAATGACTGAGGCTGGATACCGTTGGTATCCTGAGTACACGGTCGAAGAGCAATTTCGAGACTTTAATCAAAGCCAGTATCTTTGCACTGTCAGGATATTTCCATCTTATCCTGGATCCACCGAGCCCCTTCACTGCTCTTATGGACTCGGGATTACTGTTGAGATGGCTGTGCAGGATGCCGCCTACTCTATGATGACCATCATGCGAGTCAGGACTGGCCAATTTCGGGACTCTGATTTCCGGTATATGCCATCATCACTTCCGGGAGCACAAGGGTATCTCCAGGATATCTATGCTGACCCCACTCAGGAGGATTCACTAACTCGCACCACTGCTGAGTTGCTCAAGGATAAGGACCGTGAAAACCGGGCCTTGAGAATGGAGCTCTTCAACACCCCCGCTGATCATTGGGCCACCTTGACTCGGTTTGCACCGGCTGTGCAAGCTGGATACATGGATATGAGAGATCTGTATCCTGTTAGGTCTGCTCTGCCGGACATGATGGATTGGCGTGATGTGGGAGGCATCACCCCGCCTCATGGTCCCCGCAGGCCACCGTTTGTTGGTCCAAGACCTCACCCTAGCCCTTTTGGTCCACAAGCTCCGCGAGATCGTCTGTTTCCGGATGCTCACGTTGAACTTCCAGGCTATGGAGGTGACTTCTACGAGGACTACTACGGAGACGTCTGAGTTAGTAGTAGTTCCACTAGTAATGTAACAGTTGTATTTCCGCTGTCCTGCGTGACTTGTGGAATATGACTTAGTGTGTAGTCATTCCGGAGGTGTATGAAAAATAATGTATAGGAGCTTGGAATGCCTCCGATGAGATGTAATCTCCCTTTCACCGTAGTAGTACTTTGTTTGGTCTTGTACTAAAACCTTGTATGGTGTGTATGACGATGGAATAAAGAAGCAGTTTCTGTATCTACCATGTCATACAGATGATCATCCTGCATTCCGAGTTATCCATTACATTCTACATTTCTGTGCCAAATCTTATCATCCTGGACTAAACCATTGACTTGTTTTTCCTAGGATGGTTAACACGCGCAAAAATCCTGCTCCCCAAGAGCAGGCCGAAGGCAGTGAAGTCAGGAATGCAAATCTGCCTCACCCTCCTTCCCTAGCCGAAGTTATGCTGGAGGCCGAGAGAAACAAGCGGGAGACCAACCGTTTGTTGGAGCGCATCGAACAGAACACAGCACACCATCAGAGAAATAACTTGGTGTCACTCAGTGATTTCATCAAGTTACACCCGCCTACCTTCCACCACTCCGTCGAGCCTCTCGACGCCGATGACTGGCTTCGCAGCATTACTCACAAACTGCGTTCTGCGCTGGTAGCTGAGGCGGATAAGGTCACCTTTGCTGCATATCATCTTGAAGGCCCCGCCAGTCTCTGGTGGAAGAATTATGAAGCTATGCGCCCAGCGGGCCACGTCACTACTTGGGCTGAATTCAGCGAGGCTTTCCGTGAACATCACATTCCGGAGGGTCTCATGGATCGTAAACGTGAGGAGTTTTGTAGCTTCACTCAAGGTCGACTCTCTGTTGACGCTTACAGCAGGGAGTTCGGTAACCTTGCATGTTATGCAACTGAGGAAGTTTCTACCGATGCCAAGAAGCAGGCAAGGTTCCGTAAGGGACTTAGTCCTGAGCTCCGTCGTGACCTCCGTCTGCATGAGTGCACCTCTTTTCAGAAGCTTGTGAATAAAGCCATCAGTACTGAGACGGGACAGACTGATTTCGATGCATCACGCAAGCATGGCCGTGATTTGGGTTCTTCATCCGGTGCTGGTCCTCAGAAGCGCCGCGTGTGGGTGCCTAACACTGCCCTGCCACCCAGATATACACCGAGGCCATCCTTTCAGGCGCCTCGCCCAGCTCAGCAATATGCACCAGCCAAGCCCTATGGTGGTCCAACCAATAATGCTCCTCCACGCACCAGTTCCGTGACTTGTTTCAAGTGTGGGGAATCAGGCCACTATATGCGCGAGTGCCCCCAAACCAACCCCAACCAGACAGCAAAAACTGTTGGCCGTGGCAAGCCGACAGGGAAAGTGTTCTACGCCAAGCCGGCCACTGCTGCACGTGGCCATGTCAACTGTATCTCTGCCGAAGAGCTCAAGAGGATCCCAACGTCGTTCTCGGTACGCTCCTTGTTAATTGCCACCCGGCATCTATTCTTTTCGATACTGGAGCATCTCATTCATTCATATCCGAAAACTATGCTCGCTTGCATAACACCGCCTTCTGTGACATGCCTTCTACCATGGAAATTTCCACTCCTGGTTCTAGATGGCAAACTTCTAGAGTAAGCCATGGAAATGAAATCCAAGTCAACAGACTTGTTTTCCTTGCATCTTTGATAGCTCTCAAATCTTCGGATATTAATATCATTTTGGGTATGGACTGGATGTCAGCCCATCATGCCAAAATTGATTGCTTCTCTAGGACTGTTCAACTCACCCATCCTTCGGGGAAGATAGTCAATGTCTTGACCCAAATAGCCAAGCAACAGTTATATTCCCTTAACGCCAGCCCTTTGCCAGACCTTGAGGACGTTCCGGTAGTCCATGATTTTCCGGATGTCTTCCCAGAGGAATTGCCAGGTGTTCCACCCGACAGGGATGTTGAGTTCGTAATAGACCTCATTCCAGGAACCGTCCCGATTGCTAGAAGACCCTATAAGATGGCACCACTAGAACAAGCCGAGCTTAAGAAACAACTCGATGAGTCCTTGAAAAGGGGTTTCATCCGACCTAGTTCATCTCCTTGGGCTTGCCCCGTCCTCTTCGTCAAGAAGAAGGATGGTACGGACCGGATGGTTGTAGATTATCGACCGGTTAACCTGGTCACAATTAAGAACAAGTATCCGCTCCCCAGGATCAACGACCTGTATGATCAGCTCGCTGGATCCTCAGTCTTCTCTAAAATGGATTTGAGGTTGGGCTACCATCAAATCAAAATCAGGAACGGGGACATTCCGAAAACGGCTTTTGTTACTCGTTATGGCCAATACGAGTACACCGTCATGTCCTTCGGTTTAACCAACGCTCCAGCCACCTTTTCTCGGTTAATGAACTCAATCTTCATGGAGTATTTGGATAAATTCGTCGTGGTTTACCTCGATGATATACTCATCTACTCCAAGAACGAGGAAGAACATGCCGAACATTTAAGGCTAGTGTTGAAGAAACTTCGAGAGCATCGCCTTTATGCCAAATTTTCTAAATGTGAATTTTGGTTGTCAGAAGTAACCTATCTAGGTCATGTAATATCTGGTAAAGGTATTGCCGTTAATCCTGAGCGAGTTCAAGCCGTCCTTAATTGGACTCCACCTGAATCGGTCAAGCAAGTTCGGAGCTTCCTTGGCCTAGCGAGCTATTGCCGTCGCTTTGTCGAGAATTTCTCCAAAGTTGCTAAACCTCTAACCGAACTCCTCAAGAAAGATAAAAAGTTCGAATGGACTCCACAATGTGAGCACAGCTTCCAGGAACTGAAAAGACGCCTGACATCGGCTCCCGTCCTGGTACCGCCAGATTTCTCTAAGGACTTTGTTATCTACTGCGACGCCTCGCGACAAGGACTAGGCTGTATTCTCATGCAAGATCGACATGTAATTGCTTACGCTTCACGGCAATTGCACCCATATGAGGAGAATTATCCTACTCATGATCTAGAGCTTGCAGCTGTAGTCTATGCACTTAAAACCTGGCGACATTACCTCCTCGGTAATCGTTGCGAGATCTACACTGATCACCAAAGTCTGAAGTACATATTCACCCAACCGGATTTGAATCTCAGGCAAAGACGTTGGGTTGAGTTGATCACAGATTTCGACTTAGGAATAACTTACACCCCAGGGAAAGCCAATGTCATGGCTGATGCGCTAAGTCGTAAATCTTATTGCAATAATCTAATGTTGCAACAAAGTCAACTACTTCTCCATGAGGAATTTCGGAAACTTAATCTCCACATTGTTCCTCAAGGATTCCTTTCCACCTTGGTGGCGAAACCTACCCTTACGGATCAGATCATCAAAGCACAGAAAGTAGATCCGTGAATTTCCCGCATCAAGAGAAACATCCAGAAAGGAGTTGCGAATTGTTTCTCCATTGATGATCAAGGGGTCGTATACTTCGGGAATCGGCTAGTGGTTCCCAAGGTGCGAAACCTGAGGCGATTGATCCTTAAGGAAGCTCATGAATCTCCTCTCACTATTCATCCCGGTAGCACTAAGATGTATCAGGACCTACGCCAGAGGTTCTGGTGGACTAGGATGAAGAGAGAAATTGCTCAGTATATTGCTAATTGCGACGTCTGCCGTCGTGTAAAAGCAGAGCATCAACGGCCTGCTGGCACCCTTCAACCCCTAGCTATTCCTGAATGGAAATGGGATAAAATTAGTATGGACTTCATCACCGGTTTTCCCAGGACCAAGAGAGGGAATAATGCTATCTTCGTCGTTATCGATCGCCTTTCCAAAGTGGCCCATTTTCTACCTGTTCGTGAGAGTATAACTGCTAGTCAGTTAGCAGACTTGTACATCTCCCGAATAGTGTCTCTCCATGGTGTTCCGTTGGAAATTAACTCGGATCGAGGAAGTCTTTTCACCTCTCGATTTTGGGAAAGTTTCCAAAATGCTATGGGAACCCGCCTTTCCTTTAGCACCGCTTTTCACCCTCAATCAAGTGGTCAAGTAGAACGCGTCAACCAGATTCTAGAAGACATGCTTCGAGCTTCTGTTATCTCATTCAGAATGGATTGGGAGAAATGCCTTCCATTTGCCGAATTCGCTTATAACAACAGCTATCAGTCTAGCTTGGGTAAAGCCCCTTTTGAAGTTCTCTATGGACGACGGTGTTGAACACCCCTTAATTGGTCAGAAACCGGGGAAAGACAATTCTTTGGCCCGGATATGATCCAAGAAGCAGAAGAGCAAGTTCGCATCATTCGTGAAAGGTTGAAAACAGCCCAATCTCGTCAAAAGAGTCAATATGACCGAAAACATAAGGCTATGACTTTCGAGGTTGACGAGAAGGCTTACCTTCGGGTTACTCCTCTGAAGGGAACCCATCGTTTCGGTATCAAAGGCAAATTGGCTCCTCGTTACATTGGACCTTTTCGCATTCTCGCTAAACGAGGAGAAGTTGCCTACCAATTGGAACTACCTCCGCATCTCTCCAGAGTCCACGATGTCTTCCACGTTTCTCAACTCAGGCGTTGCTTCTCGGATCCTATCCGTGGAGTGGACCACGAAACGCTTGATCTCAAAGATAATCTCACGTATCGAGAGTACCCCGTTCGTATTCTCGATCAGGCTGAACGTATCACTCGACGTCATAATATCAAGTTTCTCAAGGTTCAATGGTCGCACCATTCTGAGAAGGAAGCAACCTGGGAAAGGGAGGATCGTCTTCGACTTGAGTATCCCGCCTTCTTCCCGGAGGAACCCAAATCTCGGGACGAGATTCTTTTGAGTGGGGGTGAGTTGTCACACCCTAGCTAGTTATGCATTAGAGTGTTGCATCATGTCTATTTTTTTCATCAGAAACTTGAAATGGGGATGACAGAACCCCCAGCCCCCTCTGAAACCAACTAGGGTTTACTAAGAACTTTTTCAATGAACCTGAAATGCCCTTCTAAAATGTCCATCATTTTTGTCTTGGTTCAGAACCTCTGCCAAAAGTGATGCACAATTTCCTAGGTCATCTTAGGGTCTTTGAATTAAATCATAAATATTTGAATTTGGGCATTTAAAATTATATAAAATATTTCAAGTGCTCAAATATCTCCAAACTAAAATGTTTCATGTTGGAAATAATCCAACTATGGACCAGGAGTAGTTTGGTGATTTTAGGAGTTGCCTAAGTATTTTAATTAATTCAACAAAGTTGCAGAAAAAAAATAGAAAGGGAAAATAACAGGAAAAACTTACCTGGCGCCCGCTAACCAGCCCACCTGCCGGCCCAGCCCAGCGCCGCGCCAGCGAGCTGCTTGCCGGCCAGGCAGGCAGGCAGGTGCTCGACGGCGAGCACCGCATGGATGCCACGCACCTGCTCGCCGCCTCGCCGCTCCACTCGCCCGGCTAACGCCGTGGATCGATCCCCCTCTCTCCCCAGAGCCCCCCAGACACTCCCTCTCCTCTCCAGCTCCTCCCCCTCGCGCTCCCTAGCCATGGCCGACGCCATCGCCGCCACCCCCTCGCCGTAGCCACGCCCTCCGTCAACCCCACCGCCGTGCCGCCGTGTCCAGGAGCTCCGCCACCCTCCTCTCCTCCGAGCAAGCCGAGCCCCGAGCGCTCGCGTGCCCCGAAGCCGCCGCATCGACCTCGACCGAACCGCCATCGCCGGAGATCCCCTTCGCCGTCGCCGTCGCTCCGGCCCGTCCCCAGCCGCACCAAGTGCTTCGTCGAACTCCCTGTGAGCTGGGCTAACTTCCCCTCCTTCTCTTTCTTGCTCTCGTGCACCACAGCGAGCACACGGAGCTCACCCGCACTCGCCGCCGCGGACCACGTCGCCGACGTGCCTCCGGCTAACCACCGGCCACCTCACCTTGTCCATCGCACTAACCACGCCGCGCTGAGGCTAACCATGCACTCCCCGCACCTCACCGCACACCCAAGCCCGAGTTCGCTTCCACCCGAACTCCGGCGGCCGCCAAAGTCGTCGCCGGCGCCAACTCCAGCCACCCCGACCCCAACGGACTCCACCAAGAGCTACGGCTCGTCCTCAGCTCCACTCCGATGCCCTCCGCGGCTCGTTTGGTTGCCGGAACGGCCAAAACCACTTCCGCCGCCGCGTCGGGCTCGCCAGCGGCTAAATGCCGGTGCAGCCGTGTTCACTTTGACCACGGGTGGGCCCCGGTTGACCCTGTTGAGTCAATGACAGGTGGGGCCCCCTTCTGCTAATTATCCAGATCAGTTTAAACTAAATTAAATTAGTTAATTATCCACTGACACCCTGGACCCACGCGTCAGGTTTGACCTGGACCGGGTCTGTTGACTTGCTGAGCTCAGCATGACCTCATGCTGACGCAATAAATTAATTTCTGGATTTATTCTAATATAGGAAATTCCAGAATATAGTTTAAACTTCAAAAATTCATAACTTTTAATCTGTAACTCCAAATCAGACAAGTTATATATGAAAAATGATCAGAAAAATCCAATCTTTCCATCTGTACTGTTTTCATGCATGATTAAACAAGTTAACTTGATGTTTAATGCAAAACAAGATAAAACACTTTCAAGGGCCATGTATGAGTTTGAAATTTGAATCTTTGGTTCAAATTGGTTCAAACCCTTCTGGTCTTAGTTGCATTAGCCCAACACACTCATATTGCCATGTTTCATGCATGCATCATATTGTCGCACATTGTTTGGTGATGGCTATGTATCGGTGTTCTTTGCGGCAGGTTCTGCCTCCGAGGAGTACCGTGATTACCCTAGCGAAGAACCGTATCAGTGCATCGACCCATCAGGCAAGCAACCAACCGTTTGATCATATCGATACAATCCCATGTTCTCGCTCTTGCTCTCTTTTACTGCATTAAGACAACGCGTTTCAAACTGCTGTGTGCTTCGGTAGTTGAACCCATTTCCTCTGCATGACCTGTCATTGCCACAGTAACTAGATGAAACCCACTAGCATGTGTAGGAGTTGTTTGAGCCATATGTATGTGTTGTTCCTACCTTGCTATGCCTGCTATGCTTAGAGTCGTGTCAGGTCTGGTTCATCTGGGTGATGGGCTAGAGTGAAATGATCATATCAGTTTGAGAGTGGTGTGTTGAGCACGATTTGGTAAAGGTATCGATGAGAGGCCATGTAGGAGTACATGGTGGATTGTTTCATTGAGGCCGTCCTTAAGCACTGAGATCTGTATGTGTGATTTAAGATTCAGCTACTACCATGCATTGGGCCCGAGACCAATGGACCCTCTCGGCTTCTTATTCACCCTAGTCTTCTGTCCAGGAGTTGCAAGTAGTTTCTGGTGTTTGTAGCCTACTGGAGGCCGTGGACAGCGCTGACCGTAGGGGTGGGCTGTGATGCGGTAGGTACGTGGCCGGGTGTACCGGATGCCCGTTTGGTATCTCAGGAACCCTGTTCACATCGTTTGGGGCCGTGAGCGAAACTTCGGCCGGATCTCCTCATGGATGGAACCCAAATAGGCGATAAACCTGGACTAGAGACTTAGGTGTCTAGGTAGGTCGTGGCCGACACCCACGTTGGGCTTCCGCTTGAAGGTTGCCGAGTACATGTCGTGTAAACGACGGTAAGTGGTGAGAGTGTGTATGAAGAAGTACACCCCTGCAGGGTTAACCTAATCTATTCGAATAGCCGCGTCCGTGGTAAAGGACTACTTGGTTGCCTATACAGTTCATAGACAAGTAAATGGAAACTACTAAAAGTCTCAAGATAAGCGTGAGTGCCGAGGATGGCTCTTCCGTAGGAAGACGGAGGTGGATCCTCGGTAGTGTATTGAGTGGTGAGTAGTGGACTCGTGTGCGCAAAACCATTTCAAGTTGGAGTCTCGTAGGATAGCTTAGCCAAGAGTCAAAGCTGGCTTGCTGCAATAACTCCACCAACCCTTCTTGATAATGTGCATGTATGTAGGATCTGTTGTAAGTCTTGCTGAGTACCTTTGTACTCATGTTGCTATAATTTACATTTTTACAGAAGACGCTGCAACCCCTTCTGATGGGTTCTTCGTAGACGTTGACATCAATGAGTAGGTTAAGGCCCAGGTGGTGATCCTGAGCTTGTGAAGGACCACGTAGTATAGCTAGGCTTTCCAAGCCTCTTTTATTTTACTAGTTGTCTGTACTCAGACAAGTTACTTCCGCTGCTGGTTTGTATGACTGTATGACTTGAATGCTGGGTCGTGTGACCCGTACTTGTGTGTATGCCATGTATGGCTCTCTGAGCCTTTAAATAAAGTACTTGTGTCATAGAGTCATGTTGTGATGCCTTGTTGTATTTGCACATATCGAGCATATTGTGTGTATGATTGAAATGCTTGGTATGTGTGGGATCTGACTATCTAGTTGTTTATCTTTAGTAGCCTCTCTTACCGGGAAATGTCTCCTAGTGATTCCACTGAGCCATGGTAGCTTGCTACTGCTCCGGAACACTTGGCTGGCCGGCATGTGTCCTTCTTCGTTCCTGTGTCTGTCCCTTCGGGGAAATGTCACGCATTGAGTACCGGAGTCCTATTAGCCCGCTACAGCCCGGTTTACCGGAGTCCTGCTAGCCCAGTGCTACAGCCCGGAACTTACTTGCTGATGACCGACACGTTCGATGCTGGGTCATGGATGCCTGTCCCTGTAAGTCTGTGCCACTTTGGGTTTACAACTAGCCATGTCAGCCCAGGCTCCTTTTCATATGGATGCTAGCGACACTATCATATACGTGTGCCAAAAGGCGCAAACGGTCCCGGGCAAAGGTAAGGCGACACCCGTGGGGATACCGTGCGTGAGGCCGCAAAGTGATATGAGGTGTTACAGGCTAGATCGATGTGACATTGAGTCGGGGTCCTGACACTTTGTGAGCAAGAGAGTTGGATGCACACCCACTAGTTTTCTTTTGTTGAGCATTCATAGCTCTATGCATCCGTTGCATGGCAATCCCTACTCCTAATGTTGACATCAATTGATGGGCATCTCCATAGCCCGTTTATTATCCTCGTCAATGTGAGACTTTATCCTTTTTTGTCTTCTCCACACAATCCCCATCATATTCTATTCCACCCATAGTGCTATATCCATGGCTCACGCTCATGTATTGCGTGAAAGTTGAAAAAGTTTGAGATTATTTAAGTATGAAACAATTGCTTGGCTTGTTATCAGGGTATAGAAGTTGGGAACATCTTTGTGTGACGAAAATGAAGCATAGCCTAACTATATGATTTTTAGTGATGAACTTTATTTTGCCATGCTATTTTGAGAAGACATGATTGCTTTGATTAGTATGCTTGACGTATTATTATTTTTGTGTCAATATGAACTTTTGTCTTGAATTTTTCGGATCTGAATATTCATGCCACAGTTAAGAAGATTTACATTGAAATTATGCCAAAGTATCACTCTACATCAAAAATTCTTTTTTATCATTTACCTACTCGAGGACGAGCAGGAATTAAGCTTGGGGATGCCTGATACGTCTCCAACGTATCTATAATTTTTTATTGCTCCATGCTACTTTATCTACTATTTTGGACTATATTGGGCTTTATTTTCCACTTTTATATTATTTTTGGGACTAACCTATTAACCGGAGGCCCCAACCCAGAATTGCTGTTTTTTTGCCTATTTCAGTGTTTCGAAGAAACGGAATATCAAACGGAGTCCAAACGGAATGAAACCTTCGGGAACGTGATTTTCTCACCAAACGTGATCCAGGAGACTTGGACCCTACTCCAAGACGTAACAGAGGCGGTCACGAGGGTGGGTGGCGCCCCCCTAGGGTGCGCCCCCTGCCTCGTGGCCACCCTGTTGCTCCACCGACGTACTCCTTCCTCCTATATATACCTACGTATCCCCAAACGATCAGAGCAGGAGCCAAAAACCTAATTCCACCGCCGCAACCTTCTGTATCCACGAGATCCCATCTTGGGGCCTGTTCCGGAGCTCCGCCGAAGGGGGCATCCACCACGGAGGACTTCTACATCAACACCATAGCCCCTCCGATGAAGTGTGAGTAGTTTACTTCAGACCTTCGGATCCATAGCTAGTAGCCAGATGGCTTCTTCTCTCTTTTTGGATCTCAATACAATGTTCTCCCCCTCTCTCATGGAGATCTATTCGATGTAATCTTCTTTTTGCGGTGTGTTTGTTGAGACCGATGAATTGTGGGTTTATGATCCAGCTTATCTATGAATAATATTTGAATCTTCTCTGATTTCTTTTATGTATGATTGAGTTATCTTTGCAAGTCTCTTCGAATTATCCGTTTGGTTTGGCCAACTAGATTGGTAGTTCTTGCATTGGGAGAAGTGCTTAGCTTTTGGTTCAATCTTGCGGTGTCCTTTCCCAGTGACAGAAGGGGCAGCAAGGCACGTATTGTATTGTTGCCATCGAGGATAACAAGATGGGGTTTTTATCATATTGCATGAATTTATCCCTCTACATCATTTCATCTTGCTTAAGGCGTTACTCTGTTTTTAACTTAATACTCTAGATGCATGCTGGATAGCGGTCGATGAGTGGAGTAATAGTAGTATATGCAGAATCGTTTCGGTCTACTTGTCTTGGACATGATGCCTATATACATGATCATACCTAGATATACTCATAACTATGCTCAATTCTGTCAATTGCTCAACAGTAATTTGTTCACCCACCGTAGAATATCTATGCTCTTGAGAGAAGCCACTAGGGAAACCTATGGCCCCCGGGTCTATTCTCATCATATCAATCTCTATTTCTTTATTACTTGCTTGTTTTTACTTTGCCTTTTACTTTTCACTTTGCATCTATCTATCAAAAATACCAAAAATATTATTTATCATCTCTATCAGATCTCACTCTCGTAAGTGACCGTGAAGGGATTGACAACCCCTAATCGCGTTGGTTGCGAGGAGCTATCGTTTTGTGTAGGTACGAGGGACTTGTGCGTGGTCTCCTACTGGATTGATACCTTGGTTCTCAAAAACTGGGGGAAATACTTATGCTACTTTGCTGCGTCATCCTCTCCTCTTCGGGGAAATCCAACACAGTGCTCAAGAGGTAGCAACGCACAGATTGGCTGCCTATACTGGTGGAATCTATCGTCGTGTAATTGTTCTATCTCATCTCATCTTTACCTTATGAATACGACTACCTGTTCATTGTTACAAATTTAGAATAGATACTATGTCTATAACCACATCATTGCTATATGTTCCTCTCATTTCCTAGATTTTTATGACCACACATGTTATTGTTAGAGTTGATATGAGAACAATTGGCATCTAATGATTGTTAGAATACATATTATGAGCATAACATCATGATTGCTATATGTTACTCTTGTTTACAAGATTTTTATAACAACGCATGTTATTGCTTAGAGTTGATATGAGAACCGTAGTAGTAAGTGCTATGGTAGAATATGAGTAGGCTCTGTCATAGCTGTTTTCCTCTCACTGTTACATGATGTTTGAACCATGACATATTGCTAGAATATGAAAGCCATTGGCTTATTTTTCTTAACTTGGGGTATGATTATGACCACGGCATTGCAATTCTCTGTCTATGATATGTGTCACTGTTATAATAATCTTAATTCCACACATACTCTGAACATGATTGTTTATTCTTGTCCTTTTGGTCTCCAATTTGAATCAGCAAACGCAAATGCACTGGCCTTTTTGATTCCAGGACCTGGAATCATACCAGCCGATGGGTGGTGGTTTATCGCTCGTTCAGCTGACGGCGGTCATTTGATGCTCATTCGCACGTACCAAATTGACTAAACCATTACATCAAACCACATGCAGTACAATGCATGGGGCGTTCGTGACATTTATGGCTATGGCTGCTTCGTGTTCGAGAAAGATCCCAGCTCCGTTGGGCCAGGCGTATTCAACTGGAGGCGGGTTTACAGCCTCGGCAACCACTCCTTGTTCCTCGGGCTCAATTATCTGATCATCCAACCAATCATCGATCATATCACCGATGATGATTACCGTGCTATGCAACTTCCATTCGCGAGGGGGGACTGTGTTTACACATCATACCATTGGTTTCATGAATCACCATATCAGAGATTCGTCGACACAGCTTGTTGCCAGATAATCTTCAATGTGTGAAAGGCATCAAGCTTCCATGCGATTGATGGCTTTTGCAAACCCGACATGCGGCGATGTGGTTCATGCCAACAACAAATATGCACAACTTGATTCGTGCTGATATCTAGACTGAGCCATGTATTCTGCTGCTGTAGCACGACCCTCTTTTGTTGGATATTATGTACTGTTGTTAATTTGAAGCACTCCTCTGGTTTGAAGGATAGATACCTTCCTGGGATCAAGTGCATCCTAACTCACCTGCGTAGGATGTACTAATAATGATGATGGAGATGCTGTGCAGAAGCCAAATATATATATATATATATATATATATATATATATATATATATATATATATCAGTTAGGCTTCAAGTGCGTACTTGTTAGTTAAACCTATGTATAAATTGTGACACTAAATACGACTAGTAAGTAGTACAGTAGCAGTACTAGTATACGTCGGTCAAATTGTTCATCATGTCCACACATTAAATTGACGTGACAACACGCTGCACGTGAGGTGACACAAGAATCCCGGCAGCATGTTCGGGTATTATGGACTTCAGATTTGGAGTACCACTTATCTGTCGAAATCTTTCATCATTCACTTAAAATAGTCGATTGATCATACATTGAGTACCATATAACTGGAATTACTGATGCAAGTCGAAGAAGGATTGGCCGATGCTGCCGGCTGGCATCAAGTTCAGTCCCACGGATCAGGAGCTGATCGAGCACCTTGAGGCCAAAGTGAGTGCTGACAGCGCGAGATCTCAGTCTCTCATCGAATTGTTCATACCAACCATCGACAGCGAGCACGGCATATGCTACACCCAACCTGAGAAACTTCCAGGTAAGACACCGATCGGCCGTCTACTTGCACAAACATATTCCTTTGTTTATAGCTCCTTTTTTCATTTTAGACAAAAACCTCGTGAAGCAATTACAATTTGACAGTTAATAAAAAGTGTAACAAGTGACTGCAACATGCCAAAGATGTTATGAAAATGCCAACTACGTACACTAAAACATGTATTCGACAATACTGCAGGTATCACACTGAGTGGCCTAAGGAAGCATTTCTTCCAGCGCAATTCCAGGGCATTCAGAAGGGGCACGTGGATGCGTCGCAAGATACAGTCGGAGTGCGGCATGCACGCGATGTGGCACAAGACCAGCAATTCCTTGCCAGTGATGGTCAACGGCCGGCAGACGGGCAGCAAAAAGGTTCTGGTGCTGCACACCAACAAGAACTTCGACCAGTAGAGGACCAACTGGGTGATGCACCAGTACCACCTCGGGGACCTGCAGCAAGAGAAGGAGCGGGAGCTGGTCCTTTGCAAGATTTTGTACCAGATGAACACTAGGGCCAGGAGTAAAAAGATTATAAGTTTGTTTGGTATTGGTAGTTTTACTACCTTGTCGTTCGCAAGTTGGTATTGTTGTTAATGATCTTTTGGTATGAACTTGCATTTGCGTCCAACCATCATGCCGACAGCCGACGTGGATATAAAGCTGAATCATTTGTTTTGAAACGAATTTTCAGGCACCTGAGTTTTATTTGATGGGTAGCATAAGCACCTGCAGTTCGAATTCCCAGTTCTCCAACTTTTTCGAAACAAATGCATGCACTTATTATCACGATGAAAAAACAATATCCCTGCTGCATCCCAGTTATTAGTTTGTACTTGCAGAATTCTCTCGTTTATTGAGCACGTATATTGTTTTTTCAGGTCAAGCAAGTTTCAACTGGGCTGTAGACTGCCCAGGCTTGGTTTTGTCTTTAACAGGCCCCGCCCATGACGACAGCGGGGTACAAAGATCCAGCAGGTATCTAATGGCCTCTGGCCCGCCAGCGTTAGTTATATTTTGTCTTACAACATCGGCAGGCAGTTTTTTACTGAATCAAACACACAGCCCAGTTCTATTTTCCTCTTGAAACGCATGTCCTACATCCGTTTTCTAATCTCTACCTATAGTTTTACTACTTCATATACACGTATCATTATATTGAAAACACATAAAATTCCCTTTTTATATTTACATCCTTATTTTTGTTGTTTTTTCCCACCCAGCGCTGATTTTTTTACCACTGGTTTTCCCTTAAACCAACTCAATTGTCCCACGTCTTATTTGCTTACAAAAACAAAATGATTTTTTTGGCAAAGTTCTTAAAAATGTTTATCATTTCGGGATTACAACAGTTTGGACTCCACCGAAATATGCAAAATAAGGTTGAACTTTTTGACCATGGTCCTGGGCAGAAATTGGGATGTAATAAATTACTTAAGAATTAGCAAATGGGCTGCAAATTATAAAAAAAATTACCAAATGGGCTTTATGTTGTCTGCCACAGATTTGGAGGCTGACTTGTGGGCCTACTAAGTTCATGCGTACACAAGGTTTCTCAAACAAGAAACTTAGTTAACAATTGACTCTACCAGCGTCAGACTGTTAGATGTCAATCTAACGGCAATCGTGCTTCTTCTGTCTCTGATCTTCCTGCCCCAGCTGCCCAAACCAGCGCCATCGGAACCGCCTGCTCCCGCCTCCCATGGCCGGTTGTGCTGCCGGGCAGGCCTCACGACCCCATAATACTCGCATCCCTGGCCTGTCTATCCCTCTACTCACCCACACCTCCTGTTATTTTCCGTCGACGGTAGCCGAACTAGTCAACCCTCATACTCTCCACCGTGTGGGCAGCCACTGTCGTGTCTTCCCCGGATCCGTGTCGTTCCCTTCGTAGGCCTCGCCGTCGTCCACAGCCCAGGTGCTCTCGGTGCGGCATGGTCAATGATGTCCATCCAATGGCCGTAGTGCTTCCTCAACCTCTAGTCTTCTTGCTCCAGCCGCCCAAAGCAGCGCCGGTCGTGCCAGATGCTCCTGCCTCCCGTGGCCGGCTGTGCTGCTGCGGAGGCCTCACCGCCCCCATACTACTCCCACCGCTGGCCAGGCCATCCCTCCACTCACCCACTCCACCTGTTATTCTGCGGCGACGGCAGCCTCACACCGTAGCCGAACCAATGAACCCTCGTACTCCTCTCCGCGTGGGCATCCACTGCCGCGTCTTCCCCGGCTCCGTGTCGTCCCCTTCCTAGGCCTCACCGTCGTCCACTGCCATGGTGCTCTCGGCGTGGTGTGGTCAATGTGGTCAACGACCGACTTCCATCGGAAGAGTACTGTACATGGAGAGGCTGACAGCTGGGTCCACGGCAGCCCCAAGGAAGTGCCTCCTTATTACGCGCAAAATAATTATTCCTCCACCTGACAGCAGGGACCCACCAGACGGGCCACCGTATTTCGTGAAAAGAATCGTTTCCCCCCTGACTGCTGGGACCCACCGGACGGGCCACCGTATTTCACGAAAAAACGTTCCCCCCGCTGTTAGCTCAGACCCACCGGAAGTGCCTCCTTATTATGCACAAAAAATGAGTACTCCCCCTGCTAGCTGGGACCCACCTTGGTGGGAGGCTGACTTGTGGGCCTACTAATTTGACGGGGACGAAGGGCTTTGTCAACTTAGTCAATCTGAACGATTCTAGCTCCAGTGACCGTATGATGTCCATCCAACGGCCGTAGTGCTTCTTCAACCTCTGGTTTTCTTGCTCCAGCCGCCCAAAGCAGCGCCGGTCGTGCCGCATGCTCCTGCCTCCCATGGCCGGCTGTGATGCCGCGGAGGACTCAACGCCCCCTACTACTCCCACCGCTGGCCAGGCCATCCCTCTACTCACCCACACCCACTATTATTCTGCGGCGACGGCAGCCTCACACTACAGCCGAACCAGTGAACCCTCATACTCCTCTACGTGTGGGCATCCACTGCCGCGTCTTCGCTGGCTCCATGTCATCCCCTTCCTAGGCCTCACCGTCGTCCACCGCCCTGGTGCTCTCGACGCGGCGTGGTCAACATGGTCAAGGAACAACTTCCATCGGACGTGGATTGTATGTGGAGAGGCTGACAGCTGGGTCCATGGCTGCACCAAGGCAGTGCCTCCTTATTACGCACAAAATAATGATTCCTCCACCTGACAGCAGGGACCCACCGGATGGGCCACCGTATTTTGTGAAAAAAACGTTTCCCCCCTGACTGCTGGGACCCACCAACTACATCTTCGCACGCAAGGAAGTGCGTCCGAAAAAAATGATTTGCCCCCCTGACTGCTGGGACCCACCAGCTACATCTTCGTACGCAAGGAAGTGCTTGACAGTCGGGACCCACCTGGTTGAAGCGTACGTAGCGTTGTAGTTCTGGTCGCGAACTTGTACGTATATACTGGTCGATGTAGAGGCGCGCACGTGTCGTAGTAGAGGCGCGCACGTAGCATGTACACTTACGTACAACGACCATGGTGCAAGAAAGTAAATACGGCCACGTACGTACATACGGGCGGGGTCTTGAACGCCTACTCGTGCATACATACGGCCAGGGCTCGTGTACATGGCTGGGTCGGAACAGAGAAACTGCGTTGTCGTCGTGTTCATGGGGAGGCAACGGAATGTGTCGTGTTCATGGGGAGGCAACGGAATGCTTCGTGTTCATCAGGAGGCAACAGAACGTGTGGGAGCCTACGGGCTTATATGGAACAGGCGATGGAAATGAGGCCTGGCGTACCGTAGAATGGAGGAAACGGCCTTGTGTTCGACCGGCCATGTTTGAAACAGGATCTTGTTCATCAGGGGGGGTCTGGCGTACCGCAAAACAGAGGAAACGGACATCCTACGATCGAAACGGGGGTCCTGTTGATCGGGAGGGGTGTGGCGTATCGCAAAACAGACGAAACGGACTTGTGTTGGAGCGCTACAGTCGAAACGGGGGTCCTGTTCATCGGGAGGGGTGTGGCGTACCACAAAACGAGACTCCACGGGATACTGCTCATCTCCACCGTCGACCTCCTCCAGCCTCCACGGGCGACCGTCGACCTCCTCCAGCCTCCACAGGCTCCTGTTCATCCAGCCTCCACCGCGCGCTACTCCACCGGCTACTGTTCAACCACCCCACCACGGGCACCCCTCCACCGTCTACTGTTCATCCAGCCCTCCACGGGGTCGTCCTGTTCATCCAGCCCTCCACGGAGTCCTGTTCATCCAGCCCCAACCGGCTCGATCGATCGGGGATCCTGTTCATCCAGAGGCAATGCCACGGGGTCCTGTTCATCCACCCCCACCGATCACTGTTCATCCAAACCCCCCTGCAATGTTCACTGTTCATCCAGAGGCAGCATCGATCGGCTTCAGTTAGCAGCAGTAGTGAAGGAATCGTTCGATCGGGTTCAGTTAACAGCCATCGATCGATCGCTCGGGTTCAGTAACGCGTAGCCTGCAGTGCAATCACTCGGGTTCAGTTACAGCCCAACGCCTTGCTAGGGTTCAGTTAGAGCCAACGCCTCTCACACATGCGCGTACATATACGAGAGAAATGCGCATCGCTCGTCCCCTGACCTCCCACCGTAACCGGGAACTCGCCGAAATTTTCCTCGCCCTCGCTTCTACCACGGTTTTTTCCGTCATGGACGGCCCAAAGAATGTCATGCAGCTGCGTCTCCGGCCTGCCCAGGACGAAAATCCCATTTTCTGTCATGAGTTTTTGTCATAGAAGTAGGATCCCACCACATCTATGATGATACAGGGTTTTATCACAATTATCATCATAGAAGTGTCATAAGTATGATAGAAAAAAAATTGTTCGGCCCAAAATGTCACAGATGTGTCTTTTTTTGTAGTGGTAAGACATCCTTGAAGAATTTTGAGCCGGATTGTGGGAAACCCCGGTTCATGTGATCCGTGAAAACAATAACCTCACCTGCTTTGGGCTGAGGAATTTCCTCCTCCGGGTTAGGAGGATGATAGGACATGATTTCCTTCTTCAGCAGATAGCCGGTCTTCACAAAGTCATCCAGCATACCGCCTGTGACGATGGATTTGACCCAGTTGCAGGAAGTGGGTGCTTTCAGTGCCATTGTGATGAAAGCCTAAGACAGAGTAAAAATTACCGGGTCAAATTTAAGCTGGAGAGAGATATTTCAATGCATACTCAAGATGGCGGCTTATAAGGGGCCTAATGGTATAAGGATAATTATGTCAAGATTATTTAAGCCGCCATGGGCTCCATTAGCAGTTAAAGTTATCTAAACTGCCGTGGGTGGTCAAGATTATCAATTGAGCACTGCCTTTTTTAAGCCTGTGATAAGAGTCGCCATGGCTAGGTGGATCTAACAAATACAGTTTTTGCCTAAGTGTTGCACAAACAAGTTTCATAGGTTGCAGATATTATTTTGGATCAAATGGTTTTTCAGAAAAGAAAATATTCTAGACCTTAAAACATGGTACAGAGGAGTTCATGCGTTCTAATGAGGCTTCTTTATAAAGAAAAGGGATCTGCTAGTGTCACAAATGGATGTGAAATAGCTATGGCATGAGTTCTATGCTTCTGTTGGATCAAAAGAGGCTATAGTAGAAGAATTACGAAGAAACCGAGATGAACTACGAAGAACACAGGAACCCACGAACCCTAATGCAGATCTAAGGTGCGGGAAGGAGAAGACATACAACTGCAGATCTACTGCGGAGGGGCGCCACCGTTCTCTGGACTGATTCAGGTCGATGCAACGGCCAAGGTCGACGGAGACGAGGTGTGCTGCGGCGGGGGCAGAGGTCGAGCGGTAGTAGGGGTGCGAGAGGAAGAAGCTGAGGAAAGGGGAGAATGAGAAGATACCTAGTCGGGTTTATTTATAAGGAAAGACTGCTAGGTGGGCGCAAAAAACGAGGAGGCCAAAAACATAGTTATCCAACTACAAGGACGCCTCGATTTTCGAATGGTCATTAAGATAAAGATCCGTTGAGATATATTAGACAAAATGTGCATTTATGCCAGGTGACGTCATGGCGGGTTGCCGCAAATCCAAAGGATGACGTCATGGCGGGTTACAAAAAATTCATAAGCAAAGAGCAGAAGATTTTTCTTAAGTATCGAAGATTGACATGAACTAGTTCAAATCAATCTGGGGACTGATGTTGGGGATATAGCTATTAGGTATGAACCGCCTAGGAGGGGCTGGGTTATACCTATGAATATTCTTGCAGCCGAAGACCAAGGTTGAAGATGGCAGTTCAGTAAGGGCCCAAAGCCCAGAGGCGACTTAAAGGCCCTTAGAGATAAACCGCCATATGTACATGACTTGTATTGTAAGGCAAGACTAGTTAGAGACCAAGCCGAACACTGTTTATGAGCCGGTCGGGACTCTGTGAGCCGCTGGGCGTCGACCTCTGTATATTAACGGATGACCCAGTGGCGGTTTAGGGCAAGTAAGATCAGATCGAGAGCTAGGTCAAGCGATTCCGCTCCCTAGTAATCGAGTCATAAGCAATCCCACTCAAAACTGGATCGTAGGCTTTTACCTTCACCGTAAGCGGCCGAACCAGTATAAACCCCGTGTCCTTTGTCCCGATTAACCCCTTTAAGCTTCCTAGTTGCGATGGATCCATGACTAAGCCCTTTCACCAGGACATCTGACGTGAAAATTCCATGACAGGTGGTAAACACACGATACTATCCACTATTCAGCTGCTTTGGATTCCTCTGATATCCAGATTGCTGCTGCTGCTGACCTCCCTAGCCAGATTGTTGATTATAACCACCCTGATTACATTGAGGGCCTTGAAAGTTGGAATTAGAACCGCCACCCGGGCCATGAAAACCGCCGCCGCCTGAGCCACCGCCTGGCCCATGATTGCTGTCAAACATATTAGAGTTCTTGAAAGCCTTCATGACGGTACAATCCTTCCACAGGTGAGTGACCGGTTTCTGCTAAGTACCATGCCTCAGACAGGGCTCATTTAGCAACTGCTCAAGAGTGGGACCTGACCCGCCGGACCGAGGAGGTGGTCTCCCCTTACGTTGTTGATTGTTGCCATGCGCATTGGTGTTAGCCACAAACTCCGAGCTACCATCAGCCTTACGTTTATTATTGCCTCCTTGGTTTGCCGGGTTATGCTGAGGACCCTTGGCATTGCCGCTCTTCTTTCCTTTCCCTGTCTTCTCATCGTGAGACTCGGGATCCTTGGTACTATTAGAGTCGGCAGATCTGACTAGAGCCGCCATCAGCTAGCCCATGTCATTACAATCGCGCCTGAGCCGCCCCAGCATCTATTTCAGAGGCTCAAAATGACAATTTTTCTCCAACATCAAGACTGTAGAGCCGGCATCCATCTTATCAGATGAATGTATTATGGCCTTGACCCGGCGCGCCCAATGGGTCATGGACTCACCCTCCTCTTGCTTGCAATTAGTCAAGTCCACAATCGACATGGGCTGCTTGCATGTATCTTTAAAGTTCTAAATAAACCAAGCCTTTAACTCTGCCCATGAACCGATGGAATTAGGTGGCAACACCTTCAACCAAGTGCGGGTCGTTCCATCCAGCATCATGGTGAAGTACTTGGCCATTGCAGCGTCACTGACTTCCAGTAGTTCCATGGCTATCTCGTAGCTTTCGATCCATGCCCCAGGTTGTAAGTCGGCCGTCTAATTAGGCACTGTCGTGGAAATATCACGTCAGCTGTCCTAGCGGAAGGACTTAGTCGTGGAGCCATCGCGATGAGAATAGCTTGAAGGGGTTAAACCGGACAAGGGACACGAGAGTTTATACTAGTTTGGCCCCTTCGATGAAGGTAAAATCCTACGTCTAGTTGTGATGGAATTATTGGGGTTTCAATGACCAGGGAGCAAATACGCTTTGCCTGAGTCTCGAATTGTTGTCTGTTCTTCCTGAACCACTGCCGGGTCGTCCCTTTATATACACAGGTTAACGCCCGGCTGGTTTACAGAGTCCCGAGACCGACTCATACAAGTGTTCGGCTCGGTCTCTCCCTTTCCCTATCTTACAGCACAAGTTATACAACTATGACGGTTTACCATTATGGGCCCTAATCCGCCTCTGGGCTTCGGGCCTCTAATCTTTATCAGTAAAGTGCCATCTTCTTATCTTCATAGGCTTTAGTATAGTTGAGCGTGAACCGGCCCCTCCTGGGCGGTTTACACTCAGTAGTTATATCCTCAACATTAGGCCCCAGATTGATTTGAACCTATTCATGTCAATCTTCAATACTTAGAAAAATTCTGTGAGCATCTTCTAATGATTTTTGTAAACTGCCATATTGTCATCTCCCTGTAAACTTTGGTGAACCACCATGACGTCATCTTCTGTCACTTCAGTAAATTGTCATGATGTCATCTCTGCATAAAAAGATTTATGAAGATTCCCTTCTCTTAATTAATTCCCGAAGATCAAGGTGACAGCTGCGCCCCCTTTTGCCGCTTCAAGCCCCTCGATTCTTGCGCCTGCCGTTTATCCCCTTTTCTCTATAAATAAGACTGAGAGGTCCTTCCATTTTCCCCCTTTGCCTCTTCGCATCATCTTCCTCCTTGCGACCCGAAGAGCTCAAGCAGCCGCCGCCGTCGACCTCGAAGCTCTGCATCATCTCAGGCCGCTGCATCAACCTGAACGTTTCCAGAGATCCACAACTCTCCTCCGTTGCTCCTGAGAATCTGGTGAGCTTTCTTCCTGTAACCCTAGACCTCCATTAGGGCTTCCTGTTCTTCCCTGTTCATCGACATTCATCAGTGCTTCTCCGCCTTTCCTTTAGCCTCCTTACTGAATCTAGCTATGCCTGATAGTTTTCTTTTGCGGTTAGATCCATAACTTTAGTCTGCCATACCACAGCGTTTTGCTGTTCCTGGACAAAACTCCATCTGGACCTTCTCCGTTCCTCTTAGCGCCATTGTAGGGCTCAGAAAAATTTTCTTTATTGAACCACGGTAGATCCAAAATTATACTGCCATATTGTGAAACCTGTTTCTGTAAACACTTAGTAGATTTCAGATCTGCCTTTTCTGTTTAAGGGCGGTTTAACCTTTAGTAGTTGATAATCCGCCATATGCCATTAGCCATCACTTAAAGTGCCATCTTAACTTGAGTAGTAATTTCCGGTTTAACTCACATATATGCCTTGATCAACTTCCCCGGTTTAACACTTATTAATGCACATCAACCTTCAATCATAAACCGGCCTTCATTTTTCTTTTACAGTTTGTTTCCAAGATGACCAAGCAATTCTCCGCTTGCAACTGGGTTCCTTCTCGGATCACGGAAATGCAAATCAATGGATATGTTGTAACTGGCGCTTTATCCTCAAAAAATGTCCTTCATTGGCGAGTCCCTAGCTCTGAGTGCCCTCCTGAGCCTCAAGATGGAGAAGTGATTGTATTCATGCAGCACCTAGACCGGGGATCCCGCCCTCCTGGATCAAAGTTTTTCCGGGATGTCCTTGCTAGTTTTCAACTCCATCCACAGGATATTGGGCCGAATTCCATGTCCAACATATGCAATTTTCAAGTATTCTGTGAAGTTTACCTTCAAGAAGAACCATCTGTTGAGCTCTTCCGGGACTTTTTCCATCTAAACCGCCGAACTGAGTTCTCTGATGGTCCCAACACTGAACTTGGTGGGGTGTCAATCCAGAAGAGGAAAGAAGTTGATTTCCCTCATGCAAAACACCACAGCCATCCCAAAGACTGGAACCAAACATGGTTTTATTGTCAGAACACTGCCCCTGCTAGAGAAAATCCTTTGCTGGGTTACCGCGCTCACCGGCTTAGCAACGGCCACCCGTTACCTCAACGACTAACTGCCAAAGAACAACAAGCTTATGCACCTCAACTCGCCAAGCTCCGGGCTCTCCTAGCCAACAGTTTTACTAGTGTTGACCTCGTTCGCTGCTGGGTTTCGTGGCATGTCCTACCTCTAAGCCGCCGCTCCGGATTGATGCATGAGTATACCGGCGATGCCAAGGATCCTCAACGGTTTAATGAAATAGAAATGACTGATGATGAAGTCACTGAATGTGTGAAGAAGATGCTTGACGAACCGATCGCCGCATGCAGCCAAACTGGGTTGCGCCCTTCTTATGCCTCCAACAAACCGCCAGCAGTAAAAACATTAACCTTGTGCTTTTTTAATCCGTCTCCACTTTAACACTATTATAATAATCCTCTGTTTAATTTTTACAGGCCAAAGATTCCTTCTGGAAGAGGAAAACTCAAGATAAACCGGCGAGGGCTCCTCGTGCCAAAAGCAAAGTCACAAAGAAACCAGCCAAGAGGAAAACCGCCGAGTCTGCTGATCCGCCCGAAGATATCGAAGAATCGGATCAAGAGGTAGAACTTGACTCTCTTGGCTTATTTTTCGTACACCTTATTAACAATAATTATTACCAGGATGATGCGGAAGCCAGTCGTGCCGACCATGTAGAGGTAACCTCCCTTTCCTCCGATTCAGATCATGTGCCGGTTCAAAAATTTCGCCATGCAGTTCGGGAAGTAGAACGCTCTCACCTTCTTGCTCATTTGGATCCACAATTTTCTTTGAAGACACAACAACATGAAGGTCGTCGCACAACCCGACACAGTGGCCAACAAGTCACTTCCTCCGGTTTACCATACACTCCACCTCGGAAACGTCATCCAGAGGTCTCTTCCTCTTTTAATAAACCTTGTCCCTTGGCGGGTTGCCTCCGATACCCACTTAATCCGTCTGATTCAAATTATCAGGTAACTTCTAATTCTTCATCTGGCGACTCATCAACCACGCAATTTCCTCCCCTCAACACCGTCGTTGGGTAAGTATACTGCCCTTCAGCTTTTTTCTTCATGTGTCGGTTTATGATACGTCTCCAACATATCTATAATTTTTGGTTGTTCCATGCTATTATATTACCCCTTATGGATGTTTATGGGCTTTATTTTACACATTTATATCATTTTTGGGACTAACCTACTAGCCGGAGGCCTAGCCCATATTGCTGTTTTTTTGCCTATTTCAGTATTTCGAAGAAACGGAATATCAAACGGAGTCCAAACGGAATGAAACCTTCGGGGGCGTGATTTTTGGAATGAACGTGATCCAGAGGACTTGGAGTGCAAGCCAAGAAGCTGCCGAGGCTCCCATGAGATAGGAGGCCGCCCCCCTATAGGGCGCGCCCCCTGTCCCGTGGGCCCCTCGGGCAGCTACCGACGTACTTCTTCCTCCTGTATATACCTACGTACCCCGAAAACATCCAGGAGCACCACGAAACACAATTTCCACCATCGTAACCTTCTATATCTGCGAGATCTCATCTTGGAGCCTTCGTCGTCACTCTGCCGGAGGGGGAATCGACCATGGAGGGCTTCTACATCAACATCCTTGCCCGTCCGATGAGTTGTGAGTAGTTTACCACAGACCTACGGGTCCATAGTTATTAGCTATATGGCTTCTTCTCTCTTTTTGGATCTCAATACAATGTTCTCCCCCTCTCTTGTGGAGATCTATTCGATGTAAACTCTTTTTGTGGTGTGTTTGTCGAGATCCGATGAATTGTGGGTTTATGATCAAGTTTATTTATGAACAATATTTGAATCTTCTCTGAATTGTTTAATGTATGGTTGAGTTATCTTTGCAAGTCTCTTCGAATTATCAGTTTGGTTTGGCCTACTAGATTGATCTTTCTTGCCGTGGGAGAAGTGCTTAGCTTTGGGTTCAATCTTGCGGTGTGCTTACCCAGTGACAGAAAGGGTTGCAAGGCACAAATTGTATTGTTGCCATCGAGGATAACAAGATGGGGTTTATATCATATTGCTTGAGTTTATCCCTCTACATCATGTCATCTTGCTTAATGCGTTACTCCGTTCTTATGAACTTAATACTCTAGATGCAGGCAGGAGTCGGCCGATCTGTGGAGTAATAGTAGTAGATGCAGGCAGGAGTCGTTCTACTTGTTATGGACGTGATGCCTATATACATGATCATGCCTAGATAATCTCATAATTATTCGCTTTTCTATCAATTGCTCGACAGTAATTTGTTCACCCACCGTAATACTCATGCTATCTTGAGAGAAGCCTCTAGTGAAACCTATGGCCCCCGGGTCTATCTCTTATCATATTTGCTTCCAATCTACTTTTATTTGCATCTTTACTTTTTGCATCTATATTATAAAATACCATAAATATATTTATCTTATCATACTATCTTTATTAGATCTCACTTTCGCAAGTGGCCATGAAGGGATTGACAACCCCTGTATTGCATTAGTTGCGAGTTCTTTGTTTGTTTGTGTAGGTGCGTGGGACTTTTGAGGAGCCTCCTACTAGATTGATACCTTGGTTCTCAAAAACTGAGGGAAATACTTACGCTACTATTGCTGCATCACCCTCTCCTCTTTGAGGAAAACCAACGCAAGCTCAAGACTTAGCAGTTTACCATACTAATCTTTGTTTTGATATTGTAGTGCCAAGGCCCGACTGAGCAAGAAAGCCAAGACTAGTGGCCCCACTGAAGAAGTTGAACCGGAGAAGACCCCAGAAGATGTTGGTAGCGACACTGATGTTGTCATGGATGACTCTGCCCCACAAGATCTAGCCACTGATGCTAATCCGCCGGAAGCTGACCCGGCTACGCATGTTGATCCATCAAGCCCGCATGCTACGCCTCCAAGTCCAGCTCCTGATCCGCTGAGCCCAGCTGCTAATCCGCCGAGCAAAGCTGCTAATCCACCAAGCCCAGCCGGGGATATTGTCAATCCGCCGAGCCCGTCAAAAGGTGGCGATGATGATGTTATTATCACCGGTATTGCTCACACCGCCCCAGGCAATCCGGTTGCCTTATCAAAGCACACTACTAAGGAAGAATTTGCTGCTATGGGCAAGGGGAAGGAGAAGACAGATTTATCCAGCTATGTTAACCTTTCTGCCCAGAAGCTTCATTCCGGATTCTTAAATCGCCTATTACGAGGCCGGTTTGGTGAATATGATGAAGGTGCGCTATGAGGTAATCTCCCAAACACTTTAATCCTTGTTCTGTATATTCACTGCATTGTAGCCCCCAAGGGCTGGTTTATCTCTTGAAGACAAACCAGGACTTTTAAGATAAAACACTTCAACTGAGTAGCCCCTAAGGGCCGGTTTATCTCTTGAAGATAAACCGGGACTTTTATGTTCCATACTACATTTTGTTAATTCCCTTGCCTGTGTATTTTCTGATCAAACACACATTAGCCCCCAAGTGCCAAGATTAGTACTTGTATTGATCCTTGGGACTTCAAACAATCAGCAGTGAAGAAGCAATCCGCATTAGCCCCCAAGTGCCAAGTGTATAACTGGTTATATGCTTGGGACTTTTGAGAAAAATATTAACATCCTCCTCATCTGACTGTGGCAGGCCGATATAAATCACCAATGTTCTCAAATTTCTGATCTTAAAGAGAATATCAAGTCCCAACAAGAAGAGACTTCCAAGGCTAAAGAGGAGCTGAAAGGTGCTTTAACAGCCATGGAACAACTGAAGGACAGTTTCAAGACTGAACTTGCCAACTAGGAAACTGAAAAGACTGCATTGTTGAAGTGGGCTGAAGACGCCGAGTCATCTCTTAACCCGGTGGCGGAAGAGCTAACTGGGTTGAAGCACCAAGTAAATGCCATGACCTCTGCAATATTTGGTAAATACTCTTGTCAAGATTTCTTGAATAACCATCTTTGAAATTGCCGGTTTAACATCAAAGTCTTAAATCGTTATAGGTGGCCGTGTTGCTCATCTGGGCTCTGACATGCGGATGAAGCTGAAGGCAGCATATACGTTGATAGAGCAACTGTATACCTGTGCCCAACGGGTTATCTGCGCAGTCTCATACAACAAACCGGCACCAACATTGATCAAGGACACTCTAGCAAGGTTATCAATGACGCCGGCGCAGATATTGGAGATGAAGCGATCCGCTGCCAGGGCTGGCGTTTTGTTGGCACTTACTCGAGCCAAAGCATGGATAGCTGACCTGGATCCAGTTGATATTGCCAAGGGCTATCCTGGTGAACAAGAAAACGGGGCAGAATTTGATAATGAAGCCCTCAAAGCCCTGACAAAGGTGATGCGTCCTCTGGCAAGTCAATTGGCGGAAGAGGCTAATTTGACTGTTTATCGGTCCTTCTATGATGCCAACAAACAACGGATTGACACTGCTGTGAAGGAAGGGCAAAATCTTATCTCGCCAATCTGTAAGCACACTTACGCCCCTGACGTTGAACCGTCCGAACTTATATGTGAAGAGGTTGTCTTTCAAGATTTAACCCAGATTGACTGGACCACCGCTGACTTCCAGCCACTGGATGGGGAGGAGGAGGTTGAACCAACACCAGAAGATCCATCAACCTCTCGTCAACCCGGTGATGAGACTTAATCCGGCAACTGGGTTGATATGCACAGATTGTGTTCTGTGTAAAGAACAATCACTTATTTTGGGCCTTAAAGCGCCTTGTAATAGGCTGGCTGGCATACTTTGATTTGCTGCCATTGTGCAATGCCACATGATATTTTAATCCAGCATGATATTGCTATGCTTTATTTGTCTTGGTATGTTGTATAAGTCCTGCTATCTGCATGTTAAACACTTAAACATGTCCTGGCGGTTTACCGCCGGACAGGTTATGATACCCAATACAGAAACAGAATCCTCATAACAAAGGTTATAAGGTATTGAAATATGAATCATATCACACCTGTGATATTAAATCACTGTTGTTGGTCCACCAACTCGTTTAGTAAGGGTGAAAACCCAAACTTTGGGTGTTGGAATGTACCCACCATATTATGCTGGTGCGTAATAAGCCATACCGGGTATTGATAAACACAGGATGATCATTCTGGCGACTTATAGTCAATGCCAGACCGTATTAAAAGATGTCGGTTCACCCTTGATTATATGCTTAACAGCTGATATCTGTAAGCCACACCGGGTTAAGAAATGCCGGGTTGAGATGAAGACAAATAGCCTGGCCGGGTCGAAAGACGCCGGTTTACTTGAAAAGTTGATCAATAAAGATAAAACTTGTAAAAGCGAAAGCAAATAAAACCTGTAGTCGAGGCTTCTCGAGGGCTGCCAGGCCCAAATTCGAGGCTTTTCGTGGGCTGCCAGGCCGCTGAGTTAAACCATTTGACAAAGCCTTTTAAGATGGGCCTCCAACTAACCAATCGTCGTTTTAACTTTGACAAGTTCAGGGTCTCAATGAGAGTAACTTGTCAAATGTTCGGCGGGTCATGCCAGGATTACCTGGATAGGAGTGGCTTAATTGATGAAGGCAGGTTAACCCGGGGTTTTAGGTGAATACACCAGGCTTCCAAGCCGTGGGTCGATACCCAATTACAAGGGTCCTTTCAAGCTCTTTGTTACTTTACACAAAGATCCCCCAAGTAACTTTGTGAGTTGTGCTCAATGGGTGCCTATGTTTGAGTCGTGCTTGTAGCAACAGATCTCTCTTTGGCCCCTTAGGTGTGAAGTTCCCAAGCTGTATGATAGCATAATAGCCGGTTTAATGGACAAAACGGGTCATCGCTTTGGAAGCAGAAGCCCCCTTGTAACCAAGAAATATTGGAAGAACGGCAGAGGCCCTGCTTGTAGAAAGGATGCCGGTTTATTATATTGAGCATAATATATATATTGTCATAATATGTACATCAGAAGAGCCTATAGCTCAGGTGTAGTAAGGCTGAAGGAGAGCTATGTTCCACGGCCGCCGGGTCTCCTCCTCAGAAGTGCTTGAGTCTTCTCGAACGTCAATGAGGTAGTATGAGCCATTGTGCAGATTCTTGCTGACCACAAAGGGTCCTTCCCAAGGTGGGGATAACTTGTGCATATCAGTCTGATCCTGGATGAGCCGGAGCACTAAATTGCCTTCTTGAAAGGTTCTTGTTTTAACCCGGCGGCTGTGATAACGCCGCAGGTCTTGCTGGTAAACCGCCGAACGAGTCAAAGCCATGTCCCGCTTCTCATCTAACAGGTCCAGTGCTTCTTGACGTGCTTGCTCGTTGTCCGCTTCAACATAATTGGCAACCCAAGGCGAGTCATGATGAATATCACTGGGGAGTACCGCCAATGCTCCGTAAACCATGAAGAAAGGCATATAACCTGTAGACCGGTTTGGGGTGGTGTTTATGCTCCATAACACAGATGGTAGTTCTTCCACCCAGCAACCCGGCATCCGCTTTAAAGGGACCATAAGCCGGGGCTTTATACCCTTTAAAATTTCCTGATTAGCTTGCTCAGCTTGACCATTAGATTGGGGGTGAGCCACGGACGCCACATCAAGCCGGATGTGCTCTCGTTGACAAAAGTCCTCCATCTCGCCTTTAGAGAGGTTCGTGCCATTATCTGTGATAATGCTATGTGGAAAACCGAAACGAAAGATCACCTTTTTGATGAACTGAACCGCCGTGGCTGCGTCACACTTGCTTACTAGCTCCGCTTCAACCCATTTAGTAAACTTGTCAACCACCACCAACAGGTGGGTCTTCTTATCTTTAGATCGCTTGAAAGGCCCTACCATGTCAAGCCCCCAAGTGGCAAATGGCCAGGTGATAGGAATCATCCGTAGCTCCTGAGCCGGAACATGAGCTCAGTGTGCAAACTTCTGACAAGCATCACACCGCTTTACCAGGTCCTCAGCATCGGTATGAGCCGTCAACCAGTAAAAACCATGACGAAAAGATTTAGCCACCAAGGATTTTGAACCGGCGTGATGACCACAGTCTCCTTCATGGATCTCGCATAAAATCTCATGGCCTTCTTCAGGAGAGATGCAACGCTGAAACGCTCCTGAAACACTGCAATGATGCAACTCGCCATTGACGATTGTCATGGACTTGGAACGACGGACTATCTGTCTGGCCAGAACTTCATCTTCTGGTAACTCGCCCCGGTTCATATACACCAAGTATGGAACCGTCCAATCCGGAATGATATGTAAAGCGGCCACCAATTGTGCCTCCGGATCAGGAATAGCGAGGTCCTCCTCTCTGGGCAGTTGAACCGACAGATTATGCAGGACATCCAGAAAGGTATTGGGTGGCACCGGTTTACGCTGAGATCCCAGCCGGCTTAAAGAATCAGCTGCTTTGTTTTTACACCAATCAATGTGCTCAGCCTGATAACCTTTGAAGTGACCAGCCACAACATCCACTTCTCGCCTGTAAGCCGCCATGAGGGGATCTTTAGAGTCCCAAGTGCCAGAAACTTGTTGAGCCACCAGAACAGAATCTCCAAGGCATCGTACACGGCTCAAGTTCATCTCCTTAGCCACTCGAAGACCAAGGAGTAAGGCTTCATACTCAGCTGCATTGTTAGTACAAGGGAACTTTAAGCGAAGAACATAATGAATTTTATCACCTCGAGGGGAAGTAAGGACAACTCCAGCCCCCGAGCCCTCCAATTGCCTGGACCCGTCAAAGTGAATAGTCCATTATGTATTGTCCGGTTTGTCCTCCGGTATCTGCAACTCTGTCCAATCATTGATGAAATCCACAAGGGCTTGGGATTTGATTGCTGTTCGAGGCATATACTTCAAACCATGCGGCCCAAGCTCAATAGCCCACTTAGCAACCCGGCCAGTCGCTTCCCTATTCTGGATTATATCCCCCAAAGGAGCAGAACTGACCACTGTGATGGGATGACCTTGAAAGTACTGTTTAAGCTTCCGACTTGCCATAAAAAACCCCATACACCAGCTTCTGCCAATGTGGATATCTTTGCTTTGACTCAATGAGCACTTCGCTGATATAGTAAACCGGCCTATGAACTGGGTATTCCTTCCCAGCCTCCTTGCGCTCCACCACAATGGCGACACTGACCGCTCGGGCATTAGCAGCCACATATAACAGAAGTGGATCCTTATCAACTGGAGCGGCAAGAACCGGCGGTTCAGCCAACTGCTTCTTCAAGTCTTCAAACGCCGCATCAGCAGCCTCGCTCCAGACAAAATTGTCTGTCTTCTTCAACATCTGGTACAGAGGGATTGCCTTTTCTCCCAACCTGCTGATAAACCGGCTCAAAGCCACAATATGACCCGCCAGACGTTGAACATCATTGATACATGCCGGTTTAGCTAGAGATGTGATAGCCTTGATCTTTTCCGGATTAGCCTCAATACCCCGGTTGGACACCAGAAAACCCAAGAGCTTACCAGCCGGTACACCAAAAACACACTTAGCCGGATTGAGCATCATTTTATAAACTCTCAGATTATCAAAGGTTTCTTGCAAATCAGATATGAGCGTCTCTGCCTTCCTGGACTTGACCACAATATCGTCCACATAAGCATGCACGTTGCGCCCAATCTGAGTATGAAGATAATTCTGCACACAATGTTGATAAGTGGCCTGGGCACTCTGCCCAAAGGGCATAGATACATAACAGAAGGCTCCAAAGGGAGTAATGAAAGTTGTCTTCTCCTGGTCCTTAACTGCCATCTTGATCTGATGATAACCAGAATAAGCATCCAAAAAACTCAAACGCTCACAACCCGCCGTAGCATCAATGGTTTGATCAATACGAGGGATGGCAAAGGGATCAGCTGGGCAAGCTTTGTTGAAATCTGTGTAATCCACACACATACGCCAAGTGCCGTTTTTCTTAAGTACCAGCACCGGATTAGCCAACCTCTCTGGGTGAAATACTTCCACGATAAACCCTGTTGCCAGTAGCCGGGCTACCTCTTCCCCAATAGCCTTACGCCGTTCCTCATTAAAGCGGTGAAGAAACTATTTGACCGGTTTGAACTTCGGATCAATATTAAGAGTGTGCTCTGCGAGTTCCCTCGGTACACCTGGCATGTCAGAAGGTTTCCATGCAAAGATGTCACGGTTCTCACGGATGAACTCGATGAGCGCTCTTTCCTATTTGGGATCCAAGTTGACGCTGATGCTGAACTGCTTGGATGAATCACCAGGAACAAAATCAACCAATTTGGTTTCATCAGCTGATTTAAACTTCAAAGTCAGATCATGCTCTATGGTGGGCTTCTTTAAAGAAGTCATGTCTGCCGGATCAACATTATCCTTACAAAACTTCAACTCTTTCGTTGCATAAACCGATTCGGTGTAGGCTGCATCACCTTCCTCACACTCCAGAGCAATCTTACGGCTACCATGAACCGTGATGGTTCCTTTGTGACCCGACATCTTGAGATGCAAATAAACATAACATGGCCTCGCCATGAATTTAGCGTAAACCGGCCGTCCAAATAAAGCGTGGTACGGACTTCTGATCTTGACAACTTCAAAAGTCAGCGTCTCGGACCTTGAGTCGTGATCATCTCCAAAAACCACCTCCAGAGCTATCTTACCAACTGGGTAAGCCGATTTACCAGGCACCACTCCGTGAAAAATGGTGTTTGACAGTCTAAGATTCTTATCTGTCAACCCCATACACTGGAAGGTTTCATAGTACAAGATATTGATACTGCTCCCTCCGTCCATGAGTACCTTGGTAAACTTATAACCTCCCACCTATGGTGCAACCACCAAAGCTTGGTCACCCAGATTGTCAACCCGGGGCGGATGATCCTCCCTCCTCCAGACAATAGGCTGCTCAGACCAGCATAGATAACGGGGCACCACCGGTTCAACAGAGTTCACTGCCCTTTTATGGAGTTTCTGATCGCGCTCTCACAAGCTAGTAGTGAAGACATGATATTGTCCACCTTTTAACTGCTTTGGGTTGCTCTGATAACCCGACTGCTGCTGACTCCCCTGATTACCCTGTTGATGGTTACCACCTTGGTTATTTTGATTGCCCTGATTATTCTGAAACCCTGAGTTTGAACCGCCACCACTGTAACCCGGCCCATGAAATCCTGGACCGGAACCACCAGATGGACCCTGATCATACCGGAAAAGATTAGAGTTTTTGAATTCCCTCATGATGTGGCAATCCTTCCAAAGGTGTGTGGCTGGAACCTCGTTTGTCCCGTGCTTTGGGCAAGGCTGGCTTAACAGGCGTTCCAGATTCATTCCTCCACCGCGCTGGGGCGGTTTACCCTTACGGCGCTGCATATTACCCTGCATACTGGTGTTAGCCACAAAATCGGAATTGTGCGCTTTACACTTACCATTATTTCCGTGGCCCGCCTGGTTATGCTGTCCCTTTGAACGGGCATTCTTCTTTCCCTTCTCCTGTTTCTCTTCATCAGAGTCAGGGTCCTTGGTATTATCAGAATCAACATACTTAACCAAAGCTGCCATGAGTGTCCCCATATCATTGGAGTAATGCTTGAGCCATCCCAACTTCATCTTTAGTGACTTAAACCGGCAATTTCCCTCCAACGTCACAATTGCTGTATCCGGATTGATGCGTCTGGATGAATGCAAAATTTCTGAAACCCGGCGTACCCAATGGGTTGTCGATTCATTCTCTCCTTGGACACAAGCTGCCAGATCTACAATGTACATAGGTTGCTTGCATGTATCTTTGAAGTTTGCTATGAACTTGGCCTTCAACTCATCCCATGAATTGATTGAGTTAGCAGGCAGGCTCTTTAGCCAGGTGCGAGCCATACCTTCTAGCATCATGGTGAAGTATTTTGCACATGCCGCTTCATCCACATCTAGCATCTCCATCGCCATCTCATAAATCTCAACCCACGCCTCGGGGGGCTGATCAGCGGTATAATTAGGCACCCTGCGTGGCCCTTTGAAATCCTTGGGCAACCTCACATTACAGAGAGTCGGGATGACACATGGCACTCCCCAAGAGCTGAAGGCAAGCCCTGTCCCTTGCTCTACTGACGCCGCTGGCTGAACCGGGGTGGGTTGATGACGACCCGCGTGTTGCGCTGCTAATGCAGCCTCCCTTCGCGCTCTGCCATTATCCACCACATCCTGAGCATTCAAACCGCCATTCGCCGGATTAGGCCCTCGAGGGGCATCACGACGCCGCGCACTGCTTGACACGGCTGGTTCGTCCATGTGCCTGCTATAACTCTTGCTCGGACGAGGGGTTGAATGTATTTTGTCTCGGCTGTAGGAATAAGCCTGTTGTTGAACAACGATGGTTTGAAGAAGATCCCTGGCTCGTCGAGTCTCAATCGCTGCTAATGAATCTCCCTCCATCGGAATAGCCCCCAAACGTGATGCTACTGCAATCATATTATCTATGGGGCTGGAAAAGTGACCCGGCAGTGTTGCTACATACTGCGGCAGGTTGTCCGTCTGTCGAGGCGGGTCCATCGCCCGTGGCTGATCCGGTGCTGCCCCAGGTGCCTCGGTCCGTTTTACCCCTGCTGGATTGCTAGGCCCAGCTCCTGGTATACCGAAGAGATTCAGACCTTCGTAAATTTGCGGTAGCCGAGATCGGTACTTCCTTCTCATGACATCGTTTGATGCGTTCTGATCCAACATAAGCCGGTAATTCTGGGCCTGAATCTGTCGTGATTGGGCATCTGAAGCGGCCCGCTCTTCATCCATCCTGGCCTCCTCAGCGGCCAAGTCTGCTTTGGCCTGAGCTATCTGATCCCTTAGCTTCATGACATCCGCATTATGCTGAACTTGAGTGTCTGGAGTCACCGTTGTGGTCAACAATGCTGTCAAATCATCCAGTAAACCGGCAAGAACTTGAGCCGGCCGGCGCGCCGGGCCTCCTACCACAGCTGCCGATCCGGAGACCATTGCTGCTGTAGATGAAGATTGCACAGTGGGCTGTGTACCGGCCATGAAGATCGCAACCCGGTTTGGCAGTTCAAGGGGACCCGGAATACTGTCGCCATTGGAATATCCCTCAATCCGGCCATCTTGCAGTTGATATAACGGTTCGGTTTCGCCAGTGGACGATTCGCCATCTGAGTAGATGGCTGTCTCGCCGTCGGACACCGGTTCAGATTCCGCTCCATGGATGAATCCCACGAATGCCTGCTTCATGGCAGGTTGAACCTGGGCAGGACTTTCATGCTGAGCCGTCTCGATGAGGTCGGTGGAGATGTCCGGCTCAGGGCCCGGTTCGCTGATCTTGCCAATGAAAACATGAATTCCACTAAAGGGGACCCGGTACCCGTACTCAATTGAGCCGGCCTCGGGGCCCCATCCTGCATCGTCGATGTAGAGCTTGCCGCGACGACTCTTGGTCATCCGGCCAACCGCGTACCCCTTGAGTCCTTCAAAGCTGCCCTTCAAGAACTCGAAACCATCATGCGATAGCCCCACGGTGGGCGCCAACTGTCATGGAAATATCACGTCAGATGTCCTAGTGGAAGGACTTAGTCGTGGAGCCATCGCTATGAGATTAGCTTGAAGGGGTTAAACCGGACAAGGGACACGAGGGTTTATACTAGTTCGGCCCCTTCGATGAAGGTAAAAGCCTACGTCTAGTTGTGATGGAATTATTGGGGTTTCGATGACCAGGGAGCAAATATACTTTGCCTGAGTCTCGAGTTGTTGTCTGTTCTTCCTGAACCGCCGCCGGGTCCTCCCTTTATATACACAGGTTGACGCCCGGCCGGTTTACAGAGTCCCGAGACCGACTCATACAAGTGTTCGGCTCGGTCTCTCCCTTTCCTTATCTTACAACACAAGTTGTACAACTATGACGGTTTACCATTATGGGCCCTAATCCGCCTCTGGGCTTCGGGCCTCTAATCTTTATCAGTAAAGCGCCATCTTCTTATCTTTATAGGCTTCAGTATAGTTGAGCGTGAACCGGCTCCTCCTGGGTGGTTTACACTCAGTAGTTATATCCTCAATAGGTACCTTTCGAGGTCCCTTGAAATCCTTGGGCAAACGCTCATTACGTAGAGCCGGTACCAAACAAGGTACGCCTCTAGTCCTAGTGGTCAAGCGTGCCTCAATTGAAGTCGTCGGATCAACCGGAAGGGGCTGATAAGCTGCCTGCTGAACCGCCCGCTCAACTTCCTGACGCAACCTGTCCTGATCAACCAAATTAAGAGCTCCATCACGAGCTAGGTCATGCCCGCACGACTGGTCACGGCGCCGGGCTTTGCTTGAGATGGCTGCTGAATCCATGTGCCTGCTATAGCTCGGGCTCCGGCTTGGGCGAGGAGTCGAATGAATCCTGTCTCGGCTATAAGAATATGCCTCCTGTTGCGCCAAAGCCGTCTGAAGAAGTTCTCTGACCCTTCATGTTTCAACCGCTATCGGAGAGTCGCCATCCACCGGGAGAGTCGCCAATCATGCTGCCGCAGCGATCATGTTCTCCAGAGGGTTAGAATAATGACCCGGTGGTGTTGGTACATAGTAAGGTGGATCAGCATTGAGATGAGGAGGTTCCGTCACCCGTGGCTAAACCGGCGTCCCAGCCCCGGGTGTTGCAACCCGGTTTATCTCCGGTGGGTTACCGGGGCCTACACCGGGTGTGCGGAAGAGGTTTCTAGGATCATAAACCAGAGGCGGATGGATTGAGCCTTCTGGTGCCTTCTTCTCATGATCTCGTTTGACGCGTTTAGATCCATCGTAAGTTGGAGAGCCTCTGATTGAATCTGCTGGGCTCGAGCATCCAAAGCCGCCCGCTCTGCGGCCATCCTGACGTCCTCTGCCGCCAGGTTTTCCGTGGCTTGCGCTACCTCCTCACGTAATTCTGCCACTTCCGCATCGTGTTGAGCTTGATCCGCTGGATTTACCGTAGCGGTTAACAGAGTTGTTATCTTACCCATTAAAGCCATAAGGACCTGAGCCGGCGGGCACGCAGGGCCTCCTGCCCCGACTGCCGTCACCGCTGCTGACCCGGAAGTCATTGCTGCCGCAGCTATAGAGTTCTGTCCAGGTTGCGTGTCATCCATGAAGATCCCAACTCTGCTCGATGGCTCAAAGGGGTCCAGAATACTGCTGCCATCGGAACAGCCCCCAGGCCTGCCATCTTGCAGTTGATACAACGAATCCGTCTCACCTGTGGACGATTCACCATCAGAGTAGATGGCCGTCTCACTTCCGGACACAGATCCTTCGGAAAAATACGCTCCATGGATGCATCCCACGAAGGCACGCTTCACGACAGGCTGAGCTCGGGCGGGTCTTGCACGCTGAGCCGTCTCGATGATGTCGGTGCAGATGTCCGGCTCGCCGATCTTGCTGATGAAGACGTCGATTCCACCGAAGGGGACCCAGTACCCGTACTCAATTGAGCCGGCGTCGGGGCCCCAGCCTGCATCGTCGATGTAGAGCTTGCCTCGACGACTCTTGGTCATCCATCCCACAGCGTATCCCTTGAACCCTTCGAAGCTGCCCTTCAAGAACTCAAATCCATCGTGCGCTGGCCCCTCGGTGGGCGCCAACTGTCGTGGAAACGTCACGACAGATGTCCTAGCAAAAGGACTTAGTCGTGGAGCCATCGCAACTAGGAAGCTTAAAGGGGTTAAACGGGACAAAGGACACGGGAGTATATACTAGTTTGGCCCCTTGCGGTGAAGGTAATGGCTTAATCTAGTTTGAGGTGGGATTGCTTATGTTTCGATTACCAGGGAGCGAATCCGTTTGACCAAGTTCTCGATCTGATGTTACTTGTCCTGAACCACCGCCGGGTCGTCCCTTTATATACAGAGGTCGACGCCTAGTGGCTCACAGAGTCCCGACTGGCTCATAAACAGTGTCCGGCTCGGTGTCTATCTATTCCTGCCTTACAATACAAGTTATGTACATATGGCGGTTTATCTCTACGGGCCTTAAGTCGCCTTTGGGCCTTGGGCCCTTAACTGAACCACCATCTTCAAATGTTGTCTCGGGCTTCATATGATGAATCGCCGTAAGTATAACCCGGCCCCTCCTGGGCGGGTCATACCTAGTAGTTATATCCCCAACAGAGGCTTTGCAGGAATCTGGACCGCTCCCATGCCAATTTCTCACCGCCCTGGCCCACCCAAACCCCTTTTCCCTCACCCGCACGCTGGCTCTAGAAGAGCAGAAAGAGCAGTGCTCTAGCATAAAAGTCGGTTGGGGTTCATTGCCTGGCCCGATGGAGGAAGTTGCCACCCCGAGCTGGCATGTGGTTCAGCACTTCGCCACTCCAAGCCAGCTCGTGGAGGAGCAGCGAGTTGCTCTAGGACGACATGATGGCAAAGGCATCATCGCAGCCGTGGATGACGCCGCGTCGTACTGCGCATCCCGTGCCTGCGACCGCGCCATCCGTTGTCAACACGCGCGTAACCGTGCCTTGCCAACAGAGAAAGATGTCGGCTGCACGGAGATCGACGAGTCGGTGGATGTCTCGTCCGGCTTGGAAACATCAAGGGAAAGAAGAATACGTCAGGCCGCCGCTGCTTGGGTCCCAAAATGGCGACCGCAGGCACGTCGCCGGCTTGTACAACCAGTGACATGTCCTGTTTCTTCTTGATCTCAGACCATCGTCGGGCCAGCCTGGGCTCCACGAAAGCGGATCCTCCTTCCCCTCCGGATGAAACACCCTATTTGTCACTTTGATGAGCGGTGCAACCGGGCATAGTGAAGATACAAGGAAATAATATAAATTTGGGGCTCCCGGTACTCCATGAGGAAGAAAAAGTGATCCTCTACGTCCGGCCATAGACTAGTGTAGTGTATCCATGTCATTGGAGTGGAGCTCCACGCGCCCGTACGTGCACATAGTTTTATCCTTTTAGTTAAAAATATGTCCAAAATGTAACCATTTTTGTCCGTTTTGTGTGAAATGTGTCATGTTTATATGAAATCCGCCCATGCTTGCATAAATTTCATCCGGTTTGTTGAAAAAGTGTTTGCAATGTAAGCGACTATGGTTGGATGGCGGCCTCCTGTATCTGTGTCCGCGGGCTGGCCCCCCTTGTCCACGGATGGATGTGGAAGGAAATTTATGGGTCACTGTTGGAGATGTCTTACGTTGGATTTTGAAAACCCTCCCTTTTCCAATTTCTTAGTCTCCTTTGGCATGTGGGATTCTATAAAAACACATGGAAAAAATGTTAAGGGTTTGAATAAAAATGCATGTGTAAAATGAGGGATTGGCGAACGTGTGAACCTTAGTGCATATAAGCCATGCATACGTCCAAGTGACCAGTCACCTTAAATTTTGGACCCCGTTAATACCCTAACGTTCAGGGAGGGAAGGAATTAGATTGGACGTTTTATTCGATCCAGGAGAGAGGCCCGAACCAACAATTTCGTTATGATCTCCCGAAATCACAAATTAAAGAGTACTCGTTGCAAAGAACATTTCATATTCCCAGGTCACGGAAAGTGGCGCACATACAGCACGCCACTTGTCGCAACCTAGGAGTTTTCCCTTTTTTCATAGATCCGTTTATTTAAAACGTTTTATCTCTTAAACCGTGCGTCCAAATCCCGAACCGCTTTCGCCGTTGGATTCCTCGCGTCGAGATCTTCAAAACTAGATCCAATGTTGATAGATTTTGACGAACTTTATTTCATGAAAAAACCGGACGAAAAAACACAACCGGGAGCACGGTTTTTTTCCTTTCCGAAAGAGGCACGCCCGTGCCTCTCGCGAAAAAAAATAGAAAACACGTTTTTTTGTTTCCTAGGAGGCACGGCCGTGACTCTAGCGAAAGCACAACCGTGTCTCTCGCGAAAAAAAAACAGAAACGCATTTTTTCCGCAAGAGGCACGGCCGTGACTCTCGCGAAAGCACAACCGTGCCTCTCGCGGAAGCAAAACCATGCCTCTCGCGAAAGAAAAAAAAAACACATTTTTTTCCGTTTCGAAGAGACACGGCCGTGCCTCTCGCCAAAGCACAACCGTGCCTCTCGCGAAATGTGAAAAAAAGAAAACGCGTTTTTTGCGCAATTTTTTTCGAAAATTCTTTTTGGTCGAAAAGCTAGGGAAGACTGGTGGAAAACCAAAACATCTAAAAAAACCAAGAAAATAACCGTTTAAAAAGCAGAAAACGCATGCGGAAAAAATAAAAAAATGAAATCCGAAGGGAGCGCCCAGAGCGCGACACGTGACGAATCGCTGAGAGCGCGCCAAGTGGCGCTGATCGTTGCGAGGCTTTCGATGGAGCGCTCGTTAATTAGTTGTTCTCACAATCTCCCCCCCCCCCCCCGACCGACCTCTCCCGCTCACCTTCATCGGGCCAGCCCAATGGATTGAACGGACCAGCCCAAAAACGGCAATGAATTAAGAATAAAAAACAAAGAATTGCATTTTCTGCAGGCCCAAAAACTGCTACTGCCTCTCCGAAAAAATAGAGAGAAACAAACTAGGCCTAAAAATGCACTGGACCAAGAAAATCATCCTTGAAAATAATCTATTAAATCCATAGTACATGACAAAAGGTTGCGATGCTCTAATGAACAAAAATACCATATATTCAGAACCTATATTTATGAAAAAAGTTATATTACAAAAAAAATTCATGAGTTGACATGATGTTCAAACACACTTCGTGTCATATGAGTGTGCAAAAATTTACCTTCATATTGTGAAAAAACAAACTAAAAATGGACATATAGGATAGTACAAAAAGATTTCTGAGAAATGTCATATCAATAGATCAAAATTACTTAAAATTTGGCATCTTTCAAATACACAAATTACTTGCATGCAACAAACGAAAAGTAAAAAACAGGGACAAACATGCCATGACACAATTAAAAAACAATTCATGGCATACTCGATGAATCTGTTGTAGAATATAAAAATAAATTTTGTCATGGTAAAAAACAGAAAAAACAACATGCACGGGAAAAGTTTCCATGATATTAAATGAGAAAACAGGTAGATTTAAAAGTTTTTTCCATTGACCATGTCAATCTTTGATGGAAAATGTTCTATATATCATGGGAAACTTAGCTAATAAGGGTTCACACTTGTACAATTTGTTTGTCGTATTATGAAGTATGAATTTGCTATGGTTCAGACAATAAAAATGCCATGGCAATAGAAATAAATTTGCCATAGGCCATAATACAATTTTGCCAACATCATATTCAAATTAAAATTGGCAAGCTTTGTATGAGAAAAATACCGAGTGTGTAAATTAACACAGAACTATGAACAAAAATTGACATGACAAAAATACATATGTAAATTTGCAATGGGGTTTTAATTAAAAATTGCCATGGTGTGAAATTAAAATTTGCCATAGGTGTCCAATTGAAATTGCCATGTTAAAAAATATATCTATAAAATTACTGATTTAGGTTGCCATGGCAAGTTTGCCATGTTTTTGAACATCAAGATGTCATGTTTTTTAACATCTTAAAATGCCATGTCTAGTTTGACATGTTTTCTGACATCTTAAGATGTCATGTTTTTGAACATCTTAAGTTGCCATGGCATGTTTGCCATTTTTTTGACCATGTAAACTAAGAAAGTTTGCCATGTTTTTGAATAACTTAATTGAAGAAGTTTGCAATATTTTCGAACCTATTAAGTTTTCCATGGCAAGTTTGCCATGTATTTGAAAATCTTAAGTTGCAAATGTTTTTGAACATCTTAAGTTGCCATGGCAAGTTTGCCATGTTTTTGAACATATAAAGATGTCATGATTTTGAACATCTTAAGTTGCCATGGCAAGTTTGCCATGTTTTTGAACATCTTAATTAAACAAGTTTGCCATGTCTTTGAACAACTTAATTAAAGAAGTTTGCCATGTTTCTGAATAACTTAATTTAAAAAGTGTGCCATGTTTTTGAACATATTAAGTTTTCCATGGCAAGTTTGCCATGTTTTCTAACATCTTAAGATGTCATGTTTTTTGAACATCTTAAGTTGTCATGGCAAGTTTGCCATGTTTTTGAACATCTAAATTAAAGAAAGTTTGGCATGTTTTTGAATAACTTAATTAAAGAAGTGTGCCATGTTTTTGAACATACTAAGTTTTCCATGGCAAATTTGCCATGTTTTTGAAAATCTTAAGTTGCAAATGTTTTTGAACATCTTAAGTTGCCATGGCAAGTTTGCCATGTTTTTGAACATCTTAAGATGTCATGTGTTTCAACATCTTAAGAATTAAAGAAGTTTGCTATGTTTTTGAACAACTTAATTAAAGTGCGAATTTACCATGGTAAACGTACTTAGGATTGCCATGCTACTGAAAAATAGTTACAAAGCTAAATTTGCCATGAGCACCCATTCATTTATGTGTGGATGTTTTCCTCTACTCCAAAAATTAGCATGGTCATGGAATCAAATCAACGATCAACCAAATCATCCCAAAGAGTTTACTCGGAACAAACACTAATTAATACATAAAAACACATACATAACAGTAGCATAATTGTGTCAACACTCCTAAAATGGAAATAAGAAGAAAAAAATAAAGATAACTATTGGGTTGCCTCCCAACAAGCGCTATTGGTTTACGCCCCTAGCTAGGCATAAGACATTGTTTCAAGTGTTGTCATCCTTCATTCCCAAATCTGTTTTTATTTCTTCATCCATAATCTTTCTCATTAATTCTCTATCTTCATGTTCTAATTCACTCTTTTTCTTCCTCGACCACCCAAATCTAAGTTCACCACCACCGTTGATGGAGCAACTGGCTTAAAACACCATAGATACTCAAATGTTTGCGATGGATAAAAACCACTCATCATCAAATCATTGACTTCTTCAGATGAAGCATCATGGGATAACTTGGTTCAACTCCTGGAAATATCATCAAGATTTAACATAACATTAACTAAACAAATCTACAAAGTCACTTGTAAAACCAACAAAAGGGGGAAAAGCAAAGTATCATACTTCCATTGAGGAGGCATCCATAATCCATTGTTCATTGCCCCCCGACAACTCTAATCTAGAAGACCCGTTCTAGCTTTTGCATATAAGACGTAATATTATACACAGCCAATTAATGAAGATTTTGTCGCTAAAACATGCATGTGCGTTCCAACGGGAGGAAAAAAATCCTTGCATGTCTCTAGCTTATGGCCCCATGTGTTGCAACATTGTAAAAGAAAAAAAAAGCTTGATTTTACAGTTCATATATTCTTTGTTTAGTCCTATAAAATATATCATAAGGGATATTGACAAATAGCAATACAATAATCAATCAGGTTTAATAGGGGTGTTGCTGCATTAGATTCATCCATTTTGAATATGCAACCCAACATGTGTACATATTCCCCTAATGAAAGATAAACTAGAGAGAAAACTCATAATACACTTTGCCATAATATATAAGAACCATTGTAGCAATAAGATTAATAAAATAGTAGCTTTTTAGAAGGAAATAAAACTACACACAATTATTCTTTCTTCTTGGTGAATATATAACGTAATGCATCTTATTTTCTATTTAATGAACTTTATGTTCGCCTTGAATGATGTATTATTCCTATATCAATTGTGAATGTCCATAATCTGATCAAAGGACATTACCCTACCATAGTTGCTTTTATCAGACGTTACCTCAAACATATGGCGCGTAGCTTTAAAAGGTAACAAAACAGTGATGTTAAACTCATGTTCTACTCTGAAAACTTGATTCCATGAGGTTTCAAACAGAAGGCAAACAACACGCCGACCAGCCACACGCACTCATAGCACCCCAGCAGCCAACATGCACGCACACCTGTCGGTAGCCGCACACCACTCACGTTGGTCGGCTGGGCATCCTCTCGCAGAAACACTCAAGCACATCAGGCGGACGCCACAACACACACACACATGCACAACATGCAGCCAACATGATGCACCCAGAACACGCCAGCCAGCTGGCTGTCTCGCCTAAAACAACGCAGCCCGGCCACGCAACCGCGCACGAGCTAGTCCGCTCCACCTGTCGTGGTTCTAAGTCTGACAGTAGTGTAGGCGGGGTAGGAATGGAGAGGCAAGATCCTAGCTATGGAGTAGTTGTATATGCAAGAGGTTTACGAGTTCAAGCCCTTCTCGGAGGAAGTAACAGCCCTACGTCTCGGAGGCCGGAGGCGGTCGACAAGATTATGTGTGTATGAGTTACAGGGGTGCGAACCCTTTACACTGAGGAGGGGGGTGGCTTATATAGAGTTTGGCAGACCCCTCCGGCCCTCAGTTATGCAGGCTTAAGGTACATTAAGATCGGGCGTTACTGATAACGCCACAAATAAAGTGCTATGATGACCATAAAGCTACTTAATGACCGACCGTTTGCGTGCAGAGCGACCTTAGATCTCCTGGCTATCGAGTGGTTGGCTTCATGGTCGAGTGTCTTCGAGTCCGTCGAGTGGAACACTTCTGAGTCGATTGAAAGGTGGTTTCTTCTAGAGATGTCCTTGGGGAGGGTAGTTTCGACAGGTCCATGACCCTACCCTAGGTACATAGCTTCATCATTAGCCCCCGAATGGATCAAGGTTTGAGTGGGGAAGGAGTTGAGAACTCTTCCAACCCATTTTTCATGCTCTGAGTATATCTTGTTCTGGGTCCATGAACCTAAGTAACGATACCAACTTCTTTTTCAGTCGCCTTGATCCATTCTTGGTTTCAGTCGAGTGAATTTCTTTACTTGAAAAGCCCCGAGTGGCGGTGTGGAGGAGATCCTCCGTCTGACGAGTTGTTCTGCTGCTCGCGGATTTCGCAAGATTCGAATTTTGGGAAGCGCGCGGAGCAGAGGAGGCCGCAGTAATCGGACGGGATAGGGCGGGTCTGCCTCGATCTTCGTGCCACCTTTTTCGCCACGTATTGCGTGCGCGACTGTTGTAGGATTTGACAGGATCGTCTGGGCCTACAGGTCAGTCACTGGGAAGAAACTCCATATAAGCCGCAGGCCCAGGGCTTTTGAACAGTGCGCCTTCATTTTCCCCTTTCTTCTCGAATTCCTCCGCCACCTCTGCTCTCGTCCTGGTGCCGTCGGTCTGTTCGAGCTTCGTCTGCGGCGATGGTGAAGGAGAAGACGGCGGCCCGTGCGAAGAAGGTGACGGTGCAGGCGAAGGCGAAGAAGTCCGATCGGGGCGGATCTTCCTCGAGGTCTGCCTTGCCGCTGGGCTGGATCCAGGGCGATTGGATGCCCTCGGCGATTCGTCAAGAAGACATTGACGACCTGGTCGAGGGGGGATTCATTCCTCATGAATCTGCACGCCTCCTGGGGAATGAGATCGAGCCGCAGCCTCTCGATGGTGAGTGTGTCCTTATTGCCACTCACGTCGACCGCGGATTCTCCCTGCCCCCTCATCCTTTTTCCGGAGTTTCTTGAACTTTTTCGGAGTGCACTTCCATCACTTTACTCCAAATTCCATCATGTATCTTGCTACCTTCGTGTCTTTGTGCGAGAATTTCTTGGGTTGCCGTCCTCATTGGGGCCTCTTCAAGCACATTTTCACTTGTCGTTCTCAGTCCGTTAAGAAAGCCAAGTCGAGTGATGATAAGACGCAAGTGATTCAGATGTGCGGGGGGTCTTGGGATCCAGATGAGAAGCAAAAGCTCTTTTCCAGCTATGATTCTTCCTGATTCAGTCCGCGGGTGGCAGTCGACCTGGTTCTACTGCAGAGACCAGCCGACTCTAGGACAGGCGACGGGTCTTCCCCTTTTCTCCCTGAACCGAGCAGAAAACCTTCTTCTCTGAAAGTGACACTGGAAGAGAAGGCACAAGTCAAAGTGTTGGTTGGTCGAGTGGTTCAACTCGTCTGCGACGGGGTGACTGGTATGGATTTGCTAGAGGTCTTCCTCTGGAGACGTATCCAATCACTCTAAGCTCATGACCATCCGATGTGGATGTATTTGGGTCTCGATGACACCACTCGGATTCACCCGGAGGAGGTCGACGAGGCTACGTTGGAGGGGTGGTTTTCAAGTATCACAGGGAACAAAGACAACCCCCGATGAGCCAGGAGGATTCCTCCACTCGACCAATCGTACGAAGTAGATCAGGTCCACTTCTGCATCTCTGACTGTGACCTTGCTTTATTCATTCTGTTTGCTTAAAATCAATCGACTGACCTTTGTCTTGTTTGTTGTCTTATAGACCATTACTGATATGTACTCGATGCCCAACGGGGCGCAAGAACAGGCCGAGGAGGAGGAGGCGAGCGGAGGTGAAAGTGAGGAGGAGTGGCAATCTGATGGTGAGGGGGAAGAGGATGACGACGGCTCCAATGGAGAGGAGGAGGAGGAAGTCAATCCTCCTCGCATGGAAAGGCTGTCCAAGCTTATCCACGACCCCGCGAGCGAGCGTGGCAAAGCGGCCGCACCTGTTGGGCAGTCGTCAAAACGCCCTCGGACGGCTTCTCTGGCGCCGACTAAAAAAGCGCCGAAGCATCCACGGGCGGCGTCATCAAAGCTACCGAAGGCCTTGCCCAAGATGAGAATGACCATTCCCACCATTTCCGGGTAACAACAGAACTTGTGTTTTCTCGTTTATCATGGACAGACCCTTGGTGGACTCATTGACTAACCGACTGGTTTCTGAAATCTGCAGTGCTGTTACCTCCGAGACCTCCGCCAGGAACGAAGACCAGGAAATGGAAGACGCTATCACCTCCAACCTTGGTACAATCTCCGTAGTTTCACTTTTGGTCGATTGGATTTTCGTTTTTAACTTTGGATTTTTCCTGTAGCTCCTCCTCATGTCATTGATCTCCCTGATGATGACGATGAGGCGCCACTGAGGATGAGGAGGAATAGAAAGGCGCTGGCTGGCAAGACTACTCAGATTGCATCAGTGCCTGAGACACCGGTTCAGGAGGGTGGCAAGATCACTCGGACTTTCGTGTCCTTCACTGTGCTGCTGACGAATGTTCGGCCTTTGTCGTCGACTGCTGACCCGCCCTCCCTTTTCGCCACACACCACATCCCAGAGGACCAAGTGGGTGCTGCTAAGGAGGCTATATGCCAGGCGGGGATCATGATGGAGCAGGTGAAGGCGGTCCGGGACGCCAGCCAAGCGGCCTATGATGCTAGCTCAGCCCTTCAGAGCAACGTCCAGGTTAGTTGGTCACTGCTTGTTCTGTTAGGATATGCTATCTAAAGACTCTCTTTCCAAAAATCTTTGTATCTGTACTCCCACTGGGTGTGTCAATTGAATTTTTGGATTGGTGGGGGCACGCTGAGTGCACCCACTAGGTGTAGTCCCCGAGACTATGGTGGACTGCTGGCAGTCGACTGTAGTCTTTGTATTTTGAGTTTCTTCACTCTAAATTCTTCACTCGGTCTAGTCGGACCATGTCGAATGGAATCTTGGAACCAGTGGGGGCACGCCGAGTGCACCCACTGGGCGTGGTCCCCGAGATCATGGTCGACTGCTGGCAATCGACTAAGGTCAGAAGAACCTGTGTTTTTTTTGGTAGATCATTATGAGACCGTGGCTGACTGCTGGCAGTTAGCTATGGTTTAGGTTCATAACCTCTTTATCCCTTTCGGTCGAATGATCGGATCAAATCGGTAGAACCAATGGGGGCACGCTGAGTGCACCCACTAGGTGTAGTCCCTGAGACTACTGTTGAATATTTTGATTCGGCTGTAGTCTTAGAAATGTTACGATTTTTCTCTTAGTCACTCAGAAGCAACCTATCTTTGATGTCCGTCAACTGACCCTTCGCAGAAATCTTGCGAGCTTGTGGCTCACTATACTGAATTGGAAAACAAATAGATCCATCTCAACCTTGACTTGAAGCTTGCTCAGGAGAACTTTCAGAAGGCGAAAGACGAAGCAAAAGGTATGGCTGGTGAGAACTTGACAACTGTCTTTATCTTTCTGCCCATTCCAGATTCTGATCTCGTTGTCATTTTGCAGATAAAATGAAGGAGGCTCTGAAGAAGAAGGACCATGACCTTGCCGAGGCGCAGAAGACGGCTTTGCACAAAATGAAGCTTGCGGAAGAAAAACTGGCTTCAGTCGGTAAACTTGAAGAGGAGAATTCCAATCTGAAAGCTGCTCTCGACGCGGCCAACAAGGAGGTCAGTCGTCTGAAGAATGATAAGATAGCTCTGAATGACAAGGCTCGTGAACTGGTGGGGAAGAAGAACGATCTGGAGGCTTATCTGGGAGGGCTCGCCAAGAAGTTATTCATCATGCTTGAGGGTAATCTCTCTTACCCGACTGACTTGTTATCATCGACTCATCATAGAACTGCTGGTTTATCTTTGAATTGTGTTTACAAAATTCTGCCAAAACTTCGAGGAGGAGACCAGTCGAGTGGAGACAAGCTTGGACCCCATTAACTCTCCTGTGAAGGATGAAACTGCTATGAACGTGCTTCGACTGGAGTCTCGTGTTGCTAGTGTGGTTGACTACCTTGCTCGACTGAAGGCTGCGGCGTCGCGAATCGACACGACACTCTGGCTAGGAGCGATGCTTCAAAATGACCTCGAGTCTCTAATGACTCGACTGAATGAAGTCCCAGGTCGAGTGCAAGAATGGAAGAAGTCTTCTGCCAGGTGCGGCGCTAACGTTGCTCTGTCCCTCGTCCATGTTCACTGCAAGGATGCGCGAGAGGAAAAGCTAGCGTCCATCAGAGTTGCCAATACCAAGAAGGACGACTTCCAATCTTTCATGGAGACCTTCATAACTGCTGCCACTTGGATCGCTGACAGAATTGACTTGGACCAGTTTGTCGCGCCCTCCAGTCCTCCACCTGAGGAGTAAGAAAAACTTCTATGCTTCGCCTTAAATTTGCCTCAGAATGCCGAGTGGTTTTTTAACTGATAAACTTTTACAGGCTTGACGCCTGAGTACTTCTGAATCCGTAGGATGTTATCTGAACTTGGCTTATCGTTGAATATGCTTGCATTTGCCTTCGAGCGAACTTTGTTCTTCACTCGGAATATACTTTAGTGTTTGAGACGCAGCCCTGAGGTGGAAGATCCAGTCGACCTGCACTTCATCATTCTTGCAGGTAGGGATGGAGCGCAGATTGCAATCGACCTATGTACTTGTGGATCGGGATGGAGAGCATGTTGTATTTGTGGCGCAGCTCCGAAGGAGAAGGCAGCAGTCGACCTGCACCTCGTTGTCCTTGCGGATCGGAATAGAGTGCACGTTGTATTTGTGGCGCAGCTCCGAAGGAGAAGGTAGCAGTCGACCAGCACCTCGTCGTCCTTGCGGATCGGAATGGATTTCATACTTAGGTGAGTACTTGGACTGCAACTAAGCCTCCGAGTGGGAGGGTTGCTCTCCACTCGGTAGGATTTTTAAATACTTAGGCGAGTACTGGACTGCAGCTAAGCCCCCGAGTGGGAGGGTTGCTCTCCACTCGGTAGGATTTTCAAATACTTAGGCGAGTACTGGACTGCAGCTAAGCCCCCGAGTGGGAGGTTTGCTCTCCACTCGGTAGGATTTTTAGATACTTAGGCGAGTACTGGACTGCAGCTAAGCCCCCGAGTGGGAGGTTTGCTCTCCACTCGGTAGGATTTTTAAATACTTAGGCGAGTACTGGACTGCAGCTAAGCCCCCGAGTGGGAGGTTTGCTCTCCACTTGGTAGGGTTTTCAAATACTTAGGCGAGTACTGGACAGCAGCTAAGCCCCCGAGTGGGAGGTTTGCTCTCCACTCGGTAGAATTTTCAAATACTTAGGCGAGTACTAGACTGCAGCTAAGCCTCTGAGTGGGAGGTTTGCTCTCCACTCGGTAGGATTTTTAAATACTTAGGTGAAACAGATTCGCAGCTAAGCCCCCGAGTGAGAGGCTTGCTCATCACTCGGTAGGATTTTTTTACAAACTTAGGTGAAACGGATTCGCAGCTAAGCCACCCACTGGGGGATTTCTCACGTAAACAAAAGCAACAACAATCACTGGGAAAATTATAACACTCTTGTCTTTGATAAACAAACTACAAAGGTACTTTTTATTACATCTCATTCCAAGCTCGTGGCTCATCAATATGGCGATTGACATTGTAAAGACGGTACGCTCCATTGTGGAGAACTTTGGTGACGATGAAGGGGCCTTCCCAAGTAGGAGCGAGCTTGTGTGGCTTCTTTTGATCCACTCGGAGGACCAAGTCTCCTTCTTGGAAGGCTCAACTCTTCATGTTTCTGGCATGGAATCGATGCAAGTCCTGCTGATAGATAGTCGATCAGATCATGGTCATCTCTCTTTCTTCTTCTAGAAGGTTGACTGCATCCTTCCGGGCTTGTTCTGCTTCACCTTCAGAGTAGAGCTCGACTCAGGGTGCATTGTGAAGCAGGTCACTCGGCAGAACTGCTTCAGCTCCATTGACCAGAAAGAATGGAGTTCGCCCAGTTGATCGATTAGGTGTGATCTTCAATCCCCAAAGAACGGATGGAAGTTCGTCGACCCACGCGTCTACTGCGTGCTTGAGGTCACGCATCAATCGGGGTTTCAGTCGTTTGAGAATTAAGCCGTTTGCTCTTTCTGCTTGCTTGTCCATTCAACTGGGGGTGAGCGGCGGAAGCGTAGTCGACTCGCGTGCCTTGAGAAGCGCAAAAGGCTCTGAATTTGTCAGAATCGAAGTTTGACCCATTATCAGTGATGATGCTGTGCGGAACTCCATATCTGAATATCAACTCTCTGATGAAGCTGATAGCAGTGCAGGTATAAAGATTCTTGATAGGCTTAGCTTCAATCCACTTAGTGAACTTGTCGACTGCCACCAGTACATGGGTGAAGCCGCTCCTGCCAGTTCTCAGTGGTCCAACCATATCCAATCCCCAAACAGCGAAGGGCCAGACGAGTGGAATGGTCTTCAATGCTGAGGCGGCTTTGTGTGACATATTGGAATAGAACTGACATCCTTCACACTTGTCGACTATCTCCTTCGCCATTTCATTTGCTCTTGGCCAGTAAAACCCCGCTCGGTATGCTTTAGCCACAATGGTCCGAGAGGACACATGATGACCACAGGTCCCCGAGTGGATATCGTCAAGAATTATCTGACCTTCTTCTGGTGTTATACATTTCTGACTGACTCTAGTCGCGCTTTCCCTGTACAACTGCCCCTTTTTCACAGTAAAGGCCTTGGATCATCGGACGATCTGTCGAGCCTCTTCTTCATTCTCTGGGAGCTCTTTCCTTAGGATATACACGATGTACGGCACTGTCCAGTCAGGAGTGATGACCAAAACTTCCATGATCAGGTCGACCACAGCTTGAACTTCAACTTTAGTCGGATCCGTGACACTTTTTGGCTGCGGGGCTTCTTCGGTGAAAGGATCCTCTTGAACTGATGGTGTGTGGATGTGTTCCAAAAACACATTACTAGGAATGGCTTCTCTCTTGGAACCTATTTTTTCCAAATCATCAGCCGCTTGATTTTTCAGTCAGGGTATACGATGAAGCTCTAACCCCTCGAATTTCTTCTCTAGCTTTCTCACTGTATTGCAGTAACCAGTCATGGCCGGACTTCTGACGTCCCACTCCTTCATCACTTGATTAACCACCAAATCTGAGTCGCCATAGACCATGAGGCGACGGACGCCGAGTGAAATGGCCATACGCAACCCATACAAAAGTGCTTCGTATTCTGCTTCGTTATTGGAGGAATCAAAGTGAATCTGGAGCACATATCTGAGCTTATCTCCTCGGGGGGAAACCAACACTACCCCAGCACCGGAACCATTCAGCATCTTTAGAACCATCAAAGAACATGGTCCAGTGCTCCGAGTGAACTTGAGTCGGCAGTTGCTGTTCAATCCACTCGGCGACGAAATCTGCTATTGCTTGGGACATGATGGCTTTCTTTGCCTCAAACTTGATATCTAGGGGAAGGAGTTCAATCGCCCATTTTTCCACTCGACCAGTTGCATCTCTGTTGTGCAGAATCTCTGACAATGGAGCGTCGCTGACGACTGTAATGGAATGGTCAGAGAAGTAATGAGCAACCTTCTTCGTGGTCATATAAATCCCATATACAAGCTTCTGCTAATGCGGGTATCTTTGCTTTGATGGGGTCAAAACTTCAGAAACATAATATACTGGGCGCTGAACTTTAAAGGCTTTTCCTTCTTCTTCCCGCTCAACCATAAGTACTGAACTGACGACTTGTCCCGTGGCTGCAATGTAAAGCAGCAAAGGCTCTTTGATGATTGGGACAACAAGCGCTGGCTAGGTGGAGAGCAGGGCTTTTAGCTCTGCAAACACTGCATCAGCTTCAGAAGTCCACTCGAACTTGTCTGACTTCTTCACCAATCGGAAAGAGGCAATGCCTTTTCACCGAGACGAGAGATGAATCGACTTAAAGGGGCCAAGCAACCAGTAAGCTTCTGGACATCGTGCACACGCACAGGACATTTCATTCGGAGTATAGTACCAACTTTTTCTGGATTGGCGTCGATTCCTCGTTCGGAAACGAGAAAACCGAGTAACTTTCCTCCAGGAACTTCGAATGTGCACTTTGATGGATTAAGCTTGATATCATACCTCCTAAGGTTGGCAAATGTCTCAGCAAGGTCAGTCAGCAGGTCGGAACCCTTCCGTGACTTGACCACAATATCATCCATGTATGCTTCCACATTCCGACTGATTTGAGTGAGCAAACACTTCTGAATCATCCTCATGAACGTGGCTCCGGCATTCTTGAGGCCAAATGGCATGGTGACATAACAGAAGCACCCGAATGGAGTGATGATAGCTGTTTTGATCTCGTCGGGTCCATACAGACGAATCTGATGGTAACCAGAATAGGCCTCTAAAAAAGACAGGCGCTCACATCCCGCAGTCGAGTCGACTATTTGATCGATGCGGGGGAGAGGAAAATGATCTTTCGGGCAGGCCCGATTGATATGTTTGAAGTCAATGCACATGTGAAGTGACTTGTCCTTCTTGGGGACCATGACAACATTAGCGAGCCACTCGGAGTGGTAAATTTCTCGGATAAACTCCGCTGCTAAGAGCCGAGCCACCTCACTAATGGCCTTCCTCTTCTGGACGGCGGACCATCGAAGATGTTCTTTGACAAGTTTTACTTTTGAGTCGACTCATAGACGGTGCTCAGCCAGCCCCCTAGGAACACCCGGCATGTTAGAAGGCTTCCATGCGAAGATGTCCCAGTTCTCGCGGAGGAACTGGATGAGCGCTTCTTCCTATTTGGAGTCGAGTGTTGTAGAGATATGAGTCGAAGCAGCACTGGGGTCGGTCGGGTGAATGTGAATCGGTTTTGTGTCACCGGACGACTAAAACTCTGATTCCGTAGCGGGCTTCTTGGCTCGCAACAAATCACTCGGGTCTGCATTTTTCTGGTATTCGTGCAGCTCTACCACTGCCATCTGACCATCGGCAACCTTTGAGCCTTTCTGATAACACTCTTACGCCTTCTTCCGATTGCCAGTAATAGTGATCACACCTTTGGGACCAGGCATCTTCAGTTTGAGGTACACGTAACACGGTCGAGCCATGAAACGTGCATAAGCTGGCCTACCCAAAATAGCATGATAAGAACTCTGGAAATCCACAACTTCAAACGTCAACTTTTCTTTGCGGTAATTCTTGGAATCACCGAAAACCACATCAAGAGCAATTTGGCCGAGTAACTCAGCCTTCTTTCCGGGAATGACTCCATGGAAACTCATGTTGCTGGTGCTGAGTCTGGACATCGGAATGCCCATCCCCTTTCAACGTCTCTGCATATAGTATATTCAGGCCACTGCCACCATCCATCAAAACTTTAGTCAATCGAGTGCCTTCGACTACTGGGTCGACCACCAAAGCTTGCCTCCCAGGGGTGGCTATGTGTGTCGGATGATCGGACTGGTCGAATGTGATGGCAGTCTGAGACCATTTCAGATAGCTGGGTGTCGTCGGAGCAACCATATTCACTTCTCGGTTGATAACTTTCAATCGACTTTTGCTTTCAACGTCAGCAAAAATCATTAGGGTGGAATTGACCTGGGGGTATCCATCATCACTATCTTCTTTGTCCTCAACTTTGTCCGACTCCATTTCCTTATCTTTGGGTTGTTTCTCCTGGAATTGCTGGATCAAGAGCCGACACTGTCGAGTGGTATGTTTCGGGTAAATGAGTTTACCCTCTTAATCTTTCTTTGTATGAATATGGCATGGCATATCCAGCACATCATTTCCGTTTTGGTCTTTCACTTTCTTAGGGTTCCAAGGCCCTTTGGGCTTCCCTTTAAACTTTCCTTGAGTCACGGCCAAGGCTTCTCCAGGAGCAACTGGCTCGGCTTTCCGCTTCTGCTTCCGACTGGAGTTCCCTCCTCCGGTTTCGTGGGCGACTGACTTGTTCTTGCCACTCCGGAGCCGATCCTCTTCTTCGCCATTGGCATACTTGGTGGCAATCTCCATCATTCGACTCAGAGACATGTCTCCGGTTCGACCGAATTTCAGGTTTAGCTCTCTGTACTTAACGCCTTCCTTGAAGGCACAGACTGCCTGGTGATCAGATACATTCAATACCGTCTGATGTAACGTGATCCATCTCTGGATGTAATCCCTCAGATTTTCATTCGACTTCTGCACACAAGATTGTAGCTCTGTCAACCCTGTTGGTCGCTTGCAAGTTCCTTCAAATGTTCTGACAAACACTCGGGCAAGATCTTCCCAAGTGTAAATTCTGTTGGGTGCTAACTGATTCAACCATGCTCTGGCCGAGCCCTCCAACATAAGAGGCAGGTGTTTCATGGCCACTTCATCATTGCCACCGCCAATTTGAACAGCCACTCGGTAGTCTTCAAGCCAAGTATCAAGTTTGGACTCACCAGTGAACTTACTGACTCCAGTCGCCAACCTGAAGTTGGGAGGAATAACCGCGGCTCTGATGGCCCTGCTGAAGCACTCTGGTCCTGAGACGTGTACTCTGCTGCTGGTGGGTGCATCTCTGTCATGACATTCTCGGTGAGCTCTGTTCCTGTCAACCAAACCTTGAACGAGAATGGATCTCGCATCAAAGCCTGGTCCCCTAGGGTCGACTGGAATCCTTCGCCCAACACTGTGAGGGCGTCTGTCATCCTGCTATCGAGGCGCGTACGATCCACTCCTTGGGGGAGGGGTGGGCACTCGACATCGATCATCACGAAAGAATCGGTGATCATACTGTTCATGGTTCTTGTACTGATCATGCCGGTCTCCACGTCCCTCACGCCTCGAGGGCGATCTTGGGCTATGGGCCGACTGGACTGTATTTGCAGCGGTGGATCTGCTGTGGATCCTATTCTGCGACTGTGATACAGCTGAATTTTGATCTCCTGCCGCCCGGAGTAACGCTCTGATCTGTAACAAGCCTCTGCCAGCCTCTAACTGGGAAGGCTGAATCAACTCTGCTATACGGGCTGCAGCTGCTAAATTCTGAATCGGAGTTCGATATGCCTGAGTCGGTGGTGGAACGAGTTGACGTTGACTGGATTCTGGAACCCGCTGTCGCGCACGCTTGTCGAGTGCTCGCTGGAGGTTCTCCAATCGAGTGCGCTCAGCCAAGTTGACCAAGTGCGTATTCTCTAAGGCACGAGCCTCAGGGGTTTCTCCAACGATAGGAGTGTGCAGCACATCCATGTTCCGGCGGCGAAGTTCTTCCCTCTGCAGTGAAGTGAGGGGCTCGGGGACATACTCTTCATGGGCATGACGGATCGCCCCCGCCGTCGCCTCCGTCAGTGCGGGGAAAACCGGGAGGACTGCGTGGTCCATCGACCATCAGAACCTCCACCGCTGGATCATTGTTGTCGCACTCGGATGCAGTCTCTGCGGAGCCAGTCGACAGGTCGAGCAGGCCGTAGAGAGATTCGTCGGGCTCGATCGCCGCGACTTGGGGGGTGGCCCACGGGCAAGCCACCGTGTGTCTCACCCACCTCTGAAGCCTCGACCGACCGGAGCGCTTGCGCCAGCGGGAAACAGGGAGCGAGGACAACACAGGAGCCGACCGATACTGGGTCGACGGTTGCCGCAGGAGGACGCCGCGGACGCACGCGCGAAAGTGCGTCACCCCGCGGACAGGGAGCGCGTCGATGTCGAGCGGAGCCTCCTGAAGCCAAGCGGAGTCGTCGGCGATGAACGTGAGCATGCCGAGACGGATCTCGCGGCTCTCAACCAATACTCCACCTGAAACCATGATGAAGGAGATCGGAAAAATCGCAACTTCTCCAATAAGTCCGTAAGACACCTGCCCCACGGTGGGCGCCAACTGTCGTGGTTCTAAGTCTGATAGTAGTGTAGGGGGGTAGAAATGGAGAGGCAAGATCCTAGCTTTGGAGTAGTTGTATACGCAAGAGGTTTACGAGTTCAGGCCCTCCTCGGAGGAAGTAACAGCCCTACGTCTCGGAGCCCGGAGGCGGTCGACTGGATTATGTGTGTATGAGTTACAGGGGTGCGAACCCTTTACACTGAGGAGGGGGGTGGCTTATATAGAGTTCGCCAGACCCCTTCGGCCCTCAGTTATGCAGGGCTTAAGGTACATTAAGATCGGGCGTTACTGATAACGCCACAAATAAAGTTCTATGATGACCATAAAGCTACTTAATGACCGACCGTTTGCGTGCAGAGCGACCTTAGATCTCCTGGCTATCGAGTGGTTGGCTTCATGGTCGAGTGTCTTCGAGTTTGTTGAGTGGAACACTTCTGAGTCAATTGAAAGGTGGTTTCTTCTAGAGATGTCCTTGGGGAGGGTAGTTTGGACAGGACCATGACCCTACCCTAGATACATAGCTTCATCACCACCCACGTTCATCCTAGCTGGCCTCGTCACGACGTGCCCTAGTTGTCGTTGATGCATGCATGCACTGGCTGCCAACATGGTGCGAGCCTTAGTCCATCGCACGCCTCCTCTGGCTGGCTGCCGCATGCCTCTTCCTGCCAGTTGCTGCGAGCACTATCTGCTGCGCTCGACTTATGTCGCGGTCGATGCCCACCTCCCTCATTCTTTCATTCTACTGAGGGAGGGGCGGAGAAGGTGCAGCGAGACAAGAGAGAGAGAGAGAAGAAGAAAAATTCCTTGCCGCATCGGGGACCCAGCCTGCTTCGGTGCACTCAGCCTCGCCATCTCCTTGCCGCATCGGCGAGGAGTCCTCCGTGCTCGACCTCGCTGGCGCATCGTTCAATTTTCTGGTACATGTGTGTAGATCTAATTTTTAATCTCAGCCATCAGTCTTTATGATTAATATGAAACTAACGGATATTAAGAGGTGACGGATGGAGAACTATAAAAGCATCCTCCCTTTATTATTAGGTAAAGATAAAGAGGTAAAGAAAAGATACAAATTGATAGTAAGAGCTGGCGTGAAGAAAAAAGTCGCCAAATCTATCATTTTTAAGAAGTTGATCTCCAATTCTTCCTATTCTCTCATCATGCGGCTCATCCACATCATCAAGTAGGCCCTGTGTGTAAAACAGCCACATCATCGGTATTTAGTACATTACGTTCAACTTTTTGGTTCATCTCCCCGTTAAATTTTCTTCGTTGCCTGGGTAAACAAGTGGACTGCAAGTACCAACGTATGACCTTCCTATATATGCTCTCGGCCCATCTAATTAGTTTTCCGCACGTTCCTATTCATGTTCTTTCTTTGTCTAAAGAAAGTATTCATCTACTCCTCCGCTGGTCACCTTCTCCACCACAGAGGGAGAAATTAAATGCAAAGTAATACTAATGTGAAACGAACAGATAGTCACCGAGGAGTCGTCTGCACCTTTCATATACTCTGAATGATCTCAAGTCAATCACCTCCATCTCCAAATCGCTTCAGCCCAGCTGTCTACAGAGCCTCCGTTGACTGCGGCCGCCGCCGGACTAGCCCTGCAACGAATTACCGCGAACTATCTTGACCTCGGCAGTGACGGCATCTAGGAGCACCACCAGGGGCTGCCCTAAATTTCTACCAGATGCCTTATGTGGCCGGCTGCAAAAGGCACACCAACACTTAAGTTTAGGCTACAACAGAGACAAACAAGAAAAATGGCCATGGGCACTGATGCACCATTTTGATCCTGATCTCGCATCCCCTATCCACCTGTATCTATATGTTTTATTGTGCAGATTTCTTGCAATAGAAAGGAATATGACACCTTCCGGTGATAGGGGACATGAGTATTCTGTTCCATATATGGTCAAGTGGCAATGCAATATAGTAAGTATGGATCTAAAAGATATTATACTAGTTTACAGGGGGCTTTAGTGATCTGAAATATCTTATATTAGTTTACAGAGGAAGTATATGCTTTATGTTTGTCTCACAAGACACATGAGCTATTTAGACTAAAATGGTACGCGCGAGGTCTGCACTCTTCATGCAGTAATAATTTGGTATGCATCTAAAAGAAACAACAAGACTAGTTGTACGGAATCAACTTCTAATCTTGGCAACACCACGCGACACATGTGCTAAGCAATCCAAACAATTCAAAAGAAAAAACTTCTAATCTTGGCAAGATGACTTGGGTACTTTTTCTAAATTCTATATTTACACAAGCCTTTTTCATATGAACAAGAAAGAATAAATTTGAAACACTTATCTTTCATTTTACCTTGAATATGCATAATTTTTTGAGGTTTATATTTTACATATTCCGCAGCAACGCGCGCGGGGGGGGGGGGGGGTATTATCTAGTTACATTCATCAGGAGCGAACCACTGGGAGCTTCCCGGTTATGTTCACGTGGACACAAGCTATTGGCCAGGTACTATTTCTGTAGGAGAAAAAAATAGGTGAAAACGTAGGTAACACCTCCTAAACTTTCTTTCCTTCCTATCTTCACCATGAAGGCTGCTAGCCCACGCACGCGATCTCTCGCTCTCGTTACCTCCACCTAAATCGGCACGTACTCCCCATGCATGGCCATGGGAAGGGACCGTGCAGAGCAGGGTGTGGCCAGCAGGAGAGGCACTGGCTCCGCTCAGATAGGCTGCCCGCGTAGTGTGGGGAAGATGGACAAACGGCGGATTTAGGGGTCGAGTGATGTAGGGGTGGCGGCAGTAGAAGATCGGACCTCTCCTCTCCCCTATTCCCCCGTCGCTACCACATCTCTCATCCATGTCAGGGCCTCGCCCTTAGTGTCCACCGGCGAACTCCTAGTCCTCCTTGCCGGGTGGTGGCCGAGATAGCAGTGGCCGGTGCTTGTCTGATGAAGATTCTACAACCAGAATATCGGTGGTCGATACATGTTGGTTCATCTTCCCCATCTTATTTAGTCCCCCCCCCATTGTGGGTGACCATACCACTCACACATTGCATAAGAGGAAGAGACGGAAGCAAAAGAGAAATGTACTAACTTTAATAAGAGTCAGAAACAAATGGTTCTTCCAGAGGAAAATGAAATTATTGATACTAGGGAGCATACCCTGGAAGATTTACTAGATCAGGGAGGTGATGAAGAGGATAAAGAGGAAGATGATGATTGAGAGATAGTCAGAGAACTATTCTCATCAAAAAAAGAGGGGGAAAAGCAAAACCACCAGAGGTTCTGGGGTTAAAGTTGTGTCAGTAGTAAACTTCATAGAATCTTCTGGTAAAAAAAGAAAAGGAGAAAATGAGAGGTATTTTTTGGAATATGAGAGGCTTTGGAGGAGACATTAAAAAGAGATTTCTTAGATAAATGATTATAGATATGAAGGTAGATTTCCTAGGACTACAGGAAACCATGAGACAACAATTTTCTAGAAATGATCTACAGCAGATTTGTGCAGGAAGGGATTTTCACTGGCATTTTACCCCAGCTAGGGGGAAATCTGTGGCCTGCTCCTTGGAGTGAACTATACAACTCTAGATGTTATTTCCTAGGATGAAGGGGATTATCATATAAAAATGACTGTACAAGATCTGAAGACCAGATTTATCTGGGACTTAGTTGTGATTTATGGTGATGCTCAGCCATAAAGAAAAGCTACATTTCTGGTTGAACTCTCTAGAATATTTCAATCCAGTGTCAATCCTATTTTAATAGGAGGGGACTTCAATATTATTAGAAAAGCTAGTGAGAAAAATAAACCAGGTACACATGGACACTGGAGTTTCCTGTTTAATGCTATTTTGGAACAGGCTGGAGTCAGAGAATTGGAGATGAATGGTAGAAAATATACATGGGGAAATAATCTAAAAATCCCCACATTTGAAAAATTAGATAGAATTCTTTGTATCACAGAATGGGAAGAAGTATACCCTTTAACCCAAGTCTCATCTTTAATTAGAGAAAAGTCTGATTACACATCACTTTTTTTAGATTCTGGTGACATTCAAAAATCTGATCCAATTTTTAGATTTGAAAATGTCTAGTTCATGAGGGAAGGAATTGGCAAGATCATTCATGAGAACTGGAATGATGTCAACATTACTGGTGACAGTGTTGACAGAATCTTGGGAAATTTAGATCACTTAGGCCGAAATTGAAAGCCTGGAATAGAAATATGAATGCCTGGTATATTGAACAAAAAAAAAGTTATCTTGCAAAAATTAGATATAATTGATAAACACCATGAACAAAATGGTCTTACTATGGCAGATAGAAAAGAACAAATGGAACTTAGAGCACAGTTAGATAGGTTGCTTCAACAGGAAGAAGCAAAATTGAGACAAAGAGCTAAGGTAGATGAAATTCTTGAAGGGGACAGCAACACAAAATTCTTCCATGCCAAGGCTAATGGAAGACTGAGGCAAAATAGAATCAATATACTTGAGCATGAAGAGGGAGAGAATGAGGGGGAAAAAGAGTTGTTGGAATACATTACAAAATTTTACAAGGACCTATTTGGTCACCCTGATGATTCCACATTCTCTTTGATTATTGATAATCCCAGGAAAATACAGGAAAAGTATAAAGAGATGCTGGTTAATGAGTTTACTTTTGAAGAAATAAAGAATGTTGTGTTTAAAATGGCTCATAATAAATCTCCTGGCCCTGATGGCTTTCCAGCTGAATTTTATCAGCACTATTGGGAGTTAGTCAAACATGACCTTAAAGCCTTGCTAGATGATTTTGCTACCAGAAAGATTGATATAAGCAGGTTGAATTATGGGATCATTACTCTGGTCCCCAAAACTAAAAATGCAAATAGGATCCAAAATTTCAGACCTATTTCCTTGTTGAATGTTTGTTTTAAAATCATTACCAAGGTTCTGATGAATAGATTGAACTTAGTGGCAGCTGAGGTTATATCTCCTGTACAGACTGCCTTTATAAAAGGCAAATACATTATGGAGGGGGTTTTGATTTTACATGAAGCTTTGGATGATATAAAAAATAAAAAATAAAGTGCATTGTTGCTAAAGATAGACTTTGAGAAAGCATATGACAAGATCAAATGGTCCTTTTTGTTTCAGATGCTCAATTTAAAAGGATTTCCAGATAAATGGATAGACTGGGTGATGGAAACTATCAGGGGAGGGAAGGTTTGTGTGAACGTTAATGAACATTTAGGAAAAATAATTCTCACTCATAAAGGCTTGAGACAGGGGGATTCTTTATCCCCCTGAACTTTGATCTGGCAGCAGATGCTTTAGCTGTTATGCTGGATAATGCCAGAAAAATAGGTTGGTCAAGGGGGTTCTGTATGATTATGTCACAGATGGAATTAACATGTTGCAGTATGCAGATGATACCATCTTTCTTTTACAAGATGATATAGATAGTGCTCATAATCTGAAATATATATTATGCCTCTTTGAGCAAATGTCTGGTTTAAAAATTAATTTTCATAAAAGTGAGCTCTTCCCCTTTAGGGGGCCAAAGATAAAAAAGATGAATATGATAAGATATTCACTTGTCCAGTGTGATCTCTGCCTATGAAATATTTAGGATTGCCAGTTGATAAAAATAGGATTAGAAACAAACACTGGAAACCCCCAGAATCTAAAATGGAGAAAAAAATGTGAAACCTGGCAAGGGAGATTGCTTGCAAGTGCTGGGAGGGTCACACTAATCCAATCTTCTTTGACAGGCATCCCTTATTTTATGATGTCTTTCTATGGTTTACCTGTTGGGGTTAACAAACGTATGGATTTTTATAGAGCCAGGCTGCTTTGGCAGGAAGATCATAAAAAAAAGAAATATCACCTGGTTAAATGGGCTGATGTTTGTAGACCTAAAGACATGGGTGGACTGGGAATCCAAAATCTTGCCCATATGAACAAAGCTCTGTTGTGTAAATGGTGGTGGAAAATCTATAACACAGAGGGATTATGGCAGGAAATTTTCTTGAAAAAAAACCAGGGATCTAAAGCATTAGGTAACATTACAGTTAGACAAGGAGACTCCCAGTTCTAGAGGGAGTTACTAAAACACAAAGATCATTTTACCTCCTTGTGCAAATTCCAGATTGGAAATGGAAGGAATACCAGATTCTGGGAAGACTGGTGGATTGGATCTGCACCTTTGTGCAGGAGATTTCCTAGATTATATAATATCTGTTTTGATAAACAGAAAACAGTTAGAGAGATTTTTGAAAAAGAAATTGAAAATATGAGTTTTAGGAGGACTTTGACAGGAGATTCAAGAGAGTTGTGGGACCACATTAAAGAGGTGTGCAGCTTGGTGGATCTGAGAGATGAAAATGACAAGATAAAATGGATGCTAACAAAAAATGGGATATATACTGTAAAATCTTATTATAGACATCTGATAGAGAATGGGATCAAATATCCACATCTGTATATGTGGAAGATTAAGATGCCTCTGAGAGTCAAAGTCTTTATGTGGCTGACTCTTAGAAATTGTATTCTCATGAAAGATAATCTATGACGTAGAGGTTGGAAGGGAGATGATAGATGCCCATTATGTGGCCGAGAGGAAACTGTAAATCACTTATTCATATCTTGCTTGATAGCTAGGTTGTTGTGGAACATTCTTAAATGTGCTTTCGATTTAACTGATATACCGGACGACTTGGATCTGGTGATGAGAATTTGGGCTAAAACCTTTGGAAAGGAAGAGAGAGGTTTAGTTATGGTAGGAATCTCTGCTATTTGTTGGACTTTGTGGAAATTGAGAAATAGTGTGGTTTTTGATAATAACAGGATAAATGATCCATGTGTACCTATTAATTTGCTTCTTAAAAACTTACATGACTGGAATATTTTGCAGAAAACCCCCGCAAGAAGTGATATGATGGAAGCAGGAGTGAAGCGAGTAGGTGAAGTTGCTGAAGATGTATTCAAAGCAGTACATGGGTGGCGTCTGGAGACTAGAAGAATTCTGGGATGACCAAAAGCTTCAAGTCTCCTCGGATCTATGCTACTGTGATGGAAGCTGGGAGGCAACAACCCCTGCGTTTTGCTTCACTCTGCTCTTTTATATCATGTTTTGCTCTCCCATGTAGAGGAGACTACCTGTCGTATGTCTGCTTGGTCCGTTTGATACTCTATGGTCTTTTTAACCTTGCAATGTTGGGGCTGGGACTTGCTTTAGAGCCCAGGCCTTTTATTCTCTCTTAGCGACACTGCTTTTGGGGGCTTAAGGTGGGGGAGGGATGGCTCTCCCTCCTCTTCATTAGTATAGTGCGATGCCTAAGGGAGTTTACTACTCTAGTAGTTTAGTCTGGTTTCTTAGTTGTAAGACCAAATGATTTCTTTTAATGGAAATCGGAGAGGGCACTCTCTTTTATCAAAAAAAAACTCTTGCCCCTCCCTATGATTTGTTTCTTGTGGTTTGACTCCTGTTTAAATTTGGATTTATAGCACGTTCGGTGATGTTGTAGGTTAGTACACGTGGTAGAGAGCTAGCTGGCTAGCTGGTGGATTGTTGCGGATTGAACCTACAGGGGTGTTACCACGGTGCAGGTCAGGAGTGGAGACACTGTCTTATTTTGGAAGGACATATGGCAGCAGCAACTGTTGTCTGAATCTCATCCGAGGGCCTATTCATTTGCTGCTGATGAGGATGTCTCAGTTAAAGGCCTTCTGTCGCCCAACTCATCTTTGAAATTTCCAGCATCCCACTGTCGACCCAGGCTAGAGACGAGGTCAGAGATCTGCATAGGATAACTGCAAATGTGAGCCCGGATGACACGCCGGATTCCTGGAGCTGTGTTTGGGGTCAGAACCTCACGTCCGCCAAATTCTACTCGTTTTGTTTAGAGATGACCAAGTGGATGAGGCATTCACCTGGATTTGGAGGACTAGTTGCAACATGAAGTGGAAAGTTTTCTCATGGTTGCTTCTTGTAGACAGGCTAAACACATGAAACATGCTCAAACGACGACACTATGTCCTGGCAAACAATGACTATGCATGCATGTTATGTGTAGCATGTCCTGAGGAGACACTGACACACTTGTTCTTTTCATGCCTGTTTGCCAAAAGGTGTTGGGATGCCATTGGAATCATCTAGACGATCCTGGATGAGACGTTCTCTATGTTGCATGCGGGCAGAAATGATTGGGGGAGGCCTATGTTCATGGAGGTTTTTATAATGGCTGCTTGGGGGATCTGGATAGAAAGAAACAACAAGTGCTTCCGAGGGATCAACCCATCATTTGAGTCGTGGTGCGCATGATTCAAGGAGGATTTCCATCTACTTATACACAGGTCAAAGAGCGGACTAGTAATGAAAGGAACTAGTGAACACCCTTTCCCACCTCCTACCTTGCTCTTGTGAACAGCCTTTGCTTGTACTTCCTGATCTCTTCTAACACTCTCCTGCCTGACACTAACCTGTAAATATGTAGCAGTTTTTTCCTTTTACTACAAAGTCAGTGGGGGAGCTTCTCTCCACTGTCCATAGTTCCTAAAAAATAACTTATAAGGCATTGTTATTTTGCTATTCATGTTTTAAGATGTCATTCTCTTATTTGATACCATCTTTTTATGCTTGTTAGAGGGTCAGCAGGAGATTATTGTTCAGGAAATTAGAAGCATCGTTAGAGCATTCGTCGAAAAGGTACCTTAGTGTAACGTGCGTAAATATTGGTCCTCATATGACCTCCAAATTTATTTTGTATGCAAATCTATTTGACCCAAATGCTTAATGGTATTGACTCTACTCTGAATATTGTGGGAGATCTCATTTTGAGATTTAACTAGCCTACTTTCTTGTGATTTATGATGATCGCATGACTATAGCATATAGAAAGGGGCTGGTTCATTGCTTCGTCCAGCGCCACCGCTGACTGGGACAAGGTAATGGAGGCGATATGTTTCCCCTCTGCGCATACATGCCTTTGTGTACTCCATTTCATGAAGTACTAGTGTTTTATCCAAACTTTAAGGCATTTCTGAAAACTCATGTATATCTGATGGATGATTGACCTTTTTCTTTTTTAGTACATAGAATACATGATCTCACTTAAATCCTTCGGGATGTGAAAAATAGCTAGACTCTAAAAGATTGATTCATAAGTAACTGAAGAGGTGGTCATTTCATTACTCTTTTCTCCTTGCAGATTTCCTTATCTCCATAAAAAAGAGGTTTAGTACACTTAAAGAATTACTAGATGACATCCCTGCCATAAAGATTTGCTCTGAAGATGTTTGAAGCAACCCCGATGATATACATCTGTAGTATATTAATTAATGCACGTGACTCATTGTCATGCAAGTAGATCTAGGAAAACCTAATAAGAATGCTAATTAGGCTCAAGGTCCATGTTTTGTGATACGTCCCAACGTATCTATAATTTATGAAGTATTCATGCCATATTTACAATAATTTTATGTGGTTTTGGTATGATTTGATTAGAACTAACCCGGACTGACGCTGTTTTCAGCAGAACTACCTGGTGTCATTTTTTGTGCAGAAATAAAAGTTCTCGGAATGGGCTGAAAATTTATGGTGATTTTTATGGATGAAAAGAGACCCCCGAAGCACCGGAGCTGGGCTAGGAAGTGATCGAGGTGGCCACAAGCTGCCAGGACGCGACCCTATGGTTTGTGGGCCCCTCGGGCACCCCCTTGACATGAGAATGACGTCAAAAATTCTTATAAATCCTAAAACCTCCGAAAAGAACCCTAGATCAGACGTTCCGCCGCCGCAAGCCTCTGTAGCCAAGAAAAATCAATCTAGGCCTTCTCCGGCACCCCATCGTAGGGGGCATCATCACTGGAGGCCATAGGGGAGGAAGCCGGAGGGGGCCATCATCACCATGGAGGCCAAGGACCAGAGGGAGAACCTCTCCCCATCTAGGGGTGGGCTCACGGAGGAGGAAGCACAAGGGGGAGACTCTCTCCCCCCTCTCTCTCTCGGTGGCGCCGGAGTGTCGCCGAGGGAACCATCATCGCGGTGATCGTCTTCATCAACATCACCATCTTCATCACCTTCCTCATCTCTTTTAAGCGGTCCACCCTTCCGCAACCCGGTGTAATCCCCTACTTGAACATGGTGCTTTATGCCACATATTATGATCCAATGATGTGTTGTCATCCTATGATGTTTTGAGTAGACTTCTTTTGTCTTTTGGGTTGATTGATGATCTAGATTGGTTTGACTTGTATGTTTTATTTTGGTGCTGTCCTATGGTGCCTTCCGTGCCACGCATACGTGAAGGATTCCCGCTGTAGGGTGTTGCAATACATTCATGATTCATTTATAGTGGGTTGCTAGAGTGACATAAGCTTAAACCCGAGTAAGGGGGTTGTTGCATATGGGATAAAGGGGACTTGATACTTTAATGCTATGGTTGGGTTTTACCTTAATGATCTTTAGTAGTTGCAGATGCTTGCTACAGTTCCAATCATAAGTGCATATGATCCAAGTAGAGAAAGTATGCTTGCTTATGCCTCTCCCTCATATAAAATTGCAATAATGATTACCGATCTTGTTAACAATTGCCTAGGATAATTCCGCACACCGATCCATCATTATTCCACACTATTGTAATATATTCTAACTTTATGTTAAAAGCACCTATTCTTATATTATCATGCAAAGTTATCCACTTCATACCCACAACGTAGTTTTATTTTTCATTTCTAGATGGAAGAAAATGTTTTGGTGTACGTAGAGTCGTATCAGTGGCAGATAAGACTTGACAGAATATTGATCTTACCTTTAGCTCCTTGTGGATTCGACACTCCATACTTATCACTTCCACCTTTGGAAATTGCTACGATGATTCCTTGCACTTGGGGATTATCATTTTCCAGCAAGTAGATTAAACATGTCGGCAAGTAGATAGAAAAGGACTAGAAGGGACGATTAAGTTCAATAATAGTTGCATCTACAGATCTACTTGTGCAGCCCAGAACGAAATAAAGCAACCCAAAAGTGTCCTTTCCAGCACCGTAGCTGTATGACTCATGGTTATGTACATATTTAGTATTCATGTTATGCATATTTGGTCTAACATGCTCTGTTCTCAACCATATCCCATATAATAGAATTTTGATTTAGAATTATGGTGCCATGCACTGTGTAAACAACAACTGTTTTGATCTTTTTTCAGCCCAGCTATATCATTCTGGCTATTTCTGCAGCCAATCAGGACCTGATGACTTTGGATGCTATCAAGATTTCACGGGAAGTTAACCCAAAAGGTATGACTTTGTTGCAGACGGTTTGGTGAACTGCATTTCGGGTAATCTGGTTAATGTCGTTATGTTCCCGGTGCTACCTCTTGAGCACTGCGTTGGATTTCCCCGAAGAGGAGAGGATGATGCAGCAAAGTAGCGTAAGTATTTCCCTCAGTTTTTGAGAACCAAGGTATCAATCCAGTAGGAGACCACGCACAAGTCCCTCATACCTACACAAAACGATAGTTACTCGCAACCAACGCGATTAGGGGTTGTCAATTCCTTCACGGTCACTTACAAGAGTGAGATCTGATAGAGATGGTAAATAATATTTTTGGTATTTTTAATAGATAGATGCAAAGTGAAAAGTAAAAGGCAAAGTAAAAAACAAGCAAGTAATAAAGCGATAGAGATTGATATGATGAGAATAGACCCGGGGGCCATAGGTTTCACTAGTGGCTTCTCTCAAGAGCATAGATATTCTACGGTGGGTGAACAAATTACTGTTGAGCAATTGACAGAATTGAGCATAGTTATGAGTATATCTAGGTATGATCATGTATATAGGCATCACGTCCGAGACAAGTAGATCGAAACGATTCTGCATCTACTACTATTACTCCACTCCTCAACCGCTATCCAGCATGCATCTAGAGTATTAAGTTAAAAACAGAGTAACACCTTAAGCAAGATGACATGATGTAGAGGGATAAATTCATGCAATATGATAAAAAACCCCATCTTGTTATCCTCGATGGCAACAATACAATACGTGCCTTGCTGCCCCTTCTGTCACTAGGAAAGGACACCGCAAGATTGAACCCAAAGCTAAGCACTTCTCCCATTGCAAGAACTACCAATCTAGTTGGCCAAACCAAAAGGATAATTCGAAGAGACTTGCAAAGATAACTCAATCATACATAAAAGAATTCAGAGAAGATTCAAATATTGTTCATAGATAAACTAGATCATAAACCCACAATTCATCGGTCTCAACAAACACACCGCAAAAAGAAGAAGATTACATCGAATAGATCTCCATGAGAGAGGGGGAGAACATTGTATTGAGATCCAAAAAGAGAGAAGAAGCCATCTAGCTACTAGCTACGGACCCGAAGGTCTGAAGTAAACTACTCACACTTCATCGGAGGGGCTATGGTGTTGATGTAGAACCCCTCCGTGGTGGATGCCCCCTCCGACGGAGCTCCGGAACAGGCCCCAAGATGGGATCTCGTGGATACAGAAGGTTGCGGCAGTGGAATTAGGTTTTTGGCTCCTGTTCTGATCGTTTGGGGATACGTAGGTATATATAGGAGGAAGGAGTACGTCGGTGGAGCAATAGGGGGGCCACGAGGCAGGGGGCGCGCCCTCGTGACCGCCTCTGTTATGTCTTGGAGTCGGGTCCAAGTCTCCTGGATCACGTTTGGTGAGAAAATCACGTTCCCGAAGGTTTCATTCCGTTTGGACTCCGTTTGATATTCCGTTTCTTCGAAACACTGAAATAGGCAAAAAACAGCAATTCTGGGCTGGGTCTCCGGTTAATAGGTTAGTCCCAAAAATAATATAAAAGTGGAAAATAAAGCCCAATATAGTACAAAATAGTAGATAAAGTAGCATGGAGCAATCAAAAATTATAGATAGGTTGGAGACGTATCAGGCATCCCCAAGCTTTAATTCCCGCTCGTCCTTGAGTAGGTAAATGATAAAAAAGAATTTTTGATGCGGAGTGATACTTTGGCATAATTTCAATGTAAATCTTCTTAACTGTGGCATGAATATTCAGATCCGAAAGATTCAAGACAAAAGTTCATATTGACACAAAAATAATAATACTTCAAGCATACTAATCAAAGCAATCATGTCTTCTCAAAATAGCATGGCAAAAGAAAGTTCATCCCTACAAAATCACATAGTTAGGCTATGCTTCATTTTCGTCACACAAAGATGTTCCCAACTTCTATACCCCCGATGAAAAGCCAAGCAATTGTTTCATACTTAAATAATCTCAAACTTTTTCAACTTTCACGCAATACATGAGCGTGAGCCATGGATATATCATTATGGGTGGAATAGAATATGATGGGGATTGTGCGGAGAAGAAAAAAAAGGAGAAAGTCTCACATTGACGAGGATAATCAACGGGCTATGGAGATGCCCATCAATTGATGTCAACATTAGGAGTAGGGATTGCCATGCAACGGATGCACTAGAGCTATGAATGCTCAACAAAAGAAAACTAGTTGGTGTGCATCCAACTCGCTTGCTCACGAAGACCTAGGGCATTTGAGGAAGCCCATCGTAGGAATGTACAAGCCAAGTTCTATAATGAAAAATTCCTAGTAGTGTAAAAAGACAACTTATGAGACTCACTACATGAAGAACAAGGTGCTACTTTGAAGCACAATATATGAGACTCACTATATCAAGAACAAGGTGCTACTTTGAAGCACAAGTGTGGAAAAGAGATAGTAGCATTGCCCTTTTTTATTTCCTTTTTTGGGGCCTTTATTTTTTTCTTTTGGCCTTTCTCTTTTATTTTAACTTTTATTTGGGCAATGCTCTAATAATGATGATCATCACACTTCTATTGATTACAACATAAGGATTACAACTCGAAACTTAGAACAAGATATGACTCTATATGAATGACTCCGGCGGTGTACCAGGATGGTGCAATGAATCAAGAGTGACATGTATGAAAAATAATGCATGGTGGCTTTGCCACAAATACGATGTCAACTACATGATCATGCAATGGCAATATGACAAAAGTAATGTATGTCATGATGATGATGATGGAAGTTGCATGGCAATATATCTCGGAATGGCTATGGAAATGCCATGATAGGTAGGTATGGTGGCTGTTTTGAGGAAGATATAAGGACGTTTATGTGTCATAGAGCGTCTCGTATCAAGGGGTTTGGATGCACCGGTGAAGTTTGCACCAACTCTCAAGGTGAGAAAGGGCAATGCACGGTACCGAAGAGGCTAGCAAAGGCGAAAAGATGAAAGTGCGTATAATCCATGGACTCAACATTAGTCAAAAGAACTCATATACTTATTGCAAAAATGTAGAAGTCATCAAAAATCAAGTACTACGTGCATGCTCCTAGGGGGATAGATTGGTAGGAAAAGACCATCGCTCGTCCCCGACCGCCACTCATAAGGATGCACAAGCCAGGTACACTTTATGTTTCAAATTTGTTACACAACTTTAACCATACGTGCATGCTACGGGACTTGCAAACTTCAACAAAAGCATTTCTCAAATTCATAATTACTCAACTAGCATGACTTTGATATTATCACCTCCAAATCTCAAAAAAAAATCAAGCATCAAACTTATCTTAGTATTCAATTCACTCAAAAGAAAGTTTCACATATCTTGAATACCAAGTATATTAATATTAAGCAAATTGCCATGCTATTAAAGACTCTCAAAATAATCTAAATGAAGAATGAGATATCAATAGTTTCTTTAAAACAAATCCACCACAGTGCTCTAAAAGATCTAAGTGAAGTACTAGAGCAAAAATTATCACACTCAAAAAAATATAAGTGAAGCACTATGAGCAAAACTATCAAGCTCAAAAGATATAAGTGAAGCACATAGAGTATTCTATCAAATTCCAATTCATGTATGGCTCTCTCAAAATATGTGTAAAGCAAGGATGATTGTGGTAAACTAACAAGCAAAGACGCAAATAATACAAGACGCTCCAAGCAAAACACATATCATGTGGTGAATAAAAATATAGCTCCAAGTAAAATACTGATGGAAGTGGACGAAAGAGGGGATGCCTTCCGGGGCATCCCCAAGCTTTGACTTTTTGGTGTCCTTGGATTATCTTGGGGGTGCCATGGGCATCCCCAAGCTTAGGCTCTTGCCACTCCTTGTTCCATAATCCATCAAAAGAATTCACCCAAAACTTGAAAACTTCACAACACAAAACTCAACAGAAATCTCGTGAGCTCCGTTAGAGAAAGAAAACAAAGAACTACTTATGGTACTGTAATGAAATCATTCTTTATTTATATTGGTGTTAAACCTACTGTATTCCAACTTCTCTATGGATTATAAACTATTTTACTAGCCATAGATTCATCAAAATAAGCAAACAACACCCGCAAAACAGAATCTGTCAAAAACAGAACAGTCTGTAGCAATCTGTAACTAACGCAAACTACTGTAACTCTAAAACTTCTACCAAAATAGGAAGTCCTGGAAAATTTGTCTATTGAACAGCATCAAAAAGAATCAACGCAAAATCACGTTTCTATGATTTAACAAAATTATATTCGTGCGTGCAAAGTTTCTGTTTTTCAGCAGAATCAAATCAACTATCATCGTAGGTTATCCTATAGGTTCTACTTGGCACAAACACTAATTAAAACATAAAACCACATCCAAACAGAGGCTACATGGATTATTTATTCCTAAACAGAATCAAAAACAAAAAACAAAATAAAGTTGGGTTGCCTCCCAACAAGCGCTATCGTTTAACGCCCCTAGCTAGGCATAAAAGCAAGGATAGATCTAGGTATTGCCATCTTTGGTAGGCAATCCATAAGTGGCTCTCATGATATATTCATATGGTAATTTTATTTTCCTTCTAGGGAAGTGTTCCATGCCCATCTTTAAGGGAAATTGGAATCTAATATTCCCTTCCTTCATATCAATAATTGCACCAATCATTCTAAGGAAAGGTCTACCAAGAATAATAGGACATGAAGGATTGCAATCTATATCAAGAACAATAAAGTCTACGGGCACATAATTCCTATTTGCAACAATAATAACATCATTAAATCTTCCCATAGGCTTTTTATTAGTGGAATCCGCAAGATGCAAGTTTAGAGAGCAATCATCAAAGTCGCAGAAATCTAGCAAATCACATAAAGTTTTGGGAATAGTAGAGACACTAGCACCCAAATCACACAAAGCATGAAACTCATAATCTTTATTTTTAATTTTAATAGTAGGTTCCCACTCATCGTAGAGTTTTCTAGGGATAGAAACTTTCAACTCAAGTTTTTCTTCATAAGATTGCATCAAGGCATCAACAATGTGTTCGGTAAAGGCCTTATTTTGACTATAAGCATGAGGACAATCTAGCACGGATTGCAACAAGGAAATACAACCAATTAAAGAACAATTTTCATAATTAAATTCCTTGAGATCCAAAATAGTGGGTTTAGCAACATCTAGGTTTTTATTTCTTTCAATCCCACTTTTATCAAATTCATCATCAAGATCTAGAAACTCCGAATTCTTAGAACGCCTTCTAGGTAAAGGAAGATCATATTCAGTTTCATCAAGATTCATATTGCAAAACAAAGATTTAATGGAGGACACATCAATAACTTTTAGATCTTCATCTTGATTTTCATAGGAATTGGAAGAACATGCTTTAATAAAGGCATCTTTGGAAGCACGCATCCTAGCGGTTCTTTCTTTGCACTCATCAATGGAAATTCTCATGGCCTTGAAAGACTCATTGATATCATGCTTAGGAGGAATAGATCTAAGCTTTAAATAATCAATTTCAAGAGAAATTCTATCAACGTTCCTAGCCAAGTCATCAACCTTAAGCAATTTCTCTTCAAGCAAAGCATTAAAATTCTTTTGTGAATTCATAAACTCTTTCACACTATTCTCAAATTCAGAGGGAACCTTATTAAAATTTCCATAAGAGTTGTTATAGGAATTTCCATAATTATTAGAAGGATTACTAGGATAAGGCCTAGGATTAAAATTCCCTCTATCGCATTGTTTCCAAAACTATTCCTACTAACAAAATTCACATCCATAGATTCATTATTATTCTCAAGCAAAGTACACAAAGGCATATCATTGGGATAAAGAGGGGTATTTTTAGGAGCAAACATCTTCATAAGTTCATCCATCTTTTCACTCAAAACATTGATTTCTTCTATAGCATGCACTTTTTTACTAGAAGATCTTTCGGTGTGCCATTGAGAATAATTAGCCACAATATTATCAAGCAATTTTGTAGCATCTCCTAACGTAATTTCCATAAACGTGCCTCCCGCGGCCGAATCTAAAAGATTTCTAGAAGCAAAATTCAATCTGCCATAAAATTTTTGTATGATCATCCATAAATTCAAACCATGAGTAGGGCAATTGCGAAGCATCAATTTCATTCTTTCCCAAGATTGGGCGACATGCTCATGATCAAGTTGTTTAAAATTCATGATATCGTTCCTAAGAGTGATGATCTTAGCGGGAGGAAAATATTTAGAGATAAAAGAATCTTTGCACTTGTTCCAAGAATCAATACTATTTTTAGGCAAAGACGAAAACCAAACTTTAGCACGATCTCTAAGTGAAAACAGAAATAACTTCAATTTGACAATATTGTTATCCGTATCTTTCTTCTTTTGCATATCACACACATCAACAAAGTTGTTTAGATGAGTAGTGGCATCTTCACTAGGAAGGCCGGCGAATTGATCTTTCATAACAAGATTCAGCAAAGCGGTATTGATTTCACAAGACTCATCATTATTAAGAGGAACAATCGGAGTACTAAGGAAATCATTATTATTGGTATTCAAGAAGTCACACAATTTGGTATTATCTTGCGCCATGGCAACAAGTAATCCAACACACAAGAAAACAGAAAGGCAACGGGAAAAGGCAAACGGGAAAGAGAGGAGGAGATTGGGAAAGAGAGGGCGAATAAAACGGCAAGGGTGAAGTGGGGGAGAGGAAAAAGAGAGGCAAATGGCAAATAATGTAATGCGAGATATAGGGATTGTGATGGGTACTTGGTATAGTTGACTTGCTTGCGTGAGCCTCCCTAGCAACGGCACCAGAAATTCTTCTTGCTACCTCTTGAGCACTGCGTTGGATTTCCCCTAAGAGGAGAGGATGATGCAGCAAAGTAGCGTAAGTATTTCCCTCAGTTTTTGAGAACCAAGGTATCAATCCAGTAGGAGACCACGCACAAGTCCCTCGTACCTACACAAAACGATAGCTACTCGCAACCAACACGATTAGGGGTTGTCAATCCCTTCACGGTCACTTACGAGAGTGAGATCTGATAGAGATGATAAATAATTTTTTTGGTATTTTTGATAGATAGATGCAAAGTGAAAAGTAAAAGGCAAAGTAAAAACAAGCAAGTAATAAAGCGATAGAGATTGATATGATGAGAATAGACCCGGGGGCCATAGGTTTCACTAGTGGCTTCTCTCAAGAGCATAGATATTCTATGGTGGGTGAACAAATTACTGTTGAGCAATTGACAGGATTGAGCATAGTTATGAGTATATCTAGGTATGATCATGTACATAGGCATCACGTCCGAGACAAGTATTTCGAAACGATTCTGCATCTACTACTATTACTCCACTCATCGACCGCTATCCAGCATGCATCTAGAGTATTAAGTTAAAAACAGAGTAACACCTTAAGCAAGATGACATGATGTAGAGGGATAAATTCATGCAATATGATAAAAAAACATCTTGTTATCCTTGATGGCAACAATACAATACGTGCCTTGCTGCCCCTTCTGTCACTGGGAAAGGACACCGCAAGATTGAACCCGAAGCTAAGCACTTCTCCCATTGCAAGAACTACCAATCTAGTTGGCCAAACCAAAAGGATAATTCGAAGAGACTTGCAAAGATAACTCAATTATACATAAAAGAATTCGGAGAAGATTCAAATATTGTTCATAGATAAACTGGATCATAAACCCACAATTCATCGGTCTCAACAAACACACCGCAAAAAGAAGAAGATTACATCGAATAGATCTCTACGAGAGAGGGGGAGAACATTGTATTGAGATCCAAAAAGAGAGAAGAAGCCATCTAGCTACTAGCTATGGACCCGAAGGTCTGAAGTAAACTACTCACACTTCATCGGAGGGGTTATGGTGTTGATGTAGAACCCCTCCATGTTGGATGCCCCCTCCGGCGGAGCTCCGGAACAGGCCCCAAGATGGGATCTCGTGGATACAGAAGGTTGTGGCGGTGGAATTAGGTTTTTGGCTCCTGTTCTGATCGTTTGGGGATACGTAGGTATATATAGGAGGAAGGAGTACGTCGGTGGAGCAACAGGGGGGCCACAAGGCAGGGGGCGCGCCCTAGGGGGGGCGCACCCCCCACCCTCGTGACCGCCTCTTGGAGTAGGGTCCAAGTCTCCTGGATCACGTTCGGTGAGAAAATCACGTTCCCGAAGGTTTCATTCCGTTTGATATTCCGTTTCTTCGAAACACTGAAATAGGCAAAAAACAACAATTCTGGGCTGGGCCTCCGGTTAATAGGTTAGTCCCAAAAATAATATAAAAGTGGAAAATAAAGCCCAATATAGTCCAAAACAGTAGATAAAGTAGCATGGAGCAATCAAAAATTATAGATACGTTGGAGGCGTATCACCCGGTCACTAATGTCTTAAACGCTTATTATCCCGGGTTCTTTACTTTTAATATGCCACAAATATTCAAACTATGTTATCTTCACCTTATTTATTGGACCAATAGCTGACATAAAGATAAACCACTGAGACCTATGCTTTTAGTTTATCTTTGTGGATATCAGCCATATTATGTTGGCAATCACTATTTGGTTGATATGTTTGATTTTTTGTATGAACCTATTGTGGGCCAACTCTGTTGAAGAAAGGGGAAACTCACATGTAGTAATTTCTTTTAATTTCATGTACCATTGCTGCAATTTTACTCATTTCTGGGCTTGGACTTCACTTTTTCTTGATTCAGTTTAAAGAATCTTTGGTGTGCTCACAAAAAATGATTTCATGGAAAAGCATACTAATGTTGTTGATGTAAGTTTCGACCAGTTAACCAAGTGCTAAACACTTGTGTGTGTTTTTATGTAGTTATTCTCTAGTTCTACAACTTCGAAATTGTTCACAAGTTATCCTGGAAACGTAACTTATATTGGTCTGTTAATGTAGACACTTAAATGTTGTGCTTATTTAGATTGATATACCGAAGTCTTTATGTATAACTAGGATCTGGCCGCCGGCCATACGTTCAACAATGCCCAGCGCCGACCGCTGATGTTTTAATTTGCGAGTCTTGACATTCTTCATGAAGAGTGAATCAACCCATTTCTGAAACTATTGAGATGCACTAATTTAGTATCAACAATCTGGAAGTTGTATTAGCCATAGTTGAACATTTTTTATGTTTATCTTTCTCTTAATCATATCACTTACAGTAAACATGCTTAGATATATCTTGTCCGGAGTCTGGAGTATATTGAGGAGCTTGAGTGAAGATTAACCAGTACATGATCTTTTTTGGGAAGGAACCATTTCATTATCTCATGGCAACATAATTGATTACCACCAATAACAACAACCTTTTAAATCATTTCCCCCACATAACTAATAGTTGTATTTACATTTGCTAAAATCTGAAGCATGTGACCTTTTCGAATAGGCTCTAAATCCTGATAACAAAATAGGGAGTTGAATTTTTATGCAAATAGATTGTGTCTATAAGATTTTGGCATTGTTTTAGTTTTTTTTGGTTATATATTGCCATCCTGAAGGGTTGCTTGATGGACTTCTCTATCTTTTTTCAAACAAAAGATTGTTTGTAGTCTGCATGCTGTCCAACTTATGGTTTCTTCTAAATGATTACTAAAACTCAACATGCTTGCTGTTATTGTGCCGTAATCAAGTGTTGAATTGGTTCCATTGTTGATTGATTTTCAATATAGATCTGCAAACTAACGGGAAAACTTTGTTTTTGCCACTCTAGTTTTTGCCAACTTTGCTTATGCCATTGTAGAACTTGACATTTCACTTTTGCCACTCTTAGCTTTTGACAATGTATCACTTTTGCCATTCTGTGGCAAAAGCAAAAGTTTCGGAGTGGCAATTGTGATACATGTCAAAAGCTAAGAGTGGCAAAAGTGAAATGAAAAATTATCATTTTTGCCACGAAATGGCATTTGTGATGTATTGTCAAAAGTTAAGAGTGGCAAAAGTGAGATGTCAAATTCTAGAGTGGCATAAGCAAAGTTGGCAAAAACTAGAGTGGCAAAAACAAAGTTTTCCCCAAACTAATAGGTGGCACATCTAGGTCCCTCGCCATGCTGTGGCACGGCGGCCCTACTGGAGTACAGTGCGGACGAGCCACTAGCTGATGTAGCTGGTGGCTCCTGTCACTCACACCAACTGGTTCTTCTTCGGCGAGCCGCCGACGCCGATGCCTGTCTCGATCTCGCCCTGCATATCCTTTTAGGCAAGTGTGTGGGACGCGTATTACAGGAGAAAAAAATGTGGAGCATTCAGTCCATCCATGATCTTTTTACAATTGTACTTGTGCACATCGAGAAAGTAGCTAAGCTATGGGAAGCCGAGGAAGCATTAATTGCTGCCATATGTGTGAAAGCCTATTCGAGGCCTTTGCGTTGCTCGGCGAGATATTGAAGGAGATCAAACACACATTTATATATATATATATTACTCTGTTTGGATGTAGACATTGGTAGGCTTGGCATTGAGTTGAGCCAGTGCCAAATCACACAGGACATTGATATTGATATTAAATGTGAATTCTGGTGTTTGGATGTCAAGTAATTGGCACTTGGCATTTGGAGGAGTGGCTCAATTCCATGGCTTGTTTGGATGGTCATAAGTTGCATTGGAATTGCTCATTTGTTATAGGATCTACATTGTACTTTGTTGTATTGATTGAAACAAAATTGTATACAACAAATGAATATATTTGTGAATGATTATATGTATAAAAAAATTAAAAACAACAAGAACACTTATACATGTAGTAGCAGCACAATACGACAAAACTTAACATACGTAGCAGCAGCAGCACTTGTACAACATCACTTTTTTGTGGGAACAACATCACTTTTATAGCAGCATCACTTGCACAAGAGCATCACAAAACAACACCAGCAGTAGCATTTGACATCAATAAAAGTGAGTCCCATACATGTAGCAACAGCTGGTTACAATTACATCAAGTTGATGACACCAAGTTCAAAATAAATGTTTTAACCATCGTAAAGACAGGAATTAGGACCACTTGTTCTTAACGGCTACATTGCAGCGAACAAGCATACATAATATCCAAAAGGCACCAATCAAGCACCGTTCTTCTCATTCAACATCAATAGCCAATCCTTCCTCAAAATAATCCTGAAAAGAACCGATTCAAAGTAGAGTTATATCAAGATAATCCTTTTCCTCTTTCTCTTCTTGTTCTCTTCAGTTATTTAAGAAACCAATTTGCTTGATCTAACATTATGGAAGTACATAATAATTAAGTAATTAGGCATCCATCACTTGTACAACATATCAATCAAGAAACTGTACATTCAATCAAACAGCCAATTCAGATCAACAACACATGCCTATCTCAGGTGAACATTAGACTGCCCATTCAGATCAACAACTCATGCCTATCTCGGACTAATTCATACAAACATGGCAAGAAAATTTCAGAACAACATGGCATATATTATAGCTATCTCAGGTGAAAATTGGACTACTAATCCAGATCTACATCACAAGTGAAGAGCACGTACCTTGAATCGGGTTGCTGATGGGGATCCATCAACCCAGCAGGTGACCTGCAAAAGAGACAAGAAAGTTTCCGATTAGAGGGAAATTTTAGTGATTAGGGTTCTAGCTAAGGGGAGGAAGGGGTGGCGGCCATGGGGGCTTCAGGCGCTTGTAGGGAGGGTTGCGGGGGGGGGGGGGGGGAGGGGGGCGCTGGCCATGGCAGGCACGAGGCAGCCGCCACCGCTGCCGGGTGGGACCTCCTCGGTCGCCATGATGGGGAAGACAGGGGACAGGAGGGCGCTTTCCATGGCAGGCAAGAAGTAGCCTTAGTATGGATCGATCTTTGTAGCGAGATGAGAGGAGGACGTGGGATTAGAGGAGGAGAGAGAAGGCATCACCTGCGCCGCCGTCTCCTGAGTCGCGCCGCTTCTCCTCTCCAGCGCCTGTTCCTTTTCCTCGAGTGAGACGAAGCGGTAAGTGAGGCGGGGACCTTGCGCGCTACCGAATACCAAGGAAAACCGAGCGGTGAGGCTCTGAATTGGAGAAGGGGAGGCGCGAGTGTTGCCGCGGACGGGCCAATATCTGGGTCCATTTCCAAGTCTGAATACCAAGACCATCTGAACAATGGCATTCGGGTCTAACCGATGCCAATATCTAATTCGGAGGCCCAATGCCTACATCCGAACGAGGTGATTTGTATCACAGGCCTTCAGATTGTGGGTGCGTAAATCTCTGATCCTGACTGCGTATTAAGCAAAATGATGCCAAACTAGTTTGTGACATTTCTTTGCCTAGTTTACTTGCTGGTGGTTGCATAAAGAAATTTTGAGGCATTTAATTTCCTCGTACATAACGGTAGTTGTTAAACCATGTGCATAATTAAAGTGGGAGCGCACAGGCCCGCCTTAGGTGGCGCCACCAGGTGGCACCCTTTCAAGATGAAGTAGTAGCAAGCAACCATGATCTACTTGCAACTGATGAAACAAATTAACTGTTCGATAGATAAAACCAGGAAGGAATGACGAGACTATCTCTCACAAACTTTGAGAGCGACACTTTATTGACCTAGACCAATATCCATCTGACGACTGACTCACGACTACAGCTTAAGCTCCGACTAACTACTAACAAACTAAACTCGATCGACGATCTGCCTCCAACGACTCTTAACAATTATTCGAACCACGATGCATGCATGTCGCGCTCTTTCACTGCGCCCCGGCGTCTGGCAGGTGGCCGCTGCTGCTCTCGCCGATGCTCATCTTCAGCTTGTGCTTATCGGCGTGCTCCTTGGCAGTGCCAGCGCCGTCGGCGGGCATTGCGCTCCACACAGACACCGTGAACAGGGGGTGCTCGTGCCACGCGAGCGAGAGGCAACCGCCGATCTCCTGGACGCGGAATTCGGTGCCGGAGATCACGCGGACAAACTTAGCGGCCTGATAGGCCGCGCTCGGACCCAGTGGCACGTGGGTGAAACCTGTGCGCCAGAGGCGAGCGCACCAGTATGCCAGTGGCTCGTGGCGCTCGGTTCGGGCGCTGCCCTCGTAGCATACGATGTTGAAGATCTCCCTCTGCACGTACGCGTCCGCGCCGGCTCCGTTGCCGATGGCGCCGCCACGGCTCACGGACATGGCCTCCATGGAGTCGAGCACGGAGCCGTAGTAGTACATGGCATTGTCGAAGCGTGTCACCAGCCTCGGCTTGTTGTGGTCTGCCTCCTGCTCCACCACCGTGAACACCCTGGGCTGTATGGACGCGATCCAGCCGAGCACGATGTCGATCGGAGAGGGGAGAGAGGTGGATGCGGCGTCCGGGTTCACCAGGAGGTGGTGGAGCTGGCAGATGGAGTTCACGGCCACCGCCTCTCCGGGGAGGACCTGGAACATCCACGGCTGGAGATGGTCCAGGCTGTCGTCAGTGACCCTTTGAAACGAGAAGGGGACGTTCATGGCGCGCGCGAACTCGGCGAGGTGGAGGCCAACTTCGTCGGCGGCGGGCGCAGATCCGACGCCGGTGATGCGGACGGACGGCGGGCCGCCAGGGCGGATGGAGAGGGCCTGGATGAGGGCAGGCCACTGCATGCCCTGCTTGATGGCGAGATCCACGACATGCACGCGGTCGCAGCCCTCAAACGCCCCGAGGATGGCCTGGTTGGCCGTGAAGTGCGCGAACTTGAGGTAGGGCCCCGCATGGTAGAACCGACGGTAGAGCTCGCCAGTGCACTCCGGCGAGGCGTCCAGCGCGAAGGAGGAGTGCGGTGACGCCGGGGAGAGGCGTTGGGCAAGCGCGGCGGTGAAGTGGCTGGCGACGCGGCCGATCCCGGTGGTCGTCGAGACAGACGTCGCGAGCATCGTGCGCGCCTCGGCGAGCTTGCCGGCCGCGGCCGCATAGTCGCCCGCCTCGATGGTTTCAGCGCACTTGCGAAGGATGTGGATGAGATAGAGCGCCATGTTCTCCGCTTCCTGGCTCCTCCTCGCCGCCGCCTCCGCAACGGGCGGCGGGACCGTGGGTGGGACTGCGGACGCGTACATGGCCGGGTCGAGGCAGTACGCCGTGTCAGCGCCGGTCGTCGCGGCGGCGGTGCCCTGGATGGACTGGAGGGGCAGCGTAGCACCCGCGCCGGACGGGGAGGCCGCGGGGGCGGGTTCCTTGCCCTTCCAGCCGAAGGCGAAATGGCCCATGTGTTCCTCACGGGCGAGCTGCGTGAAGGCTGCGAGTGCTGGCTGTGTGTGAGCGTCCAGTCCATGCTTTGGGGCGTATTTGTAGGTGTGGAGAGTGCCGATTGGGTGCACACGTGGAGGTGGGGACAGCGTCCTAGCGAAGCGTTTTGGCGTCCGGGAAACCGTGGATGCACGGGCGGGGGTGGGGGAAGCAAATTGGATGGCTCACAATAGATGATCAGGGGCATAGAGCCAGGCCGAATCGGGCCGGGCCGGGCTCGGGTCCGTGCCGGGCTTACAAAAACCCCAATATGATTATGGCATGCTTGGGCCCGAGAAACCATTCCATTTCAACAAAAACTTGAATTGAAAAACATGCCAGTTTATTTGTTTTTAGAATACATATGTGCATTCTTGAACTTATTTCTAAAAACACACACAGATGAACATGATTTCATTTTTTCCACACATTTGGCCCGGGCCACGGGCTGAAAACTAGGGCCCGGGCCCGAGCCCGGTATGGCACGACTGACGTAAGTGCTTACGTTTTAGGTCTTCAGGATTGATTTTGATTAATTCATGACAATAATCCCCGCATTAACCGTCGAGTCCAGCAGCAAAAATAAGTTACTAAAAACAATTGATCGCAAAGAACAATTCCTAAATTACGTCTAAATTTAATAATTTAGTAAAATCGGTATCGTAACGCTCGATTTCAGAAATATTTTATTAATTTACTAAATTAAACCCTACCGCGCTGTCAATTTTGGAATTAATTAATTTTAACAAATAATTGAAATTAATCACTATCACAACGGTCGACTCCCAAATTCATAATATTATATTCATATTTAATTCTAAAAATAGAAAAAATATTTTCTACCACAAAGATTTATCTGGAATTATGAATAATAATGTTTTATTTATTTTTTAAAATTTGTAAAAATTATTGTGTTGTCATGGTGCCACTTGTAGGTGGTAATCTCAGCGAGCCATCAAACACTTTCTTTGGTGGTAAAATCAGACTAAGGACACCTTGTTCTTGTGTCACTTGTTAGGATTGACTGCTTATGGATTAACGATGGGGGTGAATAGTACTATCAGATAAAACTACTTCAAATTTTAAGGGGTTGAAACTTTTTAAGGTACAAACGACTAGGTTGGTCCTTCGAAGCACTATAACAAACAAGTTACAAACGGTTGGTACTTTCTTCACCATTGCTCGTGCTATCCACCACGCTTCCCAAGCGATCCCCTCGTTTTCCTTCTCTGGCCCCTCCCCTCTCCGTCATGTCGCCGGCGGCAGTGAGTAAGGTGAGGGACCATCTGTTTAGATGTTTCATGTTGTAGTTCTTAGCTTTAGTTCATCCTTACAGGCGATCCGTGGGCTATCTCGTCGAAGAGGACGCGCCGAAGTGCCCTCATCGATGTCTTCACCGGGACTGCAACTGTCATCTTCCCGGGGGTGGGTTCTCTTTGATGTGGCTCGATTCTCCCATCTTAATAACCCCTAAAATAGGTCTTGTTCTTGTTGGTTCCAATCCTTTTTCTTTTGATTTGGGGTCTTGTTCAGCTAATCGTGGTCGGTCTTTTGCTACTCCCTGTAGGAGTTGTTCAGTTTCCCTAAAGAGGAAGGGTGATGTAGCACAAAAGCAATGTATTTTCGTTAGTTAAGAACCAATGTTTAATTGAACCGGTAGGAATAAGCAAGCTACTAAGATAGGTAGTACCAGCACACAAACAAACAAAATACTGCACCCCACTTGGCAAGAGGGTTATCAAGCCCCTTGTCTTGCTAGTTACAAGGTTAAAGGAAAATAGAGGGCAAAAAGTAAAGGAAAATAGTAAAGAGGCAATTTTTAGGTGTTTGTATTGATGGAAAAATAGACACAGGTCCCATAGGTTCACTAGAGGTCTCTCTCTCGAAAGAAGGCAAATGGAACGTTAACAAATTACGATTGGGCAATTGACAAGAGTAGGAACGATTATAAGTTTATAACTATGATCATTCGCATAATCTCATATAGGTATTACGTCCATGACAAGTAGACTGCTAATCCAACTGCATCTACTACTATTAATCTACTCTAAGACCGCTATCCAGCATGCATCGCAAAGTGTCAAGTTCACAAGAAACGTAGTAACAAAATAAGCAAGATGACATATGTAGACAGGAAGAAATGTGGCACTAAGTTCAAACCATGTTGTTTTATCCTTAGTGGTGATATGTCCATTTTGCATCATGCTTTTATATCGATATTTATTGCAATATGGGCTGTTACTACACATTATGTCACAATACTTATGTATTTTCTCTCTTATTTTACAATGTTTACATGAAGAGGGAGAATGCCGGCAGCTGTAATTCTGGGCTGGAAAAGGAACAAATATTAGAGACCTATTCTGCACAACTCCAAAAGTCCTGAAACTCCACGAAAGTCGGTTTGGGAATATATTAAAAATATTGGGCGAAGAAAGCACCAGAGGGGGGCCACCCACTGTCCACAAGGGTGGAGGGCGCGCCCACCCCTGCCTCGTGGGCCACCTGGCAGCCCCCTGATGCCCATCTTCTGGTATATGGTGTCTTTTGCCCTAGAAAAAATCATAAGGAAGCTTTCGAGATGAAGCACCGCCGTCTGGAGGCGGAACCTTGGTGGAACCAATCTAGGGTTCCGCCGGAACTGTTCTGTCGGGGAAACATCCCTCCGGGAGGGGGAAATCTTCGCCATCGTCATCACCATCGATGCTCTCATCGAGAGGGGGTCAATCTTCATAAAAATCTTCACCGGCACCATCTCCTCTCAAACCCTAGTTCATCTCTTGTATCCGATCTTTGTCTCAAAACCTCAGATTGGTACCTGTGGGTTGCTAGTAGTGTTGATTACTCCTTGTAGTTGATGCTAGTTGGTTTATTCGGTGGAAGATCATATGTTCAGATCCTTTATGCATATTAATACCCCTCTGATTATGAACATGAATATGATTTGTGGGTAGTAACATTTGTTCCTGAGGACATGGGAGAAGTCTTGTTATAAGTAGTCATGTGAATTTGGTATTCGTTCGATATTTTGATGAGATGTATGTTGTCTCTCCTCTAGTGGTGTTATGTGAACGTCGACTACATGACACTTCACCACTATTTGGGCCTACGGGAAGGCACTGGGAAGAAATAAGTAGATGACGGGTTGCTAGAGTGATGGAAGCTTAAACCCTAGTTTATGCGTTGTTTCATAAGGGGCTGATTTGGATCCATATGTTTCATGTTATGGTTAGGTTTACCTTAATTCTTCTTTCATAGTTGCGGATGCTTGCGAGAGGGGTTAATCATAAGTGGGATGCTTGTCCAAGGAAGGGCAGTACCCAAGCACCGGTCCACCCACATATCAAATTATCAAAGTAACCAACGTGAATCATATGAGCATGAAGAAAACTAGCTTGACGATAATTCCCATGTGTCCTCGGGAGTGCTTTTCTTTATATAAGAGTTTTTCCAGGCTTGTCCTTTGCTACAAAAAGGATTGGGCCACCTTGCTGCACCTTGTTTACTTTTGTTACTTGTTACCCGTTATAAATTACCTTCTCACAAAACTATCTGTTACAGATAATTTCAGTGCTTGCAGAGAATACCTTACTGAAAACCGCTTGTCATTTCCTTCTGCTCCTCGTTGGGTTTGACACTCTTACTTATCGAAAGGACTATGATAGATCCCCTATACTTGTGGGTCATCAAGACTCTTTTCTGGCGCCGTTGCCGGGGAGTGAAGCGCCTTTGGTAGGTGGGATTTGGTAAGGAAAATTTTATATAGTGTGCTGAAATTTACCATCACTTGTTACTATGGAAAATAATCCTTTGAGGGGCTTGTTCGGGGTATCTTCACCCCGACCAGTAGAGCAAAGAGTTTCTCCTCAACCTAATGAACCTACTGAAAAATGTTACTTTGAAATTCCTTCGGGTATGATAGAGAAACTGCTAGCCAATCCTTTTACAGGAGATGGAACATTACATCCCGATATGCACCTAATCTATGTGGATAAAGTTTGTGGATTATTTAAGCTTGTAGGTATGCCCGAGGATGTTATCAAGAAGAAGGTCTTACCTTTATCTTTGAAGGGAAAGGCATTGCCATGGTTTAGGCTATGTGATGATATTGGATCATGGAACTATAACCGATTGAAATTGGGATCTCATTAGAAGTTTTATCCTATGCATTTGGTTCATCATGATCGTAATTATATATATAATTTTTGGCCTCGCCGAAGGAGAAAGTATCGCTCAAGCTTGGGGGCGGCTTAAGTCAATGTTATATTCATGCCCCAATCATGAGCTCTCAAGAGAAATTATTATTCAAAAAATTTATGCTCGGCTTTCTCTCAAGAATCGCTCCATGCTCGATACTTCTTCTACTGGTTCTTTTATGATGAAGACTATTGAATTCATATGGGATTTATTGGAAAGAATTAAACACACCTCTGAAGATTGGGAACTCGACGAAGGTAAGGAGTCAAGTATAACACCTAAGTTTGGTTGTGTTAAATCATTTATGGATACCAAAGCTTTTCGTGAATTTAGCACTAAATATGGACTTGACTCTGAGATATTAGCTTCTTTCTGTGAATCATTTGCTACTCATGTTGATCTCCCTAAGGAGAAGTGGTTTAAATATCATCCTCCCATTGAATTAAACGTAGTAGAACCTATTGAAGTTGAAGAAAAGACTATCACTTACAATGTTGATCCTATTGTTCCTACCACTTATATTGAGAAACCACCTTTCCCTGTTAGAATAAAGGATCATGCTAAAGCTTCAACTATGGTTCATAAGAGTAATGCTAGAACATCTACACCCCCTGATAAAATTAAAGTTGAACCTAGTATTGCTATGGTTAAGGATCTCTTGGTCGATAATATTGATGGGTATGTTATTTACTTCTATGATTAAGGTGCTAGAATTGCTAGACCCGATACTAAAAATAGACATAGACCTGTTGTTGGCATGCCTGTTGTTTTTGTTAAAATAGGAGATCATTGTTATCATGGCTTATGTGATATGGGTGCTAGTGCGAGCGCAATACCTCTATACGAAGAAATTACGTATGATATCGCACCTACTGAAATAGAAGGTAAATTGATGTTACTATTAAGCTTGCAATAGAGATACTATTTCACCAGTTGGGATTGTTAGAGATGTTTAAGTCTTGTGTGGGAAAATTAAATATCCTACTGATTTTCTTGTTCTTGGTTCCCCACAAGATGACTTTTGTCCCATTATATTTGGTAGACCCTTCTTGAATATTGTTAATGCTAAGATAGACTGCGAAAAGGATATTGTTACCGTTGGTTTAGGGGATATGTCTCATGATTTTAATTTTGCTAAATTTTGTAGACAACACCATGATAAAGAATTTCCTAGTAAAGATGAAATTATCGGTCTTGCTTCTATTACCGTACCTCCTAATGATCCTTCCGAACAATATTTTCTAGACCATGAAAATGATTTGTTTATGAATGAAAGAAGGGAAATAGATGAAGTATTCTTTAAACAGGGACCTATTTTGAAACGCACACTACAAGAATTATGTCAACTAGTGACCTTCTGTCAGTGACCCTGAAAGAATTGGTCATATATCTATGACCATCTCAGACCAATTGGTCAAAATCTGTTCGGGGGGCTCCAAACCCTAGACTATAACGACCATTTTGGTCATAAAGCAGACAGCAGTGGTCCGCTGCCTTATTTCTAGCTAATCACGACCAATATAGATGGTCATAACCTTGTAAATTGTGGTGGGTTGCTATGACTAGGCGCCACCTCATCAGTTTTGCCTATGTGTCATGTCCATGTGTCAATTTTTGCCCTAGGTTGTGAAGCAACCTATATTTCTGTCATTACCAAAATTCCCAAAAAAATATCATAAATTCTTTGGGTCATATCTTCGTCAAATATGTAAAAAACCTTCCTTGCCTAGTTCAAAAATAATTCAACAATATTCATTTTCCTATTCTGTTCAGAACAACACTTTGTGAAGGAAGTGCCATTTATATATATTCTTGATTGCCCTCAAAAATTTTGGGCACTCTTTCCTATCCCAATCATTGCATCATGACAAAATTCGGCTCCATTTGCCCGGTAAATCTTCCTCGACAAATTTCCAAAGTTTTTGTCCACCTAGAACCTTTGTGAAAGAAGTACTAGCTATGCATATCCTAATGAGTTGAATTTTTGCCACATATTTTATATGCCTATGTAACTTACGTACACCAAATTTGAGCTCAGTTCATTTAGCCAATTTCTCTCACTAATTTTCCGAAGTTTCTGTCCAGAGAAGAGCATTGTGAAGGAAGTGCTATTTATATATTCTTGGTTTCCGTAAAAAAATTTGGGCACTCTTTCCTATCCAGATCATTGCCTCATGACAAAATTCAGCTCCATTTGCCCAGTAAATCTTCCTCGGCAAATTTCCAAAGTTTTTGTCCACCTAGAACCTTTGTGAAAGAAGTACTAGCTATGCATATCCTAATGAGTTGAATTTTTTCCACACATTATATATGCCTATGTAACTTACCTACACCAAGTTTGAGCTCATTTCATTTAGCCAATTTCTCTCACTAATTTTCCGAAGTTTCTGTCCAGAGAAGAGCATTGTGAAGGAAGTACCACTTTGGCATGTCCAAATGGTATCCATTTTCTACAGTGCTTTCTTATGCCCAAATAACCATCGTTCACCCAATTCCAGCTCAATCCATTCATTATTTTGAGCCCAACTTCAACATTCGTATTTATGTCCAGTGTGGTACTTTGCAAAGCAAGTACCACCTAGGCTCCTCCATTTGAGCTGAAAATTTACGAAGACAATCTTCTTAGTAACTGACATCCTTAGCCAAAACTCACGCCCATTAGCCATATGCATTTCCCATACCGCTAATCAAACACTTGGCTGCTAATTCATGTTTGAGCATAGATCGGTCTCCTCGTGAGAATCTTATGTTGTAATTTTCTTCCTAGCACCTACCTGGGGAGTGTCCAACCCACTAGACATACCTAGGCCGCCCAGAACGCATGGCAACGCCACGGTCACACGGTGATCATGCGGCGGGCATGCGAGTTTACGCGCTCTAGAGTTGGGGCCCTCGACCACCGTCCAAACCTCGATGTATCACCACCAAACCATGTATTTCTGATTAAATAGGTACTTATGTAACAAGAAATGATTTTTGGAAAAAATAAATAGCAAAGTATAAGGCAGCTGCAGTTCAAATTTGACCCGCTTCCAACTCAATCGGCGGAAATTTGTCTTTTTCATGAGAGGTGGATCAAAACTTTTAACACTCAACCATTCTGTCAATTGTGCATTAAATATGTCCTAGTATTTTATAAAATTGATTTGGTCCAATTTTGCAACAAATATATGGTAGGTCCTTCACAAAAAAAATTCATTTTGGGCACTCAGAAAATGGAAAATGAATTTTTCATCCAAAGAAAATGAAAACTTTCTTAGGCAACATTGTTTGCCATTCCAAGATGCACCCTTACGCACAATATAAGATCATTTGAACAAACTATGTCATGAATGTGGCCATAAGATTGAGCATTTGGGTTGAAAGCCATGCATCTTCACACTTGATAGCTCGTTTCTGAGAACACTTTTTTAAAATAATGAAGTATTACAAGTTTATAATTTTTGCTGGTAACTTGGTCACATATAATGACACAATGCGAAGGTTTTTCAATTTTTTGTTTTTTTTGAATTTTTTATGCCCGTTTCAAAATGCGGTCAAAACAGCGGGAATGACCGTTCCTAGCTAGTGGTTGAATCTTGGAATTTTTTTGGTGTTTCTATGATTAAATAGATACTTATGTACCTAGAAATGATTTTTGGAAAAAATAAAGAGCAAACTACAAGGCAGCTACAGTTCAAATTTGACCCGCTTCCAACTCAATCGGCGGAAATTTGTCTTTTTCACGAGAGGTGGATCAAAACTTTTTACACCCAACCATTTGGTCAATTGTGCATTAAATACGACCTAGTATTGTATAAAAAAGATTTGGTCCAATTTTGCAACAATTATGTGGTAGGTTCTTCACAAAAAAACCTCATTTTGGGCACTCGAAAAATGAAAAATGGTTTTTTCATCCAAAGAAAATGAAAACTTCCTTAGGCAACATTGTTTGCCTTTCTAATATGCACCCTTGTGCACAATATGCGATCATTTGAACAAACTATGCCATGAATATGGCCATAAGATTGATCATTTGGGTTCAAAGCCATGAATCTTCACACATGATAGCTCATTTCTAAGAACACTTTTTTAAAATAATTGCCGTATTACAAGTATCTTATTTCCCTGGTAACTTGGTCATATATAATGACACAATGCGAATGTTTTCCAATTTTTTGATTTTTTTGAATTTTTTATGCCCGTTTCAAAATGCGGTCAAAATGGCGGGAATGACCGTTCCTAGCTAGTGGTTGAATCTTGAAAAACTTTTGGTGTTACTCCGATTAAATAGATACTTTTGTACCTAAAAATGATTTTTGGGAAAAATAAAGAGCAAACTATGAGGTAGCTGTAGTTCAAATTTGACCCGCTTCCAGCTGAATCGGCAGAAATTTATCTTTTTCACGAGAGGTGGATCAAAACTTTTGACACCTAACAATTTGGTCAATTGCATAGTAAATATGGCCTAATATTTTAGAAAAATGATTTGGTTCAATTTTGCAACAAATATTTGATAGGTTCTTAAACAAACCATTTTTCCCACTCGGAAAATGATTAAAAATAGCTATAAAGATCAGAAATGCGTAAAAATTGGTCCTTATCAATAAAATGTGGTCTAACTCTATTGAAAATTTGTGTGGTACCCTTTTGCAAAATATTTTTGATAGCTACTTCACAAAATCCCTCTAGTTTTAGTACTTGGAAACTCTTTTAAATCACTGATTTTTCGAACCAATCAGAATCATTCCCACGGATCAATGACATGGCGCCCATCCATCCATCTCTCCATCCCACATCCATCTATCCATCTATCACAGAAAAAAGGAAAAAATGGAAAAAGAGATACCCCACCCGCAGCCCAAACCCTAGCTCAGATCCCCCATCTCCTTGCGGCCGCTGCCCCCTCCCGATCCAGTCCTCCGTCTCACCCTGCTCTCCCCTCAACCAAGGACGACGGAGATCCAATCCTCTCCCCACGCGACAACCCTTCCTCCCACCCACTGCCGACCTCGCCGCCCTCCTCACCCATCGCCCACCTCGTCCCTCCCTCCCCTCACCATCTCTCCCTACGCTCTGCCCCACTGCCTTGATCCCCCAGATCCAATCGACACAACCCCGCCGCCCCCGCACCCTTTACTGTCCACCACGGCCGCCTCCTCCTCCCCCACACCAACCCACCACCCCGCCATGGGGGCGTTTCTGCGGCGGCTGCTCCGTAGTCTCCGTCCGCCCCCGCCGCTCCGCAGTATCCTCCATCTCTGCCTCCTCCCCGCAGCAGGCGCCGGCATCGAGCGATTGCGACGATGCCAACGAGCCCAATGGTGTGCCCGTGCCCTTCTCCCGTTCCCTCCCCGGTGGCGGCGGCGGTTGGGAGAGCGGTGGAGGAGGTGCGTTCGGTGCCGAACGAGCATGCTGACGTGGTGGTGGAGCTCTCTGGCCGCGTCTCCACCGAGCTCCACGGCGGGTTCATGAGCATTTGCACAATCGGTTCTTGATTCTTGGTACAACATTTTGCACAATAGGAATACTAGTTAGTGCTACTGAAATTTTGTAGTTCTTGATTCTTTAATACGCATGGTCATGCATAATCGATTCAGTTACTTATTCTTGACTATTAGCTGTTCTTCTGAAAATCTGTAACATGCGGAGTGCTTAATGCATAGCTGCCGTTGCCTGCGAGGTCTCCTGTGCACCCAAAGGCCCTTCTCAAGATTGGATGCATAGCTAACTGAACTTGACGGAACCGTGCTGAGCTCCATCAATTCTTCAGAAGTTATGGCAAACTTTGCTAGTGCTGTCCAATTAGTTACTGCATCTACAACTGTTCCACTATTTCTGAATTTGTGTGATAAATGCTTCTGAATTCCAATGACAAGTGCTACTGAAAATTTTCTGTTCTTGTTTCTTTAATACGCATGTTCATGAATAATCGCTTGTTTAGAGGAAAACGATTGTGATATTTTTGGCTTTAACTGTGGTATGTAATGCTGGGTTTAGATGATATGTTGATGCGAAATGCATCTTATGTGTTGATGTTCCCTTCTCTGAAGTGATGTGAGTTTATTGTCTGATCTGTTTTGTTATGGAAGCAGGTTCTCAAAGCTTTGAGTGCCTACACGGATGTTCCTGTCCCTAAGGTGTTTGGCCGGCATCCCTAGTTTTTGCTCTTTCACGTCTATAGGCTTATGTAGAGCTGATAATGGAGTGGAACGGGGAACCAACAAGGCTGGTAGAGCTAGCTGCTGTATATGTAATGCATGATAATCATAATGGAGTGGAACGGGGAACCAACCATCAGACGCAGTAGCTGCTCCTGCTTGCTACTCTGCTGCCGCTGCTCGTTGTTTTGCTACTGCTCCTGCTAGTTAATCACTGCTGCTCCTAAGCACTGCTCGTAGATGCTGCTACTTGCCGCTGTTGATTCCTCCTACAGCCGCTGCTAGTTGCTGCTAATAACCATGGCCAAGTGTGTGTCAAGAGCCTCACGGCTGGATGTGCAGCACTACTAGTTCAGTTAACCTTGATATAACTAAGTTGGTGGAAGAATTGAATTTAGAATTAATGTTTGGGTTTTCAGTTTTAAGGAAGGTAATTTTTCGGAAACCATTCTTTAATCTGTGCTCATTTTAACAGTTTGGTGCTACAGTTCGGGCCTTCTCTAGAAATTTTGGCATGAAATTAAATCTGGCTGCTTGTTTACGTTCAAAGTCCCTATATATCATGCTATAGTCACTGATGACTATGTAAAGAAAGTCACTTATGCTAAATTAATTTTTGTTCTATGTAACTTTGAAAAATATTGAACTCGTTGTGGTGCTAGGTACAAAGCTTGCTGGCTTCCCCTTCTTGCCAAGCACACCAAGGCCGCTGTTGCAGATGAGACTTTGGTTGTTCCGCGTGACTGCGAATGGATATGGCACTGCCATCGGCTTAACCTGGTACGCATATTGACTCACATATGCTTGTACGTGTCGTTCAAAATCTGTGAACACCACATATAGAGAACTAGTACTAATTTATGTTCTGAACATGCTTGGTTTGAAATGTCTAAATCAAAGTCATCTTGTATTGTTTCTGGTTGATTTTGCTGTGCTAACTGCTGACAACAAATGTATGGCAGGATACTGGACCCTAGCAGTGTCAAGTCCTCCATTCAGCAAAGGCCAAGGATCAGTCCGAGAAAGTTTGGACTGAGAACCGCAAGCCTCCTACAAAATCACCAACTCGTGCACCTCGCGCTGCGGTCGGTCGTCTCCTCGGAGGAGGGGATGGCCGTGTTCATCGTAACCCACCCTATGTGCTCAGTCCTCTCCCTTGACGAATCAGTGCGGGTCTCTTAGCGATCCTGATGCAATCCCCTTAGTGTTCCAAGTCCGATATACCCGATTCTGTTATAGTTTTATTGGTTGAACGACACCCTGGTTGTTATAAGTTTAATATAATTTATCCGTGCTTAATTTGTATCTGATTCCACTGTTTGATTCCTTCCTAAATTTTTGTCTAGTTTAAACATTACATGGAATATTTTTCAGTAGTCTGGTAGGAAACGATGATATCCATATAAGTGGTTATCTTAGCTTGTTAATGTGTGCTCAGTGAACTATATGAGCTCTCTTTACTGCATCTTGTATGCTCATACATTAGCATGAAATAGTATTGCTCATACACTACATGGAATATTTATGAGCATAGTTTTTGTGCCATATCCATTTCACACCTGGCATCCGCCATTGTAACTTCATGCTGATGTAACATGTGAATCTGTTGGTCCTGCTATTGTCTTTAAAGAAGTCAATGTACCTACCTATTTTTGTGCTTTGTTTTTATCTTTGATCAGTATCAGTTGTGTCTCTTAGAGAGACACTCCTACCTTTTCTAACTTGAGTTGTTAACTATTGTTCCATACTTCTGTTAGCTACAACAAAAAATCTTTGAATTTGGTACTGCATGAGTTTTTACTACTACTTACGCAGAGAGTATTTGCTACTACTAAAACAACGATTTTGTATGCACTGCTACCTGATGAGTGCTTTCTTTGTAATGTTCACCTTGGCATGGATATGTTTGTTTGGTTTGAACTTTGCATGACATGATATAATCATTTCCAGTGTTTTTCTCAACTTATTTTCATTGACACTTGATATATACTTAGCTTGTACTTGAAGCTGTGGGTTAATGTGGTGATCTTGTTCTACTTGGATGCATTGGTACCCCCATAATTGAGCGCATGGATGCAATGGCAAGAAGATATTGGCTGTGCGCATCATCAAGCACACCACGGAGATAATCGACCTCCTCACCGATGGTAACTCAATCTAGATCATCACTTTATACTCTCCTACCTTTGTGATGTTAGTATGCTTTTGCTGACATGCAATGTGACTTACAATTCCTAGCTGTGCATACTGTAGACTGTTGACTGTAGTGTGGTACACTTGCTGGAGCATTGTAATGCCTTACCAAGTAGCAATTGCATGAAGATAGTCCACAACACAAAAACTATGTGTAATGGATCCATGACTTACAATCTGTACGCGAATACCATGTGTAATGACTGTTATTTTTTGCATCGTCTGAACATTTTTTGCTGTTGTATTGTTTCTCACTCATGATTGATCTACTGCCAGGTGAAGGTTTTCAAATGTTGAAGGAGGAGGACAATACGAACTTCTGTGATGTCTTGCCATCTATTTTCTTTTCTTTGTTGTAGAATAGCTTTGTTTGGCACTTACTGGTTCCTTGGACATAACGATATGTACTGCTAGAATGAATGCATGTAAAGATATTTTGGGCTCCTATAATATTCCATGTTGCTTTGAAAATGTATCGGAACTGGGCTAGGCCCAAGATAACTTGTAGTGTGATGTGTTGTAATGTCAATGGCATAATAAAAGAAGTTGGATTGGATCAATTATTTTGGCCCAGCCCAAGATATATTGAACAATTATTTCTGAGGGGAAAACTTGAGAGGCCCAGCGAAGAAATGGCCCAGAAAAATACAAGACCAAAAAAAATCTGTCAAAAGGGATAGGCAATAAAAGGCCGAATTACTGGGCCAGGCCCATGTAGCTAGCGAAAATTAACAGAAAAAATATTTTAAAAAGGCTGAATTAATGGGCTCGGCCCATCTAAAGCACCGAAATGGACCAGGCTGATTCTAAGTAATGACCTTTTCAATTGGTCGCAATTTTGCCATGTTAGATTGCCACGTCGGATCCGACGTGGCCTGGGCAGACAGTCAGTGACCAAAACAAAAGGTCATGGGTTCAACGACCTTTTGTTTTGGTCGTAAATGTCTACGACCTTATCCCGAAGAAGGTCGTTAATTTCAGTTTACGACTGCCAGCTTTTTACCATCTGTTTTTGGTCACAAAGAGGTCACAAATGAAAAAAAATGACCATTCAGTGACCAATAGTCAAGGTCACAAGTTGACATATTTCTTGTAGTGACAACTTGCCTGTTGAAATCCTAGAGGATTCTCCTCCACCCAAGGGTGATCCCGTGTTTGAGCTTAAACATTTACCTGATACTCTTAAATATGCTTATCTTGATGAAAAGAAGATATATCCTGTTATTATTAGTGCTAACCTTCCAGGGCATGAAGAAGAGAAATTATTGAAAACTCTAAAGAAGCACCGTGCTGCTATTGGATATACTCTTGATGATCTTAAGGGCATTAGTCTCACTCTATGCTAGCACAAAATAAAGCTAGAGAAAGATGCTAAACCAGTTGTTGATCACCAACGACGGTTAAATCCTAAGATGAAAGAAGTGGTAAGAAATGAAATACTAAAGCTTCTTGCAGCAGCTATAATATATCATGTGGCTGATGGTTAGTGGGTAAGTCATGTCCATTGTGTCCCTAAGAAGGGAGGTATTACTGTTGTTCCTAACACTACTAGGGAAAACCCTAGCAGTAGGACGTGTTTAAAGCCTATCAGTAGCGCGGGGAACCGCGCTACTAGTAAGGCGCTACAGCTAAAGGTTAGCAGTAGCGTGGGTTGGACCACGCTACTGCTATATCGACTTAGTATCAGCGCATTCTACTATGAGCACTACTGGTAATTAGTAGTAGCGCTTCTCCTAGAACGCGCTACTACTATTATTCCATATTTCTTTTTTATTTCATGTTTTATTCATACACCTTTATACAAGTTTTCATACCGCGGCGATTTAGAGAATAATTTTACATAATAATGAGTTATTACATCAGTGGAAGAAAGAACCGTGGACTAGTTTCAAGTGGATAGACATCCATTTGAAACTAATCCGCGGTTCTTTCACCCAATGATATAATAAATATCATCATCATCATCATATCATTAACAACTTATCATCATAATACATCATTGTCATATAACACCTCCTCATAATCATCGTTTTAATCAATGAGACATCACATACTGTTGGTCACTAGACATAATCACAACTACTCATCATCATCAACTCTCATAAACATATTGTACCTCATAGGACCTACTACATTCTCTTAGGACCTACTATATTATCTTAGGTGAAATAGCATAAAACAAGATAGCCCCTAACTCTCCATTATGGAGAATGGAGATTATCATGTCTCCAATTCTTGCCTTTCGTGCAATGTTGCTTCCAGGAACCTCCTTACGACTGTCCATACATTTCTTCCATTATTTGATTATCATGTATTCACCGTTTTTAGAAATCCGATATGGACAGGTGAGATTCGTAGGACGACCTGGCTGTATGTTCAAAACATCAAGGCGACCATTCTGATACATCAAATGAGGCACACAATCCATCGGGATTTTCTGTTGAAAAACATAGTAATAACTTCATAGTTACCAATGTAGTTTAGTTTTAGAAGTATGCAAAAGATGCGTGGATGTCATAATAGTAAAAAATCTTACCATGATATCTCCATGGAAGTTATCATGGTTCAACACGTGCACTAGTGGCACGTATTGACCATAATTTGGAGGAGTTCGATAAAAGGCATTGTAATTCTCAATTTCAGTACAATATGCGACCAGATGATTTTTCTCCTGATAAGTTAACTCAGAGCAATTGGTGTAGTTGGTTCTGTCTACCATATTCGGCACACTCTTTGAAGAATGAAAATAAGCTATCAATGGAAATAAGTTGTCAACTATTTTGAAATAAACAATATAAATTACTTAATAACTATGTTTGAGGAACTCACATAGTGGTAGAATTGGAAGCGTATCAACAAGAACCCAAATGTCCAAATTGTCTTGGTCGATGTCAGGATCACCAAGATCCATGGTGACAAACATACCCTCTTGAAAATCATACATCCTGCAAAGTGCTTCCCAACCCGGGCAACCAAAATTGGATATGCTCTCAGAATATAGATTTACCTCAAAATCCATACCATGATGGGTCCTTAGGTTAATTTTTTTTGTTTCATTCCTCTCATGATCTTCAAAACCCATCCTCTCCAAGACATAGCGTCTTGCATGGCATGGGATAAGCTAGTCGAATTGTAAAAGACGAAAATTACACGTTGAAGTAGTAAAAGTCAAGCTTAATTATGAAAAAAAACAGTTAGCGTCGTAGCGTACCGTTTCACAATGGAAGGCCTCCTCGAGCTTAATGCTGAAGTGCCGACCTTCGTCCAGGTGAGGCCTGTCGCAAAACCCCGGTTGTCTCCGCACCAGGAGCACTTCCCGGGACCTTCTTCGTCCGACGACATTTCGTATGTTCATAATTCAAAGATTAAACTTGTACAATTAAATATATGTACTACAAAAACTAAATTAGGTCATTATTATTCATCAAGGGTTAACTATCGGTCTGTCGAGTCTTTTCTTGAAAACTCTCAGCTCATGTGGTGTATATATTCGACTGCCGGTGATGGTAGCTCCTCCTTTCGTTCCCGAGTGCATTACACCAAATTGTCTAGCACATGGGAACGAAGGAGAAGCTACCCCCACGATAACAGTCGGGACTCTTCGTCCTCTCATATATGGTGGATACTCTCCCTCACTGATTCCTCTGTGACATTTGTGACCGTCGGTGATGGTCGTTACTCCTCCTTCCCCTAGTGCATAACAAAGGTTTAGCACCCGGAGAAGAAGGAGAAACGACCCCCATGACAACAGTCATGATTCTTCGGCCTCGACTGTCTTAAAGTCAACCCGAAATATCATTTACTTATCTTTCTAGAAAATCCAAGCCACTCGATATTTCCTACATATTCTAGCACAAGTCATGCCAACATTCACGGAAAAATTCCGGCATGACCTTTGCTAAAACAGGACATATCGAGCGCCTGAAATTTGCCGGAACGAAAATTAATCAACACTCAGGCAAAACATAGGCCGCTCGGAGGTGTAACCTGCAAACATGACCGGCCACTTGGGCAACCACATATCCTATTTGAGCAACACAAAATATACATGTTTTTATCTACATCATATCTTATAGGACTCATATTGACATGGAGATTTGGCTGGTCTCACCTCGAGGTCGGAGGGGGTCGGTGACGGGGACGACGGCGGGGTTGATGGAGGGGCTCCTTGATTTCTGCAAAAACAAAAATCCTATAAGTTATCACTAATACATCCCGAATAGTATCATACATATAACATCAGTAATACAACTAAAACCGTAGCGAACGACGGGTATCGACGACGAGGATGCGGGATAGGCATCGTCGACGTCGATGCGGGAATAATTGCTTAAACTAAAAGATAACAACAAATGTGACATGTTCAACTAGTTCTATTAATTCAACTAGTTCTTACTAAAAATAAACTTACTATAAATAGAAATAAATTAGTTCTTTCTAAAAATAAACTAGTTCAACTAGTTATATTAATTTTTTTACTAAAAATACATTAGTTCTATTAATTCAACTAGTTCTTACTAAAACTAAACTAGTTCAACTAGTTTATTAATTTACTTACTAATTATTTTAAACACTTACTAAAAATAGTAAAAAACTACATTATACAATAGTAAAAAACTACAGTGAAAAACAAAAAAAAGATGGAGGAAGGAGGAAGGAGAGAGGAAGAGGGGGAGGAGGCCGGTGGGATCGAAGGAGGGAGGGGCGGGGGGAGGAGGGTGAGGGGGAGGCCGGAGGAGGAGGAGGGAGGGTGCAGGGGGTAGAGGGGGAGGGGGCGGCCGGAGAAGGAGGAGGGAGGGGGCGGCCGGAGGAGGAGGAGGGAGGGGGCGGCCGAAGGAGGAGGAGGGAGGGGGCGGGGGGGTGGAGGGGGAGGGGCGGCCAGAGGAGGAGGAGGGAGGGGGCGGCCGGAGGAGGAGGGAGGGGGCGGGGGTGGAGGGGGAGGGGGCGGCCGGAGGAGGAGGGAGGGGGCGGGGGTGGAGGGGGAGGGGGCGGCCGGAGGAGGAGGAGGAGGAGGGAGAGGCGGTGGGAGGAGGGCGGCCGGAGGAGGAGGGGGGAGGAAGGAGTACCTCGGTGAGGAGCAGCGCGGCGGCGTTCGGCGCGGGCGAGAGCGAGTGAGAGGGAGAGCGAGTGAGAGGGTGCAGAACCGCTCCAGGATAAGGTAAGTAAGTAGTAGCGCGTTTCAGAGATACGCACTACTGCTAAGGGACATAGCAGTAGCGCAGGTCGGGCATACGCGCTACTGCTAAGTGGGGCTAGCCATCTGCGCCTAGTACAAATATAGCAGCAGCGCGCTTTAGTAGAACGCGCTACTGCTAAAGTAGTAGCAGTAGCGCGGTCTAACTAAAAACGCTACTACTAAGTAGCAGTAGCGCCCTGTTTTGTCCAGCGCTACTGCTAAGATGCTGTGTATAAGGTTTTCCCTAGTAGTGTAATGATAAAGATGAATTGATCCCACAAAGAATTGTTACAGGTTATAGAATGGTAATTGATTTCCGTAAATTAAATAAAGCTACTAGAAAAGATCATGACCCTTTACCTTTTATTGATCAAATGCTAGAAATATTAACCAAACATACACATTTTTGCTTTCTAGATGGCTATTCTGGTTTCTCTAAAATACTTGTGTCAAAAGAGGATCAGGATAAGACCACTTTTACTTGCCCTTTCGGTACCTTTGCTTATAGACGTATGTCTTTTGGTTTATGTAATGCACCTTCTACCTTTCAAAGATGTATAACTGCTATATTCTCTGACTTTTGTGAAAAGATTGTTGAGGTTTTCGTGGATGATTTCTCCATGTATGGAACTTCTTTCAATGATTGCTTAAGCAACCTTGATCGAGTCTGGTAGAGATGTGAATAAACTAATCTTGTCTTGAATTGGGAGAAGTGCCACTTTATGGTTAATGAAGGTATTGTCTTGGGGCATAAAATTTCTGAAAGAGGTATTGAAGCTGACAAAGCTAAAGTTGATGCTATTGAAAAGATGTCGTGTCCTAAGGACATCAAAGGTATAAGAAGTTTCCTTGGTCATGTCGGTTTTTGTAGGAGGTTCATTAAAGACTTCTCAAAATTTTCTAGGCCTCTCACTAATCTCTTACAAAAAGATGTTCCTTTTATCTTTCATGATGATTGTGTAGAAGAATTTGAAATACTTAAGAAAGCCTTGATTTCTGCACCTATTGTTCAGCCACCTGATTGGAATTTACCCTTTCAAATCATGTGTGATGCTAGTGATTATGCTGTAGGTGTTGTTCTAGGACAAATAGTTGATAAGAAATTAAATCTTATCCAGTATGCTAGTAAAACTCTAGACAGTGCCCAGAGAAATTATGCTAATACTAAAAAAGAATTTTTAATAGTTGTGTTCGCTTGTGATAAGTTCAGACCTTATACTGTTGATTCCAAAGTAACTGTTCACACTGATCATGCTGCTATTAAATACCTTATGGAAAAGAAAGATGCTAAACCTAGACTCATTAGATGGGTTCTCCTGCTCCAAGAATTTGATTTGCCTATTATTGATAGAAAGGGAGTTGAGAACCCCGTTGCAGATAATTTGTCTAGGTTAGAGAATGTTCTTGATGACCCACTACCTATTGATGATAGCTTTCCTGATGAACAATTAGCTGTCATAAATGCTTCTCGTACTGCTCCTTGGTATGCTGATTATGCTAATTATATTGTTGCTAAATTTATACCACCTAGTTTCACATACCAGCAAAGAAAGAGTTTTTTTATGATTTAAGACATTACTTTTGGGATGAACAGGAACAGATCCTACGCAAGTGTCACTCCGAGGCTTATGGATGACACCACGCTGGAGATAGAACTACACATAAGGTATTGCAATCTAGTTTTTATTGGCCTACTCTTTTCAAAGATGCCCATAAGTTTCTCTTGTCTTGTAATGAATGTCAAAGAATTTGTTGGTGTACTAAAGTAGGAGCACTCCTTTGTACCCCTTACTTGTGCACGGGCAGTCAGAGCCACGCCCACGGCCACGCTTAGCAGGGCAGAGGGAGGAGTCAAAGCCGCAAGATGGTCAAAGCAAGGCCAAGACACAAAGAGCAGGGAAGCGGGGTGGACTCCCCCGGCAAGACCCTTGCCAGGGGCAGCCTTTGCAGCCACGGCTGGAACCTTGCCGGGGCAGCTTGCCCAATGCCGGCAGGGCGCGCCACCCTTGAGCCCCAGGTTTTCCAACACCACCAACCACGTTGGGACCAAGGCTCGGGAGGCGCCCCCGTGATGGCATGCAGATCTTTGTGAAGACAAGAAACACTCCAAATCAGATGAGGATTAGAAGACGACGAACCTCGGCGAGATCCTTTCCGAGGAAACCCACAAGACCCCCGGCAAGATCCTTGCCGGGGACGACCACAACACCACGGCAAGAACCTTGCCGGGGCCCCGGCAAGGCCCTTGCCGAGGACATCCGCTGGGCCACAGCCAGGCCCACGCCCGCCAAGTTTCCACTGCCGCTCCCATGCAGCTGCCAGCCCACCAGCTAGGCAGGCACCTGCGTGTCGACGTGAGGCTTCCAAGCCAACTCAGCGCATGCCTACGTGGTGGCATGCAAATCTTCGTGAAGGCCCTACCATAGCGCCACCTCTGCAGCCTGCCAGCCTACATGGCGCTGACTGCTTCGCTGGCCCAGCGCGTGTCAAAGCAGGGCGAAGTGGTGGTAAAGTGAAGGGGACACCTAAGGGGCGCATTAAATGCGTCTTGTCCCATAATGGCAAGCGATAAGCTTAGCCATTGTACACCGATGCCACCTCCTGTGTGCCACTCTGGCGATCCCCTTAACTATAAAAGGAGGCCCAAGGCATCTAGGAGAAGGTTTCAGACCCTTGGACAAGTTACACCCATCGTAGCTAGCTTAAGAACTCCAAGAACACTGATATACACATAGAAGCAAGACTATGGTATTACGCCTCCTCGTGGACCGAACCTGGGTAAACGACCTGTGTGTTTGTGCTGACTGCTGGTCCCGCTCTTGTCACGACCCCGCGCCCCGCAACCGTAGTAGGGATTCTTGTGATCCCATAGGTGTCGTTTCCACCGACATCTTTGGTGCGCCAGGCAGGGGGCGCAGTTGTGAGAATCTGGTTTAGCTGCGAATTGAACAGTTCTTCATCACCATGGCTCCAAGGAAGAAGGCGACCAAGCAAGCAACACCGTCAGTGGACGCAGCAAGCGTTCGCGTGACAATGAGAAAGCTAAGTCATGCAAAAAAATATGAGTAATTCCTTTTTATATAAGGTTATTTTCCTCGGAGATCTTTCCTTTGTATAAGAAACCTGCACGCAGTGGGGCCCTTCCATTATTGGCAACGTCTTTGGTCTGTTTCGACTTTGCTCAACAGACTGAGCGGTTGCATCGAGAACGGCAGGGTGGCCTTCCGCTGTTGGCAACGCTCTTGTTCTGACTCGAGTCCGCTCGACATTTCGAGCAGCCGCGCTGAGAACGGCAAGGTGGTTCGCATGGCAGCAAGCACACCTTGCCGGGCGCTAAAGGATCCATCCTTCAAAGCGCCGCGGTTTGGGTTTACGCGCCGGCAAGCCTGCCCAATTGGCGTAGGGTGGACATACAAGGAGGAATTGAACAGGGAAATAACATGCATCGACTTAAAACACTGGAGAGTTATGTTACATTGATTGTTGCTACGGTTCTAACTAAAAATATCAATTTTCTTGGTCGTGAATCTACAGCGGCAACAAGAAACGGGGTGCCTAATCCCGGCGCTGGCCCTCTACCCTCTGAATTCCGCCGACGCAGCTGATGTTGGGCTCAATATGCTCCTTGAGCACCGTGATGTCTGCATCATCCGGCAAGCTATCCAGCACGACATCGAAGTCAAGGTTGGGGTTCCAGTGCGCCAGCTTGGTGAGGACCTTGGTCACGCCACCCCGGCAAAGTGTACAGGCCTCGCTAGCTAGGGAGCTCGCCCAGTTGGAGTTGAACCATTCTAGGGCTCCAAGAACGCCCTCAAAGAACAGGGTCAGCCTGGCGTTGGGGCTCACGTTTGTCTCTGGGGTGTACCTCACATCCGGCATCGTCCTTCTCGGTGGTCTTGTTGGCGACGTCGACGAGGTGGCTGATAAAAAGGTTCTCGCCCTTCATGAAATCCTCGTGAGTGGCGGTATCGTCCTTCCGCAGCTGTTTCTCCGTCTCCAGGCCCTTGGCCAGGGCCTCCCTCCTGGCTTTGGCCTCCAAAAGCGTCTTCTCTAGGCCCTCCAGCTTCAGCTTCAGGTCTTTCATGGAGTCGTTGGCGCGGGAGAGCTGCTCGGCCTTGGCAAGGATGTCGTCCTGCGCCACCGTCAAGGCGCAGTTGGCCGTGTCCTTCTCCTTCGCCAGTTGATCGGCCCTGGCCTTTAGGCCATCCCGCTCCACCTCCAGCTCCTTCACCTTGTCGCCATGGGCCCGAGCTTGGGCATCAAGCGCTTCCTCGTGCTTCTGCTCCAGCTCCCAGGTTCGCGCCGCGGAAAGCTTCTAGATGTCCTTGTCCTTGCCGCGGAGTGTGGTGGCAAGCGCCATCTCACGGGCGACGAGGTCCTCCTCCTGAGAATCCAGCTCGGCCTGGCGCTTGGACCGGGCGGCCTCGGCCTTGGAGGCCTCTTCCTTCGCCGCCTCCCGGGCCTTCTCGATGTCGGCCTGCTTCAGGAGAAGCTCCAGCTCACGCACCGTCAGCTAGGCTTGGGCGGCCTTCAGATCCTCGTGGGCCTGGTGGAACTAGGCCTGCGCCTCGGTGGCACGCTTCCCAAGGTCTGCCTCTGCCTTGCCGCCACCGCCTCCCTAGACTTCACCTTGTCCAGCCGGGCGCGATGGAGCGCCTGCAGCTTCCAGAAGCTGGCTCCCATGGCCCAGATAAGCTGCTCCTCCTAGGTGCCACCGCCACCGCCGCTCGGTTCCTCGACGACCTTGAGCCCGGCAGCGGCGAGCACTTTGCCGTCGAACACCTCCCCCTCGGACGGCGCCCTGGTGCTCGCCATCCCTGGGAGGTGGACGAACAAGTCATCGCCCGGCTTCAGGTATTTGCCTGAGCTGGAGGCAGCGGACGAGGAGGGTTTGTCGTCATCCACCTCCTCCTTGGCAGCGGCCTTGTCGGCCTCCTCCTCGGCGGCAGCCTCACCGCTCTCTCCGGCAAGCCCCTTGGCGGCATCCTTGGACGCAGTCTCGGTGGCCTCCTCGACGGCGACCTTGTCAACCTGGTCCGCCGGGGGGGGGGGGTAATGTGGATGCCAAAAAGAGGAAATGAGGCAGGGCCAAAATCGAGATTCAAAAAGAAGAAGAAGAAGAGTAAGGGAAATCAGACGACTCACCCGTGCCGGGCTGGGAAGAAGTGGCCCCCTCCCCGCCAACATCTATTGCTGGGACGGGGCTACCAGCACCCAAGTCTACCTCCTCCTCCTCCATGCGCGCGGGCTCGATGTCTGGCGCCCTTGCCGGGGACGCCCTTCGGGGCGGTGTGGTCAATGGAGGCGGCGTGGTGGGGGTGGCCCTTGGCGGCTCCTCCTGCTGTTGTCCTCCTCCTGCAGCCACGACAAGGTCAGTACCAAAAAGTCACGCCCCAGTGCACGTTGATGGGAAGTAGGTGGTTAACGCACGCTAGGGGCTGAGCCGAGGGCTGTGCCGCGGGTTGCTGTCCGGGATGCTCTTGACCACCAGCGGCGCCTTTGAGGTACCCGCCGGGGGCTGGCTGCCCGTCGAGGCCTTGGCCTTCTTTGCTGCCCGCTGGGCAAGCATCTCCATTTCCCAACAAAAACAAATCAAATCAAGGAAGGCGGCATGATTAGAGTGGACGGAAATGGCGAGGGGCAGAATGCTTACTCGTCCTCCACCTCCTCTTCTGCTGCCTTCCTCTTCCTCCTCGGGCTGAGGGACGAAAAGTCGAAGGCGACCTCCGTGCCGGCGCTTGCGGGAGGAGGGGAAGGCGATGGAGTCCGGTAGCGTTTGGGTGAAGAAGAGGCGTTCGCTTTCTTCTTCGCCACTGCGGCCTTCTTCTTCACCGCCGCAACCATCATCACGCGCGTGGTCTCCCCCTAAGCCCCTTGCCGCGGCTCGGCCCTGCCGGACCGGACCGGCTCGCCAGAACTGGCCGACGTAGGACGCGTCTTTTCTTCGTAGCCGAGGGTCGCCGGCCTCGGCCTCCTCCTCGGACGATTCTTTGCCCACGCCCCTGATAGGGGGGCCTTGATGCTGGCGTCGCCCGCCTCCATGGCAGATTTCACCCACTCGGTGAGCTCCTTCTGTTCTGCGACCACGGCGGCCTCGTTATCCACGCCGCCGGTGTCGCCAGCCAGCCTAGCGAGCTCCGCCTCCTCCACTCTGGCGGTGATGTAATCCAGCTCCTCCTGGGAGGTGTCCTGGATGAGCAGCGGCTCATCATGGTCGAGTTATTCGACCAAGTTGGCGAAGAAATCCTCCACCTCGCGTGCCGGGGGCTCGATCCAGGCTGGATCAAGACCGTGCGCGTTGAACATCGGCATCATGGAGAGGATGTCAGCCTGCCGGGAGTTATTGCTCAACGGGACCACTCCCGGCGGCAGCCCGAAGAAGGGCCCCTTGATGGCCTTGCCGGACTTCACGGCCTTGTCGGTCCTCTCCACCTTGCCGTCGGCAAGCACATCGAGCTGGAAGACCCTCCGGCAATACCAGGAGTGCCCTATCACCGTGAGGTTGTGCTTCAGGCCGGTGCGGAGCCTCATGATGTCGGCTGCTTTCCTGAAATCCCAGGCCGACCTCCCCTTGTTGTGCAGCGGAGCGATTCAACGGCGGATGAAATCCGGCGCAATCATCTCGAGGGTGAGCCCGGCCTCAGTGAAGCGGCGAATCCTGCTGGTGGCGATCGAAAAATTCTTGTCATCGGGGTCGAGGTTGCTCTAGTCCACGCCACGGAGCAGCGGCTCCCGACGAACACCCCGGCAGAACTCCGGTGGGTTCTCCTCCAAATCTCCTTCGTGGCACCCTCTGGGTATGCGCCTTTCTCCTGGGTCCTCGGGATCCATGCGACGCTCCCAGAAATGGCACCCCAAGGTTGGACGCGGGGGGGAGAAGTAGTGGCAGAAAAGCACCATGCTGGGAACCACCCCGGCGAAGCCCTCACAGAGGTGGGCAAAGCACGCCAAGCAAGCCATGGCATTCGGCGTGAGTTCCAACAGATGGAAGCCAAAAGTGTGCATGACGTCGTTGAAGAAGTCGGAAAAAGGGGGGCAGAGCCCGCAGAAGAAGTCGACGAAGAATGGGTACCGTTTTTAGCCGCCCTTGTTGCAATCCGCAGGGAGGGCGTGCATGGCAGGAAGCGCCGTCGTCTCCGCTCCCCACAAATGCTTGAAGTAGTCCTTGAGGTCGAAGACGTCGACTGATGATGGGATGAAATAGGCGAACTGCGCCCGCCGCGCCACCGCCTTGCTCTCCGGCGTCTCCTTCTCCTTCATGTCCTTGGCTACGCCCTTGCCCTTGCCAGATTTAGGCGCCATGGCGGCTGGGAAGAGGGCGAGGGATCGAAGGCAGTGGGGGGTGCAGCGGCAGTGAGCAGGAGCTAGAGGAGGAAGAAGATGAGGACGGCGATGTCGAGATTGGGGAAAGCACAGAGGGTAAATGAGCTGCGCGCCCGCGGTTATTCCTTTTTATGGGGAAGACACGGGCCACCTCTTTCCCATTTATTTCGACGTGATGCATGCCTGCAGCAACCGTCCCACGCATGCCCCCCATGTCACACACGACCCCCACGTCACTCATTCAACGCGGGTCGTGGGGAAGCGCAGCGGACGAAAAGTTACCGCGGTAAAAACCGCCCCGTCTGCCCGCGCACCATTTTGTGCCTAGTCCAACAACGCGTTGCGCTTATGTGTGGCCCAGGCCCGGGGGCTCCTGTCGGTGCACTAAAGTAGGGGCACTCCTTTGTACCCCTTACTTGTGTACGGGCAGTCAGAGCCGCGCCCACGGCCACGCTTAGCAGGGCAGAGGGAGGAGTCAAAGCCGCAAGGTGGTCAAAGCAACGCCAAGACACAAAGAGCAGGGAAGCGAGGTGGATTCTCCCGGCAAGACCCTTGCCAGGGGTAGCCTTCGCAGCCACGGCAAGAACCTTGTCGGGGCAACTTGCCCAATGCCAGCAGGGCGCGGCATGATAACCCGCAAGTATACGGGATAGTTGTAGCCTCTTTCGATAAGTAAGAGTGTCGAGCCCAATGAGGAGCTAAAGGTAGAACAAATACTCTCTCAAGTCCTGTCGGCCACTGATACGACTCTACGCACGCTTGACGTTCGCTTTAACTAGAACAAGTATGAAACTAGAAGTACTTTGTAGGTAATGTTGGATAGGTTTGCAAGATAATAAAGAACGCGTAAATAAAAACTAGGGGCAGTTTAGATAAAGATGCAATAAAGTAAATATAACGAGTGTGGAAAAGTGGTGGTAGGAGTTGTGAAATTTCCCCTAAGCCATTGACTATGTTACTAGACCGGTAATCACTATTGCAATTCTATTTGAGGGAGAGGCATAAGCTAACATACTTTCTCTTCTTGGATCATATCCACTTATGATTGGAACTCTAGCAAGCATCCACAACTACTAAAGATCATTAAGGTAAAACCCAACCATAGCATTGAAGTATCAAGTCCCCTTTATCCCATACGCAACAATCCCCTTACTCGGGTTTGTGTTTCAGTCACTCACGCAACCCACTATAAGCGAATCATGAACGCATTGCAACACCCTACAGCGGGAATCCCTCACGCTTGCGCGACACGGAGGGCACCATAGGACAGCACCAATAAAAACATGCAACTCAAACCAATCATAGCAATTCATCAATCACCGATAGGATAACGAAAATCTACTCAGACATCATAGGATGGCAACACATCATTGGATAATAATATGAAGCATAAAGCACCATGTTCAAGTAGAGGGTACAGCGGGTTGCGGGAGAGTGGACCGCTGAATATAGATGGGGGAAGGTGATGGAGATGTTGGTGAAGATGGCGGAGGTGTTGGTGAAGATCGTGGTGATGATGATGGCCCGGCGGTGTTCCAGCGCCACCGGAAGCAAGGGGGAGAGAGCCCCCCTTCTTCTTCTTCTTCCTTGACCTCCTCCCTAGATGGGAGAAGGGTTTCCCCTCTGGTCCTTGGCTTCCATGGCGTGGGAGGGGCGAGAGCCCCTCCGAGATTGGATCTATCTCTCTGTTTCTGCGTTCTGGTATTCTGCCCTGGCACCGTTTCCTTTATATCTGGAGATCCGTAACTCCGATTGGATTGAAACCTTCGCCCAGATCGTTTTCCAAAAATTAGCTTTCTTGCGGCCAAAGAAGGGCATCAACTGCCTTATGGGTGGCCCACGAGAGTGGGGGGCGCGCCCTCTTTAAGTGGGCGTGGGCCCCTATCTCGTGGCCACCTCGGGCATCGTCTCGCGGTGATTCTTCCTCCCAAAAATCACAAATATTCCAAAATAATTCTCCGTCCGTTTTTATACCGTTTGGACTCCGTTTGATATTGGGTTTCTGCGAAACAAAAAACATGCAACAGACAGGAACTGGCACTGGGCACTAGATCAATATGTCAGTCCCAAAAAATAGTATAGAAATTGCCAAAAGTATATAAAAGTTGTAGAATATTGGCATGGAACAATCAAAAATTATAGATACGACGGAGACGTATCAGCATCCCCAAGCTTAATTCCTGCTCGTCCTCGAGTAGGTAAATTATAAAAAAAGATAATTTTTGATGTGGAATGCTACCTAGCATAATCTTGATCATATGTCTAATCATGGCATGAATATTAAGACACGAGTGATTTCAAAGCAATAGTCTATCATTTGACATAAAAACAATAATACTTCGAGCGTACCAATAAAGCAATCATGTCTTTTCAAAACAACAAGGCCAAAGCAAGCTTATCCCTACAAAATCATACAGTTTGGCCATGCTTCATTTTCGTCACACAAAATGCCCCCATCATGCACAACCCCGATGACAAGCCGAGCAATTGGTTCATACTTTTTAACGCGCTTCAGCTTTTTCAACCCTTACGCAATACATGAGCGCAAGCCATGGATATAGCACTATAGGTGGAATAGAATATGATGGAGGTTATGTGGAGAAGACAAAAAAGGAGAAAGTCTCACATCGACGCGGCTAATTAATGGGCTATGGAGATGCCCATCAATTGATGTCAATGCAGGAGTAGGGATTGCCATGCAACGGATGCACTAAGATCTATAAGTGTATGAAAGCTCAACAAAAAAAACTAAGTGGGTGTGCATCCAACTTGCTTGCTCATGAAGACCTAGGGAATTTGAGGAAGCCCATCGTTGGAATATACAAGCCAAGTTCTATAATGAAAATTCCCACTAGTATATGAAAGTGACAACATACGAGACAATCTACATGAAGAACATGGTGCTACTTTGAAGCACAAGTGTGGAAAAAGAGATAGTAACATGCCCCTTTTTATTTATTTTCTCTTTTTTTTTCTTTTTTTCTTTCAGTGGGCTTCTTTGGCCCCCCTTTTTTTATTTAGGCTTATTTGGCCTTTCCTTTTTTTCTTTTTTTTTCTTTTTTTTATGGGGCAATGTTCTATAATGATGATCATCACACTTTTATTTACTTACAACTCAACATTACAACTCGATACTAGAACAAAGATATGACTCTATATGAATGCTTTCGGCGGTGTACCGGGATGTGCAATGATCTAGCGTAGCAATGACACCAAAAAACGGGCAAGCCATGAAAACAGCATGCTAGCTATCTTACCACTACTAGGAAAAGGGCTATAGATGAAATTGACACTAATGGCGCACCAGACATGTGGTGCGCCATTACTATATACTAATGGCGCACCATGTGTTGGTACGCCATTAGTGTCCAAATACTAATGGCGCACCACTCCCACGGTGCGCCATTAGTAAACTACTAATGGCGCACCGTGGGAGTGGTGCGCCATTACTAGTTGAACTAGTAATGGCGCACCACATCCACGGTGCGCCATTAGTAAAAAAATTAAAACTTTTTTTAATTTTTTTCAAAACTACTAATGGCGCACCGTGGGAGTGGTGCGCCATTACTAGTTGAACTAGTAATGGCGCACCATGCCACCGTGCGCCATTAGTAACTTGGCCACCACTTCCACCGAATGCACCCCCCCTGTGGATCGCCTTTTCAGTTTAAAAAAAAATAAAAGAAAATGATGAAAATGTCAAAAAAATAAAAGAAAATAAGTTTCCCATGTGATATGTGGCCTAGTTGTTGGGAAAATTTGCAAATATGAATTTCGACTTCATTTGTAAAATCTCGCGAGAATTTGTAAAAATGGGCATAACTTTTGCATACTAACTCGGATGAAAAAGTTTTTTATATGAAAAATCATCTACTCGAAAAGTTACATCCAAATTTAACAAGGGGGAACCCCATTAAACATTTTCAAAATCCTCAAAAACCTAACAGAAAAAAAGATACGGGGCTTTTAAGATGTGGAGAGGCAAAAAAATTCAAAAAAATTCAAACTTACTAATGGCGCACCTACCCATGGTGCGCCATTACTATCTTCCCGCCTTCAAAATTCAAAATAAGTCAAAAAAAATAAAAAAAAAGTTACTAATGGCGCACCTGCCCATGGTGCGCCATTAGTATCTTCCCTCCTTCAAAATTCAAAATAAGTCAAAAAAATAAAAAAAAAAATTACTAATGGCGCACCTGCCCATGGTGCGCCATTAGTATCTTCCCACCTTCAAAATTCAAAATAAATCAAAAAAAAAAATTACTAATGGCGCACCTGCCCGCGGTGCGCCATTAGTATGCCGTATATATGGCTGGTCGTGGTCCTCTCCTCCTTATCTCTTCATTCCACCTCTCCTACACTCCATCTCCTCCTCTCCTCCACTCCATCTTCCCTTCTCTCCTCCACCATACTTCTCCTCTCCGGTGACCTCCTCCTCCTCTCCGGCGACCTCCTCCTCCCTCCTCCCCTCCCCTCCCCTCCCCTCACGGTTTCTTCTCCCTCCTCTCCGGTGAGCTCCTCCTCCCTTCTCTCCGGTGAGCTCCTCCTCCCTCCTCTCCGGTGAGCTCCTCCTCCCTCCTCTCCTCCCATCCCCTCATGGTTTCTCCTTCCTTCTCTCCGATGCTCCGGTGAACTCCTCTCCAGCGACCTCCTCCTCCTCCTCTCCGACGATGTAGGTGAGCGCCTCTCCGGTGACCTCCTCCTCCTCCTCTTCGGCGAACTCCTCTCCGGCAAAAGACCACGGCAAAAGAACGTACGAGATCCAAAAACAGGAACAAAATTTGAAATAATGTCGTGCCAAAAAACAAGCAAAAAATGGGCAAAAAATCACGATCCAGATCTAGATTCAAAATGGCACATCACTAATGGCGCATCACTAAACAGTGCGCCATTAGTATGCCGAAGTTACTAATGGCGCATCCCGTTGTCGTGCGCCATTAGTATGCCAAAGCACCTGGGTATACATGGCCCCTGGGAGGCATACTAATGGCGCATCACTAAACAGTGCGCCATTAGTATGCCAAAGCCAGTGGTGCGCCATTAGTAAAAATTACTAATGGCGTACTAGTAATGGCGCACCAGTGATGCGCCATTAATGGCCAAATTAGGTGCGCCATTAATAGCGGTTTTTCTAGTAGTGTACGATCATGCAAAGCAATATGACAATGAATGCTCAAGTCATGTATATATGATGATGATGGAAGTTGCATGGCAATATATCTCGGAATGGCTATGGAAATGCCATGATAGGTAGGTATGGTGTCTGTTTTGAGGAAGATATAAGGAGGCTTTTGTGTGATAGAGTGTATCATATCACGGGGTTTGGATGCACCGGCGAAGTTTGCACCAACTCTCGAGGTGAGAAATGGCAATGCACGGTACCGAAGAGGCTAGCAAAGGTGGAAAGGTAAAAGTGTGTATAATCCATGGACTCACATTAGTCATAAAGAACTCATATACTTATTGAAAAAATTTATTAGCCCTCGAAGCAAAGTACTACTATGCATGCCCCTAGGGGGATAGATTGGTAGGAAAAGACCATCGCTCGTCCCCGACTGCCACTCATAAGGAAGACAATCAAAGAAACACCCCATGCTTCAAATTTGTCACACAACGGTTACCATACGTGCATGCTATGGGACTTGCAAACCTCAACACAAGTGTCTCTACAATCCACAACCACCCACTAGCATGACTCTAATATCACCATCTTTATATCGCAAAACTATTGCAAGGAATCAAACATATCATATTCAGCGATCTACAAGTTTATGTAGGATTTTATGACTAACCATGTGAATGACCAATTCCTGTCATCTCTCTAAAAAGATATAAGTGAAGCAAGAGATTTTAATTCTTTCTAAAAAAGATATGCACACTCTCTAACAAATATAAGTGAAGCAAAAGAGCATTCTACAAATGGCGGTTTTCTATGTAAAGAGGAAACATGCAATCCAACTTCAAATGATATAAGTGAAGCACATGAAGCATTCTATAAAGCCACACTCAAAAGATTTAAGTGAAGTGCAATGAGAATTTTATAAATCAACCAAGGACTATCTCATACCAGCATGGTGCATAAAAGAAACGTGAAAACTAAATGCAAAAGACGCTCCAAGACTTGCACATAATGCATGAACGAAACGAATTCCAAAACATACCGATACTTGTTGAAGAAAGAGGGGATGCCTTCCGGGGCATCCCCAAGCTTAGACGCTTGAGTCTCCTTGAATATTTACTTGGGGTGCCTCAGGAATCCCCAAGCTTGAGCTCTTGCCTCTATTCCTTTTCCTCATATCGAGACATCCTCGATTAGACACTACACCCACACAAAACTTCAACAGAAAACTCGGTAAGATCCGTTAGTATAACAAATCAAATCACCACTCTAAGTACTGTAACAAACCAATTCATATTTTGTTTTTGCATTGTATCTACTGTAATATAGCTTTTCCATGGCTTAATCCACTGATATACATTGATAGATTCATCAAAACAAGCAAACTATGCATCAAAAACAGAATCTGTCAAAAACAGAGCAGTCTGTAGCAATCTTAACATCCACCATACTTCTGTTACCCCAAAAATTCTACCAAAATTGTGAAAAATAAACAAGTTGTACAGCAAGACAATGCAAAAGTAATCAGAACTAATTGACGTTCCAGTTAAAAATGTAAAATCGCACACTACAGCCAAAGTTTCTGTCCTGCACCGTACAAACCAACAAGCATTGTAAACATCCTAAAGGCAAACCTTAGCACATTATTTTTATAATACAATGGAATTATACAAGGGGATAATTATTTTTGATGAAAAGTTTCTGTAATCAAGATTCACAAAGTTTCCGTGAGCATGAACAAAGTTCAAGGCTAGCTCCCACTTCAACAATGCTTGTCTTTCTCACTTTCACTTTCCTTTTTGAAAAGTTTTTAGGATCCCCTCTTTATTTTTGTGTTCTTAAACGATATAAAAGCACTCAACAGAGATAAATGACTCTCTAAAACTTTCGGGTTGTCTCCCTGGCAGTGCTTTCTTTAAAGCCATTAAGCTAGGCATATAGTGCTCAAGTAATGAATCCACCCGGATCCCAAGGTATATCAAAGCCAATTTTAATTAAAAAGATTTGTAATTTAGTATTGAGCACAAAGTAACATATATCAAGAAACAACGAAGTATAACTCTCTTCCTATGCATCAGCATGTCATAAAAGAACAATTCATGCACACCAAGTAAAGGCTAATGCATAATATAAGCAGTTTCTTGCAATTTTATCATATGGGAAACATAGAGAGGTGGAGATATAGTTCCTCTCTCATAATAATTGCCAGTACGAGCAGCAAGCACATGCATATTATATTCATCAAAATCATCATGTGCAATGGAAAAAGGCAACCCATCAATATATAATCCTTACTAAGCACAAACTTCTCCGATATAGTGTAGTTTGGAGAATTCAAAAAGATAATAGGACTATCATGCGTGGGTGCAATAGCAACAATTTCATGTTTAACATAAGGAACTATAGCAAGTTCATCTCCATAAGCATAATTCATATTGGCATCTTGGCCACAAGCATAGCAAGCATCATCAAAAAGGGATATTTCAAACAAATTCAAGGGATCATAGCAATCATCATAGCAATCATCCTTCGGTAAGCACGAAGGGGAATTAAATAATGTATGAGTTGGAGGGTTACTCTCATTAGAAGGTGGGCACGGGTGTTGGTGTCAAAACCGGCAGATCTCGGGTAGGGGGTCCCGATCTGTGCGTCAAGGCTGATGGTAACAAGAAGCAAGGGACACAGATGTTTACCCAGGTTCGGGCCCTCTCGATGGAGGTAAAACCCTACTTCCTGCTTGATTAATATTGATGATATGGGTAGTACAAGAGTAGATCTACCACGAGATCATAGAGGCTAAACCCTAAGAGTTAGCCTATGATGGTATGATTGTAATTGTGATCGGCCTTCTAAGCACTACTGGAATCTGGCACTTTGCCATCTGCCATGGCAGATGGCAAAGGCATGGTCGGCGGATGGCAAAGGCTTTGCCATCTGCCAGCAGATGGCAAACAGGTCGTCCGAAACCCTACCGGTAAAGGCTTCTTTGTCGTCTGCTAGCTGATGGCAAAGAGCCTGTGGCTTTGCCATCTGCTGGCAGATGGCAAAGCCTCTTACCAGGTTAGCCCCGTTAGAAGGCTAACGACATACTTTGCCATCTGCCAGCAGATGGCAAAGGCTGCAGGCTCTTTGCCATCTGCCAGCAGATGGCAAAGAGGTTTGCCATCTGCTGTCAGATGGCAATGAGCCCAAATAGGCCAGCCCAAATGTTACATGTAGATGACACGTGGCCTCTTTGCCATCTGCTAGCTGATGACAAAGCTCTTTGCCATCTGCCAGCTGATGACAAAGCTCTTTGCCATCTGCCAGCAGATGGCAAAGTGACTATATTGCCCCATTTAATTTTGTTTTTTCTTATATCAATTCATTTTCATAGAAATCAAACACAAATATATTTATATGACCAATATAGCATATTCAACACATATTACCAATAGTCATGAACACATATGTATCCAACACATGTTACCAATAGTAACAAGTTTCATCCGTACATATACATAGTTTCATCAATATTACACAGTTTCATCCATAGGTAGCAAGTTTCACAAGGTCAAAACAAAAACTAAATACAAGCACTCTATCAACCCAAGCTTCCGTGATCAATTAAGCAAATCTGTAAAATAGGAAAGAAGAAAGTTAGAAGAAGAAGACTAGAAGAAGAAGATTATTATGATGCAACTAAAATGTGAAGATTATTATGATGCAACTTATATCTGTAAAATAGGTCATTTTGGAGCTAAGTATGGTTATTATGTCATTTTTGAACTAGCGAAGCATACTAAGTCATTTTGGTGTAAAACATGCTAAGGTCATTCTAGAGCTAAGTAAGTTTATTATGTCATTTTGGAGCTAGCTAAGCATGTGAAGTAGGATGAAACAGCCAGGAATCACTTGACTCCATACACATGAATTTCTCTAGGGCTAAAACTTTACTATTGAAGAATCGGGATTCCAAACATACACATGAATTTCTCTAGGGCTAAAACTTTACTATTGAAGCAACGGTATTCCAAAGTTAGTTCTTATTTACAAGTAAGTGATGCATACGTCCTCATATGTTCTTATTTACTATTGAAGAACGGTATTCCAAAGTTTTTGCAGTGCTTCTATGTGACTTGTACAAACCAAAAGTCATTTTCAAATTGATCTCAGAAATGCACCTCCTGTCTGGAGATACTTTTAAACGAGCAAGTATTTGTATCATCACATCAATGTTTATCTGTTGAGTTAAGGTAGGGAGGGCAGATCAGGGAACAACCTTGTGCGGGGCTGGCTGGATGAGGTGTCCGACGTCTTGGTCCTTGTGGATGTCGTCCATGGATTGGAACTGGAGTATATAGCTCTTGGTCCTTGTGGATGTCGTCCATGGATTGGAACTGGAGTATATAGCAGCGACAGAGTCCCTCCCTTGAGATGACTTGTTGTCCTGTTGAGGATCCCCCATCCCCATGGAGAAGAGAAGCGTCATGAGCACACACACAAAACAGAAGGAGGAGGCTCTGAAAGCTGAAACGACCATGGGGATGGGGGTGCTGCTTGGCTTACCCGAGCTAGAAGCCATCGAGGCGGCCGAGGACCATAACGTAGTCGTTGGCCCAACTCGGCTGCACCACACCGAGGCACTGTTGTTCCATCGAGCTCGACCATGTGCGGGGCTTCGTCATCGTCATGGAGGTCCCGGTGGTCGTCCTAGTCCCTGGAAAGTGCACCTTATTATTTCATTTCAGAGAAAGCGTGAAACACGAATGGCATGTATGTAGATCCCCAGGACAAGCAAACTTAGCTAGTAAACATGAACAAGGACTACTATAGCATAGGATGTAAGTACCGGTGACTACTAGACCTATATTAAAAGTAAACAGAACTAGCTCGGATAACAACTCTATAGCACTAATGTTGATGCATTCAAGTTACTACCATTCAAGTATGCATACATATCATAATGTTCCAAGTATGCATACATATCATACACATCAGTGACGTTAATTTGTTCATAAGATTCATAACACTAAGTGCCAAATCCATTGATTTGTATAAGAAGGTGCCATATCCATTAATTCACATGCAAAGGCAAAGAGTGCTCCTGAAATTAACAGTGCGTGCTTCATCAAATTTTCTTAATTAACAGTGCCAAGTTAATAAGTGCCTTGCTTGTGTAGATCCATTAATTCATGTTAATCAGGAAACAATGCACCCAAATCACAAAATCAAAACACGCAATGTTAAAATACATGGACAAAGTGCCAACAGATGATATGATTTTCTTGAACTGTGCAAGCAGCATCACAGATAACTCTTATGAACATATGAACCTGTGCCAAATACAATATATGAATAAAGTGCGAAGCAACATCATGGACAAAAATTACAAAAAAAACATGGTGGAATAGAGGGGATGGGGAGAAGCAAAGCCTCACTGGATGTTAAGGAGGAGCACGAGGAAGTGGTGCCGCAGGCCCCGCACTGACGGCGGGCGGGCGGGCGGCCTCCAGGCCAGGGGGTTGCCGGTGAGATCCAGGAGGATGGTCAGGTCGCCGTCGGGCGTCGCCCTGCTCCCTCCTCTTCTCTTGCCCTGCTTATTCCATCCTCGTCTGGGAGGCCGAGGACGCGTTGATCATGGTCATGGCGGTTGACGGTCCAGATCTGGAAAAAGGTAAGAGAGGTGAGGGAAATTGGAAGCTCAAACAAACAGTTTTTCCCCTTTAATTAAATTTTGTTGTCACTCCAAAAGTTCTTAGTTGGTACCCTCCTGTGATGCTAAATCAGCAACTAACCTTTTTTTCAGAGTAGTGAACCTATCTAATAAATATAAAACTGTAACAGGGAAGCTTTAACAACAGAGTAGCTGAGGCTTAGAATTTACTGAAGATGATCAACAACAGAATGTATTTGACAGAGCAAGTAGAAACTACAGAGTAATGCTTCAGTAACCACAAGTTTGTCTCTGTTTCCTTGCAAGAACAGTGCAAGTAGAAACTTCTTTTTTGCCTTCATTACCTCACAGATTGAAATACAAAGGTAGGCACCCTGACTCGATGTTAACCACAACATGCCTCCTCACAACACAAGCAAAACCAACTCATCGGACCTGCAATCAGGATAACAACATATCATTCAGAGTTCAAACCGAGTAAACAAACATAAGCAGCAAGCACTAGGGCATCCAAAGTTTAACTATGTCAAGAGCTAAAAACAATCAGCACGTCATATATGGCAATCTGCAAGAGCTAAAACAACAGCCAAATAGAGAGACCAAGCCTTTCTCCCTTACAAGACAGTGTCATAAAATGACCAAGAACAAATACCGTCTGATTCCAAAATAAAGATGTGAGAGTCTACATCAATTAGAAATTCAAAGTGAACATTTTATCAAAGAAACTCAACTAGCAGAACTCATGTAAGCCCATATACTCATGTTGTTTTTACTTGTCATGTAGAAACAGCATGAACATCACTACTTAAAGCATATCAGCAAACAATCACATTGCAATATGTGTGTAGAAAGTGCATGCAAACTACATAAACAGAGCTAACTATCATATAAGCTAGTGATATATTCCTACACAAACATCTCATATGAGATACTAACTAGGAGTAATTCTTTTATCCTGTCAAAACTGTAGCTGCTACACAATCAGCACTACACTTCCATATTTATCTCAAAATTAGAGATAATGATCTAGTTAATATCAAGTGCAGTTCTGTAAATCTCAACGAGACAAGTGCAGCCAGAAGTTTCAGTTTTAATACACATAAGGGGCCTTATTCTGGAGCCCGGTGTAGGAATATACACAAAAGGCGGTCAGGGACGATGGATCGGCGGCCGTGCCATTTCCCGGACAATAACTGCCCAACTTCTAGAAACACGGCACCAACTGCCCCATTATCCTCCTCCTCCTCACACCGTCCCGTGCTATACTAGTTACTAACTTAATCCCTCTCAAATTCGCACAAAATCTCCACCCTAAAGGCCGGATCCTCATGCCACCATCATTACCATCCCCAGCGAGCCACAAAGATTTCATCTTTGCTTCGTGGTAAAGGCCGCGGCGCGCTGCTGTTCATGGCTGGCTTCTTCTAGAAGTGGAGCGCATCCAGCCAACCAGCCGGCCGGAGTCCGCGGACTCCCCGCCCCAGCCCACACGCCAGCCAGCCCCCTCCCATGCAGCAGCGCTACATACAAACCGCGCAGGAATTTCCCCCTCGATCTCCCTTTTCTTTTTCTCCACAGCCGCCGCCGCCGCTGAATCTAGCTCTCGCCGCCGGCCGTCCGCCCCCAGATCAGCCGTAGCTAGGCGCCATGGGGAACTGCTGCGGCGCGCCGTCGACGCAGGGGGGCGGCCGGGGGAAGAACAACCGGAGGAAGACCAAGGCGAACCCCTACACCGTCGCGTACAACCGCGGCATGGGGGCGCCGCCGGCGCGGGCGGGGCTGGTGGTGCTGCGGGACCCCACGGGCCGGGACCTGGACGACAAGTACATGCTGGGCGGCTAGCTGGGGCGCGGCGAGTTCGGCGTCACCTACCTCTGCACCGAGGCCGCCACGGGGTCAGTGGACGACGGATCTGGTGACGAAGCAGCCCGGTGGGAAGGGAATCCGGAGGAAAACGATGCCCTCCGCCAGCCTATGTATGCATCTGGACCGAGACGCGCCCGACCGATACCGATGCCGCTGGAAGGGGGCGGCGCCGTGGCCTGGCTCGGTGGAGGGGCGGGCTGCGGTGGCGGGGAGGGCCGTGGGGCACGCCGCGGTGGCCGGGAGGGCCGCGGTGGCCGGGGGGGCCGCGGGGAGGGGGCGGCGCCGCGGCCTGGAACGGTGGAGGGACGGGCGCAGGGGCGGGCTGCGGTGGCGGGGAGGGGCGGGGGAGGGCTGCGGTGGCGGGGAGGGGCGGGCCGGCGGCGGTGCTGGGCGTCGTCCGGCGGCTGGGGCGCGCGGGTGCGGTGGTGGGTGGGGGTTTTTTTAGACAACGGTGGTGTGGGTGGGTGAGGTGGGGAGAGAGAGAGGGGGGGGTGGGGCCGGGCTGGGAGAGAGGGGAGGAGAATTTTTTTTAAAAGAAGAGAGGGGAGGAGATAGTCCGACCTCTTTGCCATCAGCCAGGGATGGCAAAGGCCCATATCTTTGCCATCAGCCAGCGGCTGGCAGATGGCAAAGAGGTGGGGCTACTGGGCCGTTACAGCGCCGTCATTCATTGGGCCCCACCCACTTCTTTGCCATCTGCCAACAGACGGAAAAGATTCTTTGTCATCTGCTGGCAGATGGCAAAGAGGTGGGTTGACAGGCCGTTACAGCACTGGACCCCTACCCACCTCTTTGCCATCTGCTGGCAGATGGCAAAGATTATTTGCCATCCACTAGTAGATGGCAAAGAATTGGCTGATGGCAACCATGTTCTTTGCCGTCTGTTTTTTATAAGCAGATGGCAAAGACGTTCTTTGCCATCAGCTGGCAGATGGCAAAGAGCTGGCTGATGGCAAATTCCCAGTTTCCAGTAGTGAAGGACCAACCTCTCCGGTTTATATAGACACCGGAGAGGGCTAGGGTTTACATGGAGTCGGTTAAAGGAAGGAAATATAATATCCGGATCGCCAAGCTTGCCTTCCACGCAAAGGAGAGTCCCATCCGGACATGGGCCAAAGTCTTGAGTCTTGTATCATCACGCTTCAATAGTCCGGACGTTGTAAGCAGTCCGGCTGTCCGGATACCCCCTAATCCAGGACTCCCTCAGTAGCCCTTGAACCAGGCTTCAATGACGATGAGTCCGGCGCGCAGTATTGTCTTCGGCATTGCAAGGCGGGTTCCTTCTCCGAATACTCCAAAGTAGTTATCGAACACGTGGACCGTGTCCGGATCTGCAAGATGATCTTTACACATAGCTGTAGAGAGAATGATATTTCACAAATGCAATCTGCTGACAACTTTTTCTGATGACGTGACATGTTATTACGGTCGGATCATTATTTGATCCGTTTTCCCACAACCAGCTACAACGCATATTGCGAGGCGGTTTCTTTGACACGTCTTGTCAAAGCAGAGATCGTGTCCCCTTATCACGGGATTCTCATCAATACGAGTATGGGTAATCCCACCACGCCATTAACTGTGGCGCTTGGGAAACAAGCAATTCCTAACGGGCATGTGGGGAGGCGCACCGCTCTCGGCTCCTCTATAAAGGGATAAGATTTCTCCATTTTCACCCACGCCTTCTTCCTCCTTTGCCCACTCTTACCCCCTCGAGCTCCAGCGCCCAAGCCCAAGTCTTCTCCGCACAGCTAAACATGTCCGGAGCAGGAGGCAAGTGGGTGGCTTCCACCGTCAAGGAGAAGTACATTGTGAATCTTCGGGCGGCCGGATACTTGGCCGCGGACATAGCGCATCGGCTACCGGACGCCGGGCAGGTCATTTCGACCGCAGGACCCCACGGGAGGGTCGTATTCGTCGCCCGCTTCGTCCGTGGACTGGTATTTCCACTCCATCCCTTCGTCCGCTGGCTCATGTTCTACTACGGGCTAGATTCCCATGATCTAGCCCCAAATTTTGTCCTCAACATATCGGCATTCATCATCGTATGCGAGGCCTTCCTCCGCATCCGGCCTCACTTTGGCCTATGGCCGCAAACTTTCTGCGTGAAGCCGAAGGTTGTAAGCGGCCAACAGGCGGAGTGCGGAGGGGCCATGGTGGGCAGAATGCCCAACGTCACATGGCTCGACGGCTCCTTTGCGGAGACCGTAAAAGGATGGCAATCAGGGTGGTTCTACATCACCAAGCTGCGCGGCGCCAACTGGGCGGCGGCCCCGAATTCAGATCCGGAGCCCCCATGCGGCTCACCTCCTGGGAAAGGAAGGGCCTGTCCTGGGGCGATTCTACGGAGCTGACCGGACTCCAGACATGCATCAAAAGCATGAAGGACAAGAACATCAAGCTTTTCAACATGATCCAGGTCATGCTCGTTCGCCGGATCCAGCCCTGCCAGAGGCGGGCAGTCAATCTGTGGGAGTTCGTCCCAACCAAACACCGGAAGCTCCTGAAGCTCTACGACATGACGCACAAAGGCGCATGGAAGGTGCTATTCAAGGCCTCTGAAGTACCTCCTCCCACTTCCGAGGACCGCGGGCTTCACGTCGCGCGGGCTCCTAGTCAGGTGAGTTCTCAGACTGCCATCGGACCCGGTTCTTTCCAATATATTCATGGGAGAGCCTTAAGTAATTATGCATGTTTGCGATTATGTGGAGACAGCGGAGTAGGTTTACTGCCTGGCTCCGCTACCAGAAGGCCCAGCTTAAGTATCTCCTGACGGAGATGCTGGTCCCGGCACCGTACAAGGTGCCGGAGAAGAAGGCCGAGAAGAAGGCCCCGGGGATCCGAAAGGGTCTCCGGCGTAAGGTTGTGCCAGAAGCCTTGTCCGAAGACGACGAGGCGGACTCCTCCCACGAAGGGGAGGAGGAGGAAGAAGAAGACGCCCCATCCGAAGAGGATGAGGGTCCCGGGGGAGTGGACCAGGGGGCCGGAAAAGGCCCTCAACGCAAGGCCGTCATTCCCCTGTCGTCTGATGACAACGAGGCGGATTCCACCTACGGAGGCGGGGGGAATCAGGAAGAGATTCTACCTTCCCACACTGGGGGGAGAAGAAGAGGAAAGCCGCGCCGGGAGGGGAGGCTGGGGCGTCCAAGAAGGGGAAGGTGCCCCTTCCGGACTACTCCGCCATGGCCGCTCTCAGCGAGGAGGGGTGGCTGCCGAGGGGGAAGCCCCCAGTGCGATCATAAGTGTCCGCGCTCCATCATAACTTCACTCTATAGCTTTTTTTAACGCCGAACATATGTGCAGTCCGGCAAGGGATCATCCCGAGGTATCTTCCTCCGGGTCCCTGAGCGATTCGGAGATGAATTCGCTTCCGACAGCCACTACTCCTCAACCCGTGGATGACACGGAGGTGTTGTCCCAAAGGCTCCCAGAGCGGGGGGAGGTGACTATGGAGACGCCCCGAGGCGGGCCCCCAGAAGTCGGACATGCAGGGTTCAAGATCCCCGCAGATCATGTTGATGAGAGCCACAATAGGCCGGGCTCTTAGCCGCACACTGTCCCGGAACCTTCAATGGTTCCGAACTCAGGCGGACAGCCCCTCGTTAGGGAGGGAGAGCCATCTGTATCGAGGACTTCCGTTGCGCATGAGGCGCCGGACTGTCTGCTGGAAGCGCTTCGCGGCGCTTCCATGGACTAAGAGCACCGTACTTTCATGAGTACGGTGATTCGGAAGGTTTTGTCCGCCAAAAGCGGACTAACCGAAGCTTGCACCAGCCTCCTGACAGGCTTTGAGGTAAGTAAGAAATATGTGCAAGATTACCACCCGATAGGTAGTAGCCCCTGATACTCTGTTTGGTGTTCGAAAAGAAAAGCCAAACGGAGGGTCAATTATAATCCGTAGGAGTCTAATAATAAGTATTGTTGTGAATAAGCAGGATGTGCTGCTTGCTGCTGCTGCCCGTACTGCCGAACTGTAGTGGGACCTGGAGTAGGCGCAGGGAGAGCTCGACCTCACGAGGAGGCAGCTCGAAGAGAACAGGGGTAAGTGATTCCCCTCTCTTATGTATTTGAGGATATACCAAATTGTCTAGTCTAACGCCGAAGCGTCGTGACTGTAAAACAGGGGCCACCGCCGAAGTAGAGTACCTGAAGAAAGCGCTGTCCGAGGCCGAAGACAAAGTGACCTTGGAAAGCAAAGAGCGCGAAAAGCAAAGTGCTAGAGTAGGCGAGGTACAACAAGAGCTCCAGGACCTTGGCAAGAAGTACGAGTCCATGGAGCATGATCTGAAGGCGAAAGAGGCCGAGCTTGCGAAGGCCCTTGTGAATTTAAAAGACGCCAAGGCCGAAGCCGAGAAAGCACAGCAGGAGATCCAGGAGGCCAAGAAGATAGCAGCGGGTAAGAAGTTCTTTATGCAAAGCAAACATGTGGAGGAGGGGTTTCTTTTACTTACTCGAATTCGGAGATGTCCAGGGGCATTCGCACATCTTCCACGCAGCGTATCAGACGCTGTGGAGTTCTACCGTGCCCTGGAGGGAAGCTCAATGGAGAAGCTGTTCTGGTCCCAGTATGATGGGGCCGAACATCCGATGCCTCTGAGCGACCAACTGAAGTAGTTGGTCGAACTCCACAGGGCGGCCGAACTGGCTATGAAAGGTTTCATAGTCCGGATGTGGCCTGGTGAGCTCATGCCCAGTAGCTACTTTGGCCTGGTCAAGCGGATGGTGGATGCCTGCCCGCGGCTAGAGGTGATCAAGCACTCCGTTTGTATCGAAGGTGCCCGCCGGGCATTTGCCCGCGTCAAGGTGCATTGGGGCAAGCTGGATGCAGAGAAGCTTGTCAAGGACAGGCCGCCGGAGGGTAAGGCACATTGCCATCCCGAGATGTACTATGATGGCGTTATGAAGGGTGCTCGTCTTGTGGCTGACGAATGTACCAAGGACACCATTTTTGAATGAATTCACTTCTGTCATGTTTGTATTTTAAGGACGAAGTTACTTGCGCTATGTAGCGCTTTTGTTATTTAAAATATTACCTTCTGTGCGGCTGTTTATAAAATTCTGAAAGTAGGCTAGTCAACGGCTTCCTCCCCCACGTAACTAGTACTGGGGTGTTCATGGAAAACCCGGACACTCTTTATCCAAATGTTTGGTCCCTTAAGGAGGTATCCTGCGCAGCGAACAAGGCAATCGGACTATGCGGCTTTATAACTTTCACTTAGCCATAGAAGTCTACAATTTTAAATTTCGCCGAAGCCCCTAGAATCCGGAAGGCCGAATCGGGGCGCTATACACGCCTAGATCGGACGAAGCCGATATATCACCTAAAGCGGAAAATCTTTAAGGATTTTAAGACCTCTCGAACAGCGACCAGCTCTCGCCACATCATGCCGGTCAGTTTTCGGCTTTCTCTACTGAGGTGTTCGCCCGGAAGAACCGGGACACAATCGCAGTAGTTCTTCCTTCGCTACCTTAGCCGATATAACGGAACGTAAGGCACCAAAACAAGGGAGCCGGGCTATCCCAACTGTAGACCCAAGACATGATTCGGAGCTGATGCATATAGTGCTATAAGTTCGGGGTGCCGCACTGTCAAAAGTGTTCAGACTTTATTTGCCGTATTACGGGGCGCCATGAGAAGCCCCTGGCAAACTGACCGTACCAAGGTGTACGGATGCAATACCAAATAAACATTTATAAGAGAAGAAAATGCTCAAATAAGGATAATAAGCTGACGCTATATATAATCTCCCATTGACGAAAAATACGTTTAAGCCTATGTTTACAATGGATGCATGAAGCAGAGATAAAATAGGACTATTTGACATGTCCTATCCAAGGGCGGGTTGTGTGCAGATAGATAAAGCAGGTATAATGATCGTAAATAGATTCCACCTGGGTATTTCCTTCTGTGCACAACGTTTATTGCCTCCTTGGATGTCTCTCCCATACAAGTCCGGCAATTCGGCTCTTCTGAGGATGCTGCACTAACGTGGTGTCCTGAAATGTAAGAGGGAAAGAGTGTGAAGGTGTTTGGCGGTTACCCGCACTATTGACTGAGTCGATGATGCGCCTCCGCCTATGCCCATGGTATCTCGAGTGCGTAATTGTGTACGCGTGGCGCGAACGCTGCTTTGAAGGGGCTTGGGCAGAGGCCGGACTGCTAATCACGCTCTTGGCGTTCCTGATGATCCTGTTGCAGGGTGCACTGGACTCGCTTGACTGTGCTCGAGGTTGTCGCCAGATTGGTTTGTCGGAGTAGGCCGCATTGTACTTCTACCACGAGGGCTGTCGTATGTTCTTCTGTTCGAAGGAGCGGTCCATATTTCCATTGACAGTGATGACCCCGCACAGTTCTGGCATCTTGAGCTTGAGGTATGCATAATGTGGTACCGCATTGAATCTAGCGAATGCGGTTCGTCCGAGCAGTGTCTGGTAGCTACTGCAGAAAGGGACGATGTCCAAGATTAGCTCTTCGCTCCTGAAGTTGTCCGGGGATCCGAAGACACTTCCAGTGTTATAGAGCCCGTACAGCGGGCCTCTACTCCAGGAATAACACCTTTAAAGGTGGTTTTAGTGGGCTTGATCCTTGAAGGGTCAATGCCCATTTTGTGCACTGTGTCCTGATAAAGCAGGTTCAGGCTGCTGACGCCGTCCATAAGGACTCGCGTGAGGTGAAATCCGTCAATGATTTGGGTCTAAGACCAATGCGGCTGAGCCACCATGACGGATGCTGGTAGGATGGTCCCTACGATCAAAGGTGATCGGACAAGCTGACCATGGGTTGAATTTGGGGGCGACTGGCTCCATCGCATAGACGTCCCGTAGTGCTCGCTTCCATTCCCGCTTGGGGATGTGAGTGGCGTAGATCATATTGACCGTTTTCACCTGGGGGGGAAATTTCTTTTGTCCCCCCATATTCGGACGCGGAGCTCTTCGTCATCGTCGCTGTGCAGCCCCTTGTCCTTGTTTTCGGCGTTTATCTTACCGGCCTGTTTGAACACCCGGCAGTCTCTATTGGTGTGGTTGGCTGGCTTGTCCGGGGTGCCATGAATTTGGCACGAGCGCTCCAGTATGCGGTCCAGGCTGGACGGTCCCTGATTATTTCTTTTGAACGGTTTTTTCCGCTGATCGGACTTAGATCCGCTGAATCCTGCGTTGACCGCCGTGTCTTTAGTGCTGTCGCCATTGTTCCATCTCTTATGCCTGTTACGCCGTGGCTTGCTGTTAGCATCGCGGCTGTCCGGAGTGCCGGAATGTGGCGTGGTGCCGCTGCGAGCCAACCAGCTATCCTCACCCGCGCAAAAGCGTGTCATTAGTGTTGTGAGGGCTGCCATAGACTTGGGTTTTTCCTGGCCGAGGTGTCGAGCGAGCCACTCGTCACGGATATTATGCTTGAAAGCCGCCAGGGCTTCGGCATCCGGACTGTCGAGTATTTGGTTCTTTTTAGTAAGGAACCGGGTCCAGAATTTCCGGGCTGACTCTCCAGGCTGTTGAGTAATGTGTCTCAGGTCATCGGCGTCTGTTGGTCGCACATAGTGCCCTGGAAGTTATCAAGGAATGCGTCTTCCAGGTTTTCCCAACTGCCAATGGAATTTGCTGGAAGGATGTTTAACCAGTGTCGGGATGGTCCTTTGAGCTTAAGGGGAAGATACTTGATGGCGTGTAGATCATCTCCGCGGGCCATGTGAATGTGGAGAAGGAAATCTTCGATCCATACTGCGGGGTCTGTTGTGCCATCGTACAATTCGATGCTTATGGGTTTGAACCCTTCTGGGAATTCATGATCCATTACTTCGTCAGTGAAGCAGAGGGGGTGTGCGGCGCCTCTGTGCCGGGCTATGTGGCTGCGCAGCTCGAGTTGGTCTGGGTTGCTGTGTTCGGCCTGGCCGGACTTGTTGATGATGTGTCCGGCGCGACGATCATCGTCACGCGCTGGGTGCGCCCCCGTGATCCATAGATCGATCTTGGCTGTCTTGCTTTGTTTTCCAGAATATCTTGCAGGTCTTGCCTGTTTCCCTGGGCCGTGTTGTATCGGCGTGGGGGTGAGGGCTGGTATCCGGGCTGGTATTCCGTTTTATCCCGGCCACGGGGTGGCCGGTCAGCCGTTTGGCGCTCGAGTCCATATTCCTCGGCTGCCAGGACTTCAGTCCATCTATCTGTGAGCAGATCTTGATCAGCTTGGAGTTGTTGCTGCTTCTTCTTTAGGCTCCTTGCAGTGGCTATAAGCCTATGCTTGAAGCGCTCCTGCTCCACGGGATCCTTAGGCACGCCGAATTCGTCGTCGCCGAGGCTAAACTCGTCTTTGGAGGGGGGCATGTAGTTGTCCTCCTCCGGGTATACGTCTGTCGCCTGTTCTTCTGGGGTGATCTGCACATCTTCCTGTTCGGCCTGCTCGAAGGCGGGCTGGTCAGGGTCATATTCTTCTTCGGCACCGTCCGGATTATTTTCGTCTCCGGGGCCGGTATTGCTGTGGCGGGGCTTGGAGCGGCGCCGATGACGCCCATGCTTTGTTTTTCTTCCTGAGGGGTTATCCTCCGTTGCCTCATCGCCGTTTGTTTCCTTCGGAGTGTCCACCATATATATATCATATGAGGAGGTGGCCGTCCACTGCCCGGTGAGCGGTGGCTCCTGTAATTTTCCTACATCGTCGTCCATACCGTCGATTCTTCAGAGTCGAAGTCAAGCACGTCGGTTAGGTCATCGATCGTGGTAATGAAGTGGGTGGTGGGTGGGCAACGAATTCCATCATTGTCTGCTTCCCACTCAAGCCGGACATAGTTCGGCCCAGGGTCTCCTGACAAAGAGAGAGACTTCAATAAGTCCAGCATGTCGCCAAAGGGCGAGTGCTGAAAGACGTCCGCCGCGGTGAACTCCATCACCGGAGCCCAACCAGGCTCGGCGGGCTCGGGGACGCGCGGACTGGAACGTACATCCGGATATGAATCCGGGGGTCCGGAGTCATAGGCTCCCTCAGAAGTGAGGCCTGTGTTCGGCTCCATCGCCGATGAGGGTATGGCCTGCGGGGCGGGGTCCATCCCTCCGTCCTTAGGCAACGCAACCTACCCCGAATTTAGATCCGAGGCTTCTGCCGGGGTGATATCCTGAGCATCGTCTGACAGCAGGTCTAAGCCGTGCTCATCGTGACTGTTCGGCGCTTCTAGCGCTGGCCCGAATCCATCGAAGATCAAGTCCCCGCAAATATCCGCTGTGCAGTTCAAGTTTCCGAACCTGACCTGGTGGCCGGGGGCATAGCTATCAATCTGCTCCAGGTGGCCAAGCGAATTGGCCCGTAGTGCGAAGCCGCCGAACACGAAGATCTGTCCGGGGAGGAAAGTATCACCCTGGACAGCATCGTTGATGATGATCGAAGGAGCCATCAAGCTTGACAGCGACGACACAGAGGAACTCTCAATGAAAGCACCAATGTCGGTGTCAAAACCGGCGGATCTCGGGTAGGGGGTCCAGATCTGTGCGTCAAGGCTGATGGTAACAGGAAGCAAGGGACACAGATGTTTACCCAGGTCCGGGCCCTCTCGATGGAGGTAAAACCCTACTTCCTGCTTGATTAATATTGATGATATGTGTAGTACAAGTGTAGATCTACCACGAGATTGTAGAGGCTAAACCCTAAGAGCTAGCCTATGATGGTATGATTGTAATTGTGATCGGCCTTCTAAGGACAAACCTCTCTGATTTATATAGACACCGGAGAGGGCTAGGGATTACATGGAGTCGGTTACAAGGAAGGAAATATAATATCCGGATCGCCAAGCTAGCCTTCCACGCAAAGGAGAGTCCCATCCGGACACGGGGGCCGAAGTCTTGAGTCTTGTATCTTCACGCTTCAATAGTCTGGACGTTGTACACAGTCCGGCTGTCCGGATACACTACTAGGGAAAAGCCTAGCAGCAGCGCGGGTTTTAGGCTTATCAGTAGCGCGGGCAGGAGCGCTACTGATAAGGCGCTATAGCTAATGCTTAGCAATAGCGCGCCTAGACCCACGGTACTGCTAAATTGACTTAGTAGTAGTGCTTCTTCAGAACAGCGCTACTAGTAATTAGTAGTAGCGCTTCTCCTTTCCCGCGCTACTACTATTATTTAGTATTTTATTTCTTTTTTATTTCATGTTGTATTCATACACCTTTACACAAGTTTTCATGCAACAGGAATTTAGAGATTGTTTTTACATCATAATGAGTTATTACATCATGGGGTGAAAGAACCGTGGACTAGTTTCAAGTGGATGTCCATCCACTTGAAACTAATCCGCAGTTCTTTCACCCAATGATATAATATCATCATCATCATCATATCATTAACAACTTATCATCATAATACATCATTGTCATATAACACCTCCTCAAGATCATCATTTTCATCAATGACATCACATAGCAAATTGGTCACTAGTCGTAATCACAAGTACTCCTCATTATCAACTCTAACACATTACCACATGATAAACATATTGTACCTCATAGGACATATTACATTCGATTAAGACCTACTACATTTTCTAAGGTAAAATAGCAAAAAACAAGATAGCCCCTGACTCTCCATTATGGAGAATGGAGATTAGCCTGTCTCCAATTCTCGCATTTCGCTGAATGTTACTTCCAAGAACCTCCTTGCGTATGTCCATACATTTCTTCCATTCTTTGATGAACATGTGTTCACGGGTTTTAGAAATCTGATATGCACAGGTGAGCTCGGTAGGTTTACCTGGCAGTATGTTTAGAACTGAGAGGCGACCATGCAGAGACATCAGATGAGGCACACAATCCATAGGGAGTTTCTGTTGAAAAACATAATAATAACTTCGTAGTTAGCAATGATGTACTAGTTTTAGAAGTATGCAAAAGATGCACGGATGTCGTAATAGTAAAAAATCTTACCAGGGTATCTCCAGAGAAGTTACCGTGGTTCAACACATGCACTAGTGGCACGTATTCACCATAATTTGGAGGAGTTCGATAATAGTTATTGTAATTCTCAAGAAGAGTACAAAATGCAATCAGATGATTTTTCTCCTTATACGTTAATTCGGTGCCATCGGTGTAGTGGGTTTTATCTACCATCTTCCGCACAGTCTTTGAAGAATCAAAATAAGCGTTCAATGGAAATAAGCTATCAACTATTTTGAAATAAACAATATAAATTAGTTAATAACTATGTTTGAGAAACTCACATAGCAGTACAATCGGAAGCGTATCAACAAGGACCCAAATGTCCATATTGCCTTGCTCGATGTCAGGATCACCAAGATCCATGGTGACAATCATACCCTCATAAAAACCATACATTTTGCAAAGTGCTTCCCAATTTTGGCAACCAAAATGGGTTACGCTCTCAGCATAGCACAGATTTAGTTCAAAATCCATATCATGATGGGTCCTTAGGTGTATTTTCTTTGTTTCGAAATTTTCATGGTCTTCAAAACCCATCCTCTCCAAGACATAGCGTCTTGCATGGCATGGGATAAGCTAGTCGAATTGTAAAATATGAAAATTAGACGTTGAAATAGTTGAAGTCATGCTTAATTACGAAAAAACACTTGTCGTTGTTGCGTACCGTTTCACAATCGAAGGTCTCCTCGAGCTTAATGGTGAAGCGCCGATCTTCGTCCAGCCAAATGAACCTGTCACACATACCTCGATCATCGTGGCACCAGCTACACTCCCCCGGGAGACTGTCGTCGTCCGAGTACGACATTTCCTACATTCATAATTCAAAGATTAAACTTGTACATATTCTAGCACAAGTCATGCCAGAATTCACGAAAAAATCAGGCACCATCTTTGCTAAAAAAGGACATATCGAGCGCATGAAATTTGTCGGAACAGAAATTAATCAACACTCCGGCAAAACATAGGCCACTCGGAGATGTAAACTGAACATGAACGGCCACTTGGGCGACCACATATCCTATTTGAGCAACAACACAAGATATACAAGGATATTTGGCTGGTCTCACCTCGATGTCGGAGGGGGTCGGTGACTGGGACGACGGCGGGGATGTCGGAGGGGGTCGGTGACAGGGACGACGGTGGTCACCTGAAACCATATAAGTTATCACTAATACATCCCGAATAATTGCTTAAACTAAAAAATAACAACAAATATGACATGTCCAACTAGTTTTATTAATTCAACTAGTTCTTACTAAATATAAACTTACTATAAATAGAAAAAAACTAGTTCTTTCTAAAAATAAAGTAGTTCAACTAGTTATATTAATTATCTTACTAAAAATACATTAGTTCTATTAATTCAACTAGTTCAACTAGTTTATTAATTTACTTACTAAACTAGTTCAACTACAACTAAAGTAGTTCAATTACAACAACTACTACTAAAAATCTAGTACTAACTAAGCAACATCTAGTACTAGCTATGAACCCTAAATTAACATCTACTACTACTAAATCTAGTACTAACTAGTGGCAGGGGGTGGGGGGCGACGGAGAGGTAGCTAGGGGCGGCGAGGTCGAGGGCGGTGGGAGGAGGGCAGCCGGCGGAGGAGGGAGGAGGGGCGGCCGCAGGCGGAGGGAGGAGGGCGACGGCGGAGGAGGGAGGGGCGGCCGCGGGCGGAGGGAGGAGGGAGGAGGAGGGAGGAGGGACGGAAGGAGGGAAGTACCTCGGCGGCGGACGGACGAAGGCGGCGGCGGCGACGGCGACGCACGATGACGGTTATCGGCACACGGGCGAGAGTGAGAGTGTGAGTGAGGGCCGGTCGTGCGCGTGGGGATAAGGTAGGGATAGTTGTAGCGCATTTGCCAAAACGCGCTATAGCTAATCTGAATAGCAGTAGCGCTTTGCATATAAACCGCTACTGCTAAGTGTAACTATACAAAAAATACGTCAATGCAAAAATACATTGGCCATCAATGATCTTTTTGTGTACAATCTGAATTGTCAATGCAAAAATACATTGGCCATCAATGATCTTTTTGTGTACAATCATAATTGTCAATATGAGTCCCCTTCGGTAGGAACCGGAGAGGACTCATATTGCAGCCACAAATTTTACACATAGAGTTCATTGAAGACCAACTGGTTGTGGTAGTTTCAGAAATAACATATTTAAGGTGGTAAACACGCTGTTCACGGAGCGAGATGGGACTAAACTTGTGGGCTGATCTTTGCAGTAGCGTTTTCCAAGAAGCGCGCTGCTGCTAACTTCTATAGCAGTAGCGATGTTCAGTACAGCGCGCTACTGCTATAACTAGTGGGGAGGGGCGAGGTCATGGCAATTATAGCAGTAGCGCGGTTTGTGGTGGACGCGCTACTGCTTTTTTCCTGTCAGCAGCGCGTTTTGGCTAAACGCGCTGCTGCTAAATAGCAGTAGCGTGGTATTTTGAGGAGCGCTGCTGGTAAGATTCTGTGTATAGGCTTTTACCTAGTAGTGATACCCCCTAATCCAGGACTCCCTCAATGGGTAGCTAATCTGCTCTTCCTCCTTTTGTTCTTCGCTCTCCTCATCATCTTTTTCATCTAATGAGCTCACAGTTTCATCAATTTCTTCTTCCATAGCTTCATGCAAAATATTAGTCTCTTCTTGGATAGCGGAGACTTTCTCAATAAATGCATTAATATAGTAGTTGTATTCATAATTTTCATAGCAATATCTAAGTATAGCAAGATTTTCAGGCCTTTAAGCATCATCATCTAAAGCTTCATACTTTTCAAACAAAGATTCAATTTCATAAGCAGCCTTAAAGGCAACAAATTCTTCTATTTGTTCCACATCATAGTAATCATATATACCATTAGCATAACAATCTAAGGTTTCATTATCATTAAATTTGCATGAAAAGGGAAGGTGTGGAGCCTTCATCCTAGAGCAACAAGTAATATCATATCTCAAGCATAGATTCCAGGCATACCAATGCAACATAATAAATTGATCCCATAATAGTTTCCCTTTTTGTGTCAAGCGATAATCCCTAAAGTATTCACATTGATCCAACGTGTCTCCCATTATAAAGTTGAATGGGGTTTTCTCAGGATTATCAAAGTAGTACACAATATCTTTCGCATAATGAGAATTGAGGGTTTTAGGAGTTACCCCATCCTCATGACTAGCAAGTACAGCTAATTTTTTTGGTATTTTGCGTTTCATATCCATAACTAAAGATAGAGAACAACTTAGAACAACAAATAAAAATTAGTTAGTGATAAAGCAAACAAGAACACACGAGAATATTCACCCCATGCTATGACTCCCCGGCAACGGCGCCAGAAAAAGGTCTTGATAACCCGCAAGTATATGGGATAGTTGTAGCCTCTTTCGATAAGTAAGAGTGTCGAACCCAACGAGGAGCTAAAGGTAGAACAAATACTCTCTCAAGTCCTATCGGCCACCGATACGACTCTACGCACGCTTGACGTTCGCTTTACCTAGAACAAGTATGAAACTAGAAGTACTTTGTAGGTAATGTTGGATAGGTTTGCAAGATAATAAAGAACGCATAAATAAAAACTAGGGGCTGTTTAGATAAATATTCAATAAAGTAAATATAGCGAGTGTGGAAAAGTGGTGGTAGGAGTTGTGAAATTGTCCCTAAGCAATTAACTACGTTACTAGACCAGTAATCACTATTGCAATTCTATTTGAGGGAGAGGCATAAGCTAACATACTTCCTCTTCTTGGATCATATGCACTTATGATTGGAAATCTAGCAAGCATCCGCAACTACTAAAGATCATTAAGGTAAAACCCAACCATAGCATTAAAGTATCAAGTCCCCTTTATCCCATATGCAACAATCCCCTTACTCGGGTTTGTGTTTCAGTCACTCACGCAACCCACTATAAGCGAATCATGAACGCATTGCAACACCCTACAGCGGGAATCCCTCACGCTTGCGCGACATGGAGGCCACCATAGGGCAGCACCAATAATAAAACATGCATCTCAAACCAATCATAGCAATTCATCAATCACCGATAGGACAACGAAAATGTACTCAGACATCATAGGATGGCAACACATCATTGGATAATAATATGAAGCATAAAGCACCATGTTCAAGTAGAGGGTACAGCGGGTTGCGGGAGAGTGGACCGCTGAATATAGATGGGGGAAGGTGATGGAGATGTTGGTGAAGATGGCGGAGGTGTTGGTGAAGATCGCGGTGATGATGATGGCCCCCGGCGGCGTTCCGACGCCACCGGAAGCAAGGGGGAGAGAGCCCCCTTCTTCTTCTTCTTCCTTGACCTCCTCCCTAGATGGGAGAAGGGTTTCCCCTATGGTCCTTGGCTCCCATGGCGTGGGAGGGGCGAGAGCCCCTCCGAGATTGGATCTATCTCTCCGTTTCTGCGTTCTGGTATTCTGCCCTGGCACCATTTCCTTTATATCTGGAGATCCGTAACTCCGATTGGATTGAAACCTTTGCCCAGATCGTTTTCCAAAAATTAGCTTTCTTGCGGACAAACAAGGGCATCAACCGCCTTACAGGTGGCCCACGAGAGTGGGGGCCGCACCCTCTTTAAGTGGGCGTGGGCCCCTATCTCGTGGCCACCTCGGGCATCGTCTCGCGTTGATTCTTCCTCCCAAAAATCACAAATATTCCAAAATAATTCTCTGTCCGTTTTTATCCCATTTGGACTCCGTTTGATATTGGGTTTCTGCGAAACAAAAAACATGCAACAGACAGGAACTGGCACTGGGCACTGGGTCAATATGTTAGTCCCAAAAAATAGTATAAAAAGTTGCCAAAAGTATATAAAAGTTGTAGAATATTGGCATGGAACAATCAAAAATTATAGATACGACGGAGACGTATCACGACACCCTTGATCCTCAGGTTTTTCAACACCACTAACCACGTTGGGACCAAGGCTCGGGAGGCACCCCCGTGATGGCATGCGGATCTTTGTGAAGACAAGAAACACTCCAAATCAGATGAGGATTAGAAGACGACAAACCTCGGCGAGATCCTTGCCGAGGAAACTCACAAGACCCCCGGCAAGATCCTTGTCGGGGACGACCACAACACCACGGCAAGACCCTTGCCGGGGCCCCGGCAAGGCCCTTGTCGAGGACATTCGCGAGGCCACAGCCAGGCCCGCGCCCGCCAAGTTTCCACCGCTACTCCCATGCAGCTACCAGCCCACCAGCTAGGCAGGCACCTGCATGTCGACATGAGGCTTCCAAGCCAACTCAGCGCATGCCTACGTGGTGGCATGCAAATCTTCGTGAAGGCCCTACAACCGCGCCACCTCAGCAGCCTGCCAGCCTACATGGCACTGACCGCCTCGCTGGCTCAGGCGCGTGTCAAAGCAGGGCGAAGCGGCGGTAAAGTGAAGGGGGCACCTAAGGGGCGCATTAAATGCGTCTTGTCCCGTAATGGCAAGCGATAAGCTTAGCCATTGTACACCGATGCCACATCCTGTGTGCCACTGTGGCGATCCCCTTAACTATAAAAGGAGGCCCAAGGCATCCAGGAGAAGGATTCGGACCCTTGGACAAGTTACACCCATCGTAGCTAGCTCAAGAACTCCAAGAAGACTAATATACACATAGAAGCAGGACTAGGGTATTATGCGTCCTTGCGGCACGAACCTGGGTAAATGACCTGTGTGTTTGTGCTAACTGCTGATACTGCTCTTCTCACAACCCCGCGCCCCGCAACCGTAGTAGGGATTCTTGTGATCCCATAGGTGTCGTTTCCATCGACAGAATTAGTAATATTAGTAGACATTAAGAAATGCCTATGAACTATTCACTTGTTATTGAACGATTTGATGTTTGGGGCTTTGATTATATGGGATCTTTTCCTTCCTCTAATGGGTACACACATATTTTAGTTGCTGTTGATTATGTACTAAGTGGGTAGAAGCTATTCAAACTAGTAGTGTATATCATAACACCTCTATTAAGATGCTTAAAGAAGTTATTTTTCCGAGGTTTGGAGTCCCTAGATACTTAATGACTGATGGTGGTTCACATTTTATTCATAGTGCTTTTCATAAAATGCTTGCTCAGTATGATGTAAATCATAGAATTGCATCTCCATACCACCCACAGTCTAGTGGTCAAGTAGAATTGAGTAATAGGGAGATTAAATTAATTTTGCAAAAGACTGTTAATAGATCTATAAAGAATTGGTCCAAGAAACTTGATGATGCATTATGGGCCTATAGAACTGCATATAAAAATCCTATGGGTATGTCTCCGCATAAAATGGTTTATAGAAAAGCATGTCACTTACCTCTTGAACTAGAACATAAGGCATATTGGGCCATTAAATAGCTCAATTATGATTTTAAACTTGCTGGTGATAAGAGGTTATTTGATATTAGCTCACTTGATGAATGGAGAACCCAAGCCTATGAGAACGCCAAACTGTTTAAAGAAAAAGTTAAAAGATGGCATGACAAAAGGATACAAAAGCGTGAGTTTAATGTAGGTGATTACGTTTTGCTATACAACTCTCTTTTAAGACTTTTTGCAGGAAAATTCTCTTTAAATGGGAAGGTCCTTACGTTATCGAGGAGGTCTATCGTTCTGGTGCCATAAAAATCAACAACTTCGGGGGCACAAATCCGAAGGTGGTGAACGGTCAAAGAATCAAACATTATATCTCAGGTAATCCCATAAATGTTGAAACCAATGTTATTGACACCGTAACCCTGGAGGAGTACATAAGGGACACTTTCCAAAATGTTTTAGACTTTGAAAAGGAATATGTATGTGGTACGGTAAGTAAACCGACTCCAAAACAGTTCTAATAGCAATTTTTCTTCATTTTGGAATATTTCAAAAAATAGGAAAATAAGAAGTAGTCCAAAAGGGACACGAGGCATCCACGAGGGTAGAGGGCGCGCCCTACCCCCTGAGCGCTCCCCCTGTCTCGTGGACACCTCGTGTGTCCTCCGGACTCCGTTTTCTTGCACAATACTTCTTTTGGTCGGTAAAAATTCATTATATAAATCTCCCGAAGGTTTTTATCACCTTACCACGACAAAATCCTCTGCTTTTGTTTCGAGCTGTTTTTCTGACAAATCTAGATCACCATGAAATCTTCAAGCGCCCCCAAGGACAAGTTTTTTGAGAAGGTCATCAACCCCTACCTCGCAGAGGTGCTGCAACACCCTCAAACCATTGACATGCGTGAGGGGGTGCTGCACATCCGTGATGTTAAGGGACCAAGGTGGACCGAAAGCGTGGAGACAAGACTCGAAGCAATGGAGCAAAGAGTTTTCAAGTGCCAAGGCATGGTGGAACGTGGACTCAAAGCCAACCACATGATGATCACGGAGTTCACCAACAACCACAAGCTGGATGCCAAGAACATTGGGGAGACTATCTTCAAGCTTCACGAGAAAATCGAGCACCTCCAAGCCCAGATCTATGACCTGCAAAACCAAAACTGTGAGTATGAATATAGATTCAAGAGGATGAGTTTGGCTGCAGATTTGAGTATCCCGGGGACTCGATCATCCTTCTATGATGGTGAGCCTATGCCTTGGAAGATGGACGACAAGCCCGCATCATGAACAACTCCATCTTCACCACCCCCGAAGAAAGAGACATAAACCCATGGGTATGGGCACTACACTTGGCAACTGCCAAGCTTGGGGGAGGTGCCCCGGTATCGTATCGCCATCACACTTCTATCTTTACCATTTTTCTTAGTTTGATCCTTTTGGTTATATCCTGATCTAGTAGAATAAAGTTTAGTATGACCTAGCTTTGAGTTTTTGTGTTGATCCCTATCTATGTAATCGAGTCCGTGAGCTATATATAATATAGATTAGTTTTGAGTCGAGGGCTTTGCTATCTTGCTATGATCTTGAGGGAATAAAAGAAAAAGAGAGAAAAAAAAAGAAACAAAAATATCATATTGATCTTATGGAGATAATGACTTCACATATAAAGAGTATGATGAATAAAAGTTGTTGAGAGTTGACAAACATATTTTTGGTCATCGTTGCAATTAATAGGAAGTAATAAAGAAAGAGAGGTTTTCACATATAAATATACTATCTTGGACATCTTTTGTGATTGTGAGCACTCATTAAAATATGACATGCTAAGAAGTTGATGTTGCACAAGGAAGACAACATAATGGGTCATGTTTTCTTATATCCGAAATAAATTATATTGTCATGGATCATCCAACATGTTGAGCTTGCCTTTCCCCCTCATGCTAGCCAATATCTTTGCACCAAGTAGAGATACTACTTGTGCTTCCAAACATCCCTAAACTCAATTTTGCCATGAGAGTCCAACATATCTACCTATGGATTGAGTAAGATCCTTCAAGTAAGTTGTCATTGTTGCAAGCAATAAAATTTTCTCTCTAAATATGTATGATCAATTAGTGTGGAGAAAATAAGCTTTATACGAGTTTGTGATATGGAAGAAATAATAGCGACGACTGCATAATAAAGGTCCCTATCACAAGTGGCAATATAAAGTGAGGTTCTTTTGCATTAAGATTTTGTGCATCCAACCATAAAAGCACATGACAACCTCTGCTTCCCTCTGTGAAGGGCCTATCTTTTATTTTTGTCTTCTACCTTATACAAGAGTCATGGTGATCTTCACCTTTCCTTTTTACACTTTATCCTTTGGCAAGCACTATGTGTTGGAAAGATCATGATATATATACCCAATTGGATGTAGGTTTTCATAAAGCATTATTGTTGACATTACCCTTGAGGTAAAAGGTTGGGAGGAAAAACTATAAGCCCCTATCTTTCTCTATGTCCGATTAAAACTTCATATCCATAAGTATTGCGTGAGTGTTAGCAATTGTGAAAGACTAAATGATAGTTGAGTATGTGGACTTGCTGAAAAGCTCTTATATTGACTCTTTCCGATGTTATGATAAATTGCAATTGCTTCAATGACTGAGATTATAGTTTGCTAATTTTCAATGAAGTTTCTGATTCATACTTTACATTGTGAATAGATTGTTACTTTAGCATAAGAAATTATATGACATCATACATATTGTTGTTCTAAGAATGATCATGATGCTCTCATGTCCGTATTTTATTTTATCGATACCTCTATCTCTAAACATGTGGACATATTTTTCAATTTCGGCTTCCGCTTGAGGACAAGCGAGGTCTAAGCTTGGGGGAGTTGATACGTCCATTTTGCTTCATGCTTTTATATCAATATTTATTGCAATATGGGTTGTTACTACATATTATCTCACAATACTTATGCTACATATTATCTCACAATACTTATGCCTTTTCTCTCTTATTTACAAGGTTTACATGAAGAGGGAGAATGTCGGCAGCTAGAATTCTGGGCTGGAAAAGGAGCAAATATTAGACACCTATTCTGCACAACTCCAAAAGTCCCGAAACTCCAGAAAGTCAGTTTTGGAATATATTAAAAATATTGGGTGAAGAAAGCACCAGAGGGGGGCCACCCATTGTCCATGAGGGTGGAGGGCGCGCCCTACCCCCTGGGCGCGCCCCCTGCCTCGTGGGCCACCTGGCAGCCCCCCGATGCCCATCTTCTGGTATATGGTGTATTTTGCCCGGGAAAAAATCATAAGGAAGCTTTCGGGATGAAGCGCCGCCGTCTAGAGGCGGAACCTTGGCGGAACCAATCTAGGGCTCCGGCAGAGCTATTCTGCTGGGGAAACATCCCTCCGGGAGGGGAAATCGTTGCCATCGTCATCACCATAAATCCTCTCATCGAGAGGGGGTGAATCTCCATCAACATCTTCACTAGCACCATCTCCTCTCAAACCCTAGTTCATCTCTTGTATCCAATCTTTGTCTCAAAACCTCAGATTGGTACCTGTGGGTTGTTAGTAGTGTTGATTACTCCTTGTAGTTGATGCTAGTTGGTTTATTTGGTGGAAGATCATATGTTCAGATCCTTTATGCATATTAATACCCCTCTGATTATGAACATGAATATGATTTATGAGTAGTTACGTTTGTTCCCGAGGACATGAGAGAAGTCTTGTTATAAGTAGTCATGTGAATTTGGTATTCGTTCGATATTTTGATGAGATGTATGTTGTCTCTCCTCTAGTGGTGTTATGTGAACGTCGACTACATGGAACTTCACCATTATTTGGGCCTAGGGAAAGGCATTGGGAAGTAATAAGTAAATGATCGGTTGCTAGAGTGACAGAAGCTTAAACCCTAGTTTATGCATTGTTTCGTAAGGGGCTGATTTGGATCCATATGTTTCATGCTATGGTTAGGTTTACCTTAATTCTTCTTTCGTAGTTGCAGATGCTTGCAATAGGGGTTAATCATAAGTGGGATGCTTGTCCAAGGAAGGGCAGTACCAAGCACCGGTCCACCCACATATCAAATTATCAAAGTAACGAACGCGAATCATATGAGCATGATGGAAACTAGCTTGACGATAATTCCATGCGTCCTCGGGGGCGCTTTGCTTTATATAAGAGTTTGTCTAGGCTTGTCCTTTTCTACAAAAAGTATTGGGCCACCTTGCTGCACCTTGTTTACTTTTGTTACTTGTTACCCGTTACAAATTACCTTATCACAAAACTATATGTTTCCGATAATTTCAGTGCTTGCAGAGAATACCTTACTAAAAACCGCTTGTCATTTCCTTCTTCTCCTCGTTGGGTTCGCCACTCTTACTTATCGAAAGTACTACGATATATCCCCTATATTTGTGGGTCATCAAGACTCTATTGTGGCGCCGTCGCCGGGGAGTGAAGCGCCTTTGGTAGGTGGAATTTGGTAAGGAAAAATGTAAATAAGTGTGCTGAAATTTACTAGGGGCTTGTTCGGGGTATCTTCACCCCGACCATTAGAGCAAAGAGTTGCTCCTCAACCTACTGAACCTACTGAAAATGTTTACTTTGAACTTCCTTCAGGTATGATAGAGAAACTGCTAGCCAATCCTTTTACAGGAGATGGAACATTACATCCCGATATGCACCTAATCTATGTGGATGAAGTTTGTTGATTATTTAAGCTTGCAGATATGCCGGAGGATGTTACCAAGAAGAAGGTCTTCCCTTTATATTTGAAGGGAAAGGCATTGACATGGTTTAGGCTATGTGATGATATTGGATCGTGGAACTACAACCGATTGAAATTGGGATTTCATCAGAAGTTTTATCCTATGCATCTAGTTCATCATGATCGTAATTATATATATAATTTTTGGCCTCGTGAAGGAGAAAGTATCACTCAAGCTTGGGGGAGGCTTAAGTCAATGTTATATTCATGCCCCAATCATGAGCTCTCAAGAGAAATTATTATTCAAAAATATTATGCTCGGCTTTCTCTCAATAATCGCTCCATGCTCGATACTCTTGTACTGGTTCTTTTATGATGAAGACTATTGAATTCATATGGGATTTATTTGAAATAATTAAACGCAACTCTGAAGATTGGGAACTCGATGAAGGTAAGGAGTCAGGTATAACACCTAAGTTTGATTGTGTTAAATCTTTTATGGATACCGAAGCTTTTCGTGAATTTAGCACTAAATATGGACTTGACTCTGAGATAGTAGCTTCTTTCTGTGAATCATTTGCTACTCATGTTGATCTCCCTAAGGAGAAGTGGTTCAAATATCGTCCTCCCATTGAAGTAAAAGAAGTAGAACCTATTAAAGTTGAAGAAAGTACTATCACTTATAATGTTGATCCTATTGTTCCTACCGCTTATATTGAGAGACCACCTTTCCCTGTTAGAATAGAGGATCATGCTAAAGCTTCAACAATGGTTCGTAAGAGTAATTCTAGAACACCTACACCCACTGAGAAAATTAAAGTTGAACCTAGTATTGCTATGGTTAAGGATCTCTTGGTCGATAATATTGATGGGCATGTTATTTACTTCTGTGATGAAGGTGCTCGAATTGCTAGACCCGATACCTAAAATAAACATAGACCTGTTGTTGGCATGCCTGTTGTTTCTGTTAAAACAGGAGATCATTGTTATCATGGCTTATATGATATGGGTGCTAGTGCGAGCGCAATACCTCATTCCTTATAGGAAGAATTTATGCATGATATCGCACCTGCTGAAATAGAAGGTATTGATATTACTATTAAGCTTGACAATAGAGATACTATTTCACCAGTTGGGATTGTTAGAGATGTTGAAGTGTGGGAAAATTAAATATCCTACTGATTTTCTTGTTCTCGGTTCCCCACAAGATGGCTTTTGTCCCATTATATTTGGTCTTGAATACTGTTAATGCTAGATATGTCTCAAGATTTTAATTATGCTAAATTTCATAGACAACCCCATAATAAACAATTGCCTAGTAAAGATGAAATTATCGGTCTTGCTTCTATTGTTGTACCTCCTAATGATCCTTTAGAACAATATTTGCTAGACCATGAAAATGATATGTTTATGAATGAAAGAAGGGAAATAGATGAAGTATTCTTTAATCAGGGACCTATTTTGAAACATAACTTGCCTGTTGAAATCCTAGGGGATCCTCCTCCACCCAAGGGTGATCCCGTGTTTGAGCTTAAACTTTACCTGATACTCTTAAATATGCTTATCTTGATGAAAAGAAGATATATCCTATTATTATTAGTGCTAACCTTTCAGAGCATGAAGAAGAGAACTTATTGAAAACTCTGAAGAAGCACCATGCTGCTATTGGATATACTCTTGATGATCTTAAGGGCATTAGTCCCACTCTATGCCAGCACAAAATAAAGCTGGAGAAAGATGCTAAACCAGTTGTTGATCACCAACGACAGTTAAATCCTAAGACGAAAAAGTGGTAAGAAATGAAATACTAAAGCTTCTTGAGGTAGGTATAAAATATCTTGTTGATGGTAGTCACTTGGTAAGTCTTGTCCATTGTGTCCCTAAGAAGGGAGGTATTACTGTTGTTCCTAATGATAAAGATGAATTGATCCCACAAAGAATTGTTACAGGTTATAGAATGGTAATTGATTTCCGTAAATTAAATAAAGCTGCTAGAAAAGATCATTACCCTTAACCTTTTATTGATGAAATGCTAGAAAGATTATCCAAACATACACATTTTTGCTTTCTAGATGGCTATTCTGGTTTCTCTCAAATACCTGTGTCAAAAGAGGATCAGGATAAGACCACTTTTACTTGCCCTTTTGGTACCTTGCTTATAGACGTATACCTTTTGGTTTATGTAATGCACCTGCTACCTTTCAAAGATGTATGACTGCTATATTCTCTGACTTTTGTGAAAAGATTATTGAGGTTTTCATGGATGATTTCTCCGTGTATGGAACTTCTTTTGATGATTGCTTAAGCAACCTTGATCGAGTCTTGTAGAGATGTGAAGAAACTAATCTTGTCTTGAATTGGGAGAATTGCCACTTTATGGTCAATGAAGGTATTGTCTTGGGGCATAAAATTTCTGAAAGAGATATTGAAGCTGACAAAGCTAAAGTTGATGCTATTGAAAAGATCTCGTGTCCTAAGGACATCAAAGGTATAAGAAGTTTCCTTGGTCATGCCGGTTTTTTATAGGAGGTTCATTAAAGACTTCTCAAAAAATTTCTAGGCCTCTGACTAATCTCTTACAAAAAGATGTTCCTTTTATCTTTGGTGATGATTGTGTAGAAGCATTTGAAATACTTAAGAAAGCGTTGATTTCTGCACCTATTGTACAGCCACCTGATTGGAATTTACCCTTTGAAATCATGTGCGATGCTAGTGATTATGCTGTAGGTGCTGTTCTAGGATAAAGAGTTGATAAGAAATTAATTATTATCCAATATGCTAGTAGAACTCTAGACAGTGCACAGAGCAATTATGCTACTACTAAAAAGGAATTTTTAGCAGTTGTGTTCGCTTATGATAAGTTCAGACCTTATACTATTGATTCCAAAGTAACTGTTCACACTGATCATGCTGGTATTAAATACCCTATGGAAAAGAAAGATGCTAAACCTAGACTCATTAGATGGATTCTCTTGCTACAAGAATTTGATTTGCATATTATTGATAGAAAGGGAGCTGAGAACCCCGTTGCAGATAACTTGTCTAGGTTAGAGAATGTTCTTGATGACCCACTACCTATTGACGATAGCTTTCCTGATGAACAATTAGCTGTCATAAATGCTTCTTGTACTCCTCCTTGGTATGCTGATTATGCTAATTATATTGTTGCTAAATTTATACCACCTTGTTTCATATACGAGCAAAAGAAAAGTTTTTATTATTATTTAAGACATTACTTTTGGGATGACCCACACCTTTATAAAGAAGTAGTAGATAGTGTTATTAGACGTTGTGTACCTGAACATGAACAGGAACAGATCCTACGCAAGTGTCACTCCAAGGCTTATGGAGGACACCACGCTGTAGTATAACTGCACATAAGGTATTGCAATCCGGTTTTTATTGGCTCACTCTCTTCAAAGATGCCCGTAAGTTTGTCTTGTCTTGCGACGAATGTCAAAGAATTGGTAATGTTAGTAGACGTCAAGAAATGCCTATGAACTATTCACTTGTTATTGAACCATTTCATGTTTGGGGCTTTGATTATATGGGACCTTTTCCTTCCTCTAATGGGTATACACATATTTTCATTCCTGTTGATTACATTACTAAGTGGGTAGAAGCTATTCCAACTAGTAGTGCTGAACATAACACCTCTATTAAGATGCTTAAAGAAGTTATTTTTCTGAGGCTGGAGTCCCTAGATACGTAATTACTAATGGTGGTTCACATTTTATTCATGGTGCTTTTCGTAAAATGCTTGCTAAGTATGATGTAAATCATAGAATTGCATCTCCATACCACCCACAGTCTAGTGGTCAAGTAGAATTGAGTAATAGGGAGATTAAATTAATTTTGCAAAAGACTGTTAATAGATCTAGAAAGATTTGGTCCAAGAAACTTGATGATGCATTATGGGCCTATAGAACTGCATATAAAAATCCATTGGGTATGTCTTCGTATAAAATTGTTTATGGAAAAGCATGTCACTTACCTCTCGAACTAGAACATAAGGCATATTGGGCCATTAAAGAGCTCAATTATGATTTTAAACTTGCTGGTGATAAGAGGATATTTGATATTATCTGACTTGATGAATGGAGAACGCAGGCCTATGAGGACGCCAAACTGTTTAAAGAAAAGGTTAAAAGATGGCATGACAAAAGGATACAAAAGTGTGAGTTTAATGTAGGTGATTATGTTTTGCTATAAAATTCTCGTTTAAGATTTTTTGCAGGAAAACTTCTCTTTAAATGGGAAGGTCCTTACGTTATCGAGGAGGTCTATCGTTCCGGTACCATAAAAATCAACAACTTCGAAGGCACAAATCCGAAGGTGGTGAACGATCAAAGAATCAAACATTATATCTCAGGTAATCCCATAAATGTTGAAACCAATGTTATTGACACCGTAACCCCGGAGGAGTACATAAGGGACACTTTCCTGAACGTTTCAGACTCCAAAAAGGAAGAGGTATGTGGTACGGTAAGTAAACCGACTCCAAAATAGTTCTAATAGCATTTTTTCTCCGTTTTGGAACATTTCAAAAAATAGGAAAATAAGAACTAGTCCGAAAGGGACATGCCCCCCTGCCTCATGGACACCTCGTGTGTCCTCCAGACTCCATTTTCTTGCACAATACTTCTTTTGGTCGGTAAAAATTCATTATATAATCTCTCGAAGGTTTTGACCACCTTACCATGACAAAATCCTCTGATTTTGTTTCGAGCTGTTTTTCTGACAGATCTAGATCACCATGACGTCTTCAAGCGCCCCCAAGGACAAGTTTTTCGAGAAGGTCATCAACCCCTACCTCGCGGAGGTGCTGCAACACCCTCAAACCATTGACATTCGTGAGGGGGTGCTGCACATCCGTGATGTTAAGAGACCAAGGAGGACTGGAAGCGTGGAGACAAGACTCGAAGTAATGGAGCAACAACTTTTCAAGTGCCAGGGGATGGTGGAACGCAGACTCAACGCCAACCACATGATGATCGCGGAGTTCACCAACAACCACAAGCTAGATGCCAAGAACATTGAGGAGACTATCTTCAAGCTTCACGAGAAAATCGAGCACCTCCAAGCCCAGATCTATGACCTGCAAAACCAAAACTCTGAGTATGAATATAGATTCAAGAGGATGAGTTTGGCTGTAGATTTGAGGATCCCGGAGACTCAATCATCCTTCTATGATGGTGAGCCTATGCCTTGGAAGATGGACGACAAGCCTGCATCATCAACAACTCCATCATCAGCACCCCCGAAGAAAGAGACATAAACACATGGGTATGGGCACTACCCTTGGCAACTGCCAAGCTTGGGGGAGGTGCCCCGGTATTGTATCACCATCACACTTCTATCTTTACCGTTTTTCTTAGTTCGATCCTTTTGGTTATATCTTGATCTAGTAGAATAAAGTTTAGTATGATCTAGCTTTGAGATTTTGTGTTGATCCCTATCTATGTAATCGAGTCCGTGAGCTATATATAATAAAGATTAGTTTTGAGTCGAGGGCTTTGCTATCTTGCTATGATCTTGAGGGAATAAAAGAAAAAGAAAGAAAAAAGAAACAAAAAGATCATATTGATCTTATGGAGAGCAATGGCTTCACATATAAATAGTATGATGAATAAAAGTTGTTGAGAGTTGACAAACATAGTTTTGGTCATCGTTGCAATTAATAGGAAGTGAGGGAGTCCTGGACTAGGCCGGATATGTAGATCTCCTACCATTATAACCGACTCTGTGTAACCCTAGCCCTCTCCGGTGCCTATATAAACCGGAGGGTTTTAGTCCATAGGACGAACAACAATCATACCATAGGCTAGCTTCTAGGGTTTAGCCTCCTTGATCTCGTGGTAGATCCACTCTTGTACTACCCATATCATCAATATCAATCAAGTAGGAGTAGGGTTTTACCTCCATCGAGAGGGCCCGAACCTGGGTAAAAACATCGTGTCCCTTGTCTCTTGTTACCATCCTTCTAGACGCACAGTTCGGGACCCCCTAGCCGAGATCCGCCGGTTTTGACACCGACATTGGTGCTTTCATTGAGAGTTCCTCTATGTTGTCACCGATAGGCTTGATGGCTCCTTCGATCATCAACAACGACGCAGTCCAGGATGTGACTTTTCTCCCCGGACAGATCTTCGTATTCGGCGGCTTTGCACTGCGGGCCAATTCGCTTGGCCATCTGGAGCAGATCGAAAGCTACGCCCCTGGCCATCAGGTCAGATTTGGAAGTCTATACTTCACGGCTGACATCCGCGGAGACCTGATCTTCGACGGATTCAAGCCACAGCCAAGCGCGCCGCACTGTCACGATGAGCATGATTTAGCTCTGCTGCCGGACAGTGCCCTGGAGGCCGCACGCAAGTCCGCTCCGATCCTCAATTCAGAGCCGGCAGCCCAGATCGAGGACGGGTGGCTAGACACCGCCTCGGGAGCTGCTACCCCTACGGCGATGGAGCCGAATACTGACCTTGTCCCTTGTGACGCTCGTGACTCCGAGGTGCCGGACTCCTCGCCGGACTCCGAACCTCCTGCGCCCCCTCCAATCGAATCCGATCGGGCCCCGATCATGGAGTTCACCGTCGCGGACATCTTTCAACACTCACCTCTTGGCGACATCCTGAATTCACTAAAGCATCTCTTGTTATCAGGAGAGCCCTGGCCGAATTGCGGCCAGGACGGTTGGGATGCGGGCGACGAAGAAATTCAAAGCCCACCCACCACCCACTTTATAGCCGCTGTCGATGATTTAACCAACATGCTAGACTTCGACTCCGAAGACATCGACGGTATGGACGACAACGCCGGAGACGACCAAGAACCAGCGCCTACTGGGCACTGGAAAGCCACCTCAACTCATGACGTATACATGGTGGATACACCAAAAGGAAGCGATAACGAGGAACAACGGGACGCGGCGAAGGATAATTCCCCCGAAAAACAACCAAAACGGCGACGCAAGCGCCGCCCGAAGTCCCGCCTTGATAACAACAGCACCCATAATGACCTAGCCATAGAGCAGGGCGAACCACTGGACAACGAACATGCAACCAAGCAACCATCCGAACAGGATGAATTGGACAAGCAACCCATCCTCGGCGAAAGCAACAGTCTAGACAATCTCACGCCGGACACATCACCGGAGCATAAAAACCTTCACAAAAGGCTCGTCACCACTGTGAGAAGTTTGAAGAAGCAGAAGCGGAAGCTCAAAACAGCGGAAGACGTACTCAGAATGAGATGGAGCAAAGTACTCAAGACCGTAGACAAATACGGCAATAATCACCAAGCAAAGAGCTACCCGAAGCGCAAGCTGTTGCCCGAATTCGACGAGGAGGCCGTAGAGCCACCGCAATCAAAAAGCAAAGAGGCCGCCTGGCCGGATAGATGACCAGATGACAGGCTAAGAGCGGCAAGCGGCGCCGCATACAAGCCGGCACAGGATACACATAAATATCCTCGCAAAAAGGATGGCCCGGTCAGGTCCATTTATGGGCCAAAAAAGAGGGCTCAAAGAAGCAACACAACACGCCGAATGTTCGAAGATAATGGCACACCTAAATACAGGGGCGCCGCACACCCACTATGTTTCACCGATGAGGTACTGGATCATGAATATCTAGCGGGATTCAAACCCGTCAACATAGAGGCATATGACGGAACAACAGACCCTGGAGTCTGGATTGAGGATTACATCCTACACATACATATGGCTAGAGGAGATGATCTCCATGCCATAAAATACCTACCCCTTAAGCTCAAAGGGCCAGCTCGGCATTGGCTCAAAAGCCTCCCAGAAAATACCATTGGAAGTTGGGAAGAGCTCGAGGATGCGTTTCGAGCAAATTTTCAAGGGACTTATGTCCGCCCTCCGGATGCGGACGATTTAAGTCACATAACTCAACAGCCCGGAGAGTCAGCACGCAAATTCTGGAACAGGTTCCTCACCAAAAAGAACCAAATAGTCGATTGTCCGGACGCTGAAGCCTTAGCAGCTTTTAAACATAACGTCCGAGACGAATGGCTCGCCAGACACCTCGGCCAGGAAAAACCATGAACAATGGCCGCGCTAACAAGCCTCATGACCCGCTTTTGCCTGGGAGAAGATAGCTGGCTGGCAAGATGCAGCACCAGCGACCCGAGTACATCCGACGTCAGAGATGGAAATGGGAAATCACGACGCAGAAAAGATCAGCGCCGGAATAAGGAAAATGGCCCAAAGAGCACGGCGGTCAACGCCGGGTTCAAAAGCTCTCGGGCGAACAACAAAACACTGCCTCTTAAGGACAACAGTGACGAGCTATCCAACCTAAACAAAATTTTGGACAGGATATGTCAAATCCACAGTACACCCGGGAAGCCTGCAAACCATACCCACCGAGATTGTTGGGTCTTCAAGCAGTCCGACCGACTTAACGCCGAACACAAGGGGCTCAACACGCCAAGCGAGGATGATGATGAACCCCACAAGCAGAGCGCCGGAAAACAAAAGACTTTCCCTCAAGAAGTCAAAACAGTGAATTCACTTCAAGTGATAACAAGGAAAAATACGGCGGCACCTACCAAAGCACATGCCGCACGGTCCACCCCAGCGGAACCCCGAGATTGGATGTCAAGACCAATTACTTTTGACCATCTGGATTACTCCAGAAGTATTCGAAACACATGATGGACTGTCTTGATATTGGATCCTATAATCGACGGACTAGAATTTACACAAGTCCTAATGGATGGCGGTAGCGATTTAAACTTGCTATATCTGGACACAATCCGCAGAATGGGGATAGACCCTACCAAAATTCGCCATAGCAGCACTTCCTTTAAAGGAGTGATGCCAGGCCCTTACGCCAATTGCGTGGGCTCCTTACTACTAGAAGTTGTGTTTGGTGCATCCGACAACTTCCATCGCGAAAAGTTAATCTTCCATATCGCCCCGTTTAAAAGTAGCCACCAAGCACTATTGGGACGTGAAGCTTTCGCCCGCTTTAACACAATACCGCATTACGCGTCTCTTACACTTAAAATGCCCGGTCCACGCGGCATCATCTCTTTAAAAGGTCGTTCAAGACCCCGGACACGGCTAGGCGAGTCCGGCATAAATAAGCTAGGGGCTTCCTAGCTGCATACCCCTCTACAAGGGGTTGTGCGCATGAACAATGAAGAGCCAATAAAGCTCAACTTTATTCATTTTTTAATCACACTATGTTTTAAATACATTTCTTGCACAATATCTTTCCAAACTAAGTTCTTCTCTTTTTCAGATGAACAACGTGCTACACCCGTCCAGGATACATCACAACGGAGACACAGGCGCAGACGTGCAGCAGGGACCCGTTGCAAGGATTCTTTTCAGATTAAGACCCTGCGTAAACCTTTCTTACTGTCTCTTGTTGATACACATCCCCCGGTTTCCTACCATAACCGATGAGGAGGCTGGCATTTTGGCATCGGCCGCGCCAGACGTTTTTGCCCGTACCTGGACACTAGGGGCTTAGGGCATTGTTTTGCCCGTCATCATAAAGACCGAATACCTTAGGGAGTGTTCGGCATCTCTAGTTAGGCCTTATATGCATCAGCTCCGAATCATGTCTTTGGTCAAATGTTGGGTTTGCTCGGGTCCTGTGTTTTTCTGCCTTACGTTCCGTATCATCGGCTAACGCGGCACCAAGAGAACTACTGCGATTGTGCCCCGGTTCGGCCGGGCGAGCACCTCAGTAGAGAAAGCCGAAAACTGACTGTCATGATATAGCGAGAGACTAGTCAACCACTCGATCGACTATCGGAATGTCTAGAATTCCGCCGCTTTGACGAAGGACCATTTCCCGGTCAGGCACATACGCGCCCCAAATTCGGAGAACGCGGTGCCCCTAGGGGCTATATCGTAGCCCCACCTTCGAACTCCTATGGCTAAGTGAAAGTGATAAAGCATTATAGTCCGGTTGCCTAGTTTGCTACGCTACCACCTCCTTCACAGGACCAAGACGTTGGATTAAGTGTGAAAATGCGCTATTTTTCAAACACCCCTGCACCATGTGCGTGGGGGCTGAAGCTGAAGACTGCCATCTTTCAGGTTATATACACATATACATTAATGGCCGCACAGGAGATATTTGAATACTTGAGCGCACAAGTATAAAAAGCACTTATATTATGAATATGGTTTTACCAATCATACATATCATTTGAACATAACATTTTTCGAGCACTGCGACTCTGTTAAACGAGCGCCCTGCAGGACTTCGCCAAAATAGTGCTTGGCGGGTAACCGACTCTCGTCCGAACCCCGGGATGCAACAGCAGTGGCATCCATCTCCGCCCAGTATGTCTTAACACGGGCAAAAGCCATCCGCGCACCCTCTATGCATGCCGACTGCTTCATCGCCGTGATATGCGGCACCGCCCCAAGGAATTGCTGTAATAAGACAAAATAACTCTTCGGCTTGGGCCTATCCGGCCACAGATGAGCCACTACATCCGTCATGGCAAATCTGGACAATCTATTCAGCTCAGCCCACTCAGCCAACCGATCGGTCAACGGAAGTGAACGCTCCGGACTGTGGAATTGAGACCAAAAAAGCTCTTCCATGTCGTGATCCTTCTGGCTTCGGAAGTGCACAACCGCATCCACCGCACTCGCCGCCAAATCCAGATAAGGATCCTCCGCACCCCACAGCTGGCCAAGCTGAGCATACTTCGGATCCGTGAACTTCCTGCGCAGCAGAACGGGCTTTCCAGCCGCAATGTCTCCGTCCTGACGCAACTCCTCCTTCATAGCCCTCATCGCAGAACGGGCATCCTTGGCTTCGGTGGTGGCCTTCTTCAAGTCCTCTTGCTCCGCTCGGCGTTCTTTTTCAAGAACCTCATACCGGTCGGTAACATCTTTCAGCTTCACGGCCATTCCGGCCATCTCCTCCCTGCTTCGGCAGTGAGCAACCTTTTCGGCTTTTAGCTCTTCGGCTGCCTTCGAGGCAGCCGCATCACTCCTTCCGGCCTGCTCCTTGGCTCGAGCAAGTTCTGCCCGGAGGTCCTCCACAGCAGCGGCACCATCTGCATCAAGCATACCTGTTGTAAGGAGTGGGCGTCAGCTCCCTTACTAGGTGACCGCGGAGAAACAACCTACCTTGTCACTCGTCAAGTTGTTTATTGACAAGCGCGATGTCCGCATCCGCAACGTCGAGTTGCCGCTTTAGCTCGGCAACTCTATCAGTCAGGCTAGCCACCGGACGATCCGCCACCTACATAGGAAGGGCGAGAATTAATAACTGAGATTATGATCCTCGGCACGCTGTCGCTTTCGACAACATACCGAGTCTCAGGGGCTACTATCTATACAGGGCGCACTCTATGTGCAAAACTGTCAAAGGGTATGTCATTTTTACGTACCTCAAAACCCGCCAGTAAACTTCTGACGGCATCATGCAACCCGCCCTCAGCGGATGAAATTCTTTCAATCACCGTACTCATCAATGTGCGGTGATCTTCTGAGATAGACGCCCTCTCGAGCAGATCCTTCAGCTCCCCCGGCCGTACACCAGCAGGTGTCGAACTCTCCGGCCCTGCCGGACTCGGGGAGACCCTCCGTGACAACACCTCAGGGTCGTCCGCCCCGCCTGACAACGCGGCAGATGGAGGCGTCTCACTCTCCATCATCTCCGGACGAAGGTCCCCCGAGGATGAGCTCAGCTGAGAAGGGCGGAGATCCGAACTACAAGGTAAAAAACTTCGGTTATCCTCAGAAGCAAAAATAGGGATGTCCCTTATTACAAAACTCCCCTTTCCTACTTACGGCTCGCAGGAGGGCTGATTCCTTAGGAGAGATAGTGCGGCCGGGGCTTCTCCTGGCGCAGGACCCTCTGGTGAAGATTTCTTCTCCCGCTTTGAGGCCTTAGCCTCCGTATCTTCGGAAGCGGTCCGCTTCTCCCCCTTGAAGGAGGGATTCTCGATCCCCCCTTTCTTGAAAGCCTCCTTAGTAGAGGCGTTAGTTTCTCTGTTCTCCCTTTCGCCCTCTTCTAAAGGCGCAACCTCCAGCATCTTGACCAACACGGGATCCGGCGTGGTCTCCAGGAGGGGGGCCAGACACCGTATCAGTTTTGCTTGTGCTATCCACTCCTGTTCAAAGGAAAAATGATTAAAAGACAAATCCAAGATGTGCGAACGAACGGTATGTCCGGAAACAGGGCTACTTACTTGAGTATCCGGGCGATTGCAGCTTAAGCCGGCGTCCTTGGTTAATTCCGGACACACCTCTTGTGATCCGAAGAACAATTTGTACATCTCCACAGGTGTCATACCCATGAAGTGTTGAAGAGCTCGTGGTCCCTCCGGATTGAATTCCCACAGGCGGAGGGGGCGACGTTTGCAGGGCAGAAGACGTCGAATCAGCATAACCTGCATCACTACGACCAGATTGATCTCCCTCTCTTGGAGGTCTCAAATCCGGCCCTGCAATAGGGGTACGTCCTTTGACGGCCCCCAGTTAAGCCCTTGGTTGACCCATGACATCAACCGTTGTGGAGGGCCCGAGCGAAAGATGGGCGGCGGCTTCTGCCTGCTGCCCCTGGGAGCGGTAATATAGAACCACTCCTTTTGCCACAAACCGAGCTCCTCCTTAAAAGAGCCCTCGGGCCATGGAGCTTCGGCCCTCTTGCTTACAACCGCCCCGCCGCACTCTGCTTGACGTCCCTCGATCATTTTTGGCTCCACGTTGAAGGTTTTGAGCCACAAACCAAAGTGAGGGGAAGTGTGGAGGAAGGCCTCGCAGACGACGATAAAGGATGAGATATGGAGGATGGACTCCGGAGCCAGGTTGTGGAATTCCAACCCATAGTAGAACATGAGCCCATTCACAAAGGGATCCATCAGGAAGCCTAAACCCCGACGGAGGTGAGCCACGAACACGACGCTCTCGCTCGGCTCGGGAGTGGGAATGACTTGCCCTTGGGCAGGCAACCTATACGAAATATCGTAGGTTAAGTACCTGGCTTCTCTCAGCTTTAGCATGTCCTCTTCTGTGACGGAGGAGGGCATCCACCGGCCCTGTAGGTCAGAGCCGGACATTGTCGAAGGTCCGAAGCGCTCGAATCTAGAGCCCTGAGTGCTGGAACTTGGGGCGAGGGGTAGATTCGATTGAGGATTGAAGAAAAGAAACGGGCCTTGGTCTCATTATAAAGAGGGAGAATACCAAGAGCCATCCCCGTAACCGTTTGGAACTCGCCTTCGATGGAGGGGGCGTGGCAACGGGCGCGGTTGGGTTACCCATGTCCGTATTGATGGGAATCCCGGAATGAGGGGAACACGATCTCTGCTTCAACAAGACGTGCCAAGGAAACCGCTTCGCTAAACGCGCTGAGGTGGTATAATAAAAACGATTCAAGTAAAGGCTTGGTAGTGGTGTGACGTCACGCCACAAAATACGTCAGTAGATTGAACTTGTGCAAATATTATTCTCTCTACGGTGGTATGTGGAATTTATTTTACAGAGCCGGACACTATCCTGGTGTTCACAATCTTCTATGAATTATTCGGAGGAGGAACCCGCCTTGCAATGCCAAAGACAATATGCGCGCCGGACTCGTCGCCATTGAAGCCTGGTTCAGGGGCTACTGAGGGAGTCCTGGACTAGGGGGTGTCCGGATAGCCGAACTATCATCATCGGCCGGACTCCAAGACTATGAAGATACAAGATTGAAGACTTCGTCCCGTGTCCGGATGGGACTTTCCTTGGCGTGGAAGGCAAGCTTGGCAATACGGATATGTAGATCTCCTACCATTGTAACCGACTCTGTGTAACCCTAGCCCTCTCCGGTGCCTATATAAACCGGAGGGTTTTAGTCCATGGGACGAACAACAATCATACCATAGGCTAGCTTCTAGGGTTTAGCCTCCTTGATCTCGTGGTAGATCCACTCTTGTACTACCCATATCATCAATATCAATCAAGCAGGAGTAGGGTTTTACCTCCATCGAGAGGGCTCGAACCTGGGTAAAAACATCGTGTCCCTTGTCTCCTGTTACCATCCGCCTAGACGCACAGTTCGGGACCCCCTACCCGAGATCCGATGGTTTGGACACCAACAGGAAGTAATAAAGAAAGAGAGGTTTTTCACATATAAATATACTATCTTGGATATCTTTTATGTTTGTGAGCACTCATTAAAATATGACATGCTAAAAAGTTGATGTTGGACAAGGAAGACAACGTAGTGGGTTATGTTTTCTTATATCCGAAATAAATCATATTGTCATGGATCATCCAACATGTTGAGCTTGCCTTTCCCCCTCATGCTAGACAAATTCTTTGCACCAAGTAGAGACACTACTTGTGCTTCCAAACATCCTAAACCCAGTTTTTCCATGAGAGTCCACCATATCTACCTATGGATTGAGTAAGATCCTTCAAGTAAGTTGTCATTGTTGCAAGCAATAAAAATTGCTCTCTAAATATGTATGATCTATTAGTGTGGAGAAAATAAGCTTTATACGAGTTTGTGATATGGAAGAAATAATAGCGACGAACTGCATAATAAAGGTCCCTATCACAAGTGGCAATATAAAGTGACATTCTTTTGCATTAAGATTTTGTGCATCCAACCATAAAAGCACATGAAAAACTCTGCTTCCCTCTGCGAAGGGCCTATCTTTTATTTGTGTCTTCTACCTTATACAAGAGTCATTGTGATCTTCACCTTTGCTTTTTACACTTTATCCTTTGGCAAGAACTATGTGTTGGAAAGATCCTGATATATATACCCAATTGGATGTAGGTTTTCATAAAGCATTATTGTTGACATTACCCTTGTGGTAAAAGGTTGGGAGGCAAAACTATAAGCCCCTATCTTTCTCTGTGTCCGGTTAAAACTTCATACCCATAAGTATTGCGTGAGTGTTAACAATTGTGAAAGACTAAATGATAGTTGAGTATGTGGACTTGCTGAAAACCTCTTATATTGACTCTTTCCGATATTATGTTAAATTGCAATTGCTTCAATGACTGAGATTATAGTTTGCTAATTTTTAATGAAGTTTCTGATTCATTCTTTACATTGTGAATAGAAATTATATGACAACATATATATTGATGTTCTAAGAATGATCATGTTGCTCTCATGTCCATATTTTATTTTCTCGACACCTCTATCTCTAAACATGTGGATATATTTTTCGATTTCGGCTTCCGCTTGAGGACAAGCGAGGTCTAAGCTTGGGGGAGTTGATACGTCCATTTTGCATCATGCTTTTCTATCGATATTTATTGCAATATGGGTCGTTACTACACATTATGTCACAATACTTATGCCTTTTCTTTCTTATTTTACAAGGTTTACATGAAGAGGGAGAATGCCGGCATCTAGAATTCTGGGCTGGAAAAGGAGCAAATATTAGAGACCTATTTTGCACAACTCCAAAAGTCCTGAAACTCCACGAAAGTCAGTTTTGGAATATATTAAAAATATTGGGCGAAGAAAGCACCAGAGGGGGGCCACATGAAGGAAACATGCCCTAGGGGCAATAATAAAGTTACTATTTATTTCCTTATTTCATGATAAATGTTTATTATTCATGCTAGAATTGTATTAACCGGAAACTTAGTACATGTGTGAATACATAGACGAACATAGTGTCACTAGTATGCCTCTACTTGACTAGCTTGTTGAATCAAAGATGGTTAAGTTTCCTAGCCATAGATATGAGTTGTCATTTGATTAACGGGATCACATTATTAGGAGAATGATGTGATTGACTTGACCCATTGCGTTAGCTTAGCACTTGATCGTTTAGTATGTTGCTATTGCCTTCTTCATGACTTATACATGTTCCTACGACTATGAGATTATGCAACTCCCATTTACCGGAGGAACGCTTTGTGTGTTGCCAAACGTCACAACGTAACTGGGTGATTATAAAGGAGCTCTACAGGTGTCTCCGAAGGTACTTGTTGAGTTGGCGTATTTCGAGATTAGGATTTGTCACTCCGATTGTCGGAGAGGTATCTCTGGGCCCTCTCGGTAATGCATATCACTATAAGCCTTGCAAGCAATGTGACTAATGAGTTAGTTGCGGGATGATGCATTACATAACAAGTAAAGAGACTTGCCGGTAACGAGATTGAACTAGGTATTGAGATAGCGACGATCGAATCTCGGGCAAGTAACATACCGATGACAAAAGGAACAACGTATGTTGTTATGCGGTTTGACCGATAAAGATCTTCATATAATATGTAGGAGCCAATATGAGCATCCAGGTTCCACTATTGGTTATTGACCGGAAACGTGTCTCGGTCATGTCTACATAGTTCTCGAACACGTAGGGTCCGCACGCTTAAAGTTAGATGACATTTATATTATGAGTTTATGTGTTTTGATGTACCGAAGATAGTTCGGAGTCCCGGATGTGATCACGGACATGACGAGGAGTCTCAAAATGGTCGAGACATGAAGATTCATATATTGGATGACTATACTCGGACACCGGAATGGTTCCGGGGGTTATCAGATGTATACCGGAGTACCGGTGGTTTACCAGAACCCCCCGGGGGGTTAATGGGCCTCATGGGCCCAAAGTTGAGCTGAGGAGGGGCGGCCAGGGCAGGCCACGCGCCCCCTCCCCCTCTAGTCCGAATAGGACAAGGAGGGGGGTGGCACCCCCCTTTCCTTTCTCTCCTCTCTTCCTTCCTTCCCCCTCTCCTACTTGGACAAGGAAAGGAGGGAGTCCTACTCCCGGTGGGAGTAGGACTCCTCCCTGGCGTGCCTCCTCCTGGCCGGCCGCTCCCTCCCCCTTGCTGCTTTATATACGGGGGCAGGGGGCACCTCTAGACACAACAATTGATCCTTGAGATCTATTAGCCGTGTGCGGTGCCCCCCTCCACCATAATCCACCTTGATAATATCGTACCGGTGCTTAGGCGAAGCCCTGCGTCGGTAGAACATCATAATCGTCACCACGCCGTCGTGCCCGGTCCACGGTTAATGGCAGGTCCAAACTCCCCCTCACGGCCAAAGAATCTACCACCACTCTAACAGCGGATGGCACCTTCCAGCCAAACCTCGAGACGACGCCCAAGTTCCTGGACACCGTTAAAGGAGTCCGAACTACTACATAGCGGGATAGCCCGCTTCGCCCAAAGAATAATTAAAAACACTCCGGAAAAAAGACAATACAAGCCACATATTGCGGCTCAACCGCCCTGCGGTGCAAACCAATTTCTTGCATTTTCTTTGCAGGCTCACCTGTACATAGGCCAGGATGGATGGCGCGGAAACAGTTCGAGCGCATAAGGGAATCTCTAGATATTCCCATCTATGATCATCCGACAACACCCCGGGTCCGAGCACAATTTCCTCCCACCTAGTATCAACAGGTTCTGCAATCATATTTCCTTTTATCACATCATCTGTACTCATATGCATTGACGTATTACTCAAATACAACATGTGGATTTATGTGATGCTCACCTACAGCTATTTCTTATTTAAAACTCTTTTGTTAAAAGGCGGCTGCTTATCGCAATATGCCTCAATATGCCAGGGGCTTCATCACGCCCATACTACGGCAAAAAAGTCCGAACACCTTCATGGTAGTTCGGCAGCCCGAACTTATAGCATTATAGGCATCAGCTCTGAATCATGTCTTGGGTAAATAGTTGGGTTTGCCCGGCTCCTATGTTTTGGTACCTTACGTTCCGCTATATCGGCTAAGGTAGCACTAGGAGAACTATTGCGATTGTGTCCCGGTTCTTCCGGACAAGCACCTCAGTAGAGAAAGCCGAAAACTGACTGTCATGATGTAGCGAGAGCTGGTCAGCTGTTCGAGAGGTTCTAAAAATCTTTAAGGATTTCTTCCGCATAATGCTATAACCAATGCAGCGTGCGGCGGATCGGCCTTTTCCGATCAGGCGCTTATAGAGCCCCTCGCGCGGTCTTCCGAACACCAGGGGCTGCGCCTACCTTCCTCGAAAAAAACTCCTATGGCTAAGTGAGAGCAATAAAGCCCTATAGTCTGATTGCCTGGTTCGTTGTGCTGAACACCTCCTTTAGGGACCCAAAACTAGGGTAAAGAGTTCTCAGGTTTATCCCGAACACCCCGTACTCACTACATGGGGACAGAAGCCGACGATTGGCCGACTCTCAGGATTATTATATACAAACGACCACACAGGATGAAAAAATTTCATACGACACGCAATAAATAATGACCTTGTTAAAATATTACAAAGGAAAAACATGACCGTATTTACGGAAATATAATGTCCTTGGTGCACTGCTCCGACGCAAGGCGGGCCCCTTTCAAGACACCTTCATAATACAGTTCGGGCTTGCGGTGCTCTTTCTCCTCTAGCGGTCCTTCGGTCATTAGCTTTTCTGCATCCATCTTCCCCCAATGCACCTTTGCGCGGGCGAAGGCCATCTGCGCACCTTCTATGCAGACTGACTGCTTGATGACTTCGAGTCGAGGGTAGGCACTCACAATCCGCTTCACGAGCCTGAAGTAACTGCTTGGAATCGGCTCGGCAGGCCACAACCGGATAATCAAATCCTTCATGGCTGGCTCGGCCGCTTTATGCAGTTCGACCAGCTGCTTCAGCTGATCGGAAAACGGCACCGGATAATTCGACGCCAGATACTGCATCCAAAAAAGCTTATCCGCAGTATTCCTCTCTTCAGCTCGGTAGAATTGGGCGGCGTCAGATATGCTGCATGGCAGCTTTGCAAATACCCCTGGAGAAAGCAGAATTTAAACTCTCAACTTTATTTTCTCCTTTCAAAATACTCGCTTTGTACAGAAAAGGCCTTACCAGCCACAATCTTCCTCGCCTCCTGGATTTCCTTCAGGGCACCTAGGACTCCCCCCCCCGGGTATCACTTGTGGCTTGCGAGCCTGGGAGAGTTCAAATTCTTTCTCTGCTAAACTCTGCTCCAAGGACTCACATTTTTCCACGGCCTCCTGAAGCTCCCGCTCAGCTTCAATAACTCTGGCCTTGTGCTTCTCACGGAGGACCTGCTCTGCGACTGCTTTCTTCTCGACTTCGGCCACAACCTTCTTCATGGCCTCAATTTCGGCCGCCGCCCCTCGAGCACATTATCAAAATATTTTAATAATGTACACTTATTCATTTGTGCTACATAAACAAGGTTTCTACATACCTTGATTATCCTCCAGCTGTCTCTTCACTTGGCCAAGTTCTCCTTCGGCCCGCTCTAGACTATGCCTTAGTCCGGATACTTCCGCGGCATGAGAGGCTGCAGTCGCTACAGATGCCTGCTAATTAAAAGAGTGATAGATGTCATCAAGTGAGTCTCCTGCAAGCATAAGTGTGATCCTCTGTTCGGCTCTGTCTTTCACCGAACAGTGTATCAGGGGCTGCTATTTATACCATAACACTCTCCCAAAAACTCATAAAACATACCTCAAAGCCTCTTATGAGGCTGATACATGATTCATTCAGTCCACTCTCAGCGGACTGAATCTTCTCAATCACCGCACCCATGAGGGCACGGTGTTCATCAACGATGGAGGCACCCTTCAGCGCCGCCGCTAAAATATCCGGCACCTTTGGTTGGACAGAGATGGTAGGTGGAGCGGGCATAATTCCTCCAGGTGGCGGAGGCCGTCTATCTGACTCGGGGACCTTATGAGTCTCAAGAATCGTGTCCGGCCGGGGTCTGGAGATGACCCCCGCCGTCGACGCCCACGGGAGCTTTCTCTCCCGTGTGCCCGGCCCCCGAAGTATGGCCTCCTGGCGCCACCTTTGCGACCTTTGCCCCTCCTCTGTGGCCTGGGTCCTTCTGGGACGAAACCTCTGTTTCGTTCCTACGTTTGGAGGAGGAGGCCTTTGGGGGTGTTCTGCTCTCCATAGCGTCCGAACCCAGCAGATCTTTTGACGAGGATTGTTCGGCGCGGGGCTTCATCGCACTGAAAAAAGCACGGCTCAGATTAGAATGTGATGCCATGATGAGTCCGGACGCAGGAGTGTGTTCGGATTTTATACTCACGAGTTCACCAGGGGCTCGGCCCTGGGATCCCACTCCGGGTTGCTGTTGGCGGCTCCGGTGGACTCCTCTTGTAGAGGAGTTTTTCCCCTCTTTGGGGGCTCGGCATCCAAGGATGTGGAGGCCGTCCTTTTATTTCTTCCCCCCACATGGGATTCATCTCCTTCCTCCTTCTCATCCTCTTCAGAGGAAGAATGGGCATTGGAATCTTCAGATCTTGCGTTCGAAGCACCACGACGACGGAGACCGCCCCTGGTCTTCTTGGCCTCATTTCCGGCCTTCTTCTTCGGTGCCTTGTAAGCCGTCAGGACCAGCATCTTCGTCAGAAGCAGGCTCGCTGGTTCTTCTGGTGGCGGGGCTGGACAGTAGATCCGCCCCGCCTTCTTTGCCCAGCCCTAGGAAATTTGGAGGAAACACTTCAGGCATTTTCTTAAAGAATATGCGAATGAAACACACGAACTGTCAACAAGTGAGCACTTACTGAACTAGTCGGGCGGGACAGTTGGTACCCGCGGTCCTTGGCAGAGTCCGACCATGGTTTTCCGGACTTGAAAAGCACCTTCCAGATGTCTTTATGTGAAGAGCCAAAGAGCTCTGACAAGGTCTGGTGCTTGGCCGGGTCAAACTCCCATAGATTGCAAGCCCGGTGTTGACAAGGTAGAATCCGACGAACTAACATCACCTGGACTACATTGACGAGCTTGATGCTCTTGTCTTCCATGTCTTGGATGCACGTCTAGAGCTCTGATAGCTCGTCAGACGAAGCCCAGTTCAGGCCCTTCTTGTGCCAGGACGTAAGTCGCAGGGGGGCACCGGGTCTGAACTCTGGAGCGACGGTCCATTCCTTGCCACGCGGCTCGGTGATGTAGAACCACTGCTGCTGCCACTCCTTGACAGAATCATTGAAAGCCCATGTTGGCCATGTAACATTGCGAATCTTGCTCACCATGGCGCCTCCGCATTCGGCATGCTTGCCGCTCGCTACCTTGGGCTTCACGTTGAAATCCTTCAGCCATAAGCCAAAGTGCGGCGGGACGCGGAGAAAGGCCTCGCACACGACGATGAATGTCGAGATATCGAGGAAAGAATTGGGAGATAGATCATGGAACTCAATCCCATAATAGTACATGATGCCGCAAACAAATGGGTGGAGGGAAACCATAGCCCACGGACAAAATGAGGGAGGAATACCACCCTCTCGTCGGGTTCCGGAGTGGGGATGATCTGTCCTGCTGTTGGGAGGCGGTGGCTCATTCTCTTGGCCAGATACCCGGCCCCTCGAGGCTTTTTGATATCCTTCTCCCGGACGGTAGAGGCCATCCACTTGCCTCCTGCTCCAGATCCGTACATCTTTGGGAAGCCTTTTTGGGCGGAGAAGAGGAGCGCTTGGGCACTAGGGCTCGAGCGGAAAGGAATGGATGAGTGGAGAAGGGCATGGGTGAAAAGGGAAGTTCTTATCCCCTTATAAAGGCAGCAAAAATCCTGCGCCTCCCCACTTTCCCGTTAAAATTGCTTATTCCCCAAATGCCACGTTTGATGGCACAGCTGGGTTACCCACGTCTGTATTGATGAGGATACCGTGATAAGGGGATACGATCTTTGCTTCGATAAGACATGCTGATAAAACCGCTTCGTGATAAGTGCGGTGGCTGGATGTGAAAAACGGTTCAAATAATGACCGGACCGTGGCATGATGTCATCAACAGATTAGATTTGTGGAATATTATACTCTCTACGATGGAATGTGGAATTTATTTTGCAGAGCCGGACACGATCCTTGTGTTCTAAATCTTTTACGGAGTATTCGGAGAAGGAATCCGCCTTGCAATTTCGAAGACAATTTGCACGCCGGACTCATCGTCATTGAAGCCTGGTTTAGGGGCTACTAATGGAGTCCTGGATTAAGGGGTCCTCGGACAACCGGACTATATACTTTGGCCGGACTGTTGGACTATGAAGATACAAGATTGAAGACTTCGTCCCGTGTCCGGATGGGTCTCCCCTTTGCGTGGAAGGAAAGCTTGGATATTCAGATATGTAGATTTCCTTCTCTGTAACTGACTTTGTGTAACCCTAGCCCCCTCCGATGTCTATATAAACTGGAGGGTTTAGTCCGTAGGACAACAACAATCATAATCATAGGCTAGCTTCTAGGGTTTAGCCTCTATGGTCTCATGGTAGATCAACTCTTGTAATACTCATATCATCAAGATCAATCAAGCAGGAAGTAGGGTATTACCTCCATCGAGAGGGCCCAAACCTGGGTAAAACATCATGTCCCCTGCCTCCTGTTAGCATTAGCCTTAGACGCACAGTTCGGGACCCCCTACCCGAGATCCGCCGGTTTTGACACCGACAGGGAGCTCTGTAGCATTTTCTAAAAATATATGTAGATGACATATTGTTGATTGGAAATGATATAGAAATTCTGGATAGCATAAAAGGATACTTGAATAAGAGTTTTTCAAAGAAAGACCTTGGTGAAGTTGCTTACACATTGATCATCAATATCTATAGAGATAGATCAAGACGCTTGATGAGATTTTTCAATGAATACATACCTTGATAAGATTTTGAAGTAGTTCAAAATAGAACAGTCAAAGAAGGAGTTCTTGCCTGTGTTGCAAGGTGTGAAGTTGAGTAAGACTCAAAACCCAACTATGGCAGAAAATAGAAAGAGAATGAAAAGTCATTCCCTATGCCTCAGTCATACGTTCTATAAAGTATGTTATGCTGTGTACCAGACCTATTGTATACCTTGCTCTGATTTTGGCAAGGGAGTACAATTTTGATCTAAGAGTAGATCACTGGACAGCGGTCAAGAATATCCTTAGTGAGGACTAAGGAAATATTTCTCGATTATGGAGGTGATAAAAGAGCCCGTCGTAAAGAGTTACATCGATGCAAGCTTTTACACCGATCCAGATGACTCTAAGTCTCAATCTGGATACATATTGAAAGTGGGAGCAATTATCTAGAGTAGCTTCGTGCAGAGCATTGTAAACATAGAATATTTGCAAAATACATACGGCTCTGAATGTGACAGACCTGTTGACTAAACTTCTCTCACGAGCAAAACATTATCATACCTTAGTACTCTTTGGGTGTTAATCACATAGCGATGTGAACTAGATTATTGACTCTAGTAAACCCTTTGGGTTTTGGTCACATGACGATGTGAACTATGGGTGTTAATCATATACAGATATGAACATTCGTGTTAAATCACATGATGATGTGAACTAGATTATTGACTCTAGTGCAAGTGGGAGACTGAAGGAAATATGCCCTAAAGGCAATAAAAAAGTTATTATTTATTTCCTTATTTCATGATAAATGTTTATTATTCATGCTAGAATTGTATTAACCGGAAACTTAGTACATGTGTGAATACATAGACAAACATAGTGTCACTAGTATGCCTCTACTTGACTAGTTCGTTGAATCAAAGATGGTTAAGTTTCCTAGCCATAGACATGAGTTGTCATTTGATTAACGGGATCACATCATTAGGAGAATGATGTGATTGACTTGACCCATTCCGTTAGCTTAGCACTTGATCGTTTAGTATGTTGCTATTGCTTTCTTCATGACTTATACATGTTCCTATGACTATGAGATTATGCAACTCCTGTTTACCGGAGGAACACTTTGTGTGCTACCAAACGTCACAACGTAACTGGGTGATTACAAAGGTGCTCTACAGGTGTCTCCGAAGGTACTTGTTGAGTTGGCGTATTTCGAGATTAGGATTTGTCACTCCGATTGTCGGAGAGGTATCTCTAGGCCCTCTCGGTAATGCACATCACTATAAACCTTGCAAGCAATGTGACTAATGAGTTAGTTGCGGGATGATGCATTACATAATGAGTAAACAGACTTTTCCGGTAACGAGATTGAACTAGGTATTGAGATACCGACGATCGAATCTCGGGCAAGTAACATACCGATGACAAAAGGAACAACGTATGTTGTTATGCGGTTTGACCGATAAAGATCTTCGTAGAATATGTAGGAGCCAATATGAGCATCCAGGTTCCTCTATTGGTTATTGACCGGAAACGTGTCTCTGTCATGTCTACATAGTTCTTGAACCCATAGGGTCCGCACGCTTAAAGTTCGATGACAGTTACATTATGAGTTTATGTGTTTTGATGTACCGAAGATAGTTCGGAGTCCCGGATGTGATCACGGACATGACGAGGAGTCTTGAAATGGTCGATACTTGAAGATTGATATATTGGACAACTATATTCGGACACCGGAATGGTTCCGGGGGTTATCGGATGTATACCGGAGTACCGGGTGTTTACCGGAACCCCTGGGGGGGGGGGGGGTTAATGGCCTCATGGGCCCAAAGTGGAGCATAGGAGGGGCGGCCAGGGCAGGCCGCGCCCCCCTTTCCCTCTAGTCCGAATAGGACAAGGAGGGGGGTGGCGCCCTCCTTTCCTTCCTCTCCACTCTCCCTTCCTTCCCCCTCTCCTACTTGGACAAGGAAAGGAGGGAGTCCTACTCCCGGTGGGAGTAGGACTCCTCCCTGGCGCGCCTCCTCCTGGCCGGCCGCCCCCTCCCGCTTGCTCCTTTATATACGGGGACAGGGGGGCACCTCTAGACACAACAATTGATCCTTGAGATCTATTAGCCATGTGCGGTGCCGCCCTCCACCATAATCCACCTCGATAATATCGTAGCGGTGCTTAGGCGAAGCCCTGCGTTGGTAGAACATCATCATCGTCACCACACCGTCGTGCTGACGGAACACTCCCTCAAAGCTCGGCTTTCGAGGGACGTCATCGAGCTGAACGTGTGCTGAACTTGGAGGTGTCGTGCGTTCGGTACTTGATCGGTCGGATCGTGAAGACGTACGACTACATCAACCGCGTTGTGCTAACGCTTCCGCTTTCGATCTATGAGCGTACGTGGACACACTCTCCCCTCTCATTGTTATGCATCACCATGATCTTGCGTGCGCGTAGGAAGTTTTTTGAAATTACTATGTTCCCCAACACCACCCACTGTCCACGAGGGTGGAGGGCGCGCCCTACCACCTGGGCGCGCCCCCTGCCTCATGGGCCACCTGGCAGCCCCCCGATGCCCATCTTCTGGTATATGGTGTCTTTTGTCCTGCAAAAAATCATAAGGAAGCTTTCGGGACGAAGCGCCAACGTTTGGAGGCGGAACTAATCTAGGGCTCGGCGGAGCTGTTCTGCCAGGGAAACATCCCTCCGGGAGGGGAAATCGTCGCCATCGTCATCACCATCGATCCTCTCATCGAGAGGGGGTCAATCTCCATCAACATCTTCACCAGCACCATCTCCTCTCAAACCCTAGTTCATCTCTTGTATTCGATCTTTGTCTCAAAACCTCAGATTGGTACCTGCGGGTTGCCAGTAGTGTTGATTACTCCTTGTAGTTGATGCTAGTTGGTTTATTCGGTGGAAGATCATATGTTCAGATCCTTTATGCATATTAATACCCCTCTGATTATGAACATGAATATGATTTGTGAGTAGTTACGTTTGTTCCCGAGGACATGGGAGAAGTCTTGTTATAAGTAGTCATGTGAATTTCGTATTCGTTCGATATTTTGATGAGATGTATGTTATCTCTCCTCTAGTGATGTTATGTGAACGTCGACTACATGACACTTCACCATTATTTGGGCCTAGGGGAAGGCATTGGGAAGTAATAAGTAGATGATGGGTTGCTAGAGTAACAGAAGCTGAAACCCTAGTTTATGCGTTGTTTCGTAAGGGGATGATTTGGATCCATATGGTTCATGTTATGGTTAGGTTTACCTTAATTCTTCTTTCGTAGTTGTAGATGCTTGCGAGAGGGGTTAATCATAAGTGGGATGCTTGTACAAGGAAGGGTAGTACCCAAGCACCAGTCCACCCACATATCAAATGATTAAAGTAACGAACGGGAATCATATGAGGATGATGAAAACTAGCTTGACGATAATTCCCATGTGTCCTCGGGAGCGCTTTGCTTTATATAAGAGTTTGTCCAGGCTTGTCCTTTGCTACAAAAAGGATTGGGCCACCTTGCTGTACCTTGTTTACTTTTGTTACTTGTTACCCGTTACAAATTACCTTATCACAAAACTACCTGTTACCGATAATTTCAGTGCTTGCAGAGAATACACCTTACTGAATACAGCTTGTCATTTCCTTCTGCTCCTCATTGGGTTCGACACACTTACTTATCAAAAGGACTATGATAGATCCCCTATAATTGTGGGTCATCAAGTGGCAACCATACAAATGTGTGTCTTGTCCCTATTCCGTCACTGGGATATAGAGCACACAAGATTGAACCCACTACTATGCACCACTCCATCTGAAGATCTACCAATCAATCTTGTCTAGAGAAGATAAATATATCAGAAATCATACATAGCTAATTAATTATACAACAAAGAAACCACAAAAGATTCAATATGAATCAACGAACAAACTGACCATAAACTCACAATTCATCATGGCCCAACAAACATATCGCAAAACTACATCCGTTTGATACCAATCACACGAGGAAGAAGGAGAACATGGTATTGAAGATCGAGAGGGAGAGAGAGAGAGAGAGAGAGAGAGAGAGAGAGTGAGAGAGAGAGAGCCATCAAGCTACTACTATGGGCCCGTAGGTCCTAAAGGAACTACTCACACATGGTCATGGAAGCAGCAAGGTTGATGAAGAGCCTCCCAGCAATGGCTTCCCACTTGTAGGATCGAAAGTATGTCTAGAGGGTGGGGTCTGATTAGACTACTTGACCAAATACAAACTTACTCTTTCCCCAATTTTAGTTGTAGGCAAGTTTTATTAATACTATGAAGTCAAATACACCCTACACATGCAAGTCTAAGAATTGAGCAGTGGAAAGTGAAGACTTTGCATATGAAAGTAAAGGAGCGATCAGAGAAATCAAACGCAATGAAGACAGGATGATTCTGGTGTGGTTCCTCCGATAGGTGGTTCCATCGTACATCCACGTTGATGGAGACTTCAACCCACGGAGGGTAATAGTTGCACGAGTCCACGAAGGGCTCCACCCACGAACGTTCCACGAAGAAGCAACCTTGTCTATTCCATCTTGGCTTATGTCCATGAAGGACTAGCCTCACTCAGGTATATCTTCACGAAGTAGGCGATCTCATTGCCCTTACAAACTCCTTGGTTCAACTCCACAATCTCTTGGATGCTCCCAAGTGACACCTAACCAATCTGGGAGACACCACTCTCCAAATGATAATATATGGTGTTTTTGATGATGAACTCCTTGCTCTTGTGCTTCAAATGATAGTCTCCCAAACATTCAATCAGTCTCTCACAGATTTGGCTTTGGTGGAAGAGGGGATTGAATGGAAAGCAACTTGGAACAGGCTAGAAATCAAAGTTCAAATGGTAAGATTGGAATCTCTTGATCTCAACACATGAGTAGGTGGTTCTCTCTCAGAAAAATTAGTAGTGAACCTGGTGGTTCGTTCTGATGGCTCTCTTAGAGAGTAGGTGGGGTGGAGGGGTATATATAGCCTACACCCGAAGATCCAACTCTTATAGCCTTTGACCCAACTCGGTGACACCAAAATGAATTCTCAGTGAGACCGACTATTGCAAAAGATTTGAATGTTGGAGGTTTCGGTGAGACCGAACAAAACATCTTGGTGAGACTGATGTGCAATGGCTAGGGCAGGACCCCGTTTTGGAATTTTCGATCGGTTCATCTCGGTGATTCCAAAATGAAGCGAGTTCATTATAGAAACTTGGTCGGGCCATCTCGGTGAGACCGAGATCCACATCGACTGTACTGAAAAGTTAGGATTTGGCATGTGGCAATGGATTGGTTCATCTCGGTGGGTCCAGATGGGAAGATTTCGGTGGGACCAAGATGGACATTTAGGGTTTTGGACAGATGTGATGTGGAGAAGTGTTTGATGATTTTGGAGCAATACCAGTAAGCACTTGACCAGTTGAGTCCTGATCAAAACCTCATCCCTTTTAATAGTATGGGGTTTCCTACGGACTCAATGTGATCTTGGATCACTTTACCAAAAATGTAGTCTTGGAGCTTTGCCAATTCTTGTGCTTAGCATTTTCAGGGGTCCACAATCAGTAGTCCTTGCCATGCCAATCCTTGATCTTCTCTGAAAACTATTATCAATGAGAATTAGATCAATGACCTATAAATTGTTATTAATTACCAAAATCACATGGGGATTAGTTGCACTTTCAATCTCCCCTTGTTTGGTATTTGATGACAACATATAGATCAAAGCTTCAAAAAATGATATAATCAAAGGAATACATCGTCGCTTTGAGAAGTATGTGACAAGTAAGAGCTCCCCCTAAATTTGTGCATTATTAGAAATTTGTGTTTGAATGCAAATGCACAATTGATTAGAATCATGGGTTACTCTTCCATGTCACATACATCGTCCAGTGCTGCCGCCAACAGGGATAAGGTAATGGAGGCGATAGGTTTCCCCTCTACACATTGATGCCTCTATGTACTCTGTTTCATGAAGTACTGGTGTTTTATCCAAACTTTAAGGCAGTTGTTAATCCTCATGTATATCAGATGGAAGACTGGCGTTTTTTATTTTAGTACGTAGATTATATGATCTCACTTAAATCCTTCCAGATGTGAAAAATAGCTAGACTCTGAAAGCTTGATTCAAAAGTAACTGAAGAGGTGGTCATTTCATTTGTTTCTCCTTGCAGATTTCCTTATTTCCATAAAATAAAGGTTTAGTACACTTCAAGAATTACTAGATGACATCCCTACCATAAATATTTGCTCTGAAGATGTTTGAAGCAACCACGATGATATACATCAGTAGTATATTAATTAATGCACATGACTCATTGTCATGCTAGTGGCTCTAATAAAACCTAATAAGAATGCTAATCAGGCTCAAGGTACATGTTTTCCAGCAAGTAGACTAAATATGCTGGCAAGTAGACATAAAAGGACTAGAAGGGGCGATTAAGTTCAACAATAGTTGCATCTACTTGTGCTGCCAAGAACGAAACAGAGCAACCCAAAAATGTCCTATCCAGCACCACAGCTGTATGACTCATGGTTATGTACACATTTAGTATTTATGTTATGCATATTTTGTCTAGCACGCTCTGCTCTCAACCATATCCCATATAATAGCATGTTTGATTTAGAATTGTGGTGCCATGCACTGTGTAAAAAAAACTATTTTGATCTTTTTTCAGCCTAGCTATATCATTCTGGCTATTTCTCCAACCAATCAGGACCTTACGACTTTGGATGCTATCAAGATTTCACGAGAAGTTAACCCAAAAGGTATGATTTTGTTGCAGGCGGTTTGGTGAACTGCATTTCGGGTAATGTGGATAATGTCATTGTGTTCCCGATCACTAGTGTCTTAAAAAGCTTATTATGTTGGGTTCTTTACTTTTAATATGCCACAAAGATTCAAACAATGTTATCTTCACCTTATTTATTAGACCAATAGCAGACATAAAGATAAACCGCTGAGACATATGCTTTTAGTTTATCTTTGTGGATATCAGCCATATTATGTTGGCAATCACTATTTGTTTGATATGTTTGATTTTTTGTATGAACCTATTGTGGGCTAACTCTGTTGAAGAAAAGGGAAGCTCACATATAGTAATTTCATCTAATTTCATGTACCATTGCTACAATTTTACTCGTTTTTTAGTTTGGACTTCACTTTTTCTTGATTCAGGTGAAAGAATGTTTGGTGTGCTCACAAAAACAATTTAATGGAAAAGGGTACTGATGTTCTTGATGTAAGTTTTGACCAGTTAACTGTCACGACCGGTTTTCCGGGTATTAATTTCCAGAAAAATGGCCGTTGTGCTCACCAGCCCCAGGATTACTGTTAGCTGATGAGGCACCATCTTGATACAGAAATTCCAAGCAAAATACAACATGTGTAGTACAAGACCATTCTGGCCTATGAGTACAACCAGTGATTTCTAGTGGTTGATGGTTGCAGCGGTTTGTGGGTCATCAGTGTCTATGGGACTCCATGTCCCAACAGGAATAGCTGACCAGGTTAACTCCTATCTTCGCGAAGCTGCTATCGCTGTTGCTTAGGTTCCGGGGCTGTCATCGGAACGCTCCTCTCCATGCAAGAAATCTGGCCAAGACAATAGCCAGGGACAAGCCAGTGAGTACTTTGAATGTGCTTGCAAACATTATGAACATGGGAATAATATAACAAACAATAATCAGGCTCTGAATATTACCCTATGATCATAACGTCAGTCATAAAAAAAATCCATGATGCATGCAAGCAGGTTATTTATATACAACATGAATATGCAACAATGGAGTAGAAATAACATGCACCGATCGGGTGTCTGAAACGACACCTCGAAAGGATCATGATATGAAGCATGCCTCAGTCGGGCGTCTATGCGACACCACATAAAGGGCTTGTAAAGTAAATAGCAAGCATGCTACAGACGGGCGTCTGAGCGACACCACATAAAGGGCTTATAAAGTAAACAACAAGCATGCCACAGTCGGGCGTCTCAACGACACCACATAAAGGGCTTATAAGGTAAATAAATAACAAGCGTGCCACAGTCGGGCGTCTGTGCGACACCACATACAGGGCTTATAAGAAAATAATCACAATGAATATCCAGGAGGTAGAACCGTCCCAGGGATACTCAATACTTCAAATAATATAAAGGGGTTAGTCCATAATAATAATAGTCATCATCATCATAAGTCACACGTCGTGATTCCAAGTTCTGATTTAGTAGTTCTCCTCCGAAGACTGACACTAAGACCGACACTTGACCCGACCCAGACTGTAGTCCTTAACCATGGACATGGCTATTCGAATAGATATTAACTCTGCAAAGGATGTACTCTTTACCCACGAGCAACGGATTCCTTTAGTCCATCGGAACTAATTCCATCTACCGTCTTTTAATTGAAAACACACCTGACTTGCACACACCAGCTTAACTTACCGGTGTCTGGAATCACCCACGACACATGTCAAGTAAAACTCTAAGTGGGGAGGCTACAACCTCGCGTAGCATGGGATCAAATTTATGACGCGCGCTCTAAGGGGTGCCCCCCTCTCGGTCCCAACTGGAAACACCCATGCCCCCGGACCAGGTGGCCTGCCTACCGGCTGCAGTCGGTATCTTCCACCGTGGCCTCTCTGTACGGTGTGTGCCAAGAAAGGGGTTGACAACTTACTGAACCGCACCCTACCTGCGGCAGGGCAAGTGGTAGTACGAAACAAGTATGGGGGTTACTGGAACAAGACTCGATCTATGGTCGACTTAGGAGGTTTATGTGTTACCTGCATGATATGTGTAACAAAAACATCTCAACCAACAGAATCACCACCATCATACCTCACTATGCCATACCGGACATAACCGTCCCGACGGAGACCGGCGACAAGCTCACGCCTACCCAAGGCAGAGGCTTTCCCGGATTCTTTTCTGGTATGCATGCAAGGTACATGAGGATGTTTACCATCACAAGCATATTCATTTCCAATAGCAAGGACATTACTAATATGCAATTCAAGCACATGATCGCGTCACCACATAAAACATCGAGTTCTCCGTATTTGGTCCGTGTTATAATCGTGGCAACCAACACACAAAAATATTATGCCAGGGTTCAGAATGCTTGCCTTCAAGTTGTGTAGAGGCAGGGTGTATCCTAAAACTTTTGAAAGTTTTCTTCTTCTCCAAAAGTCCTATTTTGAAAATATTCAAAACACGCATACTTCAAAAACAGTACAAAGAAGTTGTCTGAATTTTTTTTCAAATAAATCTTAAAATAAACTAGACTAAATTTGAGAGAGGTAGGAAAAAGAATCAACTCATTTGGAGTTTTATTTAAAAATATATAGCCAGTCAAAGTTTAGTCAAATTTCTGGTTTTTTTAGAAAAATAAAACAGAAAAAGAAAAACGCTTCGGAAAAATACACGTCGAAGACGTACTCTGGAAATACGCTTCCACTTATCCAGCGTGGACCGCGCGTGGTCACTAATAGTGGGCCCGCCTAGCCCACTGGTTAGGTTTGACTAGTCTCTCCTCCCTCTTCTTCCTCTGCCTGAGCGGAGGCGGGACTCCGGCGATGCTCGCCGGTGAACGGCAACACTGTTCGAGAAACAGAGGTCACCCGCGGGCTCAGGGGGTGGAGGCGGTCCCTCCGGTGATCGTTACGGTCCCTGGGGTGGACGGAGCTGCCGGCGGTGAGCTCCGCAGCGGATGGTGGCCGTCGGGCAGAGTGGGTTTTCGCCTGCGGCGAGTCCTGATCAAAATTGAGTAGGGGGATGGACTCACGAGAGGGAGAGGGAGCTCCTGGTGCAGAGAGTGGGGAGGGGGAGGCCCTGGTGGCGCCGGAGTGATCGAGACAGTGGCGGCGGCTGTGATTGCCGAAGATGAGGAAGACGACCTCTCTGTTCTTCCTACTGCTACGGGCGGATCAGTGAGGGAGTGAGAGAGGTTGCTTGAGGCCCGGACGAGCTCGGGGGGGGGGGGGTCCTATTTATAGCACATCCATGGCAGTTCTGCGGCCGAGGATAAGGTCGCCTGCGAATCGCCGTTCTGTAGCGGTCAAGGCGACGTGGCGGTGATGAGAGCTAGAGGACGTGCTTGTGGATGAGCTCGCGCTGCTCCAGGGGGCAGGTGGCGAGCCGGCGTGGCTCGGGCGGCGCCGACACGGCCGGGGCCTGCGTTCGGCCGTCAGCTAGCCGCCACGGCCGACCTGACGGTGGCGCTGTGGGGTGCCAGGGGTGGTCGGGGTGGCGTTGCGGTGCAGGAGGATACGTGGCGTGCTGGTTGCGGTTGGCCAAGGGCCAGAACGGGTGCGGGGTGAGACGCGGCGGCTCGGTGCATGCGCGTGCAAAACGTGCGCTCTGGGCGCGCCCAGAGCATGCACGCTAGGTGCTCGGCGGAATGCCAGTGCATGCTACAGGGCTTGGGTGAGGCTGGCACTTAGCAGACCTAGGTTAGGAGCAGCTGGGAGTTTAGCGGACATGCTAGATTGTCCAGAGGTGCAAGGTCACAGTGCAAAACAAAAATCATGTCAAAACTTATCATGCCCATAAGGTGTTTGACAAAATGCCAAGGGCACTTAGGCATTTCTTGGAGTGGCCAAATTCTCCAAGCTAGTGTCTCTTTGGATGAGTGAGAGGGTGGTAAAGTTAGTTTGTCAAAAGGAAAAACTTGTTAGTGCAAGTTTTGCAAAACTTCAGTTTTGGACAGAAAGAGAAGGATATGATATCATGTACCAAAAATGCTCCAATGAGTCCAACCTCCTGTACTTAAGGGTTTGGTAGGACGGGCTATAAGTAGGAAACGGGATCACAGCAAAAAGGGCAAGATAAAATATGGTTGCTGTATAAATCACCAAGCTGGACCAGAATGAAAAAGAGGTTGATTCACTCAAAAATTTCAAAGAACATCAATAGGTTTTTGCAAAGGTGAATAACATGCTCCTATTGACCTCCCCTAATTTTGGTGGAAGTTTTAAAGAAATATTTAAATAGGCTATAGTGTAAAATTGCCCACTGGACCAGATTTGAAAAACTTGGTGCAAAACCCCAAATATCCAATGAATGAAATATATTTTTGCATAAAAGTGATTTAGAAACATCACATGACATCTCCAAATTTTGGTGGGATTTTTAAATAAATTTATCAAATGGTTGCAGTGCAAATGGAACCCTAAAACTTATGAAAAAACCAATTTAGAGAAATAAAGCTTAGGGGAAAAATAATTATATAAACAATCCCACTGATACAAGAATTGTTTTTCTTAAGAGGGGAAATAAGTCCAATAATTACTGAAAAGTATTCACTTGGGGTAAAAACTCCATAATAATAAAGAAAAGAATGGTTCTGAAATCAGAAGGAAATCCAGCAATTAAAAGTTTTAGTTTCCTGGCAAAATTTTAATTAATAAAACAAAGTTAAAAAATTTGGGGTGTCACAACACTACCCCCCTTAAAGAAAAATCTCGTCCTCGAGATTTGTTAAGAGTTGTTTGGAAAATTATTACTGTTATTAGCTGAAACCAAACAGTTTACTCATAGCACAAACTTGCGTCGTCGAGGTTGGTTTTTGGCAGCTACGCTCGTGTTAAAAAATGCAACCGCACATCAACATACTCATGCATGGCTACTATTAAAAACAGGGGCGCACAAGCAAACAGCCTGGCGATACAAGATCACACAATTTCAGGGCGTGGACATACTAAGACTCGGTACTACTCGAGCGACTCTAGTCTACCTCGTTAATATCTAATCGGGCTTGCCTCGTGGACGTCGAGGTTTCTCCATGGTTTTCACTGTCAAGATTAGCTGGAGGGGGTTGAGGTACTGCAGGGTTGGGGTAGCGATGATGACCATCTCGGGGATTATTGGCTACAATCCCATTGGAGCGTGTTCCCAAAAGGCGACGAAGCACTTCTGGGGTCATCAAGGTATTTTGGTCAATGACTGGGGTTGTCCTCAAGGACTCGATCGGTTGTCCGAATAGCACGACTGGGTTGTCGGTGTTGGGCTCCTCTTCTCCTCTTGCCGGGGGTCGGCGGATCAGTTCTCCACGAGCTGTGATCAGATCAAGAGTGATCTGATCGAACAGATCCTCTAGTGCACTTACATAGCGCACCAGATGCAACAGAGCAGGATCCGTCTCATGATCTCTGTTGGCAACCTGGGGTGGCCTACCATACCCGCCACGGCTGGGGTAGTAGTAGAACGAGCGGCAGTTACTCTGGGCGACAAGTGCCGGAGTTGAACTACAGCCTCTCGAGCAGCTAGTTGGATGGCTTGTGGCTCAAAGGAACTTGTCCTTCCGGTGAACCTGTAGGGGCGATCTGGCAATAGACCCCTACCATAGACGTGCACGGTGGCCCAGAATTGACGGCTTTCACCACCCATGGGTCCTTGGTACACCACATATTCTGGAGGCTCTTCTAATGCAAAGGCACGGCGGGTGAGGTTCACGAGCACAGTCACAAAACCTCCGAGGTTGTTTGCTGTGGTCTCATTGTGCACGACGGGGCTAGGCATTATAGCTCGGTCTGGAAAAAGAGTTTGTGCTGTGCCGGGTTGAGGCTAGCGTGCCTTTTTTATAGAAAAACGGGACGGAGTCTTCCTTCGCATGCTTGCGAATGGAACAATTTAGGTGTCGGTCACTGGCGCGTGATCGACAGGCTAGGCTGATAGGTTGGGCATCGATTACCAAAAGTGTCGGGGTCACTGTGTGGCTATCTTACGTGAGAAGCTTGGCTGGGGTTAGGTTATGGTCTGGTGGGTTGGTTAACCTAGGTTTATTGACCCGGCTAAGATAGGATTAGCCAATGGTCAGCCTGGCTCTGATACCAAGTTTGTCACGACCGGTTTTCTGGGTATTAATTTCCAGAAAAATGGCCGTTGTGCTCACCAGCCCCAGGATTACTGTTAGCTGATGAGGCACCATCTTGATACAGAAATTCCAAGCAAAATACAAAATGTGTAGTACAAGACTATTCTGGCCTATGAGTACAACCAGTGGTTTCTAGTGGTTGATGGTGGCAGCGGTTTGTGGGTCATCGGTGTCTATGGGACTCCATTTCCCAACAGGAACAGCTGACCAGGTTAACTCCTATCTTCGTGAAGCTGCTATCACCGTTGCTTAGGTTCTGGGGCTGTCATCACAACGCCCCTCTCCATGCAAGAAATCTGGCCAAGACAATAGCCAGGGACAAGCCAGTGAGTACTTTGAATGTGCTCGCAAACATTATGAACACGTGAATAATATAACAAACGATAATCAGGCTCTGAATATTACCCAATGATCATAACGTCAGTCATAAAAAAATGCAAGCAGGTTATTTATATACAACATGAATATGCAACAACGGAGTAGAAATAACATGCACCGATCGGGTGTCTGAAGCGACGCCTCGAAAGGATCATGATATGAAGCATGCCTCAGTCGGGCGTCTGTGCGACAGCACATAAAGGGCTTGTAAAGTAAATAGCAAGCATGCCACAGTCGGGCGTCTGAGCGACACCACATAAAGGGCTTATAAAGTAAATAACAACAAGCATGCCATAGTCGGGCGTCTCAACGACACCACATAAAGGGCTTATAAGGTAAATAAATAACAAGCGTGCCACAGTCGGGCGTCTGTGTGACACCACATACAGGGCTTATAAGAAAATAATCACAATGAATATCCAGGAGGTAGAACCGTCCCAGGGATACTCAATACTTCAAATAATATAAAGGGGTTAGTCCATAATAATAATAGTCATCATCATCATAAGTCACACGTCGTGATTCCAAGATCTGATTTAGTAGTTCTCCTCCGAAGACTGACACTAAGACCGACACTTGACCCGACCCAGACTGTAGTCCTTAACCATGGACATGGCTATTCAAATAGATATTAACTCTGCAAAGGATGTACTCTTTACCCACGAGCAACGGATTCCTTTAGTCCATCGGGACTAATTCCGTCTACCATCTTTTAATTGAAAACACACCTGACTTGCACACACCAGCTTAACTTACCGGTGTCTGGAATCACCCACGACACATGTCAAGTAAAACTCTAAGTGGGGAGGCTACAACCTCGCGTAGCATGGGATCAAATTTATGACGCGCGCTCTAAGGGGTGCCCCCCTCTCGGTCCCAACTAGAAACACCCATGCCCCCGGACCAGGTGGCCTGCCTACCGGCTGCAGTCGGTATCTTCCACCGTGGCCTCTCTGTACGGTGTGTGCCAAGAAAGGGGTTGACAACTTACTGAACCGCACCCTACCTGCGGCAGGGCAAGTGGTAGTACGAAACAAGTATGGGGGTTACTGGAACAAGACTCGATCTACGGTCGACTCAGGAGGCTTATGTGTTACCTGCATGATATGTGTAACAAAAACATCTCAACCAACAGAATCACCACTCATTATACCTCACTATGCCATACCGGACATAACCGTCCCGACGGAGACCGGCGACAAGCTCACGCCTACCCAAGGCAGAGGCTTTCCCGGATTCTTTTCTGGTATGCATGCAAGGTACATGAGGATGTTTACCATCACAAGCATATTCATTTCCAATAGCATGGACATTACTAATATGCAATTCAAGCACATGATCGCGTCACCACATAAAACATCGAGTTCTCCGTATTTGGTCCGTGTTATAATCGTGGCAACCAACACACAAAAATATTATGCCAGGGTTCAGAATGCTTGCCTTCAAGTTGTGTAGAGGCAGGGTGTATCCTAAAACTTTTGAAAGTTTTCTTCTTCTCCAAAAGTCCTATTTTGAAAATATTCAAAACACGCATACTTCAAAAACAGTACAAAGAAGTTGTCTGAATTTTTTTTCAAATAAATCTTAAAATAAACTAGACTAAATTTGAGAGAGGTAGGAAAAAGAATCAACTCATTTGGAGTTTTATTTAAAAATATATAGCCAGTCAAAGTTTAGTCAAATTTCTGGTTTTTTTAGAAAAATAAAACAGAAAAAGAAAAACGCTTCGGAAAAATACACGTCGAAGACGTACTCTGGAAATACGCTTCCACTTATCCAGCGTGGACCGCGCGTGGTCACTAATAGTGGGCTCGCCTGGCCCACTGGCCAGGTTTGACTAGTCTCTCCTCCCTCCTCTTCCTCTGCCTGAGCGGAGGCGGGACTCCGGCGATGCTCGCCGGTGAACGACAGCACTGTTCGAGAAACAGAGGTCACCCGCGGGCTCAGGGGGTGGAGGCGGTCCCTCCGGTGATCGTTACGGTCCCTGGGGTGGACGGAGCTGCCGGCGGCGAGCTCCGCAGCGGATGGTGGCCGTCGGGCAGAGTGGGTTTTCGCCTGCGGCGAGTCCTGATCAAAATTGAGTAGGTGGATGGACTCACGAGAGGGAGAGGGAGCTCCTGGTGAAGAGAGTGGGAAGGGGGAGGCCCTGGTGGCGCCGGAGTGATCGAGACAGTGGCGGCGGCTGTGATTGCCGAAGATGAGGAAGACGACCTCTCTGTTCTTCCTACTGCTACGGGCGGATCAGTGAGGGAGTGAGAGAGGTTGCTTGAGGCCCGGACGAGCTCGGGGGGGGGGGGGGGGTTCCTATTTATAGCACATCCATGGCAGTTATGCGGCCGAGGATAAGGTCGCCCGCGAACCGCCGTTCTGTAGCGGTCAAGGCGACGTGGCGGTGATGAGAGCTAGAGGACGTGCTTGTGGATGAGCTCGCGCTGCTCCAGGGGGCAGGTGGCGAGCCGGCGTGGCTCGGGCGGCGCCGACACGGCCGGGGCCTGCGTTCGGCCGTCAGCTAGCCGCCACGGCCGACCTGACGGTGGCACTGTGGGGTGCCAGGGGTGGTCGGGGTGGCGTTGCGGTGCAGGAGGATACGTGGCGTGCTGGCTGCGGTTGGCCAAGGGCCAGAACGGGTGCGGGGTGAGACGCGGCGGCTCGGTGCATGCACGTGCAAAACGTGCGCTCTGGGCGCGCCCAGAGCATGCACGCTAGGTGCTCGGCGGAATGCCAGTGCATGCTACAGGGCTTGGGTGAGGCTGGCACTTAGCAGACCTAGGTTAGGAGCAGCTGGGAGTTTAGCGGACATGCTAGATTGTCCAGAGGTGCAAGGTCACAGTGCAAAACAAAAATCATGTCAAAACTTATCATGCCCATAAGGTGTTTGACAAAATGCCAAGGGCACTTAGGCATTTCTTGGAGTGGCCAAATTCTCCAAGCTAGTGTCTCTTTGGATGAGTGAGAGGGTGGTAAAGTTAGTTTGTCAAAAGGAAAAACTTGTTAGTGCAAGTTTTGCAAAACTTCAGTTTTGGACAGAAAGAGAAGGATATGATATCATGTACCAAAAATGCTCCAATGAGTCCAACCTCCTGTACTTAAGGGTTTGGTAGGACGGGCTATAAGTAGGAAACGGGATCACAGCAAAAAGGGCAAGATAAAATATGGTTGCTGTATAAATCACCAAGCTGGACCAGAATGAAAAAGAGGTTGATTCACTCAAAAATTTCAAAGAACATCAATAGGTTTTTGCAAAGGTGAATAACATGCTCCTATTGACCTCCCCTAATTTTGGTGGAAGTTTTAAAGAAATATTTAAATAGGCTATAGTGTAAAATTGCCCACTGGACCAGATTTGAAAAACTTGGTGCAAAACCCCAAATATCCAATGAATGAAATATATTTTTGCATAAAAGTGATTTAGAAACATCACATGACATCTCCAAATTTTGGTGGGATTTTTAAATAAATTTATCAAATGGTTGCAGTGCAAATGGAACCCTAAAACTTATGAAAAAACCAATTTAGAGAAATAAAGCTTAGGGGAAAAATAATTATATAAACAATCCCACTGATACAAGAATTGTTTTTCTTAAGAGGGGAAATAAGTCCAATAATTACTGAAATGTATTCACTTGGGGTAAAAACTCCATAATAATAAAGAAAAGAATGGTTCTGAAATCAGAAGGAAATCCAGCAATTAAAAGTTTTAGTTTCCTGGCAAAATTTTAATTAATAAAACAAAGTTAAAAAAATTTGGGGTGTCACAACACTACCCCCCTTAAAGAAAAATCTCATCCTCGAGATTTGTTAAGAGTTGTTTGGAAAATTATTACTGTTATTAGCTGAAACCAAACAGTTTACTCATAGCACAAACTTGCGTCGTCGAGGTTGGTTTTTGGTAGCTACGCTCGAGTTAAAAAATGCAACCGCACATCAACATACTCATGCATGGCTACTATTAAAAACAGGGGCGCACAAGCAAACAGCCTGGCGATACAAGATCACACAATTTCAGGGCGTGGACATACTAAGACTCGGTACTACTCGAGCGACTCTAGTCTACCTCGTTAATATCTAATCGGGCTTGCCTCGTGGACGTCGAGGTTTCTCCATGGTTTTCACTGTCAAGATTAGCTGGAGGGGGTTGAGGTACTGCAGGGTTGGGGTAGCGATGATGACCATCTCGGGGATTATTGGCTACAATCCCATTGGAGCGTGTTCCCAAAAGGCGACGAAGCACTTCTGGGGTCATCAAGGTATTTTGGTCAATGACTGGGGTTGTCCTGAAGGACTCGATCGGTTGTCCGAACAGCACGACTGGGTTGTCGGTGTTGGGCTCCTCTTCTCCTCTTGCCGGGGTCGGCGGATCAGTTCTCCACGAGCTGTGATCAGATCAAGAGTGATCTGATCGAACAGATCCTCTAGTGCACTTACATAGCGCACCAGATGCAACAGAGCAGGATCCGTCTCATGATCTCTGTTGGCAACCTGGGGTGGCCTACCATACCCGCCACGGCTAGGGTAGTAGTAGAACGAGCGGCAGTTACTCTGGGCGACAAGTGCCGGAGTTGAACTACAGCCTCTCGAGCAGCTAGTTGGATGGCTTGTGGCTCAAAGGAACTTGTCCTTCCGGTGAACCTGTAGGGGCGATCTGGCAATAGACCCCTACCATAGACGTGCACGGTGGCCCAAAATTGACGGCTTTCACCGCCCATGGGTCCTTGGTACACCACATATTCTGGAGGCTCTTCTAATGCAAAGGCACGGCGGGTGAGGTTCACGAGCACAGTCACAAAACCTCCGAGGTTGTTTGCTGTGGTCTCATTGTGCACGACGGGGCTAGGCATTATAGCTCGGTCTGGGAAAAGAGTTTGTGTTGTGCCGGGTTGAGGCTAGCGTGCCTTTTTTATAGAAAAATGGGACGGAGTCTTCCTTCGCACGCTTGCGAATGGAACAATTTAGGTGTCGGTCACTGGCGCGTGATCGACAGGCTAGGCTGATAGGTTGGGAATCGATTACCAAAAGTGTCGGGGTCACTGTGTGGCTATCTTACGTGAGAAGCTTGGCTGGGGTTAGGTTATGGTCTGGTGGGTTGGTTAACCTAGGTTTATTGACCCGGCTAAGATAGGATTAGCCAATGGTCAGCCTGGCTCTGATACCAAGTTTGTCACGACCGGTTTTCTGGGTATTAATTTCCAGAAAAATGGCCGTTGTGCTCACCAGCCCCAGGATTACTGTTAGCTGATGAGGCACCATCTTGATACAGAAATTCCAAACAAAATACAAAATGTGTAGTACAAGACTATTCTGGCCTATGAGTACAACCAGTGGTTTCTAGTGGTTGATGGTGGCAGCGGTTTGTGGGTCATCGGTGTCTATGGGACTCCATTTCCCAACAGGAACAGCTGACCAGGTTAACTCCTATCTTCGTGAAGCTGCTATCACCGTTGCTTAGGTTCTGGGGCTGTCATCGCAACGCCCCTCTCCATGCAAGAAATCTGGCCAAGACAATAGCCAGGGACAAGCCAGTGAGTACTTTGAATGTGCTCGCAAACATTATGAACACGTGAATAATATAACAAACGATAATCAGGCTCTGAATATTACCCAATGATCATAACGTCAGTCATAAAAAAATGCAAGCAGGTTATTTATATACAACATGAATATGCAACAACGGAGTAGAAATAACATGCACCGATCGGGTGTCTGAAGCGACGCCTCGAAAGGATCATGATATGAAGCATGCCTCAGTCGGGCGTCTGTGCGACAGCACATAAAGGGCTTGTAAAGTAAATAGCAAGCATGCCACAGTCGGGCGTCTGAGCGACACCACATAAAGGGCTTATAAAGTAAATAACAACAAGCATGCCATAGTCGGGCGTCTCAACGACACCACATAAAGGGCTTATAAGGTAAATAAATAACAAGCGTGCCACAGTCGGGCGTCTGTGTGACACCACATACAGGGCTTATAAGAAAATAATCACAATGAATATCTAGGAGGTAGAACCGTCCTAGGGATACTCAATACTTCAAATAATATAAAGGGGTTAGTCCATAATAATAATAGTCATCATCATCATAAGTCACACGTCGTGATTCCAAGTTCTGATTTAGTAGTTCTCCTCCGAAGACTGACACTAAGACCGACACTTGACCTGACCCAGACTGTAGTACTTAACCATGGACACGGCTATTCATATAGATATTAACTCTGCAGAGGATGTACTCTTTACCCACGAGCAACGGACTCCTTTAGTCCATCGGGACTAATTCCGTCTACTGTCTTTTAATTGAAAACACACCTGACTTGCACACACCAGCTTAACTTACCGGTGTCTGGAATCACCCACGACACATGTCAAGTAAAACTCTAAGTGGGGAGGCTACAACCTCGCGTAGCATGGGATCAAATTTATGACGCGCGCTCTAAGGGGTGCCCCCCTCTCGGTCCCAACTGGAAACACCCATGCCCCCGGACCAGGTGGCCTGCCTACCGGCTGCAGTCGGTATCTTCCACCGTGGCCTCTCTGTACGGTGTGTGCCAAGAAAGGGGTTGACAACTTACTGAACCGCACCCTACCTGCGGCAGGGCAAGTGGTAGTACGAAACAAGTATGGGGGTTACTGGAACAAGACTCGATCTACGGTCGACTCAGGAGGTTTATGTGTTACCTGCATGATATGTGTAACAAAAACATCTCAACCAACAGAATCACCACTCATTATACCTCACTATGCCATACCGGACATAACCGTCCCGACGGAGACCGGCGACAAGCTCACGCATACCCAAGGCAGAGGCTTTCCCAGATACTTTTCTGGTATGCATGCAAGGTACATGAGGATGTTTACCATCACAAGCATATTCATTTCCAACAGCAAGGACATTACTAATATGCAATTCAAGCACATGATCGCGTCACCACATAAAACATCGAGTTCTCCATATTTGGGTGATGTTATAATCGTGGCAACCAACACACAAAAATATTATGCCAGGGTTCAGAATGCTTGCCTTCAAGTTGTGTAGAGGCAGGGTGTATCCTAAAACTTTTGAAAGTTTTCTTCTTCTCTAAAAGTCCTATTTTGAAAATATTCAAAACATGCATACTTCAAAAACAGTACAAAGAAGTTGTTTGAAATTTTTTCAAATAAATCTTAAAATAAACTAGACTAAATTTTAGAGAGGTAGGAAAAAGAATCAACTCATTTGGAGTTTTATTTAAAAATATATAGCCAGTCAAAGTTTAGTCAAATTTCTGGGTTTTTTTTCAAAAATAAAACAGAAAAAGAAAAACGCTTCGGAAAAATACACGTCAAAGACGTACTCTGGAAATACGCTTCCATTTATCCAGCATGGACCGCGCGTGGTCACTGACAGTGGGCCCGCCTGGCCCACTGGTCAGGTTTGACTAGTCTCTCCTCCCTCCTCTTCCTCTGCCCGAGCGGAGGTGGGACTCCGGCGATGCTTGCCGACGAACGGTGGCACCGTTCGAGAAACAAAGGTCACCCGCGGGCTCAGGGGGTCGAGGCGCTCCCTCCGGTGGTCGTTATGGTCCTTGGGGTGGACGGAGCTGCCGGCGGCGAGCTCCGCAGCAGATGGTGGCCGTCGAGCAGAGTGGGTTTTCGCCTGCGGCGAGTCCTGATCAAAATTGAGTAGGGGAATGGACTCACGAGAGGGAGAGGGAGCTCCTAGTGAAGAGAGTGGGGAGGGGGAGGCCCTGGTGGCGCCGGAGTGATCGAGATAGTGGCGGCGGCTGTGATTGTCGGAGATGAGGAAGACGACCTCTCTGATCTTCCTATTGCTACGGGCGGATCGGTGAGGGAGTGAGAGAGGTTGCTTGAGGCCTGGACGAGCTTGGAGGGTCCTATTTATAGCGCATCCTTGGCAGTTCTGCGGCCGAGGATAAGGTCGCCGGTGAACCGCCGTTCTGTAGCGGTCAGGGCGATGTGGCGGCAACGAGAGCTAGAGGACGCGCTTGTGGATGAGCTCGCGCTGCTCCAGGGGGCAGGTGGCAAGCCGGGGTGGCTCGGGAGGCACCGACACGGCCGGGGCCTGCGTGCGGCCGTCAGCTAGCTGTTGGGGAACGTTTCAGAAAATTAAAATTTTTCCTACGGTTTCACCAAGATCCATCTATGAGTTCACCTAAGCAACGAGTCAAGGGAGAGAGATTGCATCTACATACCACTTGTAGATCGCGTGCGGAAGCGTTCAAGGGAACGGTGATGATGGAGTCGTACTCACCGTGATTCAGATCATCGATGACCAAGTGCCGAACGGACAGCACCTCCGCGTTCAACACACGCACGGAACTGACGACGTCTCCTCCGTCTTGATCCAGCAAGGGGGAAGGAGAGGTTGAGGAAGATGGCTCCAGCAGCAGCACGACGGCGTGGTGGTGGTGGAGTAGCAGTACTCCGGCAGGGCTTCGCCAAGCTCGTGACGGAGGAGGAGAGGTGTTGGGGAGGGGAGGGGCTGCGCCTTGGTTGTGTGCAGCAGCCCTCCCCTCACCCCTCTATTTATAGGGGAAGGGGCAAGGGGTGCCGGCCCCTCTAGATGAGATCTAGAGGCGGGGCGGCGGCCAGGGAGGGGGGCTTGCCCCCCAAGCAAAGGGGGGCGCCCCCACTAGGGTTCCCACCCCCCTCCAACCCTAGGCGCATGGGCCCAAGGGGGGGCGCGCCCAGCCCTCCAGGGGCTGGTTCCCTGCCCCTTGCGGCCCATGAGGCCCTCCGAGAGGGGTGGCCCCTCCCGGTGGACCCCCGGAACCTCTCCGGTGGCCCCGGTACCATACCGATATGCCCTCGAAACTTTTCGGTGTCCGCACGACAACTTCCCATATATAAATCTTCACCTCCGAACCATTCCGGAACTCCTCGTGACGTCCGGGATCTCATCCGGGACTCCGAACAACATTCGATAATCACATACAAGTCTTCCTAATAACCCTAGCGTCACCGAACCTTAAGTGTGTAGACCCTAGGGTTCGGGAGACATGCAGACATGACCGAGATGACTCTCCGGTCAATAACCAACAGCGGGATCTGGATACCCATATTGGCTCCCACATGCTCCTCGATGATTTCATCGGATGAACCACGATGTCGAGGATTCAAACAACCTCGTATTCAATTCCCTTTGTAAATCGGTACGTTACTTGCCCGAGACTCGATCGTCGGTATCCCAATACCTCGTTCAGTCTCGTTACCGGCAAGTCACTTTACTCATACCGCATTGCATGATCCCGTGACCAGACGCTTGGTCACTTTGAGCTCATTATGATGATGCATTACCGAGTGGGCCCAGAGATACCTCTCCGTCACACGGAGTGACAAATCCCAGTCTCGATCCGTGTCAACCCAACAGACACTTTCGGAGATACCTGTAGTGCACCTTTATGGTCACCCAGTTACTTGTGACGTTTGGTACACCCAAAGCACTCCTACGGTATCCGGGAGTTACACGATCTCATGGTCTAAGGAAAGGATACTTGACATTGGAAAAGCTCTAGCAAACGAACTACACGATCTTGTGCTATGCTTAGGATTGGGTCTTGTCCATCACATAATTCTCCTAATGATGTGATCCCGTTATCAACGACATCTAATGTCCATAGCCAGGAAACCATGACTATCTGTTGATCAACGAGCTAGTTAATTAGAGGCTCACTAGGGACATGTTATGGTCTATGTATTCACACATGTATTACGATTTCCGGATAATACATTTATAGCATGAATAAAGACAATTATCATGAACAAGGAAATATAATAATAATCTTTTATTATTGCCTCTAGGGCATATTTCCAACAGTCTCCCACTTGCACTAGAGTCAATAATCTAGTTACATTGTGATGAATCGAACACCCATAGAGTTCTGGTGTTGATCATGTTTTGCTCGCGAGAGAGGTTTAGTCAACGGATCTGCGACATTCAGATCTGTATGTACTTTGCAAATATCTATGTCTCCATCTTGAACATTTTCACGGATGGAGTTGAAATGACGCTTGATGTGCCTGGTCTTCTTGTGAAACCTGGGCTCCTTGGCAAGGGCAATAGCTCCAGTGTTGTCACAGAAGAGTTTGATCGGCCCCGACGCATTGGGTATGACTCCTAGGTCGGAGATGAACTCCTTCACCCAAATTGCTTCATCCGCTGCCTCCAAGGCTGCCATGTACTCCGCTTCACATGTAGATCTCGCCACGACGCTCTGCTTGCAGCTGCACCAGCTTACTGCTCCACCATTCAACATATACACGTATCCGGTTTGTGACTTAGAGTCATCCAGATCTGTGTCGAAGCTAGCGTCGACGTAACCCTTTACGACGAGCTCTTCGTCACCTCCATAAATGAGAAACATGTCCTTTGTCCTTTTCAGGTACTTTAGGATATTCTTGACCGCTGTCCAGTGTTCCTTGCCAGGATTACTTTGGTACCTTCCTACCAAACTTACGGCAAGGTTTACATTAGGTCTGGTACACAGCATGGCATACATAATAGATCCTATGGCTGAAGAATAGGGGATGACACTCATCTCTTCTTTATCTTTTGCCGTGGTCGGGCATTGAGCCGAGCTCAATCTCACACCTTGCAATATAGGCAAGAACCCTTTCTTGGACTGATCCATTTTGAACTTCTTCAAAATCTTATCAAGGTATGTGCTTTGTGAAAGACCTATGAGGCGTCTCGATCTATCCCTATAGATCTTGATGCCTAATATGTAAGCAGCTTCTCCAAGGTCCTTCATTGAAAAACACTTATTCAAGTAGGCCTTAATGCTGTCCAAAAGTTCTATATCATTTCCCATCAAGAGTATGTCATCTACATATAATATGAGAAATGCTACAGAGCTCCCACTCACTTTCTTGTAAACGCAGGCTTCTCCATAAGTCTGCATAAACCCAAACGCTTTGATCATCACATCAAAGCGAATGTTGAAATTCCGAGATGCTTGCACCAGCCCATAAATGGATCGCTGGAGCTTGCATACTTTGTTAGCATTATTAGGATCGACAAAACCTTCTGGCTGCATCATATACAGTTCTTCCTTAAGATGTCCGTTAAGGAATGTCGTTTTGACGTCCATCTGCCATATCTCATAATCATAGTATGCGGCAATTGCTAACATGATTCGTACGGACTTCAGCTTCGCTACGGGAGAGAATGTCTCATCGTAGTCAACCCCTTGAACTTGTCGATAACCCTTAGCGACAAGTCGAGCTTTATAGATGGTAACATTACCATCCGCGTCCGTCTTCTTCTTAAAGATCCATTTGTTTTCTATCGCTCGCCGATCATCGGGCAAGTCTGTCAAAGTCCATACTTTGTTTTCATACATGGATTCTATCTCGGATTTCATGGCTTCAAGCCATTTGTTGGAATCTGGGCCCGCCATTGCTTCTTCATAGTTCGAAGGTTCACCGTTGTCTAACAACATGATTTCTAGGACAGGGTTGCCGTACCACTCTGGTGCGGAATGTGTCCTTGTGGACCTACGAAGTTCAGTAGCAACTTGATCAGAAGTACCTTGATCATCATCATTATCTTCCTCTCTAGTCGGTGTAGGCATCATAGGAACATCTTCCTGAGCTGCACTACTTTCCTGTTCAAGAGGTAGTACTTCATCGAGTTCTACTTTCCTCCCACTTACTTCTTTCGAGAGAAACTCCTTTTCCAGAAAGGATCCGTTCTTGGAAACAAAGATCTTGCCCTCAGATCTTAAGTAGAAGGTATACCCAATGGTTTCCTTAGGGTATCCTATGAAGATGCATTTTTTCGACTTGGGTTCGAGCTTTTCAGGTTGAAGTTTCTTGACATAAGCATTGCATCCCCAAACTTTTAGAAACGACAGCTTAGGTTTCTTCCCAAACCATAATTCATACGGTGTGGTCTCAACGGATTTAGACGGTGCCCTATTTAAAGTGAATGTAGCTGTCTCTAGAGCGTATCCCCAAAATGATAGCGGTAAATCGGTAAGAGATATCATAGACCGCACCATATCCAATAGAGTGCGATTACGACGTTCGGACACACCATTACGCTGAGGTGTTCCAGGCGGCATGAGTTGTGAAACGATTCCACATTTCCTTAAGTGTGTACCAAATTCGTGACTTAAATATTCTCCCCCACGATCTGATCGTAGGAACTTTATCTTTCGGTCATGTTGATTCTCTACCTCATTCTGAAATTCCTTGAACTTTTCAAAGGTCTCAGACTTGTGTTTCATTAAGTAGACATACCCATATCTACTCAAGTCATCAGTGAGAGTGAGAACATAACGATATCCTCCGCGAGCCTCAACGCTCATTGGACCGCACACATCGGTATGTATGATTTCCAACAAGTTGGTTGCTCGCTCCATTGTTCCGGAGAACGGAGTCTTGGTCATTTTGCCCATGAGGCATGGTTCGCATGTGTCAAATGATTGATAATCGAGAGACTCTAAAAGTCCATCAGCATGGAGCTTCTTCATGCGCTTGACACCAATGTGACCAAGGCGGCAGTGCCACAAGTATGTGGGACTATCGTTATCAACTTTACATCTTTTGGTATTCACACTATGAATATGTGTAACATTACGTTCGAGATTCATTAAGAATAAACCATTGACCATCGGAGCATGACCATAAAACATCTCTCTCATATAAATAGAACAACCATTATTCACGGATTTAAATGAGTAGCCATCTCGTATTAAACGAGATCCTGATACAATGTTCATGCTCAAACTTGGCACTAAATAACAATTATTGAGGTTTAAAACTAATCCCGTAGGTAAATGTAGAGGTAGCGTGCCGACGGCGATCACATCGACCTTGGAACCATTCCCGACGTGCATCATCACCTCGTCCTTCGCCAGTCTCCGTTTATTCCGCAGCTCCTGCTATGAGTTACAAATATGAGCAACGACACCGGTATGAAATACCCAGGAGTTACTACGAGTACTGGTAAGGTACACATCAATTACATGTATATCAAATATACCTTTAGTGTTGCCGGCCTTCTTGTCCGCTAAGTATTTGGGGCAGTTCCGCTTCTAGTGACTCTTCCCTTTGCAATAAAAGCACTCAGTCTCAGGCTTGGGTCCATTCTTTGACTTCTTCCCGGCAACTGGCTTACCGGGCGCGGCAACTTCCTTGCCGTCCTTCTTGAAGTTCTTCTTACCCTTGCCCTTCTTGAACTTGGTGGTTTTATTGACCATCGACACTTGATGTTCTTTCTTGATTTCAACCTCTGCTGACTTCAGCATTGAAAATACTTCAGGAATGGTCTTCACCATGCCCTGCATATTGTAGTTCATCACAAAGATCTTGTAGCTTGGTGGGAGCGCCTGAAGGATTCTGTCAATGACCGCCTCGTCTGGGAGGTTAATGTCCAGCTGGGACAGGCGGTTGTGCAACCCAGACATTTTGAGTATGTGCTCACTGACAGAACTATTTTCCTCCATCTTACAACTATAGAACTTGTCGGAGACTTCATATCTCTTGACCCGGGCATGAGCTTGGAAAACTAGTTTCAGCTCCTCAAACATCTCATATGCTCTGTGTTGCTCAAAACACTTTTGGAGCCCCGTTTCTAAGCCGTAAAGCATGCCGCACTGAACGAGGGAGTAATCATCAGCGCGAGACTGCCAAGCGTTCATAACGTCTTGGTTCTCTGGGACGGGTGCATCACCTAGCGGTCCTTCTAGGACATATTGTTTCCTGGCAGCTATGAAGATGATCCTCAGGTTCCGGACCCAGTCCGTATAGTTGTTGCCATCATCTTTCAGCTTGGTTTTCTCTAGGAACGCGTTGAAGTTCATGTTGACATGAGCGGCGGCCATTTGATCTACAAGACATATTTGCAAAGGTTTTAGACTAAGTTCATGATAATTAAGTTCATCTAATAAAATTATTATAATGAACTCCCACTCAGATTAGACATCCCTCTAGTCATCTAAGTGTTACACGATCCGACTCGACTAGGCCGTGTCCGATCATCACGTGAGACAGACTAGTCATCATCAGTGAACATCTCCATGTTGATCGTATCTTCCATACGACTCGTGTTCGACCTTTCGGTCTCTGTGTTCTGAGGCCATGTCTGTACATGCTAGGCTCGTCAAGTTAACCCTAAGTGTTTTTGCATGTGTAAAACTATCTTACACCCATTGTATGTGAACGTAAGAATCTATCACACCCGATCATCACGTGGTGCTTCGAAACGACGAACTTTAGCAACGGCGCACAGTTAGGGGAGAACACTTCTTGAAATTATTATAATGGATCATCTTATTTACTACCATCATTCTAAGTAAACAAGATGCATAAACATAATAAACATCACATGCAATTATATAGTAGTGACATGATATGGCCAATATCATATAGCTCCTTTGATCTCCATCTTCGGGGCTCCATGATCATCTTTGTCACCGGCATGACACCATGATCTCCATCATCATGATCTCCATCATCGTGTCTTTATGAAGTTGTCACGCCAACGACTACTTCTACTTCTATGGCTAACACATTTAGCAATAAAGTAAAGTAATTTACATGGCGTTCTTCAATGACACGCAGGTCATACAAAAAATAAAGACAACTCCTATGGCTCCTACCGGTTGTCATACGCATCGACATGCAAGTCGTGATTCCTATTACAATAACATGATCTCATACATCACATATATATATCATTCATCATTCATCACAACTTTGGCCATATCACATCACAAGACACTTGCTGCAAAAACAAGTTAGACGTCCTCTAATTGTTGTTGCAAGTTTTTACGTGGCTTCTATAGGTGATCTAGCAAGAACGTTTTCTTACCTACGTTAAAGCCACAACATGATTTGTCAACTTCTATTTACCCTTCATAAGGACCCTTTTCGTTGAATCCGCTCCAATTAAAGTGGGAGAGACAGACACCCGCTAGCCACCTTATGCAACTAGTGCATGTCAGTCGGTGGAACCGGTCTCACGTAAGCGTACGTGTAAGGTTGGTCCGAGCCACTTCATCCCACAATACCGCTGGAGCAAAATAAGACTAGTAGCGGCAAGAAAGTTGACAACATCTACGCCCACAACAAATTGTGTTCTACTCGTGCAATAGAGAACTACGCATAAACCTGGCTCTAATACCACTGTTGGGGAACGTTGCAGAAAATTAAAAAATTTCCTACCGTTTCACCAAGATCCATCTATGAGTTCATCTAAGCAATGAGTCAAGGGAGAAAGATTGCATCTACATACCACTTGTAGATCGCGTGCGGAAGCATTCAAGGGAACGGTGATGATGGAGTCGTACTCGCCGTGATTCAGATCACCGATGACCAAGTGCCAAATGGACAGCACCTCCGCGTTCAACACACATACAGAACGGACGACGTTTCCTCCGTCTTGATCCAGCAAGGGGGAAGGAGAGGTTGAGGAAGATGGCTCCAGCAGCAGCACGACGGCGTGGTGGTGGTGGAGTAGCAGTACTCCGGCAAGGCTTCGCCAAGCTCGTGACGGAGGAGGAGAGGTGTTGGGGAGGGGAGGGGCTGCGCCTTGGTTGTGTGCAGCAGCCCTCCCCTCACCCCTCTATTTATAGGGGAAGGGGCAAGGGGGGCCGGCCCCTCTAGATGAGATCTAGAGGGAGGGCGGCGGCCAGGGAGGGGGGCTTGCCCCCCAAGCAAAGGGGGGGCGCCCCCACTAGGGTTCCCCCCCCAACCCTAGGCGCATGGGCCCAAGGGGGGCGCGCCTAGCCCTCCAGGGGCTGGTTCCCTGCCCCTTGCGGCCCATGAGGCCCTCCGAGAGGGGTGGCCCCTCCCAGTGGACCCCCGGAACCTCTCCGGTGGCCCCGGTACAATACCGATATGCCCCCGAAACTTTCCGGTGTCCTCATGACAACTTCCCATATATAAATCTTCACCTCCGGACCATTCCGGAACTCCTCGTGACGTCCGGGATCTCATCCGGGACTCCGAACAACATTCGATAATCACATACAAGTCTTCCTAATAACCCTAGCGTCACCGAACCTTAACACTACTAGGGAAAAGGCTAGCAGCAGCGCGGGTTTTAGATGTATCAGTAGCGCGGGTACCCGCGCTACTAATAAGGCGCTACAGCTAACTCATATCAGTAGCGCGTGCGCGCCCGCGCTGCTGCTACACAAGTGTAGCAGCAGCGCGGTTAGACGAAGCTCGCTACTGCTACTAGCGCTAGCGCTCTTTGGCTGGACGCGCTACTGCTATTGCGGCGCTGCTGCTAACTTTTATACACTCGCTACTGCTAATTTAAGTAGTTTTTTTGGCAAATTTGTTTTGTATTTGAACCGACTTTGTAGAAGAATCTTTAGCACATAGAAATATCATCATGATACACATACAAATGCCTGCGAGACCACAAATGTAATCATAGCATGTACCTACAAATAGTCTCATCATAATCATCATCCAACACAAAGTGATATCTTGTCATCATCTCGAAAATAGCAAGACATGCAAGTCTCGAATACTTGCAACTACAACAAATAAACAAAGGTATACGCAAGAAGTGCTATCACTATGAGTGAGAGCGGAACTATGCAGTACATGAGGTGGCGGTTACGAGTCCTCTCTCGCGCTAGCGTGAACCTCAAGTAACTAGCTTCTCCTTCTTGTCTGCTTTTGAAGCCTTTATGGCTGGCGCCCGTGAACCCATTCACTTGCGCCTGACACTCATGCCACTCGTTGTACACCCCTGGAACCTTCCCTTTGTACACGACATAGCATTTCCATCTTGCCATCAAGAAACTAGGTACCTGTTAGAGATGCATGTTCATGAAGAGGATGTACAATCATATATATGCAACAAAATATACTAGAGCAACACCAAAAAAGAAAGGTTAGCAACTAGATGCAACATATACAGTACGTAAATTAATTAACTAGAGGTACGCAGGTCATCGTACGCAAACTAACAAAGTAGCGTTATGCAAGTTCGGCAGGGACCGTGGACATCACAAAGTTTCATCGCTACAAAAAGTATACAAGTTCAACCGACACATATCATCATCATCGGCATCATAAATCACTAGAAGTTCCATCCTTCCATATCATCGAGGACGAACCCTAGCTTCTTGAACGGCGTGAGGTCTAGACGTTGCATGCCTATGCGAGTTCGGATGTCAGTTCGCGATATAGGGCCGTGGTGGAACATCCCCTTCTCATCGATGACTTCTTTCATGATGATTGTTGCAATGTCGCTTTGGATGCGAAAGAAGTCATCTCTAAGTTTATAATTCGCTTCTCCATGAGATTCTAGCCACTTGTGGATATGATCATCATTTCTGCTGTTAATGCGAAGCTTTTGGTGATCCGTGTTGAACTGAATCATGAGATGGACGATGTAGAATCCATCCTTCTTGCTTGGTTTTGGGACATGGATGCAGGAGAAGTTAGTTTTATGCGCGAAACCCATCTTCTTGTTCCTTTGTTTCTTGATATGCACGTGGCCACCTCTAAAGCTGAAGCCTTGGAGAGCATCATCTAGAATATTCATTATGTGGGTGTAGTCCTTTTTCTCGTAGTCTCTGGAAGGGTCAAAATACACGGCGTGGGAGACTTGCCGGTAAAGAACGATAAGGACGGCGCGCCCGTTGCTACGGGGAAAAGACACCTCAAATTATTCCCCATATGAGAGAGAAGGAATGATTAAAATGTACGAAAGGGTTGTCCGGAACTGACTTACTTTGGATGATAAGGCACGAGGACAATTTCCCAGTCCTTATTCTGTACCATGAAGTTCTGGAGGTACTCCCTAGCAGTTTCACGCTCAAAGTCGCCGAGACTCAAGAAAGACTCATGCATGTAGTACGGATCCGCCACACAGATTTGCGAGACTTCTTCACTCTTCATGACGGAGCTCATATGTAGTGCAAAAAGGCGGACGATAGTAAAATCAAGCCGCTTGTTAGAAACATCTCAAAGATATGGTCAAACCGCATGAAGAACACCTCCGCGGGCCGTGTGTCGACGTAGCACTTCCCCTCAGGCACACGAGACGCGTAAGTCGGATATCCTGGATCCTTTGAGGCTAGTAGGCTTTTCTCAGTCGAGAGCACATGGTCGTGCAGTCTCCTGAGATCCCCTGATAGTGCCTCCAGCGGTTTCGGCGGTAGCATCGGCTCGCCCGTGAGATGGAACATGACCGCACCTTTCACGGGTACATGCTCTTCAGAATGCATCATCTGGCTGCTGTGTGCTCTGGCTTGTTTGGAGGCAGTTACCTTCGCCGATCTCTTCCTCTCCTTTTTCTTGGGCACACCTTCCAGACCCTTCCTTAACCCCTGCCCAAGTGTTCCCGGGCTAAGTACTGTACAACCCTCGCGCCCGGCTAGTTGAGCCTGTGTTGAGGCGGCATCTTCAGGCGTGTCCTGTGAGGATTTCATGAAGAGAGACTTTTTGCAATCCATGGTACGACCCTGCCCGGGCATATCATCCATATCCTCATTAGCAAGCTGATAGCCCGATTCGTCATATGGTTGACTCATCATATCTATGTCACAGTCATACGCGTTTGTATTGAGGTAATCCATAGGGTCGACCTCCGTCTCATCATCCATTCTCTGTTCTACAGGAGAAATTACATCAGCCAGTACTATTGCACCCCCTTCATCATGTCGTCCGCCAATCTCACCCGGCACAACAGGAGCTGGTAATTGCGTAGGCGGGGTGGTGGTCTCCGCACATGCTTGTTGATGTGTGGTAGTTATTGGTGTGCTCTCGGCCGGCTCCAGACGAATAAGATTCTTCGGCTATAGCAGCACCCAACCCTTGCAGCTTCCAATCCGCGGCGGGGTCTCGTCGTCCGCTCCCACATGCTGTACTGGAGGAGGCAAATCCGCGTGCCCCGATTTCACACTGGTCAAGCTAAACCTGAAGTGCCCAGCGGGGATCGGCTGGTTGTGGAACGTGCGTTGAGAGGGGTCCATTATCATCCCCTTTCCCACGTCCACCTTCTGGCCTTTGATCAAGTAGAGTATGGTGCACGGGGTTTCTTTCGCCTGCAAACACATATGTCTATGGCGTAAAACAACCGAAAGGCAACAAAAATGGAATATTATATATATATATATATATATATATATATATATATATATATATATATATGTTGGTGCGACATGTAATTACTGTGACAGCGTCGAGCTCAGCCACAGACGAAGGCCCACCTAGCGCGCCTGAGACTGAGGACGGGCTGCTATGAGCGGGAGCGGCTGCGAGAGGAGGCCCGGTTGCTTGAGCAAGTGATGGTGCGATGGTGTTGTTGTTCATGGAGTTGCTCGCAACAAAACTGGGCATCGGGAAATTATGTACCGTCTTGTCTGGATTTTCCTTCGCCCAGTTGATGATAACTGGAACCAAGTTAGTAGCAAAATCATTTCTGCAGGTAGTTACAGCTGCATTGGCTGCCTGCTGTAGCAACTCATATTTGTCCTCGGCTGCTTTTTTTGCATCCTCAGCTGCTTTTTTCTCGACCACAAGCTTCACCTTTGCGTCGATGTCCACCTGACTAAACTTCTTTTTCTGCTTCTTGGCCTCTGGGCCGTCGTTGTAAAACACCTTCCACGTGGCACCGTCTCCAGCGCCGTGCACACGACCATATTGCGGCCGCTGGTCCAACGGGAGTCCCTTAAGTTCGTTCAAGGCCCGGTTGAGAGGGGTGTCCCACTTGGGCCTCATCGGAGAAGTAGGGCTTTCGGCTGCAAGCCGGTGTTGCTTCTCCAGTAGTCTAATCAATTTCCTCGTGATCTTGTTCGTGTAAAAAACCTTTTTCTCCTTGTCCCACTTGTAGCGGGCCCTGATGAAGTCATGCTCCAAGGGGTTGGTGAACTTCGCGAAGGGGTCTGGGAGACCCGCGGCTTCACGTTCTGCGTCCTCCTTATCCCATATGGCCCTTTTACCGAGGTAGCCACGGCTTCCGAGGCGATGCTTCCCCGTGTTCCGGAGATGAAGGCTTTTGAATATCGCAGCCTTAGCCTTGGCTGCCTCGGTAGCGCAAGTGTCCTTGAACTTTTCGAACTCCTCTTCCGTAAGTGTCAGATTTTCCTCCAGAATCTTGGACAGGGGTTCATCAGCCTCAATAGCTCGTTTCACCCTCCCTTTCCAGGAGGCCAAATCATTGCTGAACATGCCCATGGCGTGATTGTTAATCTTTTTCATCTTCGGATCATCCCACGGTTGTTCTATGTTATCATCCCGGTCGGGGAACTTGAATCTCTTGTGCAACTTCGTTAGGAGCAACTGCGTCAAATGTTCTTTACTCCTTAAGTCATCGTCGTTGATGCTCGCGCATTCCCATAGGATGCATAGTACTTGGTTCCCATAGCACTTGCGACGTTCTTCCAGCTCTAACGGCTCAAACTTGCCAGGTGCCATCTTTGTGATCACAAGTCGTCCAATCCCTAGTTTGTTAGGTTTTCGTATCCTCTGCTTCTTATGCTTCCTCTTTTCGGTAGCGGCATCGGGGCCGGTACCTTCCCCACTGGTACCTTCCCCGCCGGTACCTTCCCCACCGGTCTCGGTGCCGCCATCGGTGCCGACACCGTCGGTGTTGATGTCGGCGTCAGTACCATCATCGAGGCCGACCTGCAAACCTTGCTTAGCAGTCAAATAGTCGAGGTACTCTTGTTCACCCTCATAATCCATCTCGTCTGCATCTTGGTCAGAAGGCCCAGTTTCTTCGTTATTCAATATGTTTCCTATGATTAAGTGGCCTCGTTTATTTCTAAAAGTATGAATAAATGATAAATGACATAAAAAGAAATCTATGTGCCAGCACTCGATATGTCAACTATGTAGCACAAATCATGCCTTTATTCACGGGAAATTTCGGCATGACCTTTGCTAAAAAATGGACATATCGAGCGCCTGAAATTCACCGAAACGGAAATGAATCAACATTCCGGCGTAACATAGGCCACTCGGATCATTTTCCAAACATGACATGTCCAAAACATGACATATGCACATATCACATGTCCAGTTCAAATTTGCATATAAATTCAGCTAATTTTGAAACCTAGCTAAATTCATAACTAAGTAGATAACATAATTAATTAACATGAAGAAACCTAGCAGAGAGGGGGGAGGTTTACAGAGAGTGCAGGGGCGAGGAGGCAGGCCTGACGATGGCCGGCAGGGGAGAGGAGGGAGGCGACGGCCGATGGGTCGGGGGCGAGCGCGCCAGGGTCGGGGGCGAGCGCCGGCGCCGGAGTCGGGGGCGAGCGGCTAGGTCGGGGAGCGGCGTGGTCGGGGGCTAGCGCTGGCGCCGGGGTCGGGGTCGAGGGCCGGGACAGGGGCGAGCGCCGGGGCTAGCACCGGCGCCCGCGGAGTCGGGGGCGAGCGCCGGGGCCGGGTCGGGTGCGGCGGTGCGACGGGGGAGAGAGAGTGGGGATTTGGGGGGAAATGGCGGGATGAAGCAGGGGAGTGAGAATTTTGGGTTAAGTGGACGTAGCAGTAGCGCGTTATGACAAAAAGCGCTGCTACTAAATTCTGTAGCTGCATCGGTTTAGGAGAAGCGCGCTACTACTAAGATCTGTAGCTGCAGCGTATTAGGAGAAACGCGCTGCTACTACCGTCGCTACTGCCAGTTTTCCTTTTTCTTTTCCTTTATTTTATCCCACTTTTATTTCCCGAGGGCAGTGAACGAAGGGAGGGCGATATATATTGCATCATTTGATGGTTAAATAGGAACATATATATTACACATCATTGGACCCATGCATAATAATGGCTAAGTGTGTATACAAAATAGGAACATATATATATTACACATCATTGGACCCATAACATACGTTTCCTCAGTGCTGACGTTTTCGTTTTTGAGTCAGCTTCTTTCCCTTCTTGTTCGTCGAAGAATAATTGAGCCCCTCATTGTGACTTTGCCTTTTCCATGGAGTACGATTTTTCTTAGGTAATGTAGTATTGATTCTTCTTTTGACGTATACTTCATCATCATCGTCATCTTTCCTCATTGGGTTGTCGTACTGATCATAGTCTTCCTCGTTGGCGACTCCATCCATTCCAATGATATTCCTTTTGCCTCTCCTCACGACAACATGGCTGAAATTGCGCGGGTCAGTTATGAAGAAGCATTGTGTCACGTGCTTAGCGTGTACCCATGGCTCGTTTTTTGCGATAGCGTTCACGGTAGCGCTCTTGGCGTCGGGTATAGTCATGGTAGTGAACATCCGGCTTTCTCTTTCGACATTCTTAGCCCATCTGACACGGAACATCGTCGTGTTGTGTAGTCTAGAGTAGTCAAGCTCCCAGATCTCCTCGACCCTTCCATAAAATCGTTCAGTTGTGCCGTTGTCGCTGCCGGTCATGCATTCCATCGTCACCCCTGAGTTCTGATCATCACTGTCCATATCTTTTGCCTCCATGTAGAACGTGTATCCGTTGATATCATATGCCTGATAGGTTACGAGGTTGGGCGAGGGGCCATGTGCTAAGGCGTATATGAGCAATCCGTCCTTAGAGCCCTCCTTCGGGGGATTAGCAATAATATGCTCTTTGAACCAATGCAGGAAAGTGGAGTTGTGCTCTCTAGTAACTTCGGCGTCCGTCCTGCATACCCCCCGGTCACGATACTTCTTTGTGATAATTTCTTTGTGCAGTGCCACGAAAGGATCTACCTCGTCTAGGTGTTGTAGCACTACCAAGTTTGCTTTGTCAAAGTCGCTGCGTCGATCTGAGTATGCCACGTGCAGTTCCCTGCGACCGTTGCAGTGACCATCTCCTTCGAGCCTCCCATCGTGCTTGTTAACGGGCAAACCAACACTAACACCAGGCGGCTGGTCTGCGCCATATAGAAAATTCTCACAGAAAGAGATGCACTCTTGTGCCAAATAGCCCTGGACGATGCTTCCATCCGGACGGGACATGTTACAAACGAATCCTTTGATGATCCCATTCATCCTCTCAAACGGCATCATGTTGTGCAGGAATGACGGCCCCAGGTCTATTATGTCATCCACAATATGGACACACAGATGCACCATCACGTCGAAGAACGCGGGCGGGAAGTACATCTCAAGCTCATTCAGTATCACAACGATCTCTTCCTGTAGCCTTTGGAGCTGCTTCACACTGATCGACTTTCGAGAGATGACGTCGAAAAAGTTGCAGAGACCAATAAGCGTGTCATGGACGTGGTTGTCCATTATCCCTCTAAGGGCAACAGGTAGTATCTGCGTCATCATCACATGACAGTCATGAGACCTCATCCCGCTGAACCTTTTCTTGTCCGTGTCTAGATATCTGCTTATCTTGCCACAGTAACCGGAACTAACTTTCACTCCGGTAAGGCACTTAAAGAATTGATTGATCTCATCCTGACTTAAGGTGAAGCAAGAAGGGGGGCAATAATCCTCTTTCTTTATTTTCTTGCCCTTCTTCTCCCGTGCCTCTGTCTCTGTCTTTGTCTCGTCTGACATTTTATGGGGCGACATGTGCAGATCTTCCCTGATTTTCAAATCTTGCAAGTCTTTTCTTGCCTTCGGCCCATCCTTGGTCTTATCCGGCATGTTCATCAGTGTTGCGAGCAAGCTCTCAAGGACATTCTTACAGATATGCGTTTGATCAAGGCAATGAGGTGTATCGAGTTTGCGCCAGTACTCCAAGTCCCAGAACACAGACCTCGTCTTCCATACCTTCAGCAGCGGCTCCGGCGCCTTTCGCATCGTCTTTCCCGGCGCGGGGCACTCCTTCCAGTTTTTCAACAGCTCATCGATTTCGGCACCGCTCCGCTTACGTGGAGGTCCTCGATGCTCAGCATGACCATTGAATAGATCTCCACGGTTTCTCCACGGGTCGTCCTGTTCAAGCCATCTTTGATGCCCCATGTACACGATTTTCCCACACCCGCCATCTTTCCTTGACGTTAGCTGCTGAGACGTCGTATCATCCATGCACCGCATGCATCCGCAATATCCATGGCACACCTGGCCTGCCACATATCCGTAACCGAGATAGTCATGCACTGTCGTGATCAGCGCGGCTCTCATGTTGAAATACTCACCTTTGCTGGCGTCCCATGTCTTGCCGGTGTTTTCCATAACGTGTCTAACTCCTCTTGAAGTAGCCCCAGATACAAATTAATATTATTTCCTGGTTGTTTCGGCCCTTGAATAAGCATGCTCATGTGAATGTACTTTGATTTCATGCACAACCAGGGGGGAGGTTGTACATCCATACAAACACGGGCCATGTACTATGGTTGGTGTTCTGGTTGCCAAACGGATTCATGCCATCGATACACGCACCGAGCACGATGTTCCTTGCATCACATTCAAAATACCGATAGAAGCTGTTCAACGCTCTCCACTGGCTTCCATCCTTCACGTGTCTCAGCTTCGGATCATCTCCATCGTCGGGCTTCTTCCTCTCCGCGTGCCAGCGCATTAGCTTTGCTTCCTTGGGATCTACAAAATACCTCTGGAGACGGGGAGTGATCGGTAAGTACCATACAATTTTCTGGGGACATTTCTTCCCAGCCTTCTTGTATCGAGAAGCATTGCACACTGAACAGCTTGTTTTTTCTGCGTGCTCCTTCCGATAAATTATGCAATCGTTGATGCATGCATGGTATCTAACGTGTGGCAGATCAAGAGGGCACACGATCTTCTTGGCCTCATCAACACTAGTAGGACATAGATTACCCGCGGGAAGAACATCCTTTAGGTACTTGAGATGCTCATCGAGGCTAATGTCGGTCCATTTGTTTTTAGCCTTTGTCTTCAGGAGTTGGAGCATGAAACTCAACCGGGTCACCTCATGATTGCAACCATCATACAATGGAGTGTTCGAGTCTACCACCAGTTGCTCCAGCTTAGCCTCCTCTCTAGAAGCAGCTCTCTCAGTACTCGTCTCCTTGCGAAGCAATGCTTGAACATGAGGGTCCCGCACAATTGAACTTAGTACCGACGAGCTCTGCTGCGTGGATTCCATGTCGTTCTCTCCGCCGCCATGTCCGGCCCCTTCTCCTTCGCCATGTCCGGCCCCTTCTCCATCGCCATGTCCGGCCTCTTCCCCGCCGCCATTATCGATCATCTCTTCGTCTTGCCCCGTGTCATCATTGCCTGCCCCGTCGGCATCCTCAACATCGTCATCCTCATCTTCAATTATCCACCGAGTATAGCCATCCATGAAACTAGTCATGAGCAGGTGCGCTTCGACACGACCATCGTCATGGGGGTCGAGCCAAACTATTCCTTTGCATTTTTGACACGGACATAAAACCTCTGTCCGGTTATTTTCTTTCATGTCCTGCACCGCCGACCGCAACCACTTGTCCACCATCGTTCCACTGACCATCGTCAACTCTGCACGGTAATAATAAAAAAATTGATTATAAAAATGCATGCATGCATCAAAGTCATAAAAAAATTTGGCATGACCTTCCCTAAAAATAGGACATATATGGATCTAGAGTTTGCCCGGAATTCGCCGAAACGGAAATAAATCGACATTTTGGCAAAACATAGGCAACTCAAAAGCACAATTTGGCGGCGTCAACTCATGCCACACACACAATTTCCACAAACATATCACACACACATAAACATATTTCCATTTTGCAAAAGCATGAAATTTTCATCACCTCTATCTCGATCGAGATCGAGCACACGGTGGAGAAGATGTTGTAGGGAGATCAAAAGTGCACAAAGCTCTTCTTGACAAAGATAGATCTAGTTATGGGGCAAATAGGTCACTTAACTAAATCCTACATCTACCTAGCTACCTAATTTGGGAGGAGACAACTTCAACTAGTGGAGGGGGAAGGAAAAAGAGAAAGGAGATGCATTAATGGAGGTGGTGTAGTTATGTAGGAGTAATGAAGAGAGAGAAAGGTGCATAGAAGAGAGAGAGTAATGGGGGAGAAGTATTGAGGAGAAGAAGAAGAGTGAGAGTGGGAGCATGTGGTGGAGGTAGGGGGAAGGGAAGAGAGGAGGGGGAGGGAGGGGGAAGGGAAAAGAGGAGGGGGAGGGGAGGGACGGGTGGGGAAAGGTGTTGGGTTGGTGCGGGTTAGCAGTAGTGCGGGAGCGAAAACGCGCTGCCGCTAAGATTTTAGCAGCAGCGCGCTTTGCGGTACGTTGCTACTGCTAACTGGGACAAAAAATTGTGGCAATTTGAAACTTACCAGCAGCGATCACCAAAAAAGCGCGCTACTACTACATACTTAGCAGTAGCACTGTTCTTGCGACCGCGCTACTGCTACTTAGAGCTAGGTGAACACCGCCGGTCGATATTTGTAGCAGCGCGTTTCTGGCCGAGCGCGCTACTGCTAAATCCTTATCAGCAGCGAGTTTACATAACACGCGCTACAACTAGTTAGCAGCAGCGCCCCATTTTGAACCGCGCTGCTGCTAAGATTCTGTGTATAGGCTTTTCCCTAGTAGTGTAAGTGTGTAGACCCTACGGGTTCGAGAGACATGCAGACATGACCGAGATGACTCTCCGGTCAATAACCAACAGCGGGATCTGGATACCCATGTTGGCTCCCACATGCTCCTCGATGATTTCATCGGATGAACCACGATGTCGAGGATTCAAACAACCCCGTATTCAATTCCCTTTGTCAATCGGTATGTTACTTGCCCGAGACTCGATCGTCAGTATCCCAATACCTTGTTCAGTCTCGTTACCGGCAAGTCACTTTACTCGTACCGCAATGCATGATCCCGTGACCAGACGCTTGGTCACTTTGAGCTCATTATGATGATGCATTACCGAGTGGGCCCAGAGATACCTCTCCGTCATACGGAGTGACAAATCCCAGTCTCGATCCGTGTCAACCCAACAGACACTTTCGGAGATACATGTAGTGCACCTTTATGGTCACCCAGTTACGTTGTGACGTTTGGTACACCCAAAGCACTCCTACGGTATCCGGGAGTTACACGATCTCATGGTCTAAGGAAAGGATACTTGACATTGGAAAAGCTCTAGCAAACGAACTACACGATCTTGTGCTATGCTTAGGATTGGGTCTTGTCCATCACATCATTCTCCTAATTATGTGATCCCGTTATCAACGACATCTAATGTCCATAGCTCTATGCTTAGGATTGGAGACTTCAGTTTTGGACAGAAAGAGAAGGACATGATATCATGTACCAAAAATGCTCCAGTGAGTCCAACCTCCTGGACTTAAGGGTTTGGTAGGATGGGCTATAAGTAGGAAACGGGATCACAGCAAAAAGGGCAAGATAAAATATGGTTGCTGTATAAATCACCAAGCTGGACCAGAATGAAAAAGAGGTTGATTCACTCAAAAATTTCAAAGAACATCAATAGGTTTTTGCAAAGGTGAATAACATGCTCCTATTGACCTCCCCTAATTTTGGTGGAAGTTTTAAAGAAATATTTAAATAGGCTATAGTGTAAAATTGCCCACTGGACCAGATTTGAAAAACTTGGTGCAAAACCCAAAATATCCAATGAATGAAATATATTTTTGCATAAAAGTGATTTAGAAACATCACATGACATCTCCAAATTTTGGTGGGACTTTTAAATAAATTTATCAAATGGTTACAGTGCAAATGGAACCCTAAAACTTATGAAAAAACCAATTTAGAGAAATAAAGCTTAGGGGGAAAATAATTATATAAACAATCCCACTGATACAAGAATTGTTTTTCTTAAGAGGGGAAATAAGTCCAATAATTACTGAAAAGTATTCACTTGGGGTAAAAACTCCATAATAATAAAGAAAAGAATGGTTCTGAAATCAGAAGGAAATCCAGCAATTAAAAGTTTTAGTTTCCTGGCAAAATTTTAATTAATAAAACAAAGTTAAAAATTTTGGGGTGTCACATTAACCAAGTGCTAAACACTTGTATATGTTTTTCTGCAGTTATTCTCGAGTTTTACAACTTCAAAATTGGTGACAAGTTATCCTGGAAAGGTAACTTATATTGGCTTCTTAATGTAGACAATCAAATGTTGTGCTTATTTGGATTGATATAGCGAAGCCCCTACGTATAACTAGGATCTTGCTGCCGGCCACGCGGTTAACAATGCCCAACGCCAGTCGCTGATGTTTTAGTTTGTGAGTTTTGATATTCTTCATTAAGCGTGTATGCAAACTATTTATGAAACTATTGAGATGTACAAATTTTGTATCAATGGTCTGCAGGTTGTATTAGCCATAGTTGAACATTTTTCATGTTTATCTTTCTCTTAATCATATCACTTACATGAAACATGCTTAGATATATATCTTGTCGGGAGTCTGGAGTATACTGAGGAGCTTGAGTAAAGACTAATTAACGAGTACATGATATTTTTGGGAAGGAACCATTTCATTATCTCGTGGCAACAGACCTGATTACCAACAACAACAACCTTCTAAATCTTTTCCCCCACAGAACTGATAGTTGTAGTTACATTTGCTAAAATCTGAAGAATTTGACCTTTTGGAATATGCTCTAAATCCTGATAACAAAATACAGAGTTGAATTTTTATTCAAATAGATTATGTCTATAAGATTTTGGCGTGGTGTTAGTTTTTTTTGGTTATATATTGCCTTCCTGAAGGGTTGCTTGTTGGACTTTTCTATCTTTTCTCAAATAAAAAGTTGTTTGTACTTTGTAGTCTATATGATGTCCAACTTATGGTTTCTTCTGAATGGTTACTAAAACTCTAGATGCTTGCTCTCATTGTTTCGTAATCAGGTGTTGAATTGGTTCCATAGTTGATTGATTTTCAATATTGGGATGCAAACGAATAGGTGGCACATCTAGGTCCCTCACCATGCCGTGGACACAGCGGCCCTAGCGGAGTACGGTGCAGACGAGCCACGTGTTGATGTAGGTGGTGGCTCCTGTCACTCACACCGGCTGGTTCTGCTCCGGCGAGCCGCAGCCACTACTGCCCATCTTGATCTCACCCTGCATGAGCTTTTAAATAGCGTCCACTACCTCCGCTATTGCAGCCGCAATAGCAGTAGCGCCACCCTGCCACTATTAGTTTAATGTTGCGTTAGAAAATAGCGTGTTGTCATGATGCGGACGCAATATCACTTGTTAGACCGCTATATCGTCTGCTATCCGCAATGTCGCCCGCTATATAAGTCCTTGTTGTTCTGTTGTGTGATCTATTTTGGTAAATGTGTCTTGCTTGCATGGTTGCACGACCAAATATAGTTCAGTTATAGTTTATATTCTTATATAAATGATGATTTCTCAAATTAAGTGTCATATTTTTTGTCGATGGCCTAGAAACATATACAACAATCTCAAATTTACGAGTGTTTTTTAAAAATTGGCTATGTGAACATAGCGCCCGCAACCTGCTATCCGCATTCCGCTACGCGGACCCTAATCTGCAACCAGTCCCCTATCCGCTATTTAAAAGCTTGCCAGCATCTCATTTAGGCAAGTGTGTGGGACACGGAACTGGCTCCTCTAACTTCGCTCCTATGAAGTTAGGGAAACAGTACCCTAACTTAGTCTGTGAACCATCAGATGGGAAATAGATGGTCAAGATTCTGCACTGTTCACATGGGGCTGTAGCATACTGGTTGGACGAGCACTGTAGCTAAAATCACTGTTTGTTACCTGTAGCAATTGGCACTGTTTAAGAACTGTAGCGATAGATCTCAGCCATTTATTCTAGATCCAACGGATGAAATGTGGCTAAGTTAGGCTCCTAACTTCACAGTAGCTAAGTTAGAGGAGCCGGTTCCGTGGGACACATAGGAGGGGAGAAGAAAAATGTGGAGCTGTCAGTCCATCCACGATCTTTCTAGAGCTGTACTTGTGCACATCGGGAAAGTAGCTAAGCTGCGGGAAAGTCGAGGAAGCGTTGATTGCTGCTAGATGTGTGAAAGCCTATCCGAGGCCTCTGCGTTGCTCGGCGAGATATTGAAGGAGATCAAACACGCATTTCTGGATATATATGATTTGTATCACATGTCTTCAGATTGTGGGTATGTAAACCCCTGAACCTGACTGCGTATTAATGAAGCAGAATGATGCTAAACTAGTGTGTGGCATTTCTTTGCCTAATTTACTTGCTGGGGATTGCATAAAGAAATTGTGAGTCACTTTATTTTCTCAATGCCAGTGTTCAAGCACATAATGGTAGTTGTTAAACCATGTGCATAATTAGGATGGGAGCGCACAGGCCCGCCTTAGGTGGCGCCCCAGCCTCTAATAAATTACAAGCGAGAGAGATGCCGCAGTTGGCAGTTGAGACTGAAGCACCAACGAGTTTCCGCAGTTGGAAGTAGCTTTATTGTGTGCAACGCCATGTTGCATGCAGATTTTTTAAAATTGATGCATATAGACGCCAAAGTATTCGCCAGATCCTACTGCATGCATGCAGGGCCTACCAATCATCCACTGCAGTCACCACGTGAAATTTTTGGCGAAGCACTCTGCTGGGCGGGAAAAAATTATATGAGACCAGGTCTCACGGTTAACAGGTGAGACCCGCCCTGATGGATGACACGTGGCATTCATAAATCACAAAGCATAAATCACAAAGCATCTCTCTCCCTCCTGGTAGATGCTTTGTGATTTATGAATGCCACGTGTCATCTATCAGGATAGGTCTCACCCGCTAACCCGTGTAGACGCTTTGTGATTTGTGAATGTCACGTGTCATCCATCAGGATAGGTCTCACCTGGTAACTCGTGAGACCTGGTCTCATAGAATTTTTTTTCCCTGCTAGGCGAGCCAATTTTTTGGGAAAACGATCAGAATCAACCGGATGATCTCTCTCTCTCTCTCTCTCTCTCTCTCTCTCTCTCTCTCTCTCTCTCTCTCTCTCTCTCTCTCTCTCTCTCTCTCTCTCTCGTAAACCTGCTCCTCCGATCGACACGTGCCCTCGTGGGCCTGCCCTCCACATCAACCCAGCCTTAGAGCATGTCTAGTAGAACCCTCAAACCCTCAAACCCTTAAAGCAGTTTTAAGGGTTGAGAAGTGCCAGTTTTTGGCACTTTTAAGGGTTGAAAAACAAGGGCAAAGACTAGAACCCTCAAACCGAACCCTTAAAGCAGTTTAAGGGTTGGGTTTGAGGGTTCTAGTCTTTGCCTCAACCCCAACCTTTAAATCTATCATTTGACATCTCACAATTTATGACTACAAGAACACAATCAACCTCTAAACAAACTACCAAATGACAATCATTGATGCATGGTTTAATAGTTTACATCACAAAATCATCATCTTCCCCCTCTCATCGGCACCATCACCAAAAAGTTGCACCTCAGTGCCATCTCCTAGACCACATGCGGGCTCCATCAAGCATCTCCATAGGCGCCGGTGGAGTCTTCCACACCGCCATCACCACAACTACTCATCGGAGTGTCACCTCGAAAAGTAGAGGACACACCACGGAACATCCTCTTCCTCTCCGCGATGTCCTCCTTGTAGTCCTTCCACCATTGCAATTGGTCTTCATCCATGTCCTTCTTGGACATCATCATGTGCTCCTTCTCTTCCACCATGAGTTCTTTCCATACCTTTGCCTCTTCGAGTTTGATCATCCTCTCCTCCAAGTCGGCCTTGCGCTTTGCTTCTTCACGCTTTGCTTCAACTTGTGCAAGCTTGACCTCTTTCTTCTTCTTGGTGATAAGAAGCTTCGTCTCCAATGTCTTCGTTGTCAATTCCTCTCTTGCCTTCATCTTGTGCTCCATCTTTTCCCTTAGGCTTGACGCCTCTCCTTCCATCTTCACCCTTAGCTTGCCCTTCTTGGTTCCCTCGGGCTTGCCCAAGTTCCTCTCCTCCTCATCTTCACTATCATCCATCCTAAGCATTGCCGACTTCTTGGGTGCGGTCTCTTGATCCCTCAACTTCCACTTGTCAAAGGTTTGAAGAATTGCCCAAGCATGCTTAAATGGGAATGACTTTCCCTTGGAAGCGGCCATCTCCTTGTACCTCATGCCGGACATTGTCTCCTATCAACCACACATAATCACATAAGAACCCACCAATAGCATAGTACACACACATAATCAAAATAGTGAAGAGATATGTACTCACATAGTCACTCTCCACGGTTCCACTAGGTGGTGCATCCCTCACTTGGTCCATGGCCGCACTCCAACGAGCACAAGCGGGCTTCATCAACTCCCACCGGCCTTGAAGCGACCCGTAAGTGCGAGAGATGAACCCACTAGTCTTCGGCTTGATCCTATAATAGTTGTCCTCGATCCTTTGCCAATACTGTTTACCGGTTTGATCGGTGCCGGTGCTTGCATCCATCCCCACAGCTGCCCAAGCACGAACTAAGAGGATATCTTCCGCCTCGGTGTAGTTTGTCGACCGCGCGTGTGGGCGGGAAGCGGCAGTGAATGCCTCCCCCCTATCTCGGCCACCTCCTCCTCGTCATCCCCTTCATCCTCCTCATCTTCCTCCAAGTCGTCACCAACCCTAAAGGGTTCTAGAGGTGGAGCCCCGAGGTCCACCTCCGCGTCTTGGAGGAGGTCCATGAACAAGGATGGGGTTGCCATTTCCTCGAACACCCCGTGCGTGGCGGGAGGAGGTTCGGCGACGGCGGCGTGTGGGGCCGCGGGCTTCTTCCGCGGCTTCTTCACGGCCGGGGACGAGCTGGCGACCTTGGACACTACTAGGGAAAACCCTAGCAGTAGAGCTGGTTTTGTGCTCACTAGTAGCGCGGGTAGGCGCGCTACTAATAAGGCGCTACAGCTATTGCTTAGCAGCAACGCGTGCCCGCACGCGCTACTGCTAGGACAAATAGCTGCAGCGTTTGTTCAGTACCACGCTACTGCTAAGGTAACTACTTGCAACGTGTTTTCTGTCCATCGCTACTAGTATTTTTTTTATTTTTTATTTTTAGTGTATTTATGCGCCATCGTACAAATATTGGTACAATACCAGTTATGAGGTTTACATCATTATGTCCATAACAGTGTGTCAAATGAAGGTGGATTAGGTTCAAGTGGAGGCAATATGTGGTGCATGTCAAAAGTATACTACTAATCCAAACTTGATCTAGTTTGGACTAGTAGTACTTTCGATGTGCATCACATGTTGCCTCCACTTGAATCTAATCCGCCAGCACAAGCTATTTAATCATCATCATAGTCATTACCACCAACAGTATTTATTTAATCACCACTAACACTAGCTAATAATAATCATCATAGTCATTACCACCAACACTAGCTATTTTATCATCATAGTAATAGTGTAGCACATCATCATCCTCAAACTCATTTCTAGCTAGCTAATCACTCCTGCTGCTCTCTCTTAGGTAAAATAACATAAAACATGTATAGCTCTCCTCCTTGATCAAGCTGGAGCATGCAGATGAACATGTCTCCTAATCATGGGTAGCGCATCTGTTTGCTGCCCCCTAGTACTTCTCTGCGCTCCCCCATCACATATTTGGTCCAGTCTTGCACTATTAAGCATTCGTCGCTAATCTTGAATGCACTAAAGTAATCTATAGGATATCTTGGCTGTAAGCTGATAATACTCATGGTACCTTTAGTCTCGATCCCATAAGGCACAACATTCATCAGGAGTCCCTGTTGAAGAACATCGTATGGTAACATACTTAGCAATGAAGTTTAGCTTCAAAAATAATGTATGGAAAAGATGCACTGATGACAAATAGTAAAAAATATTACCATCCTTCCTAAATAGATGTGACCGTAGTTCATTACGAACACTATTGGTCGCACATTTCCAGTACTAACATTTCTAAATGCAGGAAGAAAATTTGTATTGACGGTATCAAGATCCTCAAGCCATGAAACATAATGACTGAGCTCCTCGCAGTTGAGTTCAGCCCCAGGACAGTATACGGTCCTGTCTACCAAGCGTTGGACATGTTTGCTTGCACCGAAATAAGTTGACAATACAAATTAGTTGTCAAATATTTTTGAATAAACAATATCAAAGACATAAATATGGTTGAGAAACTTACATAATGGTATAACTGAAGGCGTCTGCACATCGACCCAAATGTCGGTATTACCTTCAATATCATCTTCCGGATGAATATCAAAGGTGATAACCATATCAGGCTCAAATGCATAAGTCTTGCATAGTGCTCGCCATGTTTTGCATCCAAAATAGGTGTAGTCGTCTGAATTGTATAATTTTGCATGGAAAATATAACCATGCTCGGTCTTCAAATAAACTTTCTTTTCCTCCATACTATGACTGAAACCTATCTTATTCAATACAAAAACTCTTGCATGGCAGGGGATACGCTAGTAGAATAGTAAAAAAAATATAAGTTGAAGCAAATGAAGCAGATGTCATGCTTAATTACAAAAAAAGACTTGTCGTTGTGACTTACTGTATCCACTTCGAAGTTCTCGTCCACCTTGATGCTGAAGCTCCTATCATCATCTAGGAAGATTCCGTCGCACAGGCCGCGCTCGTCTTTGCAGTATTTGCAAATACCGAAATCCTTTTCGTCGTCAGACATTTCCTATGTTCATAGTTAAAACATTAATTGAAAATCGATCGAATACAACTACCAAGATACTCAACACACAAATCCGGGGCACTCGATATTTCCTACAAATTCTGGCACAAGTCATGCCAAAATTCACAGAAAAATCCGGCATGACCTTTGCTAAAATAGGACATATCGAGCGCCTGAAATTTGCCAGAACAGAAATGAATCAACACTCCGGCAAAACATAGGCCACTCGGAGGTGTAACCTGCAAACATGACCGGCCACTTGGATATTGAGCAACACAAGATATACATTTCAAAATATCTTATAGGACTCAAATTCGCATGCATTCAATAAGCAAAAGTAAATCATCTCATGCGTCCGTACATCATCGAATATTATCACTAATACATCATGAATAGTGTCATACATATAACATCACTAATACAACTAAAACCCTAGCACACGACGGGTATCGGCGTGGGCGGTGGACACCCACAGAGAAGGAACCATCACGGGATCATAGCTCCAGTGAGATCCCCGGAGAACCTGCCAGGTATTGGAGAATGGCCTGTACTCCAACGCAAACAAGTAGCGACGGACGTGCACGTCCTCCTCACTGACACGGTGACGCACCACCTCCGCGGAGTCCTCGAGCCTCTGGATCGTCACTGGCCCATGCGACCACCACCAAAGAAGGTTTGGGTCAACGACAGGCTGGCTCCTCACCAACCTGCGCCCCCCGGTAGGTAGCGCCTCCCAGTACCACCCCGGCGGAGCCCAGTCCCGGACATGGCCGATCTGGTCAAGCAGGTGTCATCCTCCACCGACTCGACGACGAGGATGCGGGATAGGCATCGTCCACGTCGAGGCGGGAAAAATTGCTTTAACTAAAAAATAGAAACAAGTTCTTACTAACTAGTTCTATTAATTCAACTAGTTCTTACTAAAAATAAACTTACTATAAATAAAAATATTCTAGTACCTAATTAGTACCTAGTTCTTACTAACTAATTAGTACCTAGGAACTACTGCCCTAATTACCATCTAATTTGATGAACCTATAGGGGTGGAAAGTGGTAGCGGATATTTCAGTTATCCAACTATAAAGTGAAATAAGTGGTCAAATTTTACTCGTTTTATGATTCATCTTAGAAATTTGATTCGTTTTCACCCTTACATGAACCCTAACTCATTTGAGCCGCATCCGCATCCGATTTGTTTCCACTCTTACATGAACTCTAACTAATTTGATGCAACTAAAATATAAAGAAACCCTAGGCAGAGGTAGGGGAGAGGGAGGAGCGGGCGTGCTCACCTCGGGTGCCTGTGATGAGGGAGGGGCAGGGCGGCGTCGAGGTTGGGGTCGGGGCACGGGCGCGCGGCGGATGGCGGCCGGCGTCGAGGTCGGGGTCGGGGCGGCGTCCGGGGCAGCGTTGAGGTCGGGGGCGGGGGCGGTGTTGAATCTGGGGTCGGGGCGGCGTAGAGGGTGCGGAGAGCGCGCGGCGGCCGACAGGCGACGGCGGCGGCGAGAGTGGAGAGAGTTGGATTTGGGGGAAGTGGCCGCGTGGAGAAGGACGAACCCTGTGGTTAAGTCAGAAGTAGCAGTAGCGCGTTCCAGGAAAAGCGCTGCTGCTATCTTAGCTACAGCGCGTTCTGTGATACACGCAACTGCTACTCCTTTCTCTTTTCCCCTTTTTCATTTAGTTTTCTTCACATTTTATTTTTTCCTTTCACCTTATTCTATTTCTTTCATTTTCAATTACCTTTCCATTTTCTTTCCATTTAATTTTATAACCTTTAGTAGTAGCGAGTTTATATTAAAACGCGCTGCTACAAATAAAGTAGCGGTAGCGCGGTTCGTCATAGATTGCTACTACTATGTGTAGCCTATCGGTTAAGCCGTGGGAATTTTAGTAGTAACGTGTTTACAGCAAGACGCGCTACTGCTAGATCTTTATCTGCAGCGCGGTTTCCTCAGGCGCGCTACTGCTAATTAGCACTAGCATGCTTTTTTGACCCACGCTACTGCTAAAGTTCTGTGTATAAGGTTTTCCCTAGTAGTGGGAGGAAGCCCCTCGCGGCCCACGGGGGAGGCTGCCTTCGGCCGGCTCTTCTTGGGGGCGGGAGCGGCGGCGGGGGCGGGCGCCGGGGCGGGGACGAGGGTCGGGGCGGGAGCCGGGGAGGCAGGAGGAGGCGGTGCGAGGCCCACCCGCCGCCGCTTGGCCCCCACGTGGGTCGCCACCACCACGTCGGCCACGGTCGGGTGCCGGGTGGGTGTGGGTGCAGGTGCGGGGGCGGGGCCCGAGTCGGGCGGGGCGGGCGCGGCGGCGAAGGCCTCCATGGCCGGCGCGGGGCGAGGCGGCGGGAGGAGGCAGTGGGAGGAGCCGGGGAGGCGGGGATGAAATTTCCCTCCCGCGCGAGAGGAAAGAGGAGTGCGGGTTGGGGGGAGTTTTTCCTCCCAACCCTCACTTCTATAGGTTGGGAAACAGTTTGAGGGTTGGACCTCTAAATTTTTTTACGGGTTTGAGGGTTTAGAGGTTCTAGTCTACGGCTTTTTTTCAGTGAAAACTATAAAAAAGCAGTTATTTTTAGGGAAATGTTTGTGGCCGGACGACAGGCTAGCACTTCCGCCGGTCGCACGCACACCATCGGATCCTTACAATTAGGGGGACCTCCAGAGTGCCACCAAGTCTTCAGTTGGACCCGACGCACCGCCGAACCTTTTCATCCAAAATCGTTATCCTTTCTCCACCGCTCAATCTCTCGCAGTTGTCTCTCTCTCCGCCTTATCCTTCACCACGCAGGTCTCCACCGGCAGTCCAGCACACACCGCTCGACCAGCTCACCACCGTGCAACAACTTCACACGCCATCTCTGCTATGAGCCCCTCCACAACCGCGCACGGGAAATCCAGCCGGGTGCTTGAATCGTCTAACTTCCAAGGCTGCGCACGGGCGCGGGCTTGTCCCGGCTGTTGGAAATATGCCCTAGAGGCAATAATAAAAGTATTATTATATTTCATCGTTCATGATAATTGTCTTTTATTCATGCTATAACTGTATTATCCGGAAATCGTAATACACGTGTGAATACATAGACCACAATATGTCCCTAGTGAGCCTCTAGTTGACTAGCTCGTTGTGATCAACAGATAGTCATGGTTTCCTGGCTATGGACATTGGATGTCGTTGATAACGGGATCACATCATTAGGAGAATGATGTGATGGACAAGACCCAATCCTAAGCATAGCACAAAGATCGTGTAGTTCGTTTGCTAGAGCTTTTCCAATGTCAAGTATCTCTTCCTTCGACCATGAGATCGTGTAACTCCCGGATACCGTAGGAGTGCTTTGGGTGTATCAAATGTCACAACGTAACTGGGTGACTATAAAGGTGCACTACAGGTATCTCCGAAAGTGTCTATTGGGTTGACACGGATCGAGACTGGGATTTGTCACTCCGTATGACGGAGAGGTATCTCTGGGCCCACTCGGTAATGCATCATCATAATGAGCTCAAGGTGACCAAGGTGTTGGCCACGGGGTCATGCATTACGGTACGAGTAAAGTGACTTGCCGGTAACGAAACTGAACAAGGTATTGGGATACCGACGATCGAGTCTCGGGCAAGTAACGTACCGATTGACAAAGGGAATTGCATACGGGGTTTGATCGAATCCTCGACATCGTGGTTCAACCAATGAAATCATCGAGGAGCATGTGGGAGCCAACATGGGTATCCAGATCCCGCTGTTGGTTATTGACCGGAGAGTGGTCTTGGTCATGTCTGCATGTCTCCCGAACCCATAGGGTCTTCACACTTAAGGTTCGGTGACGCTAGGGTTATTAGGAAGACTAGTATGTGACTACCGAATGTTGTTCGGAGTCCCGGATGAGATCCCGGACGTCACGAGGAGTTCCGGAATGGTCCGGAGGTGAAGTTTTATACATGGGAAGTTGTTATACGGACACCGGAAAGTTTCGGGGGTCTATCGGTAATGTACCGGGACCACCGGAGGGGTTTCGGGGGTCCACCGGGAGGGGCCACCCCTCCCGGACGGCCACATGGGCCGCAAAGGGGAGGGAGCCAGCCCCTGGAGGGCTGGGCGCGCCCCCCACCTTGGGCCCATGCGCCTAGGGTTGGGGGGGAAACCCTAAGGGGGGCGCCCCCTTTGCTTGGGGGGCAAGCCTCCCCTCCCTGGCCGCCGCCCCCCCTCTAGATCCCATCTAGAGGGGTCGGCCCCCCTTGCCCCTTCCCCTATAAATAGAGGGGTGAGGGGAGGGCTGCTGTACACATCTCCAAGGCGCAGCCCCTCCCCTCCCCAACACCTCTCCTCCTCCGTTACGCGCTTGCGAAGCCCTGTCGGAGTACTGCTGCACCAACACCACCACGCCGTCGTGCTGCCGTTGGAGCGATCTTCCTCAACCTCTCCTTCCCCCTTGCTGGATCAAGAAGGAGGAGACGTCTCCCGTCCCGTACGTGTGTTGAACGCGGAGGTGCTGTCCGTTCAGCACTTGGACATCGGTGATCCGAATCACGTCGAGTACGACTCCATCAACACCATCCTCTTGCAAGCTTCCGCACGTGATCTACAAGTGGTATGTAGATGCAAACTCACTTCCTTGACTCGTTGCTTAGATGAACTCATAGATGGATCTTGGTGAAACCGTAGGAAAATTTTTAATTTTCTACAACGTTACCCAACAGTGGCATCATGAGCTAGGTCTATGCGTAGTTCTCTAATGCACGAGTAGAACACAATTTTGTTGTGGGCGTGGATCTTGTCAACTTGCTTGCCACTACTAGTCTTTTCTTGATTCAGCGGTATTGTGGGATGAAGCGGCCCAGACCAACCTTACACGTACGCTTACGTGAGACCGGTTCCACCGATTGACATGCACTAGTTGCATAAGGTGGCTGGCGGGTGTCTGTCTCTCCCAATTTAGTTGAAGCGGAATCGATGAAAAGGGTCCTTATGAAGGGTAAATAGAAGTTGACAAAATCACATTGTTGTTATTCGTAGGTAAGACAACGTTCTTGCTAGAACCCAATTGCAGCCACGTAAAAGATGCAACAACAAATTAGAGGACGTCTAACTTATTTTTGCAGCGATTGATCATGTGATGTGATATGGCCAGAAGTTGTGATGTATGATGAATTGTGATGTATGAGATCATGTTCTTGTAATAGGATTCACGACTTGCATGTCGATGAGTATGAAAACCGGCAGGAGCCATAGGAGTTGTCTTTATTTTTTGTATGACCTGCGTGTCATTGAAGAACACCATGTAAACTACTTTACTTTATTGCTAAACACGTTAGCCATAGAAGTAGAAGTAGTCGTTGGCGTGACAACTTCATGAAGACACGATGATGGAGATCATGATGATGGAGATCATGGTGTCAAGCTGGTGACAAGATGATCATGGAGCCCCGAAGATGGAGATCAATGGAGCTATATGATATTGGCCATATCATGTCACAACTATATAATTGCATGTGATGTTTATTATGTTTATGCATCTTGTTTACTTAGGACGACGGTAGTAAATAAGATGATCCCTTATAAAAATTTCAAGAAATGTTCTCCCCTAACTGTGCACCGTTGCTACAGTTCGTCGCTTCTAAGCACCACGTGATGATCGGGTGTGATGGATTCTTACATTCACATACAACGGGTGTAAGACAGTTTTACACAGCAAAAAACACTTAGGGTTAACTTGACGAGCCTAGCATGTACAGACATGGCCTCGGAACACGGAGACCGAAAGGTTGAACACGAATCGTATGGAAGATACGATCAACATGAAGATGTTCACCGACAATGACTAGTTCGTCTCACGTGATGATCGGACACGGGCTAGTCGACTCGGATCGTGTAAACACTTAGATGACTAGAGGGGTGTCTAATCTGAGTGGGAGTTCATAATTTGATTAGAACTTAATTATCATGAACTTAGTCTAAAACCTTTGCAAATATGTCTTGTAGATCAAATGGCCAACGCTCATGTCAACATGAACTTCAACGCGTTCCTAGAGAAAACCAAGCTGAAAGATGATGGCAGCAACTATACGGACTGGGTTCGGAACCTGAGGATCATCCTCATAGCTGCCAGGAAACAATATGTCCTAGATGGACCGCTAGGTGACGCTCCCGTCCCAGAGAACCAAGACATTATGAATGCTTGGCAAACTCGTGCTGATGATTACTCCCTCGTTCAGTGCGGCATGCTTTACAGCTTAGAACCGGGGCTCCAAAAGCGTTTTGAGCATCATGGAGCATATGAGATGTTCGAAGAGCTGAAACTAGTTTTTCAAGCTCATGCCCGGGTCGAGAGATATGATGTCTCCGACAAGTTCTACAGTTGTAAGATGGAGGAAAACGGTTCTGTCAGTGAGCACATCCTAAAGATGTCTGGGTTGCACAACCGTATGACCCAGCTGAACATTAACCTCCCAGATGAGGCGGTCGTTGACAGAATCCTCCAGTCGCTCCCACCAAGCTACAAGAGCTTTGTGATGAACTACAACATGCAGGGGAAGGTGAAGACCATTCCTGAAGTGTTCTCGATGCTGAAGTCAGCAGAGGCTGAAATCAAGAAAGGACATCAAGTGTTGATGGTCAATAAGACCACTAAGTTCAAGAAGGGCAAGGGCAAGAAGAACTTCAAGAAGGACGGCAAGGATGTTGCCGCGCCCGGTAAGCCAGTTACCGGGAAGAAGTCAAAGAATGGACCCAAGACTGAGACTGAGTGCTTTTATTGCAAGGGGAAGGGTCACTGGAAGCGGAACTGCCCCAAATACTTAGCGGATAAGAAGGCCGGCAACACCAAAGGTATATTTGATATACATGTAATTGATGTGTACCTTACCAGTACTCGTAGTAACTCCTGGGTATTTGATACCGGTGTCGTTGCTCATATTTGTAACTCACAGCAGGAGCTGCGGAATAAACGGAGACTGGCGAAGGACGAGGTGACGATGCGCGTCGGGAATGGTTCCAGAGTCGATGTGATCGCCGTCGGCACGCTGCCTCTACATTGACCTACGGATTAGTTTTGAACCTTAATAATTGTTATTTGGTGCCAAGTTTGAGCATGAACATTGTATCTGGATCTTGTTTAATACGAGATGGCTACTCATTTAAGTCCGAGAATAATGGTTGTTCGATTTATATGAGAGATATGTTTTATGGTCATGTTCCGATGGTCAATGGTTTATTCTTAATGAATCTCGAGCGTAATATTACACATGTTCATAGTGTGGATGCCAAAAGATGTAAAGTTGATAATGATAGTCCCACATACTTGTGGCACTGCCGCCTTGGTCACATTGGTGTCAAGCGCATGAAGAAGCTCCATGCTGATGGACTTTTAGAGTCTCTTGATTATGAATCGTTTGACACATGCGAACCATGCCTCATGGGCAAAATGACCAAGACTCCATTCTCCGGAACAATGGAGCGAGCAACCAACTTGTTGGAAATCATACATACCGATGTGTGCGGTCCAATGAGCGTTGAGGCTCGCGGAGGATATCGTTATGTTCTCACTCTCACTGATGACTTGAGTAGATATGGGTATGTCTACTTAATGAAACACAAGTCTGAGACCTTCGAAAGGTTCAAGGAATTTCAGAACGAGGTAGAGAATCAACGTGACCGAAAGATAAAGTTCCTACGATCAGATCGTGGAGGAGAATACTTAAGTCACGAATTTGGTACACACTTAAAGAAATGTGGAATCGTTTCACAACTCACGCCGCCTGGAACACCTCAGCGAAACAGTGTGTCCGAACATCGTAATCGCACTCTATTGGATATGGTGCGGTCTATGATGTCTCTTACCGATTTACCGCTATCATTTTGGGGATACGCTCTAGAGACAGCTACATTCACTTTAAATAGGGCACCGTCTAAATCCGTTGAGACGACACCGTATGAATTATGGTTTGGGAAGAAACCTAAGCTGTCGTTTCTAAAAGTTTGGGGATGCGATGCTTATGTCAAGAAACTTCAACCTGAAAAGCTCGAACCCAAATCGGAAAAATGCGTCTTCATAGGATACCCTAAGGAAACTGTCGGGTATACCTTCTACTTAAGATCCGAGGGCAAAATCTTTGTTGCCAAGAACGGATGCTTTCTAGAAAAAGAGTTTCTCTCGAAAGAAGTAAGTGGGAGGAAAGTAGAACTCGATGAAGTACTACCTCTCGAACAGGAAAGTGGTGCAGCTCAGGAAAATGTTCCTGTGATGCCCACACCAACTGAAGAGGAAAACAATGATGATGATCAAGGTACTTCGGATCAAGTTGCTACTGAACTTCGTAGGTCCACAAGGACACGTTCCGCACTAGAGTGGTACGGCAACCCTGTCCTGGAAATAATGTTGTTAGACAACGGTGATCCTTCGAACTATGAAGAAGCGATGGCGGGTCCGGATTCCAACAAATGGCTTGAAGCCCTGAAGTCCGAGATAGAATCCATGTATGAAAACAAAGTATGGACTTTGACAGACTTGCCCGAAGATCGGCGAGCGATAGAAAACAAATGGATTTTTAAGAAGAAGACGGACGCGGATGGTAATGTTACCATCTATAAAGCTCGACTTGTCGCTAAGGGTTATCGACAAGTTCAAGGGATTGACTACGACGAGACATTCTCTCCCGTAGTGAAGCTGAAGTCCGTCCGAATCATGTTAGCAATTGCCGCATACTATGATTATGAGATATGGCAGATGGACGTCAAAACGGCATTCCTTAACGGACATCTTAAGGAAGAGCTGTATATGATGCAGCCGGAAGGTTTTGTCGATCCTAAGAATGCTAACAAAGTATGCAAGCTCCAGCGATCCATTTATGGGCTGGTGCAAGCATCTCGGAGTTGGAACATTCGCTTTGATGAGATGATCAAAGCGTTTGGGTTTATGCAGACTTATGGAGAAGCCTACGTTTACAAGAAAGTGAGTGGGAGCTCTGTAGCATTTCTCATATTATATGTAGATGACATACTCCTGATGGGAAATGATATAGAACTTCTGGACAGCATTAAGGCCTACTTGAATAAGTGTTTTTCAATGAAGGACCTTGGAGAAGCTGCTTATATATTAGGCATCAAGATCTATAGAGATAGATCGAGACGCCTCATAGGTCTTTCACAAAGCACATACCTTGATAAGATTTTGAAAAGGTTCAAAATGGATCAGTCCAAGAAAGGGTTCTTGCCTATGTTACAAGGTGTGAGATTGAGCTCGGCTCAGTCACCGACCACGGCAAAAGATAAAGAAGAGATGAGTGTCATCCCCTATGCTTCAGCCATAGGATCCATTATGTATGCCATGCTGTGTACCAGACCTGATGTAAACCTTGCCGTAAGTTTGGTAGCAAGATACCAAAGTAATCCCGGCAAGGAGCACTGGACAGCGGTCAAGAATATCCTGAAGTACCTGAAAAGGACAAAGGACATGTTTCTCATTTATGAGGAGAAGAAGAGCTCGTCGTAAAGGGTTACGTCGACGCTAGCTTCGACTCAGATCTGGATGACTCTAAGTCACAAACCGGATACGTGTATATGTTGAATGGTGGAGCAGTAAGCTGGTGCAGCTGCAAGCAGAGCGTCGTGGCGGGATCTACATGTGAAGCGGAGTACATGGCAGCCTCGGAGGCAGCGCATGAAGCGATTTGGGTGAAGGAGTTCATCACCGACCTAGGAGTCATACCCAATGCGTCGGGGCCGATCAAACTCTTCTGTGACAACACTGGAGCTATTGCCCTAGCCAAGGAGCCCAGGTTTCACAAGAAGACCAGGCACATCAAGCATCGTTTCAACTCCATCCGTGAAAATGTTCAAGATGGAGACATAGAAATTTGCAAAGTACATATGGATCTGAATGTCGCAGATCCGTTGACTAAACCTCTCTCGCGAGCAAAACATGATCAACACCAAAATCTATGGGTGTTCGATTCATCACAATGTAACTAGATTGGTGACTCTAGTGCAAGTGGGAGACAGTTGGAAATATGCCCTAGAGGCAATAATAAAAGTATTATTATATTTCATCGTTCATGATAATTGTCTTTTATTCATGCTATAACTGTATTATCCGGAAATCGTAATACACGTGTGAATACATAGACCACAATATGTGCCTAGTGAGCCTCTAGTTGACTAGCTCGTTGTGATCAACAGATAGTCATGGTTTCCTGGCTATGGACATTGGATGTCGTTGATAACGGGATCACATCATTAGGAGAATGATGTGATGGACAAGACCCAATCCTAAGCATAGCACAAAGATCGTGTAGTTCGTTTGCTAGAGCTTTTCCAATGTCAAGTATCTCTTCCTTCAACCATGAGATCGTGTAACTCCCGGATACCGTAGGAGTGCTTTGGGTGTATCAAACGTCACAACGTAACTGGGTGACTATAAAGGTGCACTACAGGTATCTCCGAAAGTGTCTATTGGGTTGACATGGATCGAGACTGGGATTTGTCACTCTGTATGACGGAGAGGTATCTCTGGGCCCACTCGGTAATGCATCATCATAATGAGCTCAAGGTGACCAAGGTGTTGGCCACGGGATCATGCATTACGGTACGAGTAAAGTGACTTGCCGGTATCGAGACTGAACAAGGTATTGGGATACCGACGATCGAGTCTCGGGCAAGTAACGTACCAATTGACAAAGGGAATTGCATACGGGGTTTGATCGAATCCTCAACATCGTGGTTCAACCAATGAAATCATCGAGGAGCATGTGGGAGCCAACATGGGTATCTAGATCCCGCTGTTGGTTATTGACCGGAGAGTGGTCTCGGTCATGTCTGCATGTCTCCCGAACCCGTAGGGTCTTCACACTTAAGGTTCGGTGACGCTAGGGTTATTAGGAAGACTAGTATGTGACTATCGAATGTTGTTCGGAGTCCTGGATGAGATCCCGGACGTCACGAGGAGTTCCGGAATGGTCCGGAGGTGAAGTTTTATATATGGGAAGTTGTTATACGGACACCGGAAAGTTTCGGGGGTCTATCGGTAATGTACCGGGACCACCGGAGGGGTTCCGGGGGTCCACCGGGAGGGGCCACCCCTCCCGGAGGGCCACATGGGCCGCAAAGGGGAGGGAGCCAGCCCCTGGAGGGCTGGGCGCGCCCCCCACCTTGGTCCCATGCGCCTAGGATTGGGGGGAAACCCTAAGGGGGGCGCCCCCTTTGCTTGGGGGGCAAGCCTCCCCTCCCTGGCCGCCGCCCCCCCTCTAGATCCCATCTAGAGGGGTCGGCCCCCCTTGCCCCTTCCCCTATAAATAGAGGGGTGAGGGGAGGGCTGCTGTACACATCTCCAAGGCGCAGCCCCTCCCCTCCCCAACACCTCTCCTCCTCCGTTACGCGCTTGCGAAGCCCTGTCGGAGTACTGCTGCACCAACACCACCACGCCGTCGTGCTACCGTTGGAGCGATCTTCCTCAACCTCTCCTTCCCCCTTGCTGGATCAAGAAGGAGGAGACGTCTCCCGTCCCGTACGTGTGTTGAACGCGGAGGTGCTGTCCGTTCAGCACTTGGACATCGGTGATCCGAATCACGTCGAGTACGACTCCATCATCACCATCCTCTTGCAAGCTTCCGCACGTGATCTACAAGTGGTATGTAGATGCAAACTCACTTCCTTGACTCGTTGCTTAGATGAACTCATAGATGGATCTTGGTGAAACCGTAGGAAATTTTTTAATTTTCTGCAACGTTACCCAACACCGGCAACGAGCCGCGTTGCAAGCTCACATACTGACGTTCATGAACCGGCGACAGGCCGTGCTGGATCCAACTATCTGTGATGGAACTAGTCGGGGTTTTCGTTGCACGTCTCAGGCACCCAGTGGCACCGTGCGGCTACAAGCCCCAACCAGGTTGCTGGAAGCGGTGAGCGTGGAAGCTGGAAGCGGCAACGTCAGATGCTGGAACCGATGAGTGGAGATACTGCAGCGGCGAGCGGTGACCAAGCGAGGGGCACGAGATGCTGCATCCGGCGAGACAATTTTGCTGGAACCGGCTACTCCAGGAGCTACAACGGGGCATCAGTGCGCGTCAAGAGTCCTGGGAACCAGTGTGGCTGGGACCGACGCCCAATTTTGCTGCATCCAGCCAGAGATTTTGCTGGAACCGGCAATGTCGGGAGCCACAATGGGGCAGTGGGCGCATCAAGGATGCTGGGACCAGCACCCTGTTTTGCTGCATCCAGCCAGCGATTTTGCTGCAACCAGAACGCATCCTCACAGGCGTCAGAAAAAGTTTCAGAAGAAGAACGAAGAAGTTGGTGGTCGGGGCACCCACGCAAGAAAAGCTACAAGGGCGATGTAAAAAGCTTCAACTGCCTACTAGAAAGCTTCAACGGAAAAGATAGAGAAGTTCGCCGCCAGGCACCACGCATCTAAGCTGCAACCAGCGGCCTAGAAAGCTTCAACCGGCTAAAGGTGACAACGAGCGGCTACTGGTGCTGCGACGACTGGTGGTGCAGGAGGGAGGGCGCGGCGACCAGCTACTGGTGCTGCGACGAGAAGCGTCGTGCGGGAGGACGTGGGTGCTGCCACGCCTCGCCGTGGGCGCACGCACACGGTGGCCGGGGAAGAGACATCCCATGTCGAACAAACGAATCTGAAACTGAAGAATACGAGGGAAGAAGACAATGACCTGGGGGGCGAATCGAACGGTTGCTAGCTACTGGATCGGATGGCTGCGCAGCGATCGGCCCAAATTTGGGCCGGCGCGCCGGCGCCTATCAGCCCCCTTATTTTTAGGGGTTAGAGGGTTTGAGGGCTCTACTAGACTTGCTCTTATCCTCTCCACCCCTTCTCCATGTATAACCTCAATCAGCGTCTCCCTCTTGAGTCTCGAGCATCTCTCTCCCTCTCGTCTCTCTGATACAGATCGTCGGGGACGAAGTAGAGCCGGCCAGGGCCATCGCCGCTGTCGGAGACTTCTCCCCCTCCTTCCCCTCCCTCGCCCCCCTCCCACCGCCCCCTCGTCCCCGGTCCCGTTTGAGGGACACTGCAAGCCCCGCCACCAAAAGTCGTCGTGAGAGAGAGGAGCGTTGCCATGGCCGTCTGTGACGGAGGCAGCCGGTGCTGCGGACACCATGAATCGCGAGTAGTTTCTACGTTGCCCACCGCCTGCCATGGATTCCTTCGTGAGCTGCAATGGAGCGTCACACGGTGCTGTGATGGTGACCGTGGCGAGTGGCGGACGGAGGCTCTGCAACTCCGGTGATATTGCCTTTGAAGCTGTCGGAACAACGCCGAGCCGCCGGGAGCTTAGTCGGCGCTGCAGTGAAACCTGGTCGGAGTTGCAATGGAGTTTCGCGAACGCACCTGTGCTGTGTTGAAGCTCCGCCCAAGGTGCAATGGAGCTTCGCCGGAGTCGACGGTGCTGCAGTGGAGCTCGGCCGGAGCTGCTTCGCCGGAGCGTTGGTGCTGCGTTGGAGCTCCACCAGGCTGCAATGGACTCGACCGGAGTTGCAATGGAGCTCCGTCGGGGTTACAATGGAGCTCGCCGGAGTCTTACTTGTCGGTCATCAACACTGGCAGTTTTGGCCGATTCTGGCCCGTTCAAGGACTGTTACTCACTGTTTTGGGGTCTCCGAGCGATTTTCATAGTTGTTGAACCCAAAAGTGCGCTTACGTGTTGGTCATCAACATTGGCAGTTTTGGCCGATTCTAGCCCGTTTCGTGGAGTATTACTCACTATTTTGGGGTCCCGGTGTGATTTCCATGATTAACGAACCCTTGGGTAAGTCATCATCACTCGCAGTTTTGGCCGATTCTGGCCCGTTTCGTGGACTATTACTCACTGTTTTGGGGTCCCAGAGTGATTTCCACGATTAACGAACCCTGGGTGCGTTTATGTGTTGGTCATCAACACTTGCAGTTTTGGCCGATTCTGGCCCGTTTTTTGGATTATTAGTCACCATTTTGGGGTCCTAAAGCGATTTCAATAATTGTTGAACCCCAAGGTCCGCTTACCTATCGGTCATCAACACTAGCAGTTTTGGCCGATTCTGGTCCGTTTCATGTACTATTACTCACTATTTTGGGATCCCAGAGTGATTTCCACGATTAACGAACCCTGGGTTGCGTTTACGTGTCGGTCATCAACACTCGCAGTTTTGGCCGATTCTCACCCGTTTCTTGGATTATTACTCACTGTTTTGGGGTCCCGAAGCGATTTTCATAGTTGTTGAACCCCAAGGTGCGCTTACGTGTCGGTCATCAACACTGACAGTTTTGGCCGATTCCGGCCCGCTTCAAGGACTATTACTCACTGTTTTGGGTCCCAGAGTGATTTCCACGATTAACGAACCCTGGGGTGCGTTTACGTGTTGGTTATCAACACTTGTAGTTTTGGCCGATTCTGGCCCGTTTCTTGGATTATTAGTCACGATTTTGGGGTCCCGAAGCGATTTCCATAATTGTTGAACCCCAAGGTCCGCTTACGGCCGGACGTCGCGGCGTTGCGTCAGAGCACCGCGTGGGGCTAAAATGGAGCTCGCCGGACGCCGTTGGTGTTGCGATGAAGCACCGCCGGAGCTGCAATAAAGTGTCGCGAGGGTCATGGAGCTCCGGCGAGGTTGCAATGAAGCGCCGTCGGGCGTTGCCGGAGCTGTAGTGCAGGGTCGTTTGAGCTCTGGCGAGGTTGCAATGAAGCGCGGGCAGGCGCCATCGGAGCTGCAGTAAAGCACCGCCAGGCACAACCGGAGCTGCAGTGAGGCGCGCAGGGGTCGTTGGAGCTCCAGCGAGATTGCAATGAAGCGCCGCCGGGCACCGCCGGAGCTGCAGTGAGGCGCTGCGGGGGTCATTGGAGCTCTAGCGCCAGTCGGTGCTGCGAGGTGTTGCCATCGAGCTGCTACGCTGAGTGGTGCTGTCCATGTTAGCTTGCTGATCATACGGCTGCAGAGCTTCTAATTGGATGGCTGTGGAGGCGGCTTATTTTTGACACAATCATCCGGATGATTTGTAGTAGCGCCCATTTTTTGGGGTCGATCCAAATAGCAGCCACCGGCTTCCCCGCAATCGCAAAAAACCCGCCGGCTCGCCTCACGTCCCAGCCCGCCGCCGCCGCCGTAGTCCTTCACCCCGCGCATACGGCCGCCGCCGTCATGGCCGCGGCCACCGCGGCCGTCACGGCTGGCGGCGACCCAGCGGTGCTCCATGCGGTCCTCGTCAAGACCTCATCCTTTAGCTCCGCCTATAACCTTCTCCTCTGTCGCTTTCGCATCTCCTCCTCTCCCGCCTCCCCTTCCGCCCCACCGCCTCCTCGCCCACCTCCTCCCTGCCTTCCATTTCCTCCTCCTCCTCCCTGTCCTCCGCACTCCCGCTCCTCCGCCACCTCCTCACTACCTCAGCATGCCCCCTTCTCTCCCCCCTCCCCCGCTCCATGCCGCCCTCCATGGCGCCACGTGTTCACGCCCTCGCCTTCAAGCTGGTTCTCGCCTCGTCTCCAATCTCAGCTTCCTGTCTCATAACTATGTACCCCCGATCCCGCCTCCCTGACGCCGCACACCACCTGTTCGACGAAATCCCTGCGGCCTACCGAGACCCCGTCTGCTACTCCTCCACCATCGTTGGCCTCGCACAGAACTGCTGTCCGCAGGAGTCTCGATCCGTCTTTATTGTTATGTGATGCAATGCTGTTGCTTCCACCAGGTACACACTGTCTGGTGCACTCCGGGCGGCTGCGACACTTGATGCTCTGGAGCAGGCTTGTGGGATTCATGCGCATGCACTGGTGATGGACTTGATGGGAATGTGGCTGTCGGGCCGCGCTGGTGGATGCATATGGGAAGGCCGGGGTTGTGGAAGATGCACGGAAGGTGTTTGAGGGGTTGGGTGATGATCGGAACTTGATCACGTGGAATGTCATGCTGGCTGCACAGCAGGGGGATGTCCAGACGGTTAACGGGTTGTTCCATGAGATGATGGAGTCGTGCTTTGAGCCTGATGGGCTGACGTTTCTTGCTCTTCTCACAGCATGTAGCAATGCTGGTGTAGCAAGAGAGGCCGAGTTTTGGTTGGAAGCAATGCATTCAAAGTAAAGGTGAAGCGTGGTCTTGAACATTACACATGTGTGATTGCTGGAGTGGCTCGGGTGGGACGCCTTGAGGATGTGGGTATCATTGCATCTACAGTTCCATGCAAGCCAGACGCAGCTGTGTGGCGGACACTCCTAACAGGCTGTATGGTAAACCGCAAGGATGACATGGCGGGAATCATGGGGCAGCGCCTATTGGAGATTGACACAAAGGATGATTCGGCCAATGTGATGCTTGCAAGTATCGACTCCACCACAGGAAGGGAGGAGGTGGCTGAGGCATGGACTGCAATGAAGGACTACAGAGTCAGAAAAGAAGTCAGTCGAAGTTGGATTGAGGTGAGAGGACAGGTACATGTGTTTGTCGCTGATTGAGAGGAGGCATGATAAATTGTTCGATATATTATATGACAAGTTAAATGAATTGATTATAGAGGTAGAGAAGTTAGGATACAAGGAGGTAGATGAGGGGCTATGGCATCACAGAGGAAGGCCCTTGCATATGGATTGGTTAGTGGGTCTGTGCCATCAGGGAAGATGCTGAGAGTGGTGAAGAACCTTAGAATATGTGTCCGCTGTCGTGAATTCTTCAGTATGCCATCATCGTGATTGACAGAGTGACTGCGGTAAGGGATGTCAATTGGTACCACACATTTAAGCAAGGTGTTTGCAGTTGCAGGGATTATTGGTGAAATCTTTATGATAAAGCATGATATCAGAACTATTTGTGAAATCCTTACTATTAAACATAATACCAGGATTGTTACCCAAAGGAGGTACTCCAGATTGTTGTCGGAAAAATTACTTGGTTTCATGTTTTGGTTACGGCAGGGAAGCTGGCCTTGAATACATGCTTGGCATTCTATAGAATCCTATTGGTGTAGCGGTTAGTCAGAATGTTTGATCGAACCTGAGTCAGGACAACAGTGTTTGGAACATGGCACAGCAGGAAATTATTTCTTCTTGGGAAGTTGGGCTTGGCTGTTTGCTGATTAAGTTGTGACCCCATGCTCTGGGAGGTTCTCTTCTGACTAAGTTTAATTGGGATTCTGTTGCTACTCTCATTCAGACAGGGACAACATAGATTATAGAGAGGAAATATGTGGGGTTGTCCTTATATGACTGCTAAGTAATCACATCTAGCTAAAGCTGAGATCGTTCGGCTGTCCCACTTTCGTGCTGGAAAATGGTCTCAGTGATTTGAGTGTGCCATCTTACTACTTTCAGATGGTGTGGAGTCTACCTTCGAGTTGCTAGGTTCCATCCACACTTGGGGACGTGCTCATGGACATCAAGATTGAGTCCTAGTTTTTTCCTTTTGATCTCTTTCGTCCAAGTCAATCAGGAAAGCAAGATAGCACGTCTTTTAGATCGGGCAGGTGAGTTGTCAGTTTTTGTTTCTTGAAGTGTTCATTCTAGACTTTATCCGAGCAATCCTTTATAATGACTTTAGTTTGGTTTAAATAATGCACTGCAAGTTTGCCAAAAAGAAGACATTTAAGTACAATGGGCTCCAACCAGAAGAGTTGTAGCGTGGGACCTTAGTTTGTCCGAACCTGTGCATGCCTAAAATGCATATTGATACATGTTAGTTTTACAGGTGTTCTGTCTTTCATACTTCATTGCTTGTACTTTATTACCACTCTAATGAATCTATAGACAGTAATCCTGGTACATGCATATTGTAGATTAATTTGTTAAAAGCTGCTTATGTTTATGCTCATCAGTCTTCACCATCTAATCTGGTATATTGCCTACTGGATAATCTCCATCAGTGGATTAGCCCAACCTTGGATATTTAGCATATGAAGAACCCCAATAATAACGGGCGAACCCACACTTGTTTGGCTTACAACAAAATGACGCTTGACACCATGTGATCAGCGCCGTGGCTGCTTGCGTGCCTGCAAACATGATGCAAGCTAACGTGTGGACACAGGTGTAACTTGGAGACAACAAGGTATGCTAAGATTTTTGTTCACTAGTAATGGCGAAGCAGTACATTTTAGATAAATAGCATAGCAGTACATAGGCTCAATTAGACCATAATCAGTTGATACAATTATTGGGAATCAGGTATGCAGCAGGAACACGACGAGTGGCAGCAGACCTCATGTAGCTCAGGCTCTGCCGCCGCTACCTTCAAGGCAACCGCCAGTGGAACACACCCTGCACCGTCAAGGATGTGGCTGCAAACAAGGAATCAAGAATACATGCATCAGGGCCAATCATCTGTCTGGGAACACAACAGTGGTATTCTGAACTAGCAGCTAAGGATGCAAGAAAAATACTTACATAGTTAGCCAAATCAGCAGCCTCCCTTGCGGAACGCAAATTGACCCCCTCGGATATCAAATGTGATGCCAACAGACCGTGTCATCGTGTTTCCTAGTATCTGCACACCGCTTCCCAGGCTGGCATCCCTCATGAAGTATGTGCACAGTCCATAGTCGTTGTGAAAGTGGAACGAGCTATGGGGTTGTAGAGTCAGTGTAACGCCCATGTCGAACTTCAGCTCCACTGCTGGTAAAGCGGCCCAATTGCTGAACTGTTGAAAGTGCGCATCCTCAAAGCAGATATAATCTGATCCCCTGTAATAGCTGCGATTATATCCCAGAAGTTGCAGAGCCTTCGTGATTGTTGCGTCAAGTTGGTTGAAGGTATCGGACAGCAGTGATGTCCATCTGGACCCGGAGTCTACAATCATTTCTGAGGGGGTTGTGACCAGCGCGATCCCATTGACAACCACCTCATCCAGCTTCAGAGCATACTGTGATCGTTACCAAGCCAGGAACAAGGAAGTATAGGATGTGGAGTTGACACGGGGATAATCCCCAATGGACAGGTACCCCGTCTTCCTTCTGTCGCTTGGAAAGCAGTAGCTAAAGGCCTTGTAGTTGACCAGAGGTGCCACTTGTCCAAAAAATGAAGACGGCTCGTCAGCAAATCCGACTAGGCCAACCTCATATTGATGATACTCTGTGTCCAAGCTGCATCCGAAGAGGAAATCAGGGAAGCTGTATCCCTTGGCATACTGCCGGATTGCGAGCCTGTCCCTCACTAGCTTGCCGACGGAATATCAAGATGTTCCTCCGAACATCATACTGTAGAGGCAATTGTCCTCTTTCTCCATGCATGCTCTGGATTGGAGACGCAGCGCCTGCTGGACCGTGCGGCAGCTCTCTTTCGAGCACCCAACATTACTGAAACTCTCCGACTTGCTAGGATCAAATATTTCCCCGGCATCCAATTGCTTGTGACACCGGAGAGTTCATGGTTCGCACTGAACAAAAGAAAGTGTTGCTCCACTGTGAACTGCCACGAGATTCCAGACCGGTGGCGTGCCCAGCTTGATGGGCATCAGAAAGAGAGAGTTGTTTATATCGTCATTCTGTATCAAGTCAATCGGCAGCGGCAGGTCCATCTCAATGATGTTTGTAGATGACCTCGTATTGCCGAGGTGTTGCTGGATGCATGGATGGTCCCCGTGAAACAATTGGAACTCAAGTGCTCCGTCTGAGTTGACAACATGATCTGTTAAAACAGGCCCGATACATAATCGTAAGAGACTCATAGTTAAATGTAAATACAATAAAAAAATATTTTCGGAAATAATCAAACTATTGCTATTTGTTGAGTCTAGATTTTGTGCGACTGGTCGGTCACTCAGCTGGTTTTCAGGTTTTGAAAACGTGCTTTTGTGAATATCTAGACAATGTGGAACTAGTCTTTTGGATTTATAGTATGTTCTATAGCTTATGTGTACTTGTGTGCGAAATTACTGCATATGTCTATTGTGCAAAAAAACATAAGCACGACGAGAAACTATCTTGAACAACACATATCAACAAAAGACAAAATGATGTATATATCAAGCAAACACATATGTTGGCACTTTGGATGTGCATTGTTTATACTATGGGGTCATCACACTATTACCTAAGATTTTTCTGCTAACCAGATTCAGCAATTCAAAAGTACTCCCTCCATTTCGATTTACTCGTCGTGGTTTTAGTTCAAATTTGAACTAAGACCACGACAAGTAAATCGGAACGGAGGGAGTATCTGCCTTCTTAGGTGCATTTCTAAACTTATCACTAAGGTAATGACCTTAGGCTTCAGCCTTGTGTGGAAAAACATAGCATTAATCGAAATGCTTTTGTAAAGAAGAGAAACATTATGGATGGGGTGATGGCGTTGCATGAAATTTCACATCACAATAATGTAAAGAAACAAGTTTGAATTGTACCCAAACTTGATTTTGAGAAAGCGTATGATAAAGTGGACCGAGATTTCCTACTTGAATGTGATACTTTGAGGGGGGGTCGATGAAAATGGTCAAAGTGTTTAATGGGACTAAGCTTAATAATGAGACTGAAAGTGAAACTTACTTTCAAAGTGCAAAGGGAATCAGAGAAGGACACCCTCTATCCTGTTTCCTGTTTAACATTGTTGCAAATTGGATGGTAATGAAAGCTCAAGAAAATGGTCTGCTAACTAGTCTCGCTGCTAATTTGATCTCTAATGGGCTTGCTATTTTTACAATGTGCTGACGACACTATTATTTGTATTTCACATGATATAAAGAAGTCCATTAACTTGAATTTAACACTGTATTTGTTTGAGATCATGTTTGAGCCTAAAATAAATTACATGAAAAGTGAGGTCCTTTGTATTGGTGGAGATGATTCCATCAGTCATACACATATGGTGAAATGTTCAATTGTTAGATTGGCCGAACTATCATAGTGTCAAAAAACATCTTACATTTTGAGACGGAGGGAGTACTTGGAGTCACTATTAGCTACACTAGTTTAAAAATGGCGGACTGGGATTTTGTGGGAACTAAATTCATCAAAATTGGTGATGACTACAAGGGCAATGATATGTCATCCAAAAGAGGTCCATTGAGAAATACTCCCTCAGTAACTTAATATAACACTTTTTTTACGCTGTCATAGTGTCGAAAAAGCCTTATATTAAATTAAAGAGGTAGTAAGTAATAACGATTTTGCAGAAAAGAGAGAGAGACAAAATTACCGAAGGTTGGGGAAGGGCAGCCGGTGGAAGACGCCATAGTTGGTGCAAGGATGAAGAGGAGTTGGTACATCTTGATGCAGGTTTGTCCCTCTTTATACATGCATGCTTAGGATTGAATACATAGCTACCGCTGGACTAGGCTTCCTCATGGGACTGGACTTGGTTTCCTCCAACAGCTCAATATAGCTATAGAAATTAAATGAAGTGGTGAATGTAAATAATATGAGTATTAGGTGTGAAGCTTGAGTGAAGATCCTCACTTATATATAATAAGAGCTGCATAGGGAATTCCGTTAGCTCATTTTCACTTACTATTGGTGTGAGGCCTTGCCTGCAAATAGTGTGAGCAATTGTGCACCTCACAATTAGCATGACATTTGTTTGCAAAAAAAGGCGTATTTCGAAACTGATTGCTGGCAGCATCGCGGCGCTTTGACATTGCCTTGTGTACTCTCGTCTCTTTCATCGAAGCGCGGCAAGCCACCATGCGACACTTGTGCCGAAGCAGAGCATCGCGCAACACCAATGTTGTTGTTGAATGCTGCTGGCTCTGTAAACTACTCGGTGAATTGCATTGTCTAGTCTCAGCAAGCAACAAGCCTTGTGTGACAAGATTTCTTCCCTCTGCATGTTAGCTAATTCAGTTCATCATCGACTGAGCAATCATACTGAGCCCGACATATCGTTTCGTGCAAGAGCAAGATGTGTGACTCACTAGTTTTTTTTTCGATAAAGCGCGCTTTATTACTTAAAGTACTTAAGCATTACACCCGGCCTTTGTATAACTAAGGTGCACACAGCCATAACCAAATCCACGTTCCAAAAAACACTGAAAAAAGCGGAATACACTTAATCAAGAAGAGTCTGTATAACGCCTAAAACGTAGGAGGACCAATCCGAAGATCATGCGGCCATCCATGTCGGGTAAAAGTATCCCTCGCCGTGGCCTCCAACCCTCTACACTTCCTCCGTTATTTTATGTTTTTTTTCGAAAAGGGGGTTTGCCCCGGCCTAGAACGATGCATACGGCCAAATTATTGATAATCAAAAAGATCCAACATATGTCTCGAAGTCTCAAACAAAAATGAAAAACGCTCACAAAGAGCCTGAAAGCAAGAACAGGATGGCCACAACCGGCCGGCAAAATAAAAGACAGGAACCTAAACCCCTATCCTATTACATGACCGCCATCCAAACCGGTTGAATATATCTCGTGCTACCATCTCCCATCGGATAGATCCAGTAACCAAATGCTCCCTGGCCTCCGTCGGAGTGAGTAGCGACCACATACGGATGAGTGTAGTGGCCCTGAAAATAACCTGCAAGAAATGAATATTTGTTGTGTTCTGTTAAAAACCAAGTCGTTTCTGCAGTTCCAAACTGCCCATAATAAAGCACAAACTCCTACACGGATGTGTTTCGCGGTATCTGCATCTATCCCATCTAACCACGTCCCAAATAATGTGTTGATGGAATTCGGAGGAGGAAAATTAAAGGCTATGTGGGCCGACCTCCACACAATTTTTGCCAATGGGCGGTCAAGAAAGAGGTGTTTGATTGATTCATCACTATCACAAAAACTACATCGTTTAGATCCAGTCCAGTTGCGCTTCGCCAAATTGTACTTAGTTAGAATAACTTGTTTGTGGACAAACCACATGAACACTTTGATTCTTAAAGGCACTTTGACTTTCCAAACATGTTTCGAACTAGGAAGAACGCTAGTATTGATAATATGTAAATACATGGATTTAACCGAAAACTCACCACTCTTAGTTAATTTCCAGCGCGACTGATAGGGTTGTTGAGATAGGTGGACATCCATCAATCTTCTCACCAGATGGAGCCATGCTTCCCAACGGTTTCCCGCTAGCATCCTCCTGAATTGAAGATTCAGAAGGTTGGCCTGTAGTACTGTTGCAACGTAAGCGTCTCTTCGCTAAACAATATTATAGTGAGAGGGATATTGGATCATCAGGGGCGTCTCCCCTAGCCATGTATCCTCCCAGAATCTTGTAGAAGTACCATTTCCAACCATAATTTTTGTCCTATTGAAGAAGACTGATTTCACTCTCACCAGTCCCTTCAAAAAAGGTGAATCAGTCGGTCTTACCGTCACCTGGGACAAAGTTTTGGACTGAAGGTACTTATTACGAATAATCTGAGCCCAAGTGGCATCCGTCTCTACAGATAACTTATACAGCCACTTGCTGAGAAGACATCTGTTCTTTACCTCTAAATTTTCAATACTAAGACCCCCTTGATCTTTCGGCCTGCAAATGATATCCCACTTAGCGAGTCTGTACTTTCTTTACACTCTGTTATTTTATGTGAAAGAAAAGATTGGGTGTAATTACTACTCCCTCTGTAAAGAAATATAAGTGTAGTGATCTAAATACTCTTATATTTCTTTACGGAGGGAGTGTATCACATGTTTCCCGCCCATTTCTTTTGCCCCAACGGTGTCTCCTGCCATGTGTTTTCCCGCCCCCCCCCCCCATGTTTCCCGTGCAATATCTACTGCCATGCGTTTTCTTTTCATCCCCCTCCCAATATCTTCCTTCACATTTTTTCGCGCCCAATATGTCATGCCGCGTGTCTCCCGCTCGTTTTCACACCCAATATCTACACTGCATGTATCCCTCCCATTTCTATCGCACGATATCTCCCTCCATGCATGTGTTTTGAGTTCATTTCTCCCGGCAACAGGTGGGCTATGAAAAGGCAAGGTGAATGGGCAACGAATAGAAGTGTTTCCTTTTGACTAGAAGGTAGGTTTTCATTCGGGAAAAGTTGACGCGAGACATTGGGTGGGGAACGTTAGGATGGGAAACTTTCCGGCGAGAAACACGTGGCGCAAGAAGTTGGGATGGAATCTTTCGAGGGGGGGGGGGGGGGGGATATCGATCGAGAAACACTTGGTGCGAGAGAAATCAGGCGGGAAACATTCAGACGGGCATCCTCGGCCATCACTCGGATGAGAATACATGTGCCCAGGCCGACTACCCCCCTCATAAGGCCGGTAGGAGGGCCCTCTGATTCCAATTGATTTCTGTGTGGCATTTTTGGCTGAACAAACTCACGAGGCCCGTTAGAGGGGCTAGAAGAAGGGTGACACGGTGGTAGGCGATGGCAGACTCTCGCATCCCTTCGGAACCGAACGTTTGCTTTCACCGCAGACCGGGGGCAAACCAAGGGGTGAGGGAGTTCAGGTTTCTACCACGTACGTGACGGACACACCAGACCCACACACAGACCTCTCCCGTGTGAAGTTGTTGTCGCTCAGCGCCGTATTCATGACCTCTTAGTGGCTCCCACATAGAACAGGCGCGTCTGCCGCGCAGCGTCCCGGTCTTCACACATGTTCAACGCTCGAGGGAGGGACGGGTTGGAGATGCCCTAGCCCATTTTAGCCAGGAGTAGTACTCGTACAAGTCTTGGTCACGTGGGAGCAACTTTTTTTTTTTTTGAGGGAGGGAGCAACTTTTTTGTAATTAGGATATTAAGTCTTGGTCATGTGGACTGAATGGAAACGAGAAATAAGCAAGCGCCCGTGTGTGATTTTTTTTTAAAAAAAATTACGGGACGGGAAAAGCGCTCGCGTTTTTTTTTTTTTTGAACACGCGCTCGCGTTTGTTTGGTGCGTGTTCGTTTGTCGCTCCCAATGGCGATCCCTTGCCGTCACGCCCAATGGCGATCGTGTCTGCCACCATCTTGCCGACGGGAAAAGCAGAACGGCGATCCAGTGTTAACTGCCACGAGATTCCAGACCGGTGGCGTGCCCAGCTGGACGGGCATTAGAAAGGCAAAGTTGTTTATGCTGTCATTCCGTATCAAGTCAATGGGCAGGTCCGTATCATCAGTTTCAGTGATGCTTTCAGTTGACATCGGACGACCACGATGTTGTTGGACGCATGGGTGGTCGGTGTGAAACAAGGGGAACTCAAGTGCACCTTCTGAGTTGACGACATGCTCTGCAGTCATTGTAAGAACAATGTAAGTGTCTGTTTGCTAATTTCAGTTTTGCAAAACAGTAGTAAAAGTAGTAGTTTTGAGAAAAGCAAGTAATTTGTACTCTGCAGACATTAGAAAAATCTAATCCTAACAATGGGAGATACCATAGTGGCTAGCGTGGTTGAAGATGAGCGACACTGACTGAGCTATATATATATATATATGGTGAGCTACCAAGAAAAGTGATGAGATATAGCATCAATTTGTGTACACAATAGTCCATCCCAAATTAAGTCAGACGGCTCCATTAGTTGCACTTGCAGACGTCTATGGGAAATTGATGTTTTTTCATGGAAAAATCAGAATAGATTCAAACCTAGTTTAATAATGTGCATGAAAAATATAAAGAGGCAGCCGCAAGAAAAGAAGAAGATAAAGAGGCAAATCACTTACCCAAGGTGGATGAGGGGCAGCTGGTAAATGATGGCATCCCTGCTGGTGCAAAGATCAAGAGAAGCAACAGTATGGCAAAATCCATTGGCACCTGGAATGGGATTGTGATTTCTGACTGAGGATTAAGAACTGGAGTAGAATCCAGTGGCCGGCCTGGGTGATTCAGCTGGACATGAGTAGGTGGAAATGAAGTTAGTGACCGATCGATCCTGGCAGGTGAAGCATGCATGTCTCAACCGTTTTCTTTTTTTTGAAACAAGCTGCATGCATGTGTCAACCGTGATTTTGAAGTTTGAGCATGAATTCAACATGACTTTTTCGCCTCGTGCAAAAGAAAAAGAAAAAACATGACTTCTTGGACGAGACGTATACAGATTGGTCAATATTACTCGGACAATATGTTGGAGTCGGGCGCGGCCTGATCGATGGCGATGACATATATAGTACTGATGTACAACCGTCGGGTAGCACTCGGATAACTCGGATCGCCAGAACACGACGAGAAACAGAAACTCCAATGGCGGCGGCTCGTCCGGTCCTCTACTACCTTGGTGTTCTGCTGTTCCTGGCCATGGGTCTGCTTTCTTCTCCCGGCCCCTCTCCGATATAGATCGATCCTCCTGTTGCCTAATCCTCGATAATTTAATTGATTTTCTTGGCATGACATGCAGCGGCATCGGGAGCGGCGGCGTTCGGCCTCCCGCGAGGCGTGTCGCCTGCCTACTGCGCCAACGAGTTCCTGCAGTACCACGGGATCTCGCAGAACGAAAAGGCGGCCGTCCACCTCGGCAACACCAAGTCCTGCATCGCCGGCTACGGAGGCCGACTGGATCCCTACACCGCGTACCAGCTCTGCATCCCCTCCTGGGTTGCCTTCGCACACAACGGCACCCTCGTCGGAGAGGCCGCCATGAACCACGCCGCCGTCAGCCCCGGGACGGCCGTCTCCGGCTTTAAGCGACTCCTCGGCATCAGGCAAGTAACTTGCTACCTCGCTCTGTTTAAAGCTTGCACAATTAGTTGTTGGAGCGCTAGCGGATGGATTATTTGATTCGTCAAATTCAATTGTTCGTACGTACTACTGCAGGATGTATAACGAGATGGTGAAGAGGGAGGCAGAGCTAGTGCCGTACCAGTTCACCGAAGAGCTGGGAAGATGCGGCATCCAGATGGAGACCGAGGAAGGCCACGTGAAGAATTTCCTTCCCGAGCGTGTGGCCGGCATCCTCATTGCCGAGCTTAAGAAGATTGCGGAGGCGCGCCTGGGCCGCGAGATCGAGAGCGCCCTTGTCACCGTCCCCGGGCACTTCAACGGTGCCCAAAGGAGTTGGTTCAGGAGAGAAGCCGCGCGCTTGCACGGTGGCTTCGGTGTCGCCAAGGTCGTCGACGAGCAGGTCGCGGCAGCCGCGGCATATCGCCTTCACGAGAAGAGGGGCGACGGCAAGGTCGTCCTCGTCTTCCATCTCGGTGGCCGCACAAGCCATGCTACAAAGTTCAGATTCAAGGATGGCACGGGTCATCTCCTCGAGGAACGCCATGATGCCTACCTCGGAGGTACGTATGTACATGAGTTGAGCATACACAGCTCCAGATTTTGCTAAGGGGGGAGGCTAAACTCTGGTTCACTTCTTCCATGCATGCAGGTGACGACTTCACTGACAGGGTTGTGGATTACTTCGTGGAGCTGATCAAGGAGAAGCATCACCGGGACATCCGTGGGGACGAGGGCGCTCTCAAGAAGCTGAGGGCACACTGCGAGAGGACCAAGAAGCTACTGAGCGACCGAGAAGGCGTTCTTATGAACATCGGATCGCTTCTCGGCGAAGGCGCAGATATCTACGAGGAGCTCACACGGGCCAAGTTCGAGGAGCTGAACCGTGACCTCATGGAGAGAGCACTGGAAATAGTGGACACTGTGGTGATGGGAGGTGCTCCCACTTCCCAGACGCAGAGCCGCAAGGACGCCATCGACGAGGTCATTCTCGTCGGCGGCAGTGTGAGGATCCCCATGGTTGGGCAGCTCCTCGAGGATTACTTCAATGGTAGGGGACTAATCAGGGATGAGGACGCGGTGATCCGCGGCGCTGCTCTTCTGTCCCGCCCCGAGTCTGCTAGGTACGTGGACGAATGCTACCACGGAGGAGTCTCGGGGCCTCTCTGGTTGGCAAAATAAACACACAAATAGGACATGAAGCCATATGCAGTGCAGATACATAGGGTTTTTGTAACGTTGGTAATTTGATTTGCGCAGGAAACATGAGTCCCAGTTGTCAGTGCTATCAGTTTTTACACATATACGGGGTGCTGGTTGATAAGGCGGTCTTCTCTTATGTGTTCCATGTTATTTAGAGAGAAAAACAAAGAAAAAAAAATCAATCTTACTCCCCTGAAGAAAATGGGTTGTTGGCATAACCCCTGATCTTTTTTTTTTGGTTCGTTTAACCCCGTAATAATCTTATCAATCCCGTTCAAAAATCGACATTGGTGGTTTGCACGGTTTCACTGACATGGCCGAGGTCAAAATGGTTTGTTGACTAGTGGGGCCATGTTGTAGCTTCTTTGGCTATCGTCTTCCTCAAGCACGCGGCACATGTGCTCGTGGCCGCTGCCGCCATGCTCTGCCTTCTTCCTCCTCTGCCATCCACTACCACGCTCTCCCTCCTCTGCCCTCCACCGCCACACTCGCTCTTCTTCCTCGTTTGCCCTCTCTCGCAACTCATTCTTTTCCCCCTTTCTCTCAGATTCGAGCACCCCAGCGAACAACGTAGAGCGCCGCCCGCCGGGACGTAGCTGTTGGAATTTCCTCATAGGATCGACCATATCAAACTGCACGAACACACGAGCATAAAAAATGATAGCCAAGGGCCCTTGTCGTGCCCTCTTTTCTCTTTATTTCTTTTTGTATTTTCTCTCCACGGTATTACAAAACCTATGCACCAGGGTGTGAATATATACACGACCCCAGCCTCCAACTTGTGCTACTCCGACTCGAGCACAAACCGTGCACATCACCTAGAAGCTAGCACAAGGAAACTCCAAACCGGCTCAACCTAAAACTAACACGGGCGTACACAGCAACACACGTAAACAGCCAAGTACAAATCTTAGCCGGACTCAACTAGATAACTTTTCTAATCTAATTACGTGGCCACGCTGATAACAATAATGCTAATCCTAACCGGACATAACTTTGCCATGCATCCAACGCACACGGTACAACCACTAACTCATCTATGTTTGGATTATTCCAACAGTAGCTACCAGCCACCCCTCGCCAAACTACCGTTTCCCAAGCCTCCAACATCACACGCCGGTCCTATGCACCAAAGGATTTGAGCGCCGAAGCCCGGAGCCGAACCAATCGAGTTGTCTTTTCCAATTGCGGCCCTTGGACGCCAACGAATGATTTGCCGCGCACAGACGAGCCCCGGCCTAGCCTTCGCCTCCATTAGACTCAGCGGTGAGCCTCTCCCAGTTTCCACTTTCCTCTAGAACTTGGACTCGTGTTGTAGCCGTCGTCCACGCGAGCTGAGCGCAGCCATCCGCCATGGCCGACGTGCTCCTCGTTGCTGAGCTCCCCTTGTGCCATTCTGCTGCTTGATGTGCTCCCCTTGGTCCGTAGATTCCACACATCAGCCTAGTTTGCTCGGGTTCATGTCGTAACACCGATGTCGTTAGAGTCGTGGCTCTGCTGCTGCTCAGATCCGCTGCTTGCCCACTTCGGGCCACTCCATAGCTTCCCGCGACCAACCATGGATGCGCGTGAGCACGGGCTACACCTTGCTAACCTCCAATGCCGTTGTCGTGGCCTATGTTGGGATACCTCCGTGATTTGAGATCGCCAGCGGCTATCCCCGGCCGTGCCGACGTGGAGTCATTAGTTTAGGATGATTAAGATTAGTCTGAAACGCTAACATGTGGACCCCGTTCTATGAATGATACAGTTAGGACCAAATTAATCCCATGTTAGTCTCCGCGCAACCGAGATGTGGGCCTCATGTGTCACATTTGACTTGGCACAATTAGCGTTGACCGGACCCAGCAGTTAGTGAGACTATTTAGCTGACAGGGACCTACCCGCAGCATCCCATCAAGGTAAACCAATCAATGATGTTTTTTAACATTGGAGATGCATGTTGGATAGCGGTCCAGGGGTGGCGAATTAGCCATAGATGTAGTTGGACAACTGTCTAATGATGTAAGGACGTATGCCTATATGCAATTATGTCATGTATAATCATAGTTTAAAAAAACTGCAAGATACACAACTGCGATTGCTCACAACACCTATGCTATGCTTTATGGAGAGATACCACTAGTGAAGTTATGTATCTCCATCCATTCATATTAATCGTTGTCAACCTTGGTCACTCAGATCGGACCATTACTTTATTTTTGTTACAATTATCAATTCTTACCACGGGTTATGATAATCCTTGTAACTAGCAAGGCTAGAGAGACTCACAACCTCATTAGTTTCATTCAGACCAAGACAAGTATCGTAGTTGTGTGCAGTTATTGATAAGTTTTAAGGTCATCCACTTGAGAAAAAAAATGATGTTTGCTACGAACCTTTGTACTTGGGGGCCCAACAACTTCCTAGAAGAGAGGAAGCTGATAACCCACAAGTATAGGGGATCAATTGTAGCCTCTTTCGATAAGTAAGATTGTCGAACCCAGCGAGGAGCTAAAGGTAGAATTTATATTCTCTCAAGTTCTATCGACCACCGATACAACTCTACGCACACTTGTGCTACTCCGACTCGAGCACAAACCGTGCACATCACCTAGAAGCTAGCACAAGGAAACTCCAAACCGGCTCAACCTAAAACTGACACGGGCGTACACAGCAACACACGATAAACAGCCAAGTACAACTCTTAGCCGGACTCAACTAGATAACTTTCCTCATCTAATTACGTGGCCACGCTGATAACAGTAATGCTAATCCTAACCGGGCATAACTTTGCCATGCATCCAACGCACACGGTACAACCTCTAACTCATCTATGTTTGGATTATTCCAACAGTAGCCACCAACCACCCCTCGCCAAACCACCGTTTCCCAAGCCTCCAACATCACACGCCGGTCCTATGCACCAAAGGATTTGAGCCCCGAAGCCCGGAGCCAACCCAATCGAGTTGTCTTTTCCAATTGTGGCCGTTGGACGCCAACGAATGATTTGCCGCGCACAGACGAGCCCCGGCCTAGCCTTCGCCTCCATTAGACTCGGCGGTGAGCCTCTCCCAGTTTCCACTTTCCTCTAGAACTTGGACTCGTGTTGTAGTCGTCGTCCACACGAGCTGAGCGCAGCCGTCCGCCATGGCCGACGTGCTCCTCGATGCTGAACTCCCCTTGTGTCGTTCTGCTGCTTGATGTGCTCCCCTTGGTCCGCAGATTCCACACATCAGCCTAGTTTGCTCGGGTTCATGTCGTAACACCGATGTCGTCAGAGTCGTGGCTCTGCCGCTGCTCAGATCCGCCGCTTGCTCACTTCGGGCCACTCCAAAGCCTCCCGCCACCTACCATGGACACGCGTGAGCACGTGCTACACCTTGCTAACCTCCAATGCCGTTGTCGTGGCCTATGGTGGGATACAGCCGTGATTTGAGATTGCCAGCGGTTATCCCCGGCCGTGCCGACGTGGAGTCATTAGTTTAGGATGATTAAAATTAGTCTGAAACGCTATCATGTGGACCCCTTTCTATGAATGATATAGTTAGGGCTAAATTAATCCCATGTTAATCTACGCGCAACCGAGATGTGGGCCTCATATGTCACATTTGACTTGGCATAGTTAGCTTTGACCGGACCCAGTAGTCAGAGACTATTTAGCTGACAGGGACCTACCCGCAACATCCTATCAAGGTAAACCAATCAATGATGTTTTTTAACATTGGAGATGCATGTTGGATAGCGGTCCAGGGGTGGCAAATTAGCACGGGCACTTCCGGCCACTCCACAGCCTCCCGCGACCTACCATGGACGCGCGTTAGCACGGGCACTAACCTCCAATGCTGTTGTCGTGGCCAATGGTGGGATATCGTCGTGATTTGAGATCGCCAGTGGTCATCCCCGGCCATGCCGACATGGAGTCATTAGTTTAGGATGATTAAGATTAGTCTGAAACGCTAACATGTGGACCCCTTTCTATGAATGATACAGTTAGGGCTAAATTAATCCCATCTTAATCTTCACGCAACCGAGATGTGGGCCTCATGTGTCACATTTGACTTGGCACAGTCAGCATTGACCGGACCCAGCAGTCAGTGAGACTATTTAGCTGACAGGGACCTACCCGCAGCATCCTACCGAGGTAAACCAATCAATGATGTTTTTTAAAATTGGAGATGCATATTGGATAGCGGTCCTCGGGTGGCGAGTTAGGCATAGATGTAGTTGGATAACTGTCTAATGATCTAAGGACGTATGCCTATATGCAATTATGTCATGTATAATCATAGTTTAAAAAAACTGCAAGATACACAACTGTGATTGCTCACAACACCTATGCTATGCTTTATGGAGAGATACCACTAGTGAAGTTATGGATCTCCATCCATTCATATTATGCTTTATGGAGAGATACCACTAGTGATGTTATGGATCTCCATACATTCATATTAATCGTTGTCAACCTTGGTCACTCAGACCGGACCATTACTTTATTTTTGTTACAATTATCAATTCTTACCACAGGTTATGATAATCCTTGTAACTAGCAAGGCTAGAGAGACTCACAACCTCATTAGTTTCATTCGGACCAAGACAAGTATTGTAGTTGTATGCAGCTATTGATAAATTTTAAGGTCATCCACTTGAGGAAACATTGATGTTTGCTACGAACCTTTGTACTTGGGGGCCCAACAACTTCCTAGAAGACAGGAAGCTGATAACCCACAAGTATAGGGGATCAATTGTAGCCTCTTTTGATAAGTAAGATTGTCGAACCCAACGGGGAGCTAAAGGTAGAATTTATATTCTCTCAAGTTCTATCGACCACCGATACAACTCTACGCACGCTTGACATTCGCTTTACCTAGAAGAAGTATAAAACTAGAAGTACTTGGTAGGTGTGATAGGATAGGTTTGTAGGATAATAAAGAACACGTGAGTAAAAGGTAGGGGTTGTTTAGAAAAAGAAACAATTAAGTTAGTTTTAGTAGAGAGCTTTTTGTCACAAGAAATTTATTTGTCCCTAGATAATCGATAACTAGACAGGTAATCATTATTGCAATTTTATATGAGGGAGAGGCATGAGCTAACATAATTTCTCCACTTTGATCATATGCACTAATGATTGGAACTCTAGTAAGCATCCACAACTACCAAAGATCATAAAGGTAAAACCCAACCATAGCATTATAAGGTATCAAGTCCTCTTTACTCCCATACGCAACAACCCACTTACTCGGGTATGTGCTTCCACTCACGCCACCCACCATAAGCGAATCATGAACATATTGCAATACCACACATCATTGGATAATAACATATAGCGTTGAGCACCATGTTTAAGTTGAGAATACGGCGGGGAGAAGAGTTGTTACACCGCTGCATACAGGGGGGGAAAGTTGGTGTTGACGGTAGCAAGATTGTTGGTGTAGATCGCCATCACGATCCTTGGCCCGGCGGCACTCCGGCGCCACTAGGAGAGAGGGGGAGAGAGCCCCCTCCTTCTTCTTCTTATTCCTTGACCTCCCCCTAGATGGGAGGAGGGTTTCCCCTCTCGTTCATGGCCTCCATGGTGGCGGAGGGGCGGGAGCCCCTCCGAGATTGGATCTATCTCCTATCTCTCTGTTTCTTTTCTGTTTCATGACCCCGATTCTGGCCTTTCATCGTTTTTTAAATATCTAGAGATCCGTAACTCTGATTGGGCAGAAATTTTAACACAATTTTTATCCAGATATAAGCTTCCTTGCGTCCGAAGGACACCTCCAACCGACCTTCGGGGTGGCCACAAGCTTGCTGGGCGCGCCTACCCCTTGGAGCGCCCTCTGAGCTTGTGGGCCCCTCCAGTATCGTCTCGCATTGATTCCGCTTCCCAAAAATCACATATATTCCAAAAAAATCTCCGTAAATTTTTATCGCGTTCGGACTTCGTTTGATATGGATATTCTGCGAAACAAAAACATCCAACAAACAGGAACTGGCACTGGGCACTGGATCAATATGTTAGTCCAAGAAAATCGTATAAATTGTTGCCAAAAGTATGCAAAAGTTGTAGAATATTGGCATGGAACAATAAAAAATTATAGATACGTTGGAGACGTATCCAAAGCAAACCCTTTTCTAGTGACATTGCAGGGAAGCCCTTCTTTCAGCTATAGGTCCTACACTCCAGTACTCCGCTTGCTTGCTATTTATCTTGCTTAGTTGTTTTGTATTTGTTGTTAATTTGCTTTTCGGCTCTCCCAGAACCGAATATAACACAAAAAAACATTTTTATTACAATAAGTAGTTACTTTTGTTTTAGGCTTGAAATCATGTGTATTTTTGTCCAAAATACCAAGCTTTGTGATTTTTAAAGTACTAATAATGATGACTTCACTATAAACCTATTGCCCCACCAACTACTAAGGCTGAATCAAATGAAATCAACCCTGGTTTATTGAATTTGGGATGAAACAACAATTCTCTGATTCCTGTGACAATTACTACTCCCTCTATTTCATTTTTACCATGCATATTAGGTTTGTCATAAGTCAAACTTTATGAAGTTGGACCAAATTTATAGAAAACAATAAAGACATTCGCAATACCAAATCAATATAGATCCATCATGGGGCGTATTTTCATATTATAATTATTTAGTATTGTAAATACTAATATTTTTTAATGTAAATCTGGGCAAAGTTTGTAAAGCTTCATTCATACTTAATTGCACGTAGTACCAGTTGCTTCCTAGTAGATCGATCGATCAACAATTCTTTTTTTCCCTCTCTGTGTGGGGCTAATTATCCACCTCCACGTGCTAATACCTAAATACCCTTTAAAAATTAAGATTCATAGTATACTTTAAGGGTGAGGTGGATAGACTTTAATATTTTTCCTTTCTTAAAAGGGGACCAATTCCTTAAATAGTTTTTCAGTTTGGTTTAAAAAAAAACTCGTGTTTAATCATTAGATAGTTATTGCATTCTTGTCTACAAAATATTCTTAAGTGTCGGTAGAGTTTTTTTTATTTGGATGAGAGGATCAGTGAAATTATGTGGTAAATCAAAAGTTTCTTCCTTGTGGTTGCAAATAATTTAAGTTATGTTGTTTTACTATTGCTCATTTCCATTTACCTTCCTTAAGGAAATGGATCTTCTCCTACCCGTGACACTGTATTTTGTGTCGGTGCCACTCTTGACGATTTTGGTGATGGTGAAGCACACGTGTAAGTTTGAACTTACTAGTCTCGCCGTGATCTGTTACCAAGAGTCTCTTCATTCTCTTACACCTTCGTGATGTGATGCCCTCATGTATGCAGAGGGTTTGGCGCCAGGGTTTGAGTTAGATAAGGCTACATGTTGCTCTTGTGCAAATTTATGGTGGCATGGGATATTCCTTTTGATCTTCGATCAATACATCTATGTACCATTGTTGCCATAGCAAGGATTCTCACGTATTGTGGCATGGCCACCTTATATGAAGAACTTCAATGAAGATTATACCACTATTTGCTATATGGGCAGTGTTGATATGCATACATGTCCCATGTACACATTGCTGCAAATATGGCAAAGTCAGAGGGGGGGGGGGGGGGCTCCGCCCCCTACCTTGGTCCTATTTCCTGTATCTATAGTGTGGACTAGAAGCAGTTCTACTAGTTGTTCGCGTGGAAGGATAGTTTTAAGCCTAGCTGTCCTATGTTGCCAAGCTTCCATGCAGTCTCCTACACCTTCCTGCTATGATGCTCTATTGTTTGCCATCGATTTGGAGCCACGGTTTGAGCTAGATAAGGGAGATTTCTGCTTGTGCAAATTTATGCTGGAACAGGATATTCCATTCGATCTCCCGCTAGTGTACTGTTCTTGCCATGGAAAAGATTCTGACACAGTTGTGGCATGGCCAACATACATGAAAAATTGTGACGGTATGTACAACTAACATTCTCCACAACTTTCTTTTTTATACAACATATGCCACATTAAATCCTATATAGTCAGCAAATGTTTGATACAATACTAGGCATGTGTTTGCCACAAGGGTGATGTCGATGTGCATTCACCTATCCCGCCTCCCCCCCCCCCCCCCCCCCCCCGAGCCACCTACCCCATTTGCTCTTGAGCCACACCCCCCCCCCCTTAGATAAGGACAAAGGGACAAGGAAGTCGCTAGGCTTAAGAGCCATCGTTGCTATATAAATTGGGACTGTTTTGATTATTATGGCGCTAATGTTTTGTGTTTACTACACTTATCCGCGTGGCAAGGAACACCAATCCCGTGCCACTAGTGAGGACTCGTCAATGGGTATGCTTCCAGCTAATGAATACCATTATACTATTAAAAATAAAACATTCCAGTGCTAACATGTACATGCGTATGTAGCTTCTGATGTGCAGATGCGGGAGATAGGGTGAAGGTTGTCAGACAGGATTCTTCTGTAGAAGCAGAAACTCGTTGGACAGGATGTTGTGCACAAGGGATTGGAGAAGTGGAGATGTTGCAAATAAAGTAGGGAAGAAACCTGGATGGCCAATCAGAATTCACTATTTCAGTAGACATGTAACTCCCTGCATCAGTAAGAATTTCATCTAAGATGTAGTCATAAGAAAGTGGGCCATACTTCCATTATCTATCTAATATCTCACATGTAACGAAGGAAATGTATATCTTAACCTCAGTCACATATGTAGTTATATATTATGCAAGTGAGGGGGGGTGGGGGGGGGGGGGGGCTCTGCCCCCTACCTTGGTCCTATTTCCTGTATCTATAGTGTGGACTAGAAGTAGTTCTACTAGTTGTTAGCGTGAAAGGACAGTTGTAAGCCTAGCAGTCCTATCTTGCCAAGCTTTTGTGTAGTCTCCTACACCTTCCTGCTATGACGCTCTGTTGTTTGCCGTCGATTTGGAGCCATGGTTTGAGCTAGATAAGGGAGCTTGCTGCTTGTGCAAATTTATGCTGGAACAGGATATTCCATTCGATCTCCCGTCAGTGTACTGTTCTTGCCATGGAAAAGATTCCGGCACAGTTGTGGCGTGGCCAACATACATGAAAAATTGTGACGGTATGTCCAACTAACATTCTCCGCAACTTTCTTTTTATTACAACGTGTGCCACATTAATTCCTATATAGTCAGCAAATGTTTGATACAATACTAGGCATGTGTTTGCCACAAGGGTGATGTCGATGTGCATTCACCTATCCCGCCTCCCCCCTGAAAGGATCGATATAGTTGACTAGATGGGGGGTGAATAGGCAACTAACAATTTTTAGCTTTTCTTTACCAAATTAAACTTTGCAACAAAGTAGGTGTCTAAATATGCAACTAGTGAGAAACCTATATGATGCAACAACAATAAGTACACATGCACGCAAGGGATACAATACAAATAAGCTTGCACAAGTAAAGGCACGAGATAACCAAGAGTGGAACCGATGGAGACGAGGATGTGTTACCGAAGTTCCTTCCTTTTGAGGGGAAGTACGTCTCCGTTAGAGTGGTGTGGAGGCACAATGCTCCCCATGAAGCCACTAGGGCCACCGTATTCTCATCACACCCTCACACAATGCGAGATGTCGTGATTCCACTATTGGTGCCCTTGAAGGCGGCGACCGAACCTTTACAAACAAGGTTGGGGCTATCTCCACAACTTAATTGGAGGCTCCCAACGACACCATGAAGCTTCACCACAATGGACTATGGCTCCGCGATGACCTCAACCGTCTAGGGTGCTCAAACACCCAAGAGTAACAAGATCCGCTAGGCATTAGTGGGGGGAATCAAATTTCTCTTGGTGGAAGTGTAGATCGGGGCCTTCTCAACCTACCCCGAGCAAATCAACAAGTTTGATTGGCTAGGGAGAGAGAGCGGTACTACCGCTGGGGTGGGCGGTACTACCACTGAGCCAGTGGTACTACCGTCCCACCTGGCGGTACTGCCGCGCAAAGGAGGGGAGCGAGGTCCTGGACCCTGAGCGGTACTACCGCGGTGGTAAGGGCGGTACTACCTCTTAGGAGTGGTACTACCGCCTCTACTGCCGTAGCTAGTGCCGCAAAACCCGACACGAGAAAAAGGGCCCTCGAGTCAAGGCGGTAGGAGCACGGAGCCGCAGTGGTACTACGATGGAAGGCTCCAAGCGGTACTACCGCTTGTTGCGCTTGGGCGGTACTACCACTGTGGCCCGTGGTACTACCGCTGGGACCAGACAAAGCAAACAAGAAGGGGAATGAGATCTCCATTGAAGCGGAAAGGTTCAGCGGGTGCGATAAGGATGTGTACGTGTTGATTCCACCCTAGCCTTACCAAAGCGGATCCCCTCTTGATAGTACGGTGACTCCTACGAAACTAGTCCACCAACATAGAAACGAAAGAGCTGCACTGTCTTGAATAAAGCACCGAGGGGAGGGAATCATCTCGTGCCAAAGGATGAATCTCTGAAAGGCTCAGCGCACACGATTAGTCCGCAAAAGCATTGTCATCAATCACCAAAACACCTTAGGGATAAATATGCCCTTAGAATCTCCCCCTTTTTGGTGGATTGATGACAATACGAGATTTGCACAAACGGGAAAAGACATAGGACATGCGCAAACCCCACAACTCTAAAATATATACGGGCTCCCCCTAGATGTGTGCTATCTAGATAAGTGCTTTGGACTGCACGACACACATACTAGGATCAACGCCCCCCCTACATTTTAGAGACCAACAACCTAAGCAAGATATATGAGAGCAGAGTATATAATAGGATAAGCAAGCAACTTATAAGATACCAAAGGACTAGATAGACATAGATAATGATAATATAAAGATAAGGTAGCGTATGTCTCACACCATATGTCTGGAACTTAGGTCTCACTGGCACAAAACCAAACAAAGCAAACAGCGAGAAAACACAATGACACCACAAAGACACACTCGCAAACCAGACAATGACACAAATCCCTAAACTCTCTCCCCCTTTGGCATCGAGACACCAAAAAGGGAAGGAGTGTTGCTACGGCTCCAGGTGATAGCAAGACAGGGTCTCGAACATCATATCCCAGCGGGATCGTCTGCACCGCCGTCATCGATCGAAAACTGCTCGGCGTCTGAATCTGTCCATGGGCAGTGCTGCTAAATCCACTCCTCCTCCTCAGTTAACTGGTCCTCAGAACCACTGTTAACGATCGCACCCAACTGACACATGAGCTCCTTGTGACGTCCCCTGGCCTTCTTTTCAGCCACATGAGTTATGTACTGACTGTGAGACTCCATGCAGAAAAGCCTCTTCATCTTGAGCTTGAGCTTCTTTGCCCAAGAGAGCTCTGCCCCAGAAGGCTCATAGTCAACGTCATCATCGGCCTCAGTCTCCTCCTTGGTCTCCATGGCAGAAGCAGAAGATGTACCCCCAGTTTTAGGGACCGGGGTGCCCCAGTTGTCCTTCTTCCTCAGACGCTTGATCTCATGAGACACCAACTCTCCAGTCTCCAGCATAACCTTGGGATAGACCTGATCCCAGGCCTTCTCAATGAGCAACATGATGAACGGACCATAGATCGGGCACTTGCGCTCAGAGATAGCAGATAAGAGATCAGACCACATAACATGAGAGATGTCCAGGGACTCGCCAGTGTTTGCTTCCTTCTCATGCTAGCAGAAGAGAAGCATGTCCACGAGATAGGAGTGAACCATATCCAGATTCCCGATACAAGGGAAGAGAGTCTCACGGAAGACACGGTGAAGAATGTCCAGAAAGGCAGGCAGCTCATAGATTTCCTTCTTAGTGTCGGGGTTGATCTTTAGAGTGCAGTAGGGCCAGAGGGCTTGCTTGTGAGTGGAGGTTGCATTGCGGTGAGGGCGAAAGCCGACAGGAGTCTCAAGCCCGTGATCTTCCACCCCAAGTAACTCCATGAAGGCCTTCCACTTGACAGAAAGCAACTTACCATTCGTCATCCAAGTCAGAGTCCTGTCCTCATCAGTCCCTAGATGGACAGTGGCATAGAATTGAGCCACTATATCTGCATCATAGTCCTTGTTGAACTGCATGATTCTGAGAATGTTCAGATGAGAGCACATATGAAGGGCTTCACCAAAGTACTCAGGTCCTTCTCCATAAAGTCCGTGTTGATGGAGCGTACATCAACATAGATATTCTTCTTGGCCTTGATCACATCAAAGAAGATGGCAAACTGAAAACAGTTCCAGAACGGACGATTGGCCAACGTGGGTTCTTGGTCTTCCACATAGGGGTTGTGGCGACGCCTTGCCAAGAACTCCTTGGCATTCATTTGAGGCACAATTTTGCCCTTTGGCTTCGGCTTGACAGCAGACTTCTTCTTGAGTTGAGGTGGAGGTGGAGCACTAGAGGAACCTCCTGCTGACTCAGATGTGCGGTAGCGCTTCGACGTTGCACAACCGGGGTTGACACGGCGAGCTTGCTGCTCAGGATGTTCATCACCTGGAACCAAACACACGAACACACGAAACAACAAGAATGAACGAGCACAAGCCAACAAACACAACAAAAGAGATCAGGGAATGGTAGGAACATGATGGAACTGGGCAGGCAACGGTAGTACCGCGACCTGGAAGCGGCAGTACCGCCCAAGCGGTAGTACCGCTCCAACGGGAGCGGTAGTACCGCTCGGAACGGGGAAACGGCGGTTCCCTACTGCCGCTGTCAGATCCGACACTACCGGCCTGCCAAATTCAAAAATACTCCTACCAAACACTAATCCAAATAGTCTAGTTGCCTTCCCCACCCTACTGAAGCCTAGATTTAGCCAAAAATCGAGAGATGCAATCACTATTGCCCCTAAGGCGCTAGATCTGTAATCTAGACAAAAAGAGAGGAGGAACGGGGGCAATACCGGCATCCATGGCAAGAGGACGAGGTGGGGATCGACTCCACCGAAGGAAATGGAAAGGGACAGCCCGGAGAAGAAGGCCCGCCGGAGCCCTCCCGCGGCGAGGCGTTGCTGGAGAGACTAAGAGGAACGAGGGGGCAGAGCGAATGGGTATGGAGGAGAAGAAACCTCCCCATGCCCCGATATAACCCCTGGTCCCGCCCCGCAACGGTAGTACCGCGCTGGTGGGCGGTAGTACCGCGCACCACCAGTGGTAGTACTGCCCAGCAAGCCACAGCAACTAATTTGTGGTTTTGATACAAGATTGGATACAAGAGATGAACTAGGGTTTTGAGAGGAGATGGTGCTGGTGAAGATGTTGATGGAGATTGACCCCCTCCCGATGAGAGGATCGTTGGTGATGACATTGGTGATGATTTCCCCCTCCCGGAGGGAAGTGTCCCCGGCAGAACAGCTCCGCCAGAGCCCTAGATTGATTCCGCCAAGGTCCCGCCTCGTGGTGGCGGAGTTTCGTCCCGTAAGCTTTCCCACGATTTTTTCTAGGGTAAAAGTGATGATATAGCAGAAGATGGACGCGGGAGGCCCACCAGTGGGCCCAGGAGATAGGAGGTCGCGCCCTATAGGGGGGGCGCCTCCCTGTCTCCTGGACAGGGTGTGGGCCCCCTGGCCTATTTCTTTCGCCCATAAATTCTTACTAAATCCAAAAAGTTGTTTCGTGGAGTCTCGGGACTTTTGGAGTTGTGCAGAACAGGTTTCCAACGTTTGCTCCTTTTCCAGCCAGAATTCCAGCTACCGGCATTCCCCTTCTTCATGGTAAACCTTGTAAAATAAGAGAGAACAACCATAAGTATTGAGATATAATGTGTAATAACAGCCCATAATGCAATAAATAATGATATAAAAGCATGATGCAAAATGGACGTATCAACTCCCCCAAGCTTAGACCTCGCTTGTCCTCAAGCGGAAGCCGAAATCGAAAAATATGTCCACATGTTTAGATATAGAGGTGTCGATAAAAATAAAATACGGACATGAGGGCATTATGATCATTCTAATAACATCAACATATATAGATTTTTGTCATATGATCTTATGTTCAAGTAATAAGCAATTCACAATGTCAAGTATGGTTCAAAAACTTCATTGGGAACTAACAAACTATAATCTCAGTCATTGAAGCAATTGCAATTTATCGTAACATCAGAAAGAGTCAATAATAGAGCTTTTCAGCAAGCTCACATACTCAACTATCCCGTAGTCTCTTATAATTGCTAACACTCACTCAATACTTGTGGTTATAGAGTTTCAGCCGGACACTGAGAAAGGTAGGGGCTTATTTTGTTGCCTCCCAACATATTCACCTTTAGGTGATGTCAACAATAATAACCTATGCCAACTTACATCCAATTGGATATATATCATAATCTTTCAAACATGAGGAGCTTGCCAAAGGATAAAATGAAAAAGGGAAAGGTGAGGATCACCTTGATTCAAGCATAAAGTAAAAACATAAAGTAAAAGATAGGCCCTTCGCAGAGGGAAGCAGAGGTTGTCATGCGCGTTTAAGGTTGATGCACAAAATCTTAATGCAAAATAATGTCACTTTATATTGCCCTTGTATGTGGACCTTTATTATGCAGTCCGTCGCTTTTATTACTACCACAACAAGTTTGTACAAAGCTTATTTTCTCTGCACTAATAAGTCATGCATATTTAGAGAGCAATTTTTATTGCTTGCACCAATGACAACTTACTTGAAGGATCTTACTCAATCCATAGGTAGGTATAGTGGACTCTCATGGCAAAACTGGGTTTAAGGATATTTGGAAGCACAAGTAGTATCTCTACTTGGTGCAGGGAATTTGGCTAGCATGAGGGGGAAAGGCAAGCTCAACATGTTTGGAAGGTTAATGACAATATACTTTAACTGAGATGTCGGAAAACATAAACCATTACGTTGTCTTCCTTGTCCAACATCAACTCTTTTAGCATGTCATACTTAATGAGTGCTTCACAATCATAAAAGATGTTCAAGATAATATATTTATATGTGAAACCCTCTTTCCTTATCATTTCCTATTAATTGCAACGATGACCAAGGCTACGTTCATCAACTCTCAACAATTTTTATGCCTCATACTTTTTATGTGTGAAGTTATCACTATCCATAAGATCAATATGAACTCTTTTGTTCTTTCTACTTTCTCAAGATCATAGCAATCATAGAAAAGCCCTTGACTCAACACTAATCTTATTATAGATAGCACACGGACTTGATTACATAAAGAGATCACAATGCAAAACTCAAAACTACTTGATATCAAAACTTTGATCTACTAGATCAAGATACTACTAAAAGGATCGAACTAAATAAAGCGGTAAAGATAAGAGTGTGATGGTGATACGATACCGGGGCACCTCCCCCAAGCTTGGCAGTTGCCAAGGGGAGTGCCCATACCCATGTGATTATTTCCTCGGAGGTGATGGAGGTGGTGATGATGACGGTGGATAATCAAACATTGAGCGTAAAAGTTCCTCCAACTTGCGGAGAATGCTCTTAAGCCCAGCAATATGATCCTTCAACAGAATTTTCTCCTGTGTGAGATACTTGTTCTGTATGCGAGCTAACTCAATCATCTTGAAAGCTTCAATCTCTGTTGGAGTAAAGAGTTTAGGTAAAGGTTGAGGGATATCTTCTTCTTTCACCACCGGAGCTTGAACCTCCATGGATTCCTTGATCCCTTCATCCTTGTTGATCTCTTCTGGTTCTTCTCTTTTCAGCTCTATCTTCAAAAGCCAAGCATCCTTGTCTTCATTGTTGGAGGAGGGTGAAGTCATGGTGCTCTAAATCTGCCACGGAAACAACTCAAAACGAAACAGAGGATATTTGCGTGATACGATGGTCAAAACCTTCGGGAGTATATATAATGAATTTTTACCAACCAAAATACGTAACATACAAGAAAACGGAGTCCGGGAAGCACACGAGGTGCCCACGAGACAGGGGCACGCCCTACAGGGGGGCGCGCCCTCCTCTCTCGTGGGAGCCTCGTGTCCCTTTCGGACTGCTTGTTTCTTCCTAAAATTCTTAAATATTCCAAAACTGATAAAAAATTGCCATTGGAGTTGTTTTGGAGTCGGATTACTTACCGTAGCACGTACCTTTGCCTTTTCGGAGTCTGGAACGTTCTGGAAAGTGTCCCTTATGTATTCCTCAGGGGTTACGGTTTCAATAATATTAGTTTCAAGATTGATAGGATTAACTGAAATATAATTTTTAATTCTTTGACCGTTTACCACCCTCGGATTTGTGCCTTTGAAGTTGTTGATTTTTATAGCACCAGAACGATAGACCTCCTCGATAACATAGGGACCTTCCCATTTTGAGAGAAGTTTTCCTGCAAAAAATCTTAAACGAGATTTGAACAATAACACATAATCTCCTACTTTAAACTCACGCTTTTGTATTCTCTTATCATGCCAGCGTTTGACTTTTTCTTTGAAAAGCTTGGCATTCTCATAGGCTTGGGTTCTCCATTCATCAAGTGAGCTAATATCAAATAACCTTTTCTCACCGGCAAGTTTGAAGTCATAATTGATCTCTTTAATAGCCCAATATGCCTTATGTTCAAGTTCAAGAGGTAAATGACATGCTTTTCCATAAACCATTTTATAATGAGACATACCCATAGGATTTTTGTATGCAGTTCTGTAGGCCCATAATGCATCATCAAGTTTTTTGGACCAATTCTTTCTAGATCTATTCACAGTCTTTTGCAAAATTAATTTGAGCTCTCTATTGCTTAGCTCTACTTGACCATTAGACTGCGGATGATAAGGAGATGCTATACTATGATTGACATCATACTTAGCAAGCATCTTACGGAAAGCACCATGAATAAATTGTGAACCACCATCAATCATAAGATATCTAGGGACTCCAAACCTCGGAAAAATAACTTCTTTAAGCATTTTAATAGAAGTGTTATGATCAACACTACTAGTTGGAATAACTTCTACCCACTTAGTAACGTAATCAACAACAACTAAAATATGTGTATAACCATTGGAGGCAAGAAAAGGTCCCATATAATCAAAGCCCCAAACATCTAACAGTTCAATAACAAGAGAATAATTCATAGGCATTTCTTGACGTCTACTAATGTTACCTATTCTTTGACATTCATCACACGATAAGACAAACTTACGAGCATCTTTGAAGAGAGTAGGCCAATAAAAACCAGATTGTAGTACCTTGTGTGCAGTTCTATCTCCAGCGTGGTGTCCTGCATAGGATTCAGAGTGACACTTGCATAGGATCTATTCCTGTTCATGCTCAGGCACACAACGTCTAATAACACCATCTACTCCTTCTTTATAAAGGTGTGGATCATCCCAGAAGTAATGTCTTAAATCATAAAAGAACTTTTTCTTTTGCTGGTATGTGAAATTAGGCGGTATATATTTAGCAACAATGTAATTAGCATAGTCAGCATACCAAGGAGTAGTACGAGAAGCATTGACAATCGCTAATTGTTCATCAGGAAAGCTATCATTAATATGCAGTGGGTCATCAAGAATATTCTCTAACCTAGACAAGTTGTCTGCAACGGGGTTCTCAGCTCCCTTTCTATCAATAATATGCAAGTCAAATTCTTGGGGCAAGAGAACCCATCTAATGAGTCTAGGCTTAGCATCCTTCTTTTCCATAAGATATTTAATAGCAGCATGATCAGTGTGAATAGTGACTTTGGAATCGACAATATAAGGTCTAAACTTATCACATGCAAACATAACTGCTAAGAACTCTTTTTCAGTAGTAGCATAGTTTCTCTGGGCAGTATCAAGAGTCTTACTAGCATACTGGATAACATTCAATTTCTTATCGACTCTTTGCCCTAAAAAAACACCTACAGCATAATCACTAGCATCGCACATAATTTCAAAAGGTAAACTCCAATCAGGTGGCTGAACAATAGGTGCAGTGATCAAAGCTTTCTTGAGTGTTTCAAATGCTTCTACACAATCATCATCAAAGACAAAAGGAATATATTTTTGCAATAAATTAGTCAGAGGCCTAGAGATCTTAGAAAAGTCCTTAATGAACCTCCTATAAAAACCAGCGTGACCAAGAAAACTTCTTATACCTTTTATGTCCTTGGGACATGGCATCTTTTCAATAGTATCAACTTTGGCTTTATCAACTTCAATACCTCTCTCGGAGATCTTGTGCCCCAAGACAATGCCTTCATAACCATAAAGTGACACTTTTCCCAATTCAGGACGATACTAGTGTCTTCGCATCTCTGCAAAACTCGATGAAGGTTGCTCAAACAATCATCAAAAGAGGATCCATAGACAGAGAAGTCATCCATGAATACCTCACAAATCTTTTCACAAAAATCAGAAAATATAGCCATCATGCATCTTTTAAAGGTAGCAGGTGCATTACATAAACCAAAAGGCATACGTCTATAAGCAAAAGGACCAAAAGGGCAAGTAAAAGTAGTTTTAGATTGATCCTTCGCTGATACAGGTATCTGAGAGAAGCCAGAATAACCATCTAGAAAGCAAAAATGTGTGTGTTTGGATAGCCTTTCTAGCATTTGATCAATAAAAGGTAAAGGGTAATGATCTTTGTTAGTAGCTTTATTTAACTTATGGAAATCAATTACCATCCTATAACCTGTAATAATTCTTTGCGGGATCAATTCATCTTTATCATTAGGAACAACGCTAATACCTCCCTTTTTAGGGACACAATGGACAAGGCTTACCCATTCACTATCAGCAGCGGGATAAATAATACCTGCCTCAAGGAGCTTTAGAATCTCCTTTCTTACCACTTCCTTCATTTTGGGATTTAATCGTCTGTGAGGATCTCTAACTGGCTTGGCATCTTTCTCTACTGAAATATTGTGTTGACATAATGTGGGACTAATGCCCTTAAGATCGTCCAGAGTATATCCAATAGCGGCTCGGTACTTCTTCAGAGTTTTCAATAATCTTTCTTCTTCTTTCTCTGAAAGGTTAGCACTAATAATAACATGATATATTTCTTTTTCATCAAGGTAAGCATACTTAAGATTATCAGGTAAGGGTTTGAGTTCAAAGACGGGATCATCCCTTGGGTGGAGGGGGATCCCCAAGAATTTCAACGGTAAGGTTATGTTTTAGCATAGGTTCCTGCTTAAGGAATACTTCATCTATTTCTTCCCTTTCCTTCATAAACATATCGTTTTCATGGTCTAACAAATATTGTTCTAACGGATCAGTTGGAGGCACAGCAATGGATGCAAGACCAATAATCTCATCCTTACTAGGTGGTTCCCTTTCACGAGGTTTTCTACTAAACTTAGCAAAATTGAACTCATGAGACATACCGTCTACGCCAACAGCGATGACCTTCCTTTCACAATTAATCTTAGCACTAGCAGTATTCAAGAAGGGTCTACCAAAAATAATGGGACAAAAATCATCTTGTGGGTAAGCAAGAACAAGAAAATCAGCAGGGTATTTAATCTTCCCACACAAGACTTCAACATCTCTAACAATCCCAATAGGTTTAATGGTGTCCCTATTAGCAATCTTAATAGTAACATCAATGTCTTCTAATTCAACAGGTGCAATATCGTGCATAATTTCTTTATAAAGATCATAAGGTATCGCACTAGCACTAGCACCCATATCACATAAGCCATGATAGCAATGATCTCCTATTTTAACAGAAATAACAGGCATGCCTACAACAATTCTACATGTTTTAGTATCGGGTCAAGCAATATTAGAAGTTTCACCCAAGAAAAGATAACATGCCCATCTAAGTCCTCATCCAAGATATCTTTAATCATAGCAATAACGGGTTCAACATTAATTTGCTCAGGAGGTGTATAGGTCCTAGTATTACTCTTACGAACAACAGTCGAAGCATTAGCATGATCTTTTATCCTAACAGGAAAAGGAGGTTTTTCGACATAAGCAGTAGGAATAATAGGATCACTATATGTAATAGTATTTTCTTCGACTGTAATAGATGCAACTACTTTCACTTCAATAGGAGGATTATATTTAAGCCACTTCTCTTTAGGGAGATCAACGTGAGTAGCAAAAGTTTCACAAAAAGTAGCTACTATCTCAGAGTCAAGTCCATACTTAGAGCTAAATCCACGGAAAGCATCGGTATCCATAAAAGATTTAACACAATCGAACTTAGGTGTCATACCTGACTCCTTACCATCGTCGGAACCCCAATCTTCAGAGTTGCATTTAATTCTTTCCAATAAGTCCCATTTGAAATCAATAGTCTTCAGCATATAGGAACCAGCACAGGAAGTATCGAGCAGGTTGCAATTATCAAGAGAAAGCCGAGCACAAAAATTCTGAATAATCATTTCCCGAGAGAGCTCATGATTGGGGCATGAATATAACATTGACTTAAGCCTCCCCCAAGCTTGAGTGATGCTTTCTCCTTCGCGAGGCCAGAAATTATATATGTAATTACGATCACGATGAACAAGACGCATAGGATAGAACTTCTGGTGAAATTCCAACTTCAATCGCTTATAATTCCAAGATCTCGTATCATCACATAGCCTATACCATGTCATTGCATCTCCCTTCAAAGATAAAGGGAAGACCTTCCTTTTGACAACATCATCGGGAATACCTGCAAGCTTAAATAATCCACAAACTTCATCACAAAGATAAGGTATAAATCCGGATGCAATGTTCCGCCTCCTGCAAAAGGATTAGCTAACAGTTTTTCTATCATACCCGAAGGAATCTCAAAGTGAATATTTTCATAAAGTTCAGTAGGTTGAGGAGCATCTATTTGCTCTTCTGGTTGGGGTGAAGATACCCCAAACAAGCCCCTCAAAGGATTAGTTTCCATAGTGACCAGTAACAGAAAATTTCAGCACACTATATAAATGTTTCCTTACCAAGTTCCACTCACCAAAAGCACTACACTCCCCGGCAACGGCGCCAGAAAAGAGTCTTGATGACCCACAAGTGTAGGGGATCTATCGTATTCCTTTCGATAAGTAAGAGTGTCGAACCCAACAGGAGCAGAAGGAAGTGATAAGCGGTTTTCGATAAGGTTTTCTCTGCAAGCACTAAAATAGTAGGTAATAGATAGTTTTGTGATAAGATAAAGAGTAATGAGCAAAAAGTAAATAAAGTAAATAAAGTGCAGCAAGGTGTCCCAATCCTTTAGGTAGCAAAGGATAAGCCTGGACAAATTCTAATAATAAAGAAGGAGCTCCCGAGGACACATTGGGAATTATCGTCAAGCTAGTTTTCATCACGTTCATATGATTCGCGTTCGGTACTTTGATAATTTGATATGTGGGTGGACCGGTACTTGGGTACTGCCCTAACTTGGACAAGCATCCCACTTATGATTAACCCCTATTGCAAGCATCCGCAACTACAAAAGAAGGTATTAAGGTAAACCTAACCACAACATTAAGCATATGGATCCATATCAACCCCTAACGAAGCAACACATAAACTAGGGTTTAAGCTTCTGTCACTCTAGCAACCCATCATCTACTTATTACTTCCCCATGCCTTCCTCTAGTCCCAAATAATGGTGAAGTGTCATGTAGTCGACGTTCACATAACACCACTAGAGGAAAAGACAACATACATCTCATCAAAATATCGAACGAATACCAAATTCACATGACTACTAATAGCAAGACTTCATCCATGTCCCCAGGAACAAACGTAACTACTCACAAAGCATATTCATGTTCATAATCAGAGGAGTAATAATATGCATAAGGGATCTGAACATATGATCTTCCACCAAGTAAACCAATTAGCATCAACTACAAGGAGTAATCAACACTACTAGCAACCCACAGGTACCAATTTGTGGTTTTGATACAAGATTGGATACAAGAGATGAACTAGGGTTTTGAGAGGAGATGGTGCTGGTGAAGATGTTGATGGAGATTGACCCCCTCTCGATGAGATGATCGTTGGTGATGACGTTGGTGATGATTTCCCCCTCCCGGAGGGAAGTGTCCCGGCAGAACAGCTCCGCCAGAGCCCTAGATTGATTCCGCCAAGGTTCCGCCTCGTGGCGGCGGAGTTTCATCCCGTAAGCTTGCCCACGATTTTTTTCCAGGGTAAAAGTGATGATATAGCAGAAGATGGACGCCGGAGGCCCACCAGGGGGCCCAGGAGATAGGAGGCCGCGCCCTATAGGGGGGGCGCCCCCTGTCTCTTGGACTGGGTGTGGGCCCCATGGCCTATTTCTTTCGCCCATAATTTCTTATTAAATCCAAAAAGTTGTTTCGTGGAGTCTCAGGACTTTTGGAGTTGTGCAGAATAGGTTTCCAACGTTTGCTCCTTTTCCAGCCAGAATTCCAGCTGCCGGCATTCCCCCTCTTCATGGTAAACCTTGTAAAATAAGAGAGAATAGCCATAAGTATTGATATATAATGTGTAATAACAGCCCATAATGCAATAAATAATGATGTAAAAGCATGATGCAAAATGGACGTATCATGAGCCTCCCCCAGTTTACACTTCCCTCTAGAACTTGGAGCCGTCGTCCACGCGAGCCGAGTGCAGCCGTCCGCCATGGCCGACGTGCTCCTCGTTACTGAGCTCCCCTTGTGTCATTCTACTACTTGATGTGCTCCCCTTGGTCCATAGATTCCACACATCAGCCTAGTTTGCTCGGGTTCATGTCGTAACACCGATGTCATCAGAGATGTGGCTCTGCCGCCGCCCATGTCCGCCGCTTGCGCACTTCCGGCCACTCCACAGCCTCCCGCGACCTACCATGGACGCGCGTTAGCACGGGCACTAACCTCCAATGCTGTTGTCGTGGCCAATGGTGGGATATCGTCGTGATTTGAGATCGCCAGTGGTCATCCCCGACCATGCCGACATGGAGTCATTAGTTTAGGATGATTAAGATTAGTCTGAAACGCTAACATGTGGACCCCTTTCTATGAATGATACAGTTAGGGCTAAATTAATCCCATCTTAATCTTCACGCAACCGAGATGTGGGCCTCATGTGTCACATTTGACTTGGCACAGTCAGCATTGACCGGACCCAGCAGTCAGTGAGACTATTTAGCTGACAGGGACCTACCCGCAGCATCCTACCGAGGTAAACCAATCAATGATGTTTTTTAAAATTGGAGATGCATATTGGATAGCGGTCCTCGGGTGGCGAGTTAGGCATAGATGTAGTTGGATAACTGTCTAATGATCTAAGGACGTATGCCTATATGCAATTATGTCATGTATAATCATAGTTTAAAAAACTGCAAGATACACAACTGTGATTGATCACAACACCTATGCTATGCTTTATGGAGAGATACCACTAGTGAAGTTATGGATCTCCATCTATTCATATTAATCATTGTCAACCTTGGTCACTCAGACCGGACCATTACTTTATTTTTGTTGCAATTATCAATTCTTACCACAGGTTATGGTAATCCTAGCAAGGCTAGAGAGACTCACAATATCATTAGTTTCATTCGGACCAAGATAAGTATTGTAGTTGTGTGCAGCTATTGATAAATTTTAAGGTCATCCACTTAAGGAAAAAATGATGCTTGCTACGAACCTTTGTACTTGGGGGCCCAACAACTTCCTAGAAGAGAGGAAGCTGATAATACACAAATATAGGGGATCAATTGTAGCCTCTTTCGATAAGTAAGAGTGTCGAACCCAACGAGGAGCTAAAGGTAGAATCTATATTCTCTCAAGTTCTATCGACCACGATACAACTCTACGCACGCTTGACGTTCGCTTTACCTAGAACAAGTATGAAACTAGAAGTACTTTGTAGGTGTGATAGGATAGGTTTGTAAGATAATAAAGAACACATGAATAAAAGGTAGGGGCTGTTTAGAAAAGAAACGATTAAGTTAGTTTTAGTAGAGAGCTTTTTGTCACAAGAAAATTGTTTGTCCCTAGGCAATCGATAACTAGACCGGTAATCATTATTGCAATTTTATATGAGGGAGAGCCATGGGCTAACATACTTTCTCCACTTGGATCATATGCACTTATGATGGGAACTCTAGTAAGCATCCACAACTTCCCAAGATCATAAAGTAAAATCCAACCATAGCATTATAAGGTATCAAATCCTCTTTACTCCCATACACAACAACCCACTTACTCGGGTCTGTGCTTCTACTCACGCCACCCACCATAACCGAATGATGAACGTATTGCAATACCCTACAGTGGGGATCCCTCATGCTTGCGCGACACGGAGAGCGCCATAGGAAAGCACCAATAATAAAACATACAACTCAAACCAATCATGATCATCAATTAACCCATAGGACAAAACGGATCTACCCAAACATCATAGGATAGCCACACATCATTGGATAATAATATATAGCGTTGAGCACCATGTTTAAGTAGAGAATATGATGGGGAGAAGAGGTGTTACACCGCTGCATAGAGGGGGGAGAAAGTTGGTGTTGACGGTAGCGAGATTGTTGGTGTAGATCGCCATCATGATCCTTACCCCGGCGGCACACCGGCGCCACTAGGAGAGAGGGGGGAGAGCCCTCCTCCTTCTTCTTCTTATTCCTTGACCTCCCCTCTATATGGGAGGAGGGTTTCCCCTCTGGTTCATGGCCTCCATGGCGGCGGAGGGGCGGGAGCCCCTCCTAGATTCGATCTATCTCCTATCTCTCTGTTTCTTTTCTGTTTCGCGACCCCGATTTTGGCCTTTCATTGTTTCTTAAATATCCAGAGATCCGTAACTCCAATTGTGCTGAAATTTTAACACGATTTTTATCTTGATATAAGCTTCCTTGCGGCCGAAGGACACGTCCAACCGACCTTCGGGGTGGCCACAAGCTTGCTGGGCATGCCTACCCCTTGGGGCGCCCTCTAAGCTTGTGGGCCCCTCGGGTATTGTCCCGCGTTGATTCCGCTTCCCAAAATCACATATATTCCAAAAAAATATTCATAATTTTTATGCGTTCGGACTTCGTTTGATATAGATATTCTGTGAAACAAAAAACATGCAACAAATAGGAACTGGCATTGGGCACGGGATCAATATGTTAGTCCAAGAAAATCATATAAATTGTTGCCAAAAGTATGTAAAAGTTGTAGAATATTGGCATGGAACAATAAAAAATTATAGATACGACGGAGACGTATCAGAAGCAAACCCTTTTCTAGTGACGTTGCAGGGAAGCTAGCCCTTCTTTCAGCTATAGGTCCTACACTCCAGTACTCCGCTTGCTTGCTATTTATCTTGCTTAGCTGTTTTGTATTTGTTATTAATTAGCGTTTTGGCTCTCCCAAAACCGAATATACACAAAAAAACATTTTTATTACAATAAGTAGTTACTTTTGTTTTAGGCTTGAAATCATGTATATTTCTGTGCAAAGCACCATGCTTTGTGATTTTAAAGTACTAATAATGATGACTTCACTATAAACCTATTGCCTCACCAACTACTAAGGCTGAATCAAATGAAATCAACCCTGGTTTATTGAATTTGGGATGAAACAACAGTTCTCTGATTCCTATGATAATTACTACTCCCTCTATTTCATTTTTACCATGCATATTAGGTTTGTTATAAGTCAAACTTTATGAAGTTGGACCAAATTTATAGAAAACAATAAAGACATTCGCAATACCAAATCAGTATAGATCCATTATGGGATGTATTTTCATATTATAGTTATTTAGTATTGTAAATATTAAAAAATTTAACGTAAATTTGGTCAAAGTTTGTAAAACTGCATTCATACTTAATTGCACGTAGTACCAGTTTCTCCCTAGTAGATCGATCGATCAAAAATTCTTTTTTTCCACTCTGTGTGAGGCTAATTATCCACCTCCACGTGCTAATACTGGAATACCCTTTAAAAATTAAGATCCGTAGTATACTTTAAGGGTGAGGTGGGTAGACTTTAATATTTTTCTTTTCTTAAAAGGGGACCAATTCCTTAAATACTTTTCAGTTTGATTTAAAAAAACGAATGTTTAATCATTAGATAGTTATTGCATTCTTGTCTACAAAATATTCTTAAGTGTTGGTAGAGTTTTTTTATTTGGATGAGAGGATCAGTGAAGTTATCAGCTAAATCTAAAGTTTCTTCCTTGTGCTTGCAAATAATTGAAGTTATGTTGTCTTACACTTGCTCATTTCCATTTACCTTCCTTAAGGAAATGGATCTTCTCCTACCTGTGACACTGTAATTTGTGTCGGTGCCACTCTTGTCGATTTTGGTGATGGTAAAGCACACGTGTAAGTTTGAACTTACTAGTCTCGCCGTGATCTGTTGCCAAGAGTCTCTTCATTCTCTTACACCTTCGTGATGTGATGCCCTCATGTATGCAGAGGGTTTGGCGCCAGGGTTTGAGTAAGATAAGGGTGCATGTTGCTCTTGTGCAAATTTATGGTGGCATGGGATATTCCTTTTGATCTTCGATCGATACATCTATGTACCATTATTGCCATGGCAAGGATTCTCACTTATTGTGGCATGGCCACCTTATCTGAAGAACTTCAATGAAGATTATACAACTATTTGCTATATGGGCAGCGTTGATATGCATACATGTCCCATGTACACATTGCTGCAAATATGGCAAACTCAGGGGGGGGGGGGGGGGGGGGGGCTCCGCCCCCTACCTTGGTCCTATTTCCTATATCTATAGTGTGGACTAGAAGCAGTTCTACTAGGTGTTAGCGTGAAAGGACAGTTGTAAGCCTAGCTGTCCTATCTTGCCAAGCTTCTGTGTTCTCTCCTACACCTTCCTGCTACGACGCTCTATTATTTGTCGTCGATTTGGAGCCACGGTTTGAGCTGGATAAGGGAGCTTGCTGCTTGTGCAAATTTATGCTGGAACGGGATATTCCATTTGATCTCCCGTCAGCGTACTGTTCTTGCCATGGAAAAGATTCTGGCACAGTTGTGGCGTTGCCAACATACATGAAAAATTGTGACGGTATGTCCAACTAACATTCTCCACAACTTTCTTTTTTATATAACGTGTGCCACATTAACTCCTATATAGTCAGCAAATGTTTGATACAATACTAGGTAGGTGTTTGCCACGAGGGTGATGTCGATGTGGATTCACCTATCCCCCCCCCCCCTCTCGAGGGCACAGTGACAAGGAAGTCGCTAGGCTTAAGAGCTATTGTTGCCATAATAGTTGGGACCGTTTTGATTATTATGGCGCTAATGTTTTGTGTCTATTACACTTATCTGTGTGGCATGGCACACCAATCCCCTTCCACTAGTGACGACTCGTCAATGGGTATGCTTCCAGTGCTAATTAATACCATTATACTATTAAAAATAGAACATTCCAGTGCTAACATGTACATGCGTATGCAGCTTCTGATGTGCAGATGCGGGAGATATGGCGAAGGTTGTCGGACATGATTCTTCTGTAGAAGCAGAAACTCGTCGGACAGGATGCTGTGCACAAGGGACTGGAGAAGTGGAGATGTTGCAAATAAAGTAGGGAAGAAACCTGGATGGCCAATTTGAATTCACTAATTCAATAGACATGTAACTCCCTGCATCAGTAAGAATTTCATGTGAGATGTAGTCATAAGAAAGTGGGCCATACTTCCATTATCTATCTAGTATGAAAGCATGTAACGAAGGAAATGTATATATTAATCTCAGTAACATATGTAGTTATATGTTATGCAAGTAAAACCACTCACATTGACATTATTGTTAGCAAGGTCCAAGAAGCAAAGCAAATGAGACAACATTAAAATATAATAAAAATGCGGATGAACAACATTATAGGTTTAAAGTTCAGGATGGAACATTGTGATCGAAGGAATGAGGATGTACGGATTATTGGAGTCATCTCTTTACAACAAGGTGGTGAGATTATGCCTACAATGAAAAGGCACCATCTCAGAAAATACAAATTGAATTCCTCAAAGTGCGATTGAAGGATCCAGTTATATAAGGTACACAACAATTGAATAACACAACAACTGCAGTAACATAGACAAAATCAAGGTCGACAACTCACAGAACGACGTGTGACGCTCACGATAACTATTCATAATCTCTCCTGAAACAGAATTTAATACTCAGACATACTCCTATTTTCTGTAACAGCTTTGTGGGACTCAACTTCCAGGCTTTGATCGCCTTGTGCAAAGAGCCAACCCAGAAACCTTGTCAATCAACCCAGCGCCGTGTCCTGGTTGCTGTCGAGTATCGAGTACAACCCTGGAGCAAGCTGAATTCATTTCTTCCTACATGTTCAGTGTATCCCTCCTGAAAGCATCCTCTCGAACTGCTAAAGTAAATAAATTAGATATATAAACAACATGGAACCACTAATTTCAGAATTATTTCTACTGATTCTCCCACGTGTTAAGAACATGGAGCATAAGAAAGCAAGTAGGCACGAAATCTATTATCAATTGCGAAATCAGGGAGATCACGTCAAAGCAGATGTACCATGATGAAGTCAATGCAAATAGACCAGAGGCATGAGTAGTACAACGAGTTGAAAAATGTCGACCACATGTAGCATGGTAAGGTAAAAAAGAACTGCATCAGACCATCATTACATTACATAGTGAGGTGTAGACAACCAATAACGTTAAACTAGTTTGTCATTGTCGATCTTAATAACTTCAGAGTATCATCAACTCAATACCAATAGCTATCTTCATACTCTAAACTCTAAAGACATAAGAATATAACCTCAAGCAAGAGTTGGTCAACAAACATTAGGCCGCACTTACACATGGTTAGTGTAGAAATACTGTTCACAAATATGCACAGCAGCTACACGGCTACACCAATCAAATTGTGCACATGGGTGCTATGGGAGCACACATGTACACTAAATCATCAGGGAATTAACCATTTACACAGATCAGATGCATCAGAAGAAAAGTACTAATAATTATGTTTAGGTATATAGCAATAGTTGCATGATTTAGGGGTAACCATTTACACAGATCAGATGCAATAGTTGCCTGTTTAACTAGAAAACTATTATAGTTAGCAGGCCAACGTCAACTAAATCCTGTTGAACAGTAGAAGAGGTAGCAGATTATATAGAGAAGAGTAGGACCAGGAACTCACATTTGACGGTTGTAGCCGAGGTTGAACGACATCGCCGTTGCGGTCTGCCGTCATCAATAGGTGATGGTGAAATGCTTGACGAAGGCGTCTCCTATCCGACCCAACACTGCGCCAGCTGGCTTTCCCATTCAACCGCTCCACTGTTGCACACGATCCCACGCTTTCTCGCCAATTAGTTGTTTTTCTTTTCTTTCTCTAAAAAAGCTAGGTTTTTAAGATTTTTCCTGCAGTGGGTCAGAAAAAAACCAGAAAAAGATTTGGAAAAAGTTCACAAACAAAAAAGAAGTTCATCAATTTGAAAAAAAGATCATTGGTTTTGGAAATAGTTAATCAATTTTGAAAAAAAAGTTCTTCAAATTGAAAAGAAGTTCATCAAATTTGAAAAATAGTTCATCAAATTTTGAAACAAGTTCAATGAATTTGGAAAAAGTTCATTATATTAAAAAACAAAGTTTATCAAATCTGAAAAAAGTTCATCGAATTTGAAAAAGAAAGTTCATCGCATTTGAAAAAGGTTCAGCAAATTTTGAAAAAAAATCATTGAAAACTTTTTAAAAAGTTCATCGATGTCGAAAAAAATCATCAATTTTTAAAAAGTACATCAACAAATTAAAAATAGTTCACGCATTTGAGAAAAGGAAAAAAAAACATGCAAGAACTAGGCAGAAAAAAGCGACCACAAACCAGGAAAATCGGTTTGGGAAGCTTCCCAAAACCAGTTTCCAATTCAGAAGCCTCTGCGTTCGTGTGAAATAAGAAAAGAAGGAAAAGGAATAAAGTGGCTGGTTGCTTAGTGCAAGGTACACCGTGGCAGCGGATGAGAACGTGGCAGTGGATGAGAACGCGGTGGCGCGCTCCTGCTCCTAGCCTACCCGATGTGGCTCTTGCGGGGCCTCCAAAAGGAGTACTCACTCATTAGTTGCTGCCCTGAATCGGACGAGACTTGCCTGCTCCGCATCTGTGTGCCCATCCGTGCTCTCTCATATGTGGCATAATTTGATTGGAACAAAATAAGATCCGGTCCCACCCCCTTAAAATCAGGGAAAGATGATTAGATTATAAAGGAAAAAGGGAAAAAGACAACCGTAGGACGAAGTGGGAGCACGGATGGGAGCATGGAGAGGGAGCAGGCAAGCCGGATCTCCCTGAATCCTATTTGCCGCCTTAATAGAGTGTATTCGGCACACGGCAGACACTCCCCCGAGAGAAATGTGCCGGCCCATGTAGCACCATATCACTAGTTTTCGTCATCTTGTATTTCTTTTTCTGGCTTTTTCTATATATTTAGTTTCTTTCCTATTTTAGGCCAGTTTGGCGTTGTTTTTCCTTTATTTTATTTTCTTTCATTCTATTTCCATTTTATATTTCATTAATTTTTCCTTTATCAAATTCATGAACTTTTCTCAAATTCGTGAACTTTTTTCCTTCAATTCCCTTAGAAAAACATATTTGTGAATTTTTGAATTCTTGAACTATACGTCTAAAATTCATGAACATATTTCCTAAAATATATGAATTATTTTCAATTTGGCAAAAAAATTTGTTTCAAATTCTTGAATTTTTTCCTCAAATACAAATTTCCCCCCCTCAAATTCTTGAAGTTTTTTAAAAGTGATTAACTTGTTTGCTAAAATTTGCAAACATTTCCTAAATTCAATAATTTTTTTATTTCTGAACTTTTTTCAAATTCGTGATCTTTCATTTCAAATTCATGAACTTTTTTCAACTCTGTGAACTATTTTCATGTTCATTAATTTTTTTTGAATTGAGGAATATGTTCCAAATTCGTGAACCTTTTCAATTTGTATTTTTTATAAATATATGGAGTTTTTTAATTTCGTAAACTTTTCTCAAACTTTTTATTTTTTTAAAAAATATGAACTTACTTTAATTGAAAGTATCCAGCCACCGATTTTTTGTCTGAACATAATACAACGACATAAGAGAGAACGAAGAAAATAAAGAGCAAATGCAAAAGAAAGCAAGCGAGCGAGCCACCTTCCGAGGCAGCTACCGTGTGCAAGTGGCGTTGTATTGGGTCGTGGGCCAAGTAGCGTCCCGTGGGTGCTAGTTTGGTCTGGGGCGCCCGAATCCAACAACTCCTACGGGAGTAGGAATGGACCCCGAAAAAGTCTAGGACCTGACATGTTTCATGGAATGGCCTCTATTAACAGGAAGAGAAGTTTTGAGGCCAGCAGAGGAACAGGCACCACACTTCCTTCATGAACCCTTGAATAATAAGAATTGAGAAGTATGAAATGTGGACACCATAACTAAAAAAGAAAAAGACTGACTATTGTCTACTTATTTATACCTTTGAGAGGTCCGCCACCTCCCCCCTTGTCCTACCCCAGCCTGGGAGGCCGATGGCGCTGACGCTGATGCTAACAGTTGCAAGGCGGTTTTGCAGGCAATTTCACAAAATCCTTTTTTCGTTGAGCTCATAATCCGGTTTGGGCCGATTGACTCTAGGAACAATCGACGGGTCGCAGGCTCACACCTTGATTTTGCGCATAGGATCGAAGAGATCCTAGAATTTAATGGAAAGAGCAGCGGCTCTCTGAAAGACCTCATGGATCTTAAATTGGACTTGGAAGATGCCTCTAAATGAGAGGAGATTATACTTCCATATTTTTCCTCAAAAAAGAGGCAAAGTCCTAGTGTGATAAAAAAGGAAATAATGGGCAAGGGCGGGAAATGATAGGTTCATAGATGTGGGGTAATCAATTCTTCATTTGAAGAGTTAGTTGGCTGGCCTACCGGCTCGCAGATGTAGAGAGGTTGCCCCCACCATCCTTTTGAACTGCGAAATCAAAGTGATTTCTGTTGATGGAAGAACGGCTAATTTTGTTTGATCCGATCCGCCGATGCCAGTTCGAGTCTGGAGATTTCTGTATTGGAAATAGAGGCATCCTGCTATTCCCCGCTCTACTTTCAGTTCAGTCATAAACCTATTGCCCGGGTCCTTTGATACTTGATTTCCTGGGTCAACGGTACCTAGATTCCCCTTTGGCTTGATCTTACCTTGGATTTCTGATTGGAATACAAATTTCATTAGTCCCACACTTCCCGCTGAAATGGAAGAGTACGCAAGCACATTCATTTAATGGTAAAGCTTTCCTTGGCTAGGTCTCTATGAAGAAAGATGCCAATTCCCAAAAGCAGTAACAATAACAATAGCAGTAGGAGTAGCATTAGGAATTAAGACCGTCAGGCCTCATTCATCAAAGTAGCAGTCCTTAGGGGCTAAAAAAAACTCAGATTCCCCGCACCAACTTTGGAAAGGAAGAAGGCACGAAGGGAGGAGTTCCACTTAGCCTTTGCTCCTCTTTGATAGAAGTAGCTCTTTTGTTTGCCAGAATGGCTTGTTAGCAAGAAAATGCCTTCTTAGAAAGTGGTCTTCGCGGTCCTGCTCCCTGGTCTCTACCTTGCTTACCGCCCTCGTATCCTCGAAAGCTAGCTAAACCGGGTTGTAAACAAAGTTCTCCTAAGCAGGGCAGAAGGAAAAACAAGAGCAGTATAGCTCTACATTATGCTTCGGGGGCCTCATCTTACTCACTCACCTACTACTAATCAACCTTCTATTTCACATGAGAGGTGCCCTTTTTACATGAGAGATAAGAGCATCTACAACTGTACCCTCTATACCCATCCCAAACGCCCGGACGGGCTACTCGGTCAGTGTCCGGATGCAAAACCCAACTGGCCTCCCCATATCCGGCCCAAATCTCGGGTGGATATGGCGACACTTGGGCGCACCTGGACGCGCCAGCCACATAGGCATGGCCTACTATGGCCCATGCCACTCTCACGGATGTCCCCACAAAACCCCCACCCATCCGATGAAACCCTATTCAAACCCACTTTCTCAATCCACACTCGTCTCATCCGTTTCCGCCGGCTCCTCTGATTCCTCCCATACCCTTCCCCTCCCATCCGCCATGGCCAACTCCGACTAGATCTCCGGCAGCAAGGCCGATCCCATGGACTAGGATGGTCTCGTGAAGGCGACTAGATCTGGGGCTTTGAAGGCGATCGGGACGGTGCATAGGTTGTCGGTTAGATTTCTTGGGACAGATTGGTGAAAACCTGGTCGTCGGCCGGTGGCCGGAGCCGGTGATGGCGATGCCCTTGCGTTGTTTCCTTCTTGAAAGCATCATCGAGGTGAAGCTACCATCTCCTCCCGCTACCTCCGGGGGAAACCCTTGATCAGTTGATCGGATGATGGCAACACTCTTGTGTCGGGCCCTCCTTGGGGAGTCATTCTGGGAGATGTGCATTGGATCGAGGGACCAGTGGACGGTTTTAGCCGTGGAACGGCGTTTCATGTCACACATCGACCATGTGGAGTCTCGGCGGCGTGGTGCAACGCAATAGGGTCTCAGCGACGGATGTGTGATGATGGACGCGTGTAGGGAGGTGGCGTTGTCTGGCGTCGTGGTGGCGTCAACTGCAGGCCTGGCGATTGGTGCGTCGGTACCTGCTCTGAAGTTGGATCAGTTGAATATAGCGGCGACAGCCTCTGAGAAGGCGCCAAACCGGTGTGCCCCAGACCCGGCAGTGTGGCTTGGTTGGGGTCTCCGGTTTTAGATGTTAGGCTTTGGTGTGAGGTATGTTTGGTATTCGGCTCGGACTGTTGGCACCCTTCATCGGTTAGATATGAGTAGCGACAAATGTTGCAAAGATGATGACTTCAGACTTACTGATTTATTTCTTTCTAAGGTCTTTGTAAATAATTAATAAAAATGGCTGCATGCATCGTCCAGATGCAGAAGCCGGCAATCATTCTCCTTTTCTAAAATAAATTGAGGTGTTGTGAGAAGGGAAATTTAAAGCTTGATCCATCAGTGTCCGCGGATGAGCCTAGCGCAGCCGTGGGCATTTGTGGGGACGAATTTGAAGTCCAAGTAGTTGTCTCGTGGTTGGGCTGTGGATAGGGATGTCAACCGGGTCCCGTTTAATTCCGTTTAAAGTCCACTTATGATATGATAGTTCAAAAAGGGTTTTCGTTTGTTTGAGGAAAATGAACTATCAAGCTAGCAAAAACTAACTAAACGGTATTGCGGACGCCATTTATTTGCCATTTACATCCCTAACTGTGGATGCCCGGCTTGTAAAACGGTGGACGGGTTTCTTTAAATCCTCGTCAATATATGATACACATATATATGTTTGTGCGTACTTTTTTAAAAAGAAAAACCCGAAGAAGATCGATCATTTGTTGCAAGCTGGGGAAGAACACTTGATTTTGAAGCTGTGGGAGATATTTGGGAACCAACAACATCATCTTGACGGAATCGTCATCACAGGATGCAACAGGAGTACAGGACAGATCGCCACACCACTCCCTCGCAGGCTCGCAGCTAGCAAGCTAGTCTGCTGCCGGGCCGTACGGCTGCCTTGGACTCTGAAGTCTGAACTTCTGCACCGCATTCATCAAAGGGGGCCAGTGGACGGTGCAATGGGGGATCACAACAATCTATATATGGGTTCTGTGGAACCATCATCCGCTCCGCTCTGACTCTCTCATCTCCTTCTCACTCTCATCTCGAGTCTGGACTCTGGCGACAAGGCAATGGCATGCATGGTGCTACTGTGCGCTTGCACCACAGGAGCAAAATCTTTTCTCCCTGCTGGCCTGGCGAGGGAGTGGGGATCGAGCTGGGAGGACGGGGCTTCAATGCGCGCACAGCAAGGCTAGACCAGTAGAGTTAACGCTCTCTCTCTCTCTCTCTCTCTCTCTCTCTCTGCACAGCGAGGCTAGACCAGTAGAGTTAACGCGCGCACGCGCTCTCTCTCTCCCCTATTCACCCACTCCTCCTACCTCAATGTTCAATTCTTCAGCGATGTCAGATCGATCTCCCAGCGCGCACACCTTTGTGCAGTTGTGCGTGTGTCGTGGACTTGGACTCGTGGGTCATGGCTTCGATCAGAGATCCTGAGCAAATCATTACGAGTTTACGACCACCCTCTCCTGAGACTGTGATCGCTTGTTTCATTCTACTCTTCTCCATGGACGTGTCTCCGGAGTTATGCCGTACTAGTGGCAAAGTTACAGTCTCTCCGCTTCAAAATAGATGATCCAATTTTGCATTAAGTTTAGTACAAAGTTAGTAAAAAGTTGAGTCATCTATTTTGCAACGGAGGGAGTAATATTTTTCTTCAGCTTAGCAATGGTTCCGCCCAATCCTTCAAACACACAATCCCCTTTCATTCTAATTGTTTCTATTCTTCTTCTAGGTCAGCACGGATTCCACACAAATTTCACCAGGAAACCGAGTAAATTTTCTTCAATTCATTCATAGCTCTTACTTTTTCTTAGTTTGTTATGTATACTATACATCTGTTATTTGTCATATATATAGTTGAACTAGATGATTTTCTGGTTTGCAGGGATAGGATATTGGCCACGGTGCAGAAGTTGCACAAGGACGATGTGGTCAATTTCATGCTTAAACTTTGGTTTTACCTTTATATTGTAGAAGTTGACAAAAGTTTGTTTCACACACAAATAATTAGACAATATAAGAATATTCCATGCAATTCTATTGACATAGGATTGTCGTGACCATCATCAGCATCAGCGGAAAGGAGGATAAGCGGTGACACATCGTGTTCAAATAATAGAGGGCACGAACCTAGGGGATAGGGGTCGGCAACGGTCTTGAGCAATCCTTATCATTTGGGCTTTTGAGAAAAAAAATATTCTGTTGCAAGGCATGAGTATGTTTGCTAGTCAATATTATTTGTTCATTATTTATATGTGACATTGAATTTTTCAGATTTAATGATAGAAACTTGTCCGCCTATTTACGACATCCGATGGCAAGCATTGAGTGTAAGAAATACGATGGGTAAGGCCATATCCAAAGCTGACCCTCCGCCCCCCCCCCCCCCCCCCCCAACCACCCGTATCCATCTGGAAGCTGTTGTTCGCATACCGCAAGCCATTGACCGATGACCCCATCGATTCGCGGAGCAGTTCGGATCGAAATTTTCCCGCATGTCAGAACCAAATGAGAGGGGGGGGGGGGGGGGGAGGGGGCTTTGCCAGAGTCCAGACACGAACCATGTAGGACTTCGACACCCTAGGCCCACCCAAAAGTAAGACGGAGCCCGCGCTTTTGTAGCTTGCCGCACTGTTTCCGCGGTAAAATCCCCCCTCTCCTAGTCCGGCCTACACCCAGTCCAGCATGTACACCCAGCCGGCCACGTAGCAGGATTGGGCCGCCGGACAGCAAGGAGAAGGACGGTAACGACAATGATCTAGATAATTTTGCTGCCGATCCAAAGAAGAGGGGTTGAGGAGAAAGCTTCATCATGCGGGAGGGTGAGTAGTTGTGCGGAGCATGTTTGGTCACTAGTCTCGATCTGATCCATGGCACGGAGCAAAAGGGCAAAATATTTTGGGCCAACATTCACTCTTGGTTCCATGAACACAACCATTTCGAGCCTACTATGATGCGTGCATCTGCAACCATGGCGCAAAGTCTGTCAACCATCAATGATACATCATCCCAAAGGCCGTGCCGAAGAATGCGACCATGTGAGGAAACTCATCGCATGGTGGTCAAGTGGCGCGCAAATCACCGAACAAGTAAGTTGTTATTTGACCGGATATGCATTGTTGTGTAGATCCATTGTCCGGATATGCATTGTTTTCTAGATCATTTGGCGGGTCATGCATTGTTGTGAAGATCAATTGTGTCCGGATATATGAAACAACGATTTGTGGCATGCAATTGAGAGGGCACTCAAGTCCCTGCTGCTGCCTTTTTATTTTGGCTTCAGATTTTCAAAATTCTATATCTTTTAAATAATTTTTTTAAACTAAGTTATGTTTATTCATGTTTCTCATGACCAGCGCTTTCAAATAAGATCCACTTTCAATATATTTTGACCACTTTTAAAATAAATTTTAAGTTTCAACGTTCAAACTTAATACGAGCGACTGATAAATATCAATTATTTTGTGTTTACGACCGAAAGAAAAAAATGTTTAAAATTATATCTATGAAACTAGTTGAAACTTCATCAGTGAATCTTAAAAGTTTTTGATGGATTTTCCTTTTTACTGTGCCCTCGTACGGGATTCAACTACTTCGAAAATCGCGAGGCATATCGAGCGGGCGGCAGGTGCGTGCCCCTGCAAATTACCGTCCGGATATGCATTGTTTTGAAGATCATTTAACTGGTCATGCATTGTTGTGTAGATCAATTGTGTCTGAAATGTGCACTGTTTTGTAGATCATTTGGCCGGTGTCATGCATTGTTGTGTACATCAATTGGGACCGGATGTGCATTGTTGTGTAGATCATTTGGACGAATGTGAATTGTTGACAATGTTTTATTTTGTAGCCGTTCGTGCAGTGTGTTCTTGAAGTTGGAGAAGGATAACTTCACCGTCATGCATCGTTGGTTAAAATTGAATGGACAATCCAAGTGAAATTCATACATTGCCAAGACCATCGTCCACGGAACCGAGGAAGAAACCGGTGATCCAACCGACCTAACAAAAGAACCACCAAAAAAATGTTAGAAGAGGTTTCCGAGGAAAGAAGTGGGATGAGGAGAGGGCGAAGCGAGAAGGGGCGGCGGCCAAGATGACGGAGAGGTTCGAATACATCTTGTCCAAGAAGGATGAGGCATATGTCAAGCGTTCCGACGTCAAGGAGGAAAGAAAGGCGAAAAGGTTTAACATGTAGATGGCGATGACCGAGAAGAAGTTCAAACTCGAAGAGAAGAAGGCTGTGCTAAAAAAGAAGGTTGAGATCGCAGCCGCTTCGGAGGACACGAAGATGTTGATCTTGAACATGAGGATTTAGATGAGGACGCAAGGATGATCGTGCAAGCCGTCCGTTTCAAGATGTTGATGCGGCATAAGGAAGAGCTGGAGGTGGAGGCAAAGGTAGAGAAGGTGGCGGCGGAGAAGGAGACGGCCGAGACGGCAAAGAAGGAGGCAGAGGTGGCAACGGCAGATTGAGCGTGGAGGTTCAGATTGCCGGTGCGACAGGGCAGAAAATCCAATTTTTGCATGGACTTCCGAACTAATGTAATTTTGTGATTGGATATGTAAATACTATGAATATTTACCCTTTTTAGTTGTGACTGGGGAAGTGATTTGGCGCGCGCTATGTGATCGGATGAATTTGAATTTCAATTGACCATACCAACGGACATTATAGCGTTGGATGGCTGGCTCCCACATGCCTGTAGACTGGCTCCTAAGTCCGCGGACGGATGCGGTGTCCGACCGGCTAAGGTAAAGGTTGTGATTGTCCTGGCCTTCACTTTTTTGTCTGAGAGAGGGAAGCCTATGGGTGCGTATTTGCCCACACCTCCCCTCCACTGTATAAGAACAGCTGCAGCAGACCCAAAGTTTACTCAAGAAGAACTGAACAAGTGAGCTCCTCTTCTCTGTTTCGCCACCCATTTTCATTTCCATGGATCATTTTCGTTGAGTCGACACTATTGCTTGAATCACGTGTACCTTGTATTGCAGGCTACAGCTGGAGAGGGGCGAAGGAGAAAAGGCTATAGGGACGAGAACACCCATCAAACCAGAAGGTAAAAGCTCAACGATCCCTTGTATCTGTACTCAGTAGACTACAGTAGTAGGAGTGCTACTGTTCTTCTGTTCATCTATCGGTCGGTCAAATCAGACGCATATTTGTTAGATCTTCATACACAACACCACCGCTTCAATGGCTGCGTGGATCCTGGACATGTCTCTTTCCTCATTATCCTTTCCCCGAGTCGTCCCTAGTTCCCACAACCGTCCTTTCCCTTTCCTTCCTCCACCACGAACGCCTGGCTCTCTCTGCTAGTGACGGCAGTGCAGTTGCGGTTAGGCTGGCTAGCGGCGAGTCGCTGCGGAGCGGGCCGGTGGTGTGCCGACTGCCAAGGCAGCTGCGCCCTGGGGTGGCAAGGCGGCAAGGAGGGGCGTGCTGGGGACGGTGTAGCGGGCATTTTCTCCCATTTGGCTTTCAGATTTCCTTTTTCTTGAAAAGTGTCTGTTTAAATTGTTTAGGGTTGGAATTTGTTCAGATGCTTCGGTTGTTTGTTTCGGTTTGATTTATATGACTTTCTTCAAAAAGTTGTTGTGCTAACAAGTCAAGTTGCAAGTTGAATAAAATGGACCGGATATGTGCTGCATTCCTGCTCGCAAGGATTCTTTGGCGTCGGTAGAATATATTTGTTTTGACTAGGATGAGAGCTGATCGGTGATATTTTTCCTAAACCAAGAGTTTCTTCTTTTGTGATACTTGTAAATAATTTCAGTTCTGTTGTTTACTCTTGCTTACTTGCACTTACCTTCTTTAGGAAAATGGCTCTCCTTCTCCTTGCGATCCTTTATTTTGTGTCGGCATCACCTTCGGCGACATTGGCTGCACCAAAGAACACGTGCAAGTTTGAACTTGCTAGTATCGCCGTGATCTCCTGCCAAGAGTCTGTGCAGTCTCCTACACCTTCGTGCTGCGAGGCTCTTATTTATGCGGTGGATATGGAGCCAGAGTTTGAGTTAGACAAGGGTTCTTGTTGCCTGTGCAAGTTTATGGCTGCACGGGATATTCCCTTTGATCTTCCATCCGTGTATCGTTCTTGCCATGGTAAAGACTCTGACATAGTTGCGGCGTGGCCTCCATACATGAAAAATTGCAATGGTATGTCAAGCTAGCATTTCTACAAGTTTTCCTTTTCGTTTTGATACAACACATGCTAATGGTGAAAAATATACAGATGTTTGTTATGAGGACGATGTCGATGGGCATACACCAGTCCCGCCTGCCCCTTTTGCTAAGGACAAACAAGGAGGGAAATCCATAGGCTTAAGAGCCGTTGTTGCAATAATAATTGGAGCCACTTTGATTATTGTGGTGTCACTGTGTTGTGTCTACTACAAGTGCCCGCGTGGCAAGGCACGTGAGTCTCCTGCCACTAGTGACGACGATTCTGTGAGAGGTAACTACATAATTAGTTAATGCACATACTATTGTACTATATAAGAAAATATTATGCATTGCTAATGATGTGAACATGTGTCTGCAGGCGGTGCTGGTGTGGAGATGGGGGTGATAGAGCGGAACTTGTCGTCCAGGAATCTGCTGTAGAAGCAGAACCTTGCAGCACCGGCGTGACCACGGCGACAACGGCATGTCGCCGTTGTCTTGGCCTCTACTTTTAGTTGCGTCTTTTGGCTTGCATGTCATGTTGTGTGTTTTGGCTTGCATGTCTTGCTGTTTGCTTATGTCATGTAACCATTGTTAAGAACTACTCCCTCCGTCCCAAAATATAAAAACGTTTTCAACACTAGCATAGTGTCAAAAAATGTTCTTATATTATGGGAGAGAGGGAGTAGCCAGTACTGTTTTAAAGAAGGCATTTGTTGGCCAGCTACAGTTGTGAGATGTCAAATCGATGTTATGCCACCCACCCAGTTGTTCACTCCAATCGACTTCTTCTTTCTACCGGTAGTCCTTTCTTTAGTCAGCCGGAGTTGCGGTACACAAGAGACTGGATATAGTGCAAAGCATGGAAGAGGCCTGGCTGGCCAATCAGAGGTCACTAATTCATCCACTGTAGTAGTAGCACGGTGTATGATGTACTCCGTCCCTTCCTAAATATAAGTCCTTTTAGAGATTTTAAAATGGACTACATACGGATGTATATTGACATAGTTTAGAGTATAGATTCACTCATTTTGCTCTCTTTTTTGATAAAGGACGATTTTATTATCTCAAAATGTAGCATCAAGCGGATACAAAGCATTATGAGTAACACCCGGCCTCTGCATAACTAGGATGCACACAACCAAATCCGAAAGTCCGACAAAAATTTATCAAATAAAAAATGACAAATCGGCAACAGTAGAGTCCTATAGACCGACACTATGCCTATGTCGAAGGAGGTGGTGGATCGATCTGAAGGTTATGCTGCCACCCATGTTGAGAAAAGAACCTCCATAGTCATCGTTGTAGAATGGACCACGTACGTAGCGAGTGCGTATACCGGAAAATAACCTGCAGAAGAAGCATTTTTTTCATTAAAAACCAAGTCATTTCTACATAGTCAAAGCAACCAAATTAAGGCATACGCTCCCACCCTTATTAGCGTTTTAAAACTATTTGGAATACCGTCCAACCAATGACCAAAAATATTGGCAACACTTGTGGACGGATGCAAATTTGACGCTATTTTGATGACTGGCCACGTAGAACGTGTAAACTTGCATTGAAAAAATAGGTGTTTGATTGTCTCGTCATGAGTACAAAAGCAACACCTCTTGCTCCCTTGCCAGTTGCTCGTGCAATATTGTCCTTGGTTAACACAACTCCCCTACAAAGATACCACATGAAAATTTTCACTTTTAGTGCAATCTTGGACTTTCAATTTTTCTTGTTATTACTCACTAGTATCTCAGAATGTGTGAGGCACGATAAATAGAGTCTACAGTGAAATACCAATATGTAGTAAGGTTCTAGCGAAACACATCCCGGCCTTGCGTCAGGTTAATCGAATCCAGCCTGGATAAAAGATTATGCCTGACACAAGTCGGGACCCAATCAAATCCCGCCTAAACGAAATACTCGGCAGGTATGAACTGAGCACCTACGCAATAATATTATTCTTATCGCGAGCAATGTTGTATAAGGCTGGATATTATTCTCAGAGACTTGCGTTGCCTAGACATATGTTTTCCCAAAAATGAATCTCTGACCCGTCCTTTATCGTGAAAGACCCAAAGTGAAAGAGACGTTTTTTGCCGCCACTAGACTAGCCTAAAAGTGCGAGTCGCCGGGTTTCCAAAATGCCCGGGACATTGCCTTTTGGCCTAGATACTTGTTGCGCAGTATGGTTTGCCAAACACCATCCTCAGTAAGAAGTTTGAATAATCATTTACTGAGTAGGGCCTCATTCTTGACCTGCAGGTCATGAATTCCAAGGTCACCTTAGTCCTTCAGCCTACAAACCACGCTCGCCAGCCTGTATTTTTTCTTTACTTCATATCCTTGCTAAAAGAATCTGGATCTAAAATAGTCCAGTCTTTGTAGGACCCTTTTTGGGATTTGGAAGAAAGAAAGCATATAGAGAACCATATTTGTGAGAACGGAGTTAATCAAAACCAACCGTCCCCCAACTAAGAGTAGTTTGCCTTTCCAACTGCTCAACCGTTTCTCTAGACGCTCCTCTACATGTTTCCACACCGCAATAGTGAGGCACCGATAATGAATCGGTATTCCCAGATATTTAATCAGGAATTGGCCATGTGCGCAACCAAATAGGTCAGCATAATCGGCCGCCGCCTCAACGGCTTCTCCAAAGCAGAACAATTCACTTTTATGAAAGTTTATTTTGAGACCCGACATTTGCTCAAATGCTGAAAGTAAGAGTTTCAAGTTTCGAGCCTTGTCGAGATCATGTTCCATAAAAAGAATTGTGTCATCGGCGTATTGCAAAATAGAGAGGCCACCATCCACAAGGAGTGGCACTACTCCTCCAATCTGTCTGTCTTGCTTTGCGCGTTTATTTTGCTCCATATGTAGTCTATATTATAGAACCCTAAAAAGACTTATAATTAGAAACGGAGGGAATATCTTAGACTTATTCTCATGCTAAAAGATCCACTCGTTTGGTGTTCACATGTGTAAGTTATCTTTACCCACACCCTATTCGGTGGGTGACTATAGCTAGCAGAAAGATTAGTACATGACGATGGGTGACCAGCTAGCTAGTTTTTTTTTTCAAAAAGGGGTGATCCCCGGCCTCTGCATCAGCATGATGCATACGGCCATTTTATTAATAAATAGTTTCAACAATGTCTCAAAGTCTCCAAAATAACAAAAAAAGAAGATAACGGCTCACACAGAACCAAAAGGCTAGATACACAAGCTAGCCACAAAGGATAAACCACAACCGGTTGGCTCGAAATAGACAGATAAACTAATTGCCTATCCTATTACATGACCGCCATCCAAACCGGTTGAAGATATCCCGAGCTACCGTCTCCCATCGGGTAGATCCAGTAACCAAACGCTCCCTGGCCTCCGTCGGAGTGAGTAGCGACCAGGAACAGATTAGCGCCGTAGCTCTGAAGATAACCTGCAAAAAATGAATGTTTGTTGTTCTGTTAAAGACCAGATCATTTCTACAATTCCAAAGCGCCCACACTAAGGCGCACACCCCCACGCGAATATGTCTTGCTACCCCGGGCTCTACCCTGTTTAGCCATGTTCCAAATAACATGTTAACCGAATTCGGTGGAGGAATATTGAAAGCAATATGAATAGTCGTCCAAAGAGTTCTAGCTAGTGGGCAATCAAAGAACAGATGTTTAATAGTTTCACCCTGATCACAGAAACTACACCTAGTAGGTCCTGTCCAATTACGCTTTGTCAAATTGTCCTTTGTTAAGATAACTTGTTTGTGTAGAAACCACATAAACACTTTGATCTTCAAAGGAACTTTGACATCCCACACATGCTTGGAGCTAGGAATCGAGCTCGAATTGATGACATCAACATACATTGATTTAACTGTAAATTCACCCGACCTAGTGAGATTCCAGCGTAGTTTATCAGGTTGTTGTGAAAGTTGGACATTCATCAGTCTCCTAACTAGATGTAGCCAATCTTCCCAACGATTGCCCACTAACGACCTTCTAAACTGAATATTAAGGGGGATCGAATGAAAGACCGTTGCAACCAGAGCATCGCGTCTTTGGACAATGCGATACAACGACGGATACTGGATTGCAAGGGGTGCACCTCCGAGCCAAGTATCCTCCCAGAATCTCGTGCTGGCACCATTACCAACAATATGCTTTGTCCTCTGAAACAACGAAAGCTTAACTTTCATAAGCCCTTTCCAAAAGGGTGAATCAGTTGGTCTAACCGTGACCTGAGACAACGTTTTGGTTTGAAGATACTTATTACAAAGGATTTGTGCCCAAGTGGCGTCAGTTCCTGAAGATAACTTCCACAACCACTTACTAAGAAGGCATCGGTTCTTAACTTCAAGATTTTCAATCCCGAGACCCCCTTGGTCTTTCGGTCTACAGATGATATCCCACTTTGCTAAACGGTATTTTCTTTTTAGCTCATCTCCCTGCCAAAAGAAACGCGATCGATAGAAGTCCAGTCTTTTCTTTACACCAACTGGGACTTTGAAAAAAGACAAAAGAAACATAGGCATGCTCGTGAGAACCGAATTAATAAGAATTAAACGGCCTCCATAGGACATGAGCTTACCCTTCCAACAACTTAGTTTCTTTTCGAATCGATCCTCAATACACTTCCATTCATTGTTCGTAAGCCTACGGTGGTGGATAGGAATTCCCAAGTATGTGAAAGGCAACTCCCCCAAACCACACCCAAACAATTGTTTGTAGGCCTCTTGTTCCTCCTTGGCTCTACCAAAGCAGAACAACTCGCTTTTGTGGAAATTAATTTTGAGCCCACTCAATTGCTCAAACAAATATAGCAGCAGCTTCATATTTCTTGCTTTTACCAAGTCATGCTCCATAAAGATGATAGTATCATCAGCGTACTGAAGAATGGAAATTCCTCCATCCACTAAATGAGGCACCAAGCCTCCCACTTGGCCAGCCTCCTTGGCTCTTCCTAACAAAATTGCCAACATGTCCACAACAATGTTGAACAAAATAGGGGACATTGGATCCCCTTGCCGTAGGCCCTTGTGTGTCTGGAAGTAATGCCCAATGTCGTCATTCACTTTAATGCCAGCACTCCCCTTTTGCGTAAAAGATTCAACCTGGCTTCTCCAGACCTCGTCGAAACCTTTCATACGCAATGCTTGTTGTAGGAAAGGCCACTTAACTTTATCGTACGCTTTCTCGAAATCCACTTTAAAGATAACTCCATCTAGTTTCTTTGAGTGGATTTCATGGAGCGTTTCATGTAAGACCACCACCCCCTCCAGGATTTTTCTATCCGGCATGAAAGCTGTCTGGGACTGCTGCACCACAGAATGCGCAATCTGTGTGAGCCTATTAGTCCCCACCTTGGTAAAAATTTTGAAACTAACATTCAAGAGGCATATAGGCCTGAACTGCTCAATCCTCAGAGCATCGGTCTTTTTTGGTAGCAGTGTTATAGTTCCAAAATTCAAGTGAAAAAGTTGAAGCCGTCCAGCAAAAAGGTCATGAAACATAGGTAATAGATCCCCCTTGATAATATGCCAGCATTTTTTATAGAACTCCGCCGGAAACCCATCAGGCCCGGGAGCCTTATTGTTCTCCATCTGAGAGATGGCATCAAAAACCTCCTTTTCCGTAAACGGAGCAACCAAAATAGCATTATCAGAAGCAGTTAGTTGAGGCACATCCTCATTCCTGGACTCATCGAGGGACACAACATTATCCTCCGGAGGTCCAAATAGCTGCTTGTAGTATTCGGTGATGTAAAGTTTCAGATTATCATGACTAATAATTGTGCCTTCGTCTTGCTCAAGCTGGAAAATTCTCTTCTTTCTGTGTTTGCCATTAGCAATGAGATGAAAGAATTGAGTGTTCGCATCCCCCTGGATTACTTTGCGAACCTTTGTTCCGAGCGCCCACTTCAACTCTTCTTCGCGGAGAAGTTCCTTCAACCTCTTCTCCGCATCAAGCTTAAAATTCAATTCAGCAGGTTGTAAAATCGTTGATTCAGCTTTAATATCTAGGGATTGTACAAGAGCAAGAAGTTTGTCCTTCTCAATCTTATAAGCTCCACTAAGGTGCTTGGCCATCCCCGGAGAAAACTCCTCAAATGCCTGATCTTATTCTGCCATCTCTCGACAGACGATCTGCCCCCTGTGACTGTAGCCCACTCCCTGGCTACGAGATCTAGGAAACCTTCTCGTTCAAACCACGCCATTTCGAAGGAGAAGGTATTTTTGTTTCCCACATGTCTCGGCTCGCCTGAGTCTACGAACAAAGGCGTGTGGTCCGATATCCCGCGCGTGAGAGCCTTAACCGTCACGAGAGGGAACTTCTGTTCCCACTCGGCACTTGCTAATACCCGATCCAACTTCTCATACTTCGGATTAGGTAAAGAGTTAGCCCAGGTGAATTGTCGACCAGAAAGCTCGATCTCTCTCAGATCCAAACTCTCAATGATGGTGTTAAACATAAACGACCATCTTCCGTCAAAGTTATCTTTATTCTTTTCGTCCCTCCTCCGAATGATGTTGAAGTCCCCCCCCCCAACCAAAATTGGGAGTTGCTCAGACCCGCAAATACGAACCAGGTCAGCCAGAAACTCCAGTTTAAGCTCAGGTTGTGCTGCCCCATACACCGCCACCAGAACCCAGTTAAACCCATCTGCTTTAGACCTAACTCAAAATTTGACCGCGAAGTCACCCACCACAACGCTACGTACTTCAAGGGAATCACATCTCACACCAAGCAAAATGCCACCTGATCTCCCTCTTGGAGGAAGGCAGTGCCAAGCATGTGGAGTGAACTAAGCCTATGCTAAACAAACTGTGATTAAGCATGCAGACGACCTTACTGTCAAGCTAGCACCGAAATGACTTGCTCGCATAAAGACCTTTTTTCCGGTCTGGCATCGAGCGATGGTTTTGTCACCAATGATATGCTGCCGGATAATCCTACACCTACAAAGTTGCTACGAAGGCCTACGTAAATTTCCAACCATAAACTTCTCGCCCCCTGATTTTAACGGGGGTGGGCTCCTCTCCCCAAATTGATCCAATAAGCCCCCTCCACGATGATGCTTATGTAAAACGTATACTCCCTCCCCGAGTGAAGTAATTCTAACCACAACATGGTATATTTGGTGGATTAGGAGACAAAAAGTTCATGGTGAGAATGTACATGAAATATCTCAAGCAGTAATGTCTATCCAAGTTTTGGTGGCCAATTTTACAAGGGCGACAGTACACAAAGCAAAACGGAGGACAAGCATGTTACCCAAAATTAAAAGTTGCATTGTTCTCTCAGCGACATACTACTACTAGCACGCAGTAACTAGTGATTGTCCCTAATTATGGGACGGTGTCTCCTGACACGACGCTATAGCATGGCCAAAATGGTCGAGGATGTCTCTGGGATCGACCAAAGGTGCTGTACATGGGTAACAGCTCCATCCCTAGGTTCATCGTGTCATCGGTCTCACCGGGCAGGAGACGGAGAGTGAGAGAGAGAGAAAAATGATGTAGCGATGATGCGATGCAGAGCATTCAGAGAGAGAGGGGGGTGGTGGGTCGTCGTAAACTCATAATGATTTGGTCCGTAGTACGGTACGGAGCCCTTGAGCCACGCGGTTGTTGTGCAGCAAGTGCGTCTTTGGAGGACAAATTCACTGTTTTAACCCTTTTCCTTAACTTAAGTATGATTTGACCCTATGTGTAAAAGTTTTTCGGATCTGATCTTTTTTCTACCGTCATTGTATTTGGCGGTAGGATAGTAGGATTTACTTACACCGTCACGCCCGTTTGGTGTGAAAAGGACCCTTCCTCACCTGCTCAGCTCGCAACACTCGCTATGCCCCCCATCAGGAGGCAACGATCAACGAGGCAAGGAAAGGAAAGGTGCTCTTGGAGAACCAGGGCCAAAAATGAGGAGGATCTGGAGTTTTCTCATTCACCAACTCTATATATGTCCTAGTTACTACAGCGAGAGTCATGCGACGAGGAAAATGGACGGGTCAACGCGGGTCGGTCCGGGCGACATGGGCGATACGGGCGATGCAGGCGAGGCAGATCCCGCTGATAGTAGATGGGCGGTGCATCTCGTCTCCGAACTCGCGACGCCGATGCTACTTCTCTTCCGGCAAGGCGTACTCCTTCAGCGAGGCGGCTCTCCGGCGCTGACGCCGCTGGACGACCGCAGCGTGCGCGTCGACACGGTGCGGGTACACGATAAGGGTGGAATAAAGGAAGGTACACAAATTAGGTTCCCTTGCCACGTTGTTCTGGTGGGCAGGGCACTGGGGATTGGAGAGGAGGCGCGGCGCGATGCGAGGATCGAGGTCAAGGAGGAGGAGGAGCGTCAGGAATGGCGGAGGATTAAATCCGCGGCGAGATTCGGTGCGGCTATCACCTCCCTATTCGACAAGATCCATGTCCCTCCCACACCATAGACCCGTGCTTCAACTCGTGAGATCCATGGCGCCCTGGAAGCCGAGACTCGAGGCGAGGCGAGGGAGATAGCCAACGGCGACAACGCGAAGCTAGAGAAGCTGATGGAGATCATCTCCTGGTTCGCGGAGGAGAGGGATCTGAAGGTGGCCGCGAGGATGGCGTACAGGCGGCTCACAGAGGCAGAGGATTGGCGCCTCATGCCGGGCGAGCTCGTGGGTGTGCTCAGGATGTTGCTTTGGGCGATGGAGGAGTCGGAGTTTGACGACCCTAAGCAGGAGATGAAGTGAAGGGCGTTTCGATCCCGCCGCAGCAAGCCTGCAGGTTCGACGAAGTTCATCGTTGGAGCTGTGATGGGCTTACCGGTGTCGGCTCCCACGGTGGTGGAGGAGAAGGCGCCGGAGGACCCGGTGGTCATCGCTACAGAAGAGGGAGGGAAGCCTCGTGCGAAGAAGAAGGCGAGGTGGCCGCTGGTGATAAGGCGATCTCCACGCTTCCCTCGTCATTCGCCGCGCCTGCTCAGCCTCACCCACCGCGCGCGAGAATAGGAGACTCGCTGGCGGGCAGTCGCTTCTGGCTGCTCGCTGTTGAGGTCTCTGACGGGAAGGCTGGGCCCTCGTCAGTGAAACAAGGTAATATTCCTTCTCCAAATAAATATCTTGCTGAATGTGATGCGAACATCACTGTTAATGAAACTGGAATGAACAAACAAAGCCGATTGGCTGCTAAGAATGGGGATAAGATTGAGAACAGACCATGTTTTGGTCCTGTATCTAGGGGGGGATTATTGAGAAAGGAAGGTGAGTTGGGGGATTGGTGACAGAATTAAGAAGAAAGGGAGAGATGTTAATCTGAATAAAACTATCGGGGGAAAAATAATGGGAATTATGGCGCTGGATCTGATATAGATTCCAGTTACAAGATCGATCCAGATCTGATTAGAAGAAGTAGATATATAGATGAAAAAATGAATTGCACAAATTATGTGCAAATACCAGATTTCTGGTCAGAAGATTGTGTGCATTTAGATAATATGGTTATTGATGGATGTCAAGTTTCAGTACCTACTGGGAATATGGGCAAATTTGGCAATTCTTCCCCCATTTGGGGTGAAAAAGGAGCTAATAAATATGGACCAAATTTGGGCAAAGCAAAAAGGGAGACGGGTTTTGGAAATGCGCTTTCCCAAGCCTTTCTGGCTATAAATAGTGCGCCTCTCCTCTGTTTTCAGAGAGAGTGCGATCCCCTCGAGGATTTAGGGTTTCCCATTCCCCCGCCGCCTCTAGGTTATAGTGAAGAGAGAGAGAGGACGAACAGGGGGTTTCGGTGTCAAAACCGGCGGATCTCAGGTAGGGGTCCCGAACTGTGCGTCTAGGTGGATGGTAACAGGAGACAAGGGACACGATGTTTTACCCAGGTTCGGGCCCTCTTGATGGAGGTAAAACCCTACGTCCTGCTTGATTAATATTGATGATATGGGTAGTACAAGAGTGGATCTACCACGAGATCAAGGAGGCTAAACCCTAGAAGCTAGCCTATGGTATGATTGTTGTAATGTATGTTGTGTCCTACGGACTAAAGCCCTCCGGTTTATATAGGCACCGGAGAGGGCTAGGGCTACATAGAGTCGGTTACAATGGTAGGAGATCTACATATCCGTATCGCCAAGCTTGCCTTCCACGCCAAGGAAAGTCCCATCCGGACACGGGACGGAGTCTTCAATCTTGTATCTTCGTAGTCTTGGAGTCCGGCGGACGATGATAGTCCGGCTGTCCGGACACCCCCTAGTCCAGGACTCCCTCAGTAGCCCCTGAACCAGGCTTCAATGATGATAAGTCCGGCGCGCATAATGTTCGGCATTGCAAGGCGGGTTCCTCCTTTGAATAATCCAGAGAAGATCATGAACACCAGGATAGTGTCCGGCTCTGCAAAATAAATTCCACATTCCACCATAGAGAGAATAAAATGTACACAAGCTCAATCTGCTGACGTATTTTGCGGCATGGCGTCACACCACTACCAAGCCTTTACTTGAATCGTTTTTTTATTATACCACCTCAGCACATTTAGCGAAGCGATTTCCTTGGCACGTCTTGTCGAAGCAGAGATCGTGTTCCCCTTATTCCGGGATTCTCATCAATACGGACGTGGGTAACCCAACCGCGCCATTGATGGTGGCGCTTGGGAGATAAGCGAGTTTTACCAGGCTGGTGGGGGACGCATAGTCTTCGCCCGCCTATATATAAGGGATAAGGATTCACCTTTTCACCCACACCTTCTTCCTCCTTTGCTTATCCACCTCCGCGCACTCAAGCTCCAGCGCCCAAGTTTTCGCATCTCGTCTCAACCTTCTCCGACCATGTCCGGAGGGGGAGGCAAATGGTTGGCTTCCACCGTTGAGGAGCATATCACAAAGCTGCGCAGCGCCGGATACCTTTCCGGCGACATCGCGCACCGGCTGCCTGACGAGGGGCAGCTCATCCCTACCCCCGGGCCCCATGAGAGGGTCGTTTTCCTTCCCCACTTCCTCTGCGGACTGGGCTTTCCACTTCACCCCTTTGTCCGGGGGCTCATGTTCTACTAGGGCCTGGATTTCCACGATCTGGCGCCGAACTTCATCCTCAACATCTCGGCGTTTATCGTCGTGTGCGAGGCCCTCCTCTACATCCGGCCCCACTTCGGCTTGTGGCTCAAGACCTTTAACGTCAAGCCGAAGGTAGTGAAGGGCACGCAGGCGGAGTGCGGAGGCGCCATGTTGGGCAAGATGCCCAACGTCCTCTGGTTCGAAGGGGCCTTCGTGGACTCCGTCAAGGGGTGGCAATTGGGGTGGTTCTACATCACCGATCCGCGCGACCCTACGTGGGCGGCGACCCCCGTGTTTAGATCTGGTATCCCTATGCAGCTCACCTCCTGGAAAGAGAAGGGCTTGCTGTGGGGCAATTCGGGGGAGCTGACGAGACTCCGAGCCTGTATCCAGAAGATGGTGAACAAGAAGCTCAGGCTTGTCGACGTGGTCCAAGTCATGCTCGTCCGCCGGATTCTCCCATGCCAAGAACGGGCATTCAATCTGTGGGAGTTCGATCCGGAACAGCACCAGGCGCTGAGCGGGCTCTTCGACACGACGTACGAAGGCGCCTGGAGGGTGCTGTTTAAGGGCGCCGAAGCCCCCGCATCCGCGACAGAAGATCGCGGATTTCACTCGCAGCATCCGGCTGACGAGGTAAGTGATTCTACCCCTTTACGGGACACTTATTGTAAATAGATTGATTCCAAGAGGGTTTCAATCTCCCTTTTCCTTTGACAGGAACGGATGAAGAAGGCCGAGCAGCTCAACTGCCCGGCTCCCATGCCAGAAGACCCAGTGGATGCCCGTCTAGCGGGGCTGCTGGTTTCGGCACCGCATGTGGTGTCGGAGAAGAAGGCCAAGAAGGTGGCCACGGGCACTTGAAAGAGTTCCCGTTATCAGGTGTCCGACGACTCCGGGGCGGACTCCTCCCCCGAAGATGAGGAGGAGGAAGAAGACTCTCTCCCAGAGGGGGGAGAGAGGAAAAGGAAGGCTTCCCAACAGGGGAGGCCGAAGGGTCCAAGAGGGGGAGAACGATTCCCCCGGACAGCTCTGCCAACACCGACGTTGGCGGCGAGGAGTGGCCTTCAAGGGCCAGACCTCCGGCGAGATCGTAAGTATCCGGATCCCTGAATGATCTGCAATTTCTTTTGTGTCACATAGTGTCCTACTAATGCCGCATATTGCCCGCAGTCCGGCCGATGATGATCTCCCCGCTTCATCGAGCGGGTCGTTGGCCCCGTCGGATGTGGATTCCCTTCTGACTGCCTCCACCCCCCGCGCCGATGAGGACGCCGAGGTGGGATCCCAGAAAGGGACCCATCAGGAGGAGGCTCCGGAGGCGCCGCAAGGCAGCCTCCCGGACTTTGCGCCGGACTCCACGCCGGAACCTGCAGCGGTTCCGGAGTCCGGCAAGCAGCCCCTTCGAAAGAAGGGCAAGACCGTGACGCCGGCGGCCTCCGTCCAACCGGAGGCGCCGGACAACTTGCTGGAGGCGCTCAAAGGAGCTTCCATCGAGGAAGAACACCGCACTGTTATGAGTGCGGTGATTCAGAAGGTTCAGCTTGCCAAGAGCGGGCTGACCGAAGCCTGCAGTAGCCTTCTAACAGGCTTTGAGGTAAGAAGTTAAAATTATATAATGTAATACCGCATAGACAGTAGCCCCTGATGCTCGGTTCGGTGTTCGGAAAGAAAAGCCGGACTGAGGATCTAAAAAGATATTCGCAGGTTGCTAATAAATTATGTCAATATGGGTTTGCAGGCTGTGCTGCTGACCTCTGCCGCACTGACTGCGGAGGTTGGTGCATTAAAGCAAGATATCGAGCGGTCCGAGCGAGAGCTCGGCCATGCCAAGAGGTAGATCGAGGACAAAGAAGGTGAGTAGCACCACTTTGAATTTTTACCTTACAGAAAAGGATTTTGGTTGCAATAAAATTAACAAGGATAATACGGGTACTGCAGGGGCCACAAACGAGGTCGCAGCCCTGAAGGAGGCTGTGTCCGCGGCCGAATGCAGTGCGGCCGCGGAACGGGCAGAGCGAGAAAAGCAGGAGGCACAGGTGGCGGAGGTGCGGCAAGAGCTCCAGGCTCTCGTGGAGAAGCATGAGAGTTTGGAGCGCGACTCAAAGACTCGAGAGTCCGGGCTCGCCTCGGCTCTTGAAAGTGCCAAGTCCGCCAAGGCCGAGGCCCGCAAGACCCTTCAGGAGGTTGAGGATATGAAGAAAATAGCGGCGGGTAAGGCATTTTTCATGCAAAGCAAGCATGTTAATGTGAACTACCTGACACTTACCCGAATTCGGAGCTCTCCAGGGGCGTTTGCAGATCTGCCTCGCAGTGTATCCGATGATGCCGCATTCTACCGTGGCGAGGAGGGGAGCTCAAGGGAGAAGGTATTCTGGTCTCAGTACGCTAAGCCCGGCCATCCGGTGCCCCCAAGCGACCAGCTGAAGCAGCTGGTCGAACTCCACAAGGTAGCTGAGGAGGCCATGAAGGGCCTTATAGTCCGGCTGTGGCCTGGACAGGCCATGCCTGGGAGCTACTTCGGCCTCGTGCGGCGGCTGGTGGATGCGTGCCCCTGGGTGGATGTCATCAAGCGCTTCGCCTGTATTGAAGGTGCTCGTCGGGCCCTTGCCCGCGCAAAGGTGCACTGGGGCAGGCTGGATGCGGAGAAGCTTCTTACTGACCCGCCGCCAGCGGGCAAGGAGTATCGTACGCCCGAAATGTACTATAAGACTGTCCTGAAGGGTGCCCACAATATTGCGGATGAGTGCCCCAGAGATGTAATTATTGAGTGAAACTCGCTATGTATTATCCTGTGCGCTAAAAACTTTGTTCATATGCGCTACGCAACGCTTGTTTAATTTAAAATATTACCTTCTGTGCGGCCGTTTATAAAATCTGAGAGATGGCAAGTCGTTGGCTTCAGCCCCTAAGCCACGAGTGCTGGGGTGTTTGGGATAAACTTGAGCACTCTTGTTCCCATTTTTGGGTCCATCTAGGGAGGCGCTCAACACAACGAACAAGGCAAGCGGACTTATAATGCTTGAACACTCTCACTTAGCCATATAATTCTATAATTTTAAATTTCAGCGAAGCCCCTAGTATTCGGAAGACCGAATTCGGGGCGCTATCCATGCCTTCGTCAGACATTATCCGGTACTTCGCTTGACGCGGCATGGGTCTTTAGGGACCCGAAAAGACCTCTCGAACAGCGACCAGTCTCTCGCCTTATCACGCCGGTCAGTTTTAGCTTTCTCCACTGAGGCGCTCGCCCAGCTCAACCGGGGCGCAATCGCAGTGGTTCTCCCAGTGCCACCTTAGCCGACAAAACGGAACGTAAGGCGCCAAAACGTGGGAGCCGGGCAAACCCAACTATTGACCCAAGACATGATTCGGAGCCGATTCATATAATGCTATAAGTTCGGGGTGCCGCACTTGTGAAAGTGTTCGGAATTATCACACCATAATGCGGGGAACATAAGCCCCTGGTGTATTCGGCCGTACCAGTTATATACGGGTGCGAGATGTCATTAATGAACATATGTGTAAAGTAATGCAATAACAGGCAAAAAATACTGCATTGTTTATTTAAAGAATTCTGCTATGAGTGCGGAATGATACAAATAGTGCGGTAAGCAAGGGATTGGACTAATCAAACATGTCCCCCTCCAGGGATGGGCTGCGGACTGGTGGATATAATCAAATTTAATGCTCGTAATGGAGACCACCTGAGTGTTTATCGCAGTCTTATTTCTTCCCTGGCTGTTGCATCGTGAATTCGGCGGGTTCACCGCCGGACAAGGCCTCTGGTGAACGGAGTCCTGTGTACATAAAGAAAGAAAATAATAAAAAAAGGAGTGACACACTTGTGAGCCCCTGGTGTGGTCGAGCCGCACTCTGGGTCTGTTGTTGTCGTGCCCCTTCCCCTAGGCCCATGGTATCTCCAGAGCGTAATGATGTACGCGGAGGGTTGGTCTTGCAATTATGCAAGGGCTGGGGTTGGGGCCGCATTGCTACGCGTGCTCGGGACGTGCCAGGTGGTCTTGGTTGATGTTGCTCCGGGCGCGTTTGGCCGTGTCCGGCCGTTTAATGGCCGGACTCGAATATTGCCTTAAAAGGCTGCTCTATACTTCTGCCGCGAGAGCCGCTGTGTGTTCCTCCGTTCGGAGGGAGCGTTCCGTATTTCCATTGACCGTGATGACTCCACGAGGGCCTGTCATCTTGAGCTTGAGGTATGCGTAATGCGGTACCGCGTTGAACTTTGCAAACGCGGTTCGTCCGAGCAGGGCGTGATAGCCGCTGCGGAATGGGACTATGTCGAAGATTAACTCCTCGCTCCGGAAATTGTCCGGGGATCTGAAGACCACTTCCAATGTGACTGAGCCTGTACAATTGGCCTCAACACCTGCTATGATGCCTTTGAAAGTCGTCTTTGTAGCTTTAATCCTTGAGGGGTCTATGCCCATCTTGTGCACTGTATCCTGATAAAGCAGGTTCAGGATACTGCCACCGTCCATCAGGACTCTCGTGAGGTGAAATCCATCGACGATTGGGTCTAAAACCAATGCGGCAAATCCGCCATGGCGGATACTGGTCGGATGATCTCTTCGATCGAAAGTGATTGGGCAAGAGGACCATGAATTGAACTTAGGGGCGACTGGCTCCATCGCATATACGTCCCTTAGTGCATGCTTTCGCTCCCTCTTGGGTATATGGGTTGCGTATATCATGTTCACCGCCCGCACTTGTGGGGGGAAACCCTTCTGTCCTCTATTGTTCGGTGGTCGGGTCTCTTCCTCGTCGTCGCTGTGCAGCCCCTTGTCATTGTTTTCGGCAATTAACTTGCCTGCCTGCTTGAACACCCAACAATCTCTGTTGGTGTGATTAGCTGCCTTTTCAGGGGTGCCATGTATCTGGCATAAGCGGTCGAGTATTCGGTCCAAATTGGACGGACCCGGAGTGGTTTTTTTGAATGGCTTCTTCCGCTGACCGGGTTTAGAGCCTCGGAATCCGGCGTTGACTGCCGTATCCTCCTTGTCGTCGCCGTTCATGCAGCGTTTATTTTTTCTTCGACGCAACCTGCCATTGTGGTCCTTGGTATCCGGACTGCCAGAATTTTTACTGAGGTTGTTGCTGCGAGCTAGCCAGCTATCCTCTCCCGCACAGAAGCGGGTCATTAATGATGTGAGGGCTGCCATGGATTTTGGCTTTTCCTGTCCTAGGTGCCGGGCTAGCCATTCGTCGGGGATGTTATGCTTGAAGGCTGCGAGGGCCTCTGCATCCGGACAGTCGACGATTTGATTTTTCTTTGTGAGGAACCGTGTCCAGAATTGTCTGGCCGATTCATCTGGCTGTTGAATTATGTGGCTTAGGTCATCGGCGTCTGGTGGTCGCACATATGTGCCCTGGAAGTTGTCGAGGAATGCGGCTTCCAGGTCTTCCCAACACCCAATTGACTCTGCAGGCAAGCTGTTAAGCCAATGCCGAGCTGGTCCTTTAAGCTTGAGTGGGAGATACTTGATGGCGTGGAGATCGTCGCCGCGGGCCATATGGATGTGAAGGAGATAATCTTCGATCCAAACCGCGGGGTCTGTTGTGCCGTCGTAGGATTCAATGTTTACGGGTTTAAACCCTTCAGGGATTTGATGATCCATTACTTCGTCAGTGAAGCATAGTGGGTGTGCGGCGCCTCTATATTGAGCAATATCACGACGTAGCTCGAGAGAGCGTTGTCTGCTGTGTTCGGCCCGGCCGGAGTTATTGTATCTGGCGCGACGGTATTCGTCGTGGGTCGTGGGGCGCCCATGTGATCCATAGATGGATCTGGATAGCCTTGCTTTGTCCTCCAATATATCTCGCAAGTCCGGCGCATTCCCTCTTGGCTTCGTACTTTTGGAGCGATGCCGGGGTACGGTCTTGGTGGAGGGCCTAGATGCCTCTCTGTCTCGGCCACGAGGTGGTCGGTCGGCCGTATTGTGCGCTGGCGATGAAGGTATGTATGTTTCCTCCTCTAATCGGGGGAGCAACTTGCGTCTTGGGTAGCTTTTGGAGGGGCGTTCGAGTTCATACTCTTCGGCCGCGAGGACCTCGGTCCATCGATCAGCCAGCAGATCCTGATCAGCTTGAAGCTGCTGCTGCTTTTTCTTTAGGCTATTTGCCGTGGCGATAAGCCTGCGTTTAAAACGCTCTTGTTCGACGGGATCCTCGGGCACGACGAATTCGTCGTCGTTGAGGCTTGCCTCATCTTCGGAGGGAGGTATATAATTATCATCCTCGACCTCTTCGTCTGCCGCCCTCTCGTGAGGGCTTGCTTCTGCATCCTCCTGCGCTGAATCTTGCTGGAGGGGATTATCTTTGGTACTCTCTCGGGTATTATTATCTCCTGTGCCTGAATCTCCATTCTTGCTGTGGCGGGATTTAGAGCGGCGCCGCTGACGTCGGCGCTTGGGCTGTTTCTTTGAGGAATCTGCCTCCGTTGCTTCTTCGCTGTCCCCCTCTTTTGGGGTGTCAACCATGTATATGTCATATGACGTGGTGGTCTTCCAGTGCCCTGTAGGCGCTGGTTCTTGTTCGTCTCCGGCATCGTCGTCCATACCGTCGATGTCCTCGGAGTCGTAGTCTAGTATGTCTGTTAGATCGTCGATAGTAGCTACAAAGTGGGTGGTGGGTGGGCTTTGAATTTCTTCGTCGTCCGTATCCCAACCGTCCTGGCCATAGTCCGGCCAGGTCTCTCCGGATAGTGAGAGATGTTTTAGCGAATTTAGGATGTCTCCAAAGGGCGAGTGTTGGAAGATGTCCGCGGCGGTGAATTCCATAACCGGCGCCCAATCAGATTCGATTGGCAGGGGCGTGGGAGGTCCGGAGTCCGGCGGGGAGTCCGGCACCTCGGAGTCACGAGCTTCGCAAGGGACAAGGTAAGTGTTCGGCTCCATCTCCGTGGAAGTTGCAGCCCCCGAGGCGGTGTCCAACCACCGGTCCTCGATCTGGGCGATCGGCTCCGGACTAAGGGCCGGAGCGGATTCTTGTGCAGCCACCAAGGCACTGTTCGGCGGTAGAGCTAGGTCATGCCCATCGCGATAGTACGGCACGCTTGGCTGTGGCTTGAGCGCGTCAAAGATCAAGTCCCCGCGAATGTCGGCCGTGAAGTTTAGGCTCCCGAACCTGACCTGACGGCCAGGGGCGTAGCTTTCGATCTGCTCCAGATGGCCAAGTGAATTAGCCCGCAGTGCGAAGCCGCCGAATACGAAGATCTGTCCGGAGGGAAAAGTCTCACCCTGGACAGCGTTGTTGATTGAAGAAGCCATCGAGCCTATCGGTGACGACACAGAGGAACTCTCAATGAAAGCACCAATGTCGGTGTCAAAACCGGCGGATCTCGGGTAGGGGGTCCCGAACTGTGCGTCTAGGCGGATGGTAACAGGAGACAAGGGACACGATGTTTTACCCAGGTTCGGGCCCTCTTGATGGAGGTAAAACCCTATGTCCTACTTGATTAATATTGATGATATGGGTAGTACAAGAGTGGATCTACCACGAGATCAAGGAGGCTAAACCCTAGAAGCTAGCCTATGGTATGATTGTTGTAATGTATGTTGTGTCCTACGGACTATGGCCCTCCGGTTTATATAGGCACCGGAGAGGGCTAGGGTTACACAGAGTCGGTTACAATGGTAGGAGATCTACATATCCGTATCGCCAAGCTTGCCTTCCACGCCAAGGAAAGTCCGATCCGGACACGGGACGAAGTCTTCAATCTTGTATCTTCGTAGTCTTGGAGTCCGGCGGACGATGATAGTCCGGCTGTCCGGACACCCCCTAGTCCAGGACTCCCTCAGGGGGCCTGGAGGATACCGAGGAGGAGGAAGATTCAACAGGGGAGGGAGAGATTGTTGGAGATATGCCCTAGAGGCAATCATGTATGATGATATTTCCTATGTGTTTATGAATAAAGATAGTCCTTGGACATTATCAATGATCTGTATCAGCAAGTACGTGACTTGTTTGTGGGACTATGCATTGTATGATGACTGTCCTAAAAGGTCCCTAGTCGAAAGAGCTGTGTGGACGCGCAGCCGACTAGACTATCATATGACACGGTCGATGGCTTGGTCTCACTAGCCATGGAGCATTGGATGCTAACCGGATAATATGGACTTGGAAAGGTCTGGTCAGATTCGACGTAGTCAGATCCGAGTCCAGATAAGGTCCGAGTCGGACAGACCCAACCATGAGACGCAGTGATATGTCATCTGTGAGTCTCTAGTACAACATACGTTCTATGTCCTAAGACCTAAGCTGACGCATGTACTCGAGATGGTGACAGACTTACTTTGGACTGACCAAACGCTACTCCGTGACTGGGTAGTTACAAAGATAGGTTTCGGGTTTGTCCAGTCCCATGCTGCAAGACATGGTCGAGCAAGATGGGATTTGCCCCTCCGATCAGGAGAGATATACTCTGGGTCCCTCGTGTGATCCGACCAGGATAAGCATGGCCATGCCACAGGGATTATGAGATAATCCAGTTTGTGGTCGGTATCACTGGAACGAGAAAGAGGTCGGGCTAGCACAAGGATGACAGTCTCGCCTTGAGCCCGACAACATATATCGTTTGGCAAAGGGAACAGAAGTATGATGTACAGGCTTGCCTAACCAGCTTCATAGTCTGCTTGGTGTTCGGCATGCCTTGCTAGAGGTCGCTACCAACCCTGCAGTTCGGAGGTGATCCGAACTGCGACCTAGCTGACTTGAACCTAAGGGGTCGTGCGCTTAAGGGAAGGAACCTACGAGGTCAGATCCGAGGACACTGGTCGGATGTGATCCGAGCTGTATTCGGATTGTGGCCGAGTAGACTTGTAGGCTTTAGGGTCCGTGCGAGGCCCAAGTGTTGAGCCTGCGACGGACGCCTATATAAAGTGGAGGTGTGGCACACTCACATGATTGATCGCTTCGGCGCTACGACGAGGGTTTGCATGTGTTGCGAATAGCTACCTCCACTCGCCACCGATTGTGTGATCGGACCTAGCAGTCTGTCGCACGGTGTTCCTCCTGCACGCACGGATACCGATAGAGGCGGTGCACTTGTGCCGCTCCGGCGAACTTGTACGTGGGATCGGACGACAGGCTGTTCGAGGGAGATCAGACGAGGAGGAGACGATCCACACGGACGCGCTGCCCCAACTCTTCTTCCGCTGCACGGCACTGCGCGTCTAGTGGTAACGACCTGTGATCCATCTCCTGTAGCATGTTCTTGGTTGTTCTGCGCATAGGAAATTTTAAATTTGCAATCGACGCACCCTACAATAGAATCCATCAGTGGTATCAGAGCCTCTGCTATAGGATTTGGATTCAGATCGTATGCATATTAGATATGTGGAGGCAGTAGATGAGATCTATTGTTCTTGATGAGATCGGCTATGTGCACGGTTGATGAGATCAATTGCACATGGGGATTGAAGAGGTTATGTTTTCTGATGATCGGAGTCGATGAGGTCGTGACACAACCTACCCCTACCGGTCGGTATCCGCCATCAGGGACCCGTGTGCGTAGCGCCATGTATTTCATACCCGACACACAAACCGGTAGAATGCGATTCTATGCATAACTTTGTTTTGCAGGTTTGATGTGAATAGTATGGCTCATGTGTACGTGATGCATGTGTGTAATTTATACGTGGCCTGCGTGTCATGTTTGTCAACCGACAGGAGCCAAAGTGATATCATTATATTGTATAACGACCTGCATGTCGACTTGTGACTCTATGTAAAATTCATTACTAGTTGTAGTAGTTAGATTATAGAGATGAGGTTGGTGGCTTGGCGTCCCGGCATGACAAACAAGATGGAGTTCATAGACGGTCATCGGAGTTGGAGCCGACCTGGAAGAACATCCATGAAGGAGCCATACTATTTCACAATATGTGTTTATTTGTGATTGTTATGTTTCTTTGTTTCTATGCATGTTAGAATGGTAGAATGATCCCTCATGAATATCAAGTGAATTGCCATCCCCGATGTTGCACCTTCGCACGTCAAGTACGTCTAGTAGTGGGCTCATAAAATTGGGGTGCTGCTAGGTGTCCTTGAACTGAAGGGTTCGTGTCGGACACGGACATGCACTGCATCAGGTTAACTTGATAAGGCTATCAAAATGGTTTTGGGCCTTGTGGCAAATTAGGTTGGGAGCCGAGGTATGAGATACCTTTCCGACTGACAAGAGTCGTATAGAGATACGATTAGCAAGGAGTTGCTTACTGGATAGCCATGTTGTCTAGCAGTGATGCTAAAGCTCACTAGTCGCATGTGCTAGTCAGATCCTGAATCACTGAGAGTTTGCGGAGGGATGCTGACTTTAGTGGGAGTATTTCTGTTTAAGCTTGAATTACTCTACATAAACACATTGCTTAGTGATTGCTTATTTTCTGTTGTAGATCAATGGCACCACCTGCTCAACCCAACTTTGCATTGAAATCAATTCTGGAAAAGGATAAACTGAATGGAACAAACTTTACCACCTGGTATATAAATCTGAGAATTGTTCTCAAGCATGATAAAAAGGAACATGTTCTAGAGGATCCACTTCCAGAGGAACCTGCCGATAATGGTAATGCCACAACTAAGAATGCCTACCAGAAACTCGTTGATGAATCAACGGAGATCAGCTGTCTGATGCTGGCTTGTATGGAGCCCAATTTGCAACAACATTTCAAAAATGTTGAGGCTTACGATATGATCGAGAGTCTCAAGAGCATGTTTCAGACACAGTCTAGGACCGAAAGGTTCAATGTCTGGCGATCCTTGATGGATTGCAAGATGAAGGAAGGTGATCCACTGAGCCCACATGTGATCAAGTTGATCAGATATGTGCAAGCTTTGGATCGTTTGGGTTTCCCGCTCTTGGATGAGCTGGCTACTGATGCTGTTCTGGGTTCTCTTCCGCCCAGCTATGGGAAGTTCATCTCGAACTATCATATGCATGGCATGGATAAGAAGCTCACTGAATTGCATGGGATGCTCAAAGTGGCAGAGCAAGATATTAAGAAAGGCACGCATCAAGTGTTGATGGTGCAGAAATCGGCTAAGTTCAAGAAGAGTTGGTCCAAGAAATAGGCTAAGGCAAAGGGCACGGAGACGGTAACCTCCGCTGTTGTGCCGAAGTCTGGACCGGACTTTAAGACCATTTGCTATCACTGCAAGGAGATCGGTCACTCGAATAGGAACTATAGCTAGTGGCTTGCAGAGCATGGCAAGAAGGCCGGGAATGCTGCTTCAGGCAAAGGTACACTTGTTGCATATGTTATAGACATTTACCTTGCTGACATACCTAGTAGCTCTTGGGTATTTGATACTGGATCGGTTGTTCATATTTGCAACTTGATGCAGGGGCTGGTAAGAACTAGGCGTGTGGCACAAGGGGAGATTGACATCAAGGTCGGCAACAACGCAAGAGTTGCTGCGTTGGAGGTCGGCACGATGCAGCTCCAGCTTCCTTCCGGATTCATTATGGAATTGAATAATTGTTATTACATTCCTGCACTTAGTCGGAACATTATTTCTGCCTCATGTTTGATGAGTCAAGGTTATGAATTCAATTTAAAGGACAATGGTTGTTCGATATTTTTGAATGGTATGTTCCACGGCTATGCACCCATTGTTGATGGGCTATTTATATTGAATCTAGAAGAGGAACCGGTCTATAACGTGAATGTCAAGAGGCATAAGCCTAATGAGATAAATCCGACATACTTCTGGCATTGCCGGCTTGGACACATTAGTCTGAAACGCATGAAGAAGCTCCATGATGATGGGCTCCTAACTTCGTCCGACTTCGGGTCGTTCGAGACATGTGAATCATGCTTGCTCGGCAAGATGACTAAGTCTCGTTTCGCAAAGAGTTGCGAGAGGGCGTCCAAGCTGTTGGAGCTTATACACAGTGATGTGTGTGGTCCAATGAGCACAACTGCCAGAGGTGGCTATCAGTACTTCATGACTTTTACCGATGACTTGAGTAGATATGGATATGTCTATTTGATGAGGCACAAGTCGGAGACTTTTGAAAAGTTCAAAGAGTTTCAGAATGAGGTTGAGAATCAGCTCAGCAAGACTATAAAGCTTCTGTGATCTGATCGTGGAGGTGAGTACATGAGCCAGGAGTTTGATGATCATCTGAAAAGTCGAGGTATAGTACCTCAGCTCACACCTTCGGGTATGCCACAGAGAAACGGCATGTCAGAATAGAGGAATAGGACCTTATTGGACATGGTCCGGTCTATGATGAGCAAATCGGATTTACCCTTGTCATTCTGGGGATACGCTCTAGAAACTGCAACTTTCACACTTAATAGGGTACCATCAAAATCCGTAGACAACACACCACATGAGATGTGGACTGGGAAGAGTCCCAGTTTGTCTTTTCTAAAGATTTGGGGTTGTGAAGTATTTGTCAAGCGACTTATGTCAGACAAGCTTACACCAAGTCGGATAAATGCATATTCGTGGGATATCCGAGGGAACCCTTGGGATATAGCTTCTACAACCAGGAAGAGAACAAAGTGTTTGTTGCTCGGAACAGGGTTTTCCTTGAGAAAGAGTTTCTCAGTCGGGAGGCCAGTGGGAGGACGGTTCAACTCGAAGAAATTCGAGGACCACTCGGGGACGGCTCGGCTGGTGATGAGATCATACCAGAGTCAGTCAGGGAACCTGTAGTGGAAGTGGCACCGGAACCACGGAGGTCGGAAAGATTGCGCAGAGTGCGTGATGTATTGTTGCTAGAAAGCGATGAGCCGGCCACGTATGCGGAAGCGATGGTGAGCCCAGATTTCAAGACATGGCTGGAGGCCATGAGATCCGAGTTAAAGTCCATGGATGAGAATCAAGTCTGGGACTTGGTTGATCCGCCGCCTGGCGTAACGGCCATTGGTTGCAAATGGGTCTTTAAGAAGAAAACCGATGTGGATGGAAATGTTCAGATCCACAAAGCTCGGCTTGTCGCTAAAGGTTATGGACAAATTCAAGGAATTGACTACAACGAGACTTACTCGCCGGTAGCGATGCTGAAATCGGTGAGGATCATACTAGCTATAGCTGCATATTTCGATTACGAGATATGGCAGATGGATGTCAAAACGGCTTTCCTTCACGGAAATTTAACCGAGGACGCGTATATGATATAGCCCGAGGGTTTCATCGATCCGACTAGCACTAGTAAGGTATGCAAGCTCAAGAGATCCATTTATGGGTTGAAGCAAGCATCTCGGAGTTGGAACATTCGTTTTGATGAGGTCTTCACTGGTCTCGGTTTCATCAAAAGCGAAGAGGACTCTTGTTTATACAATAAGTTAAATGGGAGCTCGATAGTGTTTTTGATCTTGTATGTGGATGACATATTGTTGATCGGGAACAATGTTTTGATGCTAAACTCGGTCGAGGAATCATTGAATGGCAAGGTTTCGATGAAGGACCTTGGTGAGGCAGTCTATATTTTAGGCACTAAGATCTATAGAGATAGATCGAGGAGGCTGCTCGGCTTAAGCCAGAGCACGTACATAGATAAAGTGTTGAAGCGGTTCAACATGAGTGAGGAAAAGAAAGGGTTCTTGCCACTCTCACATGGTATAAGGCTAAGCGAGACTTAGAGTCCTTCGACATCTGATGAGCGAAGTAGGATGAGTAGGATTCAGTATGCCTTAGCAATTGGATCCATCATGTATGCCATGATATGTACAAGGCCTAATGTTGCTTTTGCAATAAGCCTAACAAGCAGATACCAGGCCAACCCTGGTGAGAGTCACTTGGCAGCGGTAAAGACTATTTTGATGTACCTGAAAAGGACTAAAGAGATGTTCCTAGTTTATGGATGTGAGGAAGAGCTCATTGTAAGGGGTTACGTCGATGCTAGTTTCTAAACCGACAGAGATGATTGTCGATCACAGTCCGGATTCGTGTACGTCCTGAACGGAGGGGCAGTGCACTGGATGAGTTCCAAGAAGGATACGGTGGCCGATTCTACCACAGAAGTCGAATACATTGCGGCTTGTGAAGCTGCAAAGGATCTAGCATTTTTCTGGATGATCTTGGTATTTTCCCAGCCTCGGTGAAACTGCTGGACCTTTATTGTGATAATTCTGGTGCCATCGCACAAGCCAAGGAGCCGAGGAATCACCACAAGGTCAGACACATAGATCGGAAATATCACCTGATACGAAAGATCTTAAAGAATGGTGATGTAGAGTTATGCAAGATTCACACGGATTCAAATGTTGCTGATCTATTGACTAAGCCGCTTCCACAACCCAAGCATGAGGGGCACGTTATTAGAGCTATGGGCATTCGATGTCTATTTGATTGACTCTAGTGCAAGTGGGAGACTAGTGGAGATATGCCCTAGAGGCAATCATGTATGATGATATTTCCTATGTGTTTATGAATAAAGATAGTCCTTCGACATTATCAATGATGTGTATCAGCAAGTATGTGACTTGTTTGTGGGACTATGCATTGTATGATGACTCTCCTAAAGGTCCCTAGTCGAAAGGGCTGTGTGGATGCGCAGCCGACTAGACTAGCATATGACACGGTTGATGTCTTGGTCTCACTAGCCATGGAGCATTGGATGCTAACCGGATAATATGGATTTGGAAAGGTCGTGTCGGATTCGACGTAGTCGGATCCGAGTCGAGATAAGGTCCGAGTCGGACAGACCCAACCATGAGACGCAGCGATATGTCATCTGTGAGTCTCTAGTACAACATACGTTCTATGTCCTAAGACCTAAGCTGACGCATGTACTCGAGATGGTGACAGACTTGCTTTGGACCGACCAAACGCTACTCCGTGACTGGGTAGTTACAAAGGTAGGTTTCGGGTTTGTCCAGTCCCATGCTGCGAGACATGGTCGAGCAAGATGGGATTTGCCCCTCCGATCAGGAGAGATATACTCTAGGCTCCTCGTGTGATCCGACCAGGATAATCATGGCCATGCGACAGGGATTATGAGATAATCCGGTTTGTGGTCGATATCACTGGAACGAGAAAGAGGTCGGGCTAGCACAAGGATGACAGGCTCGCCTTGAGCCCGACAACATATATCATGTGGCAAAGGGAACAGAAGTATGATGTACAGGTTTGCCTAACCAGCTTCATAGTCTGCTTGGTGTTCGGCATGCCTTTCTAGAGGCCTCTGCCAACCGTGCAGTTTGGAGGTGATCCGAACTGCGACCAAGCCGACTTGAACCTAAGGGGTCGCGCGCTTAAGGGAAGGAACCTACGAGGTCGGATCCGAGGAAACTGGTCGGATGTGATCCGAGCTGTATTCGGATTGTGGCCGAGTAGACTTGTAGGCTTTAGGGTCCGTGCGAGGCCCAAGTGTTGAGCCCGCGACGGACGCCTATATAAAGTGGAGGTGCGGCACACTCACACGGTTGATCGCTTCGGCACTGCGACTAGGGTTTGCATGTGTTGCGGATAGCTACCTCCACTCGCCGCTGACTATGTGATCGGACCTAGCAGTCCGTCGCACGATGGTCCTCCTGCACACGCGGATACTGTTAGAGGCGGTGCACTTGCGCCGCTCTGGCGAACTTGTACGTGGGATCGGACGACCGGCTGTTCGAGGGAGATCAGACGAGGAGGAGACAATCCACACGGACGCGCTGCCCCAACTCTTCTTCCGCTGCACGGCACTGCGCGTCTAGTGGTAACGACCTGTGATCCATCTCCCGTAGCATGTTCTTGGTTGTTCTACGCATAGGAAATTTTAAATTTGCAGTCGACGCACCCTACCGTAGAATCCATCAGAGATAATTTCCAATACAGAAGAAAGGAAGAAGAACTTGACAGATTTAGAGAGATCTACCCAAACAATCAAAGGGGAGGTGGAAGATTTGGATTCAGGGAGGAGACTGGGAAATCTAACCAGCAAGTGGATGAAGAAAAGAGGGGAATGGCAGATCTGAAGCTCCCCTCGAATTCCAAGGAGGAAGCTGGGAAGAGGATGGAAGATGAACAGAAAGCTAGAGAGCACAAAGGCAAAGAAGATGTGGTGTTGCTTATTTCTTCTTTCGATCTGATCCAACAACAGTAGTGGTTTGGGGCTCTGATGGCCCAGATGACCCAACAAAAGGTGGAGAGCTCATCTGGGGGTGGAATTGTTGCCCCTCCTGAAAGCAGCAGAGGTGTTCAGATTGATGAGGCTAAGAAAGAGTTTGCTGTAGGAAAAGATCACAAAAATAACAGTGAAGCTAACATGGATGTGGGGAACAAGCAAGGGCAGAAAGGATGATTCCAGAACAACAGATTTGGCCAGAGAGAGAGCTTGGATCAAAACAAAGCTGGTGGAAATTTCAGAGTGTTATGCAACAAGTGCAAAGACACCAGACACCTGACTAGAGACTGCAAGCTGCCCAACTGCATCATTTGTGGTAAGAATTCTCACATCACTGAGGAATGTGCTTGGCTAAAACAAATCAAGCCAACCCCCAAATTCATTGGATATGCTGCCAGAGGGTTGGGAGTGTTGCTGGTGCAAAATTCTAAAGAGGTAGTCAGCAGTGAACAGATTAACCCTATGGCCATTGTAAATATCCCTTCTGGGGAGATTAATGAGACTCAATTCTTGGAAGGATTCAACTACATGTTCAGCTGGAATTGGCAATGGAGATGCAAAAAACATGGAGACAAGGCTTACTTGATGAGGTTTCCCAATAAAAGCAGACTAGCAGAACTTCACAAGTTTGGAAATTTTAACCTGCTGGGGACAAATGATGTGATCAATGTGGACAGCTGGACATATGACACTCAAGCTATTGGCAAGTTACACACAGTGTGGGTGTAGTTTGGGAAAATCCCTGAGTGTTTTAGACATTTTTTTGGAATGTGTGAGGTGGCTTCTTCTATTGGCCATGTTCTGGAAATTGATATGTCCACCATTCTGAAAGAGAAAATCAGGGCTAAGGTGGGATTTTGAGATTATGAAAAAATCCCTCATCAAACTGAGATCACTGACAAGGACCTGATGATACAGAATCAGCATTGAATTGGAGGAAGTGATTGAACAAGGGTGGTATGAAGATAAGAGAAAGTTTGATATCTTGGAACCTGAACTTGAGGGAAATGGCATGAGAGGTCAGGAAAAAAAATAAGGATAGCGGAGTTGGGAACTGATGGAATTAAAGAGAACATCTCCTTGGGAAGTATAGGATTCAAACAATTTGAGGAGATGCAACAGACAAATGAACAGATATTGAAGATGCAGAAAGATTATATGCTAGAGGTGCGCTTGAGGAAAAAAGTAGAGGTGGAGCTAGATAAATCCCTTAAAAAATTTCAAGAGGCTAAAGAAATCAGATACAGAGATGATGCTTGGAAAGCTATGGAGGAAAAAAAAAGATTGCTATGTGGGAAACTGAGAAGAGGAGTCTGCTGGATATGATCAGGGTCAGCAGGAACTGATAAACAAGTGCATGAAAAAAACTGATGCTTGGGAAGATAAAGAAATATATGGAGAAGAATTGGGTGAGAAGAACGGGATGGAATCTGAAATACCCCAAGATAACACACCAAAAGATGCTTATGCAGAACCTGTGGACTATTCAGCTAGTCAAGATTCTATGGAATCACTAGGCACAAAACTGGGGATTCACAAGGAGGAAGGAGACAAGGATAAAGACAAGGATGGACCCACTAGAAGAAGTGATAGCAACCTGGACAAAAAATATGCTAAAATAGAAGATCTGCCAAGGAAAGGGTAGCTGACAAGAACAATTATGGTAAGAACCCTGTTCTTTCTGATGAAAAAATTTCTTTATATGATATGGCTAATAGGGTTGGAATTAATTTCGGATGTGCTCGTGATATGGTTAACCACAACCTAGACCTGATTTCTAACATGGAACAGGCTAGAAGAGATATATATCTCCAAAAAATTATTAAAGTCTTATTGACATTGGAGATGTTGAATTAGAGGACTTGTGTTCAGAAGGAGAATTCTGAGGGTGATATAGAGCTAGAACATTATGACAAATTGAAAAAGATATTTTCTAGCAACAAAAAAGTGAGAGGTGGGATACCAACCTTTGGGGTTAGAGAAAAATCCATCTTGAGTGGGGGAACAAAAGGAAAAAAATATAAGAAAAAAAAGAGTGGTGTGTTTTGGAATGTAAGAGGGATTGGGAAGGATATTAAAAGAGATTTCATTAGAGATACCATTTTGGGAAAACAATTAGATTTTGTTGGACTTCAGGAAACCATTAAAAGTGACTTCACAAAGAATGAGTTGCATAGCCTTGCTGGAGGAAGAAATTTCCTCTGGGAATGGATTGCCCTAAGAGGCAAATCTGGGGGGATACTAGTTGGGATTAATAATGAGTGTTTTGATATACTACAAGTGGAAAAAGGGTCATATTTCATTAATATACATTTGTTTGATAAGGTAGCCAAATTTAGTTGGAACCTGGTCACAGTCTATGGAGATGCTCAAAAAGATGGAAAAGCAGCTTTTTTGGCTGAATTATCCAGATTCTATCAAGATAATACTCACCCCTGTGTGATAGGGGGAGACTTCAATTTGATCAAAAACAGTTCTGAAAAAAATAAACCTGGAGGACTAGATCATTTTAGCTTTGTTTTCAATGTTATCATTGAGCATGCTGGACTCAGGGATCTCCCTTTGAATGGAAGAAAATATACCTGGGCTAATAACTTGCCTGATCCCACTTATGAGAAACTAGATAGGATTTTAATCTGTCCAGATTGGGAAGACAAATACCCCTTGGCTAGCTATGGTAAATGCCATGGAGAGGGAAATCTCTGACCACACACCTCTGCTGTTAGACACTGGGATCATAGGAAAAGCCAACCTATTTTTAGATTTGAAAATGCTTGGATGTTGATGGAAGGGTTTAGGGAATTTGTGGAAAAGAATCGGAATATTAATTGCAAAGGTTCTAGCCTAGACATATGGCAAACAAAGTTGAGAAATATCAGACAAAAAATAAGGGGATGGATTATTAATGCTAATGCTGCTTACAGAAAAAGGAAAAAAGAGCTATTAGAGTTGCTGGATGAGATTGATAAAAGAGCTGAAATTTATGGGTTTAGTGCTCAAGATAGAGAGATCCAAAAAAACTGGAGGAAAGAACTAAAAGACATCCTGAAGATGGAAGAAATTAAATTGTTGCAAAGATATAAAGATAAGGAGATAAAAGAGGGTGACTCTAATACTAGATATTATCATGCCAAGGTTAATGGTAGAAGAAGTAAAAATAGGATCACTACACTGGAACATGAGGGGGAGCCCACTGAGGAAGATGCCAATCTCGCCGGTACATGTAACCAACACTTTGCTGTAGACTTCTACCAACACTTTTGGGAGCTACTAAAAACTGATTTGAAAGCTATCTTAGATGACTTTCACAAGGGCAAAGTTGATTTGGCCAGATTGAACTATGGGATTATTTCCCTAGTTCCAAAAGTGAAAGATGCTAGACAAATTCAAAAAATTTAGACTCATCTGCCTTCTAAATGTTAGTTTCAAGATTATCACCAAAATACTGATGAACAGATTAAGTAAAGTAGTTAACCCTATTATCTCACCCATCCAAACTGCCTTTGTGAAAGGTAGATATATTATGGAGGGAGTTCTAGTTCTGCATGAAGCTCTGAACTCTATACAAAATAAAAAACAAAGTGCTATGCTATTCAAAGTTGACTTTGAAAAAGCATATGACAAAATCAAGTGGCCTTTTGTTCATAAGATGCTCCAATTAAAAAACTTCCCTGACAAATGGTGTGACTGGGTGTTGCACACTATGAGAGGGCGGCATGTAGCAGTCAAAGTGAATGATGATATAGGTCCTTACTTCAATACCTTTAAAGGACTAAGGCAGGGAGATTCTTTGTCTCCTCTGCTCTTTGATTTGGCAGTTGATGCTCTGGCCATCATTCTGGATAGGGCCAGAGAGGAAGGGTTTGTAAAAGGGGTTCTCATTGATTACCATGAAAATGGAGTCAATATGCTGCAATATGCAGATGACACCATCTTCTTGTTACAAGATGATGAAGAGTTTGCTAGAAATCTGAAATTTATACTAACTGCTTTTGAACAAATGTCTGGTCTGACAATAAACTTTCATTAAAGTGAAATATTCTTGTTTGGGGGGGTAGTGGGAAAAAAGAATTATACCAGGGAATCTTCACTTGTATCCTGGGGGGGACCCCTCTGAAATACCTGGGGCTACCCATATCTAACAAAAGAATTAGAAACAAAATGTGGAAGAATGTCACTGAGAAAATTGAGAAAAGGTGTGCCTGTTGGCAGGGTACGCTGCTGAATATTGCAGGAAGAGTCACTCTGGTGCAATCCCGCTTATCTAACATACCTATATATATGATGTCCTTTTATGTCCTACCAGCTGGAGTTAGAAAAAAGATAGACTTTTATAGAGCTAGGATGGTATGACAATCAAAGGAGGACAAAAAAATACCATTTGGTAAATTCGAAAACCTGTTGTCTTCCACAACAATAGGGGGGTCTGGGGATTATCAATATTGAAATGTTCAATATTGCTTTATTGGCTAAATGGCTGTGGAAACTTGAGAATGATGAGGGATTTTGGCAGGAAATTGTTAAAAGGAAATATGTTGGGGACAAATGCCTTTCTGGAATTAAACACAAAAATGGGGATTCCCAATTCTGGTCTGATCTCCTAAAAATTAGAAAATATTTCTATCCACATGTTAACAAGAGATTGGGGGATGGTAGAAACACTTGGTTTTGGGAAGACTGATGGGTTGGGGATAAATCCCTCAAAGAGGCTTATCCCTCTCTGTTTTTTATTAGCAATGATCAAGGGATTTCGGTTAGAGAAGCTATAGATAAGGGATGGGGTGGTTTTACTTTTAGAAGAGCTCCTTATGGAGACACCGAGCAACTCTGGAATAGCATGAAAGCGAGATGTGAGGAAGTGCTGATGCATGGGGGGAGAGACAAACCCATGTGGGTGTTGACGGCTGACAGAAAATTCACTGTCAAATCTCTATACAGGGATCTGATCAAATCTGATGTGTGATTCTCCGGGAAGTTCCTGTCGAAAACTAAAGTTCCTACTAATATTAGATTCTTTCTTTGGATGCTAGCCAGGAAAAGCATACTTACTAGAGATAATCTGTTAAAAAGAGGCTGGAAAGGGGATAAAAATTGTGTGTTTTGTGGCAAAGATGAAACAATAGATCATCTATTTTTCTCGTGCTCAGTGGCTAAAACTATCTGGGCTCTAGTAAGATGTGCATTTGATCTGAAATGCACTCCTAGAGACCTCAATGATTGTTTGGGGATATGGCTGAAAATTTTCCAGAAAGATAGCAAGAAACTTATGTTGGTTGGCGTCTCAGCGCTGCTGTGTGTGATCTGGAGATGCAGAAATAGCATTGTGTTTGATAGGAAAATGATTTCTGATCCAATGGGTGTTGTGAAAATGATGTGTGGATGGATTGCTGACTGGGCTGTTTTGCAGAAAAGGTACCCAGGGGAAAGAATGTTGATGCTGGGAGCAAACCTCATCGTGCAAGTAGCAAGTGAAGTGTACAAAGCTGCGCAAGGCTGGCGTTTTGGAGTTCTTAGAATCCAATAGTGATGAAGATGGGAAAAAGGCTCCTTCTTTTAGCGCCCTGACGAAGTGAAGTGAAGTGGAAGATCTGCGAAAAGAGGCTCAACTTTTGTGCCTGCCCTTTGCCGTTGCGTTAGATCGCTGTAGTTTCTATGTTGCCTTGTTATGCTGAGAGACTCTCTGAGATGTAATAGGGCTAGATCTTGTCAGTTGTGATCGTGTATTAGAACTCTGTTTGGATACTTGGTTTCGATGGTTTCTCTAATGAAAATCGGAGGGAAAACCCTCTGTTGCTCAAAAACAAAGTTACTGCAGCACCTGGTTTTTGTAATGGCACTCTGCTACCTCTGACCACCTGGTCCCACACCACCATAAGCACCGCACGCCCAGGCCGCTTGAAAGCTTCTCCTTTGTGTTTTCGCCTCCTTCGCCCTCCTTGTAAGTTGTGTTCCGTCAGCCAAGCGATCTTCGGTTTCGTCGTGTAAACATCAAACAAAACATTAAGCCCTGTTCCGGTAGTGATTGTACCTTTGTTGCTTTGGCCCCCGTCGGCCCCTTGGCTTGGCTTGGCCGTGGCTGATGCTCGTCCTCCACCTAGTAGGACAAAACACTACGCCATGAAATGCTCGTCCTCCACCTAGTAGGACAAAACACTACGCCATGATTTCAGGGGCCGGAGGCACGTCCATGGAGGCACGCACCATAGTGCTAATTAGACAACATAATAAGCGGAGATACCGCTAGCATAGCATGCACTAATGATTGTCCCTAATAAGATAGTGTATGTCGCCTGACACTATAGCACGACCAAATGATGAAGGTTTCTGGGGATCGAGAGATTGATAAGGAGAGCTGGAGCTCCCTAGATTTGTATAGCAGTAGCATACTTAAGAGTTAAGTAGTGTAGTAGTGGTGAGCTAATGATAGCATGAGAAAGGTGTACGAGGCCGAGAGGAAACTAGCCGGAGACGGTGCGGTGTACAGTCAGTGACAGTGATCTGGTGGTGGTAGTAATGATTTGCTCAGGAGCTCCGGCCGAAGCCATGACGCGCGCAGCAGGTGCGCCTTTGCGGATTTCAGGATCTGCTCATCGCTGAAACACTGGACCGGTCTGTGGAAAGCGAGGGAGGGAGAGCGCGTCCGCTCGCTGCGCCGCGCGCATTGACGCCTCTGCGCCCACTCCCAGCTCCCCAGTCCCGGGCCAGGGGTGAAAAGATCCTCCTGCTCCTGTGCTGCAGCTGCGAGCGCACCACCATGCATGGCAATGGCAGAGGAGAGCGGGTGATACTTCTGCAGGGGCAGCTAGCCATAGCTCTGCTAGCTGCTGTAGCATTGCTCGTGTCGGTACACGATTAGGATTTGAGGCATGATTAACGAGTGACTTCAGCTTCTCAAAAAAAAGTGACTTCAGCTTAGACACATAGACACCTCCACATGACACCTTATCCGCTTCGCCAAAGATTGGTGGGTCGGATTCTCCGACACCAACATCTCAAACTGCAAGGCGATGGCCACACTCGTCATGTTCATGCCGTGGACCATTTTGAAATAAGAGAAATGCTTGTATCTTTCGCCTCAAAAGCGCATTCCGACGGTTCTCCTCCACGGCATCAAACCCGAGGCAGTGGTCTGGAATACCGTTGGCGCCAAACAGTTGGGGATAATCCTGCCAAGAGATTAATGTCCATTTGTAATGTCGGTCTGTTGTAACAAATACAAATTCTATTCTCTCTCTTTTTTTAGGAAAATGTCCATGGCTTGCTTTATTCATCAGTGCAGAATGCTTACATTGTTTACGAGAGAGATTCAAGGGTAAAAGAGGGAGTATCATCAACCCAATTACAAAGATATATCCTTCTCGTAATCAATTCAAGTCATTAATTTGGAATTGACTCGCCCAATTTGACCGGGTCAACAATTTCACGAAAAACTCTCCTTATGTTCTTTTAATTCACTATGGTCCTTAATTTTGGAGCCTTTTCATTTGATTGAGGTATACAATTTTGGATTTAGATCGTGATTTTGACCGAGTCAACGATTTTTTAAATCACTCAGGAGCAACCCGCCTATAAAACCATATCAATCCCACGAACCCTCTTACCACTTAGAAAAAAGCGTCAACATGTGATACCGTAGCACCAAAAAAGTACATGTAGACACTAACCCAGAAAAATTCCCTAGATAAGTATGGGTTGATTATCAGATAACACATAATCACACCACGGAAACCCACCAAAACACCATATTATAAATAAAATGAAAAACACACTCCATCATCTCGCCCACTTGCCAACCAAATAGTCCCTCGGTTCCAAAATATAAGGTGTATATATTTTTTGAAAAGTCAAATTTATTCAACTTTGACCAAGTTCACGCTAATTTTTTTAAAATAATACATTTTTTATTATTTTGCAAAAATATTACGCCCATTTAAAAATTTACAAAAATAATACAGCGTCGGCCCGCAGCAGGCCGACTGGATCTAGTCGGCCCACAGTAGGCCGACTGGAGGCCTATCAGCTTGCTGCTGGCCGATAGACCTGTCGGCCACAAGTTCAGGTCCAGTCCGCCTGCTGTGGGCCGATAGGCCTGCTGTTAGCCGATAGGCCTGCTCTAGGTCGACCGATGCATGCACCATTTTTGCCCCGTATTTTCGCGCGACCCTTTCCCCTCAATATTTTCCCGCCACCCGTTTCCCGCCATATGTTCCCGCTAATCCTTCCCATTCAATATTTTCCCGCCAACTTTTTCCTGCCACCCGTTTCCCGCCATATGTTCCCGCCAACCCTTTCCCGCCATACCACAGTCGTTCTTTCCCGCCATTTTCTCCTCTCTACCTATAAAAACCCCTTCAGGCGGAGGTGGATAAGCATTCCAGTGTAGTGTAGTTGAGATGTCCCATTATCCTTTCGATCGTAGTTTTTACCCTTGGATGAGCAAGACTCTTCTGCGGCTAGCTACCGATTTCAGGATGGACAATAGGATAGTTCCATGGGACGAACTCACCGGTAGTGACACCATAATGAATGAGTTGGATCACGAATTACGTAGGTCTGGGTGGCCTGAAAGGACCTATGAGGAGGTACGTAAAGAACTTCTTAGGTTGCATGAAAGGTGGAAGAAGGTAGTGGTGCCGAAGAGTGAAACTTTCAGAAGGATTGCAGCAAATAATCCATCTTTATGGACTGGGGAGAGCGAGGACGAAGATGATATCTTCATGCCGCCGCTTCCGAGTTCTGCATCGTCGAAGGGCAAGAGTTCTTCATCGTCGAAGGGCAAGGTTTCTGCATCGTCGAAGGGCAAGAGTTCTTCATCGTCGAAGGGCAAGAGTTCTGCATCGATGGAGGATGACGATGATGACTTCATGTAGTTTTATGTTGTATGTTGTAAGTTCAGTCGTACGTACCGTTTAATTTAGATGTAGTTCTATGTAGTTGTTTGTACTGTCTTGTTGTACGAGCATTCTGTTCTATCTAAATATGATGTTGTAGTTTGGATAACATAGTACTAAAATAGAGTAGGCATATGTCTCATACATAAGTACATAGTCATTTGTCTCATACATAGAATAGACATAAGTCTCACACAGAAATAGATGGTAATGTCTCTACTGATAGATAGAAGCATCAGTGACGACGTCTGGCCTGGCGGGGAGGCGGATCTGGAAGCAGCGTCCATCCCCACCTGTCGGGTGCCCTAATGTGACGCGGAGGAGTCTCAGACTCTCCCTGGTCATGCTGTGTATCCTGTGTGGGGCCTGGTAGATGAGTCGAAAACATGTTCATCCAGTGGGTGTGCTGCGGCATCTGAGCTTGTATGTTCTCCTCGGGATGTTGATCACTCCCCCACGTATCATGTGATGCCGACATAGACGCATGATATCCATAGGCTCCTGCACGACGGAACTTTAAGTCATGAAGAATGATGTTGCCTCAACTAATATTGAAAACAATAAATATGAAGACACACACCTGCTGGCTGTGACGGCTGCTCTGGCTCAAACACAAAGCTCAACGAGGGACCGTGGTTCTGTGGCTGTGGAAAAAACACGAAGCTCGACATGGGACCATCGTGTTGTGGGTGCTACCACAATGAATGAGGGGGTGGCCTGGTCGTCGGCTGATGTGCTAGACATGGACGTGGTTGATGTCGGTGCATGGAGGGACGCGGCTGTTGTGGCTGGTGCTGAACAACGTCGCTTCTCCGGGTGCACGTGATAGCCTCGTGGACAGCCCGTATTTTGTTCTGCATCCGTTCCAAGAAGGGCTGTATGACAGGACGGTGGTGAAGAAGAGGTCCTAACGATAGTGATCGTCCAAAGATGGTCACGTCGTCGTAGAGTTCGTGTGTCAAGGTAGCCTGCACATTTTCAGGACGATTATTAAGTATGCACGCCAATGTATGTGACAACATTACTTAAAGAAAATATATCTTACAGCGTACTGCCTAGAGCCCGAAGTATCATAGCTCGGGTACGTATCCGACGGAGTAGGATCAGGTATCTCCTCTGGGTGAGAGTGCTCAATGATGCATAACCGTGTTCCGGTCATGTAGCGCCGCAAATACAGATTGAATTCATTGAGTTCAAAATTGTGATTCTTGTGCCATAGATTTGTGTTTGCTGTCTCCCATTCTATAACATACGGCTCTAGTCTTACTAACCACTCAGCAGTTGTCCTAGTCATGCCCTTCCTTGTCGTCCTAAAATTGTGGTGTGTGTTCAGCAATATGAAAGATAATTGTGGTGTCATGCCCTTCGAATTGAGCACTATGAAAGATAATGCAACATTGTAAAACTGGTTAATACCTGTGGATGTGTGATGGCACCGGGTTCTCTGTAGGGGGAGGTAGCTCCAACAGCAGAAGACCAAATTGCCTCATAACCCTCTGTTGTGCCATCTCCTCGACGAAGATATTGAAGATGATCTTCGATTTCGTCATCCAGTAATCTCGGTCCCTTGTGCACAGCAAAGACATACCACCAGGGTATCTCGCATTTATGGCTGCTTCAGTGTAGGGCTGCCAGATGACCCCAGTGTATGTATCGAACTGCTCGTTCAGTGTCGTGTATGCCTTTCTGGTCTGATCACTAGCAAAGCGTCTCTGCAGAAAACAAATGTTAGTAGCCGCTAGCATTGAACTATCTCTGGTGCACACAAAAATGCATTAAACTATAACACGATACATACCTCGTGACGTGTCCAACACAGACCAAAAGTAGGCATGTCGATGCCATCAGCGTCAAACATGGCGTCTATAGGCTGATTAACACGTACATCTGGTCGCCCTATAGAGATCCTCTCCCACGACCACAGCTGTAGGAATAGAGGGCATCCAAGAAGGGCTGGCTTTCTCGATATAAGCTGGCAACCATTGCACATACCTCGGTATGTAGCCGCTAAGACCACCGAACCCCAACTCCTCTGTTGGATCTGATCCGCCGTCTGAGCGCTCGCTATCTGGAGTGCCATAGGGATGTAGAGCGCGCTAATAGTGCTGACATGGTTCTCTGTGAACATTACCTTGCCGAAAAGCCACATTAAGTAGGCCTCTAGGCTCCAAGTGATATGTTCCGCACTCAATGGTGCCTGAAACTTCTGGATCTGCATTAAGCAAAGAGAAAGTTTTAGTAAGTAAGCCACAAGTATTTTCTGTAAAACCATATGCACGATAAATTGAAGATAAGAGGTAGGGGAAATAACCTGGAAATTGAGCAACCAATCATACTTAGGTCCATGATGCTCCCATACCAGATCCGGAACATCCGGAAAACACCATGAAAACGTTGTGTAACACCTTGCTCCCAACCAGTCGGTGCGTCCAATGGTCCTATGGCATGACCTGCCAACAGTAGTCCCAGCAAAAGTGACACATCCTCGAGAGTAGGATCCATCTCTCCCCACCGGAAGTGAAACATGTGGGTCGCTGGCCTCGAACGGTCTACTAAGCAGCTCAACAAGGAGGAGTCGATGGCGAGGCGTTTGCAGCCCGGGATAGACTCAACCAGACACGCGAAAGGTAATAGGCCGACCCATTTCAACCTTCATGACAGAACTTTTCAGTTAGTGTCTCCCATTAATATGCATGTTAGTGTGCAAATTAATAAAGCACGTACCGCTGAACCCATCCTGTGTGTATCATCCAGTTCTCCTTAGGAGTGCGAGTGACCAGAGGCTCAACCTTGCGCTCAGACCATATTGTAGCACGATGACCCCTATCAATGTCCCCATTCAGCAACCACATTTCCGACATTCCTACACATAAAAATTCAGAACATAGGGCCAAATTTAATAAAAATTCAGAACATAGTGCCACACTTACTAAAAATTCAGAACATAGTGCCACACTTAATAAAAATTCAGAACATAGTGCCACACTTAATACAAATTCAGAACATAGTGCCACACTTAATAAAAATTCAGTACATAGTGCCACACTTAATACAAATTCAGAACATAGTGCCACACTTAATAAAAATTCACAACATAGTGCCACACTTAATACAAATTCAGAACATAGTGCCACACTTAATACAAATTCAGAACATAGTGCCACACTTAATACAAATTCAGAACATAGTGCCGCACTTAATAGTACTCCTAGCTTATCTTCTTCCTCTCCCTCTTACTCCTCTACTTCCTCTACCTCCTCTTCGTCCCCGGTTGCCTCGTCCACGCCCAGTGATGAAAGTGGGACAATTAGTGTCCCTATGCCAAATTCATTGCATAGAATGCATTGCCTAGTCAGACCTCCTGCTTCAGATTCATCCATATCATTCCGGATGCGCTGACACTGCCTTCTACCTCTACTTGTATGCATATGCTCTGGGTTTGGAATGTAACTCAGCGGGGTTAACGTTGTTGAAGTTACCCATTGATCGAAAACCCATCAGCTCACCTGTCCAGGTATTGAGGACAGACTCTTTTAGAAAAAATGGAGACACAGACGATATTGCGTCCATTCCTAGCTGTCCGCAAGCAGCAAGTACATGTGAGCAAGGTAGGTGAAGCAATTTCGGTTTGTTGCATGTGCACTCACACGTTGGCCAGGCTTCATTACCAATTCTCACCTCGTGCGTCCTCAGCTCATTTGCACATCCGAATTTGTTGTTGGCTAAGCGGACCTCAAACCTTCTTTCTTGATTACCGATGGCGACTACAGTGTGTGACCTAGCTTTTTGCATCTTGTTGTCCATGTACTTCGTGACTCTTTCACAGTAACGTGTATTCGGGTTGTTCAAAATATGTTGCTCTGCTTTTTGGCGTCTATCTCTGAAATACTTCATGGTGCCATAGAAAATACCCTCAACAATGGTTGTAAGTGGCAATGCCCGGTTTCCTCTAAGGACAAAGTTGTATGTTTCCGCGAGGTTCATTGTCATGACACCGTACCTTGCTCCAAATGTGTCATGTAGCAAAGACCACCTCTCCAGAGGCTCATGCTCTATCCACTACTCGAAAGTTTTAATCGACCTCCCGAGCCTTCTCCTAGTACCAGGTGGGTCAAAGCCTGGAAGGTCACATAGCCCAACAGGCTCCTCCTCCACGGCCGTTGTTCCTGTTTCTAACTGTGCAGCTACTGCTTCAACATGTTCCCTCACCGCTGCATCTCTTGCAGTTTTCCTGTCCCTCACGTGTCTCTGCATGCACACATTAAGTCTGTCACGTATCAAATTGTACTTCCATAACTGGTTCTGCTTGCAGAGTTTTTTTGAACAGATTCATCAGGTTCTTATATCTAAACTGCGAGAAGAAATTAGCCCCCAGATGGCGCATGCACCAACGGCTCTGCAAGTCCAGCCATGGAGTTTGTTCCTCAGGGCCTGGGTTTGTCAGTGTCCTTATCGCACTAAGTATACCTGCGTGCCTGTCATGAAGGATGCACACATTGGGCTTCTCCTTCACAACTGATATTTTCAACTGCCTGAAGAACTATGTCCAACTTTCAATGTTCTCACTCTCCACAAAAGCAAATGCGAGTGGGACAACTTGATTTTGGCCGTCTTGACCTATGGCTGTCAGGATCTAACCCTTGTACTTGCCTGTGAGAAATGTACCATCAACACATATCACCGGTCGGCAATGCCTGAAAGCTTCGATGCATACACCAAAAGAGACGAAGAGACGATGCAGCACCCTCACAGTTGGGAACTCTGGCATGAACAGGTCTTGGATATCGATATAGATGCCTAAATTCCGCTGCTGCTGGGTGTGGAGGAGCTGGACAACAGAGTCATATGCATCAAAATAAGAACCAAATCTCCTCTCAAGTGTCGCATGCTTAGCCCTCCAAGCCTTGCCATAAGAAATTCTATACTTGAACCTGGCGAAGACTTTTGTCTGGACTGCCTTCACTTCCATAGCTTTGCCCTGCACTATCTCATCGTAAAACATTCGCAATAAGCGTCGATGAAAGGTTGGCATGATCTTGAGGGATGGAGGGAATAAGACAAGTGTGATTAACTAAGTCACTGATCATCCAACTAGTGCCATACTTAGGGAGAAAGTCGTGCACCCTGGCAGGACAATCTACGTTCATGCAAACCATTGTCAGGTATTTCTGACTTGACACCTGAGCAGTGAAAACCCTTTGCGTGGACATTGCCCAGTTTGTTATTGCATCCTTCAGAGCTTGCTTGTTGGGATACATAGCACCCGTTGCAATATTGTTCTGGTGATATTGCCAGGCAGAATCATGTCCATCGTTCACGATCATAGCAGATGAGAAGTCATGATTCCACGATGCAGGATTCGGGACCTCCTCTGCATTTTCTTCTTCATCCGACTCGCCTGAATCATAGGCATGACCCAAATCAACATCGATGTCTTCTTCTTCCATCTGGTCCTGCATGTGCCCATCTACCTCGTCAGCGTCCACCTCGCCATTGTATTCACCATCGGCTTTTCCCCCTTCTACCTGACTATTCTTCCTGGTTCATACCATCAGCATTTCCTCCTTTTACCTGACTGCTCTGTCCTTGTTCACAAACATCATCTCCAGCATTTGACATAGATAACCGCCTACCTACACTGCTCTGCCCAGGATCGTTGCCACCTTGGCCTTCATGTGCAGTGATCTCCTTCACGACGGGAAGCACTAAAGCAATAGGATTGCATCCCCTTCGTTCACAACCTTGTAACAACCGCACCCAATCGGAGTCTCGCTCTATTCGCCTCAAATAAAAGTAAATTATTGTACTTGACCGTGTCCACAATGCATGAACACCGACGGTGTGTGTTTCAGTATCAAGACTTAAACTTGCCGCACTCCATTCTTTCAACTGACTGACAGACCATGTTTGAGGTGCGCTCATTGGCACCTCTATGTGAATAAATTCACTCAGATCACCTCCCATCTCAGTTGTTTGGACAGTACCAGCTGAAGGAAATATGCTCTAGAGGCAATAATAAAGTTATTATTTATTTCCTCATATCATGATAAATGTTTATTATTCATGCTAGAATTGTATTAACCGGAAACATGATACATGTGTGAATACATAGACAAAACTATAGTCACTAGTATGCCTCTACTTGACTAGCTCATTAATCAAAGATGGTTATGTTTCCTAACCATAGACATGTGTTGTCATTTGATTAGTGGGATCACATCATTAGAAGAATGATGTGATTGTCATGACCCATTCCATTAGCCTAGCACTTGATCGTTTAGTATACTGCTATTGCTTTCTTCATGACTTATACATGTTCCTGTAACTATGAGATTATGCAACTCACGTTTACCGGAGGAACACTTTGGGTACTACCAAACATCACAACGTAACTGGGTGATTATAAAGGAGTACTACAGGTGTCTCCGAAGGTACATGTTGAGTTGGCGTATTTCGAGATTAGGTTTTGTCACGCCGATCGTCGGAGAGGTATCTCAGGGCCCTCTCGGTAATGCACATCATTATAAGCCTTGCAAGCAATGTGACCAATGAGTTGGTTACGTGATGATCCATTACAGAACGAGTAAAGAGACTTGCCGGTAATGAGATTGAACTAGGTATTGGATACCGGCGATCAGATCTCGGGCAAGTAACATACCGATGACAAAGGGAACAACGTATGTTGTTATGCGGTTTGACCGATAAAGATCTTCATAGAATATGTAGGAACCAATATGGGCATCCAGGTCCCGCTATTGGTTATTGACCGAGAATGGTTCTAGGTCATGTCTACATAGTTCTCGAACCCGTAGGGTCCGCACGCTTAACGTTACGATGACAGTTTTATTATGAGTTTATAAGTTTTGATGTACCGAAGTTTGTTCGGAGTCCCAGATGTGATCACAGACATGACGAGGAGTCTCGAAATGGTCGGGACATAAAGATTGATATATTGGACGACTATATTCAGACACCGGAAGTGTTCCGGGTGATTTCGGAGAAAACCGGAGTGCCGGAGGGGTTACCGGAACCCCCCCCCCCCCCCCCGGGGAAGTATTGGGCCTTAGTGGGTCTGAGGGGAGAGAGAGGGCAGCAGCCCAGGAGGTGGCGCGCCCCCTCCCAAGGGGAGTCCGAATTGGACTAGGGGAGGGGGGCGCGGCCCCTCTTTCCCTCTCCCTCTCCCCCTCTTTCCTTCCCCCTTCCTCCTTCCTAGTTGGACTAGGAAAGGGAAGTCCTACTCCTACTAGGAGGAGGACTCCCCCCTCCTTGGCGCGCCCCAAGGGCCGGCCGGCCTCCCCCTTGCTCATTTATATACGGGGGCAGGGGGCACCCCATAGACACACAAGTTGATCTACGGATCGTTCCTTAGCCGTGTGCGGTGCCCCCCTCCACCATATTCCACATCGGTCATATCGTCGCGGAGTTTAGGTGAAGCCCTGCACCGGTAGAACATCATCATCGTCACCACACCGTCGTGCTGACGGAACTCATCTCCGGAGCTTTGCTAGATCGGAGGCCGGAGATCGTCATCGAGCTGAACGTGTGCTGAACTCGGAGTCTCCGTACGTTCGGTGCTTGGATCGGTCGGATCATGAAGACGTACAACTACATCAACCGCGTTGTGCTAACGCTTCCGCTTACGGTCTACGAGGGTACGTGGACGAACACTCTCCCCTCTCGTTTCTTTGCCATCACCATGATCTTGCGTGTGCGTAGGAAATTTTTTGAAATTACTACGTTCCCCAACAGTGGCATCCGAACCTAGGTTTTATGCGTTGATGTTATATGCACGAGTAGAACACAAGTGAGTTGTGGGCGATACAAGTCATACTGCTTACCAGCATGTCATACTTTGGTTCGGCGGTATTGTGAGATGAAGCGGCCCGGACCGACATTACGCGTACGCTTACGCGAGACTAGTTTCACTGTTACGAGCACTCGTGCTTAAAGGTGGCTGGCGGGTGTCTGTCTCTCTCACTTTAGTTGAATCGAGTGTGGCTACGCCCGGTCCTTGCGAAGGTTAAAACAGCACCAACTTGACGAACTATCGTTGTGGTTTTTGATGCGTAGGTAAGAACGGTTCTTGCTAAGCCCGTAGCAGCCACGTAAAATTTGCAACAACAAAGTAGAGGACGTCTAACTTGTTTTTGCAGGGCATGTTGTGATGTGATATGGTCAAGACGTGATGCTATATTATTGTATGAGATGATCATGTTTTGTAACCGAAGTTATCGGCAACTGGCAGGAGCCATATGGTTGTCGCTTTATTGTATGAAATGCAAACGCCCTGTAATTGCTTTACTTTATCACTAAGCGGTAGCGATAGTCGTAGAAGCAATAGATGGCGTAACGACAACGATGCTACGATGGAGATCAAGGTGTCGCGCCGGTGACGATGGTGATCACGACGGTGCTTCGGAGATGGAGATCACAAGCACAAGATGATGATGGCCATATCATATCACTTATATTGATTGCATGTGATGTTTATCCTTTATGCATCTTATCTTGCTTTGATTGACGGTAGCATTTTAAGATGATCTCTCACTAAAATTATCAAGAAGTGTTCTCCCTGAGTATGCACCGTTGCCAAAGTTCGTCGTTCCCAGACACCACGTGATGATCGGGTGTGGTAAGCTCTACGTTCATCTACAACGGGTGCAAGCCAGTTTTGCACACGCGGAATACTCAGGTTAAACTTGACGAGCCTAGCATATGCAGATATGGCCTCGGAACACGGAGACCGAAAGGTCGAGCGTGAATCATATAGTAGATATGATCAACATAGTGATGTTCACCATTAAAAACTACTCCATCTCACGTGATGATCGGTTATGGTTTAGTTCATTTGGATCACGTGATCACTTAGATGACTAGAGAGATGTCTGTCTAAGTGGGAGTTCTTAAGTAATATGATTAATTGAACTTAAATTTATCATGAACTTAGTACCTGATAGTATTTTGCTTGTCTATGTTTGTTTGTAGATAGATGGCTCGTGCTGTTGTTCCGTTGAATTTTAATGCGTTCCTTGAGAAAGCAAAGTTGAAAGATGATGGTAGCAATTACACGGACTAGGTCCGTAACCTGAGGATTATCCTTATTGCTGCATAGAAAAGTTACGTCCTGGAAGCACCGCTGGGTGCCAGGCCTGCTGCTGATGCAACTGACGACGTTAAGAACGTCTGGCAGAGCAAAGCTGATGACTACTCTATAGTTCAGTGTGCCATGCTTTACGGCTTAGAACCGGGTCTTCAACAACGTTTTGAACGTCATGGAGCATATGAGATGTTCCAGGAGTTGAAGTTAATATTTCAAGGAAATGCCAGGATTGAGAGATATGAAGTCTCCAATAAGTTCTATAGCTGCAAGATGGAGGAGAATAGTTCTGTCAGTGAACACATACTCAAAATGTCTGGGTATAATAATCACTTGATTCAACTGGGAGTTAATCTTCCTGATGATAGTGTCATTGACAGAATTCTCCAATCACTGCCACCAAGCTACAAGAGCTTTGTGATGAACTATAATATGCAAGGGATGAACAAGACTATTCCCGAGCTCTTCGCGATGCTAAAAGCTGCGGAGGTAGAAATCAAGAAGGAGCATCAAGTGTTGATGGTCAACAAGACCACTAGTTTCAAGAAAAAGGGCAAAGGAAAGAAGAAGGGGAACTTCAAAAAGAACGACAAGCAAGTTGCTGCTCAAGAGAAGAAACCCAAGTCTGGACCAAAGCCTGAAACTGAGTGCTTCTACTGCAAGCAGACTGGAAACTGGAAGCGGAACTGCCCCAAGTATTTGGCGGATAAGAAGGATGGCAAAGTGAACAAAGGTATATGTGATATACATGTTATTGATGTGTACCTAACTAGAGCTCGTAGTAGCACCTGGGTATTTGATATTGGTTCTGTTGCTAATATTTGCAACTCGAAACAGGGACTACGGAATAAGCGAGCACTGGCCAAGGACGAGGTGACGATGCGCGTGGGAAACGGTTCCAAAGTCGATGTGATCGCGATCGGCACGCTACCTCTACATCTACCTTCGGGATTAGTTTTAGACCTGAATAATTGTTATTTGGTGCCAGCGTTGAGCATGAACATTATATCTGGATCTTGTTTGATGCGAGACGGTTATTCATTTAAATCAGAGAATAATGGTTGTTCTATTTATATGAGTAATATCTTTTATGGTCATGCACCCTTGAAGAATGGTCTATTTTTATTGAATCTCGATAGTAGTGATACACATATTCATAGTGTTGAAACCAAAAGATGCATAGTTGATAACGATAGTGCAACTTATTTGTGGCACTGCCGTTTGGGTCATTTCGGTGTAAAGCGCATAAAGAAACTCCATACTGATGGGCTTTTGGAATCACTTGATTATGAATCACTTGGTACTTGCGAACTGTGCCTTATGGGTAAGATGACTAAAACGCCGTTCTCCGGAACTATGGAGCGAGCAACTGATTTGTTGGAAATCATACATACTGATGTTTGTGGTCCAATGAATGTTGAGGCTCGCGGCGGGTATTGTTATTTTCTCACCTTCACAGATGATTTGAGCAGATATGGGTATATCTATTAATGAAACACAAGTCTGAAACATTTGAAAAGTTCAAAGAGTTTCAGAGTGAAGTGGAAAATCATCGTAACAAGAAAATAAAGTTTCTGCGATCTGATCGTGGAGGAGAATATTTGAGTTACGAGTTTGGCCTACACTTGAAACAATGTGGAATAGTTTCGCAACTCACGCCACCTGGAACACCACAACGAAATGGTGTGTCCGAACGTTGTAATCGTACTTTACTAGATATGGTGCGATCTATGATGTCTCTTACTGATTTACCGCTATCGTTTTGGCGTTATGCTTTAGAGACGGCCGCATTCACGTTAAATAGGGCACCATCAAAATCCGTTGAGACGACGCCTTATGAACTGTGGTTTGGCAAGAAACCAAAGTTGTCGTTTCTTAAAGTTTGGGGCTGCGATGCTTATGTGAAGAAACTTCTACCAGATAAGCTCGAACCCAAATCGGAGAAATGTGTCTTCATAGGATACCCAAAAGAGACTGTTGGGTACACCTTCTATCACAGATCCGAAGGCAAGACATTCGTTGCTAAGAATGGATCCTTTCTAGAGAAGGAGTTTCTCTCGAAAGAAGTGAGTGGGAGGAAAGTAGAACTTGATGAGATAACTGTATCTACTCCCTTATTGGAAAGTAGTTCATCACAAGAACCGGTTCCTGTGACAACTACACCAATCAGTGAGGAAGCTAATGATATTGATCATGAAACTTCAGATCAAGTTTCTACTGAACCTCATAGGTCTACCAGAGTAAGATCCGCACCAGAGTGGTACAGTAATCCTATTCTGGAAGTCATGTTACTTGACCATGATGAACCTACGAACTATGAGGAAGCGATGATGAGCCCAGATTCCGCAAAATGGCTAGAAGCCATGAAATCTGAGATGGGATCCATGTATGAAAACAAAGTATGGACTTTGGTTGACTTGCCCGATGATCGGCAGGCCATTGAGAATAAATGGATCTTTAAGAAGAAGACTGACGCTGATGGTAATGTAACTGTCTATAAATCTCGACTTGTTGTGAAAGGTTTTCGACAAGTTCAAGGGGTTGCCTACGATGAGACTTTCTCACCCGTAGCGATGCTTAAGCCTGTCCGAATCATGTTAGCTATTGCTGCATTTCATGATTATGAAATTTGGCAAATGGATGTCAAAACTGCATTCTTGAATGGATTTCTGGAAGAAGAGTTGTATATGATGCAGCCAGAAGGTTTTGTTGATCCAAAAGGTGCTAACAAAGTGTGCAAGCTCCAGCGATCCATTTATGCACTGGTGCAAGCATCTCGGAGTTGGAATAAATGTTTTGATAGTGTGATCAAAGCATATGGTTTTATACAGACTTTTGGAGAAGCCTGTATTTACAAGAAAGTGAGTGGGAGCTCTGTAGCATTTCTGATTTTATATGTAGATGACATATTATTAATCGGAAATGATATAGAATTTCTGGATAGCATAAAGGGATACTTGAATAAAAGTTTTTCAATGAAAGACATCGGTGAAGCTGCTTACATATTGGGCATCAAGATCTATAGAGATAGATCAAGACGCTTAATAGGACTTTCACAAAGTACATACCTTGACAAAATTTTGAAAAAGTTCAAAATGGATCAGGCAAAGAAAGGATTCTTGCCTGTGCTACAAGGTGTGAAGTTGAGTCAAACTCAATGCCCGACCACAGCAGAAGATAGAGAGAAAATGAAAGATGTTCCCTATGCTTCAGCCATAGGCTCTATCATGTATGCAATGCTGTGTACCAGACCTGACGTATGCTTAGCAATAAGCTTGGCAGGAAGGTACCAAAGTAATCCAGGAGTGGATCACTGGACAGCGGTCAAGAACATCCTGAAATACCAGAAAAGGACTAAGGATATGTTTCTCGTATATGGAGGTGACAAAGAGCTAGTCGTAAATGGTTACGTCGATGCAAGCTTTGACACTGATCCGGACAATTCTAAATCGCAAACCGGATACGTGTTTTTATTAAACGGTGGAGCTGTAAGTTGGTGCAGTTCTAAACAAAGCGCCATGGCGGGATCTACATGTGAAGCGGAGTACATAGCTGCTTCTGAAGCAGCAAATGAAGGAGTCTGGATGAAGGAGTTCATTTCCGATCTAGGTGTCATACCTAGTGCATCGGGACCAATGAAGATCTTCTGTGACAATACTGGTGCAATTGCCTTGGCAAAGGAATCCAGATTTCACAAGAGGACCAAGCACATCAAGAGACGCTTCAATTCCATTCGGGACCAAGTCCAAGTGGGAGACATAGAGATTTGCAAGATACATACGGATCCGAGTGTCGCAGACCCGTTGACTAAGCCTCTCTCACGAGCAAAACATGATCAGCACCAAGACTCCATGGGTGTTAGAATCATTACTATGTAATCTAGATTATTGACTCTAGTGCAAGTGGGAGACTAAAGGAAATATGTCCTAGAGGCAATAATAAAGTTATTATTTATTTCCTCATATCATGATAAATGTTTATTATTCATGCTAGAATTGTATTAACTGGAAACATGATACATGTGTGAATACATAGACAAAACTATAGTCACTAGTATGCCTCCACATGACTAGCTCATTAATCAAAGATGGTTATGTTTCCTAACCATAGACATGTGTTGTCATTTGATTAGTGGAATCACATCATTAGACGAATGATGTGATTGACATGACCCATTCCGTTAGCCTAGCACTTGATCGTTTAGTATACTGCTATTGCTTTCTTCATGACTTATACATGTTCCTGTAACTATGAGATTATGCAACTCCCGTTTACCGGAGGAACACTTTGGGTACTACCAAACGTCACAACATAACTGGGTGATTATAAAGGAGTACTACAGGTGTCTCCGAAGGTACATGTTGAGTTGGCGTATTTCGAGATTAGGTTTTGTCACTCCGATCGTCGGAGAGGTATCTCAGGGCCCTCTCGGTAATGCACATCATTATAAGCCTTGCAAGCAATGTGACCAATGAGTTGGTTACGTGATGATGCATTACAGAACGAGTAAAGAGACTTGCCAGTAACGAGATTGAACTAGGTATTGGAAACCGACGATCAGATCTCGGGCAAGTAACATACCGATGACAAAGGGAACAACGTATGTTGTTGTGCGGTTTGACCGATAAAGATCTTCGTAGAATATGTAGGAACCAATATGGGCATCCAGGTCCCGCTATTGTTTATTGACCGAGAATGGTTCTAGGTCATGTCTACATAGTTCTCGAACCCGTAGGGTCCGCACGCTTAACGTTACGATGATAGTTTTATTATGAGTTTATAAGTTTTGATGTACCGAAGTTTGTTCGGAGTCCCGGATGTGATCACGGACATGACGAGGAGTCTCGAAATGGTCGAGACATAAAGATTGATATATTGGACGACTATATTCGGACATCGGAAGTGTTCCGGGTGATTTCGGAGAAAACCGGAGTGCCGGAGGGGTTACCGGAACCCCCGGGAGTACTGGGCCTTAGTGGGCCTGAGGGGAGAGAGAGGGCAGCAGCCCAGGAGGTGGCGCGCCCCCTCCCAAGGGGAGTCCGAATTGGACTAGGGGAGGGGGCGCGGCCCCTCTTTCCCTCTCCCTCTCCCCCTCTTTCCTTCGCCCTTCCTCCTTCCTAGTTGGACTAGGAAAGGGGAGTCCTACTCCCACTAGGAGGAGGACTCCCCCCTCCTTGGCACGCCCCAAGGGCCGGCCGGCCTCCCCCCTTGCTCCTTTATATACGGGGGCAGGGGGCACCCCATAGACACACAAGTTGATCTACGGATCATTTCTTAGCCGTGTGCGGTGCCCCCCTCCACCATATTCCACCTCGGTCATATCATCGCGGAGTTTAGGCGAAGCCCTACGCCGGTAGAACATCATCATCGTCACCACGCCGTCGTGCTGACGGAACTCATCTCCGGAGCTTTGCTGGATCGGAGGCCGGAAATCGTCATCGAGCTGAACGTGTGCTGAACTCGGAGGCTCCGTACGTTCGGTGCTTGGATCGGTCGGATCGTGAAGACGTGCGACTACATCAACCGCGTTGTGCTAACGCTTCCGCTTACGGTCTACGAGGGTACGTGGACGAACACTCTCCCCTCTCGTTGCTATGCCATCACCATGATCTTGCGTATGCGTAGGAAATTTTTTGAAATTACTACGTTCCCCGACACCAGCACCGTAGTAAAATCTGAACTTCACTACATCAGACATCTCGGCTCACCTATTTTTTTTCAACAACGAAATACAAGTATTAAGCGACAACTTAAAATACCCACACTAACAAATATTAGACATGTCTATATATTAGCTAGCTATATATTACAGAATATTAACGGAGCAACTAATACAATTCACACACCTACAAGTATATTACAAATATTTGCCGGAGCAACTACAAATATTTACAGATTTTAATATTTGACTGGACTGCCGATATTACGGATTTTACCGGAGCTACTCCAAATACTGACACTCCTAAATACTTGACATCCACATATAGTACAGAATATTATCGGATCAACTGCACACTTTTACACAACTAATTAGTTGACATCTAAATATAGTTACGTATACTACCGGGGAAAATAACAATAATCGTACACCTAATTTATTTCACATGGAAACATATTAACAAATACTACCGGAGCACCTATGAAAAATAAAATGTTTGTTGAAATATACCCTTGAAGCGTGCGTGCGAACGAAGAACGACGAACGACGGCCACCAAACTGCCGGAGCTTCACCTCCACCACACTGCCCCAACTTCACCACCACCACCTCCACCATACTGCCCCAACTTCACCACCACCACCTCCACCAAAATGCTCACCACGAGCTACCCCATCAGTAGATCGAGACCTCTTTTGGCTGCCCTAACTAAGTTGAATCCATTCATGGTGCTAAAACCGCAAAAAACTGGCTCATTTAGGTGTAAAAATTGGAGGCATTTTTGTGTAGAGAGAGGAGAAGGAAAGAACAGAAGAACACAAGGTCTCGCGTGGAGAGTGGAGGAGGATAAGGCCAGGGAGCCGGGCCAGCTGCCGCGAGGTGGGGCCGCACCCTGTTGGCCCGCAGCAAGCCGATCGGCCCGCAGTAGGCTGACAGGGGCACCCCCCGTGACCGCCCGCGCCGACAGCTCCCTCCCTCCCCCTCGCGACGTGGCCTGCCCAATGCGCGGCCGACACGTGGCAGGCGGGCCATCTGTCGGCCGGCTACTGGCCGACTGCGACCACTCGGCTCGCTGCGGGCTGATTAGGCCCAGTCGGCCTACGGCGGGCCGACGGTGTATTATTTTTTGCAATTTATTTTTTCAGCATAATATTTTTGCAAAATAAAAAAATATTATTTAAAAAAATTAGCCAAGTTCACAGCCAAAAATATTGATATGCACAATTTTAAATAAATAAATTATACAAATTCATTTCTTGATGAATCTAATAATACCAATTTGATATTATGGATATTGACATACCAGAAAGGGAATTATGAGGATTTAGAAAAAATGCACCTTACATTGTGGAATTTTATCAAAAACTAAATACACCTTATATAAAGGAACATACAGAGTATTTCTTTAAAAAATTATCAAACATAGAGAGGTTTGACTTCTCAAAAAACTAATACACCTTATATGTTGAAACAAAGGGAGTAAAAAGAAAAAGAAAAACCAACGACATCAACGGTGCAACAAAAGTGCGCTCAATATTTTCAATCTCTACTCCTAATAGGGAGTTGGTAGGCCGATATACATGGTTTATTTTTGCCTCCACATCCCACCACCACTCACCATGCTGGTTTTCTCGTCCATCGAATTATTTCATCTGTATCGATTTTTCCCCAGCGGAAGCAAAACCTTCGAAACCCCCCGGCCCTCAGCTCCCAACCTCGACTTACCTATCACAGGCCCTCCCTTCATGCGGCGCCACCCATCCACGACCTCCTCCCATCAGGCAGCCACCACCCCCTCCGCCTAACAGCCATGTACAATGGGGCGACGACCACACACTTGGCCTAGGTGGGTCTCGGCCTGCCTCCTCCCTTCGTTCAAGCCTGGAGCTCCTCTTCCCAACCTGATCTGATGGAGAGAGGGCTAGGCGTTGCCACTCCGGTGGTAGCTGTGGCCATATCCGACCATGGGAGCCACCGCAGAGGCTCCATGTCGGCGGAGCAGCAGCAGCCCGATAGAAGGTTAGTGCCCGAGCTCGTCTAGCAGCTCGCCGTCGGCGGCCACGACCATCGCATTTACCGCCACACATCTCCTGCCACCAGGGTGGTGCACCTCCCTGAGTATATCCACACCATTGAGCGTCGAGTACTGGCCATGGTCGTCATCGCCTCCTCTCCGCTCTACACCACCGGAACTCCACCAGTGCTGCCAGGCGATGAGTACACACACAAAGCACACACATCCTTTGAGGCTCTTAGGTTGTCTCCTTCCTTTCCCCGTCCCCACCGTTTTTTTGTTTTATCATTGCATCAACTTACCCATGTCAAGTGTTTGCCTAAATGCTTCACAGATATGGATAACTTTTTAACCTCCTTCACATGTGCTTTGTTATAATACTTTATAGGAAGAAATTTTATTCACCGAGAGGTAGATTAAAAACCAAAAAACAGAAAGAAAAAAAAACCAAGAGCTCACAACCATGGTTGTGCTCTTTTTTTTATTTTTCACTTTATGAGAAGCATGTATTTTTTTCACCGATAAATATAGGTATGCTTCTCGTGAAGCATATATGTACTTCCATGAGATGCAAAACACATTTTTTACCCTTTCTGAGAAGCACAACAGTGCCTCTTGCGGAACCAAATTGCTTCCACGAGAAGCAAATATGTGCTTCTCTTGAAAGCAAACTCCTTTTCCGAGAAGCATAGTTGTGCCTCTCGCGAAAGAAAATTTGTGCTTCCACCAGAAGTAAATCAGTGCTTCTCGTGAAAGCACATATTTTTTTCCTTTTTGAGATGCACAGTTGTGCTTACGTCAGAGGCAAATATGTACTTCCATGAGAAGCACATCCGCGCTGAAATCAATTTTTTTTTTGCTCCAAGACATGGGGAAAACTAGGCAAAAACCAAAAAAACAAGAAAAACTAAAACCTAAGAATGTTTACAGAAAATAATAATCTAAAATGCAGAGGTAGCGTCCAACACGCGGCACATGGTGGCGCTTGGGAGCAGTGGCGGAGGCAAGGGGGGCGAGCAGGGGCCTGGCCCCCCCTATGGATCGAGCAAACATTGAGTAAATCTACTTGATTAGCCATTAGTTCAGGTACATGAAGTACTTGGCCCCCCCTATCTAACGTGAATTCTAATAAAGTGGAAATATGGCCCAGTGAAAGCCCACCAATAAGTCGTTTCCAAGTCCATAACTAGGCCAGATTTAGTGATATGCCTCGCGGCTCCGCTATTGGCGCTGGAAATTCTCTTCCGTGATTGACGCGTGCTTGGGTTAGTGCTGTGCCACTGCCGTCCTGCGCCATTGACGCATGTTTGCCTCTTCTTTCCCTGTTCTCGATCTAATTCATCCGGCTACGCATGCTTCTTAACTCGCCAATCCTTATTAAGGCTGCAGCCAACGAACTAGCCAAAGCCAAGGTTAATACTACATCGTACTGTTTACCAATCTCTCTCACTTCCCAACTTGTATGTTATAGGTACGTCAGATTTTTATTATTTTTATTGTGTGATTTGTGATGCGCTGCCGCGCTAGCCGCTAGGGCACACGCACCCACAGGCCACAATCGATCGAAAGCTCAGACCTGTCAATGCTTCTGACAACGTTGATCATTTTTCCTAATACAATGACAAAATTTCATAATACCACCGGTACTGATTTGCCATCCAAACTTGTAGGCAATGATTAATTGTTATTGTTGGTATATCTTAAAGTTTCTTATGACAATGTTTTCTAGCAAGACATTTCATGTCATGTTTGGAATAGTTTGACTATCAACTTCGTGCATATGTGGATTTATTGATCTGTATTAGCTATAGACACCTCTTGCTACAAAAAAAAATTGTGTGTATATAAACGAACTTAAATGTGAGTGTAACTTGGATATAAACTATTGGGTAGTTTGTGAGGCACAAATTTTTTTTGGCTTCACCGTCGTCTCGCCCCCCTCCCCCCCCCCCCCCCCCCCCCATGTCTAAATCCTGGCTCCGCCCCTGCTTGGGAGCACCATTTGGCACGCTCACATGGCAGCAGAGTGATCCTTGCAGGAGCAGCCCAAGGGAGTCCTGTTTGCCATACAGTTGGCCTCGCGCATAGGGGAGAACCCCTAGTAGGCACCCTATGGCTTATCGTAGCTACTCGGTTGTAGAGTGAGTTGGAATACTATAGTGGCCTATTTTTCTTGTATTTTTCTCCTTTCATTATCTTTTAGAAAACAACATGATTTTTTAAAATGTGGACATTCTTTTTGGAAAAATGACAACCTTTTGAAATCATGAACATTTTCATAATTTCATTTTGAAAACATGAAAATATTTTCAAATTTAAGAACATTGTTTAAAAGACAAACTTTTTTTCTCTTTTCAATTTTAAAATTTTAAAATTATAGCCTGTATTTCAAATTTTCAATACATTACACCCTTAACAAGCATGAAGCACCACACAAAGGTGGCTAAATGTGCTAGTCCTGACGTGCTGGCCTGATAGCCCGCGTGCGCCGCCTATGGTGGGCCTGGCCCGTCATATTTTTAATCAGGCCATGCCGGAGGCTGAGCACAAATGGTGGCACGGCACGGCCCGTTTATGTTTTTTATTCAAATTTGTTTTATATATTAGCTCCCCAAAACAACCCAAATAGACCAAAACAGCCCAAAATCAAGCTAGCTGGTGGGCTTAATGTGCCGTGGCTCATCCGTTTAGGCCAGGCCGGGCCATTCCGGCCTATTCGGCAGGTCTTCACCCTCGAAAGAAAAACCTCAAAAATGAAAAAGGAAAAAACAATCCCTCTCACTCGACCCCCAAATCGCCGTTGTCGCCGCTTGTCGATTCCGGCCAATTCCGGCGGCCGCCGTCGCCATCCAACACCTCCCCTCTATTACTTCCGCCGTCTGAATCGCAGCTTGCCTCTTCCTTTGGCGTTTGCGGTTTACCCTAGTCGTGCGTTCCCTGGTGCGTGGCGTCGCCGTGGACGCCGGCGCAGCACCCGCGCATTCGGCTGCTCTTCACCTACATTATCCGCATTCCCCACGCGGCTCCGCCTCCTGGTATTCGTCCTCGTGCCTCTGGTTCGAGGGCGACGGCCTCGGCGACGCGGTGGTCGCTGGCCATGGCCTCCCATGCTTCCGCAGTCGTATGCTCGGGTAGGAGACGCCTCCGTCGAGCACTTCACCGTTGCCGAGTAACGACGGCAGACCGCAGCGGCGGTGTCGTTCAACCTCGGCTACAACCGTCAAATGTGAATTCCTGGTCCTCCTACTCTTCTCTGTATAATCTGCTACCTCAACTACTGTTCAACAGGATTTAGTTAATGTTGGCCTGCTAACTATAATAGTTTTCCAGTTAAACAGTCTTTCTACTATACCTGGTTACTCGTAAACCATGCAACTGTTGCTATATACCTAAACATGATTATTAGTATTTTTCTTCTGATGCATTGATCTGCGTAAATGGTTTATTCCCTGATTATTAGTATACATGTGTGCTCCCATAGAACCCATGTGCACAATTGGTGTAGCCGTGCAGCTGCTGTGCATCTTTGTGAATAGTATTTCTGCACTAACCATGTGTAGGTGCGGTGCATATGTGTTCTGCATATGAGCAGTTCATGAGTTTGTGATGTGTCCTTAATGCTTAGTTGCTTGGTTTGTTGACCAAGTCTTGTACCTTGGGTATATTCCTAGTGTTAAGTCAGTTAGTGCACTTTATTTAACCAGGAGCATAGCAGTTCTGCCCAAGTTGGCATTGCTTTTCGTTACGGCTAAAGATGAATTCTGCCATAGTTGTGTGTGTGGCACTGCCCAATTCTCTGATTTATGAGAGAACTACAGCCGGGTGCTGCGCATCTATGTGAACAGTAATTCTACACTAAGTGGATGTTTGTTGACCAACTCTTGCTTGAGGTTGTCTTCTTATGTCTTTAGAGTTTAGAGTATGAAGATAGCTATCAGTATTGAGTTGATGATACTCTGAAGTGATTAAGATTGACAATGACAAACTAGTTTAACGTTATTGGTTGTCTACACCTCACTATGTAATGTAATGATGGTCTGATGCAGTTCTGTTTTACCTTGCCATGCTACATGTGGTCGACATTTTTTAACCGGTTGTACTACTCATGCCTCTGATTTTTTCATCATGGTACATCTGTTTTCACATGATCTCCCGGATTTCGCAATTGATAATAGATTTCGTGCCTACTTGCTTTCTTATGCACCATGTTCTTAACTCGTGGGAGAATCAGTAGAAATAATTCTGAAATTAGTGGTTCCATGTTGTTCATATGTCTAACTTATTTACTTTAGCAGTTCAAGAGGATGCTTTCAGGCGAGATACCCTGAACATGTAGGAAGAAATGAATTCAGCTTGCTCCAGGGTTGTACTCGATACTCGACAGCAACCAGGACACGGCGCTGGGTTGATTGACAAGGTTTCTGGGTTGGCTCTTTGCACAAGGCGATCAAAGCCTGGAAGTTGACTCCCACAAAGCTGTTACAGAAAATAGGAGTATGTCTGAGTATTAAATTCTGTTTCAGGAGAGATTATGAATAGTTATCATGAGTGTCACACGTCATTCAATGAGTTGTCGAACTTGATTTTGTCTATGTTACTGCAGTTGTTGTATTATTCAATTGTCATGTACCTTATATAACTGGATCCTTCTATCTCACTTTGAGGAATTCAATTTCTATTTTTCGAGGTGGTGCCTTCTCATTGTAGGCATAATATCACCACCTTGTTGTAAAGAGATGACTCCAATAATCCGTACATCCTCATTCCTTCGATCACAATGTTCCATCCTGAACTTTAAACCTATAATGTTGTTCGTCCGCATTTTTATTAATATTTTAATGTTGTCTCATTTGCTTTGCTTCTTGGACCTTGCTAACAAAAATGTCAAAGTGCGTCGTTTCACTTGCATAACATATAACTACATATGTGACTTAGGTTAACATATACATTTCCTTCGTTACATGCGAGATATTAGATAGATAATGGAAGTATGGCCCACTTTCTTATGACTACATCTCAGATGAAATTCTTACTGATGTAGGGAGTTACATGTCTATTGAATTAGTGAATTCTCATTGGCCATCCAGGTTTCTTCCCTACTTTATTTGCAACATCTCCACTTCTCCAGTCCCTTGTGCACAACATCATGTCCGATGAGTTTCTACTTCTACAGAAGAATCCTGTCCGACAACCTTCGCCCTATCTCCTGCATCTGCACATCAGGAGCTGCATACGGATGTACATGTTAGCACTGAAATGTTCTATTTTTCATAGTATAATGGTATTCATTAGCATTGGAAGCATACCCATTGACGAGTCCTCACTAGTGGCAGGGGATTGGTGTGCCTTGCCACGCGGATAAGTGTAGTAAACACAAAACATTAGCGCCATAATAATCAAAATGGCCCCAATTATTATGGCAATACTAGCTCTTAAGCCTAGCGACTTCCTTTTCCCTTTGCCCTTAGCTAAGGGGGGCGGTGGCTCAAGAGCAAATGGGGTAGGTGGCTCGGGGGAGGGGGGGGGGGGGAGGAGGCGGGATAGGTCAATGCACATCGACATCACCCTCATGGCAAACACATGCCTAGTATTGTATCAAACATTTGCTGACTATATAGGAGTTATGTGGCACACGTTGTACAAAAAAGAAAGTTGTGGAGAATGTTAGTTGGACATACCGTCACAATTTTTCATGTATGTTGGCCACACCACAACTGTGCCGGAATCTTTTCCATGGCAAGAACAGTACACTGACGGGAGATCGAATGGAATATCCCGTTCCAGCATAAATTTGCACAAGCAGCAAGCTCCCTTATCTAGCTCAAACTGTGGCTCCAAATCGACGGCAAACAACAGAGCGTCACAGCAGGAAGGTGTAGGAGACAGCACAAAAGCTTGACAAGATAGGACAGATAGGCTTACAACTGTCCTTTCACGCTAACAACTAGTAGAACTACTTCTAGTCCACACTATAGATACAGGAAATAGGACCAAGGTAGGGGGCGGAGCCCCCCCCCCCCCTACTTGCATAACATATAACTACATATGTGACTGAGGTTAACATATACATTTCCTTCGTTACACGCAAGATGTTACATAGATAATGGAAGTATGGCCCACTTTCTTATGACTACATCTCAGATGAAATTCTTACTGATGCAGGGAGTTACATGTCTATTGAATTAGTGAATTCTGATTGGCCATCCAGGTTTCTTCCCTACTTTATTTGCAACATCTCCACTTCTCCAGTCCCTTGTGCACAACATCCTGTCCGACGAGTTTCTGCTTCTACAGAAGAATCCTATCCGACAACCTTCGCCCTATCTCCCGCATCTGCACATCAAAAGCTGCATACGCATGTACATGTTAGCACTGGAATGTTCTATTTTTAATAGTATAATAATATTCATTAGCATTGGAAGCGTACCCATTGACGAGTCCTCACTAGTGGCAGGGGATTGGTATGCCTTGCCACGCGGATAAGTGTAGTAAACACAAAACATTAGCGCCGTAATAATCAAGACGGTCCCAATTATTATGGCAACGGTGGCTTTCAAGCCTAGCGACTTCCTTGTCCCTTTGCCCTTAGCTAAGGAGGGCGGTGGCTAAAGAGCAAATGTGGTAGGTGGCTCGGGGGGAGGGGGCAGACGGGATAGGTGAATGCACATCAACATCACCCTCGTGGCAAACACATGCTTAGTATTGTATCAAACATTTGCTGACTATATAGGAGTTAATGTGGCACACATTGTACAAAAAAGAAAGTTGTAGAGAATGTTAGTTGGGCATACCGTCACAATTTTTCATGTATGTTGGCCACGCCACAACTGTGCCGGAATCTTTTCCATGGCAAGAGCAGTACACTGACGGGAGATCGAATGGAATATCTTGTTCCAGCATAAATTTGCACAAGCAGCAAGCTCCCTTATCTAGCTCAAACCGTGGCTCCAAATCAACAGCAAACAACAGAGCATCGTAGCAGGAAGGTGTAGGAGACTTCACAAAAGCTTGGCAAGATAGGACAGCTAGGCTTACAACTGTCCTTTCGCGCTAACAACTAGTAGAATTACTTCTAGTCCACACTATAGATACAGGAAATAGGACCAAGGTAGGGGGCGGAGCCCCCCCCCCCCCCCCCCGACTTGCATAACATATAACTACATATGTGACTGAGGTTAACATATACATTTCCTTCGTTACATGCGAGATGTTAGATAGATAATGGAAGTATGGCCCACTTTCTTATGACTACATCTCAGATGAAATTCTTACTGATGCAGGGAGTTACATGTCTATTGAATTAGTGAATTCTGATTGGCCATCCAGGTTTCTTCCCTACTTTATTTTCAACATCTCCACTTCTCCAGTCCCTTGTGCACAACATCCTGTCCGGCGAGTTTCTGCTTCTACAGAAGAATCCTGTCCGACAACCTTCGCGGTATCTCCCGCATCTGCACATCAGAAGTTGCATACGCATGTACATGTTAGCACTGGAATGTTCTATTTTTAATAGTATAATGGTATTCATTAGCATTGGAAGCATACCCATTGACGAGTCCTCACTAGTGGCAGGGGATTGGTGTGCCTTGCCACGCGGATAAGTGTGGTAAACACAAAACATTAGCGTCATAATAATCAAGACGGTCCCAATTATTATGGCAACGGTGGCTCTCAAGCCTAGCAACTTCCTTGTCCCTTTGCCCTTAGCTAAGGGGGGCGGTGGCTCAAGAGCAAATGTGGTAGGTGGCTCGGGGGGAGGGGGAGGCGGGATAGGTGAATGCACATCAACATCACCCTCGTGGCAAACACATGCTTAGTATTGTATCAAACATTTGCTGACTATATAGGAGTTAATGTGGCACACGTTGTACAAAAAAGAAAGTTGTGGAGAATGTTAGTTGGACATACCGTCACAATTTTTCATGTATGTTGGCCACGCCACAACTGTGCCGGAATCTTTTCCATGGCAAGAACAGTACACTGACGGGAGATCGAATGGAATATCTTGTTCCAGCATAAATTTGCACAAGCAGCAAGCTCCCTTATCTAGCTCAAACCGTGGCTTCAAATCGACAGCAAACAACAGAGCATCGTAGCAGGAAGGTGTAGGAGACTTCACAAAAGCTTGGCAAGATAGGACAGCTAGGCTTACAACTGTCCTTTCACGCTAACAACTAGTAGAACAACTGTGCATGGGTTTTGTAATACCGTGGAGAGAAACTACAAAAAGAAATAAAGAGAAAAGAGGGCACGACAAGGGCCCTTGGCTATCAGTTTTTTATGCGCGTGTGTTCGTGCAGTTTGATATGGTCGATCCTATGAGGAAATTCCAACAGCTACGTCCCGGCGGGCGGCGCTCTACGTTGTTCGCTGGGGTGCTCGAATCTGAGAGAAAAGGGGGAAAGAATGAGTTGCGAGAGAGGGCAAACGAGGAAGAAGAGCGAGTGTGACGGTGGAGGGCAGAGGAGGGAGAGCGTGGTAGTGGATGGCAGAGGAGGAAGAAGGCAGAGCGTGGCGGCGGCGGCCACGAGCACATGTGCCGCGTGCTTGAGGAAGACGATAGCCGAAGAAGCTACAACATGGCCCCACTAGTCAGCAAACCATTTTGACCTCGGCCATGTCAGTGAAACCGTGCAAACCACCAATGTCGATTTTTGAACGGGATTGATAAGATTATTAGGGGGTTAAACGAACCAAAAAAAAAGATCAGGGGTTATGCCAACAACCCATTTTCTTCAGGGGAGTAAGATTGATTTTTTTTCTTTGTTTTTCTCTCTAAATAACATGGAACACATAAGAGAAGACCACCTTATCAACCAGTACCGTATATGTATAAACTGATGGCACTGACAACTGGGACTCATGTTTCCTGCGCAAATCAAATTACCAACGTTACAAAAACCCTATGTATCTGCACTGCATATGGCTTCATGTCCTATTTGTGTGTTTATTTTGCCAACCAGAGAGGCCCCGAGACTCCTCCGTGGTAGCATTCGTCCACATACCTAGCAGACTCGGGGCGGGACAGAAGAGCAGCGCCGCGGATCACCGCGTCCTCATCCCTGATTAGCCCCCTACCATTGAAGTAATCCTCGAGGAGCTGCCAAACCATGGGGATCCTCACACTGCCGCCGACGAGAATGACCTCGTCGATGGCGTCCTTGCGGCTCTGCGTCTGGGAAGTGGGAGCACCTCCCATCACCACAGTGTCCACTATTTCCAGTGATCTCTCCATGAGGCCACGGTTGAGCTCCTCGAACTTGGCCCGCGTGAGCTCCTCGTAGATATCTGCGCCTTCGCCGAGCACGGATCGGATGTTCATCAGAACGCCATCTCGGTCGCTCAGTAACTTCTTGACCCTCTCGCAGTCTGCTCTCAGCTTCCTGAGAGCGCTCTCGTCCCCACGGATGTCACGGTGATGCTTCTCCCTGATCAGCTCCACGAAATGGTCCACAATCCTGTCAGTGAAGTCGTCGCCTGCATGGAGGAAGTGAACCAGATCGAGTTTAGACTCCTGCCTTAGCAAAATCTGGAGCTGTGTATGCTCAGCTCATGTACGTACCGCCGAGGTAGGCATCATGGCGTTCGTCGAGGAGATGACCCGTGCCATCCTTGAATCTGAACTTTGTAGCATGGCTCGTGCGGCCGCCGAGATGGAAGACGAGGACGACCTTGCCGTCGCCCCTCTTCTCGTGAAGGCGATATGCCGCGGCCGCCGCGACCTGCTCGTCGACGACCTTGGCGACACCGAAGCCACCGTGCAAGCGCGCAGCTTCTCTCCTGACCGAACTCCGTTGGGCGCCATTGAAGTGCCCGGGGACGGTGACAAGGGCGCTCTCGATCTCGCGGCCCAGGCGCGCCTCCGCCATCTTCTTAAGCTCGGTCATGAGGACGCCGGCCACACGCTCGGGAAGGAAATTCATCACGTGGCCTTCTTCGGTTTCCATCTGGATGCCGCATCTTCCCAGCTGTTCGGTGAACTGGTACGGCACTAGCTCTGCCTCTCTTTTCACCATCTCGTTGTAAATCCTATGTGAACGAATTGCACGAATCAAATAATCCATCCACTCGATCAGTTGTGCAATGCAAACTAGAACAGAGTTAGTAGTAAGCAAGTTAGTTGCCTGATGCCGAGGAGTCGCTTGAAGCCGGAGACGGCCGTCCCGGGGCTGACGGCGGCGTGGTTCATGGCGGCCTCTCCGACGAGGGTGCCGTTGTGTGTGAAGGCAACCCAGGAGGGGATGCAGAGCTGGTACGCGGTGTAGGGATCCAGTCGGCCTCCGTAGCCGGCGATGCAGGACTTGGTGTTGCCGAGGTGGACGGCCGCCTTTTCGTTCTGCGAGATCCCGTGGTACTGCAGGAACTCGTTGGCGCAGTAGGCAGGCGACACGCCTCGCGGGAGGCCGAACGCCGCCGCTCCCGATGCCGATGCCGCTGCATGTCATGCCAAGAAAATCAATCAAATTATCGAGAATTAGGCAACCGGAGATGGATCTATATATACCGGAGAGGGAGAAGAAAGCAGACCCATGGCCAGGAACAGCACAACACCAAGGTAGTAGAGGACCGGACGAGCCGCCGCCATTGGAGTTTCTGTTTCTCGTCGTGATCTGGCGATCCGAGTTATCCGACGGTTGTACATCAGTACTATATATGTCATCGCCATCGATATCGATCAGGCCGCGCCAGACTCCAACACGTTCCGTGATGTTTTCTACTCTGCGCAGTACTACATGTTATCCGTTCCAAGTAATATTGACCAATCTGTATACGTCTCGTCGAACAAGTCATGTTTTTTCTTTTTCTTTTGCAGGAGGCAAAAAAGGTCATGTTGAAGTCATGCTCAAACTTCAAAGTCACAGTTGACACATGCATGCTTCGCCTGCCAGGATCGATCGGTCACTAACTTCATTTCCACCTACTCATGTCCAGCTGAATATAATCACCAAGGCCTAGCCACTGGATTCTATGACTGTTTGAACACCGGCCGGACGGCTGCGCTCCACTTCTTAATCCAGTTCAGAAATCACAATCCAGCTCCAGGTGCAATGGATTTTGCCATACTGTTGCTTCTCTTGATCTTTGCACCATCAGGGATAACATCATTTACCAGCTGCCCCTCATCCACCTTCGGTAAGCGATTTGCCTCTTCATCTTTTTCGTGCACATTACAAAACAAGGCTTGAATCCATTTCTCATAGACGTCTGCAAGTGCTACTAATGGAGCCGTCTGACTTAATCTTGGTAGCTCACCATATATAGCTCAGTCGTCAGTGTCCCTCATCTTCAACCTCGCTAGCCACTATCGAATCTCCCAATGTTAGGCTTACATTTTTCATATGCCTGCAGAGTACAAGTTACTTGCTTTTCTCAAAACTACTACTTTTACTGTTTTGCACAACTGAAATTAGCAAACAGATACCTACTTTTTTCCTTCCTATTATGTCTGCAGAGCATGTCGTCAACTCAGAAGGTGCACTTGAGTTCCCCTTGTTTCACACCGACCACCCATGCGTCCAACAACATCGTGGTCGTCCGATGTCAACTGAAAGCATCACTGAAACTGATGATACGGACCTGCCCATTGACTTGATACGGAATGACAGCATAAACAACTTTGCCTTTCTAATGCCCGTCCAGCTAGGCACGCCACCTGTCTGGAACCTCGTGGCAGTTGACACTGGATCTCCATTCTGCTTTGTTCAATGTAGACCTTGCACCCTCTGGTGCAACGATCAAGAGGGTGCTGGCCAGATATTCGATCCCAAGAAGTCCAAGAGTTTCAGGCGTATTGGGTGCTCGGCGAAAGCCTGCCGCGCACTTCAGTCGCGGCTGCGTCTGCCGTTCAAAGCATGCATGGAGAAAGAGGATAGCTGCCTTTACAGTGCGTCATACGGGAAAGGATCCTATTATTCAGTCGGCAAGCTGGTGGCAGACACAATCTCCATTGGGCGTGATGGCAAGGGATACAGTATTCCCAGCTTCATCTTCGGCTGCAGCTTGGACATTGAGTATGATCAGGGCGAGGCCGGCATATTCGGGTTCGGTGCCGCGCCGTCTTCTTTCTTCTCACAGGTAGTACGGGTGGTTAACTATCGGGCATTCAGCTACTGTTTTCCGAGTGACAGAAAGAAGACTGGATATTTGTCCATCGGGGATTACAACCGTGACAATTCTACTTCTTACACCCCCTTGTTCGTGGCTCATCAACGGCCGGTGTTTGCACTGACGCTGGATAAGGTGGTGGTCGATGGGATCACGCTCATCACAGACCCCTCAGAAATGATGGTTGACACTGGGGCAAAATGGACGGTGCTGCGGTCTGATACCTTCAGCCAACTTGAGACGGTAATCTCCAAGGCTTTGGGAACTTTGGGATATAAGCGCACCCTTGTTCTGGGACCAAATCATATGTGCTATGAGGAGGACTTATTCACAGTGTTCCGCAATTGGTCCGCTTTGCCTGTGGTACAGCTTTCGTTCGACATGGGTGCTAAACTTACATTGGCACCCGAGAGCTCATTTCATTTTACAAGCAGTCATGGACTATGCACGTATTTCATGAGAGATGCTGGCATGGGGAAAGCAGGTTTGCAGCTGATGGGGAACTCGGTCACACGGTCGATCGGCGTCACCTTTGATTTTCAAGGGGGCCGATTTGCTTTTAGGGATGGAGACTGCTGATCAGTCAGTGTAATGCGAGTGTGACCGGTCAGTTGTTCTTATTAAATGCTCAATTAAAATGTTAATATTGTGTATTGGCAGGCAAAGGATTGGCACTAATAGATGCATGCTTTATCCCTTGTTTGCAGCCACATCCTCGACGGCGCAGGACATGTCCTCTAAGACACCAGTGACTGGCGCCGGGCAGGAAGAGTTTGCGGCCGCTCCTGCGGTTCTGCTCACTCGTTCAGGAGCTTCGTGTGTTCTTGTTTCAGCTAGATTCCCAATAATTGTAACAATGCATGTCCCGCTTTTGCACTACTTGGCTATTAAAGAATAGAAAGATTATAAACCCTTTCGGTGTTGCATTTCTTTAGAGTCTCATACTATTGTTCTGCGCCAGAGCATCTACAGCCGGAACCCTCGTATCCGTCTCAATGTTCAGGCGGCCTGCCCGGAAAGGAAACTGCCACCGAACCAGCCCATACGTCCGAGCTGACTGACAGTCACTCATTTAAAAAATAATTTGAAATTATGAGCATTTAAAAAAAAGGCTACACTAAATTCACAAAACATATTTTGCTTTTTTCGGAAGCCTGATTTTACTCATTTGAAACATTGAAATTAAAACATGTTTGAAATGCATCTAAGTTTGATCTTATTCTAAAGGTCTTGGTGTCAGAAACCAAATAATAAATGTTTAAAAATAATAGTATAGTTTAAAAGATATGAAAGATTAGAATTGCTAAAGAGAAAATAAAAGGAAACGATTTGGACCACGGTACCACATTCAACATCAGGGGGAGGCTCTCTCTCACCAGAATGGGCCCCACCAACCTGACATTGATTTGACTAAAAACAAAAATAAGGAGATGATTTGCACTAAATACTTTGAGGCACAGATGCATGTGTCCCCACACCTTTACATATGGCAGCATGGGACAATGCTAAACCTACATAAAATCGGTTACATGTTTTTTTAAATGCCATCATGGCTCACTTTATTGCTCAAATCACACCTACATCGTCTATTAATAGCGACAAAATAAAACTAGGCGGATCATCAACCCCAACATTTGGTTGTGAATCACAATCTTTAGCTAAGCAATGAGCAACTAGATTGGCATCCCTAGGACAATGGACAAAACAAACTTTTGTAAAAGAAATAGACTGAACGAGGATGTCTCATAAATTGGAGTTGCCGCTGTTCCGGAAAAACCTCTATCATTTAGCGTATTGATTACCTCCAAATTATCCGACTGGATCAACAATTTATGCACCCCCATCTGATTAGCAAGATAGAGTCCATGAAGAACGGTCATTGCTTCTGCTGTTGCTGTATCAAGCACTGAAGACAATTTCTGATTACTAGCAGCCACAAAGTGCCCTTTATCATCTCGAATAACAACGCCTGTTGCACCACTCCCCAAGTTGGCATCATAACCTGCTTCGATCTTGAAGGTCACAAACCTATCCGGGGCTCTACACCATTTGGTATGGCTCATGCACGACGTGTCCAGGCTCCGGCCCCTGAAATCATGGCATGGCATGGCCTAGTGTTTTGTCCTACTAGACTAGAGAAGAGGTCGGCCGAGCTGAAAGAGGGCCAAAGCCGAAAAGTAGAATGATAATGGCGATCGATATCGAGTTGGAAGGTATAGTACTAGTACGTACGCCGGCCATAAAAATGTGTTTACCACTTGGCCTTTCAGAGTGACTACTCGCCATTCACACATTGTTACCCCGAGAAAAAAAAATCACGCTGTTTTTTGTTTGTTACTCGCGGTCAAGTTATCAGAAAAGGTTCCCGTTACATCTACTACTCTCTCCGTTCGGAATTACTTGTCTTGAAAATGGATGTATCTAGAACTAAAATACGTCTAGATACATTCATTTCTGCGACAAGTAATTCCAAACGGAGGGAGTAGTTACAATGGGCACCGTACCTCCGTATGCAAGCACGCAGCCAGTCGCCAGAAAGGATGGCCATGCAAGGCAGGATGGGGCCGTGCTGCATAACGTTTTCGAGGTAGATCATCCACGTTGGGCTAAAGTTAAAGGCACCTCCACAGTTTGTACCCGCGCGTCCAAAGAGGAAATGAGCCATCAAAGTGACAGCAAGTTTTGCGCTTTCGTTCGCGGCCTCTTCTTTTTTCCCGTTTCATTTACTTTTGCTGCTCTGCTCAAAAGGTGGGTGCAACTGGTAAAAGGAGCGCCCGTTGCCGTTGGGAAGAATAAAGTAGTAGTGATCTAAAATGTCTTTCAAAAGTTTTCATGCAGTGCGTACAGGAGTCCAGTAGGAGACACGGTGGGCAAGTAATTCCATAGTTGAGCAGCATAGCAGTAGTATAGTAAAGTAGCGAGTGATCTAAAATGTCTTTTAGAAGTTAACTAATGATCCAAAGCATTTTACAAAAGTTTACGGAGGGAGTACTGAGAGTGAAACATAGGTGGCAGTGCTACTGATGGAGCACTTTGCAGGTATTATTATTCAAGTTAAAAGCACCCGAATGTGATGATTTAGTCCTAAACTTGCAAAATATAACTCTACCATACCCCAACTTGCACTGGATGTGATGATTTGGTCCTCGTGAAGGAAATATGCCCTAGAGGCAATAATAAAGTTATTATTTATTTCCTCATATCATGATAAATGTTTATTATTCATGCTAGAATTGTATTAACCGGAAACATGATACATGTGTGAATACATAGACAAACCTATAGTCACTAGTATGCCTCTACTTGACTAGCTCATTAATCAAAGATGGTTATGTTTCCTAACCATAGACATGTGTTGTCATTTGATTAGTGGGATCACATCATTAGAAGAATGATGTGATTGACATGACCCATTCCGTTAGCCTAGCACTTGATCGTTTAGTATACTGCTATTGCTTTCTTCATGACTTATATATGTTCCTGTAACTATGAGAATTATGCAACTCCCGTTTACCGGAGGAACACTTTGGGTACTAGCAAATGTCACAACGTAACTGGGTGATTATAAAGGAGTACTACAGGTGTCTCCGAAGGTACATGTTGAGTTGGCGTAATTCGAGATTAGGTTTTGTCACTCCGATCGTCGGAGAGGTATCTCTGGGCCCTCTCGGTAATGCACATCATTATAAGCCTTGCAAGCAATGTGACCAATGAGATGGTCACGGGATGATGCATTACAGAACGAGTAAAGAGACTTGCCGGTAACGAGATTGAACTAGGTATTGGATACCGACGATCGAATCTCGGGCAAGTAACATACCGATGACAAAGGGAACAACGTATGTTGTTATGCGGTTTGACCGATAATGATCTTCGTAGAAGATGTAGGAACCAATATGGGCATCCAGGTCCCGCTATTGGTTATTGACCGAGAATAGTTCTAGGTCATGTCTACATAGTTCTCGAACCCGTAGGGTCCGCATGCTTAACGTTACGATGACAGTTTTATTATGAGTTTATAAGTTTTGATGTATCAAAGTTTGTTCAGAGTTCCGGAAGTGATCACGGACATGACGAGGAGTCTCGAAATGGTCGAGACATAAAGATCGATATATTGGAAGCCTATATTTGGACATCGGAATTGTTCCGGGTGAAATCGGCATTTTACCGGAGTACCGGGAGGTTACCGGAACCCCCGGAGGGTTATTGGGCCTACATGGGCCTCGAGGGAGAAAAGAGAAGGAGCCAGGAGGGGGCCGCGCGCCCCTCCCCTTCCTAGTCTGAATAGGACAAGGGAAGGGGGGCGGCGCCCCCCCTTTCCTTCCTCTCTTCCTCCTCTTTCCCACCTTCTCCTACTCCTACTTGGAAAGAAGGGAGTCCTACTCCCGGTGGGAGTAGGACTCCCCCCTTGGCGCGCCCTCCTTGGCCAGCCACCTCCTCCCCCCTGGCTCCTTTATATACGGGGGCGGGGGGGCACCCATAGACACACAAGTTGATCTACGGATCGTTCCTTAGCCGTGTGCGGTGCCCCTCTCCACCATATTCCACCTCGGTCATATCCTCGCGGAGTTTAGGCGAAGCCCTGCGCCGGTAGAGCATCATCATCGTCACCACGCTGTCGTGCTGACGAACTCATCTCCGAAGCTTTGCTGGATCGGAGCACGGAGATCGTCATCGAGCTGAACGTGTGCTAAACTCGGAGGCCCCGTACGTTCGGTGCTTGGATCGGTCGGATCGTGAAGACGTACGACTACATCAACCGCGTTGTGCTAGCGCTTCCGCTTACGGTCTACGAGGGTACGTGGACGAACACTCTCCCCTCTCGTTGCTATGCCATCACCATGATCTTGCGTGTGCGTAGGAAATTTTTTGAAATTACTACGTTCCCCAACAGTGGCATCCGAGCCTAGGTTTTATGCGTTGATGTTATATGCACGAGTAGAACACAAGTGAGTTGTGCGCGATACAAGTCATACTGCTTACCAGCATGTCATACTTTGGTTCGGCGGTATTGTGAGATGAAGCGGCCCGGACCGACATTACGCGTATGCTTACGCGAGACTGGTTTCACCGTTACGAGCACTCGTGCTTAAAGGTGGCTGGCAGGTGTCTGTCTCTCTCACTTTAGCTGAATCGAGTGTGGCTACGCCCGGTCCTTGCGAAGGTTAAAACAGCACCAACTTGACGAACTATCGTTGTGGTTTTGATGCGTAGGTAAGAACGGTTCTTGCTAAAGCCCGTAGCAGCCACGTAAAATTTGCAACAACAAAGTAGAGGACGTCTAACTTGTTTTTGCAAGGCATGTTGTGATGTGATATGGTCAAGACGTGATGCTATATTTTATTGTATGAGATGATCATGTTTTGTAACCAAAGTTATCGGCAACTGGCAGGAGCCATATGGTTGTCGCTTTATTGTATGAAATGCAAACGCCCTGTAATTGCTTTACTTTATCACTAAGCGGTAGCGATAGTCGTAGAAGCAATAGATGGCGTAACGACAACGATGCTACGATGGAGATCAAGGTGTCGCGCCGGTGACGATGGTGATCACGACGGTGCTTCGAAGATGGAGATCACAAGCACAAGATGATGATGGCCATATCATATCACTTATATTGATTGCATGTGATGTTAATCCTTTTATGCATCTTATCTTGCTTTGATTGACGGTAGCATTTATCTTGCTTTGATTGACGGTAGCATTTTAAGATGATCTCTCACTAATAATCAAGAAGTGTTCTCCCTGAGTATGCACCGTTGCGAAAGTTCTTCGTGCTGAGACACCACGTGATGATCGGGTGTGATAGGCTCTACGTTCAAATACAACGGGTGCAAAACAGTTGCACACACGGAATACTTAGGTCATACTTGACGAGCCTAGCATATACAGATATGGCCTCGGAACACGGAGACCGAAAGGTCGAGCGTGAATCATATAGTAGATATGATCAACATAGTGATGTTCACCATTGAAACTACTCCATCTCACGTGATGATCGGACATGGTTTAGTTGATTTGGATCACGTGATCACTTAGATGACTAGAGAGATGTCTGTCTAAGTGGGAGTTCTTAAGTAATATGATTAATTGAACTTAAATTTATCATGAACTTAGTACCTGATAGTATTTTGCTTGTCTATGTTTGTTTGTAGATAGATGGCTCGTGCTATTGTTCCGTTGAATTTTAATGCGTTCCTTGAGAAAGCAAAGTTGAAAGATGATGGTAACAATTACACGGACTGGGTCCGTAACCTGAGGATTATCCTCATTGCTGCACAGAAAAGTTACGTCCTGGAAGCACCGCTGGGTGCCAGGCCTGCTGCTGATGGAACTGACGATGTTAAGAACGTCTGGCAGAGCAAAGCTGATGACTACTCGATAGTTCAGTGTGCCATGCTTTACGGCTTAGAACCGGGTCTTCAACAACGTTTTGAACGTCATGGAGCATATGAGATGTTCCAGGAGTTGAAGTTAATATTTCAAGCAAATGCCCGGATTGAGAGATATGAAGTCTCCAATAAGTTCTATAGCTGCAAGATGGAGGAGAATAGTTCTGTCAGTGAACACATACTCAAAATGTCTGGGTATAATAATCACTTGATTCAACTGGGAGTTAATCTTCCTGATGATAGTGTCATTGACAGAATTCTCCAATCACTGCCACCAAGCTACAAGAGCTTCGTGATGAACTATAATATGCAAGGGATGAACAAGACTATTCCCGAGCTCTTCGCAATGCTAAAAGCTGCGGAGGTAGAAATCAAGAAGGAGCATCAAGTGTTGATGGTCAACAAGACCACTAGTTTCAAGAAAAAGGGCAAAGGAAAGAAGAAGGGGAACTTCAAAAAGAACGACAAGCAAGTTGCTGCTCAAGAGAAGAAACCCAAGTCTGGACCAAAGCCTGAAACTGAGTGCTTCTACTGCAAGCAGACTGGAAACTGGAAGCGGAACTGCCCCAAGTATTTGGCGGATAAGAAGGATGGCAAAGTGAACAAAGCTATATGTGATATACATGTTATTGATGTGTACCTTACTAATGCTCGCAATAGCATCTGGGTATTTGATACTGGTTTTGTTGCTAATATTTGCAACTCGAAACAGGGACTACACATTAAGCGAAGATTGGCTAAGGACGAGGTGACGATGCGCGTGGGAAATGGTTCCAAAGTCGATGTGATCGCGGTCGGCACGCTACCTCTACATCTACCATCGGGATTAGTTTTAGACCTAAATAATTGTTATTTGGTGCCAGCGTTGAGCATAAACATTATATCTGGATCTTGTTTGATGCGAGACGGTTATTCATTTAAATCAGAGAATAATGGTTGTTCTATTTATATGAGTAATATCTTTTATGGTCATGCACCCTTGAAGAGTGGTCTATTCTTATTGAATCTCGATAGTAGTGATACACATGTTCATAGTGTTGAAACAAAAAGATGCAGAGTTGATAACGACAGTGCAACTTATTTGTGGCACTGCCGTTTAGGTCATATCAGTGTAAAGCACATGAAGAAACTCCATACTGATGGGCTTTTGGAATCACTTGATTATGAATCACTTGGTACTTGCGAACCGTGCCTCATGGGCAAGATGACTAAAACGCCGTTCTCCGGAACTATGGAGCGAGCAACTGATTTGTTGGAAATCATACATACTGATGTTTGTGGTCCAATGAATGTTGAGGCTCGCGGAGGGTATCATTATTTTCTCACCTTCACAGATGATTTGAGCAGATATGGGTATATCTACTTAATGAAACACAAGTCTGAAACATTTGAAAAGTTCAAAGAATTTCAGAGTGAAGTGGAAAATCATCATAACAAGAAAATAAAGTTTCTACGATCTGATCGTGGAGGAGAATATTTGAGTTACGAGTTTGGTCTGCACTTGAAACAATGCGGAATAGTTTCGCAACTCACGCCACCCGGAACACCACAACGTAATGGTGTGTCCGAACGTCGTAATCGTACTTTACTAGATATGGTGCGATCTATGATGTCTCTTACTGATTTACCGCTATCGTTTTGGGTTTATGCTTTAGAGATGGCCGCATTCACGTTAAATAGGGCACCATCAAAATCCATTAAGACAACGCCTTATGAACTATGGTTTGGCAAGAAACCAAAGTTGTCATTTCTTAAAGTTTGGGGCTGCGATGTTTATGTGAAGAAACTTCAACCAGATAAGCTCGAACCCAAATCGGAGAAATGTGTCTTCATAGGATACCCAAAAGAGACTATTGGGTACACCTTCTATCACAGATCTGAGGGCAAGATTTTCGTTGCTAAAATCGGATCCTTTGTAGAGAAGGAGTTTCTCTCGAAAGAAGTGAGTGGGAGGAAAGTAGAACTTGATGAGATAACTGTATCTACTCCCTTATTGGAAAGTAGTTCATCACAAGAATCGGTTCCTGTGAAAACTACACCAATCAGTGAGGAAGCTAATGATATTGATCATGAAACTTCAGATCAAGTTTCTACTGAACCTCGTAGGTCTACCAGAGTAAGATCCGCACCAGAGTGGTACGGTAATCCAATTCTGGAAGTCATGTTACTTGACCATGATGAACCTACGAACTATGAGGAAGCGATGATGAGCCCAGATTCCAAAAATGGCTAGAGGCCATGAAATCTGAGATGGGATCCATGTATGAAAACAAAGTATGGACTTTGGTTCACTTGCCCGATGATCGGCAAGCCATTGAGAATAAATGGATCTTTAAGAAGAAGACTGACGCTGATGGTAATGTAACTGTCCATAAAGCTCGACTTGTTGCGAAAGGTTTTCGACAAGTTCAAGGAGTTGACTACGATGAGACTTTCTCACCCGTAGCGATGCTTAATCTGTCCGAATCATGTTAGCTATTGCTGCATTTCATGATTATGAAATTTGGCAAATGGATGTCAAAACTGCATTCTTGAATGGATTTCTGGAAGAAGAGTTGTATATGATGCAGCCAGAAGGTTTTGTTGATCCAAAAGCTGCTCACCAAGTATGCATTCTCCAGCGTTCCATTTATGGACTGGTGCAAGCATCTCGGAATTGGAATAAACGTTTTGATAGTGTGATCAAAGCATATGGTTTTATACAGACTTTTGGAGAAGCCTGTATTTACAAGAAAGTGAGTGGGAGCTCTGTAGCATTTCTGATATTATATGTAGATGACATATTATTAATTGGAAATGATATGGAATTTCTGAATAGCATAAAAGGATACTTGAATAAAAGTTTTTCTATGAAAGACCTCGGTGAAGCTGCTTACATATTGGGCATCAAGATCTATAAAGATAGATCAAGACGCTTAATAGGACTTTCACAAAGCACATACCTTGACAAAATTTTGAAAAAGTTCAAAATGGATCAGGCAAAGAAAGGACCTATGCTTCAGGCAATAATAAAACTCAATGCCCGACCACAGCAGAAGATAGAGAGAAAATGAAAGATGTTCCCTATGCTTCAGCCATAGGCTCTATCATGTATGCAATGCTGTGTACCAGACCTGACGTATGCTTAGCAATAAGCTTGGCAGGAAGGTACCAAAGTAATCCAGGAGTGGATCACTGGACAGCGGTCAAGAACATCCGGAAATACCTAAAAACGACTAAGGATATGTTTCTCGTATATGGAGGTGACAAAGAGCTAGTCGTAAATGGTTACGTCGATGCAAGCTTTGACACTGATCTGGACGATTCTAAATCGCAAACCGAATACGTGTTTTTATTAAACGGTGGAGCTGTAAGTTGGTGCAGTTCTAAACAAAGCATCGTGGCGGGATCTACATGTGAAGCGGAGTACATAGCTGCTTCTGAAGCAGCAAATGAAGGAGTCTGGATGAAGGAGTTCATTTCTGATCTAGGTGTCATACCTAGTGCATCGGGACCAATGAAGATCTTCTGTGACAATACTGGTGCAATTGCCTTGGCAAAGGAATCCAGATTTCACAAGAGGACCAAGCACATCAAGAGACGCTTCCATTCCATTCGGGACCAAGTCCAAGTGGGAGACATAGAGATTTGCAAGATACATACGGATCTGAATGTTGCAGACCAGTTGATTAAGCCTCTCTCACGAGCAAAACATGATCAGCAGCAAGACTCCATGGGTGTTAGAATCATTACATTGTAATCTAGATTATTGACTCTAGTGCAAGTGGGAGACTGAAGGAAATATGCCCTAGAGGCAATAATAAAGTTATTATTTATTTCCTCATATCATGATAAATGTTTATTATTCATGCTAGAATTGTATTAACCGGAAACATGATGCATGTGTGAATACATAGACAAACCTATAGTCACTAGTATGCCTCTACTTGACTAGCTCATTAATCAAAGATGGTTATGTTTCCTAACCATAGACATGTGTTGTCATTTGATTAGTGGGATCACATCATTATAAGAATGATGTGATTGACATGACCCATTCCGTTAGCCTAGCACTTGATCGTTTAGTATACTGCTATTGCTTTCTTCATGACTTATACATGTTCCTGTAACTATGAGAATTATGCAACTCCCGTTTACCGGAGGAACACTTTGGGTACTACCAAACATCACAACGTAACTGGGTGATTATAAAGGAGTACTACAGGTGTCTCCGAAGGTACATGTTGAGTTGGCGTAATTCGAGATTAGGTTTTGTCACTCCGATCGTCGGAGAGGTATCTCTGGGCCCTCTCGGTAATGCACATCATTATAAGCCTTGCAAGCAATGTGACCAATGAGATGGTTACGGGATGATGCATTACAGAACGAGTAAAGAGACTTGCCGGTAACGAGATTGAACTAGGTATTGGATACCGATGATCGAATCTCGGGCAAGTAACATACCGATGACAAAGGGAACAACGTATGTTGTTATGCGGTTTGACCGATAAAGATCTTCGTAGAATATGTAGGAACCAATATGGGCATCCAGGTCCCGCTATTGGTTATTGACTGAGAATAGTTCTAGGTCATGTCTATATAGTTCTCGAACCCGTAGGGTCCGCACGCTTAACGTTACGATGACAGTTTTATTATGAGTTTATAAGTTTTGATGTACCGAAGTTTGTTCAGAGTCCCGGATGTGATCACGGACATGACGAGGAGTCTCGAAATGGTCGAGACATAAAGATCGATATATTGGAAGCCTATATTTGGACATCGGAATCGTTCCGGGTGAAATCGGCATTTTACCGAAGTACCGGGAGGTTACCGGAACCCCCGAGGGGTTATTGGGCCTACATGGGCCTCGAGGGAGAAGAGAGAAGGAGCCAGGAGGGGGCCGCGCGCCCCTCCCCTTCCTAGTCCGAATAGGACAAGGGAATGGGGCGGCGCCCCCCCTTTCCTTCTTCTCTTCCTCCTGTTTCCCCCCTTCTCCTACTCCTACTTGGAAAGAAGGGAGTCCTACTCCCGGTGGGAGTAGGACTCCCCCCTTGGCGCGCCCTCCTTGGCCGGCCGCCTCCTCCCCCTGGCTCCTTTATATACGGGGGCGGGGGGCACCCATAGACACACAAGTTGATCTACGGATCGTTCCTTAGCCGTGTGCAGTGCCCCTTCCACCATATTCCACCTCGGTCATATCGTCGCGGAGTTTAGGCGAAGCCCTGTGCCGGTAGAGCATCATCATCGTCACCACGCCGTCGTGCTGACGGAACTCATCTCCGGAGCTTTGCTGGATCGGAGCACGGATATCGTCATCGAGCTGAACGTGTGTTGAACTCGGAGGCCCCGTACATTTGGTGCTTGGATCGGTCGGATCGTGAAGACGTACGACTACATCAACCGCGTTGTTCTAGCACTTCCGCTTACGGTCTACGAGGGTACGTGGACGAACACTCTCCCCTCTCGTTGCTATGCCATCACCATGATCTTGCATGTGCGTAGGAAATTTTTTGAAATTACTACGTTCCCCAACACCTCGGCCTATCACAGCATGACAATTTGCAGCCAGGTGGTCGGACTGGTCGTCGCCCGCAATTTTGCAAAAAACACCCTGCCATTTTGTCTAATTAACCCGCACTACAAGGCACCTGAATTAAATATGTCTCAAACCCCATTCGCATCCGCCCATTGCTTCTATTTTCCCCATCTCCAGCTCCCAGCTCCTAGCTCGTCGCCGCCAGCATCAAGCTTGTCGCGCAGTCCAGCTCACCCTCATTGTCTCCTGGGACGATCTCTCGAGCTCCTCGTCGGACGATGACTCTGTCACCAGTCAGGTTAGCCACCGGCGCCCCCATGGTGATGCAACTAGGGTTAGGGTTAGGTTCGGGCAAGAAAATTGGGAATTTTAGTGAAGAGGCCTATTGTTTTGTTGTAGGCACCCGCCACCATTTTTCTGCTCAGAATGGAGAGTCCTTGCTACTGAATTTTCTTCTAGATGTGAGCACCAAGCTGTGTGTGAGAAGCTGGTGGCCTTTTCTTCAGTGGATAGTAGCAGGAGGTTCTTAGCTTGTGCATAGAAGGTTAGTAGCTAGTTATTCATTTTGCATTGCTTTATATTGCTTGCTCTGTGTAGTGTGTTTCAAGTGTTGATGATTGTGCTAGTGTTTTTGTGTAATCCTCAGGTTTTTAGTTAGCATACTAATTTTGCAATTCATTGAATTTGTTCAATGTTAACATTTAACTATTTTTTTCATTTTGAATAGTTAACTGAATTTGTGCAGTGTGAATAGATAACTGAACTTTTGCAACTATTATGTTAACTATTAACAGCACTTCTGCAGTTAACTGTCAACTGCATTTGTTTAGTTAACTACATTTCTGAACTTAACTGATTTAGTGTTGAAGGATATCATCATATGTGCAGATAACTTAATTTTTGCATAGGTTTATTTGAATTCTCGATTGTTTCTGTTTAGGGTTAATTGTAAATTGTTCTTTTTGTCAATTGATAGGAAGCACATCAATGCAACTATGTTGAGTGGGTTGACCCTGAGTGGCCTACCCCTTTGAAGATGAACCTAGCTAGGATTTGGGGCATGTGTGAGGATGAGAACAAGCTAAGGCTGAGGAAAAATGTAGTTAATGCTGAAGAAAATATCAAAATCCTAGGAGAGAAGGAAAATATGGAAAAAGAGTTGAGGGTTTTTAAGGTTGATTTTGCTAAAATGGTTGCTGATAAAGAGCAGGCATTGGCCCAACTAGGCAACACATAACTTGCTCTGACAGACTTGAAGCAAGAACTTGAGAAGAAGAAAATTTGTGACAAATCTGTCACAAATATTCATCAGGTTGTGAGGGCCAAGGCAGAGAAAGAGAGGGACGTGATGCAGCAGGAGAGGGACAAATTAATGGAAGAGCGGGACAGTTTGGTGTTGCAGATAGATCAGCTAAGCAAGATAAAAATAAGTTGGAGTACATGATAGGTGATCTTTTCAAGCATAAGGAGGAAACCAAGAGCAAGATAAGGAAGCTAAAGGAGATGCTGGATGAATTTGAGTAATGATGCGCATTATTGTTGTAATGGTCCCATAATTTGTAGTAGCTCTAATTTGATGAACCGGCAGAGATATTTATATGATTTGTGTGAACTAGCAGAAGTACTTTCTGTAATGCAGTACGTGTGAACTTGAGTAATTTGTGTAATGCAGTATGTGTGAACTCTAGTAACTTGATGAACCTGACTTTAAGTGATTTATTTGATAGTGTTAAAATTTAAATGATTTTTATCTAGTTAACTGAATATGCCTGAAAGTATCAAAATTTAACTGATTTTTATCCAGTTAACTGAATTTTCCTGAAATCTAAAGCTAAGTTAATGAATTTGGTTTGGTGATGTAAATAGTATTTTTTTCACTGTGTGTTGTAATTTTTAAACAATATTTTTTCAGTTTACTGATTCTTTTAGTTTACTGAAATCTAAAGCTAAGTTAATTTATCCAGTTTAACTAAATTTGTGTGTAAGTTTTAATAGCTAAGTGAATTTATCCAGCTACCTAAATTTGTTTCTACGTTTTAATTCAGTTATCTGGATTTGCATCAGGAGGCATCAGTCTACATCCTATTTTGGTACAATGCAGCATATGGGCCAACACAATGTTGGATTCCATTTTTGGAAAGTTGTAGCAATAGACCACAACAAGAATGGCAGATCACAGCAACATAGGAGCAGATCACAGCAACAATGGCAGTAAAGTAAAGCAAATAAACCAGCATGATCCATAGCATAGCAGAGTAGTACTTGTTAACATCATCTAACACTGCAGATCAGACATTAAACTGGTTCACATCATCCATAGCATAGCATAGTACTTGTTCTAGTTGTTCATTACTTAACTTATGTGCTCAAATATAGGAGCACACCTAACCAAAATGCCCAAAATAATTTTCCTAACTTATATGTGTTGGAAATATGCCCTAGAGGCAATAATAAAAGCAATATTATTATATTTCCTTGTTCATGATAATTATCTTTATTCATGCTATAATTGTGTTATCCGGAAATCGTAATACATGTGTGAATAATAGACACCAACATGTCCCTAGTAAGCCTCTAGTTGACTAGCTCGTTGATCAACAGATAGTCATGATTTCCTAACTATGGACATTGGATGTCATTGATAACGAGATCACATCATTAGGAGAATGATGTGATGGACAAGACCCAATCCTAAACATAGCACAAGATCGTATAGTTCGTTTGCTAGAGTTTTCCAATGTCGTAGTATCTTTTCCTTAGACCATGAGATCGTGTAACTCCCGGATACCGTAGGAGTGCTTTGGGTGTGCCAAACGTCACAACGTAACTGGGTGACTATAAAGGTATACTACGGGTATCTCCGAAAGTGTCTGTTGGGTTGACATGGATCAAGACTGGGATTTGTCACTCCGTATGACGGAGAGGTATCATTGGGCCCACTCGGTAATGCATCATCATAATGAGCTCAAAGTGACCAAGTGTCTGGTCACGGGATCATGCATTACGGTACGAGTAAAGTGACTTGCTGGTAACGAGATTGAACGAGGTATTGGGATACCGACGATCGAATCTCAGGCAAGTAACATATCGATTGACAAAGGGAATTGCATACGGGGTTGATTGAATCCTCGACATCGTGGTTCATCCGATGAGATCATCATGGAGCATGTGGGAGCCAACATGGGTATCCAGATCCCGCTGTTTGTTATTGACCGGAGAGTCGTCTCGGTCATGTCTGCTTGTCTCCCGAACCCGTAGGGTCTACACACTTAAGGTTCGGTGACGCTAGGGTTGTGAAGATGTGTATATGCAGTAACCCGAATGTTGTTCGGAGTCCCGGATGAGATCTCGGACGTCACGAGGAGTTCCGGAATGGTCCGGAGGTAAAGAATTATATATAGGAAGTGCTGTTTCGGCCATCGGGACAAGTTTCGGGGTCACCGGTATTGTACCGGGACCACCGGAAGGGTCCCGGGGGTCCACCGGGTGGGGCCACCTATCCCGGGGGGCCCCATGGGCTGAAGTGGGAGGGAACCCAGCCCAAAGTGGGCTAGGGCGACACTCCCCTAGGGCCCATGCGGCTAGGGTTGAGGGGAAACCCTAAAGGGGGCGCCCCCTTGCTTGGGGGGCAAGCCCCCCACCCTTGGCCGCCGCCCCCCCTAGGAGATTCCATCTCCTAGGGCCGGCGCCCCCCTCAGCACCCCTATATATAGTGGGGGAGAGGAGGGACTTCATACACGAGCCCCTGGCGCCTCGCTCTCTCCCCGTTACGTCTCTCTCTCGTAGTATAGGCGAAGCCCTGCTACTGTGACGCCCTGCATCCAGCACCACGCCGTCCTGCTGCTGGATCTTCATCAACCTCTCCTTCCCCTTGCTGGATCAAGAAGGAGGAGACGTCTCCTGTCCCGTACGTGTGTTGAACACGGAGGTGCCGTCCGTTCGGCGCTTGGTCATTGGTGATTTGGATCACGTCGTGTTCGACTACATCATCCCCGTTCTTTGAACGCTTCCGCTCGCGATCTACAAGGTACGTAGATGCATCCGATGACTCGTTTCTAGATGAACTCCTAGATGGATCTTGGTGAAACGAGTAGGAAAATTTTTGTTTTCTGCAACGTTCCCCAACAGTGGAATCATGAGCTAGGTCTATGCGTAGTTCTTCTTGCGCGAGTAGAACACAATTTGTTGTGGGCGTAGATGTTGTCAACATTCTTGCCGCTACTAGTCTTATCTTGCTTCAACGGTATTGTGGGATGAAGCGGCCCGGACCAACCTTACATGTACGCTTACGTGAGACCGGTTCCACCGACTAACATGCACTAGTTGCATAAGGTGGCTGGCGGGTGTCTGTCTCTCCTACTCTAGTTGGAGCGGATTTGATGAAAAGGGTCCTTATGAAGGGTAAATAGAAGTTGACAAATCACGTTGTGGTTTCACGTAGGTAGGAAAACATTCTTGCTAGAACCCTACTTCAGCCACGTAAAACATGCAACAACAATTAGAGGACGTCTAACTTGTTTTTGCAGCAAGTGCTTTGTGATATGATATGGCCAAGTTGTGATGAATGATGAATGATATATATGTGATGTATGAGATGTTCATGCTATTGTAATAGGAATCACGACTTGCATGTCGATGAGTATGACAACCGGCAGGAGCCATAGGAGTTGTCTTTATTTTTTGTATGACCTGCATGTCATTGAGAAACGCCATGTAAATTACTTTACTTTATTGCTAAACGCGTTAGCCATAGTAGTAGAAGTAATAGTTGGCGAGCAACTTCATGGTGACACGATGATGGGGATCATGATGATGGAGATCATGGTGTCAAGCCGGTGACAAGATGATCATGGAGCCCCAAGATGGAGATCAAAGGAGCTATGTGATATTGGCCATATCATGTCACTATTATTATTTGATTGCATTTGATGTTTATCATGTTTTGCATCTTGTTTACTTAGAACGACGGTAGTAAATAAGATGATCCCTCATAATAATTTCAAGAAAGTGTTCCCCCTAACTGTGCACCGTTGCAACAGTTTGTTGTTTCAATGCACCACGTGATGATCGGGTGTTTGATTCAAAACATTCACATACAACGGGTGTAAGACAGATTTACACATGCAAACACTTAGGTTGACTTGACGAGCCTAGCATGTGTATAGACATGGCCTCGGAACACAGAAGACCGAAAGGTCGAGCATGAGTCGTATAGAAGATACGATCAACATGAAGATGTTCACCGACGTTGACTAGTCCGTCTCACGTGATGATCGGACACGGCCTAGTTGACTCGGATCATGTTATACTTAGATGACTAGGAGAGGGATGTCTATCTAAGTGGGAGTTCATTAAATAATTTGATTAGATGAACTTAATTATCATGAACTTAGTCTAAAATCTTTACAATATGTCTTGTAGATCAAATGGCCAACGTAGTCCTCAACTTCAACGCGTTCCTAGAGAAAACTAAGCTGAAAGACGATGGCAGCAAATATACGGACTGGGTCTGGAACCTGAGGATCATCCTCATAGCTGCCAAGAAAGATTATGCCCTACAAGCACCGCTGGGTGACGCACCTGTTCTCCCTGCAGAACAAGACGTTATGAACGCTTGGCAGACACGTACCAATGACTACTCCCTCGTTCAGTGCGGCATGCTTTACAGCCTAGAGCCGAGGCTCCAAAAGCGTTTTGAGAGACATGGAGCATATGAGATGTTCGAAGAGCTGAAAATGGTTTTCCAAGCTCATGCCCGGGTCGAGAGATATGAAGTCTCCGACAAATTCTTCAGTTGTAAGATGGAGGAAAATAGTTCTGTTAGTGAGCACATACTCACTATGTCTGGGTTACATAACCGCTTGACTCAGCTGGGAGTTAATCTCCCGGATGATGCGGTCATTGACAGAATCCTCCAGTCGCTTCCACCGAGCTACAAGAGCTTTGTGATGAACTTCAATATGCAGGGAATGGAAAAGACCATTCCTGAGGTATTTGCAATGCTGAAATCAGCAGAGGTAGAAGTCAGGAAGGAACATCAAGTGTTGATGGTCAATAAAACCACTAAGTTCAAGAAGGGCAAGGGTAAACAGAACTTCAAGAAGGAAGGCAAGGGAGTTGCCGCGCCTGGCAAGCAAGCTGCCGGGAAGAAGCCAAAGAATGGACCCAAGCCCGAGACTGAGTGCTTTTATTGCAAGGGAAGTGGTCACTGGAAGCGGAACTGCCCCAAATACTTAGCGGACAAGAAGGCCGGCAAAACGAAAGGTATATGTGATATACATGTAATTGATGTTTACCTTACCAGCACTCGTAGTAGCTCCTGGGTATTTGATACCGGTGCAGTTGCTCACATTTGTAACTCAAAGCAGGAGCTGCGGAATAAGCGGAGACTGGCAAAGGATGAGGTGACGATGCGCGTCGGGAATGGTTCCAAGGTCAATGTGATCGCCGTCGGCACGCTGCCTCTACATTTACCTTCGGGATTAGTTTTAAACCTTAATAATTGTTATTTAGTGCCAGCTTTGAGCATGAACATTGTATCGGGATCTCGTTTAATTCAAGATGGCTACTCATTTAAATCCGAGAATAATGGTTGTTCTATTTATATGAGAGATATGTTTTATGGTCATGCTCCTATGGTGAATGGTTTATTCTTAATGAATCTCAAGCGTAATGCTACACATATTCATAGTGTGAGTACCAAAAGATGTAAAGTTGATAATGATAGTCCCACATACTTGTGGCACTGCCGCCTTGGTCACATAGGTGTCAAACGCATGAAGAAGCTCCATGCAGATGGACTTTTAGAGTCTCTTGATTACGAATCATTTGACACGTGTGAACCATGCCTCATGGGTAAGATGACCAAGACTCCGTTCTCAGGAACAATGGAGCGAGCAACCAACTTATTGGAAATCATACATACTGATGTGTGCGGTCCAATGAGTGTTGAGGCTCGCGGTGGCTATCGTTATGTTCTCACCCTCACTGATGATTTGAGTAGATATGGGTATATCTACCTAATGAAACACAAGTCTGAAACCTTTGAAAAGTTCAAGGAATTTCAGAGTGAGGTTGAGAATCAACGTGACAGGAAAATCAAGTTTCTACGATCAGATCGTGGCGGAGAATACTTGAGTCACGAATTTGGCACACACTTAAGAAAATGTGGAATAGTTTCACAACTCACGCCGCCTGGAACACCTCAGTGTAATGGTGTGTCCGAACGTCGTAATCGCACTCTATTAGATATGGTGCGATCTATGATGTCTCTTACCGATTTACCTCTATCTTTTTGGGGCTATGCTTTAGAGACTGCCACATTCACTTTAAATAGGGCTCCGTCGAAATCCGTTGAGACGACACCGTTTGAATTATGGTTTGGTAAGAAACCTAAGTTGTCGTTTCTGAAAGTTTGGGGATGCGATGCTTATGTCAAGAAACTTCAACCTGAAAAGCTCGAACCCAAGTCGGAAAAATGCGTCTTCATAGGATACCCTAAAGAAACTGTTGGGTATACCTTCTACCTCAGATCCGAAGGCAAGATCTTTGTTGCCAAGAATGGGTCCTTTCTAGAGAAAGAGTTTCTCTCGAAAGAACTAAGTGGGAGGAAAGTAGAGCTTGATGAAGTATTACCTCTTGAACCGGAAAATGGCGCAACTCAAGAAAATGTTCCTGAGGTGCCTGCACCGACTAGAGAGAAAATTAATGTTGATGATCAAGATACTTCTGATCAAGCTCCTACTGAAATTCGAAGGTCCACAAGGACACGTTCCGCACCAGAGTGGTACGGCAACCCTGTCTTGGAAACCATGTTGTTAGACAACGGTTAACCTTCGAACTATGAAGAAGCGATGGCGGGCCAGGATTCCGAAAAATGGCTAGAAGCCATGAAATCCGAGATAGGATCCATGTATGAAAACGAAGTATGGACTTTGACTGACTTGCCCGTTGAGCGGCGAGCCATAGAAAATAAATGGATCTTTAAGAGGAAGACAGACGCGGATGGTAATGTGACCATCTATAAAGCTCGGCATGTCGCTAAGGGTTATCGACAAGTTCAAGGGGTTGACTACGATGAGACTTTCTCACCGGTAGCGAAGCTGAAGTCCGTCCAAATCATGTTAGCAATTGCCGCATTCTATGATTATGAAATATGGCAAATGGACGTCAAAACGGCATTCCTTAATGGTTTGCTTAAGGAAGAATTGTATATGATGCAGCCAGAAGGTTTTGTCGATCCTAAGAATGCTGACAGGGTGTGCAAGCTCCAACGCTCGATTTATGGGCTGGTGCAAGCATCTCGGAGTTGGAACATTCGCTTTGATGAGATGATCAAAGCGTTTGGGTTTACGCAGACTTATGGAGAAGCCTGCGTTTACTAGAAATTGAGTGGGAGCTCTGTAGCATTTCTCATACTATATGTAGATGACATACTTTTGATGGGAAATGATATAGAACTCTTGGACAGCATCAAGGCCTATTTGAATAAGAGTTTTTCAATGAAGGACCTTGGAGAAGCTGCTTATATATTAGGCATCAAGATCTATAGAGATAGATCAAGACGTCTCATAGGTCTTTCACAAAGCACATACCTTGATAAGATATTGAAGAAGTTTAATATGGATCAATCTAAGAAGGGGTTCTTGCCTGTGTTACAAGGTGTGAAATTGAGCTCAGCTCAATGTCCGACCACGGCAGAAGATATAGAAGAGACGAGTGTCATCCCCAATGCCTCAGCCATAGGTTCTATTATGTATGCCATGCTGCGTACCAGACCTGATGTAAACCTTGCCGTAAGTTTGGTAGGAAGGTACCAAAGTAATCCCGGCAAGGAACACTGGACAGCGGTCAAGAATATCCTGAAGTACCTGAAAAGTACTAAGGAAATGTTTCTCGTTTATGGAGGTGACGAAGAGCACGTCGTAAAGGGTTACATCGACGCTAGCTTCGACACAGATCTGGATGACTCTAAGTCACAAACCGGATACGTGTATATTTTGAATGGTGGGGCAGTAAGCTGGTGCAATTGCAAGCAGAGCATCGTGGCGGGATCTACATGTGAAGCGGAGTACATGGCAGCCTCGGAGGCAGCACATGAAGCAATATGGATGAAGGAGTTCATCACCGACCTAGGAGTCATACCCAATGCGTCGGGGCCAATCAAACTCTTCTGTGACAACACTGGAGCTATTGCACTTGCCAAGGAGCCCAGGTTTCACAAGAAGACAAGGCACATCAAGCGTCGCTTCAACTCCATTCGTGAAAATGTTCAAGATGGAGACATAGAGATTTGTAAAGTACATACGGACCTGAATGTAGCGGATCCGTTGACTAAACCTCTCCCTAGAGCAAAACATGATCAACACCAGAATTCCATGGGTGTTCGATTCATCACAGTGTAACTAGATTATTGACTTTAGTGCAAGTGGGAGACTATTGGAAATATGCCCTAGAGGCAATAATAAAAGCATTATTATTATATTTCCTTGTTCATGATAATTGTCTTTATTCATGCTATAATTGTGTTATCCGGAAATCGTAATACATGTGTGAATAATAGACACCAACATGTCCCTAGTAAGCCTCTAGTTGACTAGCTCGTTGATCAACAGATAGTCATGATTTCCTGACTATGGACATTGGATGTCATTGATAACGAGATCACATCATTAGGAGAATGATGTGATGGACAAGACCCAATCCTAAACATAGCACAAGATCGTATAGTTCGTTTGCTAGAGTTTTCCAATGTCGTAGTATCTTTTCCTTAGACCATGAGATCGTGTAACTCCCGGATACCGTAGGAGTGCTTTGGGTGTGCCAAACGTTACAACGTAACTGGGTGACTATAAAGGTATACTACGGGTATCTCCGAAAGTGTCTGTTGGGTTGACATGGATCAAGACTGGGATTTGTCACTCTGTATGACGGAGAGGTATCACTGGGCCCACTCGGTAATGCATCATCATAATGAGCTCAAAGTGACCAAGTGTCTGGTCATGGGATCATGCATTACGGTACGAGTAAAGTGACTTGCCGGTAACGAGATTGAACGAGGTATTGGGATACCGACGATCGAATCTCGGGCAAGTAACATATCGATTGACAAAGGGAATTGCATACGGGGTTGATTGAATCCTCGACATCGTGGTTCATCCGATGAGATCATCGTGGAGCATGTGGGAGCCAACATGGGTATCTAGATCCCGCTGTTGGTTATTGACCGGAGAGTCGTCTCGGTCATGTCTGCTTGTCTCCCGAACCCGTAGGGTCTACACACTTAAGGTTCGGTGACGCTAGGGTTGTGAAGATGTGTATATGCAGTAACCCGAATGTTGTTCGGAGTCTCGGATGAGATCCCGGATGTCACGAGGAGTTCCGGAATGGTCCGAAGGTAAAGAATTATGTATAGGAAGTGTTGTTTCGGCCATCGGGACAAGTTTTGGGGTCACCGGTATTGTACCGGGACCACCGGAAGGGTCCCGGGGGTCCACCGGGTGGGGCCACCTATCCCGGGGGGCCCCATGGGCTGAAGTGGGAGGGAACCCAGCCCAAAGTGGGCTGGGGCGCCACTCCCCTAGGGCCCATGCGGCTAGGGTTGAGGGGAAACCCTAAAGGGGGCGCCCCCTTGCTTGGGGGGCAAGCCCCCCACCCTTGGCCGCCGCCCCCCCTAGGAGATTCCATCTCCTATGGCCGACACCCCCCCCCCCCCTAGCACCCCTATATATAGTGGGGGAGAGGAGGGACTTCATACACGAGCCCCTGGCGCCTCCCTCTCTCCTCGTTACGTCTCTCTCTCGTAGTATAGGCGAAGCCCTGCTACTGTGACGCCCTGCATCCACCACCACGCCGTCGTGCTGCTGGATCTTCATCAACCTCTCCTTCCCCTTGCTGGATCAAGAAGGAGGAGACGTCTCCTGTCCCGTACATGTGTTGAACGCGGAGGTGCCGTCCGTTTGGCGCTTGGTCATCGGTGATTTGGATCACGTCGTGTTCGACTACATCATCCCCGTTCTTTGAACGCTTCCGCTCGCGATCTACAAGGTACGTAGATGCATCCGATGACTCGTTGCTAGATGAACTCCTAGATGGATCTTGGTGAAACGAGTAGGAAAATTTTTGTTTTCTGCAACGTTCCCCAACAATATGCTGCTATATACCAGCGTACCTAAGATCTTCTTCAGCATCTTCATTGCATCAGCACAAGCTTCAGTTGATCTTCAACAGCTTCAGGCGGTCTGAGCGGCGCAGCTCCCCAGCAACGAGAGAGGCCTCTTCTTCCCTGTCGCCCTCTTCTTATTCTAGCCCTGGCCTGGTTCCTGCGCCACGGCTTGCTCCTCATCTTCTTTCTTGATGATGTTGATGGGAGGCACATCTGGAACATCCGGCAGTGCCTGCACGATGAGGGAGGTTTTTGTCACCCTCCTTGGCGTCCACGGCCGATGCTACCATCTACAAGTCATCTAGATCATCGTCGGAGAGGACAACGACCTCGACCTCCTCCTCGTCAGATGACTCGCCCTCCGACTCATAGCCAGAGTCCGTGTCTGAGTTGAGTTGCACGTACAACGAGAGGAGTCTGCATCAGAGACATCATTGGGCAGAAGCACCTCCGGCTGGAAGCGGTCCCAGTACGCGATGTTGACTGGCGCAGGGATGGCGAGGACGACATCGTCGACGTGCTCCGTCCTCAAGGCGACACGCGATGGATCTAGCTGTGGTGGCGGCATGGTGGTGGCGGACCAGTACATCCACCAGAGCGCGCTGCCTTGGATCTTCCGACCGCATCTTCCGCATTGCAAACTGCAGGACCTTCGCCGTAGACGCGCCGGGGATGCTAGCTAGCTTCCATTTGATAGGGGTGACATTAAATTCCTTGATGATCTTTCTTGAAAATGTACCAAGTGACATCTTCTGGTCATCTGTGAACTTATATATGAAGTACTTGCATAAGAATTTTGCTGTTAGTGACCTTAACTTCCATTTCTTCTGGCATCTATGTTCTCCATAGTAAGTCTTGATGGCAAATCCTCCTGTCATGTTGTCATTGTCAGCTCTAAGGTACCGTGGGCAACCTCTTTCACAAATTGTCTCAATTCTTCTCTTGTCATTCTTTGTCTTCTTGATCCGCACTCTGCTTCTAACTGAATATGCAATCAGAGCATGTCTTAGCTCCACCACATCAGAAAATACCATCCCTACTTTAAACACAAGGGAAATCATGTCCACCTTGCATTGAAATGTTTAAACTTGTACCTAAGTTCCTCTGATTGCTCAATTAATAGGTTCAGATCTTCATCCTTAAGCAAATAGTCAGGCTCCACATCTTCCTCATCTTGCTCAGCTTCTTCATCAATATAAAAGTCAGTTTTGTCATCATAAATATCATCGTCCCCATCATATATGTCACAGTCACTGTCACTGAAATCTGAATATAAAACCACTATATCTTCGATAATTGTTTGTCCATCTGTAATTAGCAAGTTGTGTTGTGGTTCTGTTCCAGTTGTTGGAATCTCTGGCATGGGTTCTTCCCCAAAGACTGAAATTAGGCTATGGGAAGATGCTACACTTGCTGCCCCAGCACTCGTTGTTGCTGTTATCAAAGACATGGGCAAGGTGCACACCAAATCCGACCTAGAGTTGCTGATGAAATTTGTATAGTCAACCATGAGTACAAGCATTTTATGCTCAGCACTAGCTCTGATCATATGTTACAAATCCTCATCACCTCTAATTCTGATCAAACCATCTGGAAATTGGTTTATTAGGTTTGCAACAGTAAATGATGTGCTCAGTCACTGGATATCCCAATCAAATCAAGTGTTCTTCAAGGAATGCACAGAAGAAAGTGCAAGAGTCAACATAGTTAAGCATCGGAACAGAAAGGTTCCAGTACTCCAGCTTACTAATTGGGCCATAGAAAATTCCACCATGCTCAAGTTCCAATGTAAAAAAGGAGTATCTACCCTTTCTCCATTTGTTGCACCACACACTGCATCAAAAAACATGAACTTTATAATGACTAAGCACTGCATAAATGAACTTCAAAGGTGCACAAAATTCCATAAGGTTCACTAACTGGAAATTCAATTAGCTGGAAAAAAATTCAGCTAACTAAAGAACATTGGGTTAAATGCACAATTTCAGTTAACTAGTGGCATTAATGAACACTTCATTTTAATTTAACCAATTTCAAAAGACTCCATTGTACAAATTTACCACTGCATCAAATTTAGTAAATAAATGAAAGTTCAATTAACTGAAAAAATATTTAGTTTACTACAGTATACTGAAAATATTCAGTTTACTATAGAAACACAGAGCACACTAAGGCCCCGTTCGGAACTCGTCTGGCTTCTCCAAATCCTCGATTCCTGCTTCTCGTACTCACTGCCAACTTCTCTCGCGGAGCTAGGTGTGTTCGGGTGCGAAAATTGCTTCTCAGATCTATGGAAGTGAAGATGGGCTGCATGTGGTGGGCTTAAGGCCCGTTTCTTTGAAAAGGGAAGTAGCCCATGGCGTGGTTTGGCTGGGAGAACGTGGGGCGAGGCATCGTTCGACTTGTCTTTCTAATCGAGCGAACCGTTATTCACTTGGCGGTGGCAATCCTGAGGTAATTTTACCAAACTTCTACTTCGCTGTTTCTGGGAGCTGCACTTCTGGTGCTCCGCGATTTTACACTGGAGAGGGCTCGTCTCCGCGGAGTTGGATTCTTGGAGCTGCAGTGTTCGGGCTGGCTCCTCACGCAGAGCAGGAGAAGCGCAGAGACGGAGAGGATCAGAACGGGGCCTAAGTGCAGCAATTTCTTCTGCATAAACATGCCCATAAATGAAATACTGCATTAGCATGACCATTAAATTAACTAAAACTGCACTACAAATAGCATTAGCATTAGCAAAACTGAACTAAAAGGTTTAGAAATTTAGCACAAATTAGACTAATAAAAATATCTTCAAGACCAAAAAAGAGGTTCATTTAACCACACAAAGAGATCCACGACTAGAGGACAACTGAATCAACAACTAACAATGGGACTAAACCCCAACTTAAAAGGCCTGAACTTTATCCTCCATAAACCCTAGCTCGCATGCCAAACCCAAGCCCAAAATCGTCGGCCGAAACCCAAGCTCTACTACAGCCTACATGACCCTACTTAAGAAACACCACTAGACGACCTTGAATCAAGCTCGAATCGCGCCGATTAGAGCTGCTGGGAATGGCGGAACCGACGGCGACGATCATAGAGCAAAGCAGAGGAGAGGGAGGAAAATGACTCACAGTAATCCGGAGGGAAGACGCCGAATGGGCGGACGAGATGAGCAGATGCAGGCACCTCCACGCCGCCGGTGAAATCTGACGACAAGGCCGCCTGAAGCTGACATCACCATCTCCAATCGCCAGCCTGTGAACTCCTGTCGCCCCCGATAGGACAACGCTTGTGGTCTCGAATGAAATGGGGATTTGAGACAGATTTAATTCAGGTGCATGTAGTGCAGATTAATTAGACAAAATAGCAGGGTGTTTTTTGCAAAAGTGTAGGCGACAACCGGTCCAGCCACCTGGCTGCCAATTGTCGTGCTGTGATAGGCCCACGAGTAAATGATCAGTGCAAGTTGGGGTATGGTGGAGTTACATTTTGCAAGTGTGGGATTAGATCATCACATTCTATGTAAGTTAGGGTACCTATGATGCTTTTAACTCTTATTATTATTATTTTTCTCTCGAAAAGACTAGTAGAGTACCTACTAATGAAGCGCTTTGCAAGTCTATGGAAAGACGGCGCTCGAGCAGCTGTGAGTGTGGGCACGCGCCTCTGGTTTTGATGGAACTCAAATTTTTACACAGTGCATATATATGTCATTAATGGCACTGGAAGTTAGACAATCTACAACCAGACCTCCCAAACCCGTCTCATACGTCCGGGCGAGCCGCCTGGTCACTACATAGTTATGTCTTTCGACCCAGGCAGACACCTCAAATGGGCCTCAAACGCCCGGACTGACCGGCACCCCCATATCCAGCCAAAAATGGGACGGATATGGGGTGGTTCGGGCACATCCGGGCGCGTCCGCCTGACAAGCCCAGCCCATCACCGACCCCACAAATATCCCACAAAAAACCCCATTGGCCTTGTCGATCTGAAATCCTAGCTCACTCACTCTCCTCTCTCGCATCGTCCTTTCCTCTTTCCTCATCGATTCCGATCGAATCCGGCATAATGTCGAGCTCCGGGAGCCGCTCCAACGACGAGGTGGATCCGGAGTATGAGTGTCGGTGTCAAAACTGGCGGATCTCGGGTTGGGGGTCCTGAACTGTGCGTCTAGGTGAATGGTAACAGGACACAAGGGACACGATGTTTTTACCCAGGTTCGGGCCCTCTCGATGGAGGTAAAACCCTACTCCTGCTTGATTAATATTGATGATATGGGTAGTACAAGAGTGGATCTATCACGAGATCAAGGAGGCTAAACCCTAGAAGCTAGCCTATGGTATGATTGTTGTTGTGATTGTTGTCCTACGGACTAAAACACTCCGGTTTATATAGACACCGGAGAGGGTTAGGGTTACACAGAGTCAGTTACAATGGTAGGAGATCTACATATCCGTATTGCCAAGCTTGCCTTCCACGCCAAGGAAAGTCCCATCCGGACATGGGATGAAGTCTTCAATCTTGTATCTTCATAGTCTTGGAGTCCGGCCGATGATGATAGTTCGGCTATCCGGACACCCCCTAGTCCAGGACTCCCTCAGTAGCCCCTGAACCAGGCTTCAATGACAACGAGTCCGGCGCGCATATTGTCTTCGGCATTGCAAGGCGGGTTCCTTCTCCGAATAATTCATAGAAGATTTTAAACGCCAGGATAGTGTCCGGCTCTGTAAAATAAATTCCACATACCACCGTAGAGAGAATAATATTTACACAAGTTTAATCTGCTGACGTATTTTGTGGCGTGACGTCACACCACTACCAAGCCTTTACTTGAATCGTTTTTATTATACCACCTCAGCGCGTTTAGCGAAGCGGTTTCCTTGGCACGTCTTGTCGAAGCAGAGATTGTGTTCCCCTTATTCTGGGATTCCCATCAATACGGATGTGGGTAACCCAACCGCGCCATTGATTGTGGCGCTTGGGAGATAAGCGAGTTTTACCATGCTAGTAGGGACGCATAGTTTCATCCGTCCATATATAAGGGGATAAGGATCCACCTCCTTTACCTACGCCTTCTTCCTCCTTTGCTTATCCATCTCCGCGCACTCGAGCTCTAGCGCCCAAGTCCGCACATCTCACCTCGACCCTTTCCAGCCATGTCCGGAGCGGGAGGCAAGTGGATGGCCTCCTCCATTACGGAGGGGCACATCGAGAAGCTGCGCAGCGCCGGATACCTGTCCAGCGACATCGCACACCGGCTGCCCGACGAGGGGCAGCTCATCCCCACCCCCAGGCCCCATGAGAGGGTCGTATTTCTTCCCCACTTCCTCCACGGACTAGGCTTCCCACTTCACCCCTTTGTCCGGGGGCTCATGTATTACTACGGTCTGGACTTCCACGATCTGGCCCCAAACTTCATCCTCAACATATTGGCGTTTATCTCGTGTGCGAGGCCTTCCTCTGCATCCAGCCCCACTTTGGCTTGTGGCTAAAGACCTTCAATGTCAAGCCGAAGGTCGTGAAGGGCAGCCAAGCGGAGTGCGGAGGCGCCACGGTGGGCAAAATGCCCAACGTTACTTGGCTTGAGGGCGCCTTCGTGGAATCCATCAAAGGGTGGCAATCGGGGTGGTTCTACATCACCGATCCGCGTGACCCTAAATGGGCGGCGGCCCCCGAGTTCAGATCTGGCATCCCCATGCAGCTCACCTCCTGGAAAGAGAAGGGCTTGCTTTGGGGTAGTTCGGATGAGCTGACCGGACTCCAGTCCTGTCTTCAGACCCTGGTGAACAAGAAGTTTAAGCTTGCCAATGTGATCCAGGTCATGCTCATCTGCCGGATTCTCCCCTACCAGCAACGGGCCTTCAATTTGTGGGAGTTTGATTCAGCACAGCACCGGACCTTGAGCGGGCTCTTCGACACGACGTACGAAGCTGCCTGGAGGGTGCTGTTTAAGGGCGCCGAAGCTCCCGCATCCGCGACCGAAGATCGCGGATTCAGCACGCAGCGCCTGGCCGGCGAGGTAAGCTATGTCATCCTTTACGGGACACTCATTTTTTTCCATAGTTTGACTCTATGTGGGATCTAAACTCCCAATGCCTTTAACAGGACTGGCAGAAGACGTCCGGACAGGTAAACTGTCCGGCTCCCCTTCCAGAAGACCCAGCGGACACCCGTTTGATGGGGCTGCTGGTTCCGGCACTTTACGTGGTGCCGGAGAAGAAGGCCAAGAAGAAGGCCATGGGAACCCGAAGGAGTTCCCGGCGTCAGGTGATATCGGACTCATCGTCCGATGACTCCGAGGCGGACTCCTCCCCCGAAGACGAGGAGGAGAAGAAAGAGGCATCTCCCCAAGCGGGGGGAGAGAAGAAGAGGAAGGCCTCCCCAACGAGGGAGGCCGAAGGGTCCAAGAAGGGAAGGACCCTTCCCCCGGACTGTTCTGCCAATGTTGGCGATGGCAACGAGGAGTGGCCCTCAAGGGCCAAGCCCCTTGAGGGAGTCCTGGACTAGGGGGTGTCCGGACAGCCGGACTATCATCGTCCGCCGGACTCCAAGACTACGAAGATACAAGATTGAAGACTCCGTCCCGTGTCCGGATGGGACTTTCCTTGTCATGGAAGGCAAGCTACGGATATGTAGATCTCCTACCATTGTAACCGACTCTGTGTAACCCTAGCCCTCTCCGGTGTCTATATAAACCAGAGGGCTTTAGTCCGTAGGACACAACATACATTACAACAATCATACCATAGGCTAGCTTCTAGGGTTTAGCCTCCTTGATCTCGTGGTAGATCCACTCTTGTACTACCTATATCATCAATATTAATCAAGCAGGACGTAGGGTTTTACCTCCATCAAGAGGGCCCGAACCTGGGTAAAACATCGTGTCCCTTGTCTCCTGTTACCATCCGCCTAGACGCACAGTTCGGGACCCCTACCCGAGATCCGCCGGTTTTGACACCGACATTGGTGCTTTCACTGAGAGTTCCTCTGTGTCGTCACCGATAGGCTCGATGGCTTCCTCAATTAGCAACGCTGTCCAGGGTGAGACTTTTCTCCCTGGACAGATCTTCGTATTCGGCGGCTTCGCACTGCGGGCTAATTTACTTGGCCATCTGGAGCAGATCGAAAGCTACGCCCCTGGCCGTCAGGTCAGGTTCGGGATCCTAAACTTCACGACCGACATCCGCGGGGACTTGATCTTCGACGGGCTCGAGCCACAGCCAAGCGTGCCGCACTGTTATGATGGGCATGATCTAGCTCTGCCGCCGAAAAGTGCCTTGGTGGCCGCACAAGAATCCGCTCTGGCCTTAGTCCGGAGCCGATCGCCCAGATCAAGGACCGGTGGCTGGACAACGCCTCGGGGGCTTCAACTTCCACGGCGATGGAGCCGAACACTAACCTTGTCCCTTACGAAGCTCGTGACTCTGAGGTGCCGGACTCCCTGCCGGACTCCGCACCTCCCGCGCCCCTGCCAATCGAATCTGATTGGGCGCCGGTCATGGAGTTCACCGCCGCGGACATCTTCCAACACTCGCCCTTTGGCGACATCCTAAATTCACTAAAGCATCTCTTGCTATCCGGAGAGACCTGGCCGGACTATGGCCAGGACGGTTGGGATACGGACGAAGAAGAAATTCAAAGCCCACCCACCACCCACTTTGTAGCCACTGTCAATGATCTAACAGACATGCTAGACTACGACTCCGAGGACATCGACGGTATGGACGACGATGCCGGATACGAACAAGAACCAGCGCCTACAGGACACTGGAAGACCACCTCGTCATATGACATATACATGGTGGACACCCCAAAAGAGGGGGACGGCGAAGAAGCAGCGGAGGCAGATTCCTCAAAGAAACAGCCCAAGCACCGACGTCAGCGGCGCCGCTCTAAATCCCGCCACAGCAAGAATGGAGATTCAGGCACAGGAGATAATAATACCCCATAGAGTGCCGAAGATAATCCCCTCCAGCAAGATTCAGCGCAGGAGGACGCAGAAGCAAGCCCTCACGAGAGGGCGGCAGACGAAGAGGTCGAGGATGATAATTATATACCTCCCTCCAAAGACGAGGCAAGCCTCAACGACGACGAATTCGTCGTGCCCGAGGATCCCGTCGAACAAGAGCGTTTTAAACGCAGGCTTATCGCCACGGAAAAATCGCCTAAAGAAAAAGCAGCAGCAGCTTCAAGCTGATCAGGACCTGCTGGCCGATCGATGGACCGAGGTCCTCGCGGCCGAAGAGTATGAACTCGAACGCCCCTCCAAAAGCTACCCAAGACGCAAGCTGCTCCCCCGATTAGAGGAGGAAACATGCATACCTTCATCGCCAGCGCACAATACGGCCGACCAACCACCCCATGGCCGAGACAGAGAGGCATCTAGACCCTCCATCAAGACCGTACCCCGGCATCGCTCCAAAAGTACGAAGCCAAGAGGGAACGCGCCGGACTTGCGAGATATATTGGAGGACAAAGCAAGGCAATCCAGATCCATCTATGGATCACGTGGGCGCCCCACGACCCACGACGAATACCGTCGCGCCAGATACAATAACTCCGGCCGGGCCGAACACAGCAGACAACGCTCTCTCGAGCTACGTCGTGACATTGCTCAATATAGAGGCGCCGCACACCCGCTATGCTTCACTGACGAAGTAATGGATCATCAAATCCCTGAAGGGTTTAAACCCGTAAACATTGAATCCTACGATGGCACAACAGACCCCGCGGTTTGGATCGAAGATTATCTCCTTCACATCCATATGGCCCGCAGCGACGATCTCCACGCCATCAAGTATCTCCCACTCAAGCTTAAAGGACTAGCTCGGCATTGGCTTAACAGCTTGCCCGCAGAGTCAATTGGGTGTTGGGAAGACCTGGAAGCCGCATTCCTCGACAACTTCCAGGGCACATATGTGCGACCACCAGACGCCGATGACCTAAGCCACATAATTCAACAGCCAGACGAATCGGCCAGACAATTCTGGACACGGTTCCTTACAAAGAAAAATCAAATCGTCGACTATCCGGATACAGAGGCCCTCATAGCCTTCAAGCATAACATCCGCGACGAGTGGCTAGCCCGGCACCTAGGACAGGAAAAGCCGAAATCCATGGCAGCCATCACATCATTAATGACCCTCTTCTGTGCGGGAGAGGATAGCTGGCTAGCTCGCAGCAACAACCTCAGTAAAAATTCTGGCAGTCCGGATACCAAGGACCACAATGGCAGGTCGCGTCGAAACAAAAATAAACGCCGCATTAACGGCGATGACAAGGAGGATACGGCAGTAAACGCCGGATTCCGAGGCTCCAAACCCGGTCAGCGGAAGAAGCCATTCAAAAGAACCACTCCGGGTCCGTCCAATTTGGACCGAATACTCGACCGCTTATGCCAGATACATGGCACCCCTGAAAAGCCAGCTAATCACACCAACAGAGATTGTTGGGTGTTCAAGCAGGCAGGCAAGTTAATTGCCGAAAACAATGACAAGGGACTGCAAAGCAACGACGAGGAAGAGACCCGACCGCCGAACAATAGAGGACAGAAGGGATTCCCCCCACAAGTGCGGACGGTGAACATGATATACGCAACCCATATACCCAAGAGGGAGCGAAAGCGTGCACTAAGGGACGTATATGCGATGGAGCTAGTCGCCCCTAAGTTCAATCCATGGTCCTCTTGCCCGATCACTTTCGATCGAAGAGATCATCCGACCAGTATCCGCCATGGCGGATTCGCCGCATTGGTTTTAGACCCAATCGTCGATGGATTTCACCTCACGAGAGTCCTGATGGACGGCGGCAGTAGCCTGAACCTGCTTTATCAGGATACAGTACGCAAGATGGGCATAGACCCCTCAAGGATTAAACCTACAAAGACGACTTTCAAAGGCGTCATACCAGGTGTAGAGGCCAATTGTACAGGCTCAGTCACACTGGAAGTGGTCTTCGGATCCCCGGACAATTTCCGGAGCGAAGAGTTAATCTTCGACATAGTCCCATTCCGTAGTGGCTATCACGCCCTGCTCGGACGAACCGCGTTTGCAAAGTTCAACGCGGTACCGCACTACGCATACCTCAAGCTCAAGATGCCAGGCCCTCGTGGAGTCATCACGGTCAATGGAAATATGGAACGCTCCCTCCGAACGGAGGAACACACAGCGGCTCTCGCGGCAGAAGTACAGAGCAACCTTTTAAGGCAATATTCGAGTCCGGCCGTTAAACGGCCGGACATGGCCAAACGCGCCCGGAGCAACATCAATCAAGACCACCTGGCACATTCCGAGCACGCGTAGCAATGCGGCCCCAACCCCAGCCCTTGCACAATTGCAAAACCAACCCTCCGTGTACATCATTACGCTCTGGAGATACCATGGGCCTAGGGGAAGGGGCACGACCACAACAGACCCAGAGTGCGGCTCGACCACACCAGGGGCTCACAAGTGTGTCACTCCTTTTTATCTTTATTTTCTTTCTTTATGTACACAGGACTCCGTTCACCAGAGGTCCTGCCCGGCGGTGAACTCGCCAAACTGACGATGCAACAGCCAGGGAAGAAAGAAGACTGCGATAAACACTCAGGTGGTCTCCATTACGAGCATTAAATTTGATTATATCCACCAGTCCGCAGCCCATCCCTGGAGGGGGACATGTTTGATTAGTCCAATCCCTTGCTTACCGCACTATTTGTATCATTCCGCACTCATAGCAGAACTCTTTAATAAATAATGCAGCATTTTTGCCTGTTATTGCATTACTTTACACATATGTTCATTAATGACATCTCGTACCCGTATATTATTGGTACGGCCGAATACACCAGGGGCTTATGTTCCCCGCATTATGGTGTGATAAGTCCGAACACTTTCACAAGTGCGGCACCCCGAACTTATAGCATTATATGAATCGGCTCCGAATCATGTCTTGGATCAATAGTTGGGTTTGCCCGGCTCCCACGTTTTGGCGCCTTACGTTCCGTTCTGTCGGCTAAGGTGGTACTGGGAGAACCACTGCGATTGCGCCCCGGTTGAGCCGGGCGAGCGCCTCAGTGGAGAAAGCTAAAACTGACTGGCATGATAAGGCGAGAGACTGGTCACTGTTCGAGAGGTCTTTTCGGGTCCCTAAAGACTCACGCCGCTTCGAGCGAAGTTCCGGATAATGTCCGACGAAGGCGTGGATAGCGCCCCGAATTCGGTCTTCCGAATACTAGGGGCTTCGCCGAAATTTAAAATTATAGAATTCTATGGCTAAGTGAGAGTGTTCAAGCACTATAAGTCCGGTTGCCTTGTTCATTGTGTTGAGCGCCTCCCTAGATGGACCCAAAAATGGGAACAAGAGTGCTCAAGTTATCCCGAACACCCCAGCACTTGCGGCTCGGGGGCTGAAGCCAAAGACTTGCCATCTCTCAGATCTTATAAACGGCCGCACAGAAGGTAATATTTTAAATTAAACAAGCGTTGCGTAGCGCATATGAACAAAGTTTTCAGCGCACAGGATAATACATAGCAAGTTTTCACTCAATAATTACATCTCTGGGGCACTCATCCGCAATATTGTGGGCACCCTTCAGGACAGTCTTATAGTACATTTCGGGCGTACGATACTCCTTGCCCGCTGGCGGCGGGTCAGTAAGAAGCTTCTCCGCATCCAGCCTGCCCCAGTGCACCTTTGCGCGGGAAAGGGCCCGACGAGCACCTTCAATACAGGCGGAGCGCTTGATGACATCCACCCAGGGGCACGCATCCACTAGCCGCCGCACGAGGCCGAAGTAGCTCCCAGGCATGGCCTGTCCAGGCCACAGCCGGACTATAAGGCCCTTCATGGCCTCCTCAGCTACCTTGTGGAGTTCGACCAGCTGCTTCAGCTGGTCGCTTGGGGGCACCGGATGGCGGGCCTCAGCATACTGAGACCAGAAGACCTTCTCCGTTGAGCTCCCCTCCTCGCCACGGTAGAATGCGGCGGCATCGGATACACTGCACGGTAGATCTGCAAACGCACCTGGAGAGCTCCGAATGCGGGTAAGTGTCAGGTAGTTTACATTAACATGCTTGCTTTGCATGAAAAATGCCTTACCCGCCGCTATCTTCTTCACATCTTCAACCTCCTGAAGGGCCTTACGGGCCTCGGCCTTGGCGGACTTGGCACTTTCGAGAGCCGAGGCGAGCTCGGACTCTCGAGTCTTGGAGTCGCGCTCCAAACTCTCATGCTTCTCCATGAGAGCCTGGAGCTCTCGCCGCACTGCCGCCACTTGTGCCTCCTGCTTTACTTGCTCTGCCCGTTCCGCGGCCGCACTGCGTTCGGCCGCGGACACAGCCTCCTTCAGGGCTTCCACCTCGTTTGTGGCCCCTGCAGTACACGTATTATCCTTGTTAATTTTATTGCAACCAAAATCCTTTTCTGTAAGGTAAAAATTCAAAGTGGTGCTACTCACCTTCTTTGTCCTCGAGCTGCCTCTTGGCATGGCCGAGCTCTCGCTCGGACCGCTCGAGATCCTGCTTTAATGCACCAACCTCCGCAGTCAGTGCGGCAGAGGTCAGCAGCACAGCCTGCAAACCCATATTGACATAATTTATTAGCAACATGCGAATATCTTTTTAGATCCTCAGTCCGGCTTTTCTTTCCGAACACCGAATCGAGCATCAGGGGCTACTGTCTATGCGGTACTACATTACATAATTTTAACTTCTTACCTCAAAGCCTGTTAGAAGGCTGTTGCAGGCTTCGGTCAGCCCGCTCTTGGCGAGCTGAACCTTCCGAATCACCGCACCCATAACAGTGCGGTGTTCTTCCTCGATGGAAGCGCCTTTGAGCGCCTCCAGCAAGTTGTCCGGCGCCTCCGGTTGGAGGAGGCCGCCGGCGTCACGGTCTTGCCCTTCTTTCGAAGGGGCCGCCTGCCGGACTCTGGAACCACTGCAGGTTCTGGTGTAGAGTCCGGCGCAAAGTCCGGGAGGCTGCCTCGCGGCGCCTCCGGAGCCTCCTCCTAATGGGTCCCTTTCTGGGATCCCACCTCGGCATCCTCATCGGCACGGGGGGTGGAGGCAGTCGGAAGGGAATCCACATCCGACGGGGCCAACGACCCGCTCGATGAAGCGGGGAGATCATCATCGGCCGGACTGCGAGCAATATGCGGCATTAGTAGGACACCATGTGACACAAAAGAAATTGCATATCAGGGATCCGGATACTTACGATCTCGCCGGAGGCCTGGCCCTTGAAGGCCACTCCTCGTCGCCAACGTCGGTGTTGGCAGAGCTGTCCGGGGGAATAGTTCTCCCCCTCTTGGACCCTTCGGCCTCCCCTGTTGGGGAAGCCTTCCTCTTCCTCTCTCCCCCCTCTGGGAGAGAGTCTTCTTCCTCCTCCTCGTCTTTGGGGGAGGAGTCAGCCTCGTCGTCGGACGCCTGATAACGGGAACTCTTTCGAGTGCCCGTGGCCACCTTCTTGCCCTTCTTCTCTGGCACCATGTGCGGTGCCGGAACCAGCAGCCCCGCTATACGGGCACCCACTGGGTCTTCTGGCATGGGAGCCGGGAAGATGAGCTGCTCGGCCTTCTTCGTCCATTCCTGTCAAAGGAAAAGGGAAATTGAAACCCTTTTAGAATCAATCTATTTACAATAAGTGTCTCGTAAAGGGGTAGAATCACTTACCTCGTCAGCCGGATGCTGCGAGTGAAATCCGCGATCTTCCGTCGCGGATGCGGGGGCTTCAGCGCCCTTAAACAGCACCCTCCAGGCGCCTTCGTACGTCGTGTCGAAGAGCCCGCTCAGCGCCTGGTGCTGTTCCGGATCGAACTCCCACAGATTGAATGCCCGTTCTTGGCATGGGAGAATCCGGCGGACGAGCATGACTTGGACCACATCGATGAGCCTGAGCTTCTTGTTCACCAGCTTCTGGATACAGGCTCGGAGTCCCGTCAGCTCCGTCGAACTACCCCACAGCAAGCCCTTCTCTTTCCAGGAGGTGAGCTGCGTAGGGATACCAGATCTAAACTCGGGGGCCGCCGCCCACGTAGGGTCGCGCGGCTCGGTGATGTAGAACCACCCCGATTGCCACCCCTTGACGGAGTCCACGAAGGCCCCTTCGAACCAGAGGACGTTGGGCATCTTGCCCAACATGGCACCTCCGCACTCCGCCTGCGTGCCCTTCACTACCTTCGGCTTGACGTTGAAGGTCTTGAGCCACAAGCCGAAGTGGGGCCGGATGCAGAGGAGGGCCTCGCACACGACGATGAACGCCGAGATGTTGAGGATGAAGTTCGGCGCCAGATCATGGAAATCCAGGCCGTAGTAAAACATGAGCCCCCGGACAAAGGTGTGAAGTGGAAAGCCCAGTCTGCGGAGGAAGTGGGGAAGGAAAACGACCCTCTCATGGGGCCCGGGGGTAGGGATGAGCTGCCCCTCGTCGGGCAACCGGTGCGCGATGTCGCCGGAAAGGTATCCGGCGCTGCGCAGCTTTGTGATGTGCTCCTCCTTAACGGTGGAAGCCAACCATTTGCCTCCCCCTCTGGACATGGTCGGAGAAGGTTGAGACGAGATGCGCGAACTTGGGCGCTGGAGCTCGAGTGCGCGGAGGTGGATAAGCAAAGGAGGAAGAAGGCGTGGGTGAAAAGGTGAATCCTTATCCCTTATATATAGGCGGGCAAAGACTGTGTGTCCCCCACCAGCCTGGTAAAACTCGCTTATCTCCCAAGCGCCACCATCAATGGCGCGGTTGGGTTACCCACGTCCGTATTGATGAGAATCCCGCAATAAGGGGAACACGATCTCTGCTTCGACAAGACGTGCCAAGGAAACCGCTTCGCTAAATGTGCTGAGGTGGTATAATAAAAAACGATTCAAGTAAAGGCTTGGTAGTGGTGTGACGTCATGCCGCAAAATACGTCAGCAGATTGAACTTGTGTACATTTTATTCTCTCTACGGTGGAATGTGGAATTTATTTTGCAGAGCCGGACACTATCCTGGTGTTCATGATCTTCTCCGGATTATTCAAAGGAGGAACCCGCCTTGCAATGCCGAACATTGTGTGCGCCGGACTTATCGTCATTGAAGCCTGGTTCAGGGGCTACTGAGGGAGTCCAGGACTAGGGGGTGTCCGGACAGCCAGACTATCATCGTCCGCCGGACTCCAAGACTATGAAGATACAAGATTGAAGACTCCGTCCCGTGTCCGGATGGGACTTTCCTTGGCGTGGAAGGCAATCTTGGCGATACGGATATGTAGATCTCCTACCATTGTAACCGACTCTGTGTAACCCTAGCCCTCTCCGGTGTCTATATAAACCGGAGGGCTTTAGTCCGTAGGACACAACATACATTACAACAATCATACCATAGGCTAGCTTCTAGGGTTTAGCCTCCTTGATCTCGTGGTAGATCCACTCTTGTACTACCTATATCATCAATATTAATCAAGCAGGACGTAGGGTTTTACCTCCATCAAGAGGGCCCGAACCTGGGTAAAACATCGTGTCCCTTGTCTCCTGTTACCATCCGCCTAGACGCACAGTTCGGGACCCCCTACCCGAGATCCGCCGATTTTGACACCGACACCCCTGGCGAGATCGTAAGTATCCGGACTCCTAGATAATTTATAATTTTTCTTTTTGCCACACGGTGTCCTTCCAATGCCGCATACAATCTATAGTCCAGCCAAGGATGATCTTCCCGCTTCGTCGAGCGGGCCCTTGGATACATCGGATATGGATTCTCTTCCGACCGCCTCCACACCTCGCGACGCCGACGACGCCGAGGTCGGATCCCGGGAAGGGACCCGCCAGGAGGAGGAGGTCCCGCAGGTGCCGCAAGGCAACCTCCCGGACTCTGTACCGGACTCCGCACCGGAACCTGCAGTGGTTCCGGAGTCCGGCGAGCGGCCCCTTCGTAAGAAGGGCAAGACTGTGACACCGGTGGCCTCTGTCCAACAGGAGGCGCCGGATAACTTGCTGGAGGCGCTTGACGGTGCTTCCATCGAGGAAGAACACCGCACTGTCATGAGTGCGGTGATTCAGAAGGTTCAGCTCGCCAAGAGCGGGCTGACCGAAGCCTGCAGCAGCCTTCTAACAGGCTTTGAGGTGAGAATTTTAAGATATGTAATATATTACCGCATAGACAGTAGGCCCTAATGCTCGGTTCGGTGTTCGGAAACAAAAGCTGGACTAAGGATCTAAAAAGATATACGCAGGAGTTCTAAAAAGTATGTCAATATGGGATTGCAGGCTGTGCTGCTGACCTCTGCCGCACTGACTGCGGAGGTCAATGCTTTGAAGCAGAACCTCGAACGGTCCGAGAGCGAGCTCGGCCGTGCCAAGAGGCAGCTCGAGGACAAGGAAGGTGAGTAACACCGTATTAAATTTGTACCTTACAAAAAAGGATTTGGTTGCAAGAAAAATAACAAGGATAACGTGGGTACTACTGGGGCCACGAACGAAGTGGCGACCCTGAAGGAGGCGGTGTCCGCAGCCGAACGCAATGCGGCCGTGGAACGAGACGAGCGAGAGAAGCAGGAGGCGCGGGTGGCGGAAGTACAGCAAGAGCTCCAGGCTCTCGCGGAAAAGCACGACGGTTTGGAGCGTGACTCGAAGACTCGAGAGTCCGAGCTTGCGTCGGCTCTTGAGAGTGCCAAAGCCGCTAAGGCCGAAGCCCACAAGGCCCTCCAGGACGTTGAGGCGTTGAAGAAGATAGCGGCGGGTAAGGCATTTTTCATGCAAAGCAAGCATGTGAATGTGAATTACCTGTTACTTACCCGAATTCGGAGCTCTCCAGGAGCGTTCGCAGATCTGCCCCGCAGTGTGTCCGATGCTGCCGCTTTCTAGCGGGCCGAGGAGGGGAGCTCGATGGAGAAGGTCTTCTGGTCTCAATATGCTGAGGCCGGACATCCGGTGCCCCTTAGCGACCAGCTGAAGCAGCTGGTCGAGCTCCACAAGGTAGCCGAACAGGCCATGAAGGGCCTCATAGTTCGGCTGTGGCCTAAGGAGGCCATGCCTGGGAGCTACTTCGGCCTGGTGCGGCGGCTGGTGGATGCGTGTCACTGGGTTGAAGTCATCAAGCACTCCGCCTGCATTGAAGGTGCCCGTCGGGCCCGTGCAAAAGTGCACTAGGGCAGGATGGACGCTGAGAAGCTTCTGACGGACGCGCAGCCGGCTGGCAAGGAGTATCGTACGCCCGAAATGTATTATAAGAGTGTCATGAAGGGTGCCCGCATGATTGCGGGTGAGTGCTCCAAAGATGTAATATTTGAGTAGACTCGCATTTTGTTATCCTGTGCGCTGAAAACTTTGTTCATATGCGCTAAGCAACACTTGTTAATTTAAAATATTACCTTCTATGCGGCCGTTTATCAAATCTGAGAGATGGCAAGTCGTCGGCTTCAGCCCTCATGCCACTAGTGCTGGGGTGTTCGGGATAAACTTGAGCGCTCTTGTTCCCATGTTTGGGTCCATCTAGGGAGGCGCGCAACACAACGAACGAGGCAACCGGACTTATAATGCTTGAACACTCTCACTTAGCCATAGAATTCTATAATTTTAAATTTCGGCGAAGCCCCTAGTGTTCGGAAGACCGAGTTCGGGGCGCTATCCACTCCTGGGCCGGACAAAAGCCGGTTCCTTGCTCTAAGCGGCATAAGTCTTTAGGGACTCGAAAAGACCTCTCGAACAATGACCAGCTCTCGCCTTATCATGATGGTCAGTTTTAGCTTTCTCCACTGAGGCGCTCGCCCAGCTCAACCGGGGCGCAATCGCAGTGGTTCTCCCAGTGCTACCTTAGCAGATACAATGGAACGTAAGGTACCAAAACATGGGAGCCGGGCAAACCCAACTATTGACCCAAGACATGATTCGGAGCCGATGCATATAATGCTATAAGTTTGGGGTGCCGCACTTGTGAAAGTGTTCGGACTTATCACACCATAATGTGGGGAACTTAAGCCCCTGGTGCATTCAGCCGTAGCAAAGTGTACGGATGTAGCATGTCATAGATGAACATATATATAAGAAAGAAAATGCAATTATAAGCAAAAAGCGATGCATTGTATATTCAAGAAATACTGCCATGAATGCAGAACGATACAAATAGTGCGATAAGCAAGGGATGGGACTATTAAACATGTCCCCCTCCAGGGGTAGGCTGCGGAATGGTGTGTAAAACAGATTTAATGCTCGTAATGGAGACCACCTGAGTATTCGTCGTAGCCTTTCTCCTTCCCTGGCTGTTGCATCGTGAGTTCGGAAGGTCTACTGCCGGACAGGCCCTCTAGTAAGTGGAGTCCTGTGGATAAGAAAATAAAAAAAAAAGAAGAAGGATGACACACTTGGGAACCCCTGGTGTGGTTGAGCCGCACTCTGGGCCTGTTGTGGTCGTGCCCCTCCCCCTATACCCATGGTATCTCCAGAGCGTAATTATGTACGCGAAGGACCAGTCTTGCAATTTTGTGAGGGCTGGGGTTGGGGCAGTATTGCTACGCGTGCTCGGAACGTGCCAAGGGGTCTTGTTCTAAATTACTCCGGGCGCGTTTGGCCGTGTCCGGTCGCTTAACGGCCGGACTCGAGAATTGCCTTAAGAGGCTGCTCTGTACTTCTGCCGCGAGAGCCGCTGTGTGTTCCTCCGTTCGGAGTGAGCGTTCAGTATTTCCGTTGACCGTAATGACTCCTCGAGGGCCTGGCATCTTGAGCTTGAGGTATGCGTAGTGCGGCACCGCGTTGAACTTTGCGAACGCGGTTCGCCCGAGCAGAGCATGATAGCCGCTGCGGAATGGGACTATATCGAAGATTAACTCCTCGCTTCGGAAGTTATCTGGGGATCCGAAGACCACTTCCAGTGTAATTGAGCCTATACAATTGGCCTCTACACCTGGTATGACGCCTTTGAAGGTCGTCTTTGTGGGTTTAATCCTTGAGGGGTCTATGCCCATCTTGCGCACTGTATCCTGATAAAGCAGGTTCAGGCTACTGCCGCCGTCCATCAAGACTCTAGTGAGGTGAAATCCATCGACGATTGGGTCTAAAACCAATGCGGCGAATCCACCATGGCGGATACTGGTGGGGTGGTCCCTTCTATCAAAGGTGATCGGGCAGGAGGACCATGGGTTGAACTTTGGGGCGACTGGCTCCATCGCGTATACGTCCCTGAGTGCACGCTTCCGCTCTCTCTTGGGTATGTGAGTTGCGTATATCATGTTCACCGTCCGCACTTGTGGGGGGAAACCCTTCTGTCCTCTATTGTTCGGCGGCCGGGTCTCTTCCTCGTCATCGCTATGCAGCCCCTTGTCATTATTTTCGGCAATTAACTTGCCTGCCTGCTTGAATACCCAACAATCCCTGTTGGTGTGATTAGCTGGTTTTTCGGGGGTGCCATGTATCTAGCAAGAGCGGTCGAGTATTCGGTCCAAATTGGACGGACCCGGAGTGGTTCTTTTGAATGGCTTTTTCCGCTGACCGAGTTTAGAGCCTCTGAATCCGGCGTTGACTGTCGTATCCTCAGTGTTATCGCCGTTGACACGGCGTTTGTTTTTGTTGCGACGCGACCCGCCATTGCGGTCCTTGGTATCCGGACTGCCAGAATTTTTGCTGAGGTTGTTACTGCGGGCTAGCCAGCTGTCCTCTCCCGCGCAGAAGCGGTGAAGGAAATATGCCCTAGAGGCAATAATAAAGTTATTATTTATTTCCTCATATCATGATAAATGTTTATTATTCATGCTAGAATTGTATTAACCGGAAACATGATACATGTGTGAATACATATGCAAACCTATAGTCACTAGTATGCCTCTACTTGACTAGCTCATTAATCAAAGATGGTTATGTTTCCTAACCATAAACATGTGTTGTCATTTGATTAGTGGGATCACATCATTAGAAGAATGATGTGATTGACATGAACCATTCCGTTAGCCTAGCACTTGATCGTTTAGTATACTTCTATTGCTTTCTTCATGACTTATGCATGTTCCTGTAACTATGAGATTTATGCAACTCACGTTTACCAGAGGAACACTTTGGGTACTACCAAACATCACAACATAACTGGGTGATTATAAAGGAGTACTACAGGTGTCTCCGAAGGTACATGTTGAGTTGGCGTATTTCGAGATTAGGTTTTGTCACTCCGATCGTCGGAGAGGTATCTCTGGGCCCTCTCGGTAATGCACATCATTATAAGCCTTGCAAGCAATGTAACCAATGAGTTGGTTATGGGATGATGCATTACAGAACGAGTAAAGAGACTTGCCGGTAACGAGATTGAACTAGGTATTGGATACCGATGATCAAATCTTGGGCAAGTAACATACCGATGACAAAGGGAACAATGTATGTTGTTATGCGGTTTGACCGATAAAGATCTTCGTAGAATATGTAGGAACCAATATGGGCATCCAGGTCCCGCTATTGGTTATTGACCGAGAATGGTTCTAGGTCATGTCTACATAGTTCTCGAACCAGTAGGGTCCGCACGCTTAACGTTACGATGACAGTTTTATTATGAGTTTATAAGTCTTGATGTACCGAAGCTTGTTCGGAGTCCCGGATGTGATCACGGACATGACGAGGAGTCTCGAAATGGTCGAGACATAAAGATCGATATATTGGACGACTATATTCGGACACCGGAATTGTTCCGGGTGATTCCGGAGAACACCGGAGTGCCGGGGGGGTTACCGAAACCCCCCGGGAGAGTATTGGGCCCTATGGGCCTTAGGGGAAAGGAGAGAGGGGCGGCCAGCATGGGCCGCGCGCCCCCTCCCCCCTCTGGTCCAAATTGGACTAGGAGGGGGGGCGCCCCCCCTTTCCTTTCCCCTCTCCCCCTTCCTAGTCCTACTCCTACTAGGAGGAGGATTCCTCCTCCTTGGCGCGCCCCAAGGGGCCGTCCAGCCTCCCCCCCTTGCTCCTTTATATACGGGGGCAGGGGGGCACCCCATAGACACACAAGTTGATCTACGGATCGTTCCTTAGCCGTGTGCGGTGCCCCCCTCCACCATATTCCACCTCGGTCATATCGTCGCGGAGTTTAGGCGAAGCCCTGTGCCGGTAGAGCATCATCATCATCACCACGCCGTCGTGCTGACGGAACTCATCTCCGGAGCTTTGCTAGATCGGAGCACGGAGATCATCATCGAGCTGAACGTGTGCTGAACTCGGAGGCCCCGTACGTTCGATGCTTGGATCGGTCGGATCGTGAAGACGTACGACTACATCAACCGTGTTGTGCTAACGCTTCCGCTTACGGTCTACGAGGGTACGTAGACGAACACTCTTCCCTCCCGTTGCTATGCCATCACCATGATCTTGCGTGTGCGTAGGAAATTTTTTGAAATTACTACGTGCCCCAACAGTGGCATCCGAGCCTAGGTTTTATGCATTGATGTTATATGCACGAGTAGAACACAAGTGAGTTGTGGGCGATACAAGTCATACTGCTTACCAGCATGTCATACTTTGGTTCGGCGGTATTGTGAGATGAAGCGGCCCGGACCGACATTACGCGTATGCTTACGCGAGACTGGTTTCACCGTTACGAGCACTCGTGCTTAAAGGTGGCTGGCGGGTGTCTGTCTCTCTCACTTTAGCTGAATCGAGTGTGGCTACGCCCGGTCCTTGCGAAGGTTAAAACAGCACCAACTTGACGAACTATCGTTGTGGTTTTGATGCGTAGGTAAGAACGGTTCTTGCTAAAGCCTGTAGCAGCCACGTAAAATTTGCAACAACAAAGTAGAGGACGTCTAACTTGTTTTTGCAGGGCATGTTGTGATGTGATATGGTCAAGACATGATGCTATATTTTATTGTATGAGATGATCATGTTTATTAACCGAAGTTATCGGCAACTGGCAAGAGACATATGGTTGTCGCTTTATTGTATGAAATGCAAACGTCGTGTAATTGCTTTACTTTATCACTAAGCGGTAGTGATAGTCGTAGAAGCAATAGATGGCGTAACGACAATGATGCTATGATGGAGATCAAGGTGTCGCACCGGTGACGATGGTGATCACGATGGTGCTTCGAAGATGGAGATCACAAGCACAAGATGATGATGGCCATATCATATCACTTATATTGATTGCATGTGATGTTTATCCTTTATGCATCTTATCTTGCTTTTGATTGATGGTAGCATTTTAAGATGATCTCTCACTAAATAATCAAGAAGTGTTCTCCCTGAGTATGCACCGTTGCGAAAGTTCTTCGTGCTGAGACACCACGTGATGATCGGGTGTGATAGGCTCTATGTTCAAATACAACGGGTGCAAAACAGTTGCACACGCGGAATACTCAGGTCATACTTGACGAGCCTAGCATATACAGATATGGCCTCGGAACACGGAGACCGAAAGGTCGAGCGTGAATCATATAGTAGATATGATCAACATAGTGATGTTCACCATTGAAACTACTCCATCTCACGTGATGATCGGACATGGTTTAGTTGATTTGGATCACATGATCACTTAGATGACTAGAGAGATGTCTGTCTAAGTGGGAGTTCTTAAATAATATGATTAATTGAACTTCAATTTATCATGAACTTAGTACCTGATAGTATTTTGCTTGTCTATGTTTGTTTGTAGATAGATGGCTCGTGCTGTTGTTCCGTTGAATTTTAATGCGTTCCTTGAGAAAGCAAAGTTGAAAGATGATGGTAGCAATTACACGGACTGGGTCCGTAACCTGAGGATTATCCTCATTGCTGCACAGAAAAGTTACATCCTGGAAGCACCGCTGGGTGCCAGGCCTGCTGCTGATGCAACTGACGACGTTAAGAACGTCTGGCAGAGCAAAGCTGATGACTACTCGATAGTTCAGTGTGCCATGCTTTACGGCTTAGAACCGGGTCTTCAACGACGTTTTGAACGTCATGGAGCATATGAGATGTTCCAGGAGTTGAAGTTAATATTTCAAGCAAATGCCCGGATTGAGAGATATGAATTCTCCAATAAGTTCTATAGCTACAAGATGGAGGAGAATAGTTCTGTCAGTGAACACATACTCAAAATGTCTGGGTATAATAATCACTTGATTCAACTGGGAGTTAATCTTCCTGATGATAGTGTCATTGACAGAATTCTCCAATCACTGCCACCAAGCTACAAGAGCTTCGTGATGAACTATAATATGCAAGGGATGAACAAGACTATTCCCGAGCTCTTCGCAATGCTAAAAGCTGCGGAGGTAGAAATCAAGAAGGAGCATCAAGTGTTGATGGTTAACAAGACCACAAGTTTCAAGAAAAAAGGGCAAAGGGAAGAAGAAGGGGAACTTCAAAAAGAACGGCAAGCAAGTTGCTGCTCAAGAGAAGAAACCCAAGTCTGGACCTAAGCCTGAAACTGAGTGCTTCTACTGCAAGCAGACTGGAAACTGGAAGCGGAACTGCCCCAAGTATTTGGCGGATAAGAAGGATGGCAAAGTGAACAAAGCTATATGTGATATACATGTTATAGATGTGTACCTTACTAATGCTCGCAGTAGCAACTAGGTATTTGATACTGGTTCTGTTGCTAATATTTGCAACTCGAAACAGGGACTACGGATTAAGCGAAGATTGGGTAAGGACGAGGTGGCGATGCGCGTGGGAAATGGTTCCAAAGTCGATGTGATCGCGGTCGGCACGCTACCTCTACATCTACCATCGGGATTAGTTTTAGACCTAAATAATTGTTATTTGGTGCCAGCGTTGAGCATGAACATTATATCTGGATCTTGTTTGATGCGAGATGGTTATTCATTTAAATCAGAGAATAATGGTTGTTCTATTTATATGAGTAATATCTTTTATGGTCATGCACCCTTGAAGAGTGGTCTATTCTTATTGAATCTCGATAGTAGTGATACACATGTTCATAGTGTCGAAACCAAAAGATGCAGAGTTGATAATGATAGTGCAACTTATTTGTGGCACTGCCGTTTAGGTCATATCGGTGTAAAGCGCATGAAGAAACTCCATACTGATGGGCTTTTGGAATCACTTGATTATGAATCACTTGGTACTTGCGAACCGTGCCTCATGGGCAAGATGACTAAAACGCCGTTCTCCGGAACTATGGAGCGAGCAACTGATTTGTTGGAAATCATACATACTGATGTTTGTGGTCCAATGAATGTTGAGGCTCGCGGCGGGTATCGTTATTTTCTCACCTTCACAGAAGATTTGAGCAGATATGGGTATATCTACTTAATGAAACACAAGTCTGAAACATTTGAAAAGTTCAAAGAATTTCAGAGTGAAGTGGAAAATCATCCTAACAAGAAAATAAAGTTTCTATGATCTGATCGTGGAGGAGAATATTTGAGTTACAAGTTTGGTCTGCACTTGAAACAATGCGGAATAGTTTCGCAACTCACGCCACCCGGAACACCACAACAAAATGGTGTGTCCGAACATCGTAATCGTACTTTACTAGATATGGTGCGATCTATGATGTCTCTTACTGATTTACCGCTATCATTTTGGGGTTATGCTTTAGAGACGGCCGCATTCACGTTAAATAGGGCACCATCAAAATCCGTTAAGACAACGCCTTATGAACTGTGGTTTGGCAAGAAACCAAAGTTGTCGTTTCTTAAAGTTTGGGGCTGCGATGCTTATGTGAAGAAACTTCAACCAGATAAGCTCGAACCCAAATCGGAGAAATGTGTCTTCATAGGATACCCAAAAGAGACTATTGGGTACACCTTCTATCACAGATCTGAGGGCAAGATTTTCGTTGCTAAAATCGGATCCTTTCTAGAGAAGGAGTTTCTCTCGAAAGAAGTGAGTGGGAGGAAAGTAGAACTTGATGATATAACTGTATCTACTCCCTTTTTGGAAAGTAGTTCATCACAAGAACCGGTTCCTGTGACAACTACACCAATCAGTGAGGAAGCTAATGATATTGATCATGAAACTTCAGATCAAGTTTCTACTGAACCTCGTAGGTCTACCAGAGTAAGATCCGCACCAGACTGGTACGGTAATCTAATTCTGGAAGTCATGTTACTTGACCATGATGAACCTACGAACTATGAGGAAGCGATGATGAGCCCAGATTCCGCAAAATGGCTAGAGGCCATGAAATCTGAGATGGGATCCATGTATGAAAACAAAGTATGGACTTTGGTTGACTTGCCCGATGATCGGCAAGCCATTGAGAATAAATGGATCTTTAAGAAGAAGACTGACGCTGATGGTAATATAACTGTCTATAAAGCTCGACTTGTTGCGAAAGGTTTTCGACAAGTTCAAGGAGTTGACTACGATGAGACTTTCTCACCTGTAGCGATGCTTAAGTCTGTCCGAATCATGTTAGCTATTGTTGCATTTCATGATTATGAAATTTGGCAAATGGATGTCAAAACTGCATTCTTGAATGGATTTCTGGAAGAAGAGTTGTATATGATGCAGCCAGAAGGTTTTGTTGATCCAAAAGGTGCTAACAAAGTGTGCAAGCTCCAGCGTTCCATTTATGGACTGGTGCAAGCATCTCGGAGTTGGAATAAACGCATTAATAGTGTGATCAAAGCATATGGTTTTATACAGACTATTGGAGAAGCCTGTATTTACAAGAAAGTGAGTGGGAGCTCTGTAGCATTTCTGATATTATATGTAGATGACATATTATTAATTGGAAATGATATAGAATTTCTGGATAGCATAAAGGGATACTTGAATAAAAGTGTTTCAATGAAAGACCTCGGTGAAGCTGTTTACATATTGGGCATCAAGATCTATAGAGATAGATCAAGACGCTTAATAGGACTTTCACAAAGCACATACCTTGACAAAATTTTGAAAAAGTTCAAAATGGATCAGTCAAAGAAAGGATTCTTGCCTATGCTACAAGGTGTGAAGTTGAGTCAAACTCAATGCCCGACCACAGCAGAAGATAGAGAGAAAATGAAAGATGTTCCCTATGCTTCAGCAATAGGCTCTATCATGTATGCAATGCTGTGTACCAGACCTGACGTATGCTTAGCAATAAGCTTGGTAGGAAGGTACCAAAGTAATCCAGGAGTGGATCACTGGACAGCGGTCAAGAACATCCTGAAATACCTGAAAAAGGACTAAGGATATGTTTCTCGTATATGGAGGTGACAAAGAGCTAGTCGTAAATGGTTACGTCGATGCAAGCTTTGAAACGGATACGTGTTTTTATTAAACGGTGGAGCTGTAAGTTGGTGCAGTTCTAAACAAAGCGTCGTAGCGGGATCTACATGTGAAGCGGAGTACATAGCTGCTTCTGAAGCAGCAAATGAAGGAGTCTGGATGAAGGAGTTCATTTCCGATGTAGGTGTCATACCTAGTGCATCGGGACCAATGAAGATCTTCTGTGACAATACTGGTGCAATTGCCTTGGCAAAGGAATCCAGATTTCACAAGAGGACCAAACACATCAAGAGACGCTTCAATTCCATTCGGGACCAAGTCCAAGTGGGAGACATAGAGATTTGCAAGATACATATGGATCTGAATGTTGCAGACCCGTTGACTAAGCCTCTCTCACGAGCAAAACATGATCAGCACCAAGACTCCATGGGTGTTAGAATCATTACTATGTAATCTAGATTATTGACTCTAGTGCAAGTGGGAGACTGAAGGAAATATTCCCTAGAGGCAGTAATAAAGTTATTATTTATTTCCTCATATCATGATAAATGTTTATTATTCATGCTAGAATTGTATTAACCGGAAACATGATACATGTGTGAATACATATACAAACCTATACTCACTAGTATGCCTCTACTTGACTAGCTCATTAATCAAAGATGGTTATGTTTCCTAACCATAAACATGTGTTGTCATTTGATTAGTGGGATCACATCATTAGAAGAATGATGTGATTGACATGACCCATTCCGTTAGCCTAGCACTTGATCGTTTAGTATACTGCTATTGCTTTCTTCATGACTTATACATGTTCCTGTAACTATGAGATTTATGCAACTCACGTTTACCAGAGGAACACTTTGGGTACTACCAAACGTCACAACGTAACTGGGTGATCGTAAAGGAGTACTACAGGTGTCTCCGAAGGTACATGTTGAGTTGGCGTATTTCGAGATTAGGTTTTGTCACTCCGATCGTCGGAGAGGTACTCTGGGCCCTCTCGGTAATGCACATCATTATAAGCCTTGCAAGCAATGTAACAAATGAGTTGGTTACGGGATGATGCATTACAGAACGAGTAAAGAGACTTGCCGGTAACGAGATTGAACTAGGTATTGGATACGATCAAATCTCGGGCAAGTAACATACCGATGACAAAGGGAACAACGTATGTTGTTATGCGATTTTACCGATAAAGATCTTCGTAGAATATGTAGGAACCAACATGGGCATCCAGGTCCCGCTATTGGTTATTGACCGAGAATGGTTCTAGGTCATGTCTACATAGTTCTCGAACCCGTAGGGTCCGCACGCTTAACGTTACGATGACAGTTTTATTATGAGTTTATAAGTTTTGATGTACCGAAGCTTGTTCGGAGTCCCGGATGTGAGCACGGACATGACTAGGAGTCTCGAAATGGTCGAGACATAAAGATCGATATATTAGACGACTATATTCGGACACCGGAATTGTTCCGGGTGATTTCGGAGAAAACCGGAGTGCCGGGGGGGTTACCAGAACCCCCCGGGAGAGTATTGGGCCTTATGGGCCTTAGGGGAAAGGAGAGAGGGGCGGCCAGCATGGGCCGCGCGCCCCCTCCCCCCTCTGGTCCAAATTGGACTAGGAGGGGGGCGGCGCCCCCCCCCCCTTTCCTTTCCCCTCTCCCCCTTCCTTCCCCCTCCTAGTAGGAGTAGGAAAGGAGGATTCCTCCTCCTTGGCGCGCCCCAAGGGGCCGGCCGGCCTCCCCCCCTTGCTCCTTTATATACGGGGGCAGGGGGCACCCCATAGACACACAAGTTGATCTACGGATCGTTCCTTAGCCGTGTGCGGTGCCCCCCCTCCACCATATTCCACCTCGGTCATATCGTCGCGGAGTTTAGGCGAAGCCCTGCGCCGGTAGAGCATCATCATCGTCACCACGTCGTCGTGCTGACGGAACTCATCTCCGGAGCTTTGCTGGATCGGAGCACGGAGATCGTCATCGAGCTGAAGGTGTGCTGAACTCGGAGGGCCCATACGTTCGATGCTTGGATCGGTCGGATCGTGAAGACGTACGACTACATCAACCGCGTTGTGCCAACGCTTCCGCTTACGGTCTACGAGGGTACGTAGATGAACACTCTTCCCTCTCGTTGCTATGCCATCACCATGATCTTGCGTGTGCGTAGGAAATTTTTTGAAATTACTACGTTCCCCAGCAAGCGGGTCATAAGTGATGTGAGGGCTGCCATGGATTTCGGCTTTTCCTGTCCTAGGTGCCGGGCAAGCCACTCGTCATGGATGTTATGTTTGAAGGCTGCGAGGGCCTCCGCATCTGGACAGTCAATGATTTGATTTTTCTTTGTTAAGAACCGTGTCCAGAACTGCCTGGCCGATTCGTCTGGCTGCTGAATTATGTGGCTTAGGTCATCGGCGTCTGGTGGTCGCACATATGTGCCCTGGAAGTTGTGAAGGAATGCGGCTTCCAGGTCTTCCCAACACCCAATTGATTCTGCTGGCAAGCTGTTAAGCCAATGCCGAGCTGGTCCTTTAAGCTTGGGTGGGAGATATTTGATGGCGTGAAGATCGTCACCGCGGGCCATGTGGATATGAAGGAGATAGTCTTCAATCCAAACCGCGGGGTCTGTTGTGCCATCGTAGGATTCAATGATCACGGGTTTAAACCCTTCGGGGATTTGATGATCCATTACTTCATCTGTGAAGCATAGTGGGTGTGCGGCGCCTCTATATTGGGCTATATCACGACGTAGCTCCAATGAGCTTTGTCTACTGTGTTCGGCCCGGCCGGAGTTGCCGTATCCGGCGCGACGGTCGTCGTCGCGCATCGTGGGGCGCCCACGCGATCCATAGATCAATCTTGATTGTCTTGCCTTATCCTCCAATATGTCTCGCAAGTCCGGCGCATTCCCCCGTGGCTTCGTACTTTTCGAGCGGTGCCGGGGTACGGTTCTAATGGAGGGCCTAAAGGCCTCTCTGTCGTGGCCACGAGGTGGTCGGTCAGCCGTATTGCGCTCTAGTGATGCAGGTTTATATGCCTCCTCCTCTAATCGGGGGAGCAACTTGCGTTTGGGGTAGCTTTTGGAGGGGCGTTCGAGTCCATACTCTTCGGCCGCAAGGACTTCAGTCCATCTGTCGGCTAGCAAGTCTTAATCAGCTCTAAGCTGGTGCTGCTTTTTCTTTAGGCTGTTCATCGTGGCCATTAGCCTGTGTTTGAAACGCTCTTGTTCAACGGGATCCTCGATCACGAAGAATTCGTCGTCATTGAGGCTTGTCTCGTCTCCGGAGGGAGGCATGTAATTATCATCCTCTACCTCTTCGTCTGCCGCTCTCTCATGAGGGCTGGCTTCTCCGTCCTCCTGTGCTGAATCTTGCTGGAGGGGGTTCTCTTCGGCACTCTCTGGGGTGTTGTTATCTCTGGTGCCGGAATCTCCATTCTTGCTGTGGCGGGATTTAGAGCGGCGCCGCTGACGCCGACGCTTGGGCTGTTTCTTGGAGGAGTCTTCCTCCGCTTTTTCCTCGCCATTCCCATCATTTGGGATGTCCACCATATATATGTTGTATGACGAGGTGGTCTTCCAGTGCCCCGTAGGCGCTGGTTCTTGGTCGTCTCCAGCATCGTCGTCCATACCGTCGATGTCTTCGGAGTCATAGTCTAGCATGTCGGTTAGATCGTCGACAGTGGCTACAAAGTGGGTGGTGGGTGGGTTTTGAATTTCTTCGTCGTCCGCATCCCAACCTTCCTGACCGCAATTCGGCCAGGGCTCTCCTGATAGCGAGAGATACCTTAGCGAATTCAGGATGTCGCCAAAAGGTGAGTGTTGAAAGATGTCTGCGGCGGTGAACTCCATGATCGGCGCCCAATCGGATTCGATTGGAGGGGGCGCAGGAGGTTCGGAGTCCGGCGAGGAGTCCGGCACCTCAGAGTCACGAGCGTCGCAAGGGACAAGGTCAGTATTCGGCTCCATCGCCGTAGAGGTTGCAGCCCCCGAGGCGGTGTCTAGCCACCCATCCTCGATCTGCGCGGTCGGCTCCGAATTAAGGGTCAGAGCAGACTCATGTGCGGCCTCCAGGACACTGTCCGGCAGTAGAGCTAAATCATGCCCATCGAGACAGTGCGGCGCGCTCGGCTGTGGCTCGAATCCATCGAAGATCAAGTCTCCGCGGATGTCAGCCGTGAAGTTTAGACTTCCAAATCTGACCTGATGGCCAGGGGCGTAGCTTTCGATCTGCGCCAGATGGCCAAGCGAATTGGCCCGCAGTGCAAAGCCGCCGAATACGAAGATCTGTCCGGGGAGAAAAGTCTCACCCTGGATTGCGTCGTTGTTGATGATCGAAGGAGCCATCAAGCCTATCGGTGACGACACAGAGGAACTCTCAATGAAAGCACCAATGTCGGTGTCAAAACCGGCGAATCTCGGGTAGTGGGTCCCGAACTGTGCGTCTCGGCGGATGGTAACAGGAGACAAGGGACACGATGTTTTTACCCAGGTTCGGTCCCTCTCGATGGAGGTAAAACCCTACTCCTGCTTGATTAATGTTGATGATATGGGTAGTACAAGAGTGGATCTACCACGAGATCAAGGAGGCTAAACCCTAGAAGCTAGCCTATGGTATGATTGTTGTTGTGATTGTTATCCTACGGACTAAAACCCTCCGGTTTATATAGACACCGAAGAGGGCTAGGGTTACACAGAGTCGGTTACAATGGTAGGAGATCTACATATCCGTATTGCCAAGCTTGCCTTCCACGCCAAGGAAAGTCCCATCCGGACACGGGACGAAGTCTTCAATCTTGTATCTTCATAGTCTTGGAGTCCGGCCGATAATGATAGTTCGGCTATCCGGACACCCCCTAGTCCAGGACTCCCTCAATGAGCTTGCCCTCCGCACCGCCTTGGAGCGGCCCAAGGTGGAGACCGGGGGCAGCTCGGGATCTGCAGCCTCGCTGCAGCCGCAGCTTCCCCGTCGGCGCATCTCGGACACCGGCGCTGGCTCCTCCCGACCCATGTGCAGCTCTGACAGGTGGCCAGCGCAATCTGCGCCTCCCCTACGCTGTCGCATCACTCCACCAGCTACTGCTCCCTCATGCCGTCCCCTTGCCCCGCCGGCTGCTGCTCCCCCTCCTAGGCAACGGTGGGTGTGTGTGCCCGCCCCGCCGGCACGGATGCGCACGCCGGAGTCGGGGGCGCGCGCCGCCCGCAGCGAGTGGGCAAGGGAGAGAGGGGCTGTGGAGAGCTTTGTCCGCCGCCGGCGTGGGTTACCGGCGGAGCCCGGCGAGGACGAGCGGCTCTTCACATGGGTCTACGGCTGATCACTTACGATGGCGGAGACGGACGCTCGGCGACTCCGCCGGAAGAACGCGAAGGCTCTCTGGGTTGCCATCGAGCAGTCCGAGAGGGAGGCGTTGGAGAAGGCGATAGAGGCGGCTCGGCTGGCCAAGCTCAGGCGCCAGCAGGACCGGGCCGTCCAGCGCCTCAAGGGACTGCCATCGTCGACTCCTCCTCAGACGAATCGGACGATCCTCCACCAGCCGCCGACGGCTACAGCTGCGCCGATGACCAGAAGGGGAAAGGGTCGGCCCGGAAGTGTTGAATTTGATTTTAATTTCAAGTTTTAGATGTGGTATAAAGTTGTGCGTCGTTTATGTGAACTTTGGTGAATCTTTTGGTGAACTATTGTGAATCTTTTGGTGAACTATTGTGCTATTTTTATGTCCGGTGAATTGATCTACGTAGTTTGATCGACGTTGCATGATATAGTATGGATATAGGGGTTCAGATATGAGAGACATGGATGTGAACGACGCCATTTGAGGATTGGCCATTCAATGTTCGCGGAAGCATCCGTGTGCGTCCGTGGGCGGTTGAGGTCCCGGATTTGCCAAGTCCGGCTGTAGATGCTCTTATCGGTAGTACAGTAGGAGTATTGATCCAGCATTGTTTGCTGTGTCGAGGCCGGTTGAGTCAATCACGACATACACTTGGACCACGGTAACTGTTTTTTTCCACGGCTCGTTGCCACAACGCTCCAAGCATGCATCTGCTCGGTGCATTTCCCGGGACCGCCTGCTCCCTGGAAATCTCTTTTCAGCAGGAGCCAAGAGCCCATGTAGATTGGAGAGCAGCAATACGAACAGCCACAGCCAAATCCACGGCCATGCGACGCGTGCAAGCAGAGAAGAGCTCCGGTCAAGCGAGGCCCCGTCAGGTCAAAGAAGGGGAATCGTTCAAAACGGGACGGAGGAAAGCAGGATCTGCTCTGATATTCCCGTTCTCAAGGCCCCCGTACCAAAACCATTCCCTGTACCGTATCCCACCAAACCAAGTTCCTTGCCTTTGCCCCCTGTCTTGCGTAAAGCTGGCTAGCTGATCTAGCTAAGGCTCTGTTTGGTTTTAAATAAGTCACCAACTTATAAGTCGAAAAGTGAAAAAAAGTGACTTATTTTATCAAACAGGCCCAACTTATAAGTCACCGCAACTTATAAGTCATAAGTTGCTCCACCCCAACTTAAAACTTATAAGTCACCCCCTTTTGCGTGGATCCTACCATCTACATGATGTTGATTGGTGTGGGTAGGTGTGTCAGGTGACTTATAAGTCAGGTGACAACCAAACGAACGTGACTTATAAGTCATTGATTTTAAGTCACCTGACTTATTGAAACCAAATATGCCCTAAAGTCCTTACTAAAGCAAGGGGCTCCTATGGTGATCCGCTGCCCAACAACGGGAGACTGGCCGGGAATAATAAACAAAGTGTAAGTAACCATTGTTACGATTGATTAAACAAGGATAGGTCGTGGTCGTACCGTGTGGACCGTGGGAAAGCCGGTGGTCATTATCATCTGTGTCTGTGTGGGCCCACTCTTGTGACGAGCGAAGAGTGCAACACCAACTAAAAAGTCCATCCATGATTTTTTTTTTTGACAAAAAAAAGTCCGTCCATGACATGATACTCCTACTGAGAGTTTCTTTCCTGAAAGGAGGTTGGGAAAAAGCCGAGGCACTGTCAAAGCCACTTCTTTTGGGGTGGGCTGTAGCCGTTTAGTTTTGTTTAGTGGCTGTCGAGAAAAGACCGCGTGATGGAGAATCTTCAGGAGAGCCCCGCTCCCCAAATGCCAAAACGGCGAAACCACGGCCGGGACCCACCCGCAGCCCTGTTGCACCCTACTACTAGTACTGTACTACGTGCACACGCTCCAGGCACCGTAAGCGAAAACATGGCCGCCCACTCGCCCGATCGTGTCTCACCAAACCCCGTACACAGTGCACTTATTACCACTGCTTGCTAGCAGCGTTTTTCACCGCGTGAGTGCGTCGCTCTCGTGACAGACGAGTTTATTCAAAAGGTTGCCATCATTCGCAGCCCCTCTCTGTCCCGTCGTGTCCATCGGCAAAGCTTCCACGTCCCTTTCTACCAGACGGAACCATATCATTATCATGGTATTGTCAGAAAAAAGTACTATCATTATCACGATGCTTTACCAAGTTCATACTTATCCAACCCGATGTCTCACGAAAGAACAAGAACCATCCTCCGTGTTTCCCTCCTGCCGTTGCAAACTTTCAGCCGTAGTATAGAGTCTTAAGGGCATGTACAATGGTTGATAAAATATTTTTATTTTAATTTTTGCATGTAAATTAGAGATGACAAAAAAAATGTGTACAATGGATCATCTCTTAGCTTTATCTTCAATAATTAGTTGCTCCTAAAAATATGGTGAGACAAATTGTGCTAAGAGATCATCTTTTGTCTTCTCTTAAATAAGAGAAGACAAGCCTTCTCTTATAATTTCTCTCTTCTCCGCCTCATCATTCATCTTACGTGACACTCTTAAGATAGAACCATTGTACATGCCCTAAGATGACCATATGTGGCCAGTGCACGCAAACAAACAGATTTGCGCCCTGCTCACCCAAACTGCGTGTTTTTCTCTGCCACCACATTACCATCAGCAGCTGAAACGGACGAAATAAGAGAGCCCACGTGACACGCGGAGAGACAGATAGAGAGGAGCAAGCAGCACATCGGGCCGCAACTCGCAAGCGCAAGCATACACATCACCACCACCGCCGGACCAGAGCGCCAAAACCGGGGGTGGTGGAGTGAGAAGCGGAGCTCTGCTTCCGGCGCACCGTCGAGGGCAACGAGAGAGAGAGGGAGACCTCCCTCAGAGCGCGGCCAGATGGGCGTCGGCGGCATTCCCTGCCACCCCCTCCTCCTCGCCGCCGCCGCCGTCCTGCTCGTCCTCCTGACGCCACGCGCTGCGTCGTGCGCCGACCTGTACACGATCGTCTACAAGGGCTGCGCCAACCAGACCTTCCCGTGGGCGTCCCGCCGCCCACCGTCGCCGCGCTCACCTCGGCGCTCGGCGCGTCGCGGAGAGGCGTTAATGCGCGCGGCGCAGCGAGCGGACGCGCTCTCCCTCCCTCGCTTTCCACCGACTGGTCCAGTGTTTCAGCGATGAGCATCGAGCAGACCCTGAAATCTCCAAAGGCGCACCTGCTGCAGCCTGCGGCTGCGCGCGTCATGGCTCCGGCCGGAGCTCCTGAGCAAATCATTACTACCACCACCAGATCACTGTCACTGACTGTACACCGCACCGTCTCCGGCTAGTTTCCTCTCGGCCTCCTACACCTTTCTCATACTATCATTAGCTCACCACTACTACACTACTTAACTCTTAAGTATGCTACTGCTATACAAATTTAGGGAGCTCCAGCTCTCCTTATCGATCTCTCGATCCCCAGAAACCTTCATCATTTGGCCGTGCTATAGTGTCGGGCGACAGACACTGTCTCATTAGGGACAATCCTTAGTGCATGCTGTGCTAGCGGTAGGTCCGTTTATTATGTTCTTTAATTACCACTGTGGTGCATGCCTCCATGGACGTGTCTCCGGCCCCTGAAATCATGGCGCAGTGTTTTTGTCCTACTACGAGGAGGAGCAACAGCCTCGGCAAAGGAAGGTGAAGAGGCGGAAGGGGGCCAAAGCCGCAAAGGTACCATGATAGCAATGGCGATCCAGTTGAAAGGTGCTGCACCGGCGCCTATAAATGTTATTCTCCCCGTCCCATAATATAAGAGTCTTGCGCCAAAAATGCTTTTATATTATAGGATGGAGGGAGTATCTTTATTGGCCAAGGAACTTTCATTTGTAAGAAGAAAGAGATGAAATGCTTGAACCATAGATGACAACTCTCTAGAGGACCTCTGATTCCGTTGTCATTGTTTGTTGTTAGAGCATCTACAACCGGACTTGGCAAATCCGCCCGTCCACCAGTACGCCCGCGGGTGCGTTCGCGGACAGCGCCCGACGGCCCCTCATATGGGTTGCTGCACATCCACACACCTCAAATATGGAGCCTCAAATCTATGCACGTCGATTGTACGATACAAATTGTTTGAATTCAATAGTTCAAAATAAAGCAAAATAAATCATAGCAATAATCCGGACATACTAAAATGAGATAAATGTCTGAGCGTAACAGATACCTCTGTCCCAACATGGTTCGACGAAGCAATCCGCATCGGCGGACGGAATGGATGGGGTGCGGGGTTCCGGGCGCGGCTGTCGGGGGGGGGGGGGGGGGGTCCAGGGGTCCAATATCCACACCTCCCTGCGACGCTGCAGCCGCTTCCGTCACTCGCTGCCGCGTCGCTGCATCCTCCGAGCGACATTCTCCTCCTTGCACGACGGAGCCGAGGATGGGACGCCGACGGACGAAGCAGGCGCAGTCTCCGTCGCGGTGGTCGAGGACGGGCTAGACGACATCTAGGGCGGTGGATCGGGACTGATGGTGAGGATGGGGAGCAACCGTGGCGGGCGGCAAGGGCTCGGGCACGGGAAAGATAGGAGGGAGGTGGGAGGAGTAGGAAGGGTTTGATGGATGAAAGGGCATTTCCCTACCTTATGTTTTGGGTGATGATGGCAACCCTTTGTTGGTCTAAATCATGTGCTAAATGTTTCAGGTTCTCGATGCTTAGGCTTACATCGGATAGTTGTTCTCTCTCGAAGGAAAAGTTTGAAGACGGAGCCCTGTACGCTTTTTATCTCTTTGGTCGTAGGGAACCCGTACTATCAAGAGGGAATCCACATTGGAAAGAGTAGGGGAATCCGTTCACGTACACCTCCATCACCCCTCTCTTGTCTTCCTCAGGTGTGAGGAGAGTGTCTCCCTTTTTGATTTGACTGCCTGCTGTGTTTTCCCAGCGGTTGTACCGCTCGTCCGAGCGGTTGTACCGCTGGCTCTTGGCGTTTCCCTGTCTTTATCGAGCGGTGGTACCGCTGCCTCCGGGCAGTGGTACCGCCACCAAGCTCAGCAAAGACCTGCGGCGGTGGTTCCGGCCATGCACCGCCCAAGTACCGGTCAAGCTTCTATTTTGATGCGGTTCTCGGGCGGTGGTGGCCCGGTTGGTCCGGTTGTTCCTCGTCAACCGGTACCACCGGAGGTTCCAGCGGTTCTTCCGCTCTGACCTTAGCCGCTCAAATGATCAAGGCCAAGCGGTTGCACCGGCCCCGCACCGCCCAACTACCGCCCTCAGGGGTGACTCCGTTCTGTTTCAGTGCGGTAGTTGAGCGGTGGCTGGGCGGTTGGTCCGGTTATTTTCTAAAACCGGTACTACCGCCTGGTGGCCCAGTTGTACCGCCTGGTAGGGTTCTGCCGATACACCGTGAGCCTCGGTTGTACCGGGACAAGGAGCGGTTGTACCGCTGTAGTGCTGAAAACGCAGTAACGGTTGGATTTATTAGGGTTGCTATATAAGGTGGTTCTTCCACCTACCACTTTCACCTCTTACCTCTCTCACTCCACCATTGATGCTCTCAAGCTCTCTTGCCCGATCTCTCTCTCTAGCCACTCAAACTTGTTGATTTGCTAGGGATTGAAGGAGGAGACCTAGATCTACACTTCCACCAAAGGATATTTGCTTCCCCCATACTTTCTAGTGTGGATTTTATTACTCTTGGGTGTTTGAGCACCCTAGACGGTTGAGGTCACCTCGAAGCCATATTCCATTATGGTGAAGCTTCGTGGTTTCGTTGGGAGCCTCCAATTAAGTTGTGGAGAGAGCCCTAACCTTGTTTGTAAAGGTCCAGTTGCTGCCATCAAGGGCACCAATAGTGGAATCACGACATCTTGCATCGTGCGAGGGCGTGAGGAGAATACGGTGGCCCTAGTGGCTTCTTGGGGAGCATTGTGCCTCCACACCGCTCTAACGGAGACGTACTTCCCCTCAAAAGGAAGGAACTTTAGTAACACATCCTCGTCTCCACCGGCTCCACTCTTGGTCATCTCGTGCCTTTACTTTCGCAAGCTTACTTGTGTTGTATCCCTTGCTTGCTTGTGTGCTTGTTGTTGTTGCATCATATAGGTTGTTCACTTAGTTGCATATCTAGACAACCTACTTTGATGCAAAGTTTAATTTGGTAAAGAAAAGCTAAAAATTGTTAGTTGCCTATTCACCCCCCCCCCCTCTAGTCAACTATATCGATCCTTTCAATTGGTATCAGAGCCTCTTCTCTTTATTAAGGACTTTGCCGTCCGAAGAGTATGGTTGACACCATAGACGGTGGGGAGGAGGAGCACTCCGGTGTGAATCTGATCTCGTCTACGGGTAATGGGGAAACCACGGTGTCCCGTGAGGAATTCAATGTGGCCTTGGACACATTGAAAACCTCCATGACAACCACGGTTGAAAGCATGTTTAATAAATTCTTAGAAGGACTTAAACTACCTACCTCGCCGTTCAAAGTGGGTGATCCCGCTAACAAGGGGACGGATGCTAACTCCGACAAGGGGGAAGCTAATATTGAGAAGGGTCCTTCTACTAGTGGTAGAAATGGCACCGGCATCTTTGCCCATGTGGAACCTCCAATTTATGGAGGACCGTTTCCCTCTACTCATTTAAATCATGCCGGTCCTCCTCCTAAGATTGTGAAAAATGAGGATTTTGATTCTTGGGTGTATCGCTTTAAGCGTCATTTAAATCATGTGAATACTAATCTTTGGAGAATCATTGAAGAAGGTTTCTATCCACATGACCGAAGCAACTTCACCCCGAGAGAAGTGGTGGATAATCAATTCAATGAGAGTGCTCTCTTCATTATCTAAGATCCAATCCTTCCCGAAGATCTCCCTCATCTTCGACCTCATTCCATGGCTAAAGACGCATGGCAATGTGTTGTGTCTCTCTATCGAGGAAGTGCTAGCATTCAATGCTCCAACTATGAAGTGGTGCAAGATGAAGCCGGTGAGTTTGCAATGAAAGAAGATGAAGAACCTCGTGAGCTCTTTCGAAGAGTGACCAAACTCGCGGTCTCACTCCGAGATCATGGGAGCAAGGACACGGATGACAATTGGATCAAGCGCAAGTTCCTCAAGGCCATGATGCCCTACAACAAGGCCATGTCCTCCGTCATTCGTCAAAGACCGGACTTCCACTCCATGACCTCAAGTGAAGTGTTGGATGAGTTCGTTGCAATGAGCATCTTGGACAAGACTGTCGACAATGCGGTGCTCCGTTCTCAAAGGGCAAAGAAGCCCAACCTTGCCTTGAAGGCCAAGGTTATTGTGGAAGAAGAGGAACATGAGGAGAGCAACCCCGAAGACACGAAATATGATTATCATGAGCACATGGCTCTTGCTTCCAGACAATTTTGGAGCAAGAAGAATACAAGACCCAACTTCAACAAGAACAACTCAAGTGGCTTCAAGGGCAAGCAACGAGTTAGAACTTGTTTCAACTGTGGCAATGTGAGCCATTTCGTTGCGGATTGTCCTTATGAGAAGCGGGAAGACAATGGTGGCAAGTTCATCCGAAAAGACAAAGCCAAGTCCTTCCCCAACAAGAACAACTTCACCAAGAAGACTCCTACTCGTGGGTTGGTGGTTCAAGAAGAATACCATGAGGATGACGATGATGATGAAAATGGAGAAGCAATGGCCATGGCCTCCGTTGCCATGGCTACCACTTCCCGGGTGTCTCTCTTCGATTCACCCAACGAGAACATCACCGCCAAGTGCCTCATGGCTAAAGCCTCTAACAAGGTAACTCCCAACATAAAAACCACCATCATTATTAATCCCTCTTTGGAGGGTTGCATTGAGGATCATGAGGGTTCTAATGAGGATGTGAATGAATTTGAGTCATTTATGAGTAAGCTCAGTGGCAAATCTAAGAAGCACTTTGTTGCTCTCTTGGAACAACTTGGTGAAGCCAATGACATGATCGAGGCTCACGAAGAAACCATCTCTAAGATGGAAGGTCATAGTCGTGACTATGCCGATGAGATATCGGATCTCTCTAATGCTCTTGAGGAAGAGCGTGGTCATCGTTTGACTCTTGAGGAGTCATACAACGATGACCATGCTAAGTTAAAGAAAGATCTTGATCATGCTCTTGTCGTGTCTCGTGTGCTAGCTTCCGAGAAGGCTAAACTTGGGGTTGATCATGCTAGACTCAAGGAGGAGTTTGATATACTTTACAAGGCCCACAAGGTCTTGAAGGGTGATCATGCTAACCTCAAGGAGTCTTATGCTCAACTCCAAGTTAATCTAACCAAGGAAAAGGCCACCTTTCCTCATATGGTATTAATTGATAATGCATATGCTACTAACTCGTGTTGTGAGCATGTGCATCTTGTGGAGGAGAATGCCAAGTTGAAGGATCAACTTGAGAAAGGCTTTGTAACTTGCATTCAAGGTGAAAAGAATCTCAACGATCTTTTGAGCAATCGAAAGGAAGTTGTGGCCAAGAAGGGAATTGGGTTTGCACCCAAGTCCAAGAACAAGAAGAAGAACGACAAGACCAAACGACCTCCTCCTCTCAAGCAAACTTTTGTGAAATAGGGAGAGGGTGCTCCTAAGGAGAAGAAGGAAAATGTGAAGGGTGTTGATGTCAAAAAGAGCAAAACCATCTCCTCCAACATAGCCGGCGACTTTAACCCATCATATGTGTTGTGCCGTGCTAGTGATGGACATGTTTATGCTAAATTTGTTGGTTCTCCTTATGAGTACATTGAATGGTCTATTTGGGTTCCTAAGACCGTTGTTACTAACATCAAAGGACCCATTACTAAATGGGTACCTAAAACCAAGCATTGATCTCTTGTAGGTGTTTGCTTCCGGTGGGGGATCATGGTTGCTCGATAGTGGAGCAACAAATCATATGACCGGGAGCAAGGACTTGGTGGTGGACGTGCAAAAGATTCCATCTATGCCCACCAATATCGAGTGGGGTGATGCCTCACATTCTAAGGTATTGGGTCTTGGCAAGGTTGTCGTTTCTCATGATCTATCGATCGAGAAAGTCATGCTTGTTGAGTTCCTTGCATACAATCTACTTTCCGTTCGTCAACTGGCACTCATGGGTTTTGCCACTTTCTTTGACATTGATACCGTGGTCCTCTTGTGGAGCAAGACTCTTAAAGTAGCCTTTGTTGGGCATGTCGAGAATGGTCTCTATGTGATAAACTTTTCGGAGCGACCCACTAAGACCGCGACATGCCTAATGGCTAAAGTTGACGTGGGATGGCTTTGGCATCGCCGTTTAGCCCACGTCAATATGAGATCTTTGCAAAGTCTTCTCAAGGGGGGCCATGTCCGTGGACTAACAAATGTTAGTTTTGCCAAAGATCGTGCTTGCAGTGCTTGTATTGAAGGAAAGCTTCATGAGAAGGCTCACCCTCCCACGACCATCATCTACTCGAAGATACACTTGGAGCTCCTTCACATGGATATTTTTTGGCCTCCATCTTTTGATAGTCTTGGAGGTAGAAAGTATTGCTTGGTGATTGTGGATGATTATTCAAGATACACTTGGGTTTACTTCTTCAAGAGGAAGAGTGAGACTCAACAAACCATCATCGACTTTGCTAATGAAGCTCAACGTCAACATAATGCAAAGATCTTGACAATAAGAAGTGACAACGGCACCGAGTTCAAGAACTACACCTTGGATGAGTTTCTTAGTTATGAGGGGATCAAGCATCAATATGCTGCACCGTATACCCCTCAAGAAAATGGTGTTGCGGAGAGGAAGAACTGGACGTTGATGGATGCGTCAAGGACCATGATAGCGGAGTTCAAGTCTCCATACAACTTTTGGGCTGAAGCCATCAACACCGCATGTCATGCATCCAATCGGCTCTATCTCCGCAAAGGCTTGAACAAGACTCCTTATGAGATACTCACCGGCAACAAGCCCAATCTCAAGTACTTCCGGGTGTTTGGGTGTAAGTGTTTCATTCTCAAGAAAGGTGTTCGTTTGTCTACATTTGAGGCTAGAGTTTATGAGGGCATATTTGTTGGTTATGCTACAAACTCTCATGCTTACCGTGTTCTCAACAAGTCCACTGGACTCATTGAGGAGACATGTAACATGGAGTTTGACGAAAATAACGGCTCCCAAGTGGAGCAAAGTGATACTTGTGATGTAGGTGATAAAATTCCTCCCCAAGCCATAAGAAGAATGGGTATTGGTCATATTCTACCCATTGAGGACAATGCTCCACTCAAGTGGAGCCATCACCTCCCCAAGACCCACACGCTTCCGAAGAACAAAGTGAAGGCCCTCAACCTCGTGAACAAGACCAAGGGCAAGATCAATCTCAAGACAAAGTGAAGTCCTGAATTTATTTTAGAATTTTCGGTGATGCATTTTTCATTGAGAAAAGATGTTTCGTCGACGACGAGGCGTCTACGGTTACTTCGTAAATCTCAAGATGATATGCCGGCTCGGTATCTCGAAGGTGCTCATAGGGGTAGGTTGTGCGTGTGTGCGTTTATAGGGTTGAGTGTATGCGCGTATATATGAGCGCTTGCGTCTATACTGTGTTAAAAATAGTCCAGTGATCACTCCCACGGTACGGTGCGGCGGAATGTAACGAAACTTTTCTAACATCAAAACTCCACCGTGGAAAACGCTCTCGTGCGCCTATGTGCCTGCCTGCCACGGCGCGTCTCGACCTCTACACATCCGAGTCGCGTTGAGAGTCCGGACTCCGGCGAACCCACCAGGTTTCAAATTCTGGTGCTCGCATTTATTTCTGGATTTATTTGAGGATTTTCGGCAATGCGCATTCAGTGGAAGGAGACGTTCCCATCGACGATGATGTGCTTACGGTAACTTCGTAAATTTCAAGATAATATGCCGGCTCAGTCTTGCGAATGTGCTCATAGAGGTAGATTGTGCGTGTGTGTGACTGTATGTGCGTGTATATTAGCGCTTGCGTATGTGGTGTGTTAAAAAAAAGTCCGGACTCCGGAGGCCGCGACCAACGAACGAGGCGCGCATGCATTTGCTGCACGGTGGTGCACTGCTCCCTTGGACTGGGGACTTGGGACTTGGGACAGAGAGGAGAGGCTTTTCACCGACTGGTTCTCAGACTAAAATGGGCGAAGGAGGACTACGTCCGCGAGCAGGTGCGCCGCCAGCGCCTGGCATACGCGGAGCTCCAGGCCCGGCGCCGCGGGCGCGAGGAGGGCGGCGTCATCGTCCTCGACAGCGATGACGCTGGACCGTCCAGCGCCTCACCGCGTGTCGGCGACCTTGGGCAGGGGTGCAGCAGGGACGGCGGCGGCTCCGGCGGGCGCGCGACGACGACGACGATGACTACGCCCGTTTCTACAGGCTTCTCGGTATGTAAATAGCGGGCGGTGGACGCGGTGCAGTGGCTAGGCGTAGTTTGGCATCGTAGTAGTAGGCGTAGTTAGCATATTTTATCTTTTTTTGTACAAATTTCAATGAAATTTCGCCGAGTTCGTGCCTGATCGCCGAGGTTGCAAAAATTTGTACGAAGTATCGTCGATCTCGCACGTTATTGACGGCGATCTGGTGGGCGACGACTGGGAACGGAGTCGCCCCCACGCGCCAATCTTGCGTCGGTTCGTACCCAGCCGGCTTTTTTTCGCCGCCCGGGGTCCGAACGGCTGGAGATGCTATGAGAGGAGAGGCTTTTCACCAACTGGTTCTCAGTCTTCAGCGATGAACACAGCCTGAAGACCTCCAAAGACGCACTTGCTGCTGTGCTGCCCAACAACCGCGTGGCTCAAGGGCTCTGTACCGTACTACGGACCAAATCACTACGACGACGCACCCCCAACCCGGCTTTGCTACATCAACGGAGCTTTACAGGGTTTTACGGGGCTTGGCACCCACCCCCACCAGTTAAAATCAGGAGAGGCCGATTAATTGGAAGGAGATGGTTACTTAGTCCAATTAAAAAGGAACAAGTCAGCAGGTCTGTAAAATCCCGTTGCTTTAGTCCGTGTATCTAGCATTTTTGCCCCCAACCCCTCTCTATGACTCTGAAAGTCTGAAGGCTCTGCACCGCATCATCGCTACAGAAATCGCTTTTCTCTCGGTCTCCGTCCCCGTCTCCTCCCCCGGGCCCGGTGAGAGCAATGACGCGATAAACCTTACTTAGCGATGGTACTGTTATCCACGTATAGTACATTTGATCGATCCCAGAGACATCTTCGACCTTTTTTTCTTTTTGACGTGACATCTTAGACCATTTTGGCCGTGCTATAGTGTCGTCGGGAGACACCGTCCCATTAGGGATAATCATTAGTTAGTGCATGCTAGTACTACTATCCCCATTTGCTATGTCGCTGAAGAAACAATGTGACTTTTGGGTAACAGTAGTATGGTTCATGGACGACGTGTCCAGGCTCCGTCCCCTGAAAGAAATCATGGCATGGCCTGGTGTTTTGTCCTACTAGACTGAGAGAAGAGGTCGGCCGAGCTCAAGGGGGGCCAAAGCCGCAAAGTAGAATGATAATGGCGATCGATCGAGTTGGAAGGTAGTAGTACTAGTACGTACGCCGGCCATAAAAATGTGCTTATCTATGAAAATGTTTTACCGCTTGGCACAGGAAGCAGCAGCGTGCGTTTGCCGGAAGATGCCTTAACTTTTCTTCTTCTTTTTTAGTTAGACCAAATGACTTTTTTTTAAACATCAGCTAGACCAAATGACTTGATCATGCAGTACACCAACCATGCCCGTTGCCGTTGGGGGAGTAAAGGGAGAAAAGAAAAGCTTACGCGGAGTACGTAGTGGACTGGAGTCCAGCAGGAGACCGGCTGGGCAAGTCATTCCTGGTTGATTACAGTAGTCTGTATGCAACAAAGGTGTAGTGGTACTGATAGAGCATTTTTTGCAGGTATTATCATTCCGTGGTAGAGTAGAGTACCTAGTGATGAAGCACTTTGCAAGTCCGTGCAAAGACGGTGCTGTGAGTGAGCGGAAGTGTGGGCACCCGCCTCCGGTTCCGATGGAACTCAGCTTTTTACACAGCGCACATGCCCCGACATACCTTCTTCACATCCATATGATTAAATCTAAAATGACTTGAATTAATTTGCAAATAAAAAATTTAGTGTATACATTTATAAAAATTACATACAAACAAAATTATGATGCAATAAAATTAATTTCAGATTTTATTTTTTATAAACAGTAACTTCGCACAGTGTCTTTGCTACAGTGTCCGTGACACCCCTTCTTCATTTTACATCGAGATTGCACTGCAGCTTCGTGACATCCTTCGTGTTGTTAGAGGATTCGTTCCCTATTAATGGTACTAGTACTAGCAGTAGCAGTATAATCGATCAAAGCCCGGTTGACCAGTCAATCACAACATACATACACTTGGACCGCGGTGACTGTTTTTTCCCACTGCCCGTTGCCACGACGCTCCAAGCATCTACTCTTCTATCTGCTCTGTGCATTTCCCGGGACCTCGGTCGCCTGCTGCTGCTCCCTGGAGGCCAAATTTCGTATTTTGACCCTTTTGGGAAACAAAATCGAGATCTGACCTCAGTCTGAAAATATTTTGAAATCTGACCCTTTTGCTACCGCCAGACCCTCAGGCGGTAGGGTTGCACAGTCTACCGCCGCAGGTTCCGGCGGTAGGTGTGCCTGACGGCCGTCAATCCGTTAACGGCTGCTGACGTACCTACCGTCAAAAACCACGGCGGTAGGCGGCCACGACCTACCGCCATCCTGCCCGGCGGTAGGATGCCTCCCCCCACGCCAATCTTCTGTGACCAAAAAATCGAGCAACTCAGCGGTAGGGTTGCGCCGCCTACCGCCAAGGCTCTGGGCGGTAGGGTGCTACCGCTGAGCCCCCTGGCGGTAGGCTGCGCAACCCTACCGCTGCATTGCTCGATTTTTTGGTCACAGAAGATCGGCGTGGGGGGAGGCACCCTACCGCCGGGCAGGATGGCGGTAGGTCGTGGCCGCCTACCGCCATGGTCTTTGAAGGTAGGGTGCCTTTGTGTGCAACTTTTTGCATCTAGTAACTTCTGTTGGCTTCAATTTTGGCATACAACATTTAAACAGCATATGTATGACATATAAAGCACACGATGTATGATATATGATGCACACACCATAGAACTATAAATAAGGTAGGTTTGATACACCACAAATCTAAAAATAAGGTAGGTTCGGTACATAGCAAGTTAACGAAACAGTTTCACGAGCAAATTCATATGGTTCACGAAGCAAATATGCAAGTTTTTAGTTCAACGACACGGCAACAACTTCAGTTCTTCCTTCCCCTCTTCGAAGTTCGGTCCTCGTTATCCTTGGATCGCTTCTCGGCCGCCGTCTTCTTGCGGGCTGTAGGACGTGCTTTCTGAAAGGGGGATGGACTCTTCCAGTCTTTCTTCGGCACATTCCTCTTCTCACGCTGGGTTGGCTGAGTTGGTGGAGGTCCATCGTCATCATCGTACTCCTCCTCCTCCTCCTCCTCCTCATCCTCATTGTGCTCTTCCTCTTCGTCATCATGTTCTTCTCCTGCGCCCTGTTCTTCCTCTTCCTCTGCATCATCATCATCGTCGTCGCCATCTTGAACCGCCATAGACGACGAGGGTGCATGGCTCGATGAAGCGAGGCTACACATTGGTGCAAGAGGAAAAACATCCTCGGTGTTTGTAGCGCACCCAAGCAGGCCCACAAGCCGGCGTGCTTTGTTGACGTATTTCTGCAATGATAACAGAAGAATATGTTAACTTCTCGAATGTCCAATGATAACAAAAATGAACTCCGTATTACCTTCACCGTTTCCCTCAACTTGTTCTCGCTAGCTCGAGTCCCAGGGACACCACTAAGCGCATCAGAGGCATGAAAAATGCTTTTGTTCAGCTCCGAAGACTGCAAAGTAATAAAATGAGTCAATAGCATGAAAAGCTAATTTCATCCAACCGTCGGTTCGAAAGAGGTAAAAACAACATACCACTCTGTTCATTAGGGGTCCGTACTCCCTAAACCCGCCTTGAAGTTGTCTGATGCTCTTGTTGTAGGCTTCATTCTCTGAGGCGTCATCAAAAAGGTCTTCGGCATCTGCTGTCGTCCATTGGGGCCTCAGATGCAGACGATGCTTGATGCCATTGTCGTACCACAGCATGTGATCCTCGTAGTCGTCCCAGTCAATCACTCTCCTCTCCGTGTCTTTGCGTCCTTTCCACTCGTTCCATTCCTTCACGTATCTCGCATGTTCGGCTTCCCAATCTGTGATTGATTGATTCTTCTGCCTACTCATCCTGCAATACGTAAGAAAAAATGTAAAAAACCCTTCTTTTATGAATGTAAAGCATCAAACAAGAACTTAGAATCGATGAGGACGGCTTGTGGTACTCACAGGTGTAGGTCGTAGCCACCGGTATCGCGGACGATGCCGGCTGGTGGTGTGTGTTGCGCCTTACCAAATTGTGCGGCAACGCGCTGTGGCATGTGATACTCCACGGCATAGACACAAATCATGGGCACGATGCACCGGAAGAGCAGCCGGTCCTGCTTGCACATGCTGTTCAGCTCGAACTCCCACTGTCGATCATCACTATACGGCCGCCAAGTAACCTATAACCAAACAATGGTAAGCTCAAGTGAAAGTGGTCTCGAAACAATGGTAAGCTCAAGTGAAAATGTAGTTCTCATACCTGGAAAGGCGTGAGAGCATCAAGCTCGTTGCGAAGACCTTGTACAAGGCCTTCGATTCGCCCGTGTAGACACGCACCACGTCCCAAGTGTATGCGACGGTCGGGTTCCGATCATCTTCGTCATCTCCTCCATAGTCCGTCCATGCACGCGAGCGCATCTTCTCCGGACGGCCCACTGGGATTCGCTCCCACATCCAAATGGAGAGGCCCCACACACATCCACACATACCGGACGAGACTTCCGCTCTCTGGGTCGCGTCGTCAAGCTACCAACCAAGTATAGATGATAAGATGTCAAAATATAAAGCAACACACGTCTGATATCTGAAATAAAGTGATATTCACTTACCGAACGGTATAGGTAGGCAAGTCCGGCGGCCCCCCAGCTGTACCCCGCATCCCAGTCCTTCAGGAAGTCGAGATACATCCATAGGGCAGAGTTCCCGGAGCAGTCCGGAAACACTACCTCCGTGAGAATGTACCACAGGTAGGCCCTGGCGTACTGCTCCACCACCCGGGGCTTGGCATCTTCCGGGCACTTCCTCCGGTGCTCAAGGAGCCATGGCAGCGGTATGCCGGAAGTTCGGTTGCTCTTAGCGGCGGGGCAGTCGCCGATGAGGCTGACAACCCTCTCGGGCCAGTTCGCCCTCTCCACTCTTCATATGAGAGGACGACCCTCCAGCGGTAGTGCCGTAATCATCGCCCAATCCTCGAGGGTCACGGTCATCTCCCCGCATGGAAGATGAAAGCTGTGCGTCTCTGGCCGCCACCGGTCGATCAAAGCCGTGAGAGCTGAGTGAACGAGCGTCGGCGGCTTACGCTTGAACTGCAGGACGAAATCCAATAGTCGGGCTCTCCTGAAGAACGGTGCGTACCGGTCGTCGTACTCCATCTTAACCGTCGTCTTGTGAGCCCTCATCCGCAGTGGCGGCAGCATCTGTGAAAATCAATAACCAAAGCATAATTAGCATGGACATAATAGTTAGCAACTTGTTTTCATCAATTTGAAAGATTTGGTTTAAAATGCTAATTACCACTCCATTCTCAATGAAACGGGCACGGTGATGCTTGTCGAACCTAGGGTCAAGCATTGTGTACTTTGTGCCGATATCGTCCGCAAGAGGTGGCCTCCTAAAAGAATTGCATAAGCACATCAAAAGATTTTTCAACATGAACTAGAGTTCAACATTAACTACGAAACACATCGATGCATAACAAAAATCGAACCTATGAGTTCAATCTTTGAATAATCATATATCAAGATTATTATGAACTAAATACAATACATATATCAAAAACTAAATAAAATACTTTTATGAAGATGCAATCACCATTTGTTTCAATGCATCATAACACATATACTACATATAACAAATACTTGCATCTTGAGGATTCATATACTACATATAACAAATACTTGCAATCATCATGTTAAAAAATGAACTAGGGTTCATCTTGAGGATTCATATACTACATATAACAAATATATCAAATATTTGCATCATCCAATACTTGCATCATAGCATCCAATAATTGCATCATAGCATAGGAACATGCATCATCCATCATATAAAAAAACCATTCAAATCAATTATGAACTAGGGTTCATCTTAACACAATCATAGCATAGGAACACGCATCATCCATCATATAGTTCAAATCTAACACAATATAACATCTAGAATCAACCTAAATCAATCCTAGGGTTATTTTTTTTCAAATAGGAGTGATTTCAAACGAATAATGCGACGAATCGGAAGGTGTTTGATTAAAACTAGTTGTAGGGATTGAAAGAGCTTACCTTTCTTTCTTCGGGGCCATCTCGATCCGCAAAATCCGTCAAGAAACGAGGAAGATCGAAGGGGGGGAGTGGAGGGGATGAGAGAGGCGACTGTGAGCAAAACTTCTCTGTTCTTCGTGGTGGGGGGCGGTTGGGTGGGGGAGAAGGGGGTGGGGGCGGCCGGCCCGCGGTTTATATATGCCCACACCCTACCGCCAGGCAGGGCGGCGGTAGGTCCAGACAACCTACCGCCAGGCAGGGTGGCGGTAGGGTGTGACGGAGGGGAACGGCGGCAGTTATCGTTGCTGACGTGGAAAAGTTTGCTACCGCCACAGGGCTCGGCGATAGGCTATACGATCCTACCGCCGGGCCTCTCGGCGGTAGGCAAAAGGGTTAAATCCCAAAATATTTTCAGACTGGGATCAGATCTCGATTTGGTTTTCCAAAAGGGTCAAAACACGAAATTTTGCCCTCCCTGGAAAATCTCTTTTCAGCAGGAGCCAAAGAGCCCATGCAGCACCGCAGTGGCAGCAACACCAACAGCTAGAGCCAAATCCACGGCCATGCGGCTCAGCATGCAGAGACCGGAGTGAGCTCAGCTCTGGTCAAGCGAGGCCCCGTCAGGTCAAAGAAGAGAAGGGAATCAATCAAAACGGGACGGAGGAAAGCAGAATCCCCTCTGATATCCTCTCTCTCTCTCTCGGCCCCAATACCATTCCCCGTACCGTATCCCACCAAACCAAATTCCTTGCCTCCTGTCCTGCACAAAGCTGGCCAGCTGATCTAGCTAAAGTGCTTACTAAAGCAAGGGGCTCCTCTGGTGATCCGCTGCCCAACAGCGGGAGATTGGCCGGGAATAATAAACAAAGTGTAACTAACCTTTGTTACGATTGAATAAACAAGGATTGGTCGTCGTACTACCGTGTGCACCGTGGACCCCTCTTGGAAAGGTTCCAAGGCCGGTGGCGATTATCTATGTGGGCTCACTGTGACCAACCAGGGAAGAGTGGCCCTCAATAAAAAAAACGAGGGAAGAATGCCAAGGGGGAGCATATACATGCATACATACATACACTCAGTAAAAAGTGTCTTTCTTTCCGGAAAGGGGGTTGGGAAAAAACCAAGGGGAGTACTGTCAAAGCAACTTCTTTCGGGCTCGACTGTTGGGCTCTGTAATCGTTTGTTTTGTTTAGTGGCTGTTGAGAAAAGAGCGCAGCGAGAGACGCTCCGCACTTCCGCAGATGCCAAAACGGCGAAACTGCGGCCGGGCCCCACCCGTACGTGCATATGCATACGCTCCTCCAAGTCCAAGCCCAAGCCCACTCGGGTCGGGTGACCGTCGCCTCACCAAACCCCGTACACAGTGCACTTATTGCCAGCGCATTACCATCGTCAGCTGAAACGGACGCCCCAAATAAATCAACACAAAACAAGAGTGGAGCCACGCACACGCGGAGAGAGAGAGAGAGAGAGAGAGAGGACGAAGCGAAGCAGGCAGCACATCAGGCCGCCACGCGCAAGCGCATACACACCACCACCACCGCCAGACCAGCGCCAAAGCAGGGGTGGTGGAGTGAGCACCGGACCGCTGCTCCGCTCCGGCGCACCACCGAGGCCGACGAGAGAGCGAGAGAGACAGACCCCCAGAGCGCGGCCAGATGGGCGCCGGCGGCATTCCCTGCCGCCTCCGCCCCCTCCTCCTCCTCGCCGCCGTGCTCCTCCTGCTCCTGTCGACGGCGTCGTGCGCCGACCTGTACGCGGTCGTCTACAAGGGCTGCGCCAACCAGACCTTCGCGGGGGGCGCCCCGCCGCCGACCGTCGCGGCGCTCTCCACCGCGCTCGCCGCGCAGTCCGCCTCCGCCAAGTTCTACAAGACCTCCTCGGCGTCGGCCTCCTCGGCCTCCGCCTCCGTCTTCGGCCTCTTCCAGTGCCGCGGCGACCTCTCCGGCCCGGACTGCTCCTCCTGCGTCGCCCGCGCCATGTCCTCCTGGCGCGACCTCTGCGGCGGCGCCGTCGCGGCCCGGGTCCAGCTCAACGGCTGCCTCGCGCTCTACGAGATCTCCGGCTTCCCCCAGGTCTCCGGCGTCCAGATGCTCTTCAAGACCTGCGGCTCCGGCGGGGGCGCCGCCGCCCAGGACTTCGAGACCCGCCGCGGCACCGCCTTCAGCCAGCTCGAGGGCGGAGCGGGCTCCAGCGCCGGCGGCTTCTTCGCCACCAGCTTCCAGCAGGTGTACGCGCTGGCGCAGTGCGAGGGCGACCTCTCCAACGTCGACTGCAGCAACTGCGTCACCCAGGCCGTGCAGCGCGTCGCCGTCGAGTGCGGCGGCGCCCCCTCCGGCCAGGTCTACCTCGACAAGTGCTACATTACCTACAGCTACTACCCCCACGGCGTGCCCCACGCCGGCGGCGGCGGCCTCGGAGGTACCTTTTTCCTTCCTTCTTCCTTGCCTTTTCCCAAATTTGTGCCTCCACATTCACTTCCAACTACATACATTTAGAATACTGATTTGGTTAATTCTGCAGTGATCCAATCTGAAATCTGAATAGAGAATATTAGATCGAATTGCTTGTGTTTAGTAATTTCGGGCAAAAAAATGTGGTAGTACTAGTATTATGTTAGTTGCTTCATGATTCTTGCTGGTGTCTACTACTGGCTAGTTCATGCATGTGAACTACTGTCGGTGGATTTGTTTGTACATGTGTAGGTGAGATCCTGGCAGGATTCTCTGGTTCGAATTGATTGATGGGGATTGAGGGAGCGCCTTGTGTTTCTTGGTGCCACTCCTCTGGACGAATTTGTAGTAGAGTATAGATTAGTGCCCTCTCAGGTGCCCATCATTTAGATTACAAACAGGGGAGCCTTGCATGGTCCAATGTTAGGTAGGTAGGAGTTATGAGCGTATCTTTGCCATGTCAAAGTGGAACTCTGATGCAGACAGTGGCATGATCTTTGTTCCTCTCTTGGTTGGTCAGCTTAAGATTTGAGGGCAGGGATCAATCGTGCTTGTTTATGGTGGCAGATTGGCAGGATTTTCCCCTTTTCTTTTGTCAATTACTCCCTCCTTCCATCTATATAGGGCCTAATGCGGTTTTCAAGGCTAACTTTGACCAAATACTAGAGCAATAATATATGACATGCAACTTACACAAAACACATCGTTAAATTCGTGTGTGAAAGGAGCTTTCAATGATATAATTTTCACATTGTGCATGTCATGTACTATTAATCTTGTCAATAGTCAAATGCGGTCTAAAAAATGCATTAGGCCCTATATAGATGGAGAGGGAGTATGCTTGTTCTTTGCACTGTTGAGTTCCAGTGTAAAGGGATCCTCATTACTGATAACTCCATTATATAATCCATGCTTCGGTTCTGAACTAGAAGTAGACTAGAAGTAGTAATATGGCAGCAGCCTAGATTAGTGAGTTTTTTATGCATCTGTCTGCTCGGTCTTTGAGAAAAGCTGTTTTCCACTAGTAGCACCTAGTAGTACTAGTAGAAAATTGTTTACCTTTTCTTTTTCTTGATTTACTGGAGATACGGCATTGTATGATTGTACCCATGATGAGACGTGGTATCATCCCTAGTTTGATTTTGATCAGTCGACTTGGCCATTGATTCCCCTTTTGCATCCATCTCATCTCAGGGCAGCAGACAGCCAAGACTGTAGCCATCGTGCTGGGTGGAGCCTTGGCCCTGGGTTTCCTGGTCATCTGCTTGCTCTTTGCCAGAAGCCTGGTCAAGAAGAAGGACGGTGAGTAAATACTTGCACCTCACCTCGTTTGATCAGTGTAAACTTTGCAGCTACCATTGCTCCAAAATCCAAATTTCTTCTGAATAAGATGCTTAGGAAATTTGTGTGGTTGCATGCAGATTACTGACCTGGAAGCATGGAGGGAGGTAGCAACTGGACAAAGGAAAGCATTGGGGCATGGTGTGCATTTTCGAGAGGGGCGTTGGACGGTGGTGGTGAGTGGGATACAGAGGGGACTGTTTTTTGGCTCTTGTTCCTCTGGCCATGTGGCGTGAGGGGTGCCATGCCATACCCACATCGCATGCATGATGCATGATGAGAGAGGGGGGTAAAAAGGAGAGGAGGCAAGTTCAGAAAAAGAGACTGTTCTTTCCTTTGGGGCTCATGTGAATCGATTGGAATGGAACATGTTTTTGTCTTTGGGCTGCACTGCACTAGTAGGAGTAGCAGTACTACCACCCTCTCTTGCTTAATTTAGGGCTCTAGGAGTACATTGATTCTCTTGTTTTCCTGAAAGGAAACTACATGTAGGTCTATGTAGAAAGTAATCTTAGTCTCGTGTCCTGTGATCTAGCCGCAGATTCGTACTCTGACCTGGTTGCTTAGTTTTCGGGGTAATTGTTCTAAGCTAGCATATCTTCTAGAGCAGAGCAGGGGTTTAACTTGGTTTATATATTTATTGGTCATCGATCCTACTTCCCCGTTCCTAAATGTAAGTCCTTTTAGAGATTTCAATGCGGACTGCATATGGAGCAAAATGAGCGAATCACAATCTAAAATATGTCTATATACATCCATACGCAATTCATATCGGAATGTCTAAAAAGACCTGTATTTGGGAACGGAGTTCGTATTGAAATCTCAAAAAAAAAAAAAAACTTGTATTTGGGAACGGAGGGAGTAGCTTTTACCGGTGGTCGACATTGCCGACCTCGGAACCTACCGCTGGGTGTTTGTGTTGGAATATTAGGCAAGTTCATGATTAATTCCAGTAAATAATTCATGACTAGAAGAGAAACTAGCATGCAATAATCTAGCAAACTAGAAGACCAACAAGACATGCATAACAGCAGCAAACACGTAAGAATAGCTGTAGAAACAAACATGAACAGAGGATGTTGGACGTACTGATCGTTAGCTACTATGGGTGCGACAGTGTTGATGACGATGTTGGCGACGATCTGCTGCTGACGATGATGAATACGACGATGAGTAGCACCGCCCGATTTGGACGGAAGACGACCCGTGATGACGAATTTGAGCAGTTGCGCACAGCGCTTCCCAAAAAGCTAATTCGTCCTCTCCCGGTGCAGGATCACAAAGACGAACGGTTCCGGAGACCTGCTCTCCCACGCGCCGATGCACGCCGGCGTTTGGGATGGAGTAAACTACGATGGCGGCGCAAGTTATGAGATGAGGCAAAACCCAAGATGTTTTTCGGTGTGTCTCTGGCCGCAGCCGGTAGCTGTATATATATAAGGACGAGAGGCGGTATTGTGTCGCGACCACAATCCCAAACCGACTCGGTTTCGGCCCGGCCAGGCCAGGCGAGGCGAGCGAGCGCGCGCGTGTGGTTTTCCCTTTCTCTTCTCACACACCACTTAGAGTGGTGGAGAGAACCCACTATATAAAGAGGTCCAACTCTTCTTCAACTTCCAAGGTGGGACTAAACTTAGTACCACCACTTGCCATTTTACACATGGGCTTTGAGATTTCAGAAATTGCTATGGGCCTAGCCCATTAATTCTAACAATCCCCCACCAGATCTCAAATACCCATTTAGAGATTTGCCTTCTCTCACCACTTGTTTAATATACCAGTATTTTAGCAGAGACTGTTAAGTTGAACTTCTGCCTAGAACTTTAAGCTACATCCATTCACAACTTGACAATGGACTATGCCTTGAATTGCTAGTTTTGTGTGAACAGGTTTCACTCAAAGTCTTAACCAGTACCTGACCGCCAGTAGGCTACCCCGCGGTTTGGAGCTTATACGTCATACTCCCTGGTCTCTTCGTGAGTTTACTAGAGATCACCCAAATCTCATAGACTGCGACGTTTACAGTCAGGACTCATATAGGTGTGTTCTTTCAAGACTTCTCTGTAGGACAGCATCTTTGCTAATTATAGCCAATAGAACCACATTAAGGCATGTTGCCGACCTGCCTTACAGATCTGAGCCTTACAGCTCCGAGAGTTTTGCATCTTCACTTGGAGACGATCATAAGTTATTACTCTCCTCAGTTAACCAATAGCTTGTTCTTCCCAGATCCTAATTCACGGGATCTCCGATCACAAAGGTTGGGTTACTACTATGGTGTAACATCTATGGGTCTCATACCCATCTCCCTCGATGCAATATCTATCACATTTCGTGATAGTCCCTTTGTAAAGGGATCTGCCAGGTTTTTGTCTGTTTGTATATACGTAACAGTTATTACTCCGGAGTTTCTCAACTTCCTGACAGACTTCAAACGTCTTTTCACGTGTCTTGATGACTTTGCATTATCTTTAGAATTGTTCACTTTAGCGATAACTGTTTGGTTATCACAATTCATAAGAATAGCAGGTACAGGTTTTTCAACAACCGGCAAGTCCATCAAGAGCTCACGCAGCCATTCTGCCTCAACAGTAGCTGTGTCCAAAGCAGTTAATTCTGCTTCCATAGTTGACCTCGCCAATATGGTTTGCTTGCAAGACCTCCATGACACTGCGCCACCACCATGAGTAAATACATACCCACTTGTTGCGTAAAGTACATCAACATCGGAGATCCAATTTGAATCACTATATCCTTCTAGCACAGCAGGATGCCCTGAATAAGTAATTCCGTAACTCATAGTACCTCTCAGATAGCGCAAGACCCTTTCTAGTGCATGCCAATGATCATCACCTGGGTTGGACATGAACCTACTCAGTTTGCTCACAGCAAAAGAGATATCTGGTCTTGTAGCGCTAGCTAAGTACATGAGTGAACCAACAATTTGAGAGTATCTTAATTGATCTCTCGTTTCTTTCTTGTTCTTTCTGAGTGTCACGCTGGGATCATAAGGTGTTGGAGAAGGCTTGCTATCCATAAAACCGAATCGGTCCAAGACCTTCTCAACATAGTGGGATTGAGTTAATGTAATCCCATTCTCATCCTTAATAAGTTTGATGTTTAGAATTACATCGGCTTCTCCCAGATCTTTCATGTCAAAGCTTTTTGATAGAAAAGACTTGACCTCATTAATTGCATTAATGTTTGTACCAAAGATCAGTATGTCGTCCACATACAAACATAATATGACACTATTGCCCCCACCATGGCGATAGTAAACACACCTATCAGCCTCGTTAATGACAGATCCTGCAGAAGTCAAAGTTCTTTCAAACTTCTCATGCCATTGCTTAGGTGCCTGTTTCAGACCATACAAAGATTTTAACAACTTGCACACCTTTCTCTCTTCACCCTTTACCACAAACCCGTCAGGCTGATCCATATAGATCTCCTCTTCCAACTCTCCATTGAGAAAAGCTGTCTTTACATCCATTTGATGAATGATAAGACCATAAGAGGCAGCCAAGGAAAGTAACACTCGAATGGTGGTCATTCTAGCAACGGGTGAATAGGTGTCAAAGTAATCTTCGCCTTCTTTCTGAGTGTAGCCCTTGGCCACTAGCCGCGCCTTGTACTTATCAATAGTACCATCAGGCTTTAGCTTCTTTTTGAACACCCACTTACAGCCCACAGGTTTACAACCATATGGTCTATCAGTTAGTTCCCAAGTTCCATTAGAAAGAATTGAGTCCATCTCATTATGAACAGCTTCTTTCCAATCATCTACATCCGGAGATGCATATGCTTCTGCAATCGTCTTGGGTGTGTCGTCCACAAGGTATACAATGAAATCATTACCAAAGGATTTTGCAATCCTTTGTCTCTTGTTCCTTCTAGGAACTTCATTGTTATCCTTCTCAAGGACTTCCTCATGTGATTGTTCGAAATATTCATCAGTTGTACTAGATTCAGGAATTATCTCAGAAGAAAATCTAGCAATGCTATGCATATCTTTCATAGGAAATATGTTCTCAAAAAATGTTGCATCACGAGATTCCATTATAGTATCAACATGCATATCAGGTACTTCAGATTTTACCACTAAAAACCTATAAGCAATGCTCCGTTGAGCATACCCTAGAAAGACAAAATCCACTGTCTTTGGTCCAAGTTTGCGTTTCTTAGGAATAGGAATATTGACCTTTGCCAAACATCCCCAAGTGCGCAAATAAGAAAGTGATGGTTTTCTCCCAACCCACTCCTCATAAGGGTTTTTCTCTTTATTATTGTTGGGAACTCTATTCAGGACATGACATGAAGTCAATAGAGCCTTCCCCCACCATGCCTTAGATAAACCAGCAGTGACTAACATGGCATTCACCAAGTCAGTCAATGTGCGGTTTTTCCTCTCGGCCACTCCATTTGATTGAGGTGAATAGGGAGGCGTCCTCTCATGAATAATACCATGTTCCTCACAAAATTCATCAAAAACTTTTGGAAAATACTCTCCACCACGATCGGACCTAAGACGCTTGATCTTTCTCTCTAGTTGATTTTCAACTTCAGCTTTATAGATTTTAAAGTAGTCTAATGCTTCATCTTTAGTTTGCAACAAATAAACATAGCAAAATCTAGTCGCATCATCAATCAAAGTCATGAAATATCTCTTTCCACCTTTTGTCAACACACCATTCATCTCACAAAGATCAGAATGTATGAGTTCTAGAGGTGCCAAGTTTCTCTCCTCGGCAGCCTTATGAGGCTTTCGAGGTTGCTTAGATTGCACACAACTATGGCACTTAGAACCTTTGGCAACTGTGAAGTTTGGAATTAAACTCATGCTGGATAGCCGAGACATTAAACCAAAATTAATATGACATAAACGAGAGTGCCAAATGCTTGCATCATCATTAACACTAGCACAAATTTGGTTTATTGACTTATTACAAAAATCTGAAAGAGAAAAGCGGAACAAGCCTCCGCACTCATAGCCTTTTCCTATAAATTGTCCAAATCTTGACACGATTACTTTATTGGACTCTAAAACTACCTTAAATCCATCTCGACATAGAAGGGAGCCGCTAACTAGATTCTTGTTCATAGTAGGGACATGCTGCACGTTCCTTAGTTGCACGATCTTTCCCAAAGTAAACTTCAGATCCACCGTGCCAATGCCACGAACAGAAGCATGTGACCCATTCCTCATTAGGACGGAAGAATCCCTTGCGACCTGATAAGAAGTAAACAGGGAGATGTCAGCACACACATGAACGTTAGCACCCGAATCAATCCACCACGAAGATGATTGAAAGACTGGAAGCACAATAGGTAGATTACCATACCCATCAGTATTGCTAGCGGTCACCATGTTGACAGTCTTGGAGCTTGTTTTCCCTCTGCGGTCTGCACGTTCAGGGCATTCCTTGGAAAAGTGTCCAGGCTTCCCACAGGCGTAGCACTCTAGCTCAGCCTTGTTGAACTTCTTCTTCTTGAAGGTAGTAGTCTTGGTAGGCTTGTTGAAAACAGGTTTGTTCTTCCCTTTGTTCTTGTTCTGTGGGTACCTCTGCACCATGTTAGCAGTAGGCTGAACCTCACCTCCTTTTTCAGTGGTATCTTTAGCCCGAGCTTTTTCTTCAACATCAAGAGATGCAATCAGATTTTCAACTGATATCTCCTGTCTCTTATGCTTCAGAGTTGTGGCGAAATTCCTCCATGAAGGAGGCAACTTTGCAATCATGCACCCAGCCACGAATTTGTCGGGTAGAACACATTTAAGGAGTTCAAGTTCCTTCACAATGCACTGTATCTCATGAGCTTGTTCAACCACAGAACGGTTATTCACCATCTTGTAGTCATGAAAACTCTCCATGATGTACAGTTCACTGCCTGCATCTGTTGCACCGAATTTTGCATTCAGTGCATCCCACAGAATTTTTCCGTTGTTTATGTGCATGTACACATCACACAGACGGTCAGCAAGAACACTCAGAATGCATCCCACAAACATAGTATTGGCTTCCTGGAATTTTCTCAGATCTTCGTCGGTCATTCCCTCTGGAGCACCAACACTAGCGTGGAAAACTTTCAGAGCAGTAAGCCAGAGCGTGGTCTTCTCCTGCCACCTCTTAAAGTGCACACCGGTAAACTTATCCGGCCTCAGTGCATCAGCGAATCCAGCCATAGTTAACTCAGGAAATTGCCTAAAATTAGGTTTTTGGATTGTTGGAATATTAGGCAAGTTCATGATTAATTCCAGTAAATAATTCATGACTAGAAGAGAAACTAGCATGCAATAATCTAGCAAACTAGAAGACCAACAAGACATGCATAACAGCAGCAAACACGTAAGAATAGCTGTAGAAACAGACATGAACAGAGGATGTTGGACGTACTGATCGTTAGCTATTATGGGTGCGACAGTGTTGATGACGATCTGCTGCTGACGGTGATGAATACGACGATGAGTAGCACCGCCCGATTTGGACGGAAGACGACCTGTGATGATGAATTTGAGCAGTCGCGCACAACGCTTCCCAAAAACCTAATTCGTCCTCTCCCGGTGCAGGATCACAAAGACGAACGGTTCCGGAGACCTGCTCTCCCACGCGCCGATTGGGATGGAGTAGACTACGATGGCGACGCAAGTTATGAGATGAGGCAAAACCCTAGATGTTTTTCGGTGTGTCTCTGGCCGCAGCCTGCAAGGAGACAGACCAGGTTTCGGCGGACCATTCACGCGCATGTCGCATGTACGCCTCGCCTCGCCTCGCCCGGCCCGGCCCGGCCAGGCGAGCGAGCGCGCGCTCGTGTGATTTTCCCTTTCTCTTCTCACACACCACTTAGAGTGGTGGAGAGAACCCACTATATAAAGAGGTCCAACTCTTCTTTAACTTCCAAGGTGGGACTAAACTTAGTACCACCACTTGCCATTTTACACATGGGCTTTGAGATTTCAGAAATTGCTATGGGCCTAGCCCATTAATTCTAACAGTTTGGAGCCATCTATCTAGTCAGAAATGGCTGAAAGTCTTCAGAAAATGCGCCTGAATCTGGCTTTGTCCATTGTGACATGATGATCTCTAGATGCCCTGCACCTGATGTTCCGTAGTAGAAGATGTGGTGGCAACCGGATGGAGCCAATGTGTAGGGATAAGAATCAGAGTTGCATGGTCGATCGAGATGTGCTTGAACGCAAAATTTGTCTCCTCTTGGTAGGCGTAGTATCAGTATGCATGCCAGCCGAGATGTCTATACTGTTGGTATTGTCGCGAGCGAACACTACTATTCTCTCTTTTTTTTGTGCGCGTGTGTGTGTATGTGGAGTCGCCTATCATTCCTTCCATGAACCACGATGCTGCATCGTGCGCTCGTTACTATGACCATCTTTTGCTGGCTTCTAGAATAAGCTGCACGCTAACCAATTTATTCTAGAAGCTCAAAAAAGCCACCAAAGGAACTGGCCTTTACGGCTTGTTGGAGCATGCCTAGGGCGAGTGAAATTCATTGTGAGCTGAACAATTCGCCTTGTGTTGCTTGAAGAAAAAAAGTACCTCCTGTTGTGGGCCGAGCAAGGATTGGAATGGACTTAATATTCTGATTCAAGCCCAAAGCTGCTCCACGCCCAACGGCTCATCTCCAGCCTGCAGGACCTGTTCGGTGGTTCCCTCAGTGTGCCGAAATCACTGATTAAAGAGTACTCCTTTCAAAGATCACTTCCATCTTCTTAGATTGTGATAAATGACACACTGCATGTGCGCCATTTGTCGTAACTTGAGAGTTTTTTCATTTTTTTCGTAGATTCGTTTGTTCAGAATGTTTTATCTCTTAAACCATGCCTCCAAATCTCGAATCGTTTTCATCGTTGGATTCCTTGCATCGAGATCTTCAAAACTAGATCCCATGTTGATAGATTTTGATAAACTTTTTTTCATGAAGCAAACCATGCCTCTCGCGAAATCAAAACCGTGCCTCTCACGGAAAAAAGAGAGTAGGCTGTTTTTTTGTTTCCAAGAGGCACAAGCATGCCTCTAGTGGAAGCAAAACCGTGCCTCCCACGAAAGAAAAAGAAAAGAAAAAACACGTTTTTTTTCGTTTTCAACAGGCATGCCATGCCTCTCGCAGAAGCACGGTCGCGGAAGAAAAATAGTGAGAAAAGGCATTTTTTTTCCGTTTTCGAGAGGCGTGGTCACGGAGGGACAGAGGGGAGGGGGGCCTCACATTTTTGGTGCTATGGTTTGTTTTTTGTTCCCCAAATTGTACATTAGTAAGGTGAAGCTCCAATTAAACATGATTACTTTAATCATAAAACACAGTTGTACATTAGAAATAATAACATATCTTTCGTGGCAAGACATTGGACGACAAGATTTGTCGGGCGCTTAAAGGGGACATGGACCCTTGTATTGTGAATATAATTCTTTAGTCGTGTGTAAGATTCAAACCCTAAAGTCTAAACAACGTAAATTTATAATAAGGAATATGAGGCTTTCATCTCATTTTAGTCTAAAAATTACAAGTCAATTACACCACAGAAGCCTGAACTTGGCGAGAAAATTCAATTTTGTGCTAAAACTTGCGGCGTACATTGAACCAATGTCAGGACTTGGCTTGGGTGTGCATCGACAGTGCTAATCAAGTTTCTATATACACATGATGCTGATGAGGCACGCCAGCATGGCGCGGGACCTAGTGTCATTGACTAGACGGCACGAGCGAGAGCGTGTCCCATGTTTTTTGTGTGAAACCCCCCTTGCATTTTATTTCTCTCATGAAAAAGCCCCTCGATTTTTTTCTTAAAAAGACACAAAAGTGTCACACTATACATCTCTATGACCATTGGGCCCCACCTGCCAGGATAAATTATAAAGTGGAAATTGATATGCAAAATATTGCAACTCGTTGGTCTAGCTAGCCACCAGCACACACCAAGTCTCATTTGCTGTCCAAAAGGGATAGCCATCTTTAATGGCCTATAGCGGGGCACGCACATAGGGCTTAAATGGGCTGCAGTCACTGCGGCCCCTTTCTCACATGTTAGGTTTTTTCTTTCCTAGAATTTTGAAGAATCATGTAAATTGTAATTAATATACTTACAAATAAAATAACTTATGTAAATAATGTTCATGTAATTCTAAAATTATTATTATTTCTAATAATGTTCATGTAATTCTAAAAAACATTCTTATTCAAAATAATGTTCAACTAATTCTAAGAGATGTTTTTATTTAAAATATTTTCATGTAATTATAAAAAATCTTCTTATTTGGAAGAATGTTCATTTAATTCTGAAAAATATTAATGTACTATTTAAAAATGTTTATATAGTTAAAATAATATTTATGCACTATAATTATTTTAATGAATTATAAAGTATTATTCATGTATTCATTTATTTTAGGCTATTTTCATGCATTTTTTTTCATGTATTCACTTTATGAGTAATATTATTATTTAAAATAAGGTTCATGGAATTCCTAAAAATATTCATATATTATTTTAAGTAATAAATATGAGTGATAATAGTATTTTTTTTTCTATTTTTTATCCAAACACACTCTTTATTACTTAGCGCTAATGTTCATCGGAATACAATTTATATCAGGTGGCTGTAGTAGCCAAATATGTCTACCTGCAGCTAGACTAAGGGCAAGTTTAGCTAGGCTATGTGCATCTTTTTTTTTTCTTCTCTCCTCTGGAAACTAAAAGAGCAAAACTGAAAGCAGAAGATGAAGCTTTAATTTCTCGGATGATTGTTGCGTACAAACCTCCAGTGATGTTATTTATGAATTAAAAAAACTACCATGTGAAAAATGGGTTGCAGTGACTGCAACCAATTTATTCCCCAATGTGCGTGTTCTTGTATAGGCCATTGGTTCCCTAAAGAAACCTAGCTTTGCCGTCTTTTTAGGATGAGTTCGCGCGTTCTAACCACCGCTGGCACTATTTTGCACATTAATTTCCTTTTTTGCAATATTGGTATTCATTCTGGGGAATTTAAAAAAAATCGAGGGGCATTATCATGATGAAAATAATAATTTCAGTGTTTTCTGCAAAAAAAAAAAAGGTCACACGCCCTCGCCCTCACGTTCCAATCACTAACAATGGATTCCACGCCACGCTGGCGTGCCTCGTCGGCACCCTGTGCGTATAATGACGTGATTATCACCATAGATGCACGCCCAAGCCAAGTTCTGACACCGGTTCAATGTATGCTGCAAATTTTTAGCACCAAACAAACTTTTCTCGTCAAGTTTAGGCACATGTGGTGTAATTGAGACATATCAGTTTATCAAGTCAAAATCTTTGCAGAAGTACCAGTTCAAATATAGGGAACTCGAAAAATTACATGAATTGAGATCTCTATTTTTGAAAATGAAACTAGAAAAATCAAGAAAACTAAACATAAATTATATTGTATATTTTTTCTAAGTTTACTTTGTTAATCACAAAAAACCCACATGCTACATTTTAGGAAAGTGTGACAATTTATTATCTAGTAAGTTACCCTCAAGCGTCTGTTTCTTGATAGAATGGGCATGATATATTTTTTGAGCAAAGAATGAACATGATCTGCCTTTCCATTTATCTAATATGTCCATTCAGAATTAGCTGCAAAGATTCAAGGGGTCTTTGGTTCCATACTTAAAAGTGCAATCACCGGACCAAAGTTGCACTCGTCTCAATTAACAGATCATCTCTATCTCTATCTACTACTTAAAAAGAATTCAAGCTTCCCATTTCACCTCTATTTCGTCTAACCTTTCTTATATATGTCCCAGTCTTCCCTTCTCCTCTTTGATTTTTTTTCTCTCATCTCTGATTTTTCTCCCATCCATTCTTCCTAAAATAGAATCAATTATCTCATGTTTTATTAACTTACCAAAAAACACATTTTGTTTGGTAAGTAATTAAATTGTTACCAAATAAGTGCTTAACAATAATATTGTAGGTAAATCATGGCGATTGCATACAAAAACTTGCTTAAATTTTAGCGCATCAATATAATAATAGACGCGCAGTCACGAGCTAATCTACTGGAATTTTTATATTCCCGTTGCAATGCACATGCAATTGTCTAGTTTTATTATAAGTCAAAATCGGTGTAGAAAAGTGTAATTTACACTTTTTCACCCATTAATTTACATTTTTCTAATAAACATTCAGATGTTGCATTATTCATCGAATCTAAGTCGGACGAGAGCTAACAAGACCGATCATTTACCAATTCATCCCTCTAAATTTATCAAGGATTCAGCAATAGTTTATAGTAGTAAAGCTGATTTCTGTATCTTATATTTTTTCCCCCATGGGTCCTTTTTAATTGAGTTCTTCTTTTGTCTCTAGGCATTCGGAGGCCCCTCAAATACTTCTCTAGCGTGTTCCACCACACCTTTGGTAACCAGAGTATTGTGTGAATCTTCATGATATAAAGATCGATAGAACTTCTTGAGACTACACCATATATCTTGCCAAACTATAAAAAAACTACATATCTACTGAGTAGTTTTTCACAATCATATAATATACTTATGTCTTATTGTCAAAACGATTTGTTTTTTAGAGCCAATAGCCATGGCTTTCGTAAAGGATATAAGAAAAAAAAACTTAAATCCTGATGATTTTTGAAATTGTGGTGAGGAAGCTTTTGTCACCAACGGGGTGGTCGATGAATTTATATCACAAATAAGTACTTACACAAGTTATTTTCAAATCTGTATTTCTGTGAAAATACCACTAAGAATGTGGTTTCTCCATACTGGTGGCATAGAGGGAGTGTAGATTCAGGGAAGCCGTGTCCGTTCATCCATTAATAAGACGAAGGGGACGTACGTGAGCACGTTGTCGTCACACTAACTTTGATATTCCTGCATGATACTAGACTAGATGCGAAAGCGATCGATCAGTCGGTGAAGATGGGCACGGCGGCAGCTCAATCAATAAGCTCCCGTTGCACGTACAAACATACAGAATGAACGAACATGGCATGCATCAATAACCGATCATGCATGACAGCATGATGAATCAAGGAATGTAATTGAATGCCATTGAATTAAAACACTGTCACGCATGCAAACCAAAGATTCGCAAGCAACCAACCATGCCGGCATTTTCCCTACTTATACAGTCTTGTTAGCTGAGATTGGAAACCAAAGCCTCTGCACTATGCATGCCAGCCCAGCCCGATCCATCGATAAAGTTTCGGTATAAATATGTCTTCGAATCAATCAACGAGTTGATGATACATGCAATTAATGTAGGAAAACATATGTATACCCACCATGATTTACAGTGTACTTAATTATATTACTGGACACCTGCGCAGACACACACAGACAACACACATATGCCGAATAAAAAAAAGGAATATAGACACTTACATCAGTACGTGCATGCATGCAACGGTACAAGTACACAGAGGTTACTTCTTGCCGATCATGGCTGGATTAGCCGATCTTCTCTTGACCCTGACGAGGAGGCCGTTCTTCATGTGGAGTATGATGGAGAGCTTGGGCTCCACGACGTGCCCGGGCACCACCTCCACGGCGAAGTTCCACGCCACGGCCGCCACCGTCACCTTCATCTGCACCAGCACCATCTCCTTCCCGAGGCACGTCCTGGGGCCCGAGTTGAAGGCCACGAACTTGTTGGACGGCACGTACCGCAGCTTGCCGTCCTCGGAGATCCACCGCTCCGGCCGGAACTCCCGGCAGTCGGCGCCCCACACCCGCTTCATCCTCCCCATGGAGTAGTTGAACACCAGGATCTTGTCCCCGGGCCTCACCTCGTGACCGCTCGGCAGCACGTCGTGGGCGGCGACCGCCTTTGTCTCCACCGGCAGCGACGGGTAGAGGCGGAGGCACTCGCACACCGCCGCGTGCAAGTAGAGCAGGTTCTTCAGCTCCCCCGCCTCGAAGGCCACCATGCCGTTGGGTCCGACGGGTTTTCGGGCAGCTATGGGGGCCAGCTCCTCCAGGAGCTTTTTCTCTACCCGCGGGTTCGTGGCGATGAGGTAGGAGAACCACGAGAGGGCGGAGCTGGTGGCGTCGCGGCCGGCGACCAGGAGGTTCATCGTCATGTCCCGGATGTACACGTCCGCATCCGGGTCGCCCGCGATCTCCTCGTCGCAGATGAAGGAGGACAACAGGTCGGCCGCCGACTTGTCCGCGCCCTGCTTGTTGTAGGCGGCTCTGCGGCTAGCAATGGTGGCCGCCACGAATTCGTCAGCCGTGCGCCGCGCGGCGGCGTTCTTCCTCTCATGCCCGACGTCCAGCCTCCGCATCACCTTCCAGCACGTCACCGGCATGATGTGCCGGACGAAGACGGTGCGCAGCACGTCGTCCATGGCGCGCGCGAACGGCACGTCCGGCAGGCCGATGGCCAGGCACCCGGGGTCGACGCCGAAGACGAGGTTGCAGGTCGTGTCGAAGGACCAGCGCGTGAACACGTCCTGCAGGTCGCACGTCGTGTCGGAGTCGGCGGCGTGGGCGAGGAACGGCAGCACGCTCTGCTCCGCCTTGTCGAGGCTGGACTGCGCCACGAAGGCGCGGTACCGCGGGGTGGTCATGAGCATCTGCGCCTTCGTCCTCTGGCTCCGCCAGCGCTCGCCGTCGGAGTTGAAGATGCCGCCGCCGAGGATGTCGAACATCTGCGCGAACAGGTCGCCCTTGGGGTAGTTCTCGAAGTTGGAGGTGAAGATGTGGCGGACGTTGGCCGGGTCGCAGGTGATGAAGTAGCGGAAGCCGGCGAACCAGAAGCGGCACTGGTAGTTGAGGCCGGAGAGGGCCAGCATGCCGGTGACGCCCTCGAAGATCCGGTGGATGTTGGAGACGATGGCCGGGATGATGCCGACGATCGGCCACTGGGTGAGCCCGGGGGAGCGCCGGCGTCGCGTTTTCTCGGGTTTCACGGCGCGATAACGAAGCAGTAGCACGAGGAGGCAGACGGCCGACATGAGAAGCTGCAAGACGAAGAGCCAATCCATGCCCATGCCCATGGCGGAGAGCAGCACACCACTAGACATGCGTGCATGCAGAACGTGGTGCAAATGCAACACTGGGACGCACGGGATGGCTAGCAGTAAATCGTACGTGCCGATCATGGAGATGCATGGTGGTGCTTATATATGCGGCACGCACGTCCCTGGCCAATTAATTGTCCATCCATTCTCAACAGCTAGCTATCAATCGGAATGCATATACGACGCCATGACACGCGAGGAATGTGGTCACCAAGAGCAAAAGGAATTAGTTAAAGACAGCCATTAATTAGTTAGCATATCTGGTACTCCCTCCTTTCCAGTTTATAGGGCTTATCTCAAAATTTTAGTTTTTCCATTTTATAAGGCTCAATTTGGTTGTTTCCCATCACAAGTTCAGATTTCAAGGTGCATTAAATCATTGCATGCAAGTATTAAGAGAAAATTGACCAATGCATGTACTTTACGCATGCATGCATTGCAATTAATGCATTGGTAAACATAATCTTTTGAGGAAACAAGAGTATTAATTGGATGCTTTTGCAAACTACAAAAAGTATTCCACCACTCACCATCTACCTTGGTTGGTGAGATTTCTGAATTGAGCCCTATAAACCGGAAAGGAGGGAGTATGTGCACAGTGTAATTCGGTTGGCAGAGTGGCTAGTTATGCAAGGGAACGGTAGCAAGGGTTTTATCTCAAGAACCCTAGTTTGTATCCTCAAAAAAAAAAAAAAAACCTAGTTTGTAATGTGAATTGGGTTTCATGCGCGTACTAGAAGAGATCACTTAAGGCTGCAATGATATGAGGGTAATGTAAGGTTCCCTTGTGACGTGTCCCATTTATTATCAGCATGGGTATGTGTATGATGGATCATATGTACACTGTTATTATTTGTCTTTTTAGGGACACTGTTATTATTTCTCTTGCTATAATTCGCTGGCACGCATCTTCTCGGCGGTGGCCTGAGGGTCTGTATTTGCCTCCTATGGATTGGATGTTCAAAGTGGTAAGATGTGGTCATTGGGATCTTATTTTTATTGGCTTTGGGGGATGACCAAAAATGTCAACCAGCTGAGAATGGCGAGCATGAAATGGCGTTGGCCATTAGGATGAAGGAATCCCCGTCGAGCCACATGGTGGTCAAGCTCATTGTGGTGGCACACCAAGGTGCACCGAGTAAGAAGGGGGCACACCGCACATGCATGCATCGAGAATATGTCGAGGCAAAGAAATATCAGACATAAGACGTTTAGATCGAGATCAAATAGAGGTTTTTTTTAGGACCTGCAAGATATAACACCAGATATAACACTCTAGAACCCATTTAAGTTTACAGGGCCGACTGAAACCTACTAGCCAAAAGGCAGGAGGTAGGCCCAAAAGACACCAGGCATCCCCAATAGTCATCATCATGGACCTACCATGCAGAAGAAAGTAACTACGACAAAGTACTTATTACAAACCAGGCAGATGATAATATGGGAGTTCATGGTATATAAAGTGAGGCGGTTGAATCAAGAAGCGCGCAACATTCTAGTAAAGATGTCGTCGCCGGAGATGATTGAAGCCCAAAATGGTTGATCAACACCTTCAGCCACCAACAATCCTGAGAATTCCAGGACGCCACCTCTCGACACGTTGAACACTTCATTTACTACCCGCTCTAGAAGCTTTACCCCCCATCTCAGCTCCCTTTGTTCTTCCTCGCCTATCTGCAAAATGGAACGTGATTCAATAAGCCGATAAGTTTTATGAAGAATCGCAAAAGGTCAATAATCCTTCTGCATTCAAAATACTAGTCGTTCCTGCGAGTCCAAATAGACCACAACAAAGCAAATACTCCAACATACATCTTTTTCTTCTCAAATTGAGATAACCAGGAAGACATCATCATTTCCACATTGATGGGAAAGTTAGGTAACCCAAAAGTATTTTGGAGCACACACCAAAGGAATTTAGCAATTGAACAATGTAGAAAGAGATGATCAATATTTTCTTCAGCCCCACAAAACATACATTTGGTGTTTCCAGACCATCCCCTTTTAACAAGGTTATCTTTAGTCAGGACACTTTTTCTAACTAGAAGCCAGATAAAGACTAATTTTTTGTGACTTCAATTTTCCTTGCCGGTGACGCAACTGGGACTACGTTTTTTTTTTTGAAGCAACGACAACGAGCTTCCTAGTCAATTTTCATTAAAGAAACTGTCAACATCTTAAAAGTTTTAACAAAATAAGGATAGAGCGGAAAGGGCTCAAAAGGTGGACATCGGTGCATTTAGCTACGGAATACTTGAAGATCAAGCAAGACCAACAAGGCATCAAAACCTCTATACGGAATACTTGAAGATCAAGCAACACCGACAAGGATCGGAGGGAGTATGTTTCTTGAATCACCATCCTGGTGGTTCAAGCATTATTTTTTTTCTTCGCCCTTTCTCTTTAGTGATGTAAATGCTTTTATATTAGTTTACAGAGGGAGTAAAAACCAACATCCACGGCGCGAATAAGGGACGATGTTTATGAGAACCCGGCACCGCCAGCCTAGCCAGTGAGCCACTGATCCATCACAACTCATCAGCAGTTTCCAAGGAACTGTTCCTGTTCGGTGAGCTTGGAATTGATTGGACAAGAGATTGGTCCATATTTATGTGACGGTGGTTGGAGTTGTCTTAGCCTAGCGTAGTACTACGTCGTGGCCGAAAGCTCCTCTCGCACTGCACACTGTAGTAGGGCACTGCGTGCATGCTGCTGGGCTGGCGATCGATGTATGATCCAGCCACCGTCATTAGCGCGGATATGCATCCGTATCGCGAGAAGGCAAAGCGCACGATGATCCAGCTGCAAAATGGATCGATGATCCACGGAACTGTTGCTGTTCACGTGCCGTACGCATGGAAATGGAATCCCAATCAGTCGGGTAAGTATTTATGTGACGGTAGTTGGAGCTGTGTTAGCCCAGCTAGCTCACCATCCACGTCCTGATCATTTGAAAGCTCCTCTCCCGCGGCCGCACTGTGCGTGCATGTGCTGCTAAAGTGGCACACAGCGGGGAATGTACTCCAACGTATCTGTAATTGTTATGTGCGAATTGCGTTCCGGAGTCTCGATGAAAATAGCTAGGGAGTTTCATCCCGTCGTGTAATTTATGACTGTTGATATGAGATAATCCATAGCTGATGACGAGCTCATATGCTCCCGGATGCACCCACTGCAGGTGCTTCTATGGGCGGCGGATCAGGCAGACTCGCCGGTGAGGACGGTGGCGAGGAAGTGGGTGGCCTTCATCATCTTCGCGACCGCGAATCTCGCCCCCGCCATGAGGGAATCGGCGCTTCGCCCTCGAGAGGGGATCCTGGCCCTCCCCGCTCCAGGATCGGCCATGGCCCCGATCGAGATTCGCGAAGATCCGGTGGATCAGGCACCGAAGGAGGCGGCGGGGGCGCCGCGCCGCTCTGCCCGTCTCGCCGCAACACCATCAACCTCGGAGACTCCAGAGCCTCGCCGGGAACAGAGTCTGAATCCTTTGCTAGGTGGCAACCGCTTTTGGGTGCTAGCTAGTGAAGATTCAGATGATGTTTCTGACGAGGACCTCGCAGATTCATGTATGATTTACCCTTCTATTCTTAAATACCTGACACATACTTGCGATTGTGAGAGTAGTCAGGGTGAAATTGATACTCAGCGTCGAATTAGGCGAGTTAATCGTAGGTTGAAAAAGAGGATGAACACTTATGTTCAAAGCCTTTTGCTTAAAAATGAAGAAGTTAGTGATGGAAAACAGAGAGATATAAATCAAAATGAATCCATTCACATTGATTCACCCAACTGGGGGAAGTTTCATAACCAAAAAATTGATATGGCGCTGATAAGGATTAGGGATAAGATACCCAAGATATGGGATCTACCCAGAATTCCTGAATATTTGTCAGATATTGACACTGACTATGGGGGTTTTGAGGTTGATGATAATAAAATTGATAAAAGAAACATGATTCTTTGTGAAGAAACATTAGTTGATATAAAATTTAGGGTGAATAATATTCCAGAAAATTTTATGTTGGAAGAAGCAATGGAAGAAAGTCAGGACAATAAAAATGGATATGAGTCAAGAGCAGAAAAGATGCAGGTGGAGTGGGAGGACAGTGTGGGGAAAAAGGATGACCAGGTGGGCTCCGGAGGAAAATGGCCCAGTAGTGGGGTGAGCAAAAAAAAAAGCCCAGCTACAGATAGTGGGGGTGTGGGCCTATATATAGGGGGATCCCGTCCTTCATCCCTGATCCCGATTTCCTCCACCTACCAAACCCTAGCGAAACTTTGACGGCGACAAGTGAAGAAGAGGAAGCGGAGAAGAGGGATCTACCTTGGGAAAAAGAAGAAGCTATGGCTGGTAGACAAGAGAGTTGGAGGCCAAGGCCTGGAAGAGGAACCAATCCAGGAGGGAGAGGTAATTTCTATGGCAGATCTGAGAGTTTTGGGAGAGGTTTTAATAGAAAAGAAGAGAGAGAGTTGGATGGATACGGCTGGAGAAACAAAGAGGGGAGCTTCAGAGGAGGATCAGGGACCAACAGCAGTGGTTCTGGTGGGGATGAAAATTCCACAGGAAGTGGTAGAGATGGAGACAATAAGTTTGGCAGATTTGCATCGGACAGGGGTGGGAATCAATAGGAAAGGTACCAGGCTGGGGTGGGTGAGAACAGGCAGGAAAGTGAGTCCGGGGCTAACACAAACATTGCATAGATGGGGACGCAGGGAGGACCAGTTCAGTTGGCAGGAGGGTTCCCTATGATGAGCAGCAGTGGCTTCCTTCAGCTTGTGCCAATGGGGATGGGACTTGGGCAGTTTGGTTTCATGCCACAAGAACAAATGGCACAACAGTATCAGTTTCTCTTGTCCAATATGCCAAAACAAGAAACTCTGCAGTCACAAGTAGGTGCTAGAGTAGAAGGAGCTAAAGAGACAACTAAAAAGAAAGAAATAGGAAATCACAAGGAACTTTTCTGTGATAAATGCAAAGAACAGGGGCATATGAAAAGTGACTGCAAAAATAAGGTCTTCTGTGTGGTGCGCCAGAGGCCATCTCACAATACTAAAGAATGCACTATTCTGGAACAACCCAAACCAGTTGCCAAATATGTTGGATACGGGGCCAGGGGATTGGGATGCCTTCTGGTGCAAAACACCAAAGAGATTGTAGCTACTCAGCACATTAATCCCATGGCCTTGGTTACTGTGCAGGAGGGACAGCTGAATGACACCATTGTGGCCTATGGATTTAGCAAAATGTTTGATTGGGGGTGGACCTGGAGAGCCAAGTTTCAGAGCCCAAAAACTTTCCTTATGAGATTTCCTAGCAAGGCCAAATTGGTGGAGTTAAAAAACTTTGGCAAATTCACCCTGCTTGGCACAGGGGCTATGGTGGAGGTAGACTTCTGGAGTCTAGATGATAAAGCAAAAGGAAAACTTCATTCAGTTTGGATCAAGATGTGGGGGGTTCCTGACACCCTGAGGCATTACATGGGTGCATGTGAAATTGGTTCAGCTCCGGGCCAGTGGTTGAAGTAGATGTGGAATACATTTATTCTAAGGAAGAAATTAGGGTGAAAGTGGGAGTGAGGGACTTACACAAAATACCTGCTGGCACTGAGATAACTACTAAAGACTTGATGATGTATGATATTGGTTTTGAGTTTGATTCCATTGCAGAACAGGGGTGGTACAAGTTTGAAGAGGGGAATAAAAGGAATTTTTTTTTACTTCCTTGACTTGGAGAGTTCTGAAACACGGAGGGAGAATGAGATGCAGAAAAAGAGCAAACAATCTGAGTTTGGGAAGTCCATTGTTAGCTTGGGGAGTCTGGGGTTGAAACAATATGAACAAGTGGTGCTTAAAGCAGGAGACATGGGTCAGAAAAATGAGATACCCAAGGAAAAGGCAGGTGCAGGGTTTGCTGCAGAGGTCCAGGGTGAAGAAGAAAGTTTGAAGGCTAGGCTACAGAAAGTAGAGGAACTTGCAGCTAGACAGACTGCTCAACTTATGCTGGAGGAAAAAAAGAGGAAAAAATGGACATCATAAGAAAAACCCTAGAAAGGGAGGTCAAGAGACAACATGAACTGCTGCAAATCAATATGAAGGCAAGTGAGGAGGTGAGAGGGTCACAGTCAGGGGAGAAAATCATTGGGAGTGAAGATGAAAAAGAGGACACTGAGGGGGAGCAGTAGCAGAAGACAGGCAGGAAGAGGGAGAGAGAATGACAGACTTGGAACTAATGGAACAGGCTGTGGGGCTAGGATATATGGAACCTGTGGATTACACTGCTAGTCAGGAGACTGAATCTTTTGAAACAAAAATCAAGAAGGCTGGAATAGGAGAACCGAAATCCCAAGAAGAAGAAGAATTGAGAAGATGCACTAGACTGAAAGGCAAAGAAGACAAAAAATCACTGATTTGGCTAAAGAGAGAGTAGCACAGAAGAACAACTATGGTGAGTCCACTCCTTCTGGTATTGTTTCTAGATCCAATAATGTCCTGCAGCATATTGCTGAGGGGATTGGGGTTAATTTGGGAAATAAACCTGACATTGTTAATCATAATTTGGAGTTGATAAAAATGGCTGAACATGCAAGGATTGATATGTGGTTAGAAGATTGTAGTAACAATCAGAAACAAACCTCTCTGCCTGAGGAGCATAATATCATTGATACTGGAGAACATTCTCTGAAAGATTTGTTAGATAATGGGGAAAATGAGAGAGAAGAGGAAGAGAATGAAGAATGGGAATTAATTAAAGAGCTTTTTTCATCAAAAAAGAGAAGAAAAAAGGTAAAACTACCAGAGGTTCTGGAGTTAAAATTGCCTCTGCTATCAAAACCCTAGAATCTTCTGATAGGAAAAATAAGAAAAAAAGATGAGGGGGATCTTTTGGAATATGAGAGGATTTGGGGGAGACATCAAAAAAAGATTTTTGAGGGAAATGATTATGGATATGAGAGTAGATTTCTTGGGCTTACAAGAGACCATGAGACAACAGTTTTCTAGAAATGATCTGCAACAAATTTGTGCAGGAAGGGATTTTCACTGGCATTTTACTCCAGCTAGGGGGAAATCTGGTGACCTCCTGTTGGGAGTTAATTACACCACATTAGATGTGATCTCTCAGGATGAAGGAGACTATCACATAAAAATGACAGTCCAAGATATTAGAAATAGGTTTATTTGGGATTTAGTGGTGATTTATGGAGATGCACAACCAGAAAGGAAAGCTCTATTCCTGGCTGAGTTGTCCAAAGTCTTTCAAAACTATATTAATCCAATTTTAATTGGAGGTGATCTCAATATTATTAGAAAAGCTAGTGAGAAAAATAAACCAGGGTCCCTGGGCATTGGAGTTTTATTTTTAATGCCATTCTGAAACAAGCTGGGGTGAGAGAGCTTGATATGAATGGGAGACAATCCACTTGGGGGAATAATATGCACAACTCTACTTTTGAAAAGCTGGATAGGATCCTTTGTAGCACAGTGGGAAGAGACATACCCCTTAACCCAAGTAACAGCTTTGACTAGAGAGAAGTCTGATCACACTCCTCTTTACTTGGATTCTGGAGATTTTCAAAAAACTGAGCCAATTTTCAGATTTGAAAATGCTTGGTTTTTGAGAGAAGGAATTGATGAAATTGTACAGAAAGTCTGGAATGATCCTAACACTAAAGGGGACAACATAGATAGATTGTTGGGGAAGTTTAGAAATCTAAGACCTAAACTTAAAGGGTGGAACAGAAATATGAATGCATGGTATTTTGAACTAAAGAAAGATGTCTTGCTTAAATTGGATGCTATTGATAGGAATAGTGAGGTTAATGGCCTTACATCTGCTGATAGAAAAGAGCAGATAGATTTGAGAGCTCAGCTTGATAGACTCCTTAAACAGGAAGAGGCTAAATGGAGACAGAGAGCCAAAATTGATGAGATACTAGAGGGGGATAGCAACACTAAATTCTTCCATGCCAAGGAAAATGGGAGACTTAGAAGAAACAAAATCAACAGAATAGAGCAAGCTGAGGGGATAATAGAAGGGGATAAAAACCTGATAGATTATATTACCACTTTTTACAAGAACCTATTTGGTCCACCAGATAATTCTTCGGTCTCACTTAATATTGATAATCCCATTAGGATTCAAGAGGGATATGAAAAAAAATTCTAATTGAAGAATTTTCTTTGGAGGAAATTAAGAAGATTGTCTTTAAAATGGCACACAATAAATCCCCTGGACCAGATGGCTTGACTGCTGAATTTTATCAGCATTATTGGGATCTGGTGAAACATGATCTAAAAGCTCTGTTGGATGATTTTGCTAGTAGGAAAATTGGTATTAGTAGACTAAACTATGGGATTATAACCTTAGTCCCAAAAGGGATTGATGCTAATAAAATACAGAAATTCAGGCCAATTTGCTTGCTAAATGTCTGCTTCAAAATCATCACAAAGGTGTTAATGAACATGTTGAATTTGGTAGCTGCTGATGTTATTTCTCCTGTTCAGACTGCTTTTGTCAAGGGCACGTATCTTATGGAGGGAGTTCTGATCCTTCATGAGGCTTTGAATAGTATAAAAAAGAAAAAAGAAAGTGCTATGCTTTTGAAAATAGATTTTCGAAAGGCCTATGACAAAATCAAATGGTCCTTCCTCTTTCAAATGTTGAAATTGAAGGGTTTTCCAGATAAATGGATTGATTGGGTCATGGAGACTGTTAGAGGGGGGAAAGTCTATGTCAAGGTTAATGAGAACCTAGGAAAATACTTTATTACCCATAAAGGATTGAGACGGGGGGATTCTCTATCCCCTCTAAACTTTGATTTGGCTGCTAATGCCTTGGCAATTATGTTAGACAAAGCCAGAGAAAATGGGCTGGTGAAGGGGGTCCTAAATGAATACATACCAAATGGGGTTAATATGTTGCAATATGCAGATGATACCATCTTCCTATTACAAGATGATATAGAAAGTGCACACAATTTGAAATACATTTTATGTCTGTTTGAGCAAATGTATGGTTTGAAGATCAATTTTCATAAAAGTGAGCGTTTCCTGTTTGGAGAGGCAGTTGATAAGAAAGATGAATATGCTAGAATTTTCACATGCCCAGTGGGTACCTTGCCCATGAAATATCTAGGGCTACCTATAGATAAAAATAGAATTGATAACAAGCATTGGAAACCTCCAGAGAATAAGATGGAGAAAAAATGTGAAACTTGGCAAGGCAGATTGCTTGCCAGTGCAGGGAGGGTTACATTGATTCAGTCATCTCTTACAGGCATACCCTATTTTATGATGTCCTTTTATGGGCTCCCCGTTGGGGTTAAAAACGCATGGATTTTTTTAGAGCCAGATTTCTATGGCAAGAGAATGATCAAAAAAGAAAACACCATTTGATGAAATGGTCTGAGGTGTGTAGGCCAAAAGATATGGGGGGCCTGGGGATTCAAAATCTTACATGCATGAACAAAGCATTGCTGTGTAAATGGTGGTGGAAATTATACACAACTAAGGGGTTGTGGCAAGATATTATTTGGAAAAGTATATTAAGAATAGAAATCTAGGCACTATTCAGGCCAAACAGGGAGATTCCCAGTTTTGGAGGGATATTCTGAAACACAGAGACCAATTTGCCTCTTTGTGCAAATTTAAAATTGGGAATGGAGATAGAACTCGCTTTTGGGAAGATTGGTGGACTGGCACCGCTCCATTAAGTAAAAATTTCCCTAGGCTTTATGATCTTTGTTTTGATAAAAAGAAAATAGTTAAAGAAGTTTTTGACAACAATCTAGATAATGTGCAATTTAGAAGAACTTTATTGGGAGATGATAGAGAGCTGTGGGGACATATTAAAGAAGCATGTAGCTCGGTGACTTTGAATGAGGATAAAGACGAGATAAAATGGTCTTTGACCAAAAAAAGGAATATACACTGTAAAATCCTTCTACAGGCATCTGATTGAAAATGGTGTCAAATATCCACACATGTATATGTGGAGGGTTAAAATGCCACCCAGAATCAAGTTGTTCATGTGGTTGGTTCTTAGAAAAAGTATTCTTACAAAAGATAATTTGCTTCGTAGGGGGTGGAAAGGAGATGATAAATGTCCTTTTTGGGGACGTAAAGAAAATATAAATCATCCTTTTCTGTCCTGTTTAATTGCTACATTATTGTGGAACATCTTAAAATATGCTTTCAATCTAAGAGACATTCCAGAAACTATGGATGTAATTATGATAACCTAGGTAAAGACATTTGGGAAAGGTGAAAAAAGTTTGGTCATGATAGGTATTTGAGCGATTTGCTGGACTATCTGGAAATTAAGAAACAATATTATTTTTGACAACAATAGGGTGAATGATCCATGTGTACCTGTTAACCTGCTTCTCAAAAATTTAAATGATTGGAATATTTTGCAGACAAATCCTGCAAGAAGTAAGATGATGGAGGCTGGAGTGAAGCTAGTAAGTGAGGTGGCGGAAGAAGTGTTCAAAGCAGCTCATGGGTGGCACCTAAAGACTGGGAGAATCCAGGGGTGAATTTACTACAGGAAGAACCCGTTGCTGCGATGGAAAAAACTTCGGTCACTACATTCTAGCTTGCTTTCTTTTGCTTTTCAGGCAGTTTGTGGTCTTGTAAGAATCCATGAGAAACCTTAGCCCTGATGTATGCCTCTGTTTAAATAAACAGACTTGTATGCGCTCCGAGGCTGGATTTATTTCTGAATCCAAGCCTCGGACCACTCCCATAGGTTCTTTTGCCTTGGGGATTTTGGGAGGGGAAAGGGATGGCTTCCCTTCCTTCCTCGGTATGGCAATTGCAACTTCGTAGGGGAGTGGAATATTATGCTCTATCTTTTAGTTTCTTTTCTGCTTTGTAGTAAGACATGGTGATTTCTTTTAATGGAAATCGGAGAGAGTGCTCTCTTTTATCAAAAAAATGCTCCCGGATGAACAGCAAAATCAAAAAAATAGCAAAACAATTTAAAAGGATTTTTTTCATTTCCATGCCCCTTCGTTTTTAGTTCTTCTCAGTTTTGTCCATGTTGTTTGTCATTTCTCACTTTTCCCCACCACCGCGAGGCCCATCCTTACAAATATCCAAATGGGGGTTGTTTTCGAGTCAAAGTAGTTTGTCGTTACTTGGCGCAGTTACTGACGCGTGGGACACCTCCTGTTGGGCTATATGTTAGTTTCTACCGGAGAGTTAAGACGAAAACATGTGCCAACCCCTATGCATAAGTTCACAAGGTCACTGAACCCGCAAGTTGATCACCAAAACATACATCTAGTAGATCATGTGATATCCCATTGTCACCACAGATAAGCACATGCAAGACATGCATCAAGTGTTCTCAAATCCTTAAAGACTCAATCCAATAAGATAACTTCAAAGGGAAAACTCAACCCATTACAAGAGAGTAGAGGGGGAGAAACATCATAAGATCCAAGTATAATAGCAAAGCTCGCTGTACATCACGATCGTGCCAAATCAAGAACATGAGAGAGAGAGAGATCAAACACATAGCTACTGGTACATACCCTCAGCCCCGCGGGTGAACTACTCCCTCCTGGTCATGGAGAGCGCCATGATGATGAAGATGGCCACTGGTGATGGTTTCCCCCTCTGGCAGGGTGCCGGAATGAGCTCCCGAGAGGTTTTTGGTGGCTACAGAGGCTTGCGGCGGCGGAACTCCTGATCTAGGTTTCTTTCTAGAAGTTTGGGTATTTATAGGAGGGTTTGGCGTCAAGAACAAGTTAGGGGGACCCATGAGGAGTCCACGAGGCACAGGGGCATGCCCCCCACCCTCGTGGGCCCCACGGGACTCCTCTCCGATAACTTTTTGTTCCATTATTTTTTCTATTTTCCAAAAAAATCTCTGTTGATTTTCAGCGCATTCCAAGAACTTTTATTTCTGCACAAAAACACCACCACAGTAGTTCTGCTGAAAACAGCGTCAGTCCGGGTTAGTTCTAACCAAATCATACCAAAAGCATGTAAAATATTATAAACATGGCATGAATACATCAAAAATTATAGATACGTTGGAGATGTATCAAGAGGCGACGAGCTGCTTCCATGACCGACGGCGGAGCTGCAATTGCAGCAGGAGATACGACGAGTTGCTGCCATGGCTGGCTGAGGAGCTATGAGTAAATGCTGCCATGGGCGTCGCCGGAGCTGCCCGGTGTTGTGCTACGAGGGAGCTGCGGTCCTGTGTACGAGAGACGTGATGATGTGCAGTCAAATCATACGCTTGTAGATGGTGCTATCTGACGGCTAGGGGCGGTTTAAAATTGGCTCAAATCATCTGGTTGATCCGTAGCACCCGCCATAATAGAGAGGACCACGAAGGGTCAACATATCATAAAGCATGGGGCCACAAGTCAAGTGGGCCCAACCCAAATCTCAAACCACCATAGAAGTTACCTGGACGATAGCTGAGTCATCACTACTCGGACGAAGGCAATATCAGCTACTGAAACGGTTGGAACCACACATCCTACTTGGATATACGTCAGCAGAGGAATCAGAAGCGCCAAAGGGTTCGGAGCTACGTGTGTTACTAGTGTTATTTCACCAGTTACTCCTCGTAGTGTCTTTAAGCAATGTAACCATTATTTCCTCATACTACTAAAACTAAGGTCGGGTGCACACTATATAAGCCGCCCCTTAGCTCATAGGTAGGGATTTGCATACATTCGTATTCAGTCAGACACAGAGAAGAAAGAAAAGCTCCAAAGCCCGAGACATAGGGTTGTTACCTTCTCCGAAAAGGGATTGGACTCATAAATCTTTGTGTCACACATGCACTTACCTAGATCCATCCTTGTTCCTATCCTCTCCCTATTGTCGGAGTTATCCCCACGACACTAGCTGCCGACCCTCTGTAATCCGCAAGCAGAGGTGGCTCAGGTTCCGGCTCCAGCTATGGAACGAGTAGGCCACCAGGTGAGAACGTCCTCGGCTCCATCTTAGGCATGAGTAGGCCTCTGCACAAGCTCATCCCCAGCTCCAGCTTATGGACGTGGAGGCTGCCGTGCACTACAATGCTCATCCCCAGCTCATCCTTAGGGACGCGGAGGCGTGTCATGGTGCTTAACCCTGGACTGGCACAGACGATGGCATCACCTCCTTGAGGTGTCGAGAATGGCGCCAAACCTTGGTCGACCTTGTCGAGGCCGAGCTGCATGCGGCACGCGGCCACGACGTCCTTGTCGGGGAACGTAGTAATTCAAAAAAATTCCTACGACCACGCAAGATCTATATAGGATATTCATAGCAACGAGACGGGAGAGTGTGTCCACGTACCCTCGTATACCAAAAGCGGAAGCGTTTAGTAACGCAGTTGATGTAGTCGAACGTCTTCATGATCCAACCGATCCAAGTACTGAACGTACGGCACCTCCGTGTTCAGCACATGTTCAGCATGATGACATCCCTCGTGCTCTTGATCCAGTTGAGGACGAGGGAGAGTTCCTCAGCATGACGGTGTGGCGACGATGATGATGAAGTTACCGGCGCAGGGCTTCGCCTAAGCACTATGACGATATGACTGAGGTGTTAAACTGTGGAGGGGGGCACCGCACATGGCTAAGAGATTGTCTATTGTGCTTTGGGGTGCCCCCTGGACATGTATATAAAGGAGGAAGAGGAGGAGGCTGGCGGCCAGGAGGGGCGCGCCATAGGGGGAGTCCAACTAGGATTCCCAATCCTAGTTGGACTCCCCTTCCTTTTCCAAGAGGGGGAGAGAGGGAAGGAGGAGGAGAGCGAGAAGGAAAGAGGGGGTGCAGCCCCTCCCTAGTCCAATTTGGACTTGCCATGGGGGGGCACCCTTGGGGCCCTCCTCTCCTTTCCACTAAGGCCCATGAAGGCCCACTACTTCACCGGGGGGTTCCGGTAACCTCCCGGTACTCCGAAAAATACTCGAATCACTCCGAACCATTCCGGTGTCCGAATATAACCTTATATATCAATATTTACCTCTCGACCATTTCGAGACTCCTCGTCATGTCCGTGATCTCATCCGGGACTCCGAACAAACTTCGGTCATCAAATCACATAACTCATAATACAAATCGCCATCGAACGTTAAGCGTGCGGACCCTACGGGTTCGAGAACTATGTAGACATGACCGAGACATATCTCTGGTCAATAACCAATAGCGGAATCTGGATGCTCATATTGGTTCCTACATATTGTACGAAGATCTTTATCGGTCAAACCGCATAACAACATATGTCATTCCCTATGTCATCGGTATGTTACTTGCCCGAGATTCAATCGTCGGTACCATCATACCTAGTTCAATCTCGTTACCGACAAGTCTCTTAACTCGTTCCGTAATGCTTCATCCCGTAATCAACTCATTAGTCACATTGCTTGCAAGGCTTATAGTGATGAGCATTACCAAGAGGGCCTAGAGATACCTCTCCGATACACGGAGTGTTAAATCCTAATCTTGATCTATGCCAACCCAACAAACTCCTTTGGAGACACCTGTAGAGCATCTTTATAATCACCCAGTTATGTTGTGACGTTTGATAGAACACAAGGTGTTCCTCTGGTATTCCGGAGTTGCATAATCTCATAGTCAGAGGAACATGTATAAGTCATGAAGAAAGTAGTAGCAATAAAACTGTAACGATCATAATGCTAAGCTAACGGATGGGTCTTGTCCATCACATCATTCTCTAATGATATGATCCCGTTCATCAAATGAAAACACATGTCTATGGATAGAAACATAACCATCTTTGATTAGCGAGCTAGTCAAGTAGAGGCATACTAGGGACACTCTGTTTTGTCTATGTATTCACACATGTACTAAGTTTCTGGTTAATAAAATTCTAGCATGAATAATAAACATTTATCATGATATAAGGAAATATAAATAACATCTTTATTATTGCCTCTAGGGCATATTTCCTTCAGTCTCCCACTTGCACTAGAGTCAGTAATCTAGATTACAAAGTAATCATTCTAACACCCATAGAGTCTTGGTGCTAATCATGTTTTGCTCGTGGAAGAGGCTTAGTCAACGGGTCTGCAACATTCAGATCCGTATGTATCTTGCAAATCTCTATGTCTCCCTCCGTGGCTTGATGGTAGATGGAATTGAAGTGTCTCTTGATGTGTTTGGTTCTTTGTGAAATTTGGATTCCTTTGCCAAGGCAATTGCTCCAGTATTGTCACAAAAGATTTTCATTGGACCCGATGCACAAGGTATTACACCTAGATCGGATATGAACTCCTTCATCCAGACTCCTTCATTTGCTGCTTCCGAAGTAGCTATGTACTCCGCTTACACGTAGATCCCGCCACGACGCTTTGCTTGGAACTCCACCAACTGAAAGCTCCACCATTCAATATAAATACGTATCCGGATTGTGACTTTGAGTCATTTGGATCAGTGTTAAAGCTTGCATCGATGTAACCATTTACGACAAGCTCTTTGTCACTTCCATAAATGAGAAACATATCCGTAGTACTTTTCAGGTATTTCAGGATGTTCTTGGTACCTCCCTGCTATACTTATAGCAAGGCACACATCAGGTCGGGTAAATAGCATTGCATACATGATAGAACCTATGGCTGAGGCGTAGGGAATGACTTTAATTTTCTCTCTATCTTCTGCAGTGGTCGGGCATTGAGTCTGACTCAACTTCACACCTTGTAACACAGGCAAGAACCCTTTCTTTGACTGATCCATTTTTAACTTCTTCAATACTTTATCAAGGTATGTGCTTTGTGAAAGTCCAATTAAGCGTCTTGATCTATCTCTATAGATCTTGATGCCCAATATGTAAGCAGCTTCACCGAGGTCTTCCATTGAAAAATTCTTATTCAAGTATCCTTTTATGCTATCCAGAAATTCTGTATTATTTCCAATCAACAATATATCATTCACATATAATATTAGAAATGCTACAGAGCTCCCACTCACTTTTCTTGTAAATACAAGCTTCTCCAAAAGTCTGTATAAAACCATATGCTTTGATCACATTATCAAAGCATATATTTCAACTCCGAGAGGCTTGCACCAGTCCATAAATGGATCAGTGGAGCTTGCACACTTTGTTAGCACCTTTTGGATAGACAAAACCTTCTAGTTGCATCATATACAACTCTTCTTTAAGAAATCCATTAAGGAATGCAGTTTTGACATCCATTTGCCAAGTTTCATAATCATAAAATACGGCAATTGCTAACATGATTCAGACAGACTTAAGCATTGCTACAGGTGAGAAGGTCTCATCGTAGTCAACTCCTTGAACTTGTCAAAAACCTTTTGCAACAAGTCGAGCTTTGTAGACAGTAACATTACCGTCAGCGTCAGTCTTCTTCTTGAAGATCCATTTATTTTATATGGCTTGCCGATCATCGGCAAATCCACCGAAGTCCACACTTTGTTCTCATACATGGATCCCATCTCAGATTTCATGGCCTCAAGCCATTTCGCGGAATATGGGTTCATCATCGCTTCCTCATAGTTCGTAGGTTCATCATGGTCTAGTAACATGACTTCTAGAATAGGATTACCATACCACTCTGGTGCGGACCGTACTCTGGTTGACCTACGAGGTTCGGTAGTAACTTGATCTGAAGTTTCAAGATCATCATCATTAGCTTCCTCACTAATTGGTGTAGGAATCACTGGAACTAATTTCTGTGATGAACTACTTTCCAATTCGGGAGAAGGTACAATTACCTCATCAAGTTCTACTTTCCTCCCACTCACTTCTTTTGAGAGAAACTCCTTATCTAGAAACGATCCATTCTTAGTAACGGATATCTTGCCTTCAGATCTGTGATAGAAGGTGTACCCAACAGTTTCCTTTGGGTATCCTATGAAGAAGCACTTCTCTGATTTGGGTTCGAGCTTATCAGGTTGAAGCTTTTTTACATAAGCATCGCAGCCCCAAACTTTAAGAAACCACAGCTTGGGTTTCTTGCCAAACCACAGTTCATATGGTGTCATCTCAACGGATTTCGATGGTGCCTTATTTAAAGTGAATGCAGTCGTCTCTAAAGCATAACCCGAAAACGATAGAGGTAAATCAGTAAGAGACATCATAGATCGCACCATATCCAATAAAGTACGGTTACGATGTTCGAACACACCATTACGCTGTGGTGTTCCAGGTGGCGTGAGTTGCGAAACTATTCCACATTGTTCCAAATGAAGACCAAACTCGTAACTCAAATATTCGCCTCCACGATCAGATTGTAGAAACTTTATTTTCTTGTTATGATGATTTTCCACTTCACTCTGAAATTCATTGAACTTTTCAAATGTTTCAGACTTATGTTTCATTAAGTAGATATACCCATATCTGCTCAAATCATCTGTGAAGGTCAGAAAATAACGATACCCGCCACGAGCCTCAACACTCATTGGTTCGCATACATCGGTATGTATTATTTCCAATAAGTCAGTAGCTCGTTCCATTGTTCCGGAGAACAGAGTTTTAGTCATCTTGCCCATGAGGCATGGTTCGCAAGCACCAAGTGATTCATAATCAAGTGATTCCAAAAGCCCATAAACATGGAGTTTCTTCATGCGCTTTACACCATTATGACCTAAACGGCAGTGCCACAAATAAGTTGCACTATCATACCAACTTTGCATCTTTTAGCTTCAATATTATGAACATGTGTATCACCATGATCGAGATTCAACAAAAATAGACCACTCAACAAGGGTGCATGACCATAAAAGATATTACTCATATAAATAGAACAACCATTATTCTCCAATTTAAATGAATAACCGTCTCACATTAAACAAGATCTAGATATAATGTTCATGCTCAATGCTGGCACCAAATAATAATTATTCAGGTAAACTAATTCCGAAGGTAGATGTAGAGGTAGCGTGCCGACGGCGATCACATTGACCTTGGAACCATTTTTGACGCGCATCGTCACCTCGTCCTTAGCCAAACTTCGTTTAATCCGTAGCCCCTGTTTTGAGTTGCAAATATTAGCAACCAAACCAGTATCAAATATCCAGGCACTACTATGAGCATTAGTAAGATACACATCAATAACATGTATATCAAATATACCTTTTACTTTGCCATCCTTCTTATCCGCCAAATACTTGGGGCAGTTCCACTTCCAGTGACCAGTCCCTTTGTAGTAGAAGCACTCAGTTTCAGGCTTAGGTCCAGACTTGGGCTTCTTCCCAGGAGTAGCAACTTGCTTGCTATTCTTCTTGAAGTCCCCCTTCTTCCCTTTTCCCTTTTTCTTGAAACAAGTGGTCTTGTTAACCATCAACACTTGATGCTCCTTCTTGATTTCTACCTCCACAACCTTTAGCATTGCGAAGAGCTCGGGAATCTTTTTCGTCATCCCTTGCATATTATAGTTCATCACGAAGCCTTTATAGCTTGGTGGCAGTGATTGAAGATCTTTGTCAATGACACTATCATCAGGAAGATTAACTCCCAGCTGAGTCAAGTAGTTATGGTACCTAGACATTCTGAGTATGTGTTCACCGACAGAACTATTCTCCTCCATTTTGCAGCTATAGAACTTGTTGGAGACTTCATATCTCTCAACTCGGGCATTTGCTTGAAATATTAACTTCAACTCTTGGAACATCTCATATGCTCCATGACGTTCAAAACGTCTTTGTAGTCCCGATTCTAAGCCGTAAAGCATGGCACACTGAATTATCGAGTAGTCATCAACACACGTCTGCCAGGCATTCACAATGTCTGTAGTTGCTGGCGCAGGTTGTACACCTAGCGGTGTTTCCAGGACGTAATTCTTCTATGCTGCAATGAGGATAATCCTCAAGTTATGGACCCAGTCTATGTAGTTGCTGCCATCATCTTTCAACTTTGCTTTCTCTAGGAACGCATTAAAATTCAAAGGAATGGTAGCACGGGCCACTGATCTACAATAACATAGACATGCAAAATAACTATTAGGACTAAGTTCATGATAAATTAAAGTTAAATTAATCATATTACTTAAGAACTCCCACTTAGATAGACATCCCTCTAGTCATCTAAATGATCACATGATCCAAATCAACTAAACCATGTCCGATCATCACGTAAGATGGAGTAGTTTTCAATGGTGAACATCACTATGTTGATCATATCTACTATATGATTCACGTTCGACCTATCGGTCTCAGTGTTCCGAGGCCATATCTGCATACTCAGGGTGGAACACTTATACCTTGAAATTTAGTGAGGGATCATCTTATAATGCTACCACCGTACTAAGCAAAGTAAGATGCATAAAAGATAAACATCACATGTAATCAAAATATGTGACATGATATGGCCATCATCATCTTGTGCTCATGATCTCCATCACCGAAGCATCGTCATGATCTCCATCGTCACCGGCTTGACACCTTGATCTCCATCGTAGCATCGTTGTCGTCTCGTCAACTATTGCTACTACGACTATCACTACCGCTTAGTGATAAAGTAAAGCAATTACATGCCGATTGCATTTCATACAATAGAGCGACAACCATATGGCTCCTGCTAGTTGCCGATAGATCTGTTACAAAACATGATCATCTCATACAACAATTTATATCTCATCATGTCTTGACTATATTACATCACAACAAGCCCTGCAAAAACAAGTTAGACGCCCTCTACTTCGTTGTTGCAAGTTTTACGTGGCTGCTACGGGCTTCTAGCAAGAACCGTTCTTACCTACGCATCAAAACCACAACGATTTTTTGTCAAGTGTGTTGTTTTAACCTTCAACAAGGACCGGCCGTAGTCAAACTCGATTCAACTAAAGTTGGAGAAACAGACACCCGCCAGCCACCTGTGTGCAAAGCACGTCGGTAGAACTAGTCTCATGAACGCGGTCATGTAATGTCGGTCCGGGCCGCTTCATCCAACAATACCGCCGAATCAAAGTAAGACATTGGTGGTAAGCAGTATGACTATATCGCCCACAACTCTTTGTGTTCTACTCGTGCGTATATCATCTACGCATAGACCTGGATCGGATGCCATTGTTGAGGAACGTAGTAATTCAAAAAAATTCCTACGATCATGCAAGATCTATGTAGGAGATGCATAGCAACGAGACGGGAGAATGTGTCCACGTACCCTCGTAGACCAAAAGCGGAAGTGTTTAGTAACGCGGTTGATGTATTGGAACGTCTTCAGGGTCCAACCGATCCAAGTACCGAATGTACGACACCTCCATGTTCAGCACACGTTCAACACGATGAAGCCCCTCATGCTCTTGATCCAGTTGAGGGCGAGGAAGAGTTCCGTCAGCACGACGACGTGGCGACGGTGATGATGAAGTTACCGGTGCAGGCTTCGCCTAAGCACTACAACGATATGACCGAGGTGTTAAATTGTGGAGGGGGGAACCGCACACGGCTAAGAGATTGTCTATTGTGCTTTGGGGTGCCCCCTGACCACGTATATAAAGGAGGGAGAGGAGGAGGCCGGCGGCTAGGAGGAGCGCACCATAGGGGGAGTCCAACTAGGATTCTCAATCCTAGCTGGACTCCCCATCCTTTTCCAAGAGGGGGAGAGAGGGAAGGAGGAGGAGAGGGAGAAGGAAAGAGGGGGCGCCACCATCTCCCTAGTCCAATTCGGACTTGCCATGGGGGGCACCCTTGGGGCCCTCCTCTCCTTTCCACTAAGGCCCATGAAGGCCCACTACTTCCCCGGGGGGTTCCGGTAACCTCCCGGTACTCCGAAAAATACCTGAATCACTCCGGAACCATTCCGGTGTCCGAATATAACCTTACAATATATCAATCTTTACCTCTCGACCATTTCGAGACTCCTCGTCATGTCCGTGATCTCATCCGGTACTCCGAACAAACTTCGGTCATCAAATCACATAACTCATAATACAAATCGTCATCGAACGTTAAGCATGCGGACCCTATGGGTTCGAGAACTATGTAGACATGACCGAGAGATATCTCCGGTCAATAACCAATAGCGGAACATGGATGCTCATAATGGTTCCTACATATTCTACGAAGATCTTTATCGGTCAAACCGCATAGCAACATACGTCATTCCCTTTGTCATCGGTATGTTACTTGCCCGAGATTCGATCATCGGTATCATCATACCTAGTTCAATCTCGTTACCGTCAAGTCTCTTTACTCGTTCCGTAATGCTTCATCCCTTAACCAACTCATTAATCACATTGCTTGCAAGGCTTATAGTGATGAGCATTACCGAGAGGGCCCAGAGATACCTCTACGATACACGGAGTAACAAATCCTAATCTTGATCTATGCCAACCCAACAAACACCTTCGGAGACACCTATAGAGCATCTTTACAATCACCCAGTTACGTTGTGACGTTTGATAGCACATAAGGTGTTCCTTCGGTATTCGGGAGTTGTATAATCTCATAGTCAGAGGAACATGTATAAGTCATGAAGAAAGCAGTAGCAATAAAACTGTAACGATCATAATGCTAAGCTAACGGATGGGTATTGTCCATCACATCATTCTCTAATGATGTGATCCCGTTCATCAAATGACAAACATTTCTATGGCTAGGAAACATAACCATCTTTGATTAACGAGCTACTCAAATCGAGCATACTAGGGACACTCTGTTTTGTCTATGTATTCCCACATGTACTAAGTTTCTGGTTAATACAATTCTAGCATGAGTAATAAACATTTATCATGATATAAGGAAATATAGATAACAACTTTATTATTGCCTCTAGGGCATATTTCCTTCAGTCCTCGAAGGTACGCCCTTCCCAGAAGGCATACCACTCATCGATGTTGTTGCATGGCAGCGGTTAGGGCCATCATAATATTGGATGCGGGAGGCGTTGTCCTCGGTGACGATCTACGACCACCGTTGGCTATTTGGCGCTTAGTCCGGATTCTCCCTCGCTTCTGTTGTTAGCCCTTGCCGAAAGGCACGGATTGCTCGCGACATGGCAGGCGTGGAGACGGTAGGCACAGGTTCCATCAAGAGGCCCGCCATGTTCAAATGCAGCCTGCCCACAGGTGCATGCCTGGCGGTGCCATGACATTGCAGCAGATGAGTGGCTTGGCTTCCTCCTCCCTGAGGATGCGCGACAGGCCTGGTACGCCCACCGTGCGTGCGGCATCATCGCCGGCTGCTTCCCGTCCCACCGTTGTGGTTGAACATGGCTGCAGAAGGGGAGGTGTGAGAGGACGACTAGGGTTTGGGGTTGTGGAGGTGAATGGCGGTGAAGAAGGTTGTGGGAGGTGAGGGAGGAGGGGAGTGGATGTGCACAAATGCGCGGCTATAAAAATCCATTAATGGGCGGGCGCCTGACGGGCACGCTGGCAATGCGACACCCCGTATGAAAAACAACGCGACGCGTGCTCCCTATGTGTGAAGAAGCGATGTGACTAGGATCTGACTACTCATGCATGCGGATGAACACACGGGCGACTATGACAGTGCCACATGGCATGGGGTGCCCCACAAATCAGTAACCGTAACATCTAACGGTCAACTCTTTTGACCAACGACAAACCCCCGTTTGGGCATTCATGAGGGTGGGCAGCACAGTGAAGGGGAAAAGGGAGCAATGTTTGTTGGCTTGGACAAAACTAAGCACAGCTTTGCAACCAGGGACACAGAAATAGAAATCTCATTAAAAATATAAATTTTGTGTACATGAAATGAACAAGTTTTCTAAGGGCATGCAAAATTTCTTGGCGTTGTGACATCAAACGAGCTTCGGACAGAAAAAACAAAATCATTACTCTAAAATAAAAAAATATTGAACCTTAACTCCGACTTTAGATTTTTTTTTCCTGTCCAAAGCTCCTCTGTTGTCAAATCGCCAGGAAATTTTGTGTACACCAAGTAAATTTATGCATTTTGTGTAAATGGAAAATCATTTTTTCAAATAATTCATTTTACTGTATGCTCCCTAGCACCGAAACAACGTCCTCCGTGTATATGAGCTTTCACTGCGTTGGGTGCATTGTTGCTTCAACTTTCTATTTGCGGAGCGGTTTGTTCATCCAACCATCCAGCAGTGCTCTCCAACATCGAGCTCCATAGTTTCAGTCTTCCTATGATCATACTAGAACTGTAATAAGTTATGACATGTTCGTCTCATTAAGCCACTTCAGATGTATTCCCTCCTGTCCTTTTTATTCCGCATACAAAATTATTTGGAGTCAAATTTAGTAAAGTTTGACCAATTTTAAAGAAAAATATCAAAATTCACAATACGAAATTAATATAATTAAAGGTGTCATTAATTTAATTTCATATTCTAGAACTTAAATATTGCATATGTTGATATTTGACTTCACAAAAAATTTATACGAGGAGTAAAAAGGACCAGAGGGAGTATATTGTTTGATTGGGTGCAATTCGTATGCCACACTCATATGACGCACACAAAAAGAAGTGGGAACAAAATGTAAATATTACATTTTTGTGTATTTTGAAAGCTAGTTTTGTTTATAATCTTGAACATAGTTCAGACACAACAACTTCCGTACAAAGTTTAATTAGATAATATCAACGAGCGACAGTCATTGCTTTGAGAATTTTCCAGAAATATTTGCAAAGGAAAAAAAATCTCTGGCACATGGATCCACAGAATCTTTTACTGGTGTAGAGTAAGTGACCATGCACGATAACTTAACATGTGAAACCCTCATCCGTACAACACCAAAAACATCATCTTCGATATCAAACTTGCGTAAGTAGACAAGTGCTTAGATGGACGGTGCCTGCCCTATTAATGGCAAATTATAAATGATCTAGACAATGTAATGCATGAGTTTACTTTTTGTTTCTCTAAAGAGCAGTAGATAGTTTGATATTTCTCTATGAGGCGCTGAATAGATAGATGATCCTATTAGAATATTTTAGGCACCGCCAGCCCTAGGCCACGCCAAGAGCCGTGATGGCCAAGGGCCCAGTTGAACTATGGATGGGCTAATTTCTTACGGGAGCTATTATCGATGTATAAATGCATATCCCATGATTTCGCATCAGCTTGAGGTTTTGGGTAAACTGGTTGGTGCGTGCAGTTCTACATGGTATCGAAGCCAAGATGTCTTGACCCAGCTGGCGTAATTAAATTGTAGTCCACTTTTGATACACGTATAGGCCTGAGGAAGCCACACGTGAGCGCGCGCGGGGGGGGGGGGGGGGGGGGGGGGGGGGTTGACCTATGAATGCATAGCCCACATTTCCTCATCAGTTTGAGCTTTTGGATGAACTGATTGGTGCATGCAGTTCTACAGCTATGTCTCGCTTACTGCAAGATGCAGCTTCGACTAGCCTCGGACGCGAGGCTAGTGAGCCGGCATATTGATGTAAATGTCTCAGCACGGATTTTTCTCTCTATGTTTTCGACTAGCTTTGGATTTCTTTGGTTTTTATTTTTTCTTTTTTACTTTGACTTTTGTTTGGTTTTCTTTGTTTCTTTCTTTGGCTTTCTTTAGGGTTTTCCTTTTTTCCTTTTACCAACAAATATCTACGTTTTCTCATACATATTGTACATTGTTACATGCATTAGGAACATTTTTTATATATTTTTAGTATTTTTCAAATACATGATTAATATTTTTAAATTATATGTTTGATTTCTACTTTTTTTAATACAGATTGTCCATTTATTTTATACAGCTAAAGCATTTTTTACACATGTTTTACATTTTTCAAATACATGATAACATATTTTCAAATATATGTTTTGATATCTTTTTTCATTCATATTGTACATTTTTATATACATCTGTGATATTATTTTTATACATATTTAATATTTTTCAAATACATATTCCTGAGCAATTCTAATATGTGTAAAACACTTTTCAAGTACAAATGGAAACATTTTTTGAATGACATTAAACATTTTTCTATGAAAACATGATGTATATCGCATACATTTTTTGAAAAACATTACGAACATATTTGTGAAACATGTGAAAGTTTTTAAAATGAACTACACATTTCTAATGCTACGAAACACTTTTTAAAATTATAATCTTTTAGATGCACAAACATTTTAAATGTCACAATAGTTTTTTTGAATGCTATCAACATTTATTCAACTTAGTCTAACAGCTTTTTACACTGCGTTAAAAAATTTCTGAATTATTTTTTTAAAGTAAATTTATGTTTTTGGAATATATATGTATCTAATATCTTTTCAATAATATGAAAAATAGAAAAAAAAACCAAGAAAGAGCAGAGAAGAAAAGGTCATGACTAGCGCACCTGGGGCAAGACGAGTTTGTGTGTCCGAGCCAACCCATTTACTTAGGGCCACAATCTACCTACAGGTTTCACGCTAAGAGCAGATTTTTGTCCTGCCTTTTTATTCATTATATGTTTTTCTTGTACGTTTTACTGTTTATTTTATTTTACTTTATTTCCCTTTTCCATTATTTTGTTAAATATTTCCCTTTAAAAAAATCCTAACACTTGAATTTTTTATGAAGTCAACTATTTTTCTAATGCATGAACATTTGAGTTGTTAGTTCATTCGTGCACTGACGGCATGTGATTTCCATCAAGTTCGGGTATTCCATATCTTCGGATAATTTGTGACCGTGTATACGAGCTTTCACTGTATTGGGTGGTTGCTTCAACTCTCTGTATGTGGTGCGGTTTGCTCAACGAACTATCGAATGCTTTCACCAGGCGTAAGAAATTTCATATTTGAAATTAAGTTATGGTTATTTAGATTGTTAGAGGATAAGAAAACTAATACAAACTATCCAATGCTCTCCAAAATCCAGCTCCACACTTTCCTTGTTCCTATGATCATACTGGCATTGTAGCAATTTTACGATAATTTATTCCGGTTAAATCCTTTCATATGTATATTGTTTGGTTGCATGTAATTCATATGAAGTACACAAAAAAGAGTGCCAATACGAAGTAAATATTGTCTCTTTTTCTGTATTGTAAAGGCTAGTTTGGTTGTAATCTTGTTTGCTAACCTAGTCGAACAAAACTGCTTAAGAGAGAAGTTCACTATAACATGAAGGAACATGCAGTCATTACGTTCAGAATATTCTAAAAAATAATTGCACAGGCAAACCATCTCAATGGCACATGGATACGAAAAATTATTGTCTGGCTAGAGTAAGTGACCATGCACGACAGCTTAACATGTGAAACCCTCATCGACAAAACACTAACAACACAAATCATCGCTAGCAAGTGTGTATGTGTGCGTGTCTATATACATCTGGGCTATTCTGTTACGCATAACAGAATATTATTCTGTTACCCTTTTTGAACTGACGGTTTCAGGTGGTTGTACTGATGTTTTCGAAGCGGTTGAAATGATGCTTTCAGTCGTGTTTAACAGATCGTCTTCTTTAGTTCAAAAACTTTTTATAATTTTTTTGTCGGAACGGGGCGTGTAATATATCGTTGGAAAGCTCTTGACAACCATATTTCAAGTATATTGAACGTTTTTGCAAAATCATTATGGTTTAAGAGCAGTTTTGAAAAAAACCGTTTTTTTCAAAACCGAAAACGTGAATCGTATTTTGGACTCAATTTTCAAACGGTTTGTCGGAATTGAGCAAATAATATGGCGTTGGAAAGCTGGTGAAAATCCGCATCTTCCATATATGTATTGTTTTTTCTAATTCTATAAGATTTAAAATTATTTTGAAAAACGGTGAAATTCTGGACGAAACGTATTTTCGCGATTTTTTGCAAACGGTTTGTCGTATTGACACAAATGATACGGCGTTGGAAAGCTACGGAAAATGCACAACTTTTGCATATAGAAATGTTTTTATAATTCCTTATGGTTTAAAAACGAATTCGAATACGGTCAAATTTGATTTTGAACGCGATTTTTTTAAAGTTTGTCGAAATATGGCAAATAATATACCGTTGAATAGCTATCGAAAATGCGAAACTTAGTCATGTTGAACGTTTTCTCAAATTCATGACCATTGAAGAGCAATTTTGAATATGGTGACACCCATCATGCTGTTTTCCCGTCAGGAAAAACAGAGTACTTGTACTGATGTATGTGTGTTTGTACTGATGCATTTCTCACAGAGCAATTTTGAATGGTACCGAGAAAAGAGTGTACTTGAACGAATGTCTGTATGGTTTTGTACTGAGCGTGTCTTTACGTACTAGACTTTACTCTGTATTTTCGGTATGATTTTCCTCGTCACTTCTCAATGACATCATCATGCCCGAACTTGCATAGTTTATACTGTTGAACTGACTGATATTTTTAATAGAACAGAAATGTTTTGTGTTTTCTTTTGAACTCAACATTTTTTGCAACGATATTCTGGACTTCTTTCATTTTACCACTTGTACTTTTCCTATTTTGAATTTCCATGGTTTATTTGTTTGAGCTTTTTTTTCCGAACTTATCTAGGATGTCGTGTTCAACTCTTTCCTGTACTTATATGCTAGTAATAATAGAACACTTCCCATATAATTTTTGTCCATTTGTGGACATCAACCAAAATAGGCAGGAGAGAGCGCTATGAAACTGATCATTGTTTTCGACCGAACTATTGTGTTCTTCTTTTCCAAGAACTTATTTTTATACATATGAGCAAACATCCCATGTTTCTCAACTTCGAACTTTATTTTCGTTTTCCTGTAAACTTGTTGTATATTTGAGTATGAACTGATGCAAATATAATCTTTGTCGAATTGCTTCAAATATTTTTGTATAGCACACGCACAAACCTGCTAAGCATATGTACAAGTACATATTAAAAAAATTGCGTTTTTAAAAATCAAATCAAGGTTTCAAATGAATCTACATATAATGGATCATTCAATGTTTTGTACTATTTTAGAAACATAAAAGAACCAAATCTGGATACATAGTTTGCAGATCACATCACATATACCAAATAATTATTCCTGTAAAAACAGCAAATGTTTAATCTATAAAAGAAGGATACAGCAGGAAAGGTACATCAGTACACATCCCTCCAATCAACAATGTTCAACACATATTTGCTGACACATATTTGTTATAGAGTAGGTCCCACTGCAAACCACAAGTTAATTACTTCCCTCCAGAACATGGACAAATCCTAGAGCAACCTGAACTGAATGAAGAAACATTTTTTATTCCTCTGGTGGCCTGCGTGGACCAAAATGCGCCTGTGATCTTTTTCTTCCTCTAAACTTATGGTCTTTTTTAGTTGAAACTGATGTAGACATTTTTTGTTGAACTATTGCGGAGTTTTGAGTAGTAGACGCACAACCTGACAAGGCAATGTACAAGTTCTTGTAAAAAGGACAACCAAGTTAATGCAGAGTTATATCATAAGTTCAAAAATAAAAAATAAAAAGAGTTTTGTACTGTTTTTGCTATAACAACTAAGTAAATGGTGACTCATCAATTTTTCATTACGATATATCTAAACTTACAGAATTTTCAAACTTGCACTGACGATACTTTAGGTGATATATCTAAACTTTACAGAATTTTGAAGAAACTTGCTGCAAATCATCACTTATTTAGGTGATATATCTAAACTTACAGAGTTTTGAAACTTGCACTGACGATATTTCTGCACACACACCAATTATTCTGTAAATTTTCATGGACTGATGATATATTACACATTGAACTAATACTATGTCTAGTACAAAAATTCTCTATACACAAGATAAGGAGATGAACGTCCAGGGGGAGGTGGGGAAAAGCTAGCACCTCCCTGAGCTGCATTTTTAAATGATGCAAGCTTAATTCTTAGGTCACAAGTTTTTAAATGCTAGCACTGCTACCGGCATTTGTAAATGCTAGTGAACTTGAACTTATGGTCTCTCGAGATATGAATTGATTGTGTTAGAAGCACACGCACAAAATCCAACGAGCTGCTGTAAGAACATGTAAAAAGAAAATCAAGTTCATGTATATTAATTGGGAGAAGTTCAAAAAGAAACTTCTAAAAAGTTTGTACTGTTTTTGCTATAACAACTATAGTCATCTTTGCTAACAATGTATATTACATGGTTAAAATAAGTTTTTTGAACTAAACTAAAATAATAAATCATACTGAACTAAAATGAGAAAATGGAAATGGGCATGTTACTGAAATATTAACTGACCAAACTGTAGTTTAGTGGAGGAATTCACACAAGTTGGTCGTCATGGAAGATCATTCCTTGTGGACATCCTATCAAAACAGATGTAGTGTCACTTGATGCAAAAACAGATTCTCATAGTCCTTTGGAGGTATTATAAACTTCTCCGAAACTTCTAACAATTGATCGCATGAACTAAGTGCGAAAGAAAGTGCGACCTTTTTTTGCAATTTGTGTGAAAAAACATCACTAGACAATCTAACATCTAAAATAATTAGCTGCATTTTTTTATTTCTTTTGCTACAACCTGAGTGAGTACTGAAACATTGAAGGAAGAGGCTTTTTGGGCACTTTGACTTTGGCAACTTGTTTTTGCTGCAACCTGAGAAAAATAGGAACAAGATAAGATTTTGTCAAGGGGAACTTAACAGGGTCTGGCGTTCGAATGATCTAGGGGGTTATGTCCAAACTTTTTTAGAGTTTTTATGTAAATATGCATCGATCAGCAAATAGCAGCATTTTAAGCAACAAAATTTTGATAGCAATCATCTTTTGTAAAAACAACAAACACAGTAGTGCAGCAGCATGCACATTCATCTTTCTGAATTTCTTCTCACTTCCTGTAAATGCAAAACCAGAATACATAGCAGCAGCAACCCCACATACACCCCATCTGAAAGATCAAAGCCAGCAAGTTACCAAGGATGGGGATTCGTTTTGGTGTTGTTTATGGGACTGTTACGCAAACATTTCTTTGTTTCAGAACTGCCAATAGAATTATGATTGTCTGATTTGAGAATCGGATTCAAAACTAAATCTATATATCTTGAAGAAAGGCAGCACATCAAGAATGCTTGATTATGTAAAATTTGTGAAAGAGAAGCTACTATCGGAACTCATGTACCCAGTACAAGTTCGGTTGTGAAAATAAAATTAACAGTACAAGAGATAAGTAATGAGCTAATGCAGCTCTTGAAAATTTTGTTCTAATTCAACGCTAGGGAAGCAAGAAAATATAACATTACACACTATCGATGACTAATGGTAGTACAAAATGTTTCTTTTTCGCACATTTTTTCTGGGTTAAGTTCCTATGGCTAGTAGCTATCAAGGGTTCAAGTGATCTCTCAGTAAAAGTAATTTTGTACTCCCCATGTAGTAATACCTGGACTTGTTGTCACATGTGTTCTTTGTCATCCACAACACAACAATGTTTCTCTGTGCTACTCTCTCTAAGCTACTGAATGCCAATACGACATTTGTTTTGTAACACATTCATCAAAATATTACTTCCTACGAGATGAGAGATGAGAGAGCAATATTACTGCATACGAGATGAGAGATGAGAGAGCAATATTACTGCGTACGAGAGAGAGGTTCTGCCTTCTTCCATCACGTCTGAATCAAAGCAGCACTAGTTCAATTCAAAATAAAATGTCAGTTCAAACAGGAGGCACAGAGATCTTCACCGTCGGGAGATGGAGAAGAGAGGTTTCGAGCAGGCTGTACCTCATGATGACTGGGAAGGAGGCGCGGGAGAAAGTAGACATTGCGACAGTGAACGGCCTCCGGCGGCGGTGTTGGACTGCTGGACGCAGCGGTGTCGGACCACCCACCTAAATACTTTTAAGCACCTACGAAGCATCAAAGTCACAAGTAAAACTTGCAGTCAGAGGATTATGTGGAATTTCAACCATTTTTTGACTAGATATTTCATGGGAGTCTAGGGTGCTTGCACTAAAATGCAAAACTGCAGTGTGCCAATCTTTTCTTTGTTTAATCGTTGAACTGAAAGGAAGCTCCTGACCTGTAAGATGAATCGAAAATGCATCCAAAGGTGTACTGAAAAAACTGAAGCCCCGGGAAGCCTTTACTACGAGCAGGATAAGGGCTGGGGCTTTCTATGCTGGTGGAGCGCCATGTCCTCTGTCGTCAGCGAGCTCCGGCCATGAACCCAAGTTCAACTTAACTGTCGTCACTGGAAAAGAAACAACATGATATGAGAAACAAGATGAGAGGGAGAAATTGAGACGGATCCAAGGCGGAGCACGGGGTAGCCTGCACATAGCTCCTTGAGCGACCGACCATGGAGCAAGTAGTTGGACTGCCGAGTTGGACGGCGTGCTATGGCCACCGGATGCGACGGTTCGCTGCGGGGGTGGGCGAAGGCTGGTCGCAGCGATTGGTGGCGCTGGGGTGGCTCCTGCTGGCGGGGGTTGGAAGTAGGAGGGCCGCCGGGGGCGCGTGTAAGCAGGGAGGCCGCCGGCTGCGCGTGGAAACAGGGGCGCGGCGGTTGCGCGTGAAAGTAGGGGGCGGCACCGGCGGAGGGTGGAAGGAGGGGCCGGTGCCAACGGCGGGTGGAAGTAGGGGGCGGCGCAGCGTCGGGTAGAAGCAGGAGGGGCGGAGCCGGCGGTTGGTGGAAGCAGAGGGCGGCGCTGGCGTCGGGTGGAAGCAGGGGGCGGCGCCACGGCGGGTGGAAGCAGGGGGTTAGCCACCGGCGTCGTTGGGGAGGGAAATGGCGAGCGGCATCGTGGGGGGCGGAGGCGGCGGCCGGCGGCATGGGGGCGAAGGCGGCGGCCGGCAGCGTGGGGATTGGAGGAAGCAGCCCACGGCGTGGGGCACGGAGGGCAGCGGCTGGAGTGAGACGATGAGAGGGTTGCAGGCCTTTTCTTTTCTGTGTGTAGCGTTTGGGCCTTTGCAAAAACACATCGGGCCATATATAGAGCCGGGGTAACAGAATAATATTCTGGTAACAGAATAGCCCTGTCATATATATATATGTATATATATATAGTATATAAACATACTAAAAATAATAAAATAGATTATATAGTACCACATGATAGTATATAAAAAATGGGTGTAACTACACCCGGTAGTAGGATGCATTTTCCCTATATATATATATGAGAGGGATTTTCTTCCATAGCTTGCTAGGGAAATAGCTATCGGAACCGTAGGCATCGCCTCGTGATTCGAACTGGCTGTGTGGTCCTGTTCTAAATCTAACCCATTTGTTGAATTATTGGAGGTGGAGGCAGGCCTGGTACTGTCTGCTTTATACCTGGTGTGCTGACAAAAGTCTGCGTTGTGTGGGCCTGGCGTGGCGTTCCTTTGTTCTTTTCTGCATGAGCTTGTGTATTTCAAGTTCCTTGCGTTAACAAAATTACTTCCGCAGGTTCCATTATGTACGACAAAACGTTACGACCCCGTTCTCTCACATGTGACACCAGTCGGAGATACATCATAGGTTCGGTCCACTTAACGCGACGGTTCATACACAGCTATCGATAGAGCCTGCAACCATCATGCATGGAACCGGGCAGACTCGTTCTTATGTGGTGTTTCACACTGGTCCGTGACAGGTCACACACCGCTAGGTAGGGCTCCCACCCCATGCATATAGCCCCTAATTGTAATGTAGGACTACGTGCGATAAAAGACTATCGAGTTGTGTAAAGCGTATGTTTATGGTTTGGTTGTATACATGATTTTCCTTATGTATATGTAGCCCACGTACAGGAGTGTCAGAACCTTCAATGCATGTACCGTATCAGTGTCATACACATACAATAGGACGAATTTTTTAAGCGCAAGAGGATGGCTAGTGCATATATATAGGTGGAATGTGTGTTATGACTTCATGTATATCTATACTATTTTTCAGAATTTCTTCGGGGCGACCAACTCCCTCCTATCGGTTCTTTGGTGAAGACTTGTTCGGCACCACGCTTGGATTTGATGGTTCTTTCGGGCGACCAACTCCCTCCTATCGGTTCTTTGGTGAAGACTCGTCCGGCACCACCCTTAAATTTGACGGTTCTTCGGGGCGACCAATTCCCTCCCATCGGTTCTTTGGTGAAGACTCGTTCAGCACCACTCTTGGATTTGACGGTTCTTTGGGGCGACCAACTCCCTCCTATCGGTTCTTTGGTGAAGACTCGTTCTTTGGGACGACCAACTTCATGTATACATACAGGGAGCCCACTGCCGGGTCCAGCAGGCGCATGTGCGCGACCATCACTGCGGGCGACCACGGGAAGAGGTGGGGTGGTTCTCGTCGGAGCAACGTGGAGGCGCTGCTAAGAGCCTTGGACGTGGCTTCCACACGGCACCCGACGGAGGTGGCAGGCGAGGAGCACGTTGGCAAGGCACAACGGCCATGCGTGCGGAGGAGCACGTTGGTGACCATGGCGTGGGGAGAGCTAGAGGAGGAAGTGAGTAGGAGTACGTACGACGCTAGTAGTCACCTGGTAGGGACAGAGGAATCCATCAAGTATCAGTTACCACGGGTGTCCAGAACACCCTATGCAAACAAAACACAAATTCCCACCAGCTAGCGACATCTCTCTCTCTCTCTGTCGGCACAATGTAATGATGGGCTTGATGGAAAAAATGAAAAGCCGATGGTGCCTAATCACACCTAGAACCACTCACATACTTATTTGATATTATGCTTACGAACAGTAGTACCACGTAACTGCCGCACACATGAATATACAATAAATAAATAGCCAAGTTCACCTTGGTCAACCCATGCACATCCAAATGGGCCCACATAGTGCTCACATGCAAAACAGAGCACCACAAAATCTGTTCCACACAAATGACCCGTTTCATCCAAAGGTTCTACTGGATGGGAGAGGCAAATTCACGTGTGAGGAGTTAGCCCACTACCATGTCATGCGTCAGTTGGACCACAGGATCACACTACCGCATGCGCAGCCTTTTCTCTAACAGGCAAAACGTGGAAACTCTCCTAAGTCACTTCACCTCTTTTCCCATTCCAGCCCCACACGAATCACGGAGCACAGGCGTGTGGATACGATAGCTATTACCAGGGCAAGCTATGGTAGACACAATTTTGTCTAAACATAAATTATTTGGGACACCTAGGTGCCCGGGCACCTTGATTGTTTTAGGTATGTATCCCTCCATAATGACTGTTTGATTTGTTTCTAACTATTGGTCATGCAAGACTTTCCATACTTCCATCTTATTTCCGTTTTTCACTATTAGACATGCAGGACTTGCCATACAATAAATTGTATTAATGTTTGATTATTTTTTCTGAACTACTACGTGTATCTAACATGCGTATTTTTGTTTCCTAACTATCTAATATGGATATCTAATACTTACTAACGAAATTATGTACGTATGTGGGTATATATACTCAGTATATTATTTTTTGAAATATTACATTCTATTTTTGTTTTCTAACTATTTAATACGAGTATCTAATACCTAGTATCGAAATTTTGTACATGTTTTTGTTTCCTAACTATCTAATACGAGTATCTAATACTCCCTCCATTCCTAAATATAGGGTGTATAGTTTTTGCCACGGAAATTAAAGAACGCACGTGGAGGGAAAATTTCACAAGTTTTGGGCGAGATTGCACATGACTAATTGACATGAGAAAATAGAGGAGCTTGCCCGTTATAAGGAAATGTAATCAAATTCCTTAAAAAAATACTCAAACGAGTGGTGAAATGGAATACACCTTATATTTTGGACTTTTTCTCAAAAATCTATACACCTTATATCAAGGAATGGAGGGAGTACCTGCTAACGAAATTATGCACATACATGGCTATATATACTCAATAAATTATTTTCTAAAATATTAAACTATTTAATACAAGTATCGAATACCTAGTAACGAAATTTTGTACATGTTTTTGTTTCCTAACTATCTAATATGTGTATCTAATACCTACTAACGCAATTATATACATATGCGGGTACGTATATACCCAACAATTTATTTTTAAATTATAACATTTTATTTTGTTTCCAAACTTTCTAAGATGGGTATGTAATACCTACTAACAAAATTATGTACATTCGCAAGGTTCGTATATATTCAATGAAATTATGCGTCATACCTACCACTCATAATTTGATCTCTTATACAAGGGAGAAATAAATGCTATATAAGGAAGTAGTAAATGTCAACTAATACCCTGCCTTTCTACCACGTGACATGCATGCATGAGACGGTCTAGGAATTAAAACCTGCCAAATTAACTAGCAATTGTTACATTTATATTGGTTTCCAAATCTGCAGCTAAGTACGATCCGACGACAGAGAGGCAAGGTGTCCAGGCACCTAGGTGTCCCATATATATATATATATATATATATATATATATATATATATATATATATATATATATATATATGATAAATTTTAGCTACAAGCTGTGGTAGTTACCACCTAGCTATTGCCTTTCCACGTGTCCCATGGTACCACCGAACCAAATAGGTTTGTGGATACTAAAAGATCCAATAACGTGCAGCAGGTAGATGTGTTAGTTAGGCAACGTGACTCGGTTCAACAACCTGCTAGCTAATTGGCCGGTCCGTTGAATGGATAAGTGCTCGCTGTGAGCGTGTTCCTTGAGATTTTTTTAGAATCTTCCTTGAGAATAGTTAATTAGTATGCGCATGGACTATGGTGAAATTCCATGCAAATAAAAAAGTATGGTGAAATACTTCTGGGTAAATTATGGAGTATATACCTTTAAGTATGGAGTATATATAGCTTGGAGTATGTAGTATATTCCCGCAAAAAAAGGACTATGTAGTATATATCACCCGCAAAAAAAGAGTATGTAGTACATATAAATATGACAAGTGCATGCTGGCTCTAATTTTTTGTTCGGGCAACGTGACGCTAATTTTCTGCACCCGATGAAAGAGTACGTTTACTTGGAAGGATGTTAGTATATAGACAGATTTTAGCACTTATGATAATCTCATTGCCAATAAACATTAAAGTATGAAATTTTGTAAAGATTATAAACATAAATATGTCCGTAGCATCTGCATTTGAAAAAAAATGTCCATAGCATGCATGTTCAGTACCCTGCGCAAAAGGTAGTATGTATACTCCTCCCCAAATTCCAAAAGGTCGTATATGTGTAGTAGTTGTAGTATGGAGTATAATTCGGGATGGAGTATGTGTCATATAATTTTTAAACAGGAGTACGTGTCACTACTTAATACGAGGCACGTATAAAATAAAGTATTTTCAGTAAGGGAGTATGGAGTTTATATACTTCAACTTGAAAGGAGTATGTTGTTTATATACTTCTTCTTGAAAGGAGTATGTAGTTTATATACTTCATGCATACAACAGAGTATGCTTATACAAAAAGAAAAATAAGTACTTTTATACAGCCAATGAGCCATAGTATATGATTTACATATATTTGCTGCATGCGTTGCATGCGTGATGCCATGCATCCATCACACGGACTTAACACGACTGTGGCACATCCATGCGTGAACCATGTTCTCATATGTACGTTGTTGTTGCCGCCGACAAGCCGGGACAGTCATCTGTCGGCCACGTTGCGCCAGAGCACGTATCAGTCGTGTGCATCAGCCACAGTTCATCGTTGTCTCCGCTGCAGCACTGGAGCAATTACGTGGTTGTCAATCGTTGCTGCCGCACACGACAGGCTAGCTTTTGTGCAGGTCTTGAAACGCCGACGAACACTCGCATGCTTGGAGGAATAACTACGTGCAGGAAAGGAGACTCGGCGGATGGCAATGGCTGTGCAAAATAATCAATGATTATATTAATGTACATGTGTCTGGAAATCTGGATTAAAAAATCAAATCCATTGTACACGCATGGAAATCACGGGAAGTAGTTCACGTTGCATACCTCCTTTTGCAATTTGTAATTGCTACAGCCGTCTAGGTTTCTTGGGATAGCTTTTGGTTTCAGCGCAGAGACGTGAATTGAGATTAGAAAAAGGAGAGAGAAAGTGAAGATCTTTTAGATGAGATCGGTACGATCCTGTTATATATGGGTCCACTCTAGCGCCAGGAAAAACGGAAGGTAGCGATAGCAGGTAGGAAAAATATCCAATTCTTTCGTGCCCACGACCCGTTAAGAAATCTACAAATCTGATGTAATCTGACGGCAATCAAGGCAGGGGTAACTACCACCTAGTGGTAGAATGGATTTTCTATATATATATATATATATATATATATATTACCAGAATAACTATTCTGCACATCACTTCCGCACTGCACGCTGAACGCAAGTGCACATCATTCTTTGAACCAAGTGTGCTGCGGTATTCACACGAGTGAACTTTTCGTCGGAAAAACTGCACGCGTTATTTTTTTTGGTACTGTTTTCGTTCTAATTTTTTAACCGTTTATCAGAATGAGGTGTGTAATATACCGTTGAAAAGCTATGAATTAGGCGCAACTTCGACATGTTGAACACTTTTCGAGATTCCACACGGTTTAAGAGCAGTTTTGAAAATGGTGCGGCCCATGACGAGTGGCAGCGAGTGTTTTTCGCGTTTTTTTCTAAACCGCTTGTCGGAATGAAGCAAATGATACGCCGTTGGATAGATATCGTCGAGGTGCATCTTTTTCATATGTAAATCTTTCTCTAATTCATTACGGTTTAAGAGTAGTTTCAAATTTACTAAATCGTGGAATTCTGTTTTTCAAGTTTTTTAAAATTTTCAGTACTGTTTTCACTCCAGTTTTTGAACCGTTTGTTGAAACGAGGCGTGTGATACGCCGTTGGAAAGCTACGAACGAGGCGCAACTTTCATATGTTGAAATATTTTTGAGATTCCTTACGGTTTTAAGTTAATTTTGAAAATTGTGCGGCGGACGACGAGTGGCAGCGGCCGTTTTTCGCGAAATTTTCACAAACCGTTGGTCGAAATGATTCAAATGATGCGACGCTGGAAAGATATCGACGAGGCGCAACTTTTTCATGTAAAACACTCTCTCTAATTCCTTACGGTTTAAGAGCAGTTTTAAAATTAGCGAAATGCGGACACTTTATTTTTCGCGACACTCAAATCGACGAGTGAACTTCATCCGACAGAAAACCACACTGCTTTTAGACTGAAAGTCACACTACAGCAGACAACCAAGTGAACTTCATGGTTTGTTTCGTCATTTTATAAAAAAGTTAAGTTTACTTTTGTCTTTTTTCTAATAAATGGACTGTAGGGACTAAGCGAGTGAACTACATCCGATAAGAAGAAAACTTTTTCGAGATGTTTTGGTTTCTTTTGAATTTCTTTTAGTCTCATCAGAACTATTCGACGTGCATACCGCATCAGATGAAAACCGCACTGCTTGAGACTGAAAGCTGCACTGCATCAAAGAGTCAAATGAACTTCATGAAGTCTTTTGGCAGACGTAAATTTTTCTCAGACGAGTTTTTGTTGTCTTTTTTTTCAATATCTTCTATGAACGAGAGTGGACCGCAGAGACGAGGGTAAGTGAACCTCAACATATATCCAAGTGAGCAACACTACTATCTTGTTGTTTCGCTAAATATTTCGCACTTTCATGTTGAGAACAGGTGAACATCATCACTCTCAAAAAATGAACCACATCCGAGGACCAAGCGCATTGCATGTGTTTTGACGAGGTCCAAGCACACTGCATGTGTTTTGACGAAATCAACTGAGTTTTGAAACACACAAAGCACATCATGCACTTCACACACGAGCCGTGCAAACCGCAAGCAGTGCCCAAACAGACTGCATCTATTTTTTACAAAAAATAAATACATTTTACAAAACATAAATACATTTGACTGAAGTGGACCGCAGTACTCCTCGAAGTGGTTTGCATCAACCTTTTTTTTCATGAAAAGATGAACCTCTCCAACACAAAATGAACTGCAGCACAATCCACTCTCCATGCATTTTTTCACATACACAAACAAATAGAATTTTTCTGCATAACTAGCGAACTGCAGCAAATCCGTGCTGCCCTGCACAGGTCATAAACAAACTGAAATAAGTGAGCTTCATTTTCTCTAACACTTCATTTTCTTACAGTACACAACAAAATCTCTCTGTTGCAGAAATGAGCCGCCGAGGAGTGCACTGAATCCACACGAGAACTGCACAATCTGAAAATCTGCAAAACAAAAGAGAAAATGAAGCTTTTCAGAACTGCAAAACAAAAGAGAAAATCCACACAAGGGGGTGCAGGTGCAGGAGATCCGGCGACCTACGAACGAAGGTGAGCTAGGAGCACGTGGCCCCCTGTCCTCACTCCACAACCGAATCCCGTCGTCTCCGGCCAGTGGAGGAGATGGAAGGGGTGGAGGCCGGATCCAGCGTGCTGGGACGGGGCGACCGCCGTGGATGGCGCTGGTGGGAGGGGGTGGACCGGGGGGGGGGGGAGGGGGCTGGATCCGGCGGGGAGGTGTTGCGGGGAGCCGTTGCGACCTTGGTATGATAGCCGCACCCCGGGTCGGTGGCGGTTGGATCCGACGACGAGGTGTTGCGGGGAGCCGTTGCGGCCTTGGTCTGATGGCCGCGCCCCCAGAACGGTGGCGGCTGGATCCAGTGGCGAGGTGTTGCGGGGAGCCGCTGCGGCCTTAGTCTGATGGCCGCGCCCCGGGTTGGTGGCGGTTGGATCCGGTGGGATCCCTCGGGCGGTGGCCGGATCGCGCGCAGGGCGGGGGTGGGGCCGTTGCGTGGCTTGGCGAGGTGTCGGTGGGGGTAGGTGCGGGGCGAAGGCCGGTCGATGGAGGGGTGGAGTGGATCCGGGGAGTCAGGGCCATGGTGCGGCCGGGGAGAAGCCAGGAGGAGGAGCGCCCAGGTGGTGGGGGCGGCGCCCACGAGGCCACGAAGAAGGAGGTCGGGAGTGGGAGGGGAATCGTGCACGAGGTGAGGGTGGGCACGAGGGAGCTGCGCCGCCGGGTGGTGGGAGGTGGTCGGGGGTGGGGGTGGGGTGGTCGGGTGGGGATGGATAAGGCTAGACGTGGGCTTGGGTGGATTTTTTTGGGTTGCAGTTCGGTGGAGTCTGCGACATGGGGTGTTAGCAGAATAACGGTAGTGTTACTCCCGGGTGTACATACTCCCATGCCTTTCAATAGATGAAGAGTGTTAGACCGAATGGATAAATCCAACAGCGGCAACTACGGATCACTTTCATGCATACTAATCCCGTTCCTTTAGGAACCAATTAGCTTGAGCCGCTGACCCCGTTCCTTTAGTTGGTTTTCTTGCGTGCATACTATGACCACCATCGAAAAGTAGTACTTCTAATTTTGAGTATATACCTTACTCCTAATTTTTAGTACGTACTACTTGTTGTATACACTATTATTTTGAGTCATACGAATTAGAACAAAAGATAATGAATGGTGTACGTATACTGCTCAAGAATAAACTGGGTGATACCCACAAGCAGTACAATAGTTTATATTGTATCTTACTATTTTTTTTCTTTAACGGGTATATACTACTTTTTCTGAGTGAACATATACAATATTCTGTTGAGAGAGTATGTAGTGCTAGTATTTCGTAAGACCACATTGCATTTTGCTGAATATACTACTTTTTCGTGAGTGAGTATATACTATATTGTTTTTTGTGAGAGGATATATTTACGATATTTTTCCTCAGAGGGTATATACTACTACTTTTTTTTGCGAGTGAGTATATTCTATATTTTGTTGAGAGAGTATGTACTAGTACTATTTTCTTAGACTACATCGCATTTTTCTGAGAGGATATATATACTATTTTCTTAGACTACATCGCATTTTCTTAGACTACATTGCATTTTTCTGAGAGGATATATTTTATATGTATATATATATATATATATATATATATATATATATATATATATATATATATATATATATATATATATATATAAAGGACGGTATAACCGCACCTAATCTTTGCCCTCACATCGATTTGGGTTTTCGACCGTCCATTTTTGTCATCTGGGAGTTCCTGGCCGTCGGATTTAATGTGAAAAACATTATGTTTCACAGTGTGGCTAATCTGGCCCAGCTGTCCTGTGGGTTGCTGCTCCACGGGCCAAAACGGATGCCTCTGATGCATTGGGCATTCACGAGCCAGCAGCCCATTCGAAGGAGTGAGGCCTACCAGCCACCGCGTCAGGTCCATCCGCTCCCGAACCCTAATCCAGTCCCCATCGAGACCGCATCCAGTCGCCCAACCCCGATCCCGATCGAAGCTGAGGGTCGATCCATCCTCCCGCCCAATCCCGATTGAAGCTTAGGGAAACGGGACTGTCGGTCGATCCCAGCGAAGGAGAGGAGCAGCCGGTGCGGTCGATCCTGGTTCCATTAATTGAAGACGGGGGTGAGGGATGGATTGAGCCCGTCCGGTCGATCCCTGTGACCGGAGGAGCGGGATCCGGCTCTACCCGATGGGCTCCAACACACGTTTGGATGTTAGAAACTGCTTCTTTCTCTCTTGAACCTCGCAATCATGGCATTCATGGCTAGTAATGTGGCAGTTCTTTCCTATGCCCTGTGGTACTATATAATGCTTTGTCCCCTTCCACTGTTTGCCCACCCTCTACACTCCGGCAGGAACATCTTTCAGCTTCATGCTAGCTAGTGTATGGTTTCATCTTAATTGCATCAAACAATTATATTGTTCTCCTCTCGTAGAAAAGATCCTCAATTGCATCAAATAATTACATTGTTCTCCTCTCGCAGAAAAGATCCTCATATCCTCTCATACCATTTTTTTGTACAGGTTATGTTCATGGTACCTCTGGTCGATTTGGGCAGATTCTGGAGCTTTCTGTTGTGGATTTTCTTGCTCATCATTTCATAATCTCATATGGCTTTTGGACAAGTAACTACACCACACCTTATACTTCTGCCACCCTCTCAAGCCTTCTTCCTATCTCGTTGGAATCCAAGTGTTTTATCATTTATTATCCATGCTTAGCAGTTTTTTAGTTTATGCATGATGCACCTATGAGCGAACTCTGATGCATCACATGTATGATTTGATGTGCTTCCCCTGATGTTGGTTGATGAACCAAGTCAAATTTTCCCTTGATTAAATTAACACAAAGCCAGACACATGCAAAAATGATGAAGAAATTGCACAAGGAGCTCCTAAATTTATGATAGATCAATGCGTGCGTGTTAGCCGTGACATGAGTATATCATAGCTTACTGTTCAGGTTGTTCTATAAATTAAGAGATAGGACATATTCCCTTGCTTGTTGATTAATCCAGCATCATTTGAAAAACTATTTGTATACTGGTACTACATACTGAATATTGCTTTAAGTTATTGGTTTTAAGATGGAACATTCTTCAGAGCCCTCATCTCTCACGCGCACTCATGGAAACAATTGCCCATTTTTTCCTCAGGTTGTAAACAAGGTTAAGGTAGCTAGTTTGCACGACAAAGGTACAATAAATGGTTGTATTCCCATAGTGCATACATGCTCGATGATTTGCGCTCCTTGACTTTTCATTCTGAAAATTATTGCAGGTATTCCTGTTTGTATTAGTTTTATCATTGCTTTGATCCATGCTCTTGTTATATCTGAATGATCTCACGGTTGGTTGAACTAGGACAAAACCATTCAAAGTATGTTTTGACATTTTGTTTTAGTTGCAGACCAATAGTAGTCTTTACAATCTTGAAAATGAAAGGCATGTACAACATATTCTTGGAAATAGTGAAGCACAATGTGCTGAGTCCTTCTAGTGAAGCAGCCTTTCTAAAAATTTATTATTAGAATAAATATTTATTCCATGAAGAAGCATAATTATTTCATCCAATTGGGCTAACGAATATTCATGGTGCTCCTGAAAGTAAAGAAAGGGGTTAATAGTGCAAAAGTACATGTCAATTCTGAAAGTTGCATATGAGGAACTCATCCTGACCTTCAAAATTGTGCTTAATGCAAACATAGCTTTGCTCTCACATGACTTGCTACTATCTTGAGGAGAAAAGATAAGTGGTATGAACAATGAACTCCGTACTAATAGCTAGGATTTGGAGCATAATTGCCGTAGAGATTAGCAAGGATACCGGTAAAGAAGATTCGATGAATCAAAAAACAAATCAAGCACATCTTTTGTAGCACACTTACGAGCATTCTATTTATAGAAAAGGGAGAAAGAAAATTACGTCTAATATATCCTCTCAAGGGAAACATTGTTCCAGTGCACACAATAACCCCGGGAGGACAAAACACTGTTGTAATGAGCGTGAACAATGTTTCACCGGTAAGAATCATGGACTGGAAAATGTTGGGATTACGGGGAAAAACAAAAGTATTTCATTCATGACCTTTCATCCTTCACGTCGATAGCGAGGCATTGCCCATCTCCTTTGATTGTCGCAGACAGCAGAGGCCCTTGTACCAAACCACACACCCAACAACACGCCAATTCCTGAAGGAACCAGCAAATAATTTTTACACAGGTGTTTCGGTGTAGCTATATGAATTAGGAAAGGGCATTCTGAAGTTCGGATGTGGACTACTATGTACGGTGTTAGTCATTTGATCAGTAGTGGATTCTTCATATCATCGTCGATATTTTTCTGGGCATGTCAAGTATAGTCTAGCACATGTTGGGTTGGGGTGATAGAATAGAACACATTGCATTCATATAACCACTAGTTCACAATGGTAGAACTGTAAGTTAGGGATTATAAATTTATTATACATTGACCAACTGATTGTTTAATTTGTAGGGTATATATAAATAGTACATGTACAACCATACCCTTGTTGTAGCGACCCGACCCGAAATCGGTCAAGTCTCTGTGTAGTTGTACCATCCCAAGATCATGCTGGCACACACAGTACATTGATGCAAAGATTCAAAGTTCAATCACACCTAAATTTATTACAAGATTCTCATATCGAATCTTTATTACAAGATAATAAATTCGGCCGAAGGCCAACTCATGAGAGATAAACTAAATAAAGCTGCGGAAGCGTAGACGAATAGCGAGTCCATCCGCCTCCATAGGGCAATCGCCAAGCATGGATCGTAGCCTCACTCCTGATCGGAAAAATCCTCTGTAACATAAGATGTTGCAGCCGTGTAGGTTAGCATTTTTTAATATACTGGCAAGTCAAGAAGAGAGAACAACAATAAAATTTCTAATACTATATGCAATTTGGCTTTGGGGCCCTAAGTTTCACTGTTTTGTGAAAAAACCAGTTTTTCCCTACAACAAAGGACTTCTTTGCAATTACTACAAAATGTTGGTAGTTATTGAGATGGTTCCGCCAACCAATGTCTCATTCCCAATTATTAAAAACCCCTCAATTAAATTATTAAGTTCAGTGTTGAGATATCCGAAATACTCCAAGTTCCAGAGGCTCAAATTGTTCGTAACCGGGGACACGGCTAATCGATTAGGTCTTCACTCTATAGAGGTTTGTGCACTTTACCCGCAAGAATCATTCCCTCCTTTAAGTCTTCGCACTACTTGGTGTTTGAAGACGGGACGAACAAAACAGGGTCTTCCGAAGAGTTCCTCTGGGCCACTGCCAGTGCCCATCCAATCCTACCGTTCTTCTACATCTCGTAGCACCGTCCGGCCAAAGTCACGCCTAGGGTCGACCAAGCCAGAGCCCATAATGGTTTGCGGCTGCACAGATAAGCTTCCGGTCAAAGGGGTATCCATCCGTCTCTTCGTGGTTGGGTGAAGCTTTCCGCAAGATGTCATGGCGCTTCTCCATGCATCACGGCCATCCGCTGGTTTCTCCAGGGTGCCCATCAACCGTCCTCCACCCAGTAGTGAATTTTTAAGTCCATCTTGAGCTTGAAGTCATGGGGTTGTCATCATCTTGACTCTCGCATCTCCCTTATGAATCGCTCAACCAACCCCGTCTACTAAAGCATAGCAATCAACTACATCGTCTCGAGCATCGGTAACAAGGGAGAAGGGTTCATCCTACCTCATGATACTACTCAAGAACATAACTTAACAAAATTCTCCTACTGCATGCATGGTGGGGAGGTATAATTCTAATGCAATAAAATCATAGGTATTGTAAAAATATGATCAAATGACTTGCCTGGCTGACGGTCTTCGAAAGCTAGCGATTCGTAATAGCAGGCTTCGCACTCCGGGAATTCTACCGAGTCAAATAATAGCACAAATAAGTATAACACAAAATAACATAACAACAAGTTGAAGTAAAACACCCAAGCACTCGAACCAAAACCAAAGAAAACTCGGAGAAAAGCAAATCAAGGTTTTCAACACATCAAGCAACAACTAGGAAATAGTTTTATACTACTAAAACTTTTCTTAACAGAACCTAAGCATGGGTTTTGCTAACTAAACAGAAAGGAAAACAACATATAAACTAGAGGCAAAAAGAATCATATTAAAAGCTATTTTAAAACTCCTATTATGCCTAAAACAATACTAGCAAAGAAAATAATATAAAACTTTTTATTCTACTCTAAATAAAATTTCATCCTATGTAGCTACATAAACTAATCTAAAATAAACTATAACATAAGAAAAATAAAATTATTTACTAACTAGAACAGTAGGAAAACAATAGCTAGCTAAATAAACTAGAAAAACTGGATTTCGACTAAAAATAATTTTTTTTATTAAATCTAAAATACCCAAACAAGTTCCTACTATTAGGCATGGACTGAACTAAGCAGTAGCAAAAAGAATAACTAAAATAAAATTATTCTAGCTCAATTTATGGCAGAAAAACTAATCTCACTAATGTTAATATAAAACTATTTTTATTAATCTAAACATGGCTAAACATATTTTACAGAAACTACAAGAAATTTGCAAACTAACAAAAAAAGAATCAACTAAAAACAATAAACCTACTAAAAGAAATACCAAAAAGAAAAACAGATCTATTCTGCTAAAAACAGAAAATAAAACTAAAAAGAAAAAGAAAAACATACGCGACTGCCTATCCCTCGCTTAGGCGTAAAATAACTAAGATGCGCCCGCGGCGAAACAGAAAACCCAGGCCGGTCCGATCTAACTGAACCGAATAAAATCGTAAGTAAACCGGCTATAACAAAAAAACATACCCCTTGGTAGATCTAATCTAAACCGTAGATTGTAGATCGAACGGTGGTGGGCGAGTCCGGTGAATTACAGTGAACTCGACGGCAACGGTGACTCGGGCGACGACAGCGCGATGACTCCGGCGATCGGGGAGGAAGGAGGAGTGGTCGGGGCGGTGCGGTGACTCGAGGGTGACGCCGGGGTGGTCTCGGTGGAGCTCGGGGGCGACGGTGGTGATCAGGGCGACGGCGGCAGCTCCCTGGTGAGCTGCGGCTCCGGTGAGCGGCGGTCAAGCTCGGGGGCGATGACTCCGGTGGTTCCTGGGCGACGAGATGATGTCAGGGAGGTGCGCGAGGAAGTGGCGGTGTGGGTGGAGTAGCATGGATGGGCAGGGGGTGCTCATCGGCGGCGGATGTGGCGGCGAACCGAGGCGGCGGACGGTGAGATCCAAATGGCGCGGGCGTCGACTGTGGTGGGGTGCGAGCTAGGGTTTTAGGGGGTTTCGAAAGAGGAGGGGCTAGGGTACTTATAGGACACAATTTCGTGGAGGAGGGGTTACTCGGTGTAGGGTTTAGGAGGGCACGGACGCCGAGGGCATCGGGCGCTGGCGAGATTCGGGCACGGCGGTTTCGGAAGGTGGGAGATGGGGTGCACTACAAGAAATATGTTAATACATGATGGTTCCAATCCGTCACAGCGCAGTGAAAATCTGTCAAGGATGGTCAGGCATGACGGATTCCAGATCCGTCATGTATATCGCGTCATAATTTCACGCCACACCGTCCATGACGGTACTTGACCGTCACAGGTCTACCCCCAGGCCCGCACAGCCCAAACTAGGCCCGAGAGTTTGTGACAGAATAGGCCATCACAGACAAGTGCCACGTAGCATTTTGGATTGACCTATTGGAATGACGTGGCTGCCTACATGGATACTGGTTTTCGTCATAGAAAACGTCATGGATTTATGTAAATTTTAAATTTTATATCCAGCCAATTAACCCATTTGCCTCCATGTATTTTGAGCCAGTACATTATTTTAGCATTTACACAGATCATAATGCCAACTCTGGCCCAAGACAAAGTATTTCCCAAGTGTCTTACAGTACAGAGAACATGTATTATGAAGCCATCCACCTATATATACAACATAGCAGTTTACAAAATCCTCCATGAATAGACAATTTACAACATCAATTGACAATATGGAGTTTACATCAAAAACATATAAAAAAGATTATTATTCAACTTCTTGTCGTTGGCCCTCTTGTTCACAGCTACAATGTCCATGGCATATGTGATAGGCTGCACAAGGTAGGAATAACATGATCTGTGCAAAATTATAACAAACATTAGACATTTCTAGAGATGACCTATAAGTGTCAACATAACAAATTATACATGAGAGAACTCAAGTATTGTAGCAGCAAAAGTTGAGGCCATATAAATCCGCCGAAAAAAATTAGAAACCTAAATTGTTATAATTATTGAAGTACTACTTTGCATAACGATTATATATGATCAAGGCTAGGGGTTGCCCACTTACATTTACTTGCATTTAATACATGTCCTTAAACTGAATTTCCTCTCTGAACGAGTTAAGCTGACGACTAATAGAATCTATAAGCTCCCAAAGAAGAATTCCCAACATGTGTGATACTGATATGGGTGAGGGTACTCACTGGTTACAATATAGTAAGGAGCGCAGAAGAAGGCATAATACAACAATACATCACAATTTTACACATCGGTCAAGGAGAAGAATACCATGTAAGAAATCATGTTCCTTGTTGCATAGACAGGCATTACTGATTCATCCCATATGCCATGGAACAGAAAACAATGGAACTGCTGCACCACAGTACTTACATGTGTTTCTTGATTATTTTTTTCAACAAGCAACGCCTCAAGCTCCTTGGTTGATGCCTCAAGCTCAGCTACATTGTGTACTGAATGAGAAGACCCAAACCTGGATCAATGGAATGGAGAAACTTATCAAACAAAAATTACAGAATATTTCCATTCAGCTCTAAGTACAAGCTGCCTTTTTAGTGTGCGGAATAGAAGCAACATTATGTAAATTATGTTTATAACTTGCAGCTTTAGCGGCTTGAAAATATGCTTGTACGTATCAAAATAAGTGTGAACGCCACTCTGGCATCTTTTGGTTCTTTGTGATGCAAATGAGTAACTCTTGAACTATTTTTGAATTCCTTATAGAAATTTGCAACATCATGAATAACAAGAGCAAATGGCTTTAAGCAGTTAAAATGCTGATGCTAGTAGGTTGTAAGCAGAGGAAATAAGTACAGAGCAATCTTACATTCAGCAAGAAGCCCACCAATAAAGCTAATGTGAAAGCAAGCAAATACTCTTCATTGAAGATGCAAGGCCAAGACTACATCTTAACAAAACCAAAACTTAAAACTGTACTACTACTGCTATATTGTCGGTGGCGACCAAGCAGAGGTGTACCGACTATATTGTCCAGACCAAAGAAATTGGTTTGAAAATCAGATATGCAGTTTCATTTCACTAATACTAGCATGTAAATGTTATCTAAACAGAACCAAAATCTTAAAAGAATTATGCCTTCCAAAATGTCTTACTCCACTAACTGAATTCTTGCAGACTGATAATGAATAAGAACATAGAGGCTACCTTTGTTCTAGGTCAGCAATATTGTAACTTGTGTGTGGTTGTATTGAACCAGCTCAGAGAAACAGAATGTGAATGCACTCAAACTGGCCTACGAAATACAAAAAATGTATGAAAACGTATCATAAGAAAACAAGAATATAAAATATATTGACACACGGTAAAAACTACCAGTTAAAAGAATGGACGTGCCTACATCTCACATCCAAATCCTTTTGCACTTCAATATATGCAATCATGGTAGGATAGCCGCAATACATTTAGCTCTGCAAAATTATGTGCATAGTAACTTTCACTTCAATATATTAGTACATTTCAGTTCAATATATTTTGATGCTATTTCTTTGACCCCTTCAACTAATGCAAGGGTCGTTATCATTGTGTTTGGCCCTTTTCATGAAACAATTCCTTCTCATCGCTTATAGGGCAGCAAGTACAATTAGATTAAGTAGAATGTACTCACAAATTAATGAGAAACTTATTCATGTGTATCTATGTACAGATGCAAGTGACTACAGATACAAGTGTGATCCAGATTTTGGGTACAGGGAGGGAGAGAGAGAGATTACCACATCCACATCTAGGTTGTAGGTGTCGCGTCGAGGAGGAGGCAGATCGACGCATGCGAGGACGATCTATACATCACCGGATGGGAGGACAGGCTTCAGGGGCAGAGCTGCCTGAGTTGTACCGAAACGTGTCATTGGAGGTAGAGGACGAGAAGGACTACCGGCGTTCGCCGCCACCATCTTCGAGCGAGACAAGGCCGTGGCCCCCGCACTCGTCCCGAGTATGCCGCTGCAGGTTGCGTCGCCTCAGCACATCCTGCGGGAGGAGGGCATCCGCGCTGCCATGTTCTAGGAGCACCATCTAGCAGGCGATAGGCGACAGAGAGGATCCATCGGAGCTGCCCCGTCACCGAAACCCTAGCCATGGGGAGGGCCTGCCGGTGACCGCTGGTGGCCGGGAGCTGTGAATCTAGCTACAGGGGAGGAAGGAGCGGGGCGGGAGGAAGATGAGGGTGTGCTGCGCACCGGCCATACCGCGGGAAGTCGTCGGAATCGGGTGGCGGCGCGAGGAGTCATGTGTGGGAGAGAGGGGGCTCGGGAGAGAGGAAAGGCTGCGGAGGAGGGGGAGGGAGTGGGCTGAGGAGAAGTTTTAGGGTTTGCATTTTTTATATGGGGAATGCTTGGGCGGGCTTGAGCGGGCTTTAGCGGGCTTGCGAGGCTGTACCAGGTCGTCCATGACAGTTTTCGAATTTGTCATGGGAAATCCGTCATGGATTAACATGTTTCTTGTAGTGGTGGGGTCCGCCGGCAGTGAGAGAGAGAGGGGAGGGGGCGAGCGGGCGACCGAGGCGTAGAGGATTCGGGCGCGGCGCGCAGGGCTGCGGCGGCTCGGGCGCTGGTGGGCTGGCGCCTACCCCGCTGGCTGGGCCGGTTGGCTTGGCTGGCGCCTGGGGCTTTTCTCTCTTTTTTTGAATAAGACAGAAGAAGAAATAAAAATATAGAAATATATATATATTATTTTTATATAGGACATATATATCAAAATTCCCAGGGGAATTTATCCTGCAACGTGGTCATTTTCCAGGGGCAAAACTCAAACTAAAAAAACACTTTTTGGAAATCCCTAAATAAAATTCATATTTGAATTCAAACTTTTTGGCAATATTTTTCTTCTGACATTTTTAAAGTGTCATGTTTACTCCTCTCATACTTTTGCTCAAGTATTTGTCAGGCATTGTTTTGAAATAAATTCAACCGCCAATTTGAATCCAAATTCAAACAACTCAAAAGCCTCTGAAAAAATTCAAATGCCACTCAATTTCAAACACTATGCATAGATGCTTAGCTATAATTGTAAAATATTCCAAATGGGAAATTTGGGATGTTACAAACCTACCCACCTTAAGATGAATCTCGCCCTCGAGATTTGGGTTGGCTAGCAAATAGGTGCGGGTGGTCTCGACAGAGATCTTCTTGCTCCCAGGTGGCTTCCTCCTCGGAATGATGACTCCAGAGAACCTTGCAAAAATTGATGATCTTGCTGCGGGTGACTCTGTTCGCAGTCTCAAGAATTCTGACGGGTTTCTCCTCATAAGTCAGATCACTGTCGAGCTGTATGGCATCTAGGGGCACTGTGTCTCTCAATGGAATATCGACCATCTCAACATGGCGTTTCTTCAACTGAGAAACATGGAAGACATCGTGAACTCTAGACAATCCTTCTGGCAATTCCAGCTTGTAAGCAACTTCTCCACAACGTTCGAGGATTTTGTAGGGGCCAATGAACCTGGGTGCCAACTTTCCTTTAACACCAAACCTCTTGATTCCACGAAGTGGGGACACACGAAGATATGCTCAGTCTCCCGCTTCGTATGTTAATTCCTTGCGTTTACTGTCGGCATAACTCTTCTGCCTCGATTGAGCTACCTTGAGTCTATCTCGAATCAGCTTGACCTTCTCTTGGGAGTCTCTGATAAGATCGGGACCGAAAAGTTTTCGATCTCCAACACCATCCCACAACAATGGTGTTCTGCACCTCCTTCCATATAGAGCTGCGAAAGGGGCCATCTTCAGACTGGTCTAATAGTTGTTGTTGTACGAGAACTCTGTGTATGGCAAATAATCATCCCAGCTAGACCCATAGTCTAGCGCACAAGATCTCAACATGTCTTCCAGAATCTGGTTGACTCTCTCGGTCTGTCCATCTGTCTGCGGATGAAAAGCAGTACTGAACTCCACCCTCGTACCCAAAGTTTCATGCAACTGATTCTAAAACTTTGAGGTAAATTGTGTTCCTCTATCTGACATGATACTCCTCGGAACTCCATGCAGACATATGATCCTGGTCATGTATATCTTGGCTAACTTAGCGCTAGTATAGGTAGTCTTCACAGGAATGAAATGAGCTACCTTGGTCAAGTGATCAACCACTACCCAGATGGAATCATAACCTGAACGGGTCCTGGGTAATCCTGTGATAAAATCCATTCCAAGTTTCTCCCATTTCCACTCGGGAATCGACAAAGGTTGAAGTAACCCTGCTGGCTTCTGATGTTCCGCCTTTACTCGCTGGCAAACATCGCTTACTACTACGTACTCGGCAATATCCTTCTTCATACCTGTCCACCAGAAACTTTCCTTCAAATCCAGATACATCTTGGTGAATCGAGTACGGTGAATCATGAGCCACCTGAAGAGTTATCTTCCTGAGTTTGGGATCACTGGGTACATAAATACGGTCCTCGAACCATATAGCTCCGTATTCATCCTTACAGAACCCTTTAGCTTTTCCTTCATTCATCCTTTTCTTTATCTCATCAATTTCCTTGTCCGACTTCTGAGCTTCATGAATTCTTTCGGCCAAAGTGGACTGAACTTCCAGTGCTGCAACATATCCTCTCTGAACTATTTCTAGTCGAAGATCTATGAGGTCATCAACTAACTCCTGGGGTAATCCTCCTGCTAGGAGAGTATTCACATAACTCTTATGATTCAAGGCATCTGCTACAACATTAGCCTTTCCTAGGTGGTAATGCAATCTCATGTCATAGTACTTGATTAACTCTAGCCATCTCCTCTGTCTGAGGTTCAACTCTTTCTGCGTGAAGATATACTTCAAGCTCTTATGATCAGTGTAAACATCACAATTCTGTTTCCTATAAGGAAATGCCTCCAGGTCTTGAGTGCATGCACTACGGCTGCTAATTCCAAATCATGTGTGGCGTAATTCATCTCGTGAGGCCGTAGCTGTCAGGAGGTATAAGCTACGACTTTTCCTTCATGCATGAGTACTCCTCTGAGTCCCTGACGAGAAGTGTCACAATATACCTGGTAATCCTTGTGTATGTCCGGCAAAATCAGCACTGGGGTTATAACCAAATGTTTCTTCAATTCCTAGAAACTGGCTTCACAATCCTCATTCCAAATGTACTTGGTGTCCTTCTTCAACAGCTCAGTCATGGTCTTGGCAATCTTGGAGAAATTCTCGATAAACCTCCGATAATATCCTGCGAGTCCGAGAAAACTGCGGATCTCCTTGACTGAGGTGGGTGACTGCCAATCGGTGACTGATACAACCTTGGTGGGGTCGACTGCTATCCTGAAATAACATGTCCGAGGAATCTGACTTCCTTCAACCAAAATTCACATTTGGTGAACTTGGCATACAACTGATGTTCTCGGAGTTTCTCCAGAACTAGATGCAAATGTTCCTTATGCTCTTCCTCGTTCTTGGAGAAAATCAGTATATCATCGATGAACACCACGACGAACTTGTCCAGATATTCCATAAATACCTTGTTCATCAAATTCATGAAGTATGCAGGGGCATTAGTCAATCCGAATGACATGATGGTATACTCATATAAACCATACCTGGTAGCGAAAGCTGTTTTGGGTATATCCTTTTCATGGATCTTCAACTGATCATACCCTGATCAAAGATCGATCTTGGAGAATACCTTGGATCCAACTAGCTGATCAAATAAATCATTAATCATCGGTAGAGGGTACTTGTTCTTGATGGTCACATCGTTCAACGAACGATAATCCACAACCATTCTCAGGGTTTTATCCTTCTTCTCTACCAAAAGAACTGGGGCTCCCCAAGGTGATGAGCTTGGCCGAATATATCCCTTCTCCAATAGCTCATTAATTTGTTTCTTGATCTCTTCCAAATCGTTCGGGGGCATCCGATAAGGTCTCTTGGATATTGGGGCTGTGCCGGGCAATAACTCAATCAGAAATTCAATTTCTCTGTCCAGTGGCATTCCTGGTAATTCCTCTGGAAACACATCGGGAAAATCTTGCACTACTGGCACTTCCTCCTGAACAACTCCTGTGAGGGAATTCACCCAATTCTTCATTGGGGTGCGCCTAGATACATACTTGATCCTCTTCTGCTCTGAGGTGGTGAGCAGAATCGTCTTACAGGCACAATCGATGTTTCCTTCAAACTTCATCAACCAATCCATGCCTAGGATTACATCCAAGGTCTGGGTTTCCAATACTATGAGGTCTGCGGGAAAATTATGGTTTCCGTTGTTGAGGGTTGCACAATAGCCTAAGCCTGCCATCATTTCTTCTCCTGCGGAACTGACCTGAAGAGGGCTTCTAAGGGTTCTAGTGGGCAACATGTACTTTTCCACAACTATCCTTGATATAAATGAATGCGTTGCACCAGAATCAAAGAGTACCAACATGAATTTAATAAAAACTTACCAACCACAGTTTCTGGCTGATCATAGACGTTCTCCACGTCAATGTGATTCACATGCGCACGAGGAAAAGGGTTGGGCTTCTTTGCTGAGCTTCCATTGCCATTGCCGTTTCCATTCCTCTGCTTGGCCTCCGGGAAGTCAGTGGCATAGTGCCCTGTCTTCTGGCACTTGAAACAGGTGATATGACTCAGATCCTTCTGAGCCGGGGCAGGACGATGTTGGTTGCCATTGCCGTTTACATTGTCTGACTTGTTGTCGTGGTTACGATTGTTCCCATTCCCTCCATGGTTATGTCCTCCATGATTATGTCCTCCATGAGTGTGATGGGTATGCCCTCCCAAGTATGGGGCATAACGGGGCTTCTGATGAGCTCCGGAGTTGTACTTCCCCTGGCCATACTTCCTCTTGTGGCTATCAATCTGCTGCTGCTTGCCTTCAAGTATGGTGGCCTTGTCTACCAGCTCCTGATAGTTATTGAAGGTAGCCACCATTAGCTGCATTCCCAGGTCATCATTGAGTCCCTCGAGAAACTTCTCCTGCTTTGTGGCATCTGTGGCCACATCATCCGGGGCATAGCGAGATAACTTGTTGAACTCATCCACGTACTGCCCCACAGTACGGTTCCCCTGGCGTAAGTTGCGAAACTCACGCTTCTTTAGACTCATGGCTCCAGCTGAGACATGAGCGGTGCGGAAGGCCTGCTGGAACTCAGCCCATGCCACGGTGGCGGCCGGGTAAGTGGCGGTGTAGTTCTCCCACCAAGAAGTTGCCGGTCCATCAAGCTGATGTGCAGCAAAGCACACTTTCTCTGCATCTGTGCATCCATCTGTGGCTAACTCCCTTCCGACCTTGCGGAGCCAATCATCGGCCACAATCGGCTCAGTGCTGCTAGAGAACACTGGCGGATTCAGCCTTAGGAAGCAGGTCAAGTTGTCAACAGGGGGTGGTGGTGGTGGATTGTTGTTGTTGTTGTTCTGGTTCTAGATGAGAATTTGCATGAGGGCATTCTGCTGCTGGATCAGCTGGGTGAGCTCGGGCGGAAAGTTGAAACCGGGGTCACGTCTCGGAGGCATCTGGTGTTTTGAAGTGGATGAGAAAATTAGAATAGAACAAGGGTCTAATGAGAAAAATAGCACTACCCATATGAATGCACAATCATAAACACACCAATCATTTATTCAATCATCTCAAACATGGTTCAACCTCGGATTACAAAATCTCACGACTAATCGAAAATAACGGCCTAACTGATCGACGGAAAAATAAAATAAAACATGGTAGTCAACTAAATGTCTTCACCAATCATCCTTGCGTCCTCCGGTAAGGCGTCTTCTTGTGCGGCGTCCGCTGCTGTGGCGCCTCCTCTTGTGGCTTCCTTCGGTGGAGCTCTCATAATCCCGGCCATTGCTCACGAGAGGTCCATCATCTCCACTCGGAAAAAGGTCTTCTCCCTGATCCAACTTCTCCTCCAATGCGGCCACATCCAGCTTCAGCTTGTCGACTCTCTCCATGAAATCCTTGACTTCATCCTCTTTCTCATAGTGGGCTTCACGTGCTGCAGCCTCCAGATCAAGTTCACGATGGTGCAACTTCTGGATCGTCTTCATACTACTGCACATCTGAATCTCTAGAGCCCTGATGAGAACCTCCAAGTCTTGGGAAAATGAGTGAACAGAGTCGTCATTTCTGGTGCGGATGATCTCTCCCTCTGCAGTCATGCGAGAAACCATGGTGTGGTCTGATCCAACAAGCTCGGCCCTGTATTCCTCCTGTATGCGTCCAAGTGCACTATGAACTGCTAAGGCCCAGTTCTTTTGCCAAAATCTGGGGATTCTCCCAGAATCTGACCCCTACCCAGCTTCTCCCAGAATCTTTGAGACCCATTTATTTTACAATCCTATCTAGTAAGGGTGTAATTATATAGAATTGTGAAACAAATGGGGCTCAAAGATTCTGGGAGAAACTGGGTAGGGGTTGGATTCTGGGAGAATCCCCATATTCTGGCAAAAGAATTGGGCCTAAGTCTCTCCCGATGATCCAATCGGGTGCAATGAACTTGAAGTTAATGGGTGCCGAGATATTTCTGAATGTTCTCCCTGGTATGTGCACCTTAATCCTGAAGCGACGGTCATTCGGAAATGCCATGGTAGGGGTCCTAGTGATTGAAGGCAGAGCAATCTTCAATTCCTTGGTGATCTGGACCATCCTCCTGCCAAAAAGCGTAGTCTTGTCGGGCTGGCAAAACTCCGGGAGCAGAACTAGGATGAACTTAATGGCCATCTCGAATTGTTGAAATCGGAGAACAGTCAGAAATGATCAGGGAAAAAAATACAGAAACGTAAAGACATAAAGTAAACTGGTCTCTTCCTATGGCTTTCCGATCCTAGGGGTTACGTCCTACGGTCAGCGTGTGCTCTGGTACCATCTCTGTAGCGACCCGACCCGAAATCGGTCAAGTCTCTGTGTAGCTGTACCATCCCAAGATCATGCTGGCACACACTGTACATTGATGCAAAGATTCAAAGTTCAATCACACCTGAATTTATTACACGATTCTCATATCGAGTCTTTATTACAAGATAATAAATTTGGCAGAAGGCCAACTCATGAGAAATAAACTAAATAAAGTTGCAGAAGCATAGACGAATAGTGAGTCCATCCGACTCCATAGGGCAATCGCCAAGCGTGGATCGTAGCCTCACTCCTAATCGGAAAACTCCTTTGCAACATAAGACGTTGCAGCCATGTAGATCAGCATTTTTGAATATACCGGCAAGTCATGAAGAGAGAACAACAATAAAATTTCTAATACTATATGCAATTTGGCTGTGGGGCTCAAAGTTTCACTGGTTTGCGAAAAAGCTAGTTTTTTCCTACAACAAAGGTTACTACAAAATGTTGGTAGTTATTGAGATGGTTCCGCCAACCAATGTCTCATTCCAAATTATTAAATAACCCCTCAATTAAATTATTAAGTTCAGTGTTGAGATATCCGAAATACTCCAAGTTCCAGAGGCTCAAATTGTCCGTAACCGGGGACACGACTTATCGATTAGGTCTTTGCTCTGCAGAGGTTTGTGCACTTTACCCGCAAGAATCGTTCCTTCCTTTAATTCTTCGCATTGCCTGGTGTTTGAAGATGGGACGAACAAAACAGGGTCTTCCGAAGAGTTCCTCTGGGACACTGCCGGTGCCCATCCAATCCTACCGTTCTTCTACATGTCGTAGCACCGTCCGGCCAAAGTCACGCCTAGGGTCGACCAAGCCAGAGCCCATAATGGCTTGCGGTTGCACAGATAAGCTTCCGGTCAAAGGGGTATCCATCCGTCTCTTCGTGGCTGGGTGAAGCTTTTCGCAAGATGTCATGGCGCTTCTCCATGCATCCCGGCTATCCGCTAGTTTCTCCAGGGTGCCCATCAACCGTCCTCCACCCAATAGTGAATTTTGAAGTCCATCTTGAGCTTGAAGTCATGGGGTTGTCATCATCTTGACTCTCGCATCTCCCTTATGAATCACTCAACCAACCCCGTCTACTAAAGCATAGCAATCAACTACATCGTCCCGGGCATCGGTAACAAGGGAGAAGGGTTCATCCTACCTCATGATACTACTCAAGAACATAACTTAACAAAATTCTCCTACTGCATGCATGGTGGGGAGGTATAATTCTAATGCAATAAAATCACAGGTATTGTAAAAACTTGATCAAATGACTTGCCTGACTGACGGTCTTCGAAAGCTAGCGACTCGTAATAGCAGGCTTTGCACTCCAGGAATTCTACCGAGTCAAAAATAGCACAAATAAGTATAGCACAAAATAACATAACATGAAGTTGAAGTAAAAACACCCAAGTACTCAAACCAAAACCAAAGAAAACTTAGAGAAAAGCAAATATGGGTTTTCACCACATCAAGCAACAACTAGGAAATAGTTTTATACTACTAAAACTTTTCTTAACAGAATCTAAGCATGGGTTTTGCTAACTAACATTAAGGAAAACAGCATACCCAAGCCTCTATTCCAGGCAATGTTTTGCCCTGAGATTCAACCACTTGGATGAAGATGACCCCTGGGTAAGTTTGAACATGCCACATGCTATTTTTTTTGGTATATGGCCGTGTACAGTCGTTTGGTGTCCCTACGTTTTCGTTCAAAATTTTCTCAACGTGTGTAGCTCTTTCATTGGTTCGTCTAGCATTTTAGGTTGTATGTGGGCCAGCCAGTTTGGTTGACTTCACAGCCCAAGATTTTGTCTATGGTCCGGTGCTTTAGTGGGTTTCCATTGGCTTCTGCTCTGCGTACGTGTCCTTATTGGCTTGATCAGTTCTCTGTCTACGCGGTGCCGTCCTATTCCCAGCAACTGCGGTGTTGTTTCGATCGTCCTGTCTAGAGCTTACTGTCGGGTTCCGTCGCTGCCGCTTTTATGGTCGATTCAAGAGCCTGCCATTCTTCCTTGTCGGTGCCGCTATTGTAGCGTGTTCTGGAATACTTGCCGTCTACTGTTGTCGTCCTTCCCATGTTGGACTTCTACGTACCATGCTACGGCGCAGGGCTATAAATAGGTTGCCTTCCTTGCCATATTGTTGCGCCAGGTCTTCATTGGTGTTTGATACATTAATTCCATGGTCGCCTCTTCGTCCGGTCGTAATCGACCGTGTCGTCCCGGTCGGCCTCCTCGCTAGCGGTGGGCTGTAGTTGGCCGGCGCGGTGGTTCGGGCCGTGCTGCTGCTTCCGGTGTTCTGCCGGACCGGCGTGTACCTTCGGAAGGTGTTCTGGTCTCACATTCTTGCCTGTTCTCGGGGAGGCCTTCGGAGCGGAGGTCTTTGCGAGGTGAGTTTCACCGGCGAGGCCCTCTTCCCTTTCTTTCTATTGTGTGCGTCTTCTTCTCTGCCTGGGCGTCGATCTGGGGCAGGAGGCACGTCGCTAGCTGCAGGCGCAACAGCGAATGGAGCTTGCAGTTGTGGGAGGCCTCCGACCTATGTGGTCTGAAGTGGTGGCGGACAGCGGTTGGTGAGCTCCCGATGGCGCGCGGCGTGACATCAGAGCTCGCGCTCCCCAGCTAGGGAGACGGCCAGCACGACCGCACGGGCAACACTGTGGTGGGAGCACGAGGCCATGGAGGGGCTCCCATAGTGTGACGCTGTGGTGCACGTGGCCCGTTCTGGTGGGCATCGACACAACTCACATGTGATTGCAGCGCTGCGCGGCCTAGCGGAGTTCGCGGTGTGTCGTCTGTGATTTGGCTGTCTCTGCCTGTGTGTGATGTTCGTGCTTTGGTTCATGCAGTCGAAGGATCCTACTATCCGTTGCTTTCCATGGCGACTCGGCGAATGGCGGCGGCAGCACGACGGGTGTGTACGATTGTCGGTCGCTGACAACCGCCAGAGCACATGCGGAGGTGCGGCAACATGGACCACCGACTGGACTGGACGAGGTTGTGCTGCAGCGCCGCAATCTTGCACGTGCTTGGCTAAACGCCGATGCGGTAGCGCAACTGCCGGAGTCGATGGTGGCCCGCTGCTTCGATGACGGCGACGCCTCGCGCGAGAGCGGACGCAAGTACAAGGATACCGGCCATCGCCGCCGCGCTCTCGACTTTGACGTCTAACTTCTGTTCGCAGATCGCATGTATTTGTATTTCTTTTGCGGCCGTCTTGATATCATGAAGCTAATCGGTGCTCCGATCACAACTTTGTCGTTCTATAGACGTGCTTGGCGCGTCGACGAGGCTGGGCCGTGTGATGTATCTGACGGAAGACGTTGCATCTCAGACCGGACTTTCCTTCACTGCATGTCAGGGCCGGAGCTGGAGCACATGCGCGCTGACGCAGGGGCTATGAGGGGGACATCTCTCCCTTGTTTCTTTGTCGAGGCGATGCCTCACAAGTCCAGTAAGGACTTCCTACACTCCTCCTCCTCTCCCAGATTGAACGTTCCGCTGGAGCATCACGGTTCTACGCGTCGAGGGGCGCCGTGCAGTTGCTGCCTGCTCTGTCTCACCGTGCAGTTCGGCCGTTGCCATCCGGTAGAGAAATAGAGGGGTGGATCAGGTTGCGCCTGGAGGCCGAGGGCGAGGCAGAGGAGTGCGCTCCTCGCACTATCAGTTCCGGTGGAAGCTCCGCTTCTTGTGGCCATGTGTGTCTATGTTGCCGTCCGGTATTTCTTTGTTTCTTCAGTTACATATTTTTAATCTAGCTATGTTTTTTTCTTTGGTTCCATTGTATGTGCAATATTCTGTAGCCCGTTCCAGCTAAGTTCATACATGTATTGCATGTCCTGATTTCATGTAGATCGCAGAAGGGCGTTGCATGATGGGCTGTGTACGGGTCTAAATAGGTAGCTGTCAGGATTTGATCGGATGTAGTGAAGTCAAATCAAATTTGTCTTTTCCCTCAAAAGGAAAATCAGTTTTGTCTTCTCAGAGTTGGTCGGATGTACTAAAATTAAATCTGATTGTCTGGTTGGAGAATATTGTATGCTCAATTGTTAAAGTTACCCCGAGCGGTACATGCTTGTGTGTGTGCATGGTCCATGCACGTCGGCGATGTTTTTACCCGATGTGTTTTCGTTTAATAGTTTTCTTCTTTTCGTATGATGTTTTGCTGACAATTAAAGGGTGATTACTTTTGTAATAAAGAAAACTATTTATATATACAATATCAAATATATAAAATATGAAAATACATCTTACGATGAATCTAATAATATATGTTAGGCATTCTAAATGTAAATGTTTTTCTCCATAAACTTGGTCAAAGTTTGTAAGGTTTGACTTTATAAAAAATCTATAGGCACTACGTTATGGAACGGAGGGAGTACTTATTTTCCTAAGTCGACAATTTTACGTAATGATATGCCATCTTAAATTGATAACATTAGTTATAAATAATAAACACAATCCATACGACCACACCGTATCAATGGGCGTGCGGCGTGTCGCCGCGCGGGCTATGCTAGTATAAACTAGAGGCAAAAAGAATCATATTAAAAGCTATTTTAGAACTCATATTATGCCTAAAACAATACTAGCAAAGAAAATAATATAAAACTTTTTATTCTACTGTAAATAAACGTTCATCCACTGTAGCTATATAAAATAATCTGAAATAAACTATAACATAGGAAAAATAAAATTATTTATTAACTAGAACAATAGGAAAACAGTAGCTAGCTAAATAAACTAGAAAAACTTGATTTTGACTAAAACTAATTTTTTATTAAATCTAAAAATACCAAAACAAGTTCCTACTCTTAGGCATGGACTAAACTAAGCAGTAGCAAAAAGAATAACTAAAATAAAATTATTCTAGCTCAATTTATGGCAGATAAACTAATCTGACTAATATTAATATAAAACTATTTTTATTAATATAAACATGGCTAAACATATTTTCTACAGAAACAACAAGAAATTTTCAAACTAACAAAAAAAGAATCAACTAAAAACAATAAACCTACTAAAAGAAATACCAAAAACAAAAACAGAACAATTCAGCTAAAAACAAAAAATAAAACTAAAAAGAAAAAGAGAAACAGACGCGACTGGCTATCCCTCGCTTAGGCGTAAAATAAGTAAGATGCGCCCGCGGCTAAACAGAAAACCCAGACCGGTCCGATCTAACTGAACCGAATAAAACCGTAAGTAAACCGGCTATAACAAAAAAACCATACCCCTTCGTAGATCTAATCTAAACCGTAGATTGTAGATCGAACGGTGGTGGACGACTCCGGCGACTTACAGTGAACTCGACGGTGATGACGACTCGGGCGACGATGGTGCGACGGCTCCGGTGATCGGGAAGGAAGGAGGAGTGGTCGGGGCGGTGCGGCGACTCGAGGGCGGCGTCGGGGTGGTCTCGGTGGATCTCGGGGACGACGATGGCGATCGGGGCGACGACGACGGCTCCTTGATGAGCTGCGGTTCTGGCGAGCGGCGGTCAAGCTCGGGGGCGACGACTACGGTGGTTCCTGGTCGACGAGATGATGTCAGGGAGGTGCGCGAGGAAGTGGCGGTGCGGGTGGAGTAGCATGGATGGGCAGGGGGTGCTCACCGGCGACGGAAGTGGCGGCGAACCAAGGCGGCGGACGGCGAGATCCAAACGGCGCGGGCGTCGACTGTGGTAGGGTGCGAGCTAGGGTTTAAGGGGGTTTCGAAAGAGGATGGACTAGGGTACTTATAGGACACAGTTTCGTGGAGGAGGGGTTGCTAGGTGTAGGGTTTAGGAGGGCACCGACACTGAGGGCGTCGGGCGCTGGCGAGATTCGGGCACGGCGGTTTCAGAAGGAGGGAGATGGGGTGGGGTCCGCGCGGCAGTGAGAGAGAGATTGAGGGGAAGGGGGCGAGCGGGCGACCGAGGCGTAGAGGATTCGGGCGCTTGGGCGCTGGTGGGCTGGCGCCTGCCCCGCTGGCTGGGCCGGTTGGTGCTGGCCGGGCCGGTTGGCCTGGCAGGCACCTCGGGCTTTTCCTTTTTTTTTGAATTAGACAGAAGAAGAAATAAAAATATAGAAAAATATATCTTATTTATTTATACACACACACACACACACACACACACACACACACACACACACACACACACACACACACACACACACACACACACACACATATATATATATATATATATATATATCAAAATTCTCAGGGGAATTTATCCTACAACGTGGACATTTTCCAGGGGCAAAACTCAAACTAAAAAAACACTTTCTGGAAATCCCCAAATAAAATTCAAATTTGAATTCAAACTTTTTGGCAATATTTTTCTTCTGATATTTTTGGAGTGTCATGTTTACTCCTCTCATACTTTTGCTCAAGTATTTGTCAGGCATTGTTTTGAAATAAATTCAACTACCAATTTGAATCCAAATTCAAACAACTCAAAAGCCTCTGAAAAAATTCAAATGCCACTCAATTTCAAACAATATGCATAGATGCTTAGCTATAATTGTAAAACATTTCAAATGGGAAATTTGGGATGTTACACTTGTGCCTTTTGAAGAAGGTGAAGATAAGGTTAATTTGATGTTGATGTTTTGATTGCCCGCAGTGAGTGATGCTCAGAATTGACATTCTTCATCCAAACTGAGGTAGTGGCGAGCATTCAAAACAAGGGAACAAATATGTCCCAAGGTAAAGCACGTGTGTTGGACATCATCATTTCCCCATTGTTCATGTTAGAGGTAATCCAGTGATCTTAACTATGATTAATTACTTGTATAATGTCTGCTCCTTGTGTTGATTGGCGCGAAATAGAAAAGAATGCGCTGTGTTGTAGGGATGGACTCACTTCCACTGACTTCTTATGGGAAGATTCTATAAGGGAAGAAGAATCGGAGCTATGACCTGATAACCTTGATTTCTATCCTTTCTATTTGGTAGACACCTTGAATATTTGTATTATACCATATATAACCCATGTTCCAAAGCAATGTAGATGGATTTCCGTTCAAATTAAGGGGTTAATTTTCGTTGTTCTGAATTTTAATTTTGCATGGAGGATAGCTTATACAATGTGACTTTACAATAAATTTATTTTTGATCTTTTTTACTGTTAAAACTAGGTAATCTATCGTTTCATAGGTCACAGACTCATAGGTTTGGCATTTTCATACTACTGCAAGTTCTACTATTTTCGTACACCATTATCTATGTACTAGAATGAAAGCAATACACGACTTCCGTTATGAACATACGTTCACATCCGTATGAAATATTGATGATATACATGGTGCCTATAGACTGTAGTACATGCTTGCTGGTGAGTATTGAGTGCAAACAGAGCATTTGCATACAGTCACATAAACATGTAGCCAGCCAAATATCCGTACAGATATGTGAAACTATAGCCAAGAAATAATGTACCTATATTATGATTGTTTGGGACCTTTTTTCATTTCCTGAATATGCAGGTTATAGAAGCTCATTTTCTTATATCGTAAAGCTCATCTTTAGGTTCATTACAGGTGCCAAATGGTTGCAATAATCTCCATTGTGGACGGTGCTTTGGAAATGGTGATAGATTTCTCTAGGGCTATAAACTGGACGCACTGTAATTTCAATTGTTCAAGCTTTGTTATAGTCAATGTTGATGCAGCCTAACTTTATCAAATATAGAGATAGCTTTCAGAGCATGAATGTGCTTATATTTTCAGAAGGAAAATTGCACCTATTAGAAATATCAAGGTGCTTAATGCTATGTAGTAGTATGAGAGAAGTCCCTTCCGGATTTTGAAAACCCTTAATGTACGATCACAAGACGTCAAGATGTATGGTGCTCTGACAAGAATTAGTTCAAATATCATATTATCTCCTCTTTTTATGAAGATATCTAAAGGTGAAAGAATGTAGGACTTTTATGAAACTGTAATTTGTTCACATTGTCTGCGGCAGTTCATCATCGTGATGAAAGGGTGTGGCAGCCCATGACAAGTCCTCACTTACTACCGCACTACATGTAAATCAACTAAAAATACCCATAACATTTGTGTTTTGTATCACCATATATTTACGAGAACTCTTATCAATCTATTCCAAAAATAGACGGGCGCGGCAACGCATGCCATTATGATCTAGTATACTGTTAAATAGGAGTCTGCAGTGAAGCAGCGACGATGCTTAGCATTTAGCAACAAAATAGTCTTAGTTCTGATAGAGACGTTATTGTAAGAGCAGTTACACGCTCTACAAACCGTGTGAGGGCATCTCCAATGCCTATACGCAAGCGCCACCTTCAATCCACGCCAGTTTGTGAGAGCGGAAAAGATGGGGCGCTCGGCGTCTTATCTGGCATCGACGCCACAACTTTTTCCAGGGTCGCACATGAGTAGCTGAAAACAGCTGGGATTCATATCCTAGCGCCCCTCCTTGGCGCCTGCGTTGTAGATGCCCTGAGTCACGAACTTGCCAGGATTGGGAGAGTTGATGTATAAAACGCAGTCTGCAGTCTGGTCCACAGATGTGGTGGTTCGTACGTTTTTTGGTTTCATCTTTCATGTGAACTATGGAGAGTATCGTCCTTTGGATGACGGGAGGATGACGTTAATTATGGAGAGTATCATTCTTTGGATGGGAGGATCATGTTACTGTTGAAAATATGCCCTAGAGACAATAATAAAATGGTTATTATTGTATTTCCTTGTTCATGATAATTGTCTATTATTCATGCTATAATTGTATTGACCGGAAACTGCAGTACATGTGTGAATACATAGACCACAACATGTCCCTAGTGAGCCTCTAGTTGACTAGCTCGTTGATCAACAGATGGTCATGGTTTCCTGACCATGGACATTGGATGTCATTGATAACGGGATCACATCATTAGGAGAATGATGTGATGGACAAGACCCAATCCTAAGCATAGCACAAGATCGTGTAGTTCGTTTGCTAAGAGCTTTTCTAATGTCAAGTATCATTTCCTTAGACCATGAGATTGTGCAACTCCCGGATACCGTAAGAATGCTTTGGGTGTACCAAACATCACAATGTAACTAGGTGGCTATAAAGGTGCACTACAGGTATATCCCAAAGTGTCTGTTGGGTTGGCACGAATCGAGACTGGGATTTGTCACTCCGATGACGGAGAGGTATCTCTGGGCCCACTCGGTAATGCATCATCATAATGAGCTCAGTGTGACTAAGTAGTTAGTCACGGGATCATGGATTACGAAATGAGTAAAGTGACTTGCCGGTAACGAGATTGAACGAGGTATTGGGATACCGGCGATCGAATCTCGGGCAAGTAACGTACCGATCGACAAAGGGAATTGTATACGGGATTGCTTGAATCCTTGACATCGTGGTTCATCCGATGAGATCATCGTGGAACATGTGGGAGCCAACATGGTTATCCAGATCCCGCTGTTGGTTATTGGCCAGAGAGCTTTCTCGGTCATGTCTGCATGATTCCCGAACCCGTAGGATCTACACACTTAAGGTTCGGTGACGCTAGAGTTGTTATGGGAATTAGTGTGCAGTTACCGAATGTTGTTCGGAGTCCCGGATGAGATCCCGGACGTCACGAGGAGTCCCGGAATGGTCCGGAGGTAAAGATTTATATATGGGAAGTCCTATTTTGGCCACCGGAAAATGTTCGGGATTTTTCGGTATTGTACCGGGAAGGTTCTAGAAGGTTCCGGAGTGGGGCCCACCTGCATGGGGGGACCCACATGAACGTGGGTAGTGGGGGCAAGGCCCCACACCCCTGGTCAAGGCGCACCAAGATCCCCCCTTAGAAGGAATAAGATCATATCCCGAAGGGATAAGATCAAGATCCCTAAAAAAGGGGATAACAATCGGTGGGGAAGGAAATGATGGGATTTCTTTCCTCCCACCTTTGCCAACGCCCCATTGGACTTGGAGGGAAAGAAACCAGCCCCCTCGACCCGTATATATAGTGGGGAGGTGCATGTGAGCTTCACCCTTTCCCCTGGCGCAGCCCTCCCCCTCTCCAACTCCACCTCCTCCTCGGTAGTGCTTGGCGAAGCCCTGCCGGAGAACTGCAAGCTCCACCACCACGCCGTCGTGCTGCCGGAGCTCTCCCTCAACTTCTCCTCTCCCCTTGCTGGATCAAGAAGGAGGAGACGTCCCCGGGTTGTACGTGTGTTGAACGCGGAGGCGCCGTCCGTTCGGTGTTAGATCGGATCTTCCGCGATTTGAATCACCGCGAGTACGACTCCCTCATCCGCATTCTTGTAACGCTTCCGCGTCGCGATCTTCAAGGGTATGAAGATGCACTCATCCTCTCCCCCTCTTGTTGCTAGAATCTCCATAGATTGATCTTGGTGATGCGTAGAATTTTTTTAATTTCTGCTATGTTCCCCAACAGTGGCATCATGAGCTAGGTCTATTGCGTAGATTCTATGCACGAGTAGAACACAAGTAGTTGTGGGCGTTGGTTTGTTCAATATGCTTACTGTTACTATAGTCTTATCTTGATTTGGCGGCATCGTGGGATGAAGCGGCCCGGACCGACCTTACACATACACTTACGTGAGACAGGTTCCACCGACTGACATGCACTTGTTGCATAAAGGTGGCTAGCGGGTGCCAGTCTCTCCCACTTTAATCGGATCGGATTCGATGAAAAGGGTCCTTATGAAGGGTAAATAGCAATTGGCATATCACCGTTGTGGCTTTGCGTAGGTAAGAAACTTTCTTACTAGAAACCCGTAGCAGCCACGTAAAACATGCAACAACAATTAGAGGACGTCTAACTTGTTTTTGCAGGGTATGCTATGTGATGTGATATGGCCCAAAAGAATGTGATGAATGATATATGTGATGTATGAGATTGATCATGTTCTTGTAATAGGAATCACGACTTGCATGTCGATGAGTATGACAACCGGCAGGAGCCATAGGAGTTGTCTTAATTTATTGTATGACCTGCGTGTCATTGAATAACGCCATGTAATTACTTTACTTTATTGCTAAACCGTTAGCCATAGTAGTAGAAGTAATAGTTGGCGAGACAACTTCATGAAGACACGATGATGGAGATCATGGTGTCATGTCGGTGACGATGATGATCATGGAGCCCCGAAGATGGAGATCAAAAGGAGCAAAATGATATTGGCCATATCATGTCACTATTTGATTGCATGTGATGTTTATCATGTTTATGCATCTTATTTGCTTAGAACGACGGTAGTAAATAAGATGATCCCTCATAATAATTTCAAGAAAGTGTTCCCCCTAACTGTGCACCGTTGCGAAAGATCGTTGCTTCGAAGCACCACGTGATGATCGGGTGTGATAGATTCTAACGTTCACATACAACGGGTGTAAGCCAGATTTACACACGCGAAATACTTAGGTTGACTTGACAAGCCTAGCATGTACAGACATGGCCTCGGAACACAAGAGATCGAAAGGTCGAACATGAGTCGTATAGTAGATACGATCAACATGAAGATGTTCACCGATGATGACTAGTCTGTCTCACGTGATGATCGGACAGGGCCTAGTTGACTCGGATCATGTATCACTTAGATGACTGGAGGGATGTCTATCTGAGTGGGAGTTCATCAAATAATGTGATTAGATGAACTTAATTATCATGAACATAGTCAAAAAGGTCTTTACAAATTATGTCGTAAGCTCGTGCTTTAGTTCTGCTGTTTAGATATGTTCCTAGAGAAAATATAGTTGAAAGTTGATAGTAGCAATTATGCAGGACTGGGTCCGTAAACTGAGGATTATCCTCATTGCTGCGCAGAAGGCTTATGTCCTTAATGCACCGCTCGATGTGTTGAACCTCGAACGTCGTCTATGGATGTTGAGAACATCTGACATACATGTTTTGATGACTACATGATAGTTCAGTAATGTTAAACGGTTTAGAATTGTGGCGCCAAAGACGTTTTTTGAAACGTCGCGGAACATATGAGATGTTCCAAGGGCTGAAATTGGGATTTCAGGCTGGTGCCCACGTCAAGAGGTATGAGACCTCCGACGAGTTTCTTAGCCTACAAACTAAGGGAGAAAATCTCAATCGTTGGGCTTGTACTCGGATTGTCTGGGTACAACAATCACTTGAATCGAGTGGGAGTTAATCTTCCAGATGAGATACTGATGTTTCTCCAAAGTCATTGCCACCAAGCTACTAGAGCTTCGTGATGAACTATAACATATCAGGGATAGATATGATGATCCTTCAAATATTCGCGATGTTTGACACCGCGAAAGTAGAAATCAAGAAGGAGCATCAATTGTTGATGGTTAGTGAAACCACTAGTTTCAAGAAGGGCAAGGGCAAGAAGGGATACTTCATGAAATGGCAAATCAGCTGCTGCTCTAGTGAAGAAACCCAAGGTTGAACCCAAACCCGAGACTAAGTGCTTCTGTAATAAGGGGATTGGTCACTGGAGCAGAATTACCCTAGATACTTGGTAGATAAGAAGGAAGGCAAGGTCAACAGAAGTATATTGGATATACATTATATTAATGTGTACTCTACTAGTACTCCTAGTAGCACCATGGTAATAGATACCGGTTCGGTTGCTAAGTGTTAGTAACTCAAAATAAAAGGCTACGGAATAAACAGAGACTAGCTAAAGGCGAGGTGACGATATGTGTTGGAAGTATTTCCAAAGGTTGATGTGATCAAACAACGCACGCTCCCTCTACCATCGGGATCGGTGTTAAACCTAAATAATTGTTATTTGGTGTTTGCGTTGAGCATAGACATGATTGGATTATGTCTATCGCAATACGGTTATTCATTTAAGGAGAATAATGGTTACTCTGTTTATTTGAATTATACCTTCAATGGTCTTGCACCTAAAATGAATGGTTTATTGAATCTCGATCGTAGTGATACACATGTTCATGCCAAAAGATATAAGATAATAATGATAGTACCACCTACTTGTGGCACTGCCATGTAAGTCATATTGGTATAAAACGCATGAAGAAGCTCCATGTTGATGGATCTTTGGACTCACTCGTTTTTTGAAAAGTTTGAGACATGCGAACCATGTCTATTGGTATGTACGCATGAAGAAACTCCATGCAGATGGATCGTTTGGACTCACTTAATTTTGAATCACTTGAGACATACAAATCATACCACATGGGCAAGATGACTGAAAAGCCTCGTTTTTAGTAAGGTGGAACAAGAAAGCAACTTGTAACACATTTTGATGTGTGCATTCCAATGAGTGCTGAGGCATGCAGTGGATATCGTTATGTTCTTACTTCACAGATGATTTGAGTAGATGTTGAGTATATTTACTTGATGAAACACAAGTTTGAATTATTGAAAGGTTCAAGTAATTTTAGAGTGAAGTTGAAGATCTTCGTGACAAGAGGATAAAATGTCTATGATATGATCATAGAGATGAATATCTGAGTTGCGAGTTTGGTACATAATTGAGACATTGTGGAAATTGTTTCACAACTAACACCGCCTGGAACACCATAGTGTGATGGTGTGTCCGAACATCATAGATGCACCCCTATTGGATATGGGGCATACCTTGATGTCTCTTATCGAATTACCACTATCATTCATGGGTTAGGCATTAGAGACAACCGCATTCACTTTAAATAGGGCACCACGTAATTCCGTTGAGATGACACCGTATGAACTATGGTTTAGAGAAACCTAAGCTGTCGTTTCTTGAAAGTTTGGGGCTGCGACGCTTATGTGGAAAAGTTTCATCCTGATAAGCTCGAACCCAAAGCGGATAAATACATCTTCATAGGACACCCAAAACAGTTGGGTATACCTCCTATTTCAGATTCGGAAGCAAAAGTGATTATTTCTAGAAACGGGTCCTTTCTCGAGGAAAGGTTTCTCTTGAAAGAATTGAGTGGGAGGATGGTGGAGACTTGATGAGGTTTTTGAACCATCACTTCAACTAGTGTGTAGCAGGGCACAGGAAGTTGTTCCTGTGGCACCTACACCAATTGAAGTAGAAGCTTATGATAGTGATCATGAAACTTCGGATCAAGTCACTACCAAACCTCGTAGGTCGACAAGGATGCGTACTGCTTCAGAGTGGTATGTAATCCTGTCTTGGAGGTCATGTTGCTAGACAACAATGAATCTGCGAGCTATGGAGAAGCGATGGTGGGCTCGGATTCCGATGAATGGCTCGAGGCCATAAAATCTGAGAGAGGATCCATGTATGAAAACAAAGTGTAGACTTTGGCAGAACTACTCGATGGTCGTAAGGCTGTTGAGTACAGATGGATTTCAAAAGGAAGACCGACAATGATGGTAAGTGTCACCATTAAGAAAGCTCGACTTGTCATTAAGATGTTTTCCGACAAGTTCAAGGAGTTGACTGCGATGAGACTTTCTCACTCGTAGCGATGCTAAAGAGTCTGTTGGAATTATATTAGCAGTTACTGCATGGTTTATGAAATCTTGCAGATTGGATGTCAAAACATTATTTCCTCGATGATATTCTTGAGGAAAGGTTGTATGTGATACAACCAAAAGGTTTTGTCAATCCTAAAAGATGCTAACAAGTATGCAAAGCTCCAGCAATCCTTCTAAGGACTGGAGTAAGCATCTCGGAGTTGGAATATACGCTTTGATGAGATAATCAAAGATTTTGGGTTTATACAAAGTTTATGAGAAACTTGTATTTCCAAAGAAGTGAGTGGGAGCACTATAGAATTTCTGATGAGTATATGTTATTAACATATTGTTGATCAGAAATGATGTAGAATTTCTGGACAACATATAGGGTTATTTGAAAAGTGTTTTTCAATGGAAAACCTGGATTAAGCTACTTGGACATTGAGCATCAAGATCTATAAGGATAGATAAAAAACGCTTAATAGTACTTTCAAATAAATACATACCGTGACAAGATCTTGAAGGAGTTAAAAATAGATCGGCAAATAAGGAGTTCTTGGCTGTGTTATAAGGTGTGAATATTGAGTAAGACTCAAGACATGACCACGGCAGAAGAGAGAGAAAGGACGAAGGTCATCCCCTATGCTTCAGACGTAAGCTCTATAGTATGCTATGCTGTGTACCGCACCTGAAGTGTGCCTTGCCATGAGTCAGTCAAGGGGTACAAGAGTGATCCAGGAATAGATCACAGGACAGCGGTCAAACTTATCCTTAGTAACTAGTGGACAAAGGAATTTTCTCGATTATGGAGGTGGTAAAAGAGTTCGTCGTAAAGGGTTACGCCGATGCAAACTTTGACACTAATCCGGATTATTCTGAGTAGTAAACCGGATTCGTATAGTAGAACAGTTATTTGGAATAGCTCCAAATAGAGCGTGGTAGCTGCATCTAGGAGATGACATAGAGATTTGCAAAGCACACACGGATCTGCAAGGTTCAGATCCGTTGACTAATAACCTCTCCCACAAGCGAGATATGATCAAACCCCATGGGTGTCGATTCATTACAATCACATAGTGATGTGAACTAGATTATTGACTCTAGTGCAAGTGGGAGACTGTTGGAAATATGCCCTAGAGACAATAATAAAATGGTTATTATTGTATTTCCTTGTTCATGATAATTGTCTATTATTCATGCTATAATTGTATTGGCTGGAAACCGCAATACATGTGTGAATACATAGACCACAACATGTCCCTAGTGAGCCTCTAGTTGACTAGCTCGTTGATCAACAAATGGTCATGGTTTCCTGACCATGGACATTGGATGCCATTGATAACGGGATCACATCATTAGGAGAATGATGTGATGGACAAGACCCAATCTTAAGCATAGCACAAGATCGTGTAGTTCGTTTGCTAAGAGCTTATCTAATGCCAAGTATCACTTCCTTAGACCATGAGATTGTGCAACTCCCGGATACCGTAGGAATGCTTTGGGTGTACCAAACGTCACAACGTAACTGGGTGGCTATAAAGATGCACTATAGATATCTCCAAAAGTGTCTGTTGGGTTGGCACGAATCGAGACTGGGATTTGTCACTCCGATGACGGAGAGGTATCTCTGGGCCCACTCGGTAATGCATCATCATAATTAGCTCAGTGTGACTAAGTAGTTAGTCACGGGATCATGCATTATGGAACGAGTAAAGTGACTTGCCGGTAACGAGATTGAACGAGGTATTGGGATACCGGCGATCGAATCTCGGGCAAGTAACGTACCGATTGACAAAGGGAAGTGTATACGAGATTGCTTGAATCCTTGACATCGTGGTTCATCCGATGAGATCATCGTGGAACATGTGGGATCCAACATGGGTATCCAGATCCCGCTGTTGGTTATTGGCCAGAGAGCTATCTTGGTCATGTCTGCATGATTCCCGAACCCGTAGGGTCTACACACTTAAGGTTCAGTGACGCTAGAGTTGTTATGGGAATTAGTGTGCAGTTACCGAATGTTGTTCAGAGTCCCAGATGAGATCCCAAACGTCACGAGGAGTTCCGAAATGGTCCAGAGGTAAAGATTTATATATGAGAAGTCCTATTTTGGCCACCGGAAAATGTTCGGGATTTTTCGATATTGTACCGGGAAGGTTCTAGAAGGTTCTGGAGTGGGGACCACCTGCATGGGGGGACCCACATGAACGTGGGTAGTGGGGGAAAGGCCCCACACCCCTGGTCAAGGCGCACCAAGATCCCCCCTTAGAAGGAATAAGATCATATCCCTAAGGGATAAGATCAAGATCCCTAAAAAGGGGGATAACAATCGGTGGGGAAGGAAATGATGGGATTTCTTTCTTTCCACCTTTGCCAACGCCCCAATGGACTTGGAGGGAAAGAAACTACCCCCTCCACCCCTATATATAGTGGGGAGGCGCATGGGAGCTTCACCCTTGCCCCTGGCGCAGCCCTCCCCCTCCCCAACTCCACCTCCTCCTCGGTAGTGCTTGGCGAAGCCCTGCCGGAGAACTGCAAGCTCCACCACCACGCCGTCGTGCTGCCGGAGCTCTCCCTCAACTTCTCCTCTCCCCTTGCTGGATCAAGAAGGAGGAGACGTCCCCGGGCTGTACATGTGTTGAACGTGGAGGCGCCGTCTGTTCGGTGTTAGATCGGATCTTCCGCGATTTGAATCACCGTGAGTACGACTCCCTCATCCGCGTTCTTGTAACGCTTCCGCATCGCGATCTTCAAGGGTATGAAGATGCACTCATCATCTCCCTCTCTTGTTGCTAGAATCTTCATAGATTGATCTTGGTGATGCGTAGAAAATTTTGAATTTCTGCTACGTTTCCCAACAGTTACTTTTGGAGAGCATCATTCTTTGAACCGGAGGATCATATTAATTATGAAAAGTGTTGGCGTGCATTGGGCGGGAGGATTGCTAGAATATGTATGCTTCCATTGCAATGCACGGGCAATAGTTAGTCATATTAATGGCAAAGTACGAACGATTCAGAAGTTGAGACATATATTATTGGATATTTCTCTATGAGGCTTAGAATATATGGATGATATAGAGAGTGCGGCTATTTGGTTCCCAAGCTCATCTGCACCTCCATGAGCAGTAAATTCAAAAAAAATACTAGATTTTTTAAATGATTTTTTTATTCAGTGCATGAAGTCCTCTCTAAATTTGAGATCATTTGAACATCTAAGTGCTCTCGACAAAAAAGACAAATTTGGGGTCTGTGAAACAACTTACTATTCATGCGACCCAATTTGTTTTTTTTGCTGAGAGCTACTCAGATCCAAATGGGCTGAAATTTGGAGCAAAACTCGCGCACAAAAGCATCTTCCACGCAAAAGATTGCAGATTCTGATTTGAAGTATTTTTTTTGAATTTACTATTCACCGGGTGCAGATGAGCCCGAGCTCAGAAATGGATATTGGTGATATAGATCATTTTAGGCAGGGCCAGTCCTGCACCAGAATAGGACGGGAGTGACCTAGGGCCGTTCAATCTATGTGCCTCAGCCTAATTTACTTTGCGCCGCAATCTGCTTGCCTGTTAAACGCAATGAGAGGTTGTCTCTTGCTGGGTTTATCGCATGTTTTTCCTTTCCGTTTTTCCTTGTTTTTCTATTCTATTCTTCTTCTTTTTCAATATTTTTTCATAAAGCATGCGATTTTCAAAATACAATAATTTTTTTGCTATCAAATATTTTTTAAAATACATGAACTTTTTCCTAGTGCATGAATATTTTATCAAACACATGCACATTGTTTATTTAGGATGATCATTTATTAAGCACGAGTCAAAGTTTTAATATGTAAATAATAATTATTTGTGCAAATATATTTTCAAACTTTTTCGAGGCATAAAAATCTTTTCTTTAAATAAAAATACCTTTTCCAGCATCTCACTACTCGTAGACAAGCGAGTTGTGGTAGAAATATTCAATATCGGCCTTATCTTAGATCTGATGGCCTACATTGCTTCAATGAAGTTGTATCACTTAAAGCACCGTACTTAGCAATAAAAAGCACCATCATTAGCATAACAAAAAAAATCATTTTTACACACACGTTAGAACACTTTTCAAAAATAAAACAAATGTATATATTTACTTAATAATAAATAAGACTCCAAATAAAATTAATAAAAGTGTTTATAGACCACTGGATGGATTATGTCGTTTCCCCTTCATTCTCTTTTTTCTTTGAATTTCACTTTTACCAACTTTTTAATTAGGATATTTTGGCTAATGTTCAAGTCTAGAGAAACTTTTTTTTTCTAGAGAATGCTTATATAATATACACGAACATTTATTTGTGCAGAATCAAACGCCCATTTATTTCTTGTATTTGTTTGTGCAATATTTTCGAAAATATTATTTGGTCCAATAAAAAGTACGTCTATTTTAGAAAATAATGCTCATATGTATAGAGAAACACAGTTATACCTAAATAAAATATGTATCACTAAAACTGCTCCCTCATTATTTTTTAGATGTGCAAAAATGCCAAAAAAGAAGATTCGTGTATACTAAATAAATGTTCCCAAGATTTATTTAAAAATAATCACCTGTGCCAAAATATTGTTCCATACTTGTATTTTTCGGATTTTTATAAACAATTTAAGAGATGTCCAACTTGTATTTGAACAATGTTTAACATACATTTAAAAATGGTCAAGATTTATTTTTAATGGTTTTCATGCATAAAAAACATTTTCTAAAACTTGTATTCGCGCAATTTCCGTCATATATCTAGAAAAATGTTCAAGATGTATTTAACAAAATGTTCGTAGCATAATTTGAAAAACAAATTACAGAATAAAGCTGGCAATCGGCTAGACTTGTTCCAGACGCATACATGAATCTCTTATCGGATTTGTCATACGCCACTACCCTACCCGCGGGTTTGATTGCACATCCAAGCCTGAACCCAATGGTTAAGCCATACCAGCCGGGTTTTAGCTTTTTTTTTGCGGGGTGTTAGCTATTTATCCAGCAATGACGCGAGCAAGCCAGAGCTACCTACAATGTTCTACTAAAAATACTGGATGTCTATTAAAAAATATTCACATTGTATTCCAGAAATGTTTTCAAAGTCCATTTTGTATTTAAAAATGTTTGTCGTGTATTGAAAAATATTGTATTTGTATTTCGAAAAAAATCATGTACTTTTAAAAGAGTTTAACATGTGTTTCTGTATATTAGAAGAAATGTTCAGTGTGTGTACATTATGAAAATTTTAAACTCGTATTTAGAATATGTTAACCATGTATTTTTACTTTTTTTGAGAGGTGCATTTTTTATATTTGAATATTGTTTAACATGTATGGAAACATGTCTGACATGCGTTTAAATCGGGGATTGTGTTGGGCTTGGTCAGTTCAAGCTATCCCAAACACATGCATGAATCTATTGTCCACTCCGTCACCCGTCAGTGATCCTGCCCATGAGTTTAATTCCGGACCCTTGTTCGAACCGAATGGCTAACCCAAACCGATCCGGCACCCATTGGGGTGTGAGCCTTTGTGTCTGTATCTTAATCCTTTTCTTTGTGAGAAAACTTTCAATCTATTTATGAGTTAATTACACATTTAGTACATAAAATTTAAAAATGACATAAACCGACCCTACAACTTGTGTTTCGGGTACATCGCTACCGTTAACTCTTCGTTAAAGATTGCACACGAGCAAGCCCATGCTGTTGTGGGCCCACCTGCCAGTAGAAAGAAAGAAATAGACATGTGATAAAAATATATCGGCCCAACCCAACTCGAACTATGGACGTTGCCTCTCACGGCTAAAGGGCTAGCAACGCTGTTTCTTATTTAACACTGCAGGCGCCCGTTATAGGAAAATTTACAAACTGGCACCCACTAATGCAGCTTCATTCGTACAACCACCGCGCCAGCAAGCGGGATCTGATAAGTTTATCAAATCGATGGTGTTTTTCTTTTCAGATTTGATGAACTTTTGTTTTTCAAAATCAATGATTTGTTTCCTTTTTTAGTGAACTATTTTAACAAATGATGATTTTTTTTTCAAATTTGATGAACTTTCTTCAAATTTAATGAACTTTTTTCAATTCAATGATTTTTTTTTTCAAATTTGATGAACTTTTCTCAAATCCAATGAACTTAATTTCTAATTCGATGAACTTTTTTCAAATTTGATGAAGATTGTTCAAATTTGATGAACTTTTTCTCAAATCCAATGAACTTTCTTGAAAATTTGATGTATTTTTTTAAAATTCGATGAACTTTTTTCAAATTTGATGAAGAATTTTGAAATTTGATGAACTTTTTTAAATTGGATTAACTTTTCAAAATTCAGTGATTGTTTTTCAATTTCGATGAACTTTTTTAAAATAGTGAAATTTCTTCAAACTCATGGTCGTTTTCATTGTTGTGATTTTTTTTAAATGGTGCACTTCTTCTTTACATTTCATGAACTTTTATTTTTGAATTCGTGAACTTATTTGAATACATGAACCTTTTTTACATTTGCCAACTTTTTCTATGCATGTTCATCAACTATCCAATTTGTTTTAAATTTTTCCATACATTCACATTTTTCATCAATGTCTTTAAATAATTAAAAAATCTAAGCAAGATAAGTAGCGCTGCTACGCTGGTTCTTAAACAAAGTCGTGCTGGAGTGAGTCACTAGCAGCCAGTGGGTGTGCCGGTTGGCTAAACTTGGAGAAGACTGTGAGGTTGCAATCTCGATTCACAGAGAGCACGTAATGTCGTGGTTTCGCACAGGCAAGTCAGACCTATCGAGCACTTGGACCGGCCCATGTATAGAATTACTCGTAGCTATCTACTAAACGGTTTTGGGAATCTTATAGATGGTCTCCAGCGGGTTTTCCACGGTTTTAGGAACTTCTAGAAGGTTCCTGAACAGTTGCTAAAAAAAAAGGTTCCTGAACCGGGTTTTTTATTTCCCTATTTATTTTCCTTTTTCCTTTTCTTTTTCTTCTTCTTTTTTCCCTTTTCTTTTTCTTTTCAAGTTTTATTTCTCTTTTTCAAATATTGTTCGGATCTTCCAAGAAATGCAAGTTTTCCAAAAAAAAATGTTCGTGTTTTCAAAATTTTGTTTGAAATTTGATTTTTTATGAGTTTGAGAAACTTTCACGATTTCAAGAAATGTTCACATTTTCAAAAATTGTTCGTGTTTTTGAATTTTATTCGGAGTTTCAGAAAATGTTCCTGTTTTAAAAAATTGTTTGTGTTTTGAATTTTGTTCGGAGTTTCAGAAAATGTTCCCTTTTTAAATTTTAGAAAAACGTTCACATTTTCAGAAAAAATGTTCTCATTTACAAAATTGTTCGCATTTTTAATTTTGTTCAGGAGTTTGAAAAAAATGTTCGCATATTCATGTTTTTCTCAGAATTTCAAAAAATGTTCCTGAGTTCAATTTTTTTTCGCATATCCTAAAATACTCGTGCTTTTGAATTTGTTTGGTGTTTCAAAAAATATTATTGTTTCAAACTTCATTCAAAGTTTTCAGAATATGTTCCTGTTTCTCAAAAATTGATCAATGATTAAAAAATATTCATGTTTTCAAAAATTAAACAGGGTTTTTCCAAAAACTCCTTTGTGTTTTATAAAACTGATTGAGTTTTTCAAAATTAATTTTTAAAAGGTTAGTGTTTAAAAATATAATTTTAAACAAATGCGTTTTTGAAATAATGTTCAAAGTGTTTAAAAATGTCTGCATTTCAAAAAGATCTGCATGTTTGCAGCGAAGTGTTCGCGTTTGAACTTTATTAAAAAAAAACTGGATCTGTGGCTGGCTTTCCTTCTTAAAGTTTTGCCCTGCTTTTGAATCAGTAACCTTTGTCAGGTCTAGTGGCTATGAACCATCTACCTCCGCAGGACGTCTCCTGTTTGATCCCATGCCAATGCAGATGTTTTTACAGATTATTCGCCCGCTACACTATCTGCATGCCATGCTGGGCCGGCCCAGTCGGAGGCCCTCTGTGTGAAGCCCCGACTGCGTGCCGCAATAAACGACACATAGGAGCGCTCAGCAACCTTTTCAGATGTTTTTGGCACAATAATATATATTTCTCTGCACGCGCATTCGTGGGCCGGCCCACCAGAAGCTGCCGCAGGCGCCAGACACGCTAGCAACTGTAGCACATGGTCATCTTTATCTTTACCTAGTAATAAAGCAAGGATTGATTCCCTTGGGTTCACCATCAACTACTTTTTTTCGAGTTAGCTTTGTCTAAGCAAAGATTGTCCCTGTCCAGGTCTTTTTTTGTGGTTGCAAATTGCTGTGCTCTGGATTCGAACCAGAGACCTCTTCTTGAGTTGGAGGTGCAATGGAATGACAAGCTGCGACACACAAATGTTGTGATAAAATCCGAGTTGTTTTATATTTCTATAAAGCTGTGGCGCGTGTAATTAAATTACACTGGGCCTAGGCCAACACTCCAGCTGTTGGGCCTGTTGCGCCAGCGCGCCCACGTAAACCATCAACGTACAAATAAAATAGAGCCCATCCCATGGTATTAATGTTTGTGGATATTTCATGTTGAATAGTCCCACATGGATCCAATCAAATGATTCTCATCAATTTATATATGTTTAAAAATTGTCTGGCGTGAGCTACTTTGACGGGATCTTACATGCAAGATGAGAAGTGCTTTGCAGGCTGTAGGTTTAAGTAGTTGTGGTGATCCCCCGCAAAAAAAAGTAGTTGTGGTGTTGATGGGTGGAATGGAAGGGATGCTTGAACAAGACAAGAAAGTTGGGGCTTTGTTGGGAATGCAATGACAGGGGACAGGGGTGATCCATGCAAGTACACAATAGTGCAAAAGAAGGAGAAGCTATAAATAAAATCAATAAGGATCTATTCATTAAAATAGAAGCCGGTTAACATACGAAAAAACTATCATTTTTCATCTTCTACGTTTAGTGCTACAGGATTGTAATACATAATTTGTTCTATTTAAAAAATGTGCAACAGATATGCATGTTTCGTAGATTTTAGCATGCAACTCCCTGCCGCAGGATGACACACTCCAGATGTTGCATTGTTGGGCGTTTTCGGCCAATCCTGGTTCATGTCAAGACATTTCAACTTCCACCCCAGCGCCATGCCCATTCGCTTCGACACCACACACAGAGATCAACATCACATATGATTGTGGATGTCTTTGTGACGGCTTTCAGCATCTCAACTGGGATTCTGCTCTCACCCATGCCGGTACTATCGTCAGCCGCATTCTCGGCTGATTCATGACGACCATAATTGCTACATTATAAACACGCTTACGCGTTGCATTCTTTAGCAGGACGGTGCAAGGACATTTTTTTCCCGTTGCAACGCGCGGGCATATTTGCTAGTTTATGCTAATATCCGCGATAGTCATTCTTTATACTGTTTTGCAGAAAAACTGAACACACGCTGCATGGAGATATGAACAAGCTTTTTTTCTTACCTGGTTTCCTTTTTTCCCCGGACGGACTGAAAAGCTGGTTTCAGAAAATCTCTAAACTTTTGGTATTGTTTGTTTGAATTTTCCAAACAAATTTTGAATTCAAAAATTTAAAGTGATATTTTTTTAGGATTCAAACTCAAGATATCACCTCACACGTGTCAGGCACTAGCCACTGATATTTCTTGTTAATGTTAGAGATACACTGTTATTTATATATTTTATTAGGAAAACTGATTTGAATCTAAACGGGCATTGCACAGGGTTTACTATGTGCGTTCCTCCCTCATCACCATTTTGACCGGTTGGACGGTTATTGAAATTTTCCATTAGCCCGAATATTTTCAATATCGTTAAAAAATACATTTTTGAAATTCGACATGTCAGATATTATCAAATAGAGTTGATATGCACATGTTTTCACATAACAGCTTTGTTTAAATAATATAAGGCGCGAACAATTACCTCTATGTCCCAAGTTCGATCCCCCATTTCAAAATATGGGAGTTTTGTAGCATTGAATAACGCTTTTTAAAATAATAATGGAGGAGTGTGTTCGCAGTGTCTCGAACCCGCAGCCTTTTGACTAAAACATGGCAATCTGACCTCTAGAATATGGGAAACAATTTGCTAGATAGGGATTAAATAAGTTATATTTTTACACTAAATTTTTTAAATTTGAAATTCGTTTGAAAATTCCAAGATTCCTGAAAACTGGGTTTTTTCGGTCTCTCTCGAAGAAAAATGAAATCAATAAAAAATACTTGTGCATACCTCGTGCAGACGTGTACTCCAAATTAGTTACTATGCAAAACAATATAAATAACGCCTGTCACTAGTATGCGAACCAACCTGTGGTTGGATGGTTAGAGGGACCGTGGTATCCCAGCCCACCAGGGTTCAAATCCTGGTGCTTGCATTTATTTCTGGATTTATTTCAGGATTTCCGGCGATGCGCATTCAGTGGGAGGAGACGTTCCCGTCGACGACGAGGTGCCTACGGTGACTTCGTAAATTTCAAGATAATATGCCGGCTCAGTCTTTCGGAGGTGCTCATAGGGGTAGGGTGTGCGTGTGTGCGTTCATAGAGATGAGTGTATGCGCGTGTATATGAGCGTTTGTGTCTGTACTGATGTTAAAAAAAACGTCTGTCACTACTATTGGCCCTAATGGTCAGGTGATGCAGTGGTTAGAGCTTTAGGTGTGAGAGGCAACGTCCTTGGTTCGAATCCCCATCTGTGCGTTTAACGGAGGGTTACAACAAAGACCAAAGCCCTCCCGCCGGCAAGATGGCCAGGATCCACCACGCTGTCATGGCCGTAAGCAAGGGCCGTCTCCAGGAATTTGAGGCCCCGGTGCGAAATGTGACATGTGGCCCAAAATTTGCCCAAAAATTGTATAACTAATATAACTAGACACAATTTCACTTAATTGTATAGCTTCGAATATGTGTTAGTTATTTAGAAATATATCATATAGCAATGCCAAAGAGTAACATAGTACTAAAAAAATAAACTTTTGTTTTTGCGAATTGAACTGAAACAGTAAACTGACCGTATGTTCTACTGGAAAGCATCATCCGTCTGGTATTTCTTGTAACAAATCTTTAAAACCACCGAATCTATTCTAGCAAAAGGAAAACCGATGGAGTGTTTCCAGTAATGAAATATACTAGTAATGTATCAGAAGAGCCCAGACTACTGCAGGAAGTTCCAAAGATGACACTTGTATCAGAGGCCATTCGACCAAACTGTTTGCGATGTAACCCAAATCATGTGATGTAACATCCGAAAAAGAAACGTTTGTGATGTCGCCATATCACACACGGTTCAAAAACCGCAACCGTGTGGATGTCGTGCAAACAGTTGTTTCAAAAGAAATGTGTGCGATGTGACCTATCATTGCACATGATTCATAAAACGCAAACGTGTGTGATGCTTTGCATATGGTTTTTGCAAAGGATGTGTGTGTGATGTACACTATCATTGCAACCGTGTGTGATGCCCTGCACACAGTATCTGCAAAAAACAATGTGTGTGATGTAGCATATCATTACACACGGTGTTAAAACCTCAAACGTGTGTGATGCCATGCACATATTTTTTATTCAAAATATGTGTGTGATATAGACTGTCATCACGCACAGTTTGATAAAAGTAATCGTGTGTGATGCCTTGCATACGTTTTTACCATAGAAAAATAGTTTTTGCCATAGGTTTGAAGGCGATTTGACATTTTCGTCGTCGTTTGACTTTGAATATTTTTATACACCAAATACATACCAGATAATCCTCAGTGTTAAAAGTTGGTATTTTTCTGAGCTCATTTGCTATGTTTAAATCATTAAGGGCATTTATAGGCATTTAATAGACATAATTTAAATTTGAACTATGAATACATGAAACAGTGCACATAAATGGTTTGAAAAATCGTATTTAGGTCCTTGAGTATATTTGTATTCCTCATACAATAGATGAATATAAAATTTCATGATATATGTGACAACTACCAGGCACGAACATGGAGTTTCTTGGTATTTTAATTCTAGAAAATTGAAATGAAGTCTGTAAAATATATAGTTTGTCATGGTATCATGATATGACCCCAATATGTTGTGGTAAAATTTTGAGGGTGTTTCACAAATTTTTTGATATACACTCTTTAGAAATCGAACCATCTCCAATGAAGAATCGTGGTTTTCGAGAGTAAACACACCAAGTTTGAGGTGAATTGACATTTTTTCCTCATTTGATCTTGATTTTTTTTCTACACTTAAGATACACCATATAATCCTCCATATTAAAAATTGGCATTATTAGGAGCTCATTTGCTATATTTGAGTCATTAAGGGCATTTATAGATATTTAATGAATATAATTCAAATTTGAACTACAAGTACATGAAACAGTGCACATAAATGGTTTGAAAAATCATTAGGGTCTTGAGTATATTTGTATTATTCATACAATAAATGAATACAAGTTTTAATGATATATGTGACAAGATTCAAGCACGAACATGGAGTTTCTTAGTATTTTAATTGTAGAAAATTGAAATGAAGTCTGGAAAATATATAGTTTGTCATGGTGTCATTTGTCCAATATGTTGCGGTAAAATTTTGAGGGTGTTTCACATGTTTTTTGGTACACACTCTTTAGAAATCGAACCATCTCCGATAAAGAACGTGGTTTTCGAGAGTAAACGCACCAAGTTTGAGGTGAATTGACATTTTTTTCCTCGTTTGATCTTGAAATTTCTTTTGCACTTAAGATACACCATATAATCCTTCATATTAAAATTTGGCACTATTCGGAGTTTGCTACTCCCTCCATCCCAAAAATCTTGTCTTAGATTAGTCTAGACACAGATGTATCTAATACTAAAACATGACTTGATTCATCCGTATTTAGACAAATATAAGACAAGAATTTTGGGACGAAGGGAGTATATTTGAGTCATTAACTCCATTCGTAAGCATTTATTGAATATAATACAAATTTGAACTGCAAGTGCACATAAATGGTTTGAAAAATCATACTTAGGGTCTTGAATATATTTGTATTCTTCATACAATAAATGAATACACATTTTAATGATATATGTGACAAGATTCAAGCACGAACATGGAGTTTCTTGATATTTTAATTGTAGAAAACTGAAATGAAGTCTGGAAAATATATAGTTTGTCATTGTGTCATGATATGACTGTCGGTGTCAAAACCGGTAGATCTCGGGTAGGGGGCCCAAGCTGTGCATCTAAGGATCAATGGTAACAGGAGGCCAGGAGACACAATGTTTACCCAGGTTCGGGCCCTCTTAAAGGAGGTAAAACCCTACTCCTGCTTGATTTCGAAGAGTACGAAGATTACAAGAGTTGATCTACCTCGAGATCGTAGTGGCTAAACCCTAGATGACTAGCCTATGAATATTCCGATGATGGTAATGAAGATAGCCTCTACGGACTAACCCCTCCAGTTTATATACACACTGGAGGGGCCTAGGGTTTGTACAAGGTCGGTTCACAAGGGAAGGAAAACACCCGGACTCTAATCTTGTCGTTTATGTATGGAGAAGTCCCATCTGGACATGGAGAATAATATTCGTCTTGATCTTGTACGACCCTGAAAGAAATATGCCCTAGAGGCAATAATAAAGTTATTCTTATTTCCTTATTTCATGATAAATTTTTATTATTCATGCTAGAATTGTATTAACAGGAAACTTAGTACATGTGTGAATACATAGACAAAACATAGTGTCCCTAGCATGCCTCTACTTGACTAGCTCGTTAATCAAAAATGGTTTTGTTTCCTAATCATAGACACGTGTTGTCATTTGATGAATGGGATCACATCATTAGGAGAATGCTGTGATTGACATGACCCATCCGTTATCTTAGCATTATGATCGTTACAGTTTCATTGCTACTGCTTTCTTCATGACTTATACATGTTCCTCAGACTATGAGATTATGCAACTCCCGAATACCGGAGGAACACCTTGTGTGCTATGAAACGTCACAATGTAACTGGGTGATTATAAAGATGCTCTACAGGTGTCTTCGAAGGTGTTTGTTGGGTTGGCATAGATCGAGATTAGTATTTGTCACTCTGTGTTTCGGAGGGGTATCTCTGGGCCCTCTCGGTAATGCTCATCACTATAAGCCTTGCAAGCAATGTGACTAATGAGTTAGTTGCGGGATGAAGCATTACAGAACGAGTAAAGAGACTTACCAATAATGAGATTGAACTAGGTATGATGATACCGACGATCGAATCTTGGGCAAGTAACATACCGATGCCAAAGGGAACAACGTATGTTTTATGCGGTTTGACCGATAAAGATCTTCATAGAATATGTAGGAGCCTATATGAGCATCTAGGTTCTTTTATTGGTTATTGACCGGAGATGTGTCTCGGTCATGTCTACATAGTTCTCGAACCCGTAGGGTCTACACACTTAATGTTCAATGACAATATGTATTATGAGTTATCTGTTTTTGATGACCGAAGTTTGTTCCGAGTCCCGGATGAGATCACAGACATGACAAGGAGTCTCAAAATGGTCGAGACATATAGATTGATATATTGGACAACTATATTCGGACACCAAAAGTGTTCCGGACAAAACCGGAGTGCTGGAGGGTTACCGGAACCCCCGGGGGAACTAATGGGCCACATGGGCCTTGGTGGAGAGAGAGGGGCGGCCAGGGCAGGCCGCGCGCCCCTCCCCCTTGGGTCAGAATTGGACTAGGGAACGGGGGGCGGCACCCCCCTTTCCTTCTCCCTCTCCCTCTCTTTCCTTCCCCCTCTCTTCCTCTTTGTGGAATCCTACTAGGACTAGTAGTCCTAGTAGGACTCCCCTTGTGGGGCGCGCCCTAGGAGGGCCGGCCGGCCTCCCCCTTGCTTCTTTATATACGGGGAAGGGGGGCACCCTAGAACACACAAGTTTATCTCCCAACCGTGTGCGGTGCCCCCTCCACAGTTACACACCTCGATCATACCGTCGTAGAGCTTAGGCGAAGCCTTGCACCGGTAGCATCATCATCACTGTCGCCACGCTGTCGTGCTGACGAAACTCACCCTCGTCCTCAACTGGATCAAGAGCATGAGGGACGTCATCAAGCTAAACGTGTGCTGAACGCGGAGGTGCCATACATTCGGTACTTGGTCGGTTGGATCGCGAAGAAGTTTGACTACATCTATCAACCGCGTTATTGAAACGCTTCTGCTTTTGGTCTACGAGGATACGTGGACACACTCTCCCCTCTCGTTGCTATGCATCACCTAGATAGATCTTGCATGATCGTAGGAAATTTTTGAAATTACCGCGTTCCCCAACAGACCCATCCACCCCGGCCCATACTCCTAGGCCAGACATATGAGGACCCCCGAATCCAGGACTCCCTTAGTAGGCCCCGAACTTGCCTTCAATGACATGTAGTATGCAGATATAGGTCTTCGGCTTTGCAAGGCGGGTTCTCTAGCATACTATGGATTGATGATAGTCCGACATCGGCTTCTGTGTCCACTCTTTATGATTCCTTCCTGTCGCCGCCTCGATTTCCAAGTCTGAGTGGATGCGAACGGTCCATTACCTTCGTATTTTAATATTTTTAGTAGGCACAAGCAGCGCCTATATAACGAGGTTAGATCTCCAAAACGCGATCTCACATCGCCCCAAGAGCCATGGAGAAAGCCACGGAAAAAACTCAAACAATGGCTAGTGTCCCTGGCTCCTACTCGCGTCCTCATGGCCCTCAAGAGGGGGATTGGCAAAGTTGTTCTGTATCCCACCTTCAGCTCAATCGTCTCTAGACGCAAGGATATCTCCCCCCCACGGATCTAGTCTCCATACGGGCAGGGTGAACTTCTATGGGCGTTGATGCATTGGCTGAGAATTTCCCCAATCCCAGCCAATGGGAGAGGTGTGCTTTATCTTGTTCCTTCTGAGGGGCGTAGGATTCCGATCCACCCCTTCCTCAGGGGGCTACTGGAATATTACGGGATCCAGCTGCACAACCTCACACCAGGTTCCATTCTGCATATTTCTAGTTTCATCGCCCTCTGCGAATTATTTTTAGGTTGTGAGGCTCATTTTGAACTATAGAAAAAGTTCTTCTGCCTCGTCCCCCACCACCAGGGCAGATGGTCCATATTTGAAGTGGGCGGCGCCGAAGTATGGTGCATAGCCGGATACGGTTACCCCGTCGGGACGCCGATGAAGGGTCCGACGAATGGTCTTGTGACAGCCTGATTTTTGGCCCTTTCATTTTCTTTTGTTTTTCCGAGGTTTTTGCCTGAGTTTTCTTTTCCCGTGGCTTTGTGGTCTGGAAACTAAAGAAGATGCCCTCTTCTTTGCCTCCAGAGTGGCTTGTCATTCCCAAATCTTTCCCTAGACCCTGTCATTTTCATCCTAGCCCAAATCCCAATATTCTTTTTATTGGGAATATTCCTTTTCTATTAAAGGAATAACTCAAATTGCCCTAGGTTATGAAGCAACCTATATTTCACTCACTCCTAAAATTCCCAAATAATTCTCATAAATTGTTTGGGTCATATCTTGATCAAATATGGAAAAACTTTTCATTGCCATGTTCAAAAATAATTCCCCAATATTCCTTTTTCTATTCTGCCCTGAATGGCACTTTGTGAAGGAATTGCCATTTATATTTTTCCTAGTGGCTCCCCACCTTTTTGTTCATGCTTATATGTCCAAATAATTGCCTCATGCACAACTTAAAATTTATTTGCCTAGCCAATCTTCCTCAGTGAATTTTTAAAGTTTTTGTTAGACAGAAGGCTTTGTGAAGGAAGTACTAGCTAGGAGTATCCAAATTAGATGAAATTTTGCACACTCCTTAATGTGCTCATATTAACCCCTTCCGCACATTTTCTGCCCCATCCAATCATCTATGTAAGCACAGGAGCAAATCTTTGATTCTGGCAATATTTTCAGGTTGTGAAGCAAGTGCATTTTTTATTGCTTTAAAAATCCTGATAAATTACCAGATCATTTTTCTACCCATAAAACATCTCTCCACCCAATTTGGCATCATTTCAATGAGCCATTTGATCATAAATATTATTTCAAATTTCTGGACAGAAATGATGTTTGTGAAGCAAGTGCTATTTTGGTTTGTCCATTTGGCATGAACTTTTTATATAATCTTCATATGTCCAAATGATCAAGATCTGCCAAATATTAGCCCTAGGTGACACTCCATGTAAGTGCACCATCATGATCTAGTTTCTGGACCCTTTTGGTCAGTTGTGAAGCAACTACAGTAAAACTTGGTCCATTTACCCTCAAAACCCCCAGGACCGTAGTCCTTGCTACCCTAAGATTCCCAGACATCAAGTTTACCATTTAACCTCTCTGGTTTTATCTCTAGAGTGTGGCAAAGTTTGCAACAGCAAACTTGTGAAGCATGGTTTACTCATCTCCCTTTGTCTCTGCCTGTATATTTACCGTAGTAACACTCTATCTTCGAAGGACTACGCGGTAGACATGATTTGGCCTCAGTAAAACCTCCAGAGCGCGCCATGCCAGTGGTGACCATGATGGTAGCCAGCCAAAACGGTGGTCTCGCCACTGTTGGCAACAGCAGCGCCACTCCGGCCGGTTCTGGCTTGTCCTCAGGTGTCAAATAGCTCAGCATCATCGTCCTCTTCACCCTGGACCCCCCTCCCCCTCCGGCAGCTTCCTCGCCGACGAACGCCCACGAGTGCACTGTGCTCCGTTTGGCTCCAAGCTCGTCTCGGCTTCTTCCTCTGCTCCCCGGCGTCGTCTACCCCTCCGTGACCTCTGAATCAATGCCTCGTCACGTTCCTCACCGCTCCTCGTGACCGCTGCGGTCGGCAGCGCCTTGGCCGGACTCCCGCGGCGGCACCCGAACCCATCTCCCTCGCCTCGGCTATAAATAGCCATCCCTGAGCCCTCCTGAGATCACCAGAAGCCTCACCACCCTCCTATTCCCCTCCCTGACCACTAGCCAGAGCTCCAAGAGCTCCCGATCCCGCCCTTGCCACCATGGCCGCCGCCTCTGCCCCTCCTCGATTCGGGCAAGCCGAGCCCTTCCCCTCCGTTCTACCACCACCAGTAGATCCCCACTACTCCGGCGACCATCCCCAGGCCCTCTCCCCCTTGCCGGAGCTCCATTTGCCGCGAGACCCAACTCCTCCCGAAGCTCTCCTCCACCGTGGCCGTTGCTTTGCCTGCTCCGCTGCTCTCCGGCGTGAACAGACCCGGCAGGTGGATGCGTTGCTTCTTCCTGGTCACTCCAGTGGTCGGAGTGTCGCCGGAGGTGGCCGGTGGCGCCGGGACGGCCGCCGGCGCCGTGCCTCTACTCTGCCCCGTCGGGCGAACGCGAGGGAAGAAGAAGGAGGCCAAGAGGAGAGAGAGAGGTGGGGTGGGACCCACATGTCAGCGAGACGGAGCCAGCCCCGCGTTGACTCGATCCGGTCCACGTGGATAAGTGATGGGCCCCACCCCGTGGGACCCGCACGCGTCCGGCCCCGCCACTGTTCGAGTGGATAAGGTGAAGGCATATTTCCCTGATTACGTCTTTGCTTTCCGAAAGCGTATTTCTCTATTACACATTTTTTTTTTCTGTCCAGGCCCCTGTTTGAAAATCTTTTCATTGCAGATAGGTTCCTGGCAGAAAAACATCCATATCTTTTTAACCGTAGCTCCAAATGAGGTGATTCCAAAGCCTACTTCTTCGTTTCATCGAGCCCATTATGTTGGTCTCATTTTCACTATGGTTTGACACTATGAAAATGACCTTTATGCCCTTGCCCTTATTCAGCCCCCTCCGAGAGAGTATGTTTTCCGGTGATTCGTTCCGCGAGTTTCTCGCACTTTCTTCCGGTGATTTCTTCCACCCGAGGCAAGCCACAATACCCACTCGCATGATAGTGATGCAGTAGCCATGGTTTTCAACTTGAATCTTTATTAAATATTTGCTTGTTGAAAAGATGGTTATCGTTGTTCCGGTAATGCTTAGATTTGCATGTTCACTTTTGTGCTATGTTGTCTTGTACTCTGTTATCATGTTCTACCTGCTAGTATTTCCTTTCATATGTTTATGCTTGCTAGTAGTACATGTTGATGTTGGTGGTGGTCATGCTAGTCAGTATGCCATGCTCAGTGGATATGATTTATTGTTGATATGGTGGATAGTTATGTGATACCCTCATGATTATGTTGATATCATGTTCATGCATTTTATCATGGCTCAACATATTTGCATTCAAGTTAACCGGATTAAATTGAACTTGAACAACTGTTGGCTAAGTCATGGTGCCGCTGAAACGATGCTGACCAGTGCACCCACGCTTACCGGTATGGGACGGTCCTAATTGGGTCTATTGTTGTGCCTCTCGCCGGTGCCTCCAACGAGGGAAGGTTATGGGTGCGCGCTACCCTGATCAGGTAGGCGGACATAAGCCTTGTGTGCCAGTTGTTGAGTTAAGTTTTTGGGTCCCAGAGTGGATCGTTGCCATGACGGTGGTTTGACGTGTCTTGAGGTAGGCACAGGCCCACCCATGACTTAGCCCAGAGGGGAGTGAGTCAGAGTGGTCGGGAGAGTGTCATGGCAGTAGATCAATTTTGTCGGAACGCCGTTGGTCCACCCGAATGGGAGTGCAAGGCCATGGGTTATGTGGTGTGGGTACAGTGCGCTACCTCTGTAGAGTGTATATTAAATCTATTGATAGCCGCGCCCGTGGATAAGGGTCCAGGTCGAAAGTAGGGTACACCATGAGTCAACAGTAATAATAATACTTGATTAATGACAACCCCGGTTCGATAATGATATAAGTTGGTTGTGATCGCCGACAAGATCACCGTTTGAGGCCAAGTGTTAGTCGTGGTTATGATCGTCGTAAGGATCACCGTGGTATCGAGGATACCGAGTTGTTGGATATTCGTGATGTTGTGCGAGAGTCGTGGGTAAAGATCAAGCTCCTTGTGGTCATTTGATGATCACTACGGTATTGTTCATACCAAGCTTGATTTGATCCTGAGATGATCGTGTGATATCCGAGGTTGGTAAGTGATGCACGTGTTGATTACAAGGTGACCCGAGCAGAATAAGTGGTGCATATAGTGTCGTCATGTTGCATGCTAGTATTGTCGGATTAATATGTTCATGTTGTGTTAGCTGTATCATGTTTATGTTGGTCATGCCATGTTATTCTGATGATCTCATGATAATTCTTGTGTAACCTGTAATTGCCATGCTGTTGTCTGTCTTAAATGCTTCTGGTGATTGTGAGCTTGCAAGTACATTCAATGTACTGACCTGGTGTGTCATGCCAGTTTGCAGGTCATGCCGGATTTGATTGCTTGCTTGTTGTGGTTTTCGTTCGTGCGAGCTAGGATAAGCGTTCCAGCCAGAGTCCTCGTGGAGTGGAGTTCACCACCATCGTCGTTGTTCCACTGCTAGAGTTCTTCCGCTGCATCGTGTTGTTCTGCTGCTTGCATAGAGCAACAGTGGCAGGCGTAGTGTCACCGTGCCGATGTAACCTTTGTACCCAAATAGATTGTAATAAAGAGCTGGTTTGTTCTATGCTAAGTAGTGTCGTATTCCAAAAGACTTCATCTCGATCTCTGGGCTGGAATATGGGGCGTTCCGGTTTTCTCTGAGCCGGGGTGCCACAGGTCTTTGGAATGGTTCTACATTGAGGATGTTCCTCTTCTGGACCCTGTTCGGCGCGGGTCCCGAATTCTCCAGCGCTCCTTTGAAGAAGCTATTTAGATGGCGCCCCAAGTCTCCCAGATAAGAGGATAGTGCGGAAGTGATGAGATTGGTCAGCAAGGTTAGATTGCTGACCCATTCTGGACTCTCCATTGTTGAAGTCATGGCTATTGCGATAAAGCGATGTATCCAGCCTCTTCAGGCTAGAGTGGGTCCTTTATGTAATTATAACGTGGAGGACGACACATCTCGCTATACGCGAAAGGGTCCAGATAACCAAGCCGCACTGGCCTCCATGCTTATGGACCTTTACAAGGGAGAGGAAGAAGACTTCTCCCGTCAACATTGCCGGGACGGTTTCTCCATGTACAACCCCGTTGACTGGGTAAGTTTAATCATTCAGCACATTTTTTTATCATTGAGGTGCATTAACTGAATACTCTGGTTCTTTCAGAACAGTCATGGAGGAAGGTAGTCGAGAACATCCATTGCCCTCCTCCCCAACCAGAAGACCACACACGTCATGAAGACCCCGGATTCCATGAGGATCCAGATATATTTGTGGAATTTGAAGATGGAGTCTATTACCAGGCGAGCCTTGATGGCTCAGAAGTAGCTATCATGGCTGATTACCCCGATCTCTACCCCTTCATTAAGGTAAGTATTCAGAAATAAAAAAGGAGTGATCTTTCCGCTCATAACTTTCTCTCCACACTTGGCCGTATTTGGCAGGATCGACGCTCAGTGAGCCATACCCAAGGTCGGGCAACAAGAAGAAGGACGACACCCTCAAGGGGTGGTCGTGTGAAGCGCAAGGAGGCCGGGAGCGCCACTGAGCCTGCTCCATCACCAAAAGGGTATATTCCTTATTCCATACTTGGCTGTAAGGCCGAATTATCATCTTCATTCTCCCTTTATTATCTCAGGAGAGGTATATGGTGAACCGTGCAAAAGATCCCAGCAAGCCGAGCTGCAGCCAACGCCATGCCGAATTCATCAACTAGAACGAGGTGCATGTAGGAGTGGTGCCATCTCATCCGTCTCAGGAAGATCCGGATGAGATGTCCATCACTAAGTCCAAAGTGGAGAGCGTGATGAATCATCGCCACTTAAAAGAGACCCTGCGCACCCCAGTTTTTTTGGAAGAAGAGTTTACCGCTCTCAACACTGTGGGTGCGTATATCCGAGCTGCCCAAGATGGACTTAAGGGTATTTCTCGCCTGTTCTCAAAGGATATTCAGGTGAAAAATTTATGTAAATCTTATATATAGATACCAGTAGCCCCCAAGACTTAAAGCGGTAGGAACTAACCGATTTGAGGATCGTTTATGACCGCAGGTTCTCAAGGAGAAGAACAGGGCTTTGTCCTAGGAGCTCGAGACAAGCCGGACACAGCTAAATGCTGCTGTCACAAAGCTTGCAGAAATGAAGAGTGCCCCCATGACTAGGGAAAAAGATAAAAAAACTAGAAGAGGAAATGAAGAAGCAGGCCGAAGGGAGGCGCAACAGGAAAACCAAAAGCTGAAGGGTGGCATTTCTGGTATGGCTTTTGAACCATTCGAAGTATTGATATAAGCATATAATACAGAATGTTATAGTTCGATTTGTATAGGTATGCTGACCGGCCGCCACAAGGAGGAAGTGTCCGGGCTTCAAAGCGATGTTCTAAAAGACCTGTCAAAGTTGCATGAGCGTGCCCGGAAGGCCATGAAGAATATGGCCAAAGCCTTATGGCCATCCGATGCCCCTCCAGAAAGCATGGAGGGGTTGGCAGACCTGTTCAAGGGTTCTCGGTGTCACTTCGAGCCGTGGAAGACATCCACATGCCGTGAAGGTGTACGAGAGGCATGGGCCATGGTGAAGACACGCTACATCGGACTCGATCCGAATCATATGGCCCGAGTTGGACCTCAAGGACCCGACGGGAAGGAAATTTCTGTAAGCTTGGTATATGACCAAGTAATGACAGAGGCGAAATATTCCCAACAAGATTGTAAGCTAGATAGCCTATTAGATGGCGTAGAAAGAAAGTAGGCGTTCGATTCTATGTATCAATGTACTTTATGTTGGGGAACACAGTAATTTCAAAAAAATTCCTACGATCATGCAAGATCTATCTAGGTGATGCATTAAAACGAGAGGGGAGAGTGTGTCCACGTACCCTCATAGACCGAAAGTAGAAGCATTTAAATAACGCGGTTGATGTAGTCGAACTTTTTCGCGATCCAACCGATCAAGTACCGAACGTATGGCACCTCCGCGTTCAGCACATGTTCAGTTTGATGACGTCCCTCGTGCTCTTGATCCAGTTGAGGACGAGGGTGAGTTCCGTCAGCACGACGGTGTGGTGACGGTGATGATGATGTTACCGGCGCAGGACTTCGTCTAAGCACTACAATGGTATGATCGAGGTGTGTAACTGTGGAGGGGGGCACCGCACATGGTTAAGAGAAACTTGTGTATCTTTGGGGTGCCCCCTGCCCCCATATATAAAGAAGGGAGGGAGAGAGGCTGGCCCCCTTGGGGCGTGCCAAGTGTATGGAGTCCTACTAGGACTTCCAAGTCCTAGTAGCAATCCTTTCCCTTTTAGGAGTAGGAGAGAAGGTAGGAGAGAGGGAGTAGGAAAGGGCAAGGGGGGCGCCTCCCCCTTCCCTAGTCCAATTCGGAACCATGTAGGGGGGGGGCACCTCCCCTTGGCCTGCCTCCTCTATTTCCCGTATGGCCCAGTAAGGCCCATTACTTCTCCCGACAAATTCCCGTAACTCCCTGGTACTCCGAAAAATATCCGAATCACTCAGAACCTTTCCGATGTCCGAATATAGCCGTCCAATATATCGATCTTTATGTCTCGACCATTTCGAGACTCCTCGTCATGTCCGTGATCTTATCCGGGACTCCGAACAAACTTCGGTCATCAAAACACATAACTCATAATACAAATCGTCATCGAACGTTAAGCGTGCGGACCCTACGGGTTCGAGAACTATGTAAACATGATCGAGACACATCTCCGATCAATAACCAATAGCGGAACCTGGATGCTCATTTTGGCTCCTACATATTCTACGAAGATCTTTATCGGTCAAACCGCATAACATCATACGTTGTTCCATTTGTTATCGATATGTTACTTGCCCGAGATTCGATCGTCGGTATCATCATACCTAGTTCAATCTCGTTAAAGGGCAAGTCTCTTTACTCGTTCTGTAATACTTCATCTTGCAACTAACTCATTAGTCACATTTCTTGCAAGGCTTATAGTGATGAGCATTACCTAGAGGGCCCAGAGATACCTCTCCGAAACACGGAGTGACAAATCCTAATCTTGATCTATGCCAACCCAACAAACACCTTTGGAGACACCTATAGAGAATCTTTATAATCACCCTTTTACATTGTGAAGTTTTATAGCACACAAGGTGTTCCTCTGGTATTCGGGAGTTGCATAATCTCATAGTCTGAGGAACATGTATAAGTCATGAAGAAAGCAGTTGCAATAAAACTGTAACAATCATAATGCTAAGCTAACGGATGGGTCATGTCCATCACATCATTCTCCTAATGATGTGATCCCATTCATCAAATGACAACACATGTCTATGGTTAGAAAAAGTAACCATCTTTGATTAATGAGCTAGTCAAGTAGAGGCATACTAGGGACACTATGTTTTGTCTATGTATTCACACATTTACTAAGTTTCCGGTTAATACAATTCTAGCATGAATAATTAACATTTATCATGAAATAAGGAAATAAATAATAACTTTATTATTGCCTCTAGGGAATATTTCCTTCAGTCTCCCACTTGCACTAGAGTCAATAATCTAGTTCACATTGCCATGTGATTTAACACCCATAGTTCACATCGCATATGACCAACACCCAAAGGGTTTGCTAGAGTTAATAATCTAGTTCACGTCGCTATGTGATTAACACCCAAAGAGTACTAAGGTGTGATCAATGTTTTGCTCATGAGAGAAGTTTAGTCAACAGGTCTGTCACATTCAGAGTCGTATGCATTTTGCAAATCTTCTATGTCTACAATGTTCTGCATAGAGCTACTCTAGCTAATTGCTCCCACTTTCAATATGTATCCAGATTGAGACTTAGAGTTATCTTTTTTTTGACCAGGAACGGTAGGAAAGGCTCCTACTGTATTAATATATTAAAAATAAATAAAGGGTCACTATACAATGGAGTATTTAGATGGTGCGGGTCTCAGCCACTTTGTGGCCAGAGAAAGATACGCTAGTTTAGTGAACTATAAAAGAGAGTTTACAAAATCAAGAATGAAAGGCCTATGTGCCTCTTTAACCCTGTGCTATAGAAGTTCAAAGTCTCTCTTAAACCTGCCAAGCCAAGACTGAAAGGAGTGAGGTATAGCCCTGAAGTGATGATTGTTTCTCTCCTTCCAGGTGCTCCAAGCTGCCACAATGAATTTTTCCAGGAACAAAGGTGACGGATGGACATTCTTCTGGTCTTGAATAGCTTGTAGCCGGTCAAGGAAGGGTTCCCAGAGGATATCAAGTTTATCCCAAGATTGTTTGCTGAAGGAGCAGGTGAAGATCATATGTTTAATAGTTTCCTCGATGATTTGGTCACAGAGCAAGCAGTTATGATCATCCCCGATGTTGTAGTGTCTTATTTTAAGCATATTACGCGTGTTGAGTCTATTGTGAAACAACAACCAAGCAAACACCTTTAATTTCATCATGCATTTGGATTTCCAAATCCATCCGAAGGCTTGGTGTGAGTGCACATCTCTGAAGAAGAAACCGTAGTAATCCGTGGACTTGAAGCTCGTTTTGCCGCAGACGTAATGCCACTCATCCAAAGTTGCTGTTGATGGTTGCAGTGCAGCAAAAATTGTTTGCATGTGTCTGATCTCTGCATGGGCTTGGGGCGACAACGGAAGGTGGAACGCTTCATGCAGCGACGTGATCCCCAAGAAATCCTTGACCGAGACGTCTTCATTCAAAGAGTGGGAAAAAGCACGTGGATGTGAGTCTTGCAAAAGCTGATCAGCCTAGAGGTCCTTCCAAAACAAGGCAGTGGTGCCACAGACAATGTTGATGCATGACACTCCCCTAAACTTGGGAGAGAGTTTGAGAATATCGCGCCACCAAAAGGAGCCAACTGGATCAGAAGCATGTAGCATTTTCTCTGTATAGTATGAGTCCAAAGTCAGTTGTACCCAAGGAATGTCCATCTTATTGTAGAATTTATGCAAAAATTTGAGGAGCAAAGCTTCATTCTGAATACATAGGTCGAGGACCCCTAGACCACCTTTGTTTTTGGGTTTACACACTGTCACAGCCCTAGAATTCTGCTTTGTAACTAGTTGCATCAGTGAGTGGCATCCATGCATCATTTTTAAATTCCATTTAAATGTGAATTGGGGAAAGTGGAAAGCCTCAAAGATCATTTCTAAAAATGATCAACATTAAAAATTGCTTCAAAGAAACCCAAGAAAATGTTCCTGTTAAGCTATAAAAATATTGCCAAGAGGTAAAATTCAAACCAATATTTTTTGAGTCTCAGGAATATTTATTTTGGGCCTTTGGAATTAAATCAATAAGTATTTAACCTTTGGATTATATTCATTTTATATAGAATATATTTCAAAAGGCCCTGAAATTATTTATGTGCCTTTGGAAAAGTCCATAATGGCAACATACAAATATCCAGAAGGTTTTGCCCTGCTTTAATCTACTTTTGAATTTGAATCAGTGGAAAAATGAATAAATAAAAGGAATCAACACAGAAAATAAAAACAGAGCAGAGCCTTACCTGTAGCAGCAGCTCAGCAGCCAGGCCCAGCCCACTAGCTACTGTCAGTCATCCCCAACCTCCCGCCAGGAGGACTGTGGCGCGTGATTGCTGCATGCTGGCACACGCAGGGCCACGTCCTGCTTGCCGCTTTCTCCCCGACGCGCCCAGATGGCACCATGCACCTCCCTCCCTCTCTCTCTCTCTCACTCTCCTGCGCTCTCACCAACTTCCCTGGATCTCTATCTCACGCGCACCCGACCGCTGTCGTCGCCATCGCTCGCTGCCCGTGCAGCCACAGCCGTCCCCTCGCCCCTCGGTCATGCCCCCGAGCTCTGCATCCTTGCACAACTTCTCCAAGCCGAAGGAACCAAGCCCGGACAGCCTGCATCACCGTCGCCATCGCCATCTTCGACCTTGGCCGCCCGAGATTGCCGTCAATGCCCCGTCATCGTTCGTCCTTCCGCGAGCCCGCTGAGCACGCCCGCCGACCCGCCGTGAGCTATCCTCCATTCCCCTCCTTTCTCGTGCTTGTTTTTGCACCACAGCACTACCCGCGCTCACGTCCGAACTCCGGCCACCACAACCGAGCTCCCCGACATCGCCTCCGGCCACCACAGGCCGGACTACCGCCACCATTTGACGCACACTAGCGAGGGCTCTCCAACAAGCCGAAGCACGCCTCGAACCAAGCCCTGTGGGCGATTCCCCAGCACCTCCGCCACGTCTGGCCATGGCCGACGGTCTAACTCTGGCGAAAACGCCATTAGGCACTAACCTAATGTCCCCCTAGGTCCATGACAGGTGGGGCCATCCCCTGTTAAGTTTTGGTTTAGGTTAAACCTAATCACTGTTTAGCATTGTATCAATGACATGTGGGTTGTCACGCCCAAGATGCGACCCTATCCTAAAGGAACTCGAAGGTCCCACCAAGGATAGAAGCGCATCTTGAAGACGCTTTTGCAAGGTGGATATCATTACATCAACATTACATAATAGATGGGGATACATACAAGAGGCATACAATGCCACACGAATACAACAATACATCATACACAATATCAACATCCGACTACGGATGAAACACAAACAGAAGCTCAAACGACATCCACCCTGCTAGCCCAGGCTGCCGACCTGGAACCTATCCCCTGATCGAAGAAGAAGCAGAAGAAGAACTCCAAACAAGCAACATCGCTCTCGCGTCATGATCATCGCATAACCTGTACCTACAACTGTTGTTGTAGTAATCTATGAGCCACGAGGACTCAGCAATCCCATTACCATGGGTATCAAGACTAGCAAAGCTTAATGGGAAAGGAAGGGGTAAAGTGGTGAGGTTGCAGCACCGGCTAAGCAAAGTATGGTGGCTAACTTACGCAAATAAAAGCGAGAAGAGAAGCAAATGGAACGGTCGAGAAGCTAGAAGTGATCAAGAAGTGATCCTGAAACTACTTACATTCATACATAACCCAAAACCTTGTTCACTTCCCGGACTCCAGCGAAAATAGACCATCATGGCTACACACACGGTTGATGTGTTTTAATTCGTATCTAGTGTCAAGTTATCTACAACCGGACATTAACAAATTCCCATCTGCCACATAACCGTGGGCACGGCTCTCGAAATTTTATACCCTGCAGGGGTGTCCCAACTTAGCCCATCACAAGCTCTCACGGTCAATGAAGGATATTCCTTCTCCCAGGAAGACCTGATCAGTCTCGGAATCCCGGTTTACAAGACATTTCAACAATGGTAAAACAAGACCAGCAAAGCCGCCCGATGTGTCGACAATCCCGATAGGAGTCGCACGTATCTTGTTCTCAGGACACACCGGATAAGCGAAGCGTACAGGTACCGACGTAACCCAAGTTGCCAAGGGATGGTCCCGCATGGTGCTCTAGTTTGGACCAACACTCCGAGGAGCACTGGCCCGGAGGGGTAAAATAAGATGACCCTCGAGAGCGCGACTCTCAAGGGAAAAAAGGCTAGGTGAGGCAAATGTAAAACCAAGGTTGGGCCTTGCTGGAGGAGTTTTATTCAAAGCAAACTGTCAAGGGGGTCCCATAAATCACCCAACCGCGTAAGGAATGCAAAATCAAGGAACATAACACCGGTATGACGGAAACTAGGGCGGCAAGAGTGGAACAAAACACCAGGCATAAGGCCGAGTCTTCCACCCTTTACCAAGTATATAGATGCATTAATTAAATAAGAGATATTGTGATATCCCAACATAATCCTGTCCATCATGGAGCAATCTTCAACTTCACCTGCAACTAACAACGCTATAAGAGGGGCTGAGCAAAGCGGTAACATAGCCAAGCAACGGTTTGATAGGAAGGGTGAAAAGGTTAGAGGCTGACATGGCAATTTGGGAGGCTTGATCAACAAGAGATAGGTAGCACGACAAAGCGATAGAACGAAGCAACTAGCATAGCAATGATAGTAGTGAGATCTAGGGTGACGGTCATCTTGCCTGAAATCCCGCTAGGAAGAAGAACGAGTCCATGAAGAAGACGAACGGGAGTAGTCGAACGAATCCTCACAATCGCAACATTACCAGAACTAAGAAGCAACACAGGAAAGAAACAAACAACATGGTAAACACACAAGCATAAACATGGCATGATGCACAACCAAGTATGATGCATGTCCGGTTTAATGAGGCATGGCATGGCAACGTGCAACAAACAATACTACAAGTTAAGTGGAGCTCAATATGCAACGAGTTGCATATTGACAAAACACCACACTGACATATTTAGTTTAATCTCGTTTAAGCTACCAAATAATATTAAATGTTATTAAACATGGCAAGAGGTGAAGCATAATTAAGCTACCTATCTAGGCAAGTTTAAATGAGGCTGGAACAACAAACAACAATTCCGGAAAATCCCCATATGCATATTTAGAATTTGGTACTGTTCTTCCCTAAAACATATTTTATTGTTGTTAAACAGGAAAATAAAGTGCACCATGTTAGTCTATGCATTTTTCTAGCCCATTTACATATAAAGAACATTAAATTTGGAGTTATGGTTATTAAGTTATGAAATAAACTATTTTAACATGTTTTGTGCAAAACAATGCAAACAGCAATTTTAATCAGTTTTAATAGGGATGAAAGTTGCATATTGTTAAAGAACATGAAAAACTGAGTAAGATGCATATATGACATGTTTCATTTGGACGCATGGATATTTAGTTATGAGCATTTTAAACAGATGGCATTATTACTGTAAATAAGAATGCACTGGAAAATGGTAAAATGCACAGACTGGAAACAAAATATGCACGGGCCGTATTCAAGGCACTGTGCTAGCCTGGTAGCAGATCCGGCCCGATGCGGCTGTGGGTGTGTGCGTGCAACAGTACAGGAAAAACAGAGCAAAACTTGGGGCGCGTGGGACTCGAACCCAGGACCTCCTGGAGTGTGCGAAGCGTGCTGACCAGTCGGGCTGGCCGAGTGCTTGAGATTGGGAAGGTGCAGAGATCTAGTTGAAGAGGGCAAGACCCGGTCTTGGATCCATGGACGCACAGCGACTTGCCGGCGACGACGACGAGCAAAGCAGAGGCTACAAGAGAAGCGGATCACCGGCGGGAGTGCGGAAATGTGCCAGGGTGCGTGAGGTAGAGCAACGACGCGAGGGTGTGGGCGTGGATGCACAAGGCTGAGGCTCGCTTCGGCCATGGTTGCCGGTGAGCAAACACGATGACGGCGAGGGCGGCTGAGCAGTGGCGGGTATGCGGGTTTGTAAGGGGAATTTGGCATGTTCCAGAGGAGGGAAGCGGGGCGCTCGAGCTCGAGCGTTGCTCGGCTCAGGCATGCGGACGCGCACTGGCAGGGAAGAAAAACGCGGCAAGACAGCGCGAGTGCGCGGGCGTGCGAGGAAACTGGCAAGGACGCGAGCATGGAGGCTGTGTGTGTGTGTGTAGACGGCGGTGTGTGGGATCAACGAGTAGAAGCAGCGGCACAAACACGAACTCGAACTCACGCCATGGAGCTCATGGCGACCGTGAGTTCCTGCTTGTCTGGACAAGTCTACGGAAATGAAACGCACGAGAGAGGAGGGCTAAGAGGAGCGGATCGTCACCGTGGGGGTGCTGCTGGAGTTGTACAAGGTCGAGGGTGGTCGTGGCCGGCGGGAAGACATGCTAATCGTGGCGATGGTGCTCGGGGTCCATGAAGCAGAGGAAGCAGGGGAAGAAGACGTTGAGGGGGAGGTCGATCCGGGCTCGAATGGACGCTTGCGGGGTCGAGGAAGAAGATGGAGACGCGGGCGTTGCTCCCTGCGGAAGAAGAAGGACGGGCCGAGCTGGTCAAGTCGGAGAAGAGCTCGGCCTTTTCTTGGCCATGGCATCGGGTGAAGCTCGGTGCCTTACCTAGTGGCGGCAGGAGGAAGAAAAGGGTGAAATGGAGGGAGTATGAAGACTAGGGCACCGAGGGATGTTATATAGGGGCATAGGGGAGCTCTCCGGCCGTCAAATCACTCAGGAGGTCGACCTGGACATCCTGGATGACCTGCCGTACAAGGGGAAGACGATGAACAGGGGAATGATGCTGGTGGGCTGGATCGAAGGGGTAAGTGGGCTGCGGCGCTGTGCGGAGAGGAGCTGGGCCTCGGCTGGAACTCTCTCTCCCCCTCTGTTGTTTCTTTTCTCAATTTCCTCAAACATAAAATAAGAGAGAAAATCTCAGAGATAAAGGGAAGGCGTGAGAGAGATATGAGAATATATCTGGAGTCCAGAATTTGTGCAGAATTTTAATAAATTGCTTTGGGCATTTTTAAGGATATAAAAATAGTTCAAGTTTGAATTAAATTCAAACTTGAGCCATTTTTGAACCCAACCAAAACATTATCAAATGAGCTGAAAAATTGGCAGAGAGGGTGTAGGCAATGTGCAAGATTTATAGGAAAAGAATGAACATAAATGAGGGCAGGGAAGAACTCACTTGCATAAAGAAATAAAAGAAGAGGAAGAAGAAGAAGGAAGGGAGAGGTGATGATGCATGATCATACATGGAGCAATCAACAAACATAACATAGGGGCAATGCACATGATGGACTTGGAAACAATATGAATGACACAATGCTATACTATGATGCATCAGGCAAGGGATGGCATAATGCAAAATAATTAAAGATGAACATGATGCAAGATGCAAAATATGGCAATGACATTCATCATGATCATGGCATAAACATATAGGAATGGAATATGCAAAACAATTATGATAATGCAACAAACATAAAAAAACACACGACAACAACTAAAATAAATAAAAGGAGGGCGACTAGAGCATCGGTCTCGGGGTGTCACATGGGTCCCGCATGTCTGGTTTGACCCTGGTCAACATTGTTGACCTGCTGACGTCACTGTTGATCATGCTGATGCAGTAAAGCTTTTCTGCCGTTTTTATTAATTCAGGAAATCCCAGAAAATGTTTAAAACTTCTAAAAATCATAGAAAATAATCTATAGCCCAGAATGAAAAGTGTCATATATGAAAAATGATCAGAAAAATCCAAGGAATATGTTTATGTCATTTTCATGCATGTTTGAACAACTTAAAGCTGCTGTATACAACAATTTGAATAAATGGCATTTGAAATGCCTTATGTGGAGTTTGAATTTGAACCTAGGGTTCAAACCAACCCCATTTAAGTCATTGCTAGGTGCATTAGCTCAAACCACATCATATTGCCATGTCGCATTCATGCATCATATTTTTGCATCGCATTGATTGTGTTCTTCCTTGTTTGCTGGTGTTTGTCCTCTCTCAGTAGACGTTGTTCCGATGAAGATTTCGATGACACCGATGAAGAGCTATACTATCTTCAGAAGTGCCAGGCAAGCAAAACCCCCCAATTCATTCCGATACAATCCCACTCTACCTCTTCTCTCTTTTACTGCATTAGGAAAACAATGATTCTACTGTTACATGCTACGGTAGTTGAACCCCTTTCCTCTGCATGACCTGTCATTGCCATAGTAAATAGATGAAACCCACTAGCATGAGTAGGAGTTGTTTGAGCCCTGATGTGCCTACACATTCATGCTTGTTTTTCATGCCCGATATTGCTTAGAGTTGTGTCAGGTCTGATTCATCGGGGATGAATTGGAGGTGTGTGAACATGTCCTACTGTGGAGAGCTAAGTGTGTGAACACGATTTGGTAAAGGTAGCGGTGAGAGGCCATGTAGGAGTACATGGTGGGTTGTCTCATTGAAACCATCCTCAGGAACTGAGTTCTATGTTTGTGATCCAAGACAATTACTACCACACATTGGAATGCTTAAGTGCCCCTCTCGATTTATTGATCAACTCGATCTCTGTCTAGGAGTTGCAACTAGTTTTTGGTGTTTGTAGGTTGTGTTAGTAGTCTACCAAGTGGCACCCGGTACAGGTGGGCTTGGGTCAGACTAGGCACCGTGGCCGGGTATGACAAGCGTCGCCCGTTTGGTGGGCTTGGAACCCTGTACACATCGTTTGGGGCCGTGAGCGACACCCCATCCGGATCTCCTTGCGGATGGAACCCAAATAGGTGATAAACCTGGACTAGAGTCTTGCATGGTTAGCCAGGTCGTGGCCGACACCCTTGCCAGGCTTCCGCTTGAAGGTTGCCGAGATACATGACGTGTACATGGCGGTAAGTGGAGAGAGCATGTGTGAAGAAGTACACCCCTGCAGGGTTAACATGATCTATTCGAATAGCCGTGTCCGCGGTAAAGGACTACTGGGTTGCCTATACAGTTCATAGACAAGTGAAAGTGGATACTCTAAAATGCGCAAGATAAGCATAAGTGCTATGGATGGCGTTCTCGTAGGGAAACGGGAGCGGATCCATAGTGGTGTATTGATATGGTGAATATATGGACTCGTGTGCGCTACCCCAAAAGAGTTACTTGCAGTTTTAGTTTAGGATAGCCACTGAGTCAAAGCTGGCTTGCTGCAGTTAAACCCCACTATCCCTTTGTTGATAATGATGCATATGTAGTTATTTCTGATGTAAGTCTTGCTGGGTACATTTGTACTCACGTTTGCTTAATTTTTATACGTGAGCCAAAAGGCGAAAACAGTCCCGGGCCAGGTAAGGTGGCACTCATGGGAATACCATGCATGAGGCCGCAAAGTGATATGATGTGTTACATGCTAGATCGGTGTGACTTAGGATCGGGGTCCTGACAGCTTTGGTATTAGAGCTTGACTGCCTGTAGGATTACCAAGCCAAACTGGTCGAAGTTGAGTCTAGAAATTCTTTAGTTATATAAGGGACTTGATTGTGGATGGGAACGTAAGGCTATTTTTACTCCTTATACCTTATGCCCTTTTGATCCGAGTCATCCTATCTTTCCTATGGGGTTAAGGAACTAGGCTTTCTCTTCTTCCTATCAGGATCACGTGTTACCAATCCGTAGACTTATAGGATTGATGGATTTAAGCCTCTGTTCAATTCCTACTACTTCCGTATGTTGACAGTTGGTCTCGAAACCTTGATATTGTGATGATCGAGCAGTTATGCCACCATTTTCGTAGGATGTTTCAAATCTTATTGAGCATTTATAGCCGTTATGCTGTTCGAGTCATCCCAGGTTTCTAAATAGTCTGATGCATTTGCAACTTCCTTCTTTCTGTTCCCGATGCTCCTTCGGGCCAGATTAACCACACTAATTGCTGAGTTGAGGTACTCCATTGCCTCGACATATATGTTGGAGCTCTTATTATGGACCTAGGTGTCTTAGGGGATCATCTAGTAATCTAGCCATGTCTTGTTCCCAGTGTGATGATTCTGGCCGTCATTCTCGAAAGCATCACGTGATGCCATTTAGTTAGTAGGCATTCTATTCCTGGGTTTTGAGCCCAAGATTCACCCTACCTCATGTTGATAGTGTTGCTAGTTCCTTTAGGATATTAGTAACCTTTGCGATAGTCCTCGAGGTTCGTGGTATGTCCTTCTTCCAAATACCATGAACTGCTTATGGCAGAAGTTCCTCACTGAACCAAAAGATCACAACCAGAGTGCTCTTGATGAGTTCTCAATTCTATGTTGTGACTCTGCCAGTTCTACCTTTCTGCATGGGTTATCTGAAAGAAATATGTTGAACTCGTTCGACAAGCTAATCCATGCATCCACAACTCAGAAAACCATATGTTCTTTTGGGTTGTCCCTCTTTAGTTGTATCCCGACCTCCATCTATCAATTGATAGTCAGGAGTTAAGCATCTGTGTTCATCGATGCCGTTTACTCTTGTGTTCTGTCAAGCCATCCTATTTCGAAATGACTAGGAGAAACAAACTCCAGTACCTTATCCATTTCTAGGATTTGGTCAAAGTAGTTGTATTCCGCATATCAAAAGGCCAATCCAGCTTTTGTTCTACCTCGGAGTATCACCCTCTTTCATAACAAGAGTATCGTGCGAATTGTACACCCTCTTGTGAATTCTTGATGTAGTAATACTTCTCTCCATCATTCTTCATTCCTCGGTTCCTGTGTTGTTGTAACGAGAATGCCGACAAGTGAACTATGACGTGTGAAATCAATACTCCTAGCAAACTTGTTGCTTGGTAGTTAGAGGACAATACTTTCATTCTTAGCGTGTTGGTTCTGGAATCATCATTCTAAGATAGATTGTGCTACCTAGTCCATCTTTCCTGGTGCACTCCTCGATCAATGAGTTAGGATTGTCCCAATCCCTTGCTCTTCCGATCATATTGTCTTGCCCTGGAAAGCAAGATTGTTCTCGAGCTTAATAACACATTGATGGTTCATGGTTTTCCAAATATCTTCTCGGAAGTATCACCAGGTTGTCCCCTAGATGTTATGTTGAGCTCATGATCAAGTTGGTTTCCTGTAACCACCCCTTCTCCAAGAATCCATGTTGGATACCCCTGAGCTACTTGGTTAAGCCAAACAACAACTTGGAGAGTTAGAAGATAAAAGCTTGTTCGACTCAGTTCATTCCAAGGGAAATCCTTGTGCGTGTGTGTTGAAGAAAGATGGTATTTTCATCTATTGACCCCATGATCAGGTTATGGACCTATCATCTTACCCAATCTTTGATTTGAGTATGGGCTATCATCAAATCAAATTAGAACCAACGATGTTCTTAATGTTGTCTTACTCGTGGTTGATCCCTTGAGCATACACCATTATATCCTTTGGTCTGACCAATGCTATCACTTGTTCTCATAATTATGGAATTCCATCTTCATGGAAACTAGGATGAATTGTTGTTGATCCCGTCAACAATATCCTTATCGCCTCCATGATTTTGTTGAATATTAAGCTAGTGTTGGAAACTTTATAAGCAATGTCTTCATGTTGCATTCATGAAGCATATGTTCGGATGAACGAATTGACCTCCTCTAATTCATGTGCATTTGATGCAAGTGGCCGCCGTGAATTCAAGAAAGTCAATGTTGCCTCCTCTAGAACCATCTCAAGTCAGTCATGCATGTGTGAAGTATGCTATGGTTTGATAGGCTCGCTACCTCCATTCTATATGTGTCCCTAGCACACCAAGCCACTTATTGACTTGTTCAAGGAGAAGAAGTTTCTTCATAAGAGCTAATCATATGACTTATGTAAGGACTTTGGTATCCACAATGATGGTTTTCCCAACTTGAACTTGGTAGTGTTCTATTATAAGACTACTACATGGTCATGCTTGTCTGGGACAACGTGTTCACATGTATGTAGCAGAACCAGCTCATGTTCCGGAGCTTACTATCGTAGTTCATTTCCCGAGAATCTTGCAACGTTATCTCCTTGAATTGTGTTGCAAACTTTCATTTTTCTTTCTAGACTTAATGATTCTGGAATATCCTGACACCAAGCAGATCTGAATCTCAGGTAGAAATGATGGTTGGAACATTTCCCAAGAACTATAATATTGGTTTTTTTGTAACCCGGTAAAGTGGATGCCGTGGCCAGCACACCCAGCCGGAATACCCAATATTGTAGTAATCTTGTTTGAGGAAGTGGGCCACCTCCCCATAAGGATATCGCAGGATTTACTTCCATAGTTATTCCTTATGGATTTTTGTGCTCCCGAAGTCCAACCTGTAGTTGATGTTCTGGATACCAAACCATATCTATAAATGGGTTACACTAGTATATCAAGGAGAACATTAGAAGTGGAGTGCCAAATGTCTCTCGGTCGATCATCTAGATTTTGTTTCCTTGGCCTCGCTAAGGTCAAATCTGATAAGGTGTTATTCTTCCTTTGCATCTGCATCCTCCACTAGTATTCATCATGGTAGTATGAGGTGTCACTAGGATCTTGGCACAGATGTTGGTAAAACCTTAATGAATATGGAAATGCTTAAGTTCTTGAAAGCCCGCTCAGCCACTAGGTTATATACTTGGTATCATCTGGAATGTGCCCTCCATTTTCTGAGTTGTTCTATTATCATAGTTCCCTTTCCAAACTGAGTATGCCATTCTTTTGAATTCTTCCAAGCGATCAAATGTGAATTGCCTCAGGCTGGCATAAAGAGTCTCAATGATCTATGTATCAAAAGTAATTCTTTTTGCCACTTAAGGGGTAATTCTGTGAGTCACCTTCCCTGAGGTGCCCCATTATGGAGTTATGGCAATTAACTCCTCGCTAGTTTGACTCCGTCCACCACCTTCTTAAGTGTGAAATTTTCTTCTTACCAAATTGAACTTTCATCATCTGTTTCTTCCACCCCTCTCCATGTGTGTTTTATGTCTCAACTCAAGAGATGTTCTTACGTCTCACTCCATGAGTTGATCTTGAGTGCTTGATCTTTGATAAGATCAATTCCTGTAGATTTTCTCTCTGTCGTCATCATGTTGGATGAAGATCTCGAAAGCAAAGACATCAAGATCAATTGGAGCAATAAATCAACATCCCCGAGAAGGGAAGTTGGATCATGAAGATCGTGTTAGCTTTGTGTCCCCTCTACCTTCTTACCTGTAACACCCACAATGCGGCTATATCTCTCACGTGTCGAGGCACGACTTAGAGGCATAACCGCATGGTGGTTTTGTCGCAAGAAGGGTCATCTTCACACAATCCAATGTAATGAACAAGAATGGGATAAAGAGTTGGCTTACAATCGCCACTTCACACAAGTACTTGAATAAATCATACATCATTCAGAGTACACACATAGTGCGACTACGGACGAAGCCAAAAGAAAAGAAGATAACCCAACTACTAGATCCCTGATCGTCCCAACTAGGCTCCACTACTGATCAAGATGAAACGAAACATAGCAATGACCAAGATCTTCGTTGAGCTCCCATCTGAGCTCGTTTGCATCACATGCACTGATATCATCAGCACCTGCAACTGTTGTGATAGTATCTCGTGAGTCACGAGGACTCAACAATCTCAAAACCCGCGAGATCAAGACTATTTAAGCTTATGGGTAGGAAGTGGTAATGGGATGGAGTTGCAGCAATCCCTAAGCACATATGGTGGCTAACATACGCAAATAAGAGCGAGAAGAGAAGCAACAGAACGGTCGAGAAACTAGAAGTGATCAAAAAGTGATCCTGAAACTACTTACGCACAATCATAACACAAAGACAGTGTTCACTTCCCGGACTCCGCCGAAAAGAGAAAATCACGGCTACACATGCGGTTGATGCATTTTAATTAAGTCAAGTGTCAAGTTCTCTACAACCCGATATTAACAAATTCCCATCTGCCACATAACCGCGGGCATGGCTTTCGAAAGTTTATACCCTGCAGGGGTGTCCCAACTTAGCCCATCACAAGCTCTCACGGTCAATGAAGGATATTCATTCTCCCAGGAAGACCCGATCAGATTCGGAATCCCGGTTACAAGACATTTCGACAATGGTAAAACAAGACCAGCAAAGCCGCCCGAGTGTGCCGACAAATCCCAATAGGAGCTGCACATATCTCATTCTCAGGGCACACCGGATTGTCCAAACTTCTGGTAGGCCAGCCCAGAGTTGCCCCTGGTGGCCACCGGCGGCTGACAGGTTGGACCAACACTCATGACGAGTACTGGCCCGGGGGGGGGGGGGGCTAAATAAAAATGACCCTCGGGCTCCGGAAACCCAAAGGAAAAAGGCTTAGGTGAGGCAAATGTAAAACCAAGGCTGGGCCTTGCTGGAGGAGTTTTATTCAAAGCAAACTATCAAGGGGGTCCCATAAATCACCCAACCGCGTAAGGAACACAAAATCAAGGAACATAACACTGGTATGACGGAAACTAAGGCGGCAAGAGTGGAACAAAACACCAGGCATAAGGCCACGCCTTCCACCCTTTACAAAGTATATAGATGCATTAATTAAATAAGAGATATTGTGATATCCCAGAATAAACATGTTCCAACATGGAGCAATCTTCAACTTCACCTGCAACTAACCACGCTATAAGAGGGGTTGAGCAAAGCGGTAACATAGCCAAACAACAGTTTGCTAGGAAGGGTGAAAAAGTTAGAGGCTGACCTAGCAATATGGGAGGCATGGTAAACAAGTGGAAGGTAGCGCAGCATAGCGATAGAACGAAGCAACTAGCAAGCAAAGATAGAAGTGATATTGAGGGTAATGGTCATCTTTCCTGAGATCCCACAAGGAAGAGGAACGAGTCCATGAAGAAGACAAACGGACGTAGTCGAACGAATCCTAACAATCGCAATGTAACCGGAACTATGAAGGAGAAACGCAATCGAAAAGAAGCAAACAACATGGTAAACAACCATCGCATAAGCATGACATGATTCTCAATCATGTGTGATGCATGTACGGTTTATAGAGGCATGGCATGGCAAAGTGCACAAACAACACTACGAGTTACGTGGAGCTCAATATGCAACGAGTTGCATATTGACAAAACACCACATCAAATTATTTAGTTTACTCTCGGTTAAGATATTCAACAATTATTAAATGTTAATTAACATGGCAAGAGAGCATACTAAAACTAACTATCTAGGCAATTTAAATGAGGCCGGAAAGAACAAACAACAATTCCGGTAAATCCCCATATGTCATTTAGCAATTTTAATGCAAACATCAATTTTAGACATTTTAAATGTTGTTATCATGATGCGGATGACATATACAAGTTTTATGCAGTTTTTATGAAAAAGTTGACATGAGCATGATATGAAACATTTGGTCACAATGGCAGAACAAAAAGGGTGTCACGGCAACATATCGGTTCCGGTAGCTCATGGAGATGCCGGTGCAAACGGAAGTGGGCACGAGCGTGTCATGCAAGGATGGTGTGCTCCCAAATTCCGGGTTCCCACGGGACGACGGCATGGAAAACGAGGAACGTGCAAAGGCCTCTCTCGGACATGGTGCAAACACGAGCATCTCATACAACACACATGTATTCATTCACGGGCGTCGTCTCGGAGTTATACCTTCGAAGCGTGCATTTCGGAACGGATCAAGTTCGTTGAGGGAAGTGGTGGTGCACAGGCCGTAGTGGAAGTAGTCGTTCTCGCAACGGTAGTGGAAGTAGTGGTACATGGGCCGTAATGGAAGTAGTCGTTCACGCGACGGTAGTGGAAGTAGTGGTACACGGGCCATAGTGGAAGTAGTCGTTCTCACGACAGTAGTGGAAGTAGTGGTACACGATGACCATTGAGGTACTTGCGATCTTGGCGACGGTAGTTGTTCACGGGTCGTAGACGTTCGGGTCATGGGTAGAGGTACTTGGCGTTGTAGTCGTACACATTTCCATAGATGTCCGAGCGGCGGTAGAGGTACTTGACCGTCCATGTAGTCGAACTTGGCGCATCCGAAGGGTACTTGGTGAATCCCAGTAGGCGAACAACTTCGCGTCCCCAGGTCGAGGGTAGTGGTTCCCTTGGCGCTGTAGTCGTGCATGGTGATGAACGTCGGGGTACTTGAGAGGTTCCACATAGAGATGAGTCGATGGCACTCGAAGGCAGCAGGGGGAAGCCAACGTACAATGAGGTGGCGGCTGGAACGAATGGATCTAGTGTCGAGGATGAGGTACATCGGCGAGGCGACAAGGACGGGATCTGACGACATGCGGCTCTGGCAGATCGATGCAGAGGCGCGGGAAGCAGCTTCCGGTGCGGGGGTGCTCGAGGCAGGTCCAGAACCTACCGGCGAGGTGGGTGAAGCAGGGCATGACGCAGGGAGGCGCAGGAGGGCGGAGGAGCTTGGGCACGGGACGACGTTTTGGTGGCTTTGGCGTTCTTGCGTGCGCGGAGGACGACGACTGCAGGCGTGAAGCAGCAGAGGGACTTGGCGCGGGGATGACCGGATCCGAGGCGGGGGAGGCGCGGGGCTCATCTGCTGGTCGGCTCAACGGCGGAGGGAGCCCCGGTGGCCTAACAGGCTGGCGGGGCTGCTCGTTCCCGAGCTGCTGCTCGAAGCAGGGGAAGAAGACAAAGGAGGAGAGACGCGGGGTGGCTTCAGGCGATGCAGCGGGGCGACGGGGATGGACGGTGCTGGTGCAGAAGAGGAAGGAGGGTAGCGTCACTGGCAGGGGAGGCGCGCCATGGGGATCAAGCGCGGGCGCTCCTCCTGGTGCTAGCTGTGTGCGTGCGTGTGTGAGTGGCGGAGGAGGAGGAACGAGGTGAGGGATCGAGCAGGGGGTCGGGCTAGGGTTAACAGAGCAGCGACTGGGCTGCCGGACTGGGCTATTTCTCTCTCCCTCTACTCTTTTATTTCCCAGAACAGAAAATACCAAAGAGGAAAAGGAGAGGAAAGGAAGTGTTTGGGATAGGATTTGCGCGCGGGGGTAATTTTCCCAGACTCTTAAAAATGAGCTTGATCCAAGAAAAACTACAAATGAGCATGTGTGAGAAGATTGGATTCGAACTCATTTGAATTAAATTCAAATGAGTTTGAATAAGAAGTGCGCGTTTGAAAGGTCCAAAAATGTTGAGAGTTTTTGTGGGGCTCTAATAAACAGAGAAAGAATTATTGACAAGGTTTTGAGGTCAACTCGGAGCAGAAAAGGCATGGGATTTATTTTACACGTGTGTTATGGTGATTCCCAAAAAACAGAATACTTTGATATAGCTCCCTAATAATATTGGAAGGGTATGTTATAAAGAGAAAACACCATGTGAATTCCCTCGATTTAAATGGATCGAAGATCCATACAATTTATTTATCTGAGTTTTTTTAAAAACGGTTGCATGATGACATGATGCAATGCAAGAGATGCAACAAACAAAACAAATCACACGACGAAACTCGGAATAGCTGGAAGTCTTCTGGAGTGTCGGTCTCGGGGCGTTACAACACTCCACCACTACAAGAGGATCTCGTCCCGGGATCTAGGATGGCACCAGAGAGAAACGAAATAGGAAGAGAGGAGGTAAAACTAAGTTGCTTCTTCGACAAAAGAGTGAAACCAAAGAACCTTGAGAGGTTGAAAACTAGAAAGAAAGAACACAACAGAGTTGAACACAATTGAGAGCACTGCGGTAGAAAATAGAAACAAGGAACACCATGTGAACCTTGGAGGTTGCAAAGCTATGAATGACGAGTACAATGGACAAGAAGGAATTGAAACCACTCTAGTTGTAACGAGATAAATAAGGATGATCAAATTCGGACATCACTCTGGTTGAAAAGAGATGCAAGACTTGATAAGATGAAAAGAACTTGAAGAGATGACACAACACTCCGGTTAAATGGATAAGCACGAAAATAACATGATCTTGACAAAACGAGATGATGGGTCAACGAGAGCAACCTCACAAAGCCTCCAGAAGAAAGAATAGAAGATAGATCATTGGAATAAAAGAATGGAGAAGTAAATGCCAACTTCTGGCACAAATGAGCTTGGAAAGCAGCTTTCCAAGAAGGTTATAACGGGGTTGTTGGAAAACCAACAACGAAATGAATAAGCTTGTAGTGGGCTTATGAAAAACATCTCAAAATTATGAGGTGAGCTTCTGCCACGAAGGGAAACAAATGATTGGATTGATATCAACAAGGAGACGAGAAACTTATTTCACCGGGAGGATAAATGAAGAACTTGGGTCATTTATAAGCACCATAAATAGCAACAATCCTTAGGGAAAGCTTTAGGTGAAATATAACCCAAGATAACTCCAATGAAGAGATTGATGGATTTAAAATACCTCATTCTTGACAACATGTGAATCATGAAGCATGAAGGGAAATTGTCAAGAATGACATAACACCACCTCAAAAGATAAGGTAGAAAGAATTGCACTTCAGAATGCAAGATGAAGAAATGCTTGAACTCCTCCAAACAAAACATGTGTTGAGCACCATGTTTAATTTTGAGTATAGTCTGGCGGACCATAACCTCGAGAAAAATCTTGAAGAACAAATGAAGAATGAAAGGAATCCTTGGTGAACCACCATGTAGAGCCTCCATGAAGAACTCCGATAATAAAAGGATGATAAAAAGAAAAGAGAAGTTGAAAACACAAGGTGAAGCCTTGGCAATGATTTAGAAGGAGCTTCGCGATGGGATAATGTGGAAAACTTTGAACTCCGGAAAAAAAGATGAAGCATCTCGAACCGAGAAATGTGACATGATGAATAACTCTGGAAAGAAGAAACTAGATCACTTGAATGAAACAATAATAAGAATTGTGTTATGCGTATCCTTCACCAATTTAAATTGATGACAAGCAACATATTTGGCATACTCCTTATTCTCGTGGAAAGGATTAATAGAGATATAGCTCAAACTTGAGAAGGTCTTGATGGATCCATCGGTGGGGTTGAAACAACGAATAAATTAATATGAGAATATAGGAAGAGTAATCTTGAACAAACCGCCGTAAGAATTGAAAATGAAAGTAGCAAATGCACAATTCACCGGGAAGAATTGGAAAAAAAAGATACTTGGGAGAATTTAGATACAAGAGAACAAAGAGATCATGAGCTGACTAGAGTAAACTTGAACGATGCACCAGTAAGATTTGGAGAACGAGAACTGAAAGCTGAGACTGAGTAATATCCATAAATGATGGCCTTCAGATGATTGAGAAAGGAAGTAACTCCTGAAATGCGTCGGATGGTTGAAAAGAATTCTCACAATCGAAAACAATAATGAGAGGATGGCATCAATATAGAACCATGAATCTTGAAGAGAATGGAGCAAGATTTAAGAGAAATCCTTCTTCGGTCTTCAAATATTGAGAATGATGATGAGAACCACCATGAATTGTTGAGATACTCCGGTAGAATGAAAAACAAAGAGGTTGAGCCAACAATGAAAATAATAATTTTGAGATCGATCTTGGAAAAGCATCTGACTGATGAAATCCATTCTTACGTCCAACTCCGAAAATAATTTGGAATAGCTCCGAAATAATTAGAAGAGTCAGGTAAGATCCTGGGAAAAGACCTGTGGGTTAGGGCCCACTAAAAGAAAGCACCGTTGGAAAGGATTGTTGAAAAGATAGATGATGCACCAGAACAATTGAAATATTTGAATGAGGTGACAACCTCGAATTATTTCAAACACAGACGAATCTCCTGAGATGTCTTGAGCACTCCGGAAGGATAAACTGGCGAGAGGCGAACGAGCAGGGGAAACACTTGATCCAAGTAAAAGAATATGATCAACCCGAAAACTTGAATTGAGTCCACCGGAGAAGAAAAGGAGATGAAGAATGTCAAACGAGACGAGAATTGAGTGGTTGAAATGATTTACGACAGACTAAAGGGGTTCCGCACGAATGAAATTGATGCTCAAAAGAGATTCAGGCTCCAGGAAGAAAAAGGGTGGGAGGGCGGGAAAACAAATGCAACTTGGGGACGGATGAAACAAACAATGTTGGAAAAACTAAGAGGTGATCTTGTGAATGTGATCAAATCCATTGAAGAGAATCACGCCGGTTGAAAAAGAATTAACATGACAACCTCGATGATCAAGAAGGATTAGTATCCACATAGGAATATGAGAACACCATTTAGGAAAGGTGTTGAATCAACACTTGACATTGAAGCAACTCGAATACCACAAACAAAAACAAAAACAAAGGATTTGGCTTGCAGAATAAGCCGGAAACAAACATATGATAGATCCCATATCGTATCATGTGTCTGTTGGAAAGATATCCTATGAGATACTTGAATTCCCACTTATAAACTCCCGAAACTTTCTAGTTATGCAATGTGGTGTTGGAGATACAGGGGGAGCAATATATCTCACCCAAACTAACAATCCCTACATCCACCTGTATCTATCCGTCAACACATAACCAAGAAAACTCCGAAAATCATGTACCTCAACCTTCGAAAAGCATCCGTTATATGAGCTATGGCAATACTCCCAAACTCCCTCCCCAGTACTGGGTGGCATCGAGGTTATCTCACCAACAACTGCATAAAAGAGATTTTCGATGTCGGCAAAACTCAGGTATTCCAGAACTGCAATGATAAAATTGTGACAACAACACCTCGGAGCTCAACTCCCCGGGACACTGCCACAACCCCTAAATGTCAGGAGGCACCAAGAACAAAGTTCTCGTCACAAGAATATCGGAACGATCCCAAGATACCCGCGTGATCCTAATTTTTTTAGTGAAATTTGAGGAGACAAAAGTCAAAACATCTACGTCAGGAGACCTCACCAGAGCGACGAAGGGGCTGAGGAGTAAAAAGAATCCTACTCTCCGATATATATAATCCTAAGACTCAAAACATTTTAGTTCTAGACTCAACAACGCCAGCGATTTGATCAAGCAGGGTGCTCATAAGTCAGGGATGGTTCTGATTACCAACTTTTAACACCCACAATGCGGCTATATCTCTCACGTGTCGACGCACGACTTAGAGGCATAACTGCATGGTGGTTTTGTCGCAAGAAGGGTCATCTTCACACAATCCCATGTAATGAAAAAGAATGGGATAAAGAGTTGGCTTACAATCGCCACTTCACACAAGTACTTAAATAAATCATACATCATTCAGAGTACACACATAGTCCGACTACGGATGAAGCCAAAAGAAAAGAAGATAACCCAACTGCTAGATCCCTGATCGTCCCAACTGGGCTCCACTACTGATCAACATGAAACAAAACATAGCAATGACCAAGGTCTTCGTTGAGCTTCCATCTGAGCTCGTTTGCATCACCTACACTGATATCATCGGCACCTGCAACTGTTGTGATAGTATCTGGTGAGTCACGAGGACTCAACAATCTCAAAACCTGTGAGATCAAGTCTATTTAAGTTTATGGGTAGGAAGTGGTAATGGGATGGAGTTGCAGCAAGCACTAAGAACATATGGTGGCTAACATACACAAATAAGAGCGAGAAGAGAACCAACAGAACTGTCGAGAAACTAGAAGTGAACAAAAAGTGATCCTGAAACTACTTACGCATAATCATAACACAAGACCGTGTTCACTTCCCGGACTCCGCCGAAAAGAGACCATCACGACTACACACGCGGTCGATGCATTTTAATTAAGTCAAGTGTCAAGTTCTGTACAACCGGATATTAACAAATTCCCATCTGCCACATAACCGCAGGCACGGCTTTCGAAAGTTTATACCCTGCAGGGGTGTCCCAACTTAGCCCATCACAAGCTCTCACGGTCGACGAAGGATATTCCTTCTCCGAGGAAGACCCGATCAGATTCGAAATCACGGTTAGAGGACATTTCGACAATGGTAAAACAAGACCAGCAAAGCCACCCGAGTGTGCCGACAAATCCCGATAGGAGCTGCACATATCTCGTTCTCCGGGCACACCAGATTGTCCAAACTTCTGGTAGGCCAGCCCAGAGTTGCCCCTGGTGGCCACCGGCGGCTGATAGGTTGGACCAACACTCACGACGAGCACTGGACCGGGGGGGGGGGGGGGGTAAATAAAAATGACCCTCAGGCTCCGGAAACCCAAGGGAAAAAGGCTTAGGTGGCAAATGTAAAACCAAGGTTGGGCCTTGCTGGAGGAGTTTTATTCAAAGCGAACTATCAAGGGGCTCCCATAAATCACCCAACCATGTAAGGAATGCAAAATCAAGGAACATAACACTGGTATGACGGAAATTAAGGCGGCAAGAGTGGAACAAAACACCAGGCATAAGGACGAGCCTTCCACCCTTTACCAAGTATATAGATGCATTAATTAAATAAGAGATATTGTGATATCCCAAAATAAACATGTTCCAACATGGAGCAATCTTCAACTTCACCTACAACTAACAATGCTATAAGAGGGGTTGAGCAAAGCGGTAACATAGCCAAACAACGGTTTGTTAGGAAGGGTGAAAAAGTGAAAGGCTGACATGGCAATATGGGAGGCATGGTAAACAAGTGAAAGGTAGCGTAGCATAGCGATAGAACGAAGCAACTAGCAAGCAAAGATAGAAGTGATATCGAGGGTAATGGTCATCTTGCCTGAGATCCCGCAAGGAAGAGGAACGAGTCCATGAAGAAGACAAACAGACGTAGTCGAACGAATCCTCACAATCGCAATGTAACCGGAACTATGAAGGAGAAACGCAACCAGAAAGAAGCAAACAACATGGTAAACAACATCACATAAGCATGGCATGATGCTCAATCAAGTGTGATGCATGTCCGGTTTATAGAGGCATGGCATGGCAAAGTGCAGAAACAACACTACAAGTTAAGTGGAGCTCAATATGCAACGAGTTGCAAATTGACGAAACACCACATCAAATTATTTAGTTTACTCTCGGTTAAGATACTCAACAATTATTAAATGTTAATTAACATGGCAAGAGAGCATAATAAAACTAACTATCTAGGCAATTTAAATGAGGCCGGGAACAACAAACAACAATTCCAGTAAATCTCCATATGTCATTTAGCAATTTTAATGCAAACATCAATTTTAGACATTTTAAATGTTGTTATCATGATGCGGATGACATATACAAGTTTTACGCAGTTTTTATGAAAAAATTGACATGAGCATGTTATGAAACATTTTGTCACCATGGCGGAACAAAAAGGGTGCCACGGCAACATATCGGTTCCGGTAGCTCATGGAGATGCCAGTGCAAACGGAAGTGGGCGTGAGCGTGTCATGCAAGGATGGTGGGGTGCTCCTGAATTCCGGGTTCCCACGGGACGGCGGCATGGCAAACGAGGATTGTGCAAAGACCTCTCTCGGACACGGTGCAAACACGAGCATCTCATACAACACACATGCATTCGTTCACAGGCGTCGTCTATGGGTTATACCTTCGAAGCGTGCATTTCGGAACGGATCAAGTTCGTTGAGGGAAGTAGTGGTGCACGGGTCATAGTGGAAGTAGTCGTTCTCGCGATGGTAGTGGAAATAGTGGTACACAGGCCATAGTGGAAGTAGTTGTTTTTGCGACGGTAGTGGAAGTAGTGGTACACGGGCCGTAGTGGAAGTAGTCCTTCTCGCGACAGTAGTGGAAGTAGTGGTACACAACGACTGTTGAGGTACTCGCGATCTTGGCGACGGTAGTTGTTCACGGGTCGTAGACGTTCGGGTCATGGGTAGAGGTACTTGGCGTCGTAGTCGTACACATTTCCATAGATGTCCGGGCGGCAGTAGAGGTACTTGACCGTCCATGTAGTCGAACTTGGCGCATCTGAAGGGTACTTGGTGAATCCCCGTAGGTGAACAACTTCGCGTCCCCGGGTCGAGGGTAGTGGTTCCCTTGGCGTTGTAGTCGTGCATGGTGATGAACGTCGGGGTGCTTGACAGGTTCCACACAGAGATGAGTCGATGGCGCTCGAAGGCAGCAGCGGGAAGCCAATGGACGACGAGGTGGTGGCTGGAACGAATGGATCTAGGGTCGAGGACGAGGTACATCGGCGAGGCGACAAGGACGGGATCCGACGACATGCGGCTCTGGCAGATCGATGCAGAGGCGCGGGAAGCAGCTTCCGGCGCGGGGGTGCTCGAGGCAGGGCCGGAACCTGCCGGTGAGGTGGGTGAAGCAGGGCATGACGCAGGGAGGTGCAGGAGGGCGGAGGAGCTTGGGCGCGGGACGGCGTCTTGGCGGTGTTGGCGCTCCTGTGGGCGCGGAGGACGGCGACTGCAGGCGCGAACAGGGGAGCAGCAGAGGGACTTGGCGCGGGGATGACCGGATCTGAGGCGGGGGTGGCGCGAGGCTCATTTGCTGGGCTGCTTAACAGCGGAGGGGCTGCTCGTTCCTGAGCTGCTGCTCGAAGCATGGGAAGCAGACGAAGGAGGCGAGACGCGGGGTGGCTTCAGGCGATGCAGCGGGGCAACGGGGATGGACGGCGCCGGTGCAGAAGAGGAAGGAGGGCGGCGTCACTAGAAGGGGAGGCGTGCCATGGGGATCGAGCGCGGGCGCTCCTCCTGGCGCTAGCTGTGTGCATGTGTGTGTGAGTGGCGGCGGAGGAGGAACGAGGTGAGGGATCGAGCAGGGGGTCGGGCTAGGGTTAACAGAGCAGCGACTGGGCTGCTGGGCTGGGCTATTTCTCTCTCCCTCTACTCTTTTATTTCCTAGAACAGAAAATACCAAAGAGGAAAAGGAGAGGAATGGAAGTGTTTGGGATAGCATTTGAGCGTGGGGGTAATTTTCCCGGACTCTTAAAAATGAGCTTGATCCAAGAAAAACTATAAATGAGCATGTGTGCGAAGATTGGATTCGAACTTGTTTGAATTAAATTCAAATGAGTTTGAATAAGAAGTGCGCATTTGAAAGGTCCAAAAATGTTGAGATTTTTGGTGGGGCTACGATAAACAGAGAAAGAATTATTGACAAGGTTTTGAGGTCAACTCGGAGCAGAAAAGGCATGGGATTTATTTTGCACGTGTGTTATGGTGATTCTCCAAAAATGTAATACTTTGATATAGCTCCCTAATAATATTCGAAGGATATGTTATAAAGAGAAAACACCATGTGAATTCCCTCGATTTAAATGGATCAAAGATCCATACAATTTATTTATCTGAGTTTTTTTAAAAAGGGTTGCATGATGACATGATGCAATGCAAGAGATGCAACAAACAAAACAAATCACACGATGAAACTCGGAGTAGCTGGAAGTCTTCTGGAGCGTCGGTCTCGGGGCATTACATTACCTCACGTCTTGAATCTCGGGATGAGATTCTTGTTTCGTGGGGGTGAGTTGTCATAGCCCTAGAATTCTGCTTTGTAATTAGTTGCATCAATGAGTGGCATCCATGCATCATGTTTAAATTCCATTTAAATGTGAATTAGGGAAAGTGGAAAGCCTCAGAGATCATTTCTAAAAATGATCAACATTAAAAATTGCTTCAAATAAACCCAAGAAAATGTTCCTGTTAAGCTATAAAAATATTGGCGAGAGGTAAAATTCAAACCAATATTTTTGGAGTCTCAGGGATATTTATTTTGGGCCTTTGGAATTAAATCAATAAGTATTTGACTTTTGGATTATAGTCATTTTATATAGACTATATTTCAAAAGGCCCTGAAATTATTTATGTGCCATTAGAAAAGTCCATAATGGCAACATACAAATATCGAGAAGGTTTTGCCCTGCTTTGATTTACTTTTGAATTTGAATCAGTGCTAAAATGAATAAATAAAAGAAATCAACACAGAAAATAAATCAGAGCAGAGGCTTACCTATAGCAGCAGCTCAGCAGCCAGGCCCAGCCCATCGGCTACTGCCAGTCATCCCCAACCTCCCGCCAGGAGGACTGGGGCACGTGCTCGCCGCACGCTGGCACACGCAGGGCCACGTCCTGCTTGCCGCTTTCTCCCCGACATGCCCCGATGGCGCCACACACCTCCTGCCTCTCTCTCTCACTCTCCTGCGCTCTCACCCCCTTCCATGGATCTCTCTCTCTCTCTCTCTCTCTCTCTCTCTCTCTCTCTCTCTCTCTCTCTCTCTCTCTCTCTCTCGCGCGCGCGCGCGCGCGCGCGCCCGACCGTTGCCGTCGCCGCCGCTCGCTGCCCGCGCAGCCACAGCCGTCCCCTCGCCCCTCGGTCGTGCCCCCGTCATGCCCCCGAGCTCTGCATCCTCGCGCAGCTTCTCCAAGCCGAAGGAACCAAGCCCGGACAACCTGCATCGCCATCTCCATCGCCATCTTCGACCTTGGCCGCCCGAGATCACCGTCAACGCCCCGTCGCCGTTCGTCCTTCGGTGAGCCCGCTGAGCACGCCCGTCGACCGCCGTGAGCTTTCCTTCATTTCCCCTCCTTCCTCGTGCTCGTTTTCACACTGCAGCACTACCCGCGCTCAGGCCCGAGCTCCGGCCGCCATGGCCGAGCTCCCCGACGTTGCCTCCGGCCACCACAGACCAGACTATCGCCACCGTTCGACGCGCGCCAGCGAGGGCTCTCCAACGAGCCCAAGCACGCCTCAAACCGAGCCCTGTGGGCGATTCCCGAGCACCTCCACCGCGTCTGGCCATGGCCGGTGGCCTAACTCTGGCGAAAACGCCATTAGGCACTAACCTAATGACCCCCAGGTCCATGACAGTTGGGGCCAGCCCCTGTTAAGTTTTGGTTTAGGTTAAACCTAATCACTATTTAGCACTGTATCAATGACATGCGGGTCCTGCATGTCTGGTTTGACCCTAGTCAACACTGTTGACCTGCTGACATCACTATTGACCCTGCTAATGCAGTAAAGCTTTTCTGGCGTTTTTGTTAATTTAGGAAATTCCATAAAATGTTTAAAACTTCTAAAAATCGTAGAAAATAATCTATAGCTCAGAATGAAAAGTGTTATATATGAAAAATGATCAGAAAAATCCAAGGAATCGGTTTATGGCATTTTCATGCATGTTTGAACAACTTAAAGCTGCTATATACAACAATTTGAATAAATGGCATTTGAAATGCGTTATGTGGAGTTTGAATTTCAACCTAGGATTCAAACCAACCCCATTTAAATCGTTGCTAGCTACATTAGCTCAAACCACATCATATTACCATGTCACATTCCTGCATCATATTGTTGCATCACATTGATTGTGTTCTTCCTTGTTTGCCGGTGTTTGTCCCCTCTCAGTAGACGTTGTTCCATGATTTCGATGACACCGATGAAGAGCTATACTATCTTCAGAAGTGCTAGGCAAGCAAAACCCCCTTGTTCATTCTGATACAATCCCACTCTCTCGCTTCTGCTCTCTTTTGCTGCATTAGGACAACAACGATTCTACTGTTACATGCTGCGGTAGTTGAACCCCTTTCCTCTGCATGACCTGTCATTGCCATAGTAAATAGATGAAACACACTAGCATGAGTAGGAGTTGTTTGAGCCCTGATGTACCTACTCATGCATGCTTGTTTGTCATGCCTGCTATTGCTTAGAGTTGTGTCAGGTTTGATTCATCGGGGATGAATTGGAGGTGTGTGAACATATCCTACTATTGAGAGCTAAGTGTGTGAACACAATTTGATAAAGGTAGCGGTGAGAGGCCATGTAGGAGTACATGGTGGATTGTCTCATTGAAACCGTCCTCAGGAACTGAGTTCTGTGCTTGTGATCCAAAACAGTTACTACCACACATTGGAATGCTGAAGTGCCCCTCTCGACTTATTGATCCACTCGATCTTTGTCCAGGAGTTGCAACTAGTTTCTGGTGTTTGTAGGTTGTGTTAGTAGTCTACCAAGTGGTACCCGGTATAGGTGGGCTTGGGTCAGACTAGGCACCGTGGCCGGGTATGCCAAGCGTCGCCCGTTTGGTGGGCTTGGAACCCTGTACACATCATTTGGGGCCGTGAGCGACACCCCGGCTGGATCTCCTTGCGGATGGAACCCGAATAGGCGATAAACCTGGACTAGAGTCTTGCATGGTTAGTCAGGTCGTGGCCGACACCCTCGCCAGGTTTCCGCTTGAAGGTTGCCGAGATACATGACGTGTACATGGAGGTAAGTGGCGAGAGCGTGTGTGAAGAAGTACACCCCTGCGGGGTTAACATGATCAAGATAAGTGAAAGTGCTATACAGTTCGCATAAAATGACTATTGGGTTGCCTATACAGTTCATAGACAAGTGAAACTGGATACTCTAAAATGCGCAAGATAAGCGTAAGTGCTATGGATTGCGTTCTCGTATGGAAACGGGAGCGGATCCATAGTGGTGTATTGATATGGTGAATATGTGGACTCGTGTGCGCCACCCCAAAAGAGTTACTTGCAGTTGTAGTTCACGTTAGCCACTGAGTCAAAGCTGGCTTGCTGAAGTTAAACCCCACCATACCTTTATTGATAATGATGCATATGTAGTTAGTTTTGATGTAAGTCTTGCTGGGTACATTTGTCTCACGTTTGCTTAATTTATGTTTTTGTAGAGAGACTTCAGTCTTGCTAGTAGTTTCACGTGGACTTTGATGTTTAGCTTGTTACCTCAGCTACGATCTTGTGCCCTCGGCAGGATCTGGTAGATAGTCAGGCTTCTCAGCCCTTTTCACCTGTAGTTGTCTGTACTCAGACATGTTAAGCTTCCGCTTGTGCTTTTGGTTTGTATGTTAAGTGGCGAGACCCATGTTTGTAATATCTCGCTCCTCGGAGCTTATTGAATAAATACTTTGATTCATAGAGTTATGTTGTGATGCCATGTTGTATTTGCACATATCAAGCATATTGTGTGCATGATTCGAAATGCTTGGTATGTGTGGGATCTAACAACCTAGTTGTTCATCCTTGGTAGCCTCTCTTACTGGGAAATGTCTCCTAGTGCTTCCACTAAGCCATGGTAGTTTGCTACTGCTCCGGAACACTTAGGCTGGCTGGCATGTGTCCTTCTTCATTCCCGTGTCTGTTCCTTCGAGGAAATGTCACACATTGTTCCCTTAAGTCCATGTAGCTTGATACGACTTGGGTTCATACGTTGCTGATCGACACGTTCATTGTTGGGTCATGTATGCATGTCCCTGTAAGTTAGTGCCACCTTGGGTTTACGACTAGTCATGTCGGCCCGGGTTCTTTGTCATATGGATGCTAGCGACACTATCATATACGTGAGCCAAAATGCACAAACGGTCCCGGGCCATGTAAGATGGAACCAGTGGGAATATCGTGCGTGAGGCCGCAAAGTGATATGATGTGTTACATGCTAGATCAGTGTGACTTAGGATCTGGGTCCTGACACACACCATATCCCAGGCGGCCAAAGAGTTACATTTGTCGCCTTGCTCGGTTTCTTGATCCACAAGCATCTTCTTCTGATTTTGTCAAGAATTTCAATAAGCTTTGGTGGATGTGACTATCGAGTTAAGTAGGGTCAGTTTCCCTGCATGTGACATGAGAGAAAGTGTGGAAGAAAGACTCCTCTCAATAGAGTAGACGAGCGACATGAAATCTTGGATGGTGGGATGAGAAGTGCCCAAAGGAAGACCGAGGTAGTTGAAGGGCATGGCACCAATCGAGCACTCAAAGATCAAGGCAATTTGCGTGGCAAGATCCTGTTCGAAGTTAATGTGAATGAGTGTTGATTTATGGAAGTTGATCTTGAGACCGATTGATTGGGCATAGTTTGTGAGGATATTTTTGATAATCAAAGCTTGGCGAGGGCAGGCGGGCATGAGCAAAATTGTGTCGTCAGTGTATTGCACAATCGGGTAATCCATTTGGCCATTGCTAGGAAATGGAAGCTGGATCAACCCATTTTGATATGCATCATTGATGGCAGACTGGACTAGGTCGGACGCAAGGACAAAGATGAGGGGAGAAAGAGGGTCACCGTGGCGACCCCCCCCCCCCAACGATAATGAATCTGCCTGCCCGGTGCTCCATTAAGTAGAATGGACGATCTACCCGAAGAGAAGATGGATTTAATCCAAGAAAGCCATTTGTCATTGAAACCCATGTGCTTCATGATGTTGATCATTGGATCATGCTCAATGGTGTCAAAAACTTTGGCGAAATCTAATTTGAGCAACACGATTGGATGTTTTGAGGCTTGACACTAGTGACTATACTGGAAAGTCCAAGCTATGCAATCTTGGATAGATCTTCCACGTATGAATCCATACTGGTTGCGATGAATAATTCGGAGAATAACCATTTGCAAGCGGTTGGCCAACAACTTGGTGATGAGATTGAGGCAACAATTGAGCAGCATGATCGACGATAATCATTGACAGTGGATGGAGACCCATTTTTCAGAATAAGAGTGATTAGACCATCATTAATGCTTTGGAGATTAAGCGTGCCATCATGGAATTGATTGCATAGGTTGTAGAAGTCCGCCTTGATGATAGGCCAGCAAGCTTTAAGGAATAGGCCACTAAAACCATCCGGGCCATGTGCCCGATCACTAGGCATCTCATTTACCACCGAGTCAACTTCCGCATGGGTGAAAAGTAAAGTGAGGTGGTCAAGATTTTCAGTAGGCCTTATCAAAGATCGAAGATCAAATTGCATTTGTCTGGTGTTGGAGGTGCATAGCCTTTCAGTATAAGCTTGAAAAAGAAGGGCCTCTTTACCAGTGTGATCTTCAACCATGAGACCCTCAGCAGTCTGCAAGTTGGCAATGTTGTTCTTCTGGTACCGCTTCGTAGCCATCGCCTGAAAGAACTTCAAATTTTCATCCCCAAATTTGACCCAGCGAATGGTGCATCGTTTCTTCCAATATTGCTTCTGATAATCCAACAAGCAGAGGAGGTGGTTTTTGATGATCTTGCGAAAGTTACCCTCGGGAAGTGTGAGTGGTCATAAGTTCTCAAGAGCATCCAAATCAGAAAGTGTTTTTTTAGTGTTTTCAATAGCAATTGAAAGACCGGAGATATTTTTTACTCCAAGCTTTTAACTCTTGTCTCAAGTACTTGAACTTACGACACAGTATCGTGGCAGTAATATCAGAACGAACAGGGTGGTCCAAAACCTTCTTAACCACGTCCATAAAGCCAGAATGGAGGAGCCAATATGACTCAAAGCGAAAGAGCTTGGCACGTGGAATTTTTGTCTCTATGTTTACAACACAAGGCATGTGATCAGACGTGGGTTTGCATAGGGGTTTAAACAAGGTATTGGGATAGACATGTGTGCAATGAAGTGATGTGAACAACCAGTCAAGTTGCTCAAGAAGGGGGTCCTACTGCATGTTACTCCATGTAAATAATTTTGACCGAGAAACTTAGAGTTATCTGGATCGGTGTAAAAGCTTGCATCGATGTAACTCTTTACGATGAACTCTTTATCACCCCCATCACCGAGAAACATTTCCTTAGTCCTCACTAAGGATAATTTTGACCGCTGTCCAGTGATCTACTCTTAGATCACTATTGTACCCTGTTGCCAAACTCATGGCAAGGTACACAATAGGTCTGGTACACAACAAAGCATAGTTTATAGAACCTATAGCTGAGGCATAGGGAATGACTTTCATTCTCTTTCTATTTCTGCTGTGGTCGGGTTATGAGTATTACTCAACTTTACACCTTGTTATACAGACAAGAATTTCTTCTTTGACTGATCCATTTTGAACTCTTTCAAAAATTTGTCAAGGTATGTATTCATTGAAAAAACTCATCAAGCGTCTTGATCTATCTCTATAGATCTTTATGCCCAATATATAAGCAGCTTCACTGAGGTCTTTCTTTGAAAAATATCCTTTCAAACTCTCCTTTATTCTTTCTAGAAAGTTCTACATTATTTCCGATCAACAATATGTCAATCACATATACTTATCAAAAAGGCTGTAGTGCTCCCACTTACTTTCTTGTAAATACAGGCTTCACTGCAAGTCTGTATAAAACTATATGCTTTGATCAAGTCATCAAAGCATATATTCCAACTCCGAGATGCTTGCACTAGTCCATAGATAGATCGCTGGAGCTTACACACCTTGTTAGTACCTTTAGGATCGACAAAACCTTCTGGTTGCATCATATACAACTCTTCTTTAAACTATATCCATTTAAGGAATGCAGTTTTAACATCCATTTGCCAGATTTCATAAAATATGGAAACTGCTAACTTGATTCAGGCAGTTTTAAGCATCGCTACAGTTGAGAAAATCTCATTGTAGTCAACACCCTAAACTTTGCCGAAAACCTTTTTCCGACAAGTCGAGCTTTGTAAATAGTAACACTACTATCAACGTCCGTCTTCCTTCCGAATATCCATTTATTTTTTATGGCCTGCCTATCATCGGGCAAGTCCACCAAAGCCCACACTTTGTTCTCATACATGGATCCTATCTCAGATTTCATGGCCTCCAGCCATTTCGCGGAATCTGGGCTCATCATCACTTCCTCATAGTTCGTAGGTTCATCATGGTCTAGTAACATGACTTCCAGAACAGGATTACCGTACCACTCTGGTGCGGACCGTACTCTGGAAGACCTACGAGGTTCTATAGTAACTTGATCTGAAGTTTCATGATCATCATTAGCTTCCTCACTAATTGGTGTAGGAATCACTGGAACTGATTTATGTGATGAACTACTTTCCAATTCGGGAGAAGGTATAATTACCTCATCAAGTTCTACTTTCCTCCCACTCACTTATTTCGAGAGAAACTCCTTCTCTAGAAAGGATCCATTCTAAGCAACGATCTTGCCTTCGGATCTGTGACAGAAGGTGTACCCAACAGTTTCCTTTGGGTATCCTATGAAGACGCATTTCTCCAATTTGGGTTCGAGCTTATCAGGCTGTAGCTTTTTCACGTAAGCATCGCAACCCCAAACTTTAAGAAATGACAACTTTTTTTTTCCTGCCAAACCATAGTTCATAAGGCGTTGTCTCAATAGATTTTAATGGTGCCCTATTTAAAGTGAATGCAGCTGTCTCTAATGCATAACCCCAAAATGATAGTGTTAAATTGGTAAGAGACATCATAGATTGCACCATATCTAATAAAGTGTGGTTACGACGTTCGGACACACCATTACGCCATGGTGTTCCAGGTGGCGTGAGTTGTGAAACTATTCTACATTGTTTTAAATGAAGGCCAAACTCGTAACTCAAATATTCTTCTCCACGATCAGATCGTAGAAACTTTATTTTCTTGTTACGACGATTCTCCACTTCACTCTAAAATTTCAGACTTGTGTTTCATTAAGTAGATATACCCATATCTGCTCAAATCATTTGTGAAGGTCAGAAAATAACAATACCCGCCATGAGCATCAACACTCATTGGACCGCACAGATCGGTATGTATTATTTCCAATAAGTCACTAGCTCGTTCCATTGTTCCGGAGAACGGAGTTTTAGTCATCTTGCCCATAAGGCATGGTTCGCAAGTATCAAAATGATTCATAATCAAGTGATTCCAAAAGCCCATCAGCGTGGAGATTCTTCATGCGCTTTACACCGATATGACCCAAACGGCAGTGCCACAAATAAGTTGCACTATCATTATCAACTTTGCATCTTTTGGCATCAATACTATCAATACGTGTATTACCATTATCTAGATTCAATAAACCATCAACATTGGGTGTATGACCATAGAAGGTTTTATTCATGTAAACAGAATAACAATTATCCTCTGTCTTAAATGAATAACCGTATTGAAATAAACATGATCTAATCATATTCATGCTCAACGCAAACACCAAATAACATTTATTTAGGTTCAACACTAATCCCAAAAGTATAGGGAGTGTACGATAATGATCATATAAATCTTGGAACCACTTCCAACACGCATCATCACTTCATCCTCAACTAGTCTCTACTTATTCTGCAACTCCTGTTTCGAGTTACTAATCTTAGCAACCGAATAAGTATCAAATACCCAGGGGTTACTACGAGCACTAGTAAGGTACACATCAATAACATGTATATAAAATATACCTTTGTTCACTTTGCCATCCTTCTTATCCACCAAATATTTGGGGCAGTTCCACTTCCAGTGACCATTTCCTTTGCAGTAGAATCACTCAGTTTCAGGCTTCGGTCTAGATTTGGGCTTCTTCACGGGAGTGACAACTTGCTTGTCATTCTTCTTGAAGTTCCCTTTCTTTACCTCAGCCCTTTCCTTGAAACTAGTGGTCTTGTTTAATCATCAACACTTGATGCTCTTTCTTGATTTCTACCTTCGTTGATTTCATCATCATGAAGAGCTCGGGAATCATTTTCGTCATCCCTTGCATACTATAGTTCATCACGAAGTACCAGTAACTTGGTGATGGTGACTACAGAACTCTGTCAATCACTATATTATCTGGAAGATTAACTCCCACTTGATTCAAGTGATTGTAGTACCCAGACATTCTGAGCACATGCTTACTAGCTGAGCAATTCTCCTTATCTTTTAGGCGAAGTACTTTTCGGAGGTCCCATACCTCTCGACACAGACATGAGTCTGAAATACCAATTTAAGCTCTTGGAACATCTCATATGCTTTGTGGCATTCAAAACGTTTTTGAAGTCCCAGTTCTAAGCCGTAAAGCATGGTGCACTAAACTATCAAGTAGTCATCATATTGACCTAGCCAAACGTTCATAACGTCCGCGTCTGCTCCTGCGGTGCATCAAGGACATAATTCTTCTGTGCAGCAATGAGGATAAACCTCAGATCACGGACCCAGTCCACATCATTGCTAATATCATCTTTCAACTTATTTTTCTCTAGGAACATATCCAAAATGAAGGGAAGCTACAACGCGAGCTATTGATCTACAACAAAATTTGCAAAATACTATCAGGACTAAGTTCATGATAACTTAAAGTTCAATTAATCATATTACTTAAGAACTTCCACTTAGATAGACATCCCTCTAGTCATCTAAATGATCACGTGATCCATATCAACTAAACCATGTCCGAGCATCACGTGAGATGGAGTAGTTTTCAATGGTGAACATCACTATGTTGATCATATCTACTATATGATTCACGCTCAACCTTTCGGTCTCCAGTGTTTCGAGGCCATATCTGCATATGCTAGGCTCGTCAAGTTTAACCCGAGTATTCTGCGTGTGCAAAACTGGCTTGCACCTGTTGTATGTGAACGTAGAGCTTATCACACCCGATCATCACGTGGTGTCTCGGCACGAAGAACTATTGCAATGGTGCATACTCATGGAGAACACTTATACCTTGAAATTTTAGTAAGGGATCATCTTATAATGCTACCGCCAAACTAAGCAAAATAAGAAGCATAAAAGATAAACATCACATGTAATCAAAATATGTGACATGATATGGCCATCATCATCTTGTGCCTTTGATCTCCATCTCCAAAGTACCATCATGATCTCCATCGTCGCCGACATGACACCATGATCTCCGTCATCTTGATCTCTATCAACGTGTCATCACATGGCGTCTTGCCAACTATTGCTCTTGCAACTATTGCTATCGCATAGCGATAAAGTAAAGCAATTATATGGCGCTTGCATCTTATGCAATAAAGAGACAGCCATAAGGCTCCTGCCAGTTGCTGATAACTTTAACAAAACATGATCATCTCATACAACAAATTATATCTCATCACGCCTTGACCATATCGCAACACAACATGCCCTGCAAAAACAAGATAGACGTCCTCTACTTATTGTTGCAAGTTTTACGTGGCTGCTACAGGCTTCTAGCAAGAACCATTCTTACCTATGCATCAAAACTACAACGATTTTTCATCAAGTGTGCTATTTTAAACTTCAACAAGGACCGGGCGTAGCCACACTCGATTCAACTAAAGCTGGAGAAACAGACACCCACTAGCCACATGTGTGCGAAGCACGTTGGTAGAACCAGTCTCATGAACGCGGTCATGTAATGTCGGCCTGGGCTGCTTCATCCAACAATACCGCCGAATCAAAGTATGACATGCTGGTAAGCAATATGACTATTATCGCCCACAACTCTTTGTGTTCTACTCATGCATATAACGTCTACGCATAGACCTGGCTCTGATGCCACTGTTGGGGAACGTAGTAATTTCAAAAAATTCTACGATCACGCAAGATCTATCTAGGTATGCATAGCAATGAGAAGGGAGAGTGTGTCCACGTACCCTCGTAGACCGAAAGCGGAAGCGTTTCAATAACGCGATTGATGTAGTCGAAAAATACCCGAATCACTCGGAACCTTTCCGATGTCTAAATATAGCCTTGCAATATATCGATCTTTATGTCTCGACCATTTGGAGACTCCTCTTCATGTCCGTGATCTCATCCGGTACTCCGAACAACCTTCGGTCATCAAAACACATAACTCATAATACAAATCATCATCGAACGTTAAGCGTGCGGACCCTACGGGTTAGAGAACTATGTAGACATGATCGAGACACATATCCGATCAATAACCAATAGCGGAGCCTAGATGCTCATATTGCCTCCTACATATTCTACGAAGATCTTTATCGGTCAAACCGCATAACATCATACGTTGTTCCCTTTGTCATCGGTATGTTACTTGCCCAAGATTCGATCGTCGGTATCATCATACCTAGTTCAATCTCATTACCGACAAGTCTCTTTACTCATTTTGTAATACTTAGTCTCGCAACTAACTCATTAGTCACATAGCTTGTAAGGCTTATAGTGATGAGCATTACTGAGAGGGCCCAGAGATACCTCTCTGAAACACGGAGTGACAAATCCTAATCTTGATCTATGCCAACCCAACAAACACCTTCGGAGACACATGTAGAGCATATTTATAATCACCCTTTTATGTTGTGACGTTTGATAGCACACAAGGTGTTCCTCCGGTATTCGGGAGTTGCATAATCTCATAGTCTAAGGAACATGTATAAGTCATGAAGAAAGGAGTAGCAATGAAACTGTAACGATCATAATGCTAAGCTAACGGATGGGTCATGTCCATCACATCATTCTCCTAATGTTGTGATCCCGTTCATCAAATGACTACACATGTCTATGGTTAGGAAACATAACCATCTTTGATTAACGAGCTAGTCAAGTAGAGGCATACTAGGGACAATATGTTTTGTCTATGTATTCACACATGTACTAAGTTTCCGGTTAATACAATATAGCATGAATAATAAAAATTTATCATTAAATAAGGAAATAAATAATAACTTTATTATTGCCTCTAGGACATATTTCCTTAACTTTATGACCGAACTTATCTCCTGCCGAACTTATAATTTTTTTGTCTTCACAGACCTTCGGCTTCCTCCTCTGAACCAAGAAGTTGGAGTGTTTCAATATACTGTGTTTAACAAAGAAACATTTAGTATCTTCGGAAACCAGGCAATCCGGTCATATTGCTCGAACAGACAAAAAAAGTTCAGGGAGTTATGTTATATTACTATTTAACATAAGAAACATCTTCCAAGAAAAATAGTTCCGTTAGGGGTTCCTTTCCTTGGGCGAGCATGCTAAATTATGCATGCCTAGGCTCGTATCCGAAGTACAGACAACCAATTCCGTAGTTGTTCCAACCAATAGTCTATTGTATACGCGCCACCAAATTATTCCCTTAAGAACGCTAGCTTTCGGCTTCACCCGTCTAAGGTACAGGTCCGGATGACCCGGTTGTAACAATCGCAGAGGTACTCCCATTACACCCTAGTCGAACTATCAGGAATGTAGGGTATAAACACAGGAGCAAGGCAACCCAGCTTGGCAAAAACTGAAGTCATAGAGGTGCATAAAGTGGCAGAAGCAACAACCGTCATGGACAAAGGAAGCTTATAAGCTTTCAATAAAATGCTTCGTCCAAAGAAGCCCCCATGTATGGTGGAGTGTATACATTTAAAGATCTTTACACCGAGTAATGCGGTTGATCCGAACATACATTTGAGAAGAAAAGGAAAAAAATCAAAAAAGGGAGAGAAAAAGGAAAAAAAACCTAGTTAAAATAAAACCTAAGGAGGCCGAACTACGCATAGAATCTTCGAAGCCGGGCCGCGTTCCATGGGTTCGGCTCAAGGCGATTATCTGCTGCATTGCGAAGGCGATAGGCTCCTCCATTAAGGACTTCATCTATGATGAAGGGCCCCTCCCAATTTGGTTTGAGCTTGTCCTTTTTCTTTTACGGGAGGCGTAAACAAGTTCTTCAACATTGTATGTATTAGCCCGCACTTCTCTGCTTTGGTAACGCCTGGCCTATTGTTGGTAAAATGCGGAATGGGCTTTAGCAACATCGCGCTCCTCTTCGAGTCCGTCTAGGTCATCCTGCCGATCTAGTTCAGCTTCTCTCTCCTCATACATGCGCACTCTAGGTGAGTCAAGAATAATGTCGCAGGGCAATACGGCCTCTGCACCGTACACTATAAAGAAGGGTGTGTATCCGGTCGTTCGATTGGGCGTGGTCCGGAGGTCCCAGAGTACGGAATCGAGTTCCTCAACCTAGTGCTTGTCTGATTCTCGTAAAGAGCACACTAGTCTGGGCTTAATACCACTCATGATCAGACCATTGGCCCTTTCGACTAGGCCATTTGTTTGAGGGTGGTATACGGATGCGTAGTCGAGTTTAATGCCCAACTTAGCGCACCAAGTTTTCACCTCATCAGCTGTGAAGTTGGAGCCATTATCAGTGATGATACTATGCGGGACACCATAACGGTGGATGATACGTGTCCAACGTATCTACTTTTCCAAATACTTTTGCCCTTGTTTTGGACTCCAACTTGCATGATTTGAATGGAACTAACCCGGACTAACGCTGTTTTCAGCATATTTTCCATGGTGTTATTTTTGTGCAGAAATAAAAGTTCTCAGAATGACTTGAAACTCCACGGAGTCATGTTTTGGAATTATAAAAAATATTGACGAAAGAATCAACAGAGGGGCACCCACACCCTGTTCACGAGGGTGCAGGGCGCGCCCACCCCCTGGGGCGCGCCCCCTGCCTCGTGGGTCCCCTGGACCTCCACCAACCTCAACTCCAACTCTATATATTCACGTTCGGGGAGAAAAAAAATCAGAGTGAAGGATTCATCACGTTTTACGATACGAAGCCGCCGCCAAGCCCTAATCTTCCTCGGGAGGGCTGATCTGGAGTCCGTTCGGGGCTCCGGAGAGGGGAATCCGTTGCCATTGTCATCATCAACCATCCTCCATCACCAATTTCATGATGCTCACTGCCGTGCGTGAGTAATCCCATCGTAGGCTTGCTGGATGGTGATGGGTTGGATGAGATTTACCATGTAATCGAGTTAGTTTTGTTAGGGTTTGATCCCTAGTATCCATTATGTTCTAAGATTGATGTTGCTATGACTTTGCCATGCTTAATGCTTGTCACTAGGGCCTGAGTGCCATGATTTCAGATCTGAACTTATTATGTTTTCATGAATATATGTGAGGTCTTGATCCTATCTTGCAAGTTATAGTCACCTACTACGTGTTATGATCCGGCAATCCCCGGAGTGACAATAGTAGAGATACTTCCCGGTGATGACCGTAGTTTGAGGAGTTCATCTATTCACTAAGTGCTAATGCTTTGGTACGGTACTATATTAACAGGAGGCCTTAATATCCCTTAGTTTCCATTAGGACCCCGCTGCAACGGGAGGGTAGGACAAAAGATGTCATGCAAGTTCTTTTCCACAAGCACATATGACTATATTCGGAATACATGCCTACATTACATTGATGAACTGGAGTTAGTTCTGTGTCACCCTATGTTATATCTGTTGCATGATGAATTGGATCCGACGCAATTATCCATCATTGATCCATTGCCTATGAGCTTATCACATAGTGATCTCTGCTTAGTTACTTCTCTGTTGCCACTATTACAGTTGCTACAAAACTGCTACTGTTACTTTTGCCATTGTTACTGTTACTTCCATACTACTTTGCTACTAAATACTTTGCTATAGATATTAAGTCTTTCAGATGTGGTTGAATTGACAACCCAGCTGCTAATACTTGAGAATGTTCTTTGGCTCCCCTTGTGTCTAATCAATAAATTTTGGTTGAATACTCTACCCTCGAAAACTTTTGCAATCCCCTATACTTGTGGGTTATCAAGACCTTTTTGTGGCACCATTGCCGGGGAGCATAGGTATATTCACTGAGTCACTTGGGAGTTATATCTGTTGATCACTATGAGTAATTTGAAAGATGAAATAACCAAGATTTTTCCCTCAACTACGAGGGGAGGTAAGGAACTGCCATCTAGCTCTGCACTTGATTCACCTTCTGTTATGAATAAACTTGCGACACCTACACCTGCACCTACTATTGATTCTGATATGTCGCATGTTATTGATGATGCCACTTCTGCTATGCATGATGCTTATGATGAAACTACTTCTCTTCTTAATAATAATGTGACATTGAGTGAATTTCTTGATGAACAACTTGCTAGGGTTACAGAGAATGAAATTATTGAAACTGATGGTATTGATGAAAGTGATGATGAAGATTCTCCCCCTAGATATGAATTGCCTATTGTGCCTGAGGGTTATGTTATGGATGAAGAAACTGCTAGAGACCTATTTGCTTGCAATGATAGATATGATCTTAAGAAACTGTTTGCTAACCTAAAAGAAAAGTCTTTGAATGCTAGAATGAAATATGACCCTACTTTTGCTACTTCACCTATCTATGTCACTGATAAGGATTATGAATTCTCTCTCGATCCTGAGTTAATTACTTTGGTTTAATCTGATCCTCTCTATGGATATGAATCTCAAACAGTTGTGGCACATCTACTAAATTGAATGATATAGCCACCAATTTACTTATGAGGAAAAAATTTGTTATTATTATATCCTTAAATTGTTTCCTTTCTCATTAAAGGGTGATGCTAAGATATGGTTTAGTTCTCTTACTCTTGGTTGTGTGCGTAGTCCCTAGGATATGATTTATTACTTCTCTGCAAAATATTTCCCTGCTCATAAGAAACAAGCTGCCTTAAGGGAAATATTTAATTTTGTGTAAATTGAAGGAGAGAGTCTCCCACAAGCTTGGGGGAGGCTTCTCCAATTAGTTAATGCTTTGTCTGGTCATCCTCTCAAGAAAAATGAAATACTTGATATCTTTTATAATGGACTAACCGATGCTTCCAGAGACCACCTGGACAGTTGTGCTGGTTGTGTTTTCAGGGAAAGAACTATTGAGCAAGCTAAATTGCTATTTAATAATATATTGAGCAATGATAATGATTGGACACTTCCTGAACCAACTCCTAAGCCAACTCCAAAGAAAAGGGGTATTCTATTTCTCAGTCCTGAAGATATGCAAGAGGCAAAGAAATCTATGAAAGAAAAAGGTTTTAAAGCTGAAGATGTTAAGAATTTATCACCTATTGAAGAAATACATGGTCTTGATAACCCGGCACAGGTAGTAAAGGTAAATTCACTTTATAGATTTACTGAAGGTGATATCCTCGTACTAAGTCTGCTAGTCAATGCTTGGATGAGTTTGATAATTTCATTGTTGAACAAGAAAACTTTAATGCTTATGTTGGTAGACAATTGAAACGTAATGCTTATATGGTTGAACACTTGAGTGATTATATGTCTAGAGTTAAAGGTGACCTTAAGCTTATTAGTAAACATGCATCCATGGTTACCACTCAAGTAGAACAAGTGCTTAAGGCACAAGATGATTTGCTCAATGAATTAAATAATAAGAACAATGATAATGCTGTTAGAGTTATGACTAGAGGTGGTAAAATGATCCAGGAACCTTTGTATCCTGAGGGCCATCCTAAGAGAGTTGAGCAGGATTCTGAGAAAACTAATGTTGATGCACCTAGTCTTGCTAAGAAAAAGAAAAAGAAAAATGATAGGACTTTGCATGCTTCTAGTGAACCATTTATTGACACACTTGAGAATCCCAATGATACTTCTATTTATGATGCTGAAAAACAATCTGGCAATGAACATGAACCTAGTGATAATGTTAATGACGATGTTGATGTTGATGCTCAACCTAGTAATAACAATGATGTAGATATTGAACCTGTTGTTGATCTTGATAACCCACAATCAAAGAATCAACGTTATGATAAGCGAGACTTCGTTTCTAGGAAGCATGGTAAAGAAAGAGAACCATGGGTTTAGAAACCCATGCCTTTTCCTCCTAAACCATCCAATAAAAAGGATGACGAGGATTTTGAGCGCTTTGCTGAAATGATTAGACCTATCTTTTTGTGTATGCGTTTGACTGATATGCTTAAAATGAATCCTTACGCTAAGTATATGAAAGATATTGTTACAAATAAAAGAAAGATACCGGAAGCTGAAATTTCCACCATGCTTGCTAATTATACCTTTAAGGGTGGAATACCAAAGAAACTGGGAGATCCAGGAGTACCAATTATACCATGCTCCATTAAAAGAAACTATGTTAAAACTGCTTTATGTGATCTTCGAGCCAGTGTTAGTGTTATGCCTCTCTCTTTGTATCGTATACTTGATTTGAATAAGTTGACACCTACTGAAATCTCTTTGCAAATGGCCGATAAATCAACTGTTATACCCGTCGATATTTGTGAGGATGTGCCTGTTGTGGTTGCAAACCTTACTATTTTAATGGACTTTGTTATTCTTGGTATTTCCGAGGACGATAGTTTGTGATCATCCTTGGTAGAACCTTTTTGAATACTGCAGGGGCTGTTATTGATTGCAACAAAGGCAATGTCACTTTTCATGTTAATGGTAATGCGCATACGGTACACTTTCCGAAGAAACAGCCTCAAGTTCATAGTATCAATTCTATTGGAAAAATTCCAACGATTACTATTGGAGGTTTTGAATTCCCTCTTCCTACCGTCAAAAAGAAATATTATATTCTTATTGTTGGGGACATGCATATCCCCTTTGAGGTAAACTAGTGTTATTCGAAAATTCTCCGGTTTCATGTTATTCGGAAGAAGTTTGTTAACAAGACTTGATCAACCTTGTTAGTGGATTCCTTTTGATGAGCATGATATGGATGAAGTTAGAAAGCGCAACTCTCTGTACCCTCCTTTTAGTTTCTGTTATTTAGATTAAATAAAGCAAAAATAGTATTTTCTGTCTATTCTGATTTATCCGTGCAATAAAAAAATACCCCGAAAATAAAATTTCTCCAAATGCCTTGAAAATGGAGTATGATTTTTTATAGAATATTTAAGAATTTTTGGCACTTAGAACACACCAGGGGGACCCACCATTTTGCCATGAGGGTCCAGGGCGCGGCCACCCCCCTGGGCACGCCCCCTGCCTCGTGGGCCCCATGTGGCCCCCCTCCACTTATTCCAGCACCCACACACTTTTTCTTCCTCCAGAAAAAATATCCCCATAGCTCAAACCCGTGTTCTAGCTCGTTTTGCTACCATTTTCAATCTCCTTGCTCAAAGCCTCATTCACAAAACTGCTTTGGGGGATTGTTCTTCGGTAAGTGACTCCTCCAATGGTCCAATTAGTTTTTGTTATAGTGCTTTATTTATTGCAAATTTTTGCTACTGAGGTGACCCTATTCTTGAGCTTGCATGTCAAATTTATATGGTCCAAAGTAGTTTTAATGCATGATATAGCCTCTAGGCACTTGTGGGAGTAGTTGCTATCAATCTTATGGAGTTTGGTTCACTTTTATTTTGAGTCACTAAAAATTTCAGAAATTTTTCAGAGGAAGAAAAATGTTTAGGAAAATGTGCCAAGGTGGTTCTTCAAGGAAGCAAGAACCAAGGTTCGCGATACGTGAGCTGGACTCTGAACCACCAAGGGAAGCTCAAGTGCGGCCTTGTGAATGGCCGTCGGAAGAGTTTATGGTCCAAGGAGGCTTCAATGATGAATTTGATGCGTATGTACGTAATGCTGATCTTCAGGACTTCATATCAGATAAGTGCCGACAATACTATTACCTCATAGATTCCTTTGTGAGGAGGTTTAAATTTTCATCCACACGCAACACTCACACTGTTTTATTTGACCCCTATGATAAATCATATACCATGGACCTTGAAGAATTTAACACTGCTTGTAAAATCCCATAGTGGGGTAACTTTGGTGAACCTCGCAAATCTGAATATAAAGATTTTCTTGCTAGTATCACTGTGGGAGAAACTAGAGAGATCACACAAGCTACCATAGGGAGCATTCATTTCCCTTCCATACATTACTTTGCACTCTTTATAGGTAGATACATTAACGGTAAAGATGAGCTTTGTCACATGTGCGTTCCAGACCTTAGTGTCCTCAAGAGTGTGGTATTAGGTGATAAACAATATAACTTGGGGGCCATTGTCGCACGAAGGTTACATCTTAATGGTAAAAGTGGAGATTTGTTTGGTGGAATTTATGCAACTCGTTGAGCTGATTATCTTGGTGTACCCATAAGTGGAAATGATATTGAGTTGCCACCTTCTAATCTAAATTATAATTCTATGGTTCGCCATCAGTTTCTTGAGAGGAACAGACAGTTCCTCCAGTACTGACTACTCTTTGACAAACAACATACTTTCCATATTACTCTCCCTGCTCCTACTTTCTTTAACTTTCAGGCAAACAGGAGATATTTTATAACGAGGGAGGAGGCAAATGAATACGAGAGGAGGACGGAGGCAGCTCGCCTCCAGGATGTAGTTCTCCAGGCAGTAGCTGCTGCATCTCAGTACAACCCCGACTATGACTTTGAATATCCACCAGGCCAGCTGTGGCCATAGACCAACTTAGGCCAAAAGCCTAAGCTTGGGGGAGTACGTATTTCTCACCGACATTACATTCATGTCACACACTCATTCTAGTTGTCGGTGTTCATACTTTTTCATTGTACTATCCATGCTAGTTTGTTTTATTTTCTTGATTTCTTCGTGTGTGTTTGAAAAACCTTGAGAAAAACCAAAAAAATTAGTTGTAGCTTTTAGTTAGTTTGCTTTCCATGCTTGTAGTAGTAATTAAAAGAAAACCCCAAAAATTTCCCGTTCTCCTTTTGCTTGTTGGGAGCTTTGCCGTGTAAATAGCTATACTCTTTCTTCGAATTTCTTTTCTTTTCTTTGGGGGTCGAGAGGATAAGACCACGGTGAAAATGTTGAGTGGCTCTCATATGCATTATTGTTGATCTAACCAAGAGCCCATATTACCTTGTCTTCTCCTTTGAATTAAATGCTTGCAGATTCCAGCTTACTCTAATGCACATGCACTATTATTATTATCCATACCGTTCGGTTATGCAAGTGAAAGGCAATAATGACGATATATGATGAAATTATTGAGATGAGAGAAACTGGTATGAGCTCGACCTATCTTGTTTTTTGTAAATATGATTAGTTCATCATTTCTGATTTAGCCTACTATGAATGAAACATGTTTGCAATGACAATTAGAGATTATAGTTGCTCATGCCATGCTTAATTATCTAGGAGTTTATAATGGTTTACCTTGCGTGCCAACATGCTATTAAAACGGTTGTGATGTGGTATGATAGGGTGGTATCCTCCTTTGAATGATTCGAGTGGCTTGACTTGGCACATGTTCACGCATGTAGGTGAAACAAAAGCAACATAGCCTCCATGATATTTATGTTCATGGTGATTTATATCCTACTCATGCGGGCACTCATTCTTGGTTAATCTTAATGCATGTTCATGACTGTTGTTGCTCTCTAGTTGGTCGCTTCCTAGTCTCTTTCAAGCCTTCACTTGTACTAAGCAGGAATATTGCTTGTGCATCCACTTCCATAAACCCCAAAGTTGTTCCATATGAGTCCACCACACCTTCCTATATGCGGTATTTACCTGCCGTTCCAAGTAAATTTGTATGTGCCAAACTCTAAACCTTCAAATGAAATTCTATTTTGTATGCTCGAATAGCTCATGTATCAACTAGGGATGTCTATATCTTCCATGCTAGGTGGATTATTCTCATAATGAGTGGACTCCGCTCATCATTCACGAGAAAATGGCCGGTAACCAGGATGCCGAGTCCCATGCTCAAATAAATTCAAAATAATTGCAAACAAAAGTCCCCCAGGATTGTTGTTAGTTGGACGGTACCCGTTGTTTCGGGCCAGCCATGGAATGTGCTCGTTGGTGGTGGGGGAGTATAAACTTTACCATTCTGTTTGGGAACCGCCTATAATGTATGTCGCATGAAAGATATCGAGATCTCTTGGTTGTTAGGTTGACAATGAAAGTATGCCGCTCAAAATATTATTTATCTATATTTCAAAACTCGAGCTCTAGCACATCTGCAAATCTCTACTTCCCTCTGCGAAGGGCTAATCTATTTACTTTTATGTTGAGTCATCATCCTCTTATTAAAAAGCACCGGTAGGAGAGCACTGCTGTCATTTGTATGCATTGCTATTAATTTACATTGAGATGGCTATGACTGGATCTTTATTTTCCATGAATTACAATGTCTAGTCAGTCCTTGACCTTCAGGGGTGCTCTGCATTTAAGTTTTGCAGTCTCAGAAAGGGCTAGCGAGATACCATCTTGTTATATCATATTATGATTGTTTTGAGAAAGTGTTGTCATCTGAGATTTATTATTATTGCTCGCTAGTTGATTATGCCATTGATGTGAGTAAATGTGAGACCTAAGTGTTATTGTGGATGTGGTTAATCCCTAATCTTTGCTGAAAACTTGAATGCTAGCTTTACATATTTGCAACAATAAGATCAAACAGAGTTTGTAAAAGTTTTTCTTTATCACTTTTAGTTTCTCAACTGAATTGCTTGAGGACAAGCAAAGGTTTAAGCTTGGGGGAGTTGATACGTCTCCAATGTATCTACTTTTCCAAATACTTTTGCCCCTCTTTTGGACTCTAACTTGCATGATTTGAATGAAACTAACCCGGACTGAAGCTGTTTTCAGCAGATTTGCCATGGTGTTGTTTTTGTGCAGAAATAAAAGTTCTCGGAATGACCTGAAACTCCACGAAGTCACGTTTTGGAATTAATAAAAAATATTGGCAAAAGAATCAACAGAGGGGGACCCACCCTGTCCACGAGGGTGCAGGGTGTGCCCCCTGCCTCGTGGGTCCCTTGGACCTCCGTCGACCTCAACTCCAACTCTATATATTCACGTTCGGGGAGAAAAATATTAGAGAGAACGATCCATTGTGTTTTATGATATGGAGCCGCCGCCAAGCCCTAATCTTCCTCCGGAGGGATGATTTGGAGTCCATTCGGGGCTCCGAAGAGGGGAATCCGTCGCCATCGTCATCATTAACCATCCTCCATCACCAATTTCATGATGCTCACCGCCGTGCATGAGTAATCCCATCGTAGGCTTGCTGGACGGTCATGGGTTGGATGAGATTTACCATGTAATCGAGTTAGTTTTGTTAGGGTTTGATCCCTAGTATCCATTATGTTCTAAGATTGATGTTGCTATGACTTTGCCATGCTTAATGCTTGTCACTAGGGCCCGAGTGCCATGATTTCAGATCTGGACCTATTATGTTTTCATGAATATATGTGAGTTCTTGATCCTATCTCGCAAGTTATAGTCACCTACTACGTGTTGTGATCTGGCAAACCCCGGACTGACAATAGTCGGGACACTTCTCGGTGATGACCGTAGTTTGAGGAGTTCATGTATTCACTAAGTGCTAATGCTTTGGCCCGTTACTCTATTAAAAGGAGGCCTTAATATCCATTAGTTTCCAATAGGACCCCGCTACCACGGGAGGGTAGGACAAAAGATGTCATGCAAGTTCTTTTCCATAAGCACGTATGACTATATTCAGAATACATGCCTACATTACATTGATGAGCTGGAGCTAGTTCTGTGTCACCCTATGTTATAACTGTTGCATGGTGAATTGCATCCGACGTAATTATCCATCATTGATCCATTTCCAATGAGCTTTTCACATATTGATATTTGCTTTGTTACTTCTCCGTTGCCACTGTTAGATTGCTACAAAACTGCTACTGTTACTTTTGCCACTGTTACCGTTACTTCCATACTACTTTGCTACTAAATACTTTGCTGCGGATATTAAGTCTTTCAGGTGTGGTTGAATTGACAACTGATGTGCTAATACTTGAGAATATTCTTTCGCTCCCCTTGTGTCGAATAAATAAATTTGGGTTGAATACTCTACCCTCGAAAACTATTGCGATCCCCTATACTTGTGGGTTATCAGTGGACTACGCTGGATATAAAGTCAATCACTGGCCTGGCCTCAACTATTTTTACCGATTTTGCCTCTATCCACTTAGTGAATTTATCTACCATTATAAGTAAGTATTTCTTTTTGTGGCTTCCCCCTTTAAGAGTTCCAACCATATCAAGCCCCCAGACCGCAAAGGGCCAAGTAACGGGGTTGTTCTTAATGTGGTGGGAGGCATGTGGCTTTGATTGGTGAAAAGCTGATAGCCCACGCAACATTGGACAAGGGCTTGAGCGTCTGCTGGAGCCATAGGCCAGAAAAAACCTGTTCGGAGTGCCTTGCTTATGAGGGCTCGAGCTGCAGCGTGATGACCGCCGAGACCAGCATGTATATCTACCCAGAGTTGCCTTCCCTCCTTTTCGGAGATACACCTTTGAAGGACTCCGGTAGTACTTCTTTTGTACAGTTCGCCCTCATGCATTTTAAAGGCTTTAGAGCGTCGAACTATGCACCGAGCTTCATTTTAATCGTCGGGAAGCTCCTGCCCATTAAGGTAGGCCAGAAATGGTTCGGTTCAGGGAGCGATAACTGCCATGATCTCATGAGCGCAGGGTGTTATATCAATATCCGGACCCCCGACGGTGTCTGCATTGTGTTCGACAGCTGGGGGTGTGATCAGGTCCTTATTACCCTCTCCGCTCTCACCCTACCACACTACGGATGGCTTAAAGAGCCTTTCTACAAAGGTGTTAGGTGGTATAGGGTCGCGCTTAGCGCCCATATGAGTGAGTACTACAAAAAAAGACACGTCCGTGACATTTTGGGCCGAACGAAACTTTTTTCTGTCATACTTATGACACTTCTATGACGATAATTGTGACAAAAACCGGTATCATCATAGATGTGGTGGGCTCCTACTTCTATGACAAAAAATCATGACAGAAAATGGGCTTTTCGTCCTGGGCGGGCCGGAGACGCAGCTGCATGACATTCTTTGGGCCGTCCATGATGGAAAAAACCGTGGTAGAAGCGAGGGTGAGGAAAATTTTGGGGAGTTCCCGGTTACGGTGGGTGGTCAGGGGCCGAGCGATGCGCGTTTCTCTCGTACACGTATGCGCGTGTGTGCGAGGCGTTGGGCTCTAACTGAACCCGAGCGAGGCATCGCCTAACTGACCCGAGCGATTGCATTGCAGGGTGCGCGTTACTGAACCCGAGCGATCGAGCGATTCCTTCGCTACTGCTGCTAACTGAAGCCGATCGATGCTGCCTCTGGATGAACAGTGAGGGTTGCGGGGGGGGGGGGGGGGGTGGATGAACAATGAGTGGTGGGAGTGGATCAACAGGACCCGTGGCGTTGCCTCTGGATGAATAGGACCACGATCGATCGAGCCGGTTGGGGCTGGACGAACAGGACCCCGTGGAGGGCTGGATGAACAGGACGAACCCGTGGAGGGATGGATGAACAGTAGACGGTGGAGGGGTGGATGAACAGTAGCCCGTGGAGGGGTGTTTGAACAGGAGCCCGTGGAGAGGGGTTGTTGAACAGTAGCCGGTGGAGTAGCGCGCGGTGGAGGCTGGATGAATAGGAGCCCGTGGATGAATAGTCGCAGGTGGAGGCTGGAGGAGGTCGACGGTGGATGAACAGTAGCCCATGGAGGCTGGAGGAGGTCGACGGTGGAGATGAACATTATCCCGTGGAGTCGCATTTTGCGGTACGCCATATCCCTCCCGATGAACAGGACCCCCGTTTTGACCGTAGCGCTCCAACACAAGTCCGTTTCATCCGTTTTGCGGTTCGCCACACCCCTCCCGATCAACAGGACCCCCGTTTCGACCGTAGGAGGTCCGTTTCCTCCGTTTTGCGGTACGCCAGACCCCTCCAGATGAACAGCATCCCGTTTTGAACGTGGACGGTCGAACACAAGGCCGTTTCCTCCGTTCAGCGGTACGCCAGGCCTCGTTTCCATCGCCTGTTCCGTCCAAGCCCTCCCGATGAACACGACGACACATTCCATTTCGACCCAGCCGGTTGGCTCCCCATGAACACGAACGACGAGCTGTTTCTCCGTTCCGACCCAACCATGCACACGAGCCCCGGCCGTACGTATGCGCGATTAGGCGTTCGAAACCCCGCCTGTATGTACACATACGTGGCCGTATTTTCTTTCTTGCACACTGGCCACTGTACGTACGTGTACATGCTACGTGCGCGCCTCTACTACGACACATGCATGCCTCTACTATGACACGCTCGCGCCTCTACATCCACCAGTATGTACGTACACGTTCGCGACCAGAATGACAACGCTATGTACGCTTCGATCAGGTGGGTCCCGACTGTCAGGCACTTCCTTGCGTGTGAAGATGTAGCTGGTGGGTCCCAGCAGTCAGGGGGCGAATCGTTTTTTTTTGCCCGGACGCACTTCCTTGCGTGCGAAGATATAGCTGGTGGGTCCCAGCAGTCAGGGGGGCGAATCGTTTTTTTTGCCTGGACACACTTCCTTGCGTGCGAAGATGTAGCTGGTGGGTCCCAGCAGTCAGGGGGGAAACATTTATTCGCGAAATATGGTGGCCCGTCTGGTGGGTCCCTGCGATCAGGTGGAGGTATCATTATTTTCCACGTAATAAGGAGGCACTTCCTTGCTACGGCCGTTGACCCAGCTGTCAGCCTCTCCACGTACAGTCCACGTCCAATGGAAGTCGTTCCTTGACCATGCTGACCACGCCGCGCCGAGAGCACCAGGGCGGTGGATGATGGAGAGGCCTAGGAAGGGGACGACGCAGAGCCGGGGAAGACACGTCAGTGGATGCCCACGCGGAGAGGAGTACGAGGGTCCACTGGTCCGGCTGCCGTGTGAGGCTGCTGTCGCTGCAGAATAACAGGGGGTGTGGGTGAGTAGAGGGATGACCTGGCCAGCGGTGGGAGTAGTAGGAGGCGGTGAGGCCTCCACGGCATCACAGCCGGCCACGGGAGGCAGGAGCATGCGGCACGACCGGCGCTGCTTTGGGTGGCTGGAGCAAGAAGACTAGAGGTTGAAGAAGCACTACGACCGTTGGATGGACATCATACGGTCACTGGAGCTAGAATCATTCATATTGACTAAGTTGACAAAGCCCTCCTTCCCCGTCAACTTAGTAGGCCCACTATACTGGGTCCCAGCTAGCAGGGGTAGTATTCATTTTTTTGTGCGTAATAAGGAGGCACTTCCTTGCATGCGAAGATATATCTAGTGGGTCCGAGCTGTCAGCGGCAGTAACGTTTTTTTCACGAAATATAGAGGCCCTTTCGGTGGGTCCTAGATGTCATGTGGAGGAATCATTATTTTGGGCGTAATAAGGAGGCATTTCCTTGCATGCGGCCGTGGACCCAGCAGTTAGCATCTCCACGTACAGTCCACTTCAGATGCATGTCGGTCGTTGACCACGTTGACCACGCTACGCCGAGAGCACCAGGGCGGTGGACGGCGGCGAGGCCTAGGAAGGGAACGACACGGAGCCAGGGAAGACTAGGCAGTTGTTTTCCACGCGGAGAGGAGTACGAGTGTACGAGGGTTTACTGGTTCGTCTACCGTCGCCGGAGAATAACAGCAGGTGTGGGACTGTGGGTGAGTAGAGGGATGGCTAGGCCAGCGATGGGAGTACGATTGGGCGGCGAGGCCTGAGTGGCAGCACAGCCGACCGCGGGGAGGAGGGAGCAGACAGTCCCGCCGACACTTGTTTGAGCGGCTGGAGCAGGAAGAGTAGAGATTGAAGAAGCACGACGACCGTTGGATGGACATCCAACAGTCACTGCATGTGCATCAACCTTTTTTTAGGAAAGCCTCAAATCTGTGGAAAACAGCATACATGCCATCTGCCATTATTTCAAATAATTTACAGTCCATTTGCTAATTCTTACACGTTTTTTGGAGCCCATATTGTTTTTGTTAGCATTACAGCCCATATTGTGGCCACGGTTAAAAAATTATACGAAATTTTGCATATGTCGGTGCGGTTTGAACTATTTTTAATCCTGAAATTTTGAGTCACATTCAGACTAAATTTAAAAATAAATGTATATCAATATAAAACCCAATAAATTGTCCACGCATAAAAATCAATACATTTTAAAATCTTGAAATGAAAAAAAGATATTTGAAACTAATTGCCGGTTTGATGTGTTTTAATAATGTACAACCCATTTCTCATTACTGATAGGCCATTTTCTCGGCCAGCCGAATGAAGCTCTTCTCATCTTGAAAGATTTGCAACCCAACAGGCCTGATAAAGCGACTTACTTGATAAATCACAAAAAAACTGGGCTAGCCATTTTCAGAAAGAAAAAAAACTACTAGGCTGGTCTGTGGAAAACATAAAAGAAAAGGCTGTATAGACAGGCCAGAGTGTCCCGCACAGCCCAGTTGACACCCTGCTTCCGTCTCAACAACAAATTAGATAAATGCCACTCCAATTATGGCGATTCATAAAAATGCCACTGCTATTTCCAAACTTTGAAAAATGCCACTGCAATTTGTGCAAACTTTGAAAAACGCCACTGCAGTTTGCAAACTTTGAAAAACGCCACTCGAGACTTCGAAAAATGCCACTAGAAATGGCATTTTTCAAGGTTTGGAAATTGCAGTGGCATTTCTCGGATACACCAGATTTGGAGTGGCATTTATCATATTAACCCAAAACAAAAATAACTGGGCAAGCTGCTGGGTCCCTGGTGTCAGCTGCTCGTTGTGCAATTCTCTCGTTTATTGACTACGTTGACAATGGTATGGGACCCAGATGTCAGAAATCCACTAGGAGGAGCCATTTTTTTATCGGCTTGAAATAAGGAGGAACTTTCTTGCGTACTGTGCTACGTCTTGAGCTAGTGTTGGTTTTCCCCGAAGAGGAGAGGGTGATGCAGCAAGTGTAGCGTAAGTATTTCCCTCAGTTTTTGACAACAAAGGTATCAATCCAGTAGGAGGCTCCTCAAAAAGTCCCACGCACCTACACAAACAAACTGAAAAATCACAACCAACGCAATAAAGGGGTTGTCAATCCCTTCATGACCATTTATGAAAGTGAGATCTAAAAAAGATAGTAATATATTTTTGGTATTTTGTAATATAGATGCAAAAAGTAAAGATTCAAATAAAAGTAGATTGAAAGCAAATATGATAAGAGATAGACCCGGGGGCCATAGGTTTCACTAGAGGCTTCTCTCGAGATAGCATAAGTATTACGGTGGGTGAACAAATTACTGTCGAGCAATTGATAGAAAAGCGCATAGTTATGAGATTATCTAGGCATGATCATGTATATAGGCATCACGTCCATAACAAGTAGACAGACTCCTGCCTGCATCTACTACTATTACTCCACACATCGACCGACTCCTGCCTGCATCTAGAGTATTAAGTTCATAAGAACAGAGTAACGCATTAAGCAAGATGACATGATGTAGAGGGATAAACTCATGCAATATGATATAAACCCCATCTTGTTATCCTCGATGGCAACAATACAATACGTGTCTTGCAACCCTTTCTGTCACTGGGTAAGAACACCGCAAGATTGAATCCAAAGCTAAACACTTCTCCCATGGCAAGAAAGACCAATCTAGTAGGCCAAACCAAACTAATAATTCAAAGAGACTTGCAAAGATAACTCAATCATACATAAAAGAATTCAGAGAAGATTCAAATATTATTCATAGATAAACTTGATCATAAACCCACAATTCATCGGATCTCGGCAAACACACCACAAAAAGAGATTACATCGAATAGATCTCCACAAGGGAGGGGGAGAACACTGTATTGAGATCCAAAAAGAGAGAAGAAGCCATCTAGCTAATAACTATGGACCCGTAGGTCTATGGTAAACTACTCACAACTCATCGGAGGGGCAAGGATGTTGATGTAGAAGCTCTCCGTGGTCGATTCCCCCTCCGACAGAGTGTCGGCAGAGGCTCCAAGATGGGATCTCGCGGATACAGGAGGTTACGGCGGTGGAAATTGTGTTTCGTGGTGCTCCTGGATGTTTTCGGGGTCCATAGGTATATATAGGAGGAAGAAGTACGTCGGTGGCCACCCGAGGGGCCCACGAGACAGGGGGGCGCGCCCTACAAGGGGGGGGGGGGGCTATCTCATGGGGCCCTCGGAAGCTTCTTGACTTGCACTCCAAGCTCTCCGGATCATGTTCGTTCCAAAAATCATGCTCCCGAAGGTTTCGTTCTGTTTGGACTCCATTTGATATTCCTTTTCTTCGAAATACTGAAATAGGCAAAAAAAACAACAATACAGGCTGGGCCTCCGGTTAGTAGGTTAGTCTCAAAAATGATATAAATGTGTAAAATAAAGCCCATAAACATCCAAAAGGGGTAATATAATAGCATGGAACAATCAAAAATTATAGATACGTTGGAGACGTATCAAGCATCCCCAAGCTTAATTGCTGCTCGTCCTCGAGTAGGTAAATGATAAAAAAGAAATTTTTGATGTGGAATGCTACCTAGCATAATTCATAATTTGATTTTCTTTATTGTGGCATGAATGTTCAGATCCAAATGAATCAAAATAAAAGCTTATAAAACATAAAAAAAAATAATGCTTCAAAGCATACTAACAAATAATCATGTTCTATCAAAATAGCATAGCCAAAGAAAACTCATCCCTACAAAATCATATAGTTAGGCCATGCTTCATTTTAATTACACAAAATACTCCCATCATGCACAACCCCGATGACGAGCCAAGCAATTGTTTCATACTTTTTAACGCGCTTCAGCTTTTTCAACTCTTACGCAATACATGAGCGTAAGCCATGGACATAACACTATGGTGGTATATGGTGGTTGTGAGGACAAAAAGAGGGAGAAGATAGTCTCACATGAACTAGGCGTACTAACGGGCTATAAGGAGATGCCCATTAATAGATATCAATGTGAGTGAGTAGGGATTGCCATGCAATGCATGCACTAGAGCTATAAATATATGAAAGCTCAACAAAAAAAAACTAAGTGGGTGTGCATCCAACTTGCTTGCTCACGAAGACCTAGGGCATTTTGAGGAAGCCCATCATTGGAATATACAAGCCAAGTTCTATAATGAAAAGTTCCCACTTAGTATATGAAAATGACAACATAGGAGACTCTTTATCATGAAGATCATGGTGCTATTTTGAAGCACAAGTGTGGAAAAAGATATAGTAGCATTGTCCCTTCTCTCTTTTTCTCTCATGTTATTTTATTTTTTTCTTTTTCTCTTTTTTTTCTTTCTTTGGCCTCTTTTTTTTCTTTTTGTCCTTTCTCATTTTTTTCTTTCTTTTCTTAAAGTCTGAAGTCTCATCCCGACTTGTGGGGGAATCATAGCCTTCATCATCCTTTCCTCACTAGGACAATGCTCTAATAATGAATATCATCACACTTTTATGGATTTACAACTCAAGAATTACAACTCAAAGCTAGAACAAGATATGACTCTATATGAATGCCTTCGACGGTGTACCAGGATATGCAATGAATCAAGAGCGACATGTATGAAAATTATGAATGTGGCCTTGCCACAAATACGATGTCAACTACATGATCATGCAAAGAGCAATATGACAAAAGTTATGTGTGTCATATGAATGGAACGGTGGAAAGTTGCATGGTAATATATTTCGGAATGGCTATGGAAATGCCATAATAGGTAGGTATGGTGGCTGTTTTGAGGAAGGTAAATAAAGGGTTTATGATACCAGCGAAAGTTGCGTGGTAATAATAAAGGCTAGCAAAGTAAAAGGATGAGTGTGCATATGTCCATGGACTCACATTAGTCAAAAAAGAACTCATATACTTATTGCAAAAGTCTACTACGCCCTCGAAGCAAAGTACTACCACGCATGCCCCAAGAGGGATGGATTGGTAGGAAAAGACCATCGCTCGTTCCCGACTGCCACTCATAAGGAAGACAATCAAAAGAACACCTCATGCAACAAATTTGTCACACAACTTTTACCATACATGCATGCAACGGGACTTGCCAACTTCAACAAAAGTATTTCTCAATTTCATAATTACCCACTAGCATGACCCTAACATTACTACCTTTATATCTCAAAACAATTATCAAGCATCAAGTTGATCATAGCATCCAATTCTTTTTCTATGATAGTTTTTATTATACCCAACTTGGATGCTCATCATTCTAAGACCAACTTTGTAACCATAGCAAATACCATGCTGTTCTAAAAGACTCTCAAAATAATATAAGTGAAGCATGAGAGACTAGCAATTTCTTCAAAATTATTCCACCGTCGTGCTCTAAAAGATATAAGTGAAGCACTAGAGCAAAAACTATCAAGCACAAAAGATATAAGTGAAGCACATAGAGTATTCTGGCATATTCTAATCAAATAGGCTTCTCCCAAAAGGTGTGTACGACAAGGATGATTGTGGTAAACTAAAAAGAAAAGACTAATATAATACACGACACTCCAGGCAAAACACATATCATGTAGCGAATAAAAATATAGCTCCAAGTAAAGTTACCAATGAACGAAGAGGAAAGAGGGGATGCCTTCCCAGGGCATCCCCAAGCTTAGGCTTTTGGCTATCCTTGAATATCTTGGGGTGCCATGGGCATCCCCAAGCTTAGGCTCTTGCCACTCCTTATTCCATAGTCCATAAAAGCTTTACCCAAAACTTGAAAACTTCACAACACAAAACTCAACAGGAAATCTTATAAGCTCCGTTAGTGAAAGAAAACAAAACCACCACATAAGGTACTGCCATGAACTCATTCTTTATTTATTTTGGTGTTAAACCTACTGTATTCCAACTTCCTTATGGTTTATAAACTAATTTACTAGCCATAGATGCATTGAAATAAGCAAACAACACACGAAAAACAGAATCTGTCAAAAACAGAATAGTTTGTAGCAATCTGTAACTAACGCAAACTTCTGGAACTCTAAAAGTCCTACAAAAATAGGACGTACTGGAAAATTTGTCTATTGATCAGAAGAAAAAAAATAATCAATGCAAAATCATGTTTCTGTGATTTATTGAATTTTTTCTCATGAGCGCAAAGTTTCTGTTTTTCAGCAGAATCAAATCAACTATCATCGTAGTTTATCCTATAGATTCTACTTGGCACAAACACTAACTAAAAGATAAAAACACATCTAAACAGAGAGTAGATGCAAGATTTATTAAATAACAGCAAGGAAAAATATTGGGTTGTCTCCCAACAAGCGCTTTCCTTTAAAGCCTTTTTAGCTAGGCATTGAAATTTCAATGATGATCACATGAAAGACAAGAATTGAAGCACAAAGAGAGCATCATAAAACATGTGACAAACAAACTTAAGTCTAACATAATTCCTATGCATAGGTTTTTTATAAGCAAACAAATTATCAAGGCAAGCAAAACTAGCATATTCAAGGAAGCGGAAAGAAACAATAGCAATCTCAACATAACGAGAGGTAATTTAGTAACATGAAAATTTCTACAACCATATTTTCCTTTCTCATAATAGTTACATGTGGGATCATAGGCAAATTCAACAAAATAGCTATCACAAAACATATTCTCAACATGATCCACATGCATGCAAAGTTGACACTCTTCCAAGATAGTGGGATTAACATTAACTAAAGTCAGGACCTTTCCGAACCCACTTTTATCAAAAATATCATAAGATTGAACATACTCCAAATATGTGGGATCTAAAGTTGACACTCTTCCAAACCCACTTTCAATATTATTGCAAACACTATTATTAATCTCATATTCATCATGGGGCTTAAATAAATTTTCAAGGTTATAAGAAGAATCACCCCAATCATGATCATTGAAACAAGTAGTAGACATAGCAAAACTAGCATCCCCAAGCTTAGGGTTTTGCATATTATTAGCACAATTGACATCAAGAAAATTTATAGGAAAATCATTGCAATCATGCTTTTTATTCAAGGAGTTATCGTGAATCTCTTCATAAATTTCTTCATCATAATTTTCAGATTCACAAAGTTTGAGCAAAGCTTCATACAGATAATCTAGTGCACAAAACTAACTAGAAATTGGTTCATCATAATTGGATCTCTTAAAAAGATTAGCAAGCGGATGAGGATCCATAGATCTTAGGTTCTCTGTTTAGCAATAAATAAGCATCCATTCCAACCAAACAAGCAAACAAAAGAGCAAGCAAAAGAGATGAGAAGATTGGGAAAGAGAGCGCAAATAAAATGGCAAAGGTGAAGTGGGGGAGAGGAAAACGAGAGGCAAATAATGTAAATGCGAGGGAGATGGGTTTGTGATGGGTACTTGGTATGTATTTACTTGAGCGAAGACCTCCCCGGCAACGGCGCCAGAAATCCTTCTTGCTATGTCTTGAGCTAGCGTTGGTTTTCCCCGAAGAGGAGAGGGTGATGCAGCAAGTGTAGCGTAAGTATTTCCCTCAGTTTTTGACAACCAAGGTATCAATCCAGTAGGAGGCTCCTCAAAAGTCCCACGCACCTACACAAACAAACTGAGAACTCGCAACCAACGCAATAAAGGGGTTGTCAATCCCTTCACGGCCACTTACGGAAGTGAGATCTAAAAAAGATAGTAATATATTTTTGGTATTTTGTAATATAGATGCAAAAAGTAAAGATGCAAATAAAAGTAGATTGAAAGCATATATGATAAGAGATAGACCCGGGGGCCATAGGTTTCACTAGAGGCTTCTCTCGAGATAGCATAAGTATTACGGTGGGTGAACAAATTACTGTCGAGCAATTGATAGAAAAGTGCATAGTTATGAGATTATCTAGGCATGATCATGTATATAGGCATCACGTCCATAACAAGTAGACCGAGTCCTGCCTGCATCTACTACTATTACTCCACACATCAACCGACTCCTGCCTGCATCTAGAGTATTAAGATCATAAGAATAGATTAACGCATTAAGCAAGATGACATGATGTAGAGGGATAAACTCATGCAATATGATATAAACCCCATCTTGTTATCCTCGATGGCAACAATACAGTATGTGTCTTGCAACCCTTTCTGTCACTGGGTAAGAACAACGCAAGATTGAACCACTAGTGCAAAACCGGGCAATAGCACCGGTTCGTAAGGCCCTTTAGTGCCGGTTCCGTAACCGGCACTAAAGTGTGGTCACTAAAGGCCCCCCCCCTTAGTACCGGTTCAGCATGAACCAGTGCTAAAGGGCAACCACGTGGCACGAGCCAGCTCCGGGGGCCTGGAGCCCTTTAGTACCGGTTGGTAAGACCAACCGGTACTATAAGGTTTGGGGTTTTTTAGTTTTATGATTTCTTTTTCATTTAATTTTGTGTTTCCATTTTAATTCTTTTTCATTTGCTGGTATTTTACGATACTACACATTGTACACGTTATGCATATATATATATATATATATATATATATATATATATATATATATATATATATAAATAGAATTTCTAGTAGAACCAATCATGCATATAATGCATATATATATATATCATCAATGTCTCACAAACCACCATATTAATTAATTCACACATACACACATGTATAGCTATATACAATTTCTCCTACATATGCATGTTGCCTTCGGAGCCAGTGGCATTAGCCTAATTGGTGCCTTCGAAGCACGATGATAATTGGAAGTGGTTTTCATGGGGGCGGTAGCGGGTAATAGTATTCTCCCTTCGGATTATTACCTGGTCGAGCAAAAATCCCGTTATTTCCTCTTGAAGTGCTTCTACGCGCTCCGTTTCTAGGAGCTTCTCCCGCACCTCTTTGAACTGTTAAGAAGGAGATCAATATGCATGTGTATTAGTTTCTGTGACTAGATATCGATAATGGTGTAAAAATTGTGAATAGTGTTCTGACAAGCGTACCCATTCCTGTCTTTGAGATCTGCTCCTTTCAGACGCCATCATGCGAATGTTCTCGCAAACGCATAATGCACATAGATCAGTCCCCTGCGCCTGCTTCAGGGCCTTTACGAGAATGGAATTTGATCAGATAATAATTAATCAAGCATGATAATTAAAGAGATGGCAGCTAGCTAGCTAGCTAGTACTACTTAATTACTTACCTTGGATCGAAACCATTTAAGCTTTGGTTTCCATTCGCCTTCCGTGACCTTGATGAACCTTGCCCAAGCCCTGCCCCCGCCGACAAAGAAAATGAATAAAGGGGTTATTAAATAGTTCATATCATGAAATAACGAACTAAATAGGCCGAGATATATAGTTAATAATGATTGAATTAAATTACCTGTTAACTATCCCAAACAAGATGTTATAGTCAGTTTTTGCTTTGAGTAGTGAGTCCAGTATTTCAACTGTTCCATCGTTAACTTTAATGATACACAAGACCCAGTAAAATCTGCATGCACACACGTTTGCATGTCTTAATTAAGCGGGCATATGTAAGCAAAAACATGTAGCTAGCTAGTAGGCAAAAACAAAGAATTTGTAGTACAAGACAGTGTGACTCACTGGAAGTTGTAAGGAAGTAGTATATCTTCATTGTATTTGAGGCGCTTCAAGAACTCTAGCATGTTGTCATCTACGTCCTTTTGCTGACGTGGATTGATTAGCCATGTGTATTCATTAACGGTGTTTGGGTCAATGAACCCAATGCCAAAGCATCCACCTTTTCTCATTTCATACATCTTCATCCTGTATAATACCACAGAAAAGAATATAGTGAGGATAATTACAGGTAATGATTGATCAAAAGGATCACTACAGCTAGCTGGAGACTTAAACTACAGAAAGAAATCACTTACAGACAATAGCAACTGATGATAGATTTGTCGAGTGCGTCTTGATTGTATAACTGAAACAGTTCAGAATACTCAACGGACAGAGCTTTCTCATGGAAGTAATGCTCCTCCTTGACATTCACCATGAGGGAAAATCGATCTGAAATGTTGGTAATGTTCATGTACGAGGGTCCACTAGTCCGGCTGCGGTGTGAGGCTGCCATCGCTACAGAATAACAGGGGGTGTGGGTGAGTAGAGGGATGACCTGGCCAGCGGTGGGAGTAGTAGGAGGCGGTGAGGCCTCCACGGCATCACAGCCGACCACGGGAGGCAGGAGCATGCGGCACGTCCGGCGCTGCTTTGGGCGGCTGGAGCAAGAAGACTAGAGGTTGAAGAAGCACTACGACCGTTGGATGGACATCATACGGTCAGTGGAGCTAGAATCATTCATATTGACTAAGTTGACAAAGCCCTCCGTCCCCGTCAACTTAGTAGGCCCACTATACTGGGTCCCAGCTAGCAGGGGTAGTATTCATTTTTTTGTGCGTAATAAGGAGGCACTTCCTTGCGTGCGAAGATATATCTAGTGGGTCCGAGCTGTCTGCGGCGGTAAAGTTTTTTTCACGAAATATAGAGGCCCTTTCGGTGGGTCCCAGATGTCAGGTGGAGGAATCATTATTTTGGGTGTAATAAGGAGGCATTTCCTGTTGGGGAACGTAGTAGAAATTCAAAATTTTCCTACGTATCACCAAGATCTATCTATGGAGAAACCAGCAACGAGGGGAAGGAGAGTGCATCTACATACCCTTGTAGATCGCTAAGCGGAAGCGTTCAAGAGAACGGGGTTGAAGGAGTCGTACTCGTCGTGATTCAAATCACCGATGATCCTAGCGCCGAACGGACGGCACCTCCGCGTTCAACACACGTACGGAACGGAGACGTCTCCCATGCCTTGATCCAGCAAGGAGGAGGGAGAGGTTGATGGAGATCCAACAGCACGACGGCGTGGTGGAAGTAGCGGGATTCCAACAGGGCTTCGCCAAGCGCTGCGGGAGGAGGGAGATGTGTCACGGGAGGGAGAGGGAGGCGCCAGGCCTTAGGTATGGCTGCTCCTCCTTTTCCCCACTATATATAGGGCCAAGGGAGAGGGGGGAGGCGCAGCCCTTGCCCCTTCCTCCAAGGAAAGGGTGCGGCCAAGGGGGGGAGGAGTCCATCCTCCCCAAGGCACCTCGGAGGTGCCTTCCCCCTTTAGGACTCTCCCCTTTTTCTCTTCTCTTGGCGCATGGGCCTCTTGGGGCTGGTGCCCTTGGCCCATGTAGGCCAAGGCGCACCCCCTACAGCCCATGTGGCCCCTCGGGGCAGGTGGCCCCACCCGGTGGACCCCCGGGACCCTTCCGGTGGTCCCGGTACAATACCGATGACCCCGAAACTTGTCCCGATGGCCGAAATAGCACTTCCTATATATAATTCTTTACCTCCGGACCATTCCGGAGCTCCTCGTGACGTCCGGGATCTCATTCGGGACTCCGAACAACTTTCGGGTTACCGCATACTAATATCTCTATAACCCTAGCGTCACCGAACCTTAAGTGTGTAGACCCTACGGGTTCAGGAGACATGCAGACATGACCGAGATGACTCTCCGGTCAATAACCAACAGCGGGATCTGGATACCCATGTTGGCTCCCACATGTTCCACAATGATCTCATCGGATGAACCACGATGTCAAGGACTTAATCAATCCCGTATACAATTCCCTTTGTCTATCGGTACGATACTTGCCCGAGATCCGATCGTCGGTATCCCGATACCTTGTTCAATCTCGTTACCGGCAAGTCTCTTTACTCGTTCCGTAACACATCATCCCGTGATCAACTCCTTGATCACATTGTGCACATTATGATGATGTCCTACCGAGTGGGCCCAGAGATACCTCTCCGTTTACACGGAGTGACAAATCCCAGTCTCGATTCGTGCCAACCCAACAGACACTTTCGGAGATACCTGTAATGCACCTTTATAGCCACCCAGTTACGTTGTGATGTTTGGTACACCCAAAGTACTCCTACGGTATCCGGGAGTTGCACAATCTCATGGTCTAAGGAAAAGATACTTGACATTAGAAAAGCTTTAGCATACGAACTACACGATCTTTGTGCTAGGCTTAGGATTGGGTCTTGTCCATCACATCATTCTCCTAATGATGTGATCCTGTTATCAACGACATCCAATGTCCATAGCCAGGAAACCATGACTATCTGTTGATCACAACGAGCTAGTCAACTAGAGGCTCACCAGGGACAGATTGTGGTCTATGTATTCACACGTGTATTACGATTTCCGGATAATACAGTTATAGCATGAATAAAAGACAATTATCATGAACAAGGAAATATAATAATAATACTTTTATTATTGCCTCTAGGGCATATTTCCAACAGTCTCCCACTTGCACTAGAGTCAATAATCCAGTTCACATCGATATGTGATTAACACTCAAGGTCACATCCCCATGTGACTAACACCCAAAGAGTCTACTAGAGTCAATAATCTAGTTCACATTACCATGTGATTAACACTCGATGAGTTCTGGGTTTGATCATGTTATGCTTGTGAGAGAAGTTATAGTCAACGGGTCTGAACCTTTCAGATCCGTGTGTGCTTTACAAATCTCTATGTCATCTCCTAGATGCAGCTATCACGTTCTATTTGGAGCTATTCCAAATAACTATTCTACTTGGAGCTATTCTAAATTGTTGCTCCATTATACGTATCCGGTATCTCTACTCAGAGCTATCCGGATAGGTGTTAAGCTTGCATCGACGTAACCCTTTACGACGAACCCCTTTACCACCTCCATAATCGAGAAAATTCCTTAGTCCACTAGTTACTAAGGATAACTTTGATTGATGTCCCGTGATCCATTCTTGGATCACTCTTGTACCCCTTGACTGACTCATGGCAAGGCACACTTCAGGTGCGGTACACAGCATAGCATACTGTAGAGCCTACGTCTTATGCATAGGGGACGACCTTAGTCCTTTCTCTCTATTCTGCCATGGTCGAGCTTTAAGTCTTAACTTCATACCTTACAACTCAGGCAAGAACTCCTTCTTTGTCTGATCCATCTTGAACACCTTCAAGATTATGTCAAGGTATGTGCTCATTTGAAAGTACCATTAAGCGTTTTGATCTATCCTTATAGATCTCGATGCTCAACGTTCAAGTAGCTTAATCCAGGCTTTCCATTGAAAACACTTTCCAAATAACCCTATATGCTTTCCAGAAATTCTATGTCATTTCTGATCAACAATATGTCAACAACATATATTCATCAGAAATTCTATAGTGCTCCCACTCACTTCTTTGGAAATACAAGTTTCTCATAAACTTTTATAAACCCAAAATCTTTGATCATCATCAAAGCGTACATTCCAACTCCGAGATGCTTACTCCAGTCCTTAGAAGGATTGCTGGAGCTTTGCATACTTATTAGCATCTTTCAGGATTGACAAAAACTTCCGGTTGTATCACATACAACCTTTCCTCAAGAAAATCGTCGAGGAAACAATGTTTTTTGACATCCTATCTGCAAGATTTCATAAATAATGCAATAATCGCTAATATAATTCCAATAGACTCTTAGCATCACTACGAGTGAGAAAGTCTCATCGTAGTCAACTCCTTGAACTTGTCGGAAACATCTTAACGACAAGTCGAGCTTTCTTAATGGTGATACTTACCATCATTGTCCGTCTTCCTTTCACAATCCATATGTACCTAACAGCCTTACGACCATCAAGTAGTTCTTCCAAAGTCTACACTTTGTTTTCATACATGGATCCTATCTCGGATTTTATAGCCTCGGGCCATTTATCGGAATTCGGGCCCACCATCGCTTCTCCATAGCTCGTAGGTTTATTGTTGTCTAGCAACATGACTTCCAAGACAGGATTACTGTACCACTCTAAAGTAGTACGTATCCTTGTCACCCTACGAGGTACGGTAGTGACTTGATCCAAAACTTTATGATCACTATCATAAGCTTCTACTTCAATTGGTGTAGGTGCCACAGGAACAACTTCCTGTGCCCTGCTACACACTTGTTGAAGTGACGGTTCAATAACCTCATCAAGTCTCCACCATCCTCCCACTCAATTCTCGAGACAAACCTTTCCTCGAGAAAGGACCCGATTCAAGAAACAATCCCTATTGCTTTCGGATCTGAATTAGGAGGTATACCCAACTGTTTTGGGTTTCCTATGAAGATGCATTTTATCCGCTTTGGGTTCGAGCTTATCAACCTGAAACTTTTTCACATAAGCGTCGCAGCCCCAAACTTTTAAGAAATGACAGCTTAGGTTTCTCCAAACCATAGTTCATACGGTGTCGTCTCAATGGAGTTTCGTGGTGCCCTATTAAAGTGAGTGCGGTTGTCTCTAATGCCTAACCCATGAACGATAGTGGTAATTTGATAAGAGACATCATGGTACGCACCATATCCAATAGGGTGCAATTATGATGTTCGGACACACCATCACACTATGGTGTTCTAGGCGGTATTAATTGTGAAACAATTTCCATAATGTCTTAATTGCGTGCCAAAGCTCGTAACTCAGATATTCATCTCTATGATTATATCATAGACATTTTATCCTCTTGTCACAATGATCTTCTACTTCACTCTGAAATTACTTGAACCATTTAATAATTCAGACTTGTGTTTCATCAAGTAAATATTCTCAACATCTACTCGAATCATTTGTGAAGTAAGAACATAACGATATTCACTGCATGCCTCAGCACTCATTGGACTGCACACATCAAAATGTATTACTTCCAACAAGTTGCTTTCTGGTTCCATTTTACTGAAACCGAGGCTTTCAGTCATCTTGCCCATGTGGTATGATTTGCATGTCTCAAGTGATTCAAAACCAAGTGAGTCCAAACGATCCATCTGTATAGAGTTTCTTCATGCATATCTATCAACAAACATGGTTCGCATGTCTCAATCCTTTCAAAAACGAGTGAGTCCAAAGATCCATCAACATGGAGCTTCTTCATGCGTTTTATACCGATATGACTTAAGTGGCAGTGCCACAAGTAGGTGGTACTATAATTTCTATCTTTTGGCATGAACATGTGTATCACTACGATCGAGATTCAATAAACCATTCATTTCAGGTGTAAGACCATTTGAAGGTATTATTCAAATAAACAGAGTAACCGTTATTCTCCTTAAATGAATAACCGTATTGCGATAGACATAATCCAATCATGTCTATGTTCAACGCAAACACCAAACTCGATGGTCGAGGGAGCGTACGATGCTTTGATCATATCAACACTTGGAAACACTTCCAACACATATCGTCAGCTCACCTTTAGCTAGTCTCCGTTTATTCCGTAGCCTTTTGTTTCGAGTTACTAACACTTAGCAACCGAACCGGTATCTAATACCCTGGTGCTACTAGGAGTACTAGTGAAGTACACATTAACACAATGTATATCCAATATACTTCTATCGACCTTGCCAGCCTTCTCATCTACCAAGTATCTAGGGTAATTCTGCTCCAGTGGTTGTTCCCCTTATTACAGAAGCACTTAGTCTCGGGTTTGGGTTCAACCTTGGGTTTCTTCACTAGAGCAGCAGCTGAAATGCCGTTTCATGAAGTATCCCTTCTTGCCCTTGCCCTTCTTGAAACTAGTGGTTTCACCAACCATCAACAATTGATGCTCCTTCTTGATTTCTACTTTCGCGGTGTCAAACATCGTGAATATGTCAAGGATCATCATATATGTCCCTGATATATTATAGTTCATCACGAAGCTCTAGCAGATTGGTGGTAATGACTTCGGAGAACCATCACTATTTCATCAGGAAGATCAACTCCCACTCGATTCAAGTGATTGTTGCACTCAGACAATCTGAGCACAGGCTCAACAATTGAGCTTTTCTCCCTTAGTTTGTAGGTTAAGAAAATCATCGGAGGTCTTATACCTCTTGACGTGGGCACGAGCCAGAAATCCCAATTTCAGCCCTCAAAACATCTCATATGTTTCGCGACGTTTCAAAAAACCGTCTTCGGTGCCTCAACTCTAAACCGTTTAACTGAACTATCACGTAGTTATCAAAACGTGTATGTCAGATGTTTGCAACATCCATAGACAACGTTCGAGGTTCAGCACACTTAGCGGTGCATTAAGGACATAAGCCTTCTATGAAGCAATGAGGACAATCCTCAGTTTACGAACCTAGTCCGCATAATTGCTACTATCAACTTTCAACTAAATTTTTCTCTAGGAACATATCTAAACAGTGGAACTAAAGCGTGAGCTTACGACATAATTTGCAAAGAGCTTTTGACTATGTTCAGGATAATTAAGTTCATCTTATGAACTCCCACTCAGATAGACATCCCTCTAGTCATCTAAGTGATTACATGATCCGTGTCAACTAGGCCGTGTCCGATCATCATGTGAGACGGACTAGCCAACATCGGTGAACATCTTCATGTTGATCGTATCTTCTATACGACTCATGCTCGACCTTTCGGTCTCCGTGTTCCGTGGCCATGTCTGTACATGCTAGGCTCGTCAAGTTAACCCTAAGTGTATTGCATGTGTAAATCTATCTTACACCCGTTGTATGTGAACATAAGGATCTATCACACCCGATCATCACGTGGTGCTTCGAAACGACGAACTGTAGCAACGGTGCACAGTTAGGGGAGAACACTTCTTGAAATTGTTGTAAGGGATCATCTTATTTACTACCGTCGTTCTAAGTAAACAAGATGCATAAACATGATAAACATCACATGCAATCAAATAGTGACATGATATGGCCAATATCATTTTGCTCCTTTTGATCTCCATCTTCGGGGCTCCATGATCATCATCGTCACCGGCATGACACCATGATCTCCATCATCATGATCTCCATCATCGTGTCTTCATGAAGTTGTCTCGCCAACTATTACTTCTACTACTATGGCTACCGGTTAGCAATAAAGTAAAGTAATTACATGATGTTTAAGTTGACACGCAGGTCATAAATAAATAAAGACAACTCCTATGGCTCCTGCCGGTTGTCATACTCATCGACATGCAAGTCGTGATTCCTATTACAAGAACATGATCATCTCATACATCACATATATCATTCATCACATCCTTTGGCCATATCACATCACATAGCATACCCTGCAAAAACAAGTTAGACGTCCTCTAATTGTTGTTTGCATGTTTTACGTGGCTTCTATGGGTTTCTAGCAAGAACGTTTCTTACCTACGCAAAGACCACAACGTGATATGCCAATTGCTATTTACCCTTCATAAGGACCCTTTTCATCGAATCTGATCCGACTAAAGTAGGAGAGACAGACACCCGCTAGCCACCTTATGCAACTAGTGCATGTCAGTCGGTGGAACCTGTCTCACGTAAGAGTACGTGTAAGGTTGGTCCGGGCCGCTTCATCCCACGATGCCGCCGAATCAAGATAAGACTAGTAACGGCAAGCATATTGAACAAAATCAACGCCCACAACTACTTTGTGTTCTACTCGTGCATAGAATCTACGCAATAGACCTAGCTCATGATGCCACTGTTGGGGAACGTAGTAGAAATTCAAAATTTTCCTACGTATCACCAAGATCTACATTGGAAAAACCAGCAACGAGGGGAAGGAGAGTGCATCTACATACCCTTGTAGATCGCTAAGCCGAAGCGTTCAAGAGAACGGGGTTGAAGGAGTCGTACTCGTCGTGATTCAAATCACCAATGATCCTAGCGCCGAACGGATGACACCTCCGCGTTCAACACACGTACGGAATGGAGACGTCTCCCATGCCTTGATCCAGCAAGGAGGAGGGAGAGGTTGATGGAGATCCAGCAGCACGACGGTGTGGTGGAAGTAGCGGGATTCCAACAAGGCTTCGCCAAGCGCTGTGGGAGGAGGGAGATGTGTCACGGGAGGGAGAGGGAGGCGCCAGGCCTTAGGTATGGTTGCTCCTCCTTTTCCCCACTATATATAGGGCCAAGGGAGAGGGGGGAGGCGCAGCCCTTGCCCCTTCCTCCAAGGAAAGGGTGCGGCCAAGGGGGGGAGGAGTCCATCCTCCCCAAGGCACCTCGGAGGTGCCTTCCCCCTTTAGGACTCTCCCCTTTTTCTCTTCTCTTGGCGCATGGGCCTCTTGGGGCTGGTGCCCTTGGCCCATGTAGGCCAAGGGCACCCCCTACAGCCCATGTGGCCCCTCGGGGCAGGTGGACCCACCCGGTGGACCCCCGGGACCCTTCCGGTGGTCCCGGTACAATACCGATGACCCCGAAACTTGTCCCGATGGCCGAAATAGCACTTCCTATATATAATTCTTTACCTCCGGACCATTCCGGAACTCCTCGTGACGTCCGGGATCTCATCCAGGACTCCGAACAACTTTCGGGTTACCGCATACTAATATCTCTATAACCCTAGCGTCACCGAACCTTAAGTGTGTAGACCCTACGGGTTTGGGAGACATGCAGACATGACCGAGATGACTCTCCGGTCAATAACCAACAGCGGGATCTGGATACCCATGTTGGCTCCCACATGTTCCACGATGATCTCATCGGATGAACCACGATGTCAAGGACTTAATCAATCCCGTATACAATTCCCTTTGTCTATTGGTACGATACTTGCCCGAGATTCAATCGTCGGTATCCCGATACCTTGTTCAATCTCGTTACCGGCAAGTCTCTTTACTCGTTCCGTAACACATCATCCCGTGATCAACTCCTTGATCACATTGTGCACATTATGATGATGTCCTACCGAGTGGGCCCAGAGATACCTCTCCGTTTACACGGAGTGAAAAATCCCAGTCTCGATTCGTGCCAACCCAACAGACACTTTCGGAGATACCTGTAATGCACCTTTATAGCCACCCAGTTATGTTGTGATGTTTGGTACACCCAAAGTACTCCTACGGTATCCGGGAGTTGCACAATCTCATGGTCTAAGGAAAAGATACTTGACATTAGAAAATCTTTAGCATACGAACTACACGATCTTTGTGCTAGGCTTAGGATTGGGTCTTGTCCATCACATCATTCTCCTAATGATGTGATCCCGTTATCAACGACATCCAATGTCCATAGCCAGGAAACCATGACTATCTGTTGATCACAACGAGCTAGTCAACTAGAGGCTCACCAAGGACAAATTGTGGTCTATGTATTCACACGTGTATTACGATTTCCGGATAATACAGTTATAGCATGAATAAAAGACAATTATCATGAACAAGGAAATATAATAATAATACTTTTATTATTGCCTCTAGGGCATATTTCCAACATTTCCTTGCATGCGGCCGTGGACCCAGCAGTCAGCATCTCCATGTACAGTCCACTTCAGATGCATGTCGGTCGTTGACCACGTTGACCACGCTACGCCGAGAGCACCAGGGCGGTGGACGGCGGCGAGGCCTAGGAAGGGAACGACACGGAGCCAGGGAAGACTCGGCATTTGTTTTCCACGCGAAGGGGAGTACGAGTGTACGAGGGTTTACTGGTTCGTCTACTGTCGCCGGAGAATAACAGCAGGTGTGGGACTGTGGGTGAGTAGAGGGATGGCTAGGCCAGCGATGGGAGTACGGTGGGGCGGCGAGGCCTGAGTGGCAGCACAGCCGACCGCAGGGAGGAGGGAGCAGGCAGTCCCGCCGATGCTTGTTTGAGCGGCTGGAGCAGGAAGAGCGGAGATTGAAGAAGCACGACGACCGTTGGATGGACATCCAACAGTCACTGCATGTGCATCAACCTTTTTTTAGGAAAGCCTCAAATCTGTGGAAAACAGCATACATGCCATCTACCATTATTTCAAATAATTTACAGTCCATTTGCTAATTCTTACACGTTTTTTGGAGCCCATATTCTTTTTGTTAACATTACAGCCCATATTGTGGCCACGGTTAAAAAATTATACGAAATTTTGCATATGTCGGTGCGGTCTAAACTGTTTTTAATCCTGAAATTTCGAGTCACATTCAGACTAAATTTAAAAATAAATGTATATCAATATAAAATCCAATAAATTGTCCACGCATAAAAATCAATACATTTTAAAATCTCGAAATGAAAAAAAGATATTTGAAACTAATTGCCGGTTTTATGTGTTTTAATAATGTACAACCCATTTCTCATTACTGATAGGCCATTTTCTCGGCCAGCCGAATGAAGCTCTTCTCGTCTTGAAAGATTTGCAGCCCAACAGGCCTGATAAAGCGACTTACTTGATAAATCACAAAAAAACTGGGCTAGCCATTTTCAGAAAGAAAAAAAAACTACTTGGCTGGTCTGTGGAAAACATAAAAGAAAAGGCTATATAGACATGCCAGAGTGTCCTGCATAGCCCAGTTGACACCCTGCTTCCGTCTCAAAAACAAATTAGATAAATGCCACTCCAATTATGGCGATTCATAAAAATGCCACTGCAATTTCCAAACTTTGAAAAATGCCACTTCAATCTGTGCAAACTTTGAAAAACGCCACTGCAGTTTGCAAACTTTGAAAAACGCCACTCGAGACTTCGAAAAATGCCACTAGAAATGGCATTTTTGAAGGTTTGGAAATTGCAGTGGCATTTCTCGGATACACCAGATTTGGAGTGGCATTTATCATATTAACCCAAAACAAAAATAACTGGGCAAGCTGCTGGGTCCCTGGTGTCAGCTGCTCGTTGTGCAATTCTCTCGTTTATTGACTACGTTGACAATGGTATGGGACCCAGATGTCAGAAATCCACTAGGAGGAGCCATTTTTTTATCGGCTTGAAATAAGGAGGCACTTTCTTGCGTACTGTGCTACGTCTTGAGCTAGTGTTGGTTTTCCCCGAAGAGGAGAGGGTGATGCAGCATGTGTAGCATAAGTATTTCCCTCAGTTTTTGACAACCAAGGTATCAATCCAGTAGGAGGCCCCTCAAAAGTCCCACGCACCTACACTAACAAACTGAAAACTCGCAACCAACGCAATAAAGGGGTTGTCAATCCCTTCACGGCCATTTATGAAAGTGAGATCTAAAAAAGATAGTAATATACTTTTGGTATTTTGTAATATAGATGCAAAAAGTAAAGATTCAAATAAAAGTAGATTGAAAGCAAATATGATAAGAGATAGACCCGGGGGCCATAGGTTTCACTAGAGGCTTCTCTCGAGATAGCATAAGTATTACGGTGGGTGAACAAATTACTATCGAGCAATTGATAGAAAAGCGCATAGTTATGAGATTATCTAGGCATGATCATGTATATAGGCATCACGTCCATAACAAGTAGACCGACTCCTGCCTGCATCTACTACTATTACTCCACACATCGACCGACTCCTGCCTGCATCTAGAGTATTAAGTTCATAAGAACAGAGTAATGCATTAAGCAAGATGACATGATGTAGAGGGATAAACTCATGCAATATGATATAAACCCCATCTTGTTATCCTCGATGGCAACAATACAATACGTGTCTTGCAACCCTTTCTGTCACTGGGTAAGAACACCGCAAGATTGAACCCAAAGCTAAACACTTCTCCCATGGCAAGAAAGACCAATCTAGTAGGCCAAACCAAACTAATAATTCAAAGATACTTGCAAAGATAACTCAATCATACATAAAAGAATTCAGAGAAGATTCAAATATTATTCATAGATAAACTTGATCATAAACCCACAATTCATCGGATCTCGACAAACACACCACAAAAAGAGATTACATCAAATAGATCTCTGTCGGTGTCAAAACCGGCGGATCTCGGGTAGGGGGTCCCAAATTGTGCGTCTAGGCGGATGGTAACAGGAGACAAGGGACACGATGTTTTACCCAGGTTCGGGCCCTCTTGATGGAGGTAATACCCTACGTCCTGCTTGATTGATATTGATATTGTGGATGTTTACAAGAGTGGATCTACCACGAGATCAAGGAGGATAAACCCTAAAAGCTAGCCTATGGTATGATTGTAAGGGTTGATGTTGTTGTCCTACAAACTAGAGCCATCCGGTTTATATAGACACCGGAGAGGGCTAGGGTTACATAGAGTCGGTTACGATGGTAGGAGATCTACATATCCGTATCGCCAAGCTTGCCTTCCATGCCAAGGAAAGTCCCATTCGGACACGGGACGAAGTCTTCAATCTTGTATCTTCATAGTCTTGGAATCCGGTCGATGATGATAGTCCGGCCGATGATAGTTCGACCGATGATGGTAATCTGGCTATCCGGACACCCCCCAATCCAGGACTCCCTCAGTAGCCCCTGAACCAGGCTTCAATGACGATGAGTCCAGCGCGCATATTGTTCGGCATTGCAAGGCGGGTTCCTCTGCCGAATAGTTCATAGAAGATTGTGAACACTAGGATAGTGTCCGGCTCTGCAAAATAAATTCCACATTCCACCGTAGAGAGAATAATATATATATATACACAAGTTCAATGCGCTGACGTTTTTTGCGGCGTGACGTCACACCACTACCAAGCCATTACATTTTTTATTTTACCACCCCAGCGCCTTTAGCGAAGCGGTTTCCTTGGCACGTCTTGTCGAAGCAGAGATCGTGTTCCCCCTTAATCCGGGATTCTCATCAATACGAACGTGGGTAACCCAACCGCGCCCGTCACCACGCCCCCTCTATCGAAGGCGAGTCCCGAACGGTCACGGAGACAGCTCTTGGTATTTCCCTCCTTTATAACGGGACCAAGGCTCGTTTCTTTTCTTCAATCCTCCATCGAATCCTCCTCCCGCCCCAAGTTCCAGCACCTAGAGCTCCAGATTCGAGCGCTTCGGACCTTCAACAATGTCCTGCTCCGACCTCCAGGGCCGGTGGATGCCTTCCTCCGCGTCACCCCTCACTTCGGCCTGTGGCTGAAGACCTTCAATGTGACGCCGAAGATGATCGGGGGGTGTCAAGCGGAGTGCGGCGGGGCGGCCGTCAGTAGGAGGGCCGATGCCCCGTGGCCCGCAGGCTCCTTCCAAGAGGAGCTCGGCTTGTGGCAGCAAGAGTGGTTCTATATCACCGTTCCAAGGAGCCGCAAACAAAAGCCGCCGCCCTTATTCCGCTCGGGACCTCCACAACGGTTGATGTCGTGGGTCAACCAAGGGCTCAACTGGGGGCCGTCAAAGGACGTGCCCCTATTGCAGGGCCGGATTCGAGATCTCCAGGCGAGGGAGATCGATCTGGTCGTGGTGATGCAGGTTATGCTGATCAGGCGTTATTTTCCCTACAAACGCTGTCCTCTCCGACTATGGGAATTTAATCCGGAGGGACGTCGGATTCTTCAACATTTCATGGGTATGACACCCCTGGAGATGTACAAATTATTCTTCGAATCGCAAGAGGTGCGTCCGGAACTGACCGAGGATGCTGGCCTAAGCTGCAATCGCCCGGATACTCAGGTAAGTAGCTCCGATTCCGGACACATCATTTGTTTGCCTTTTGGTGGTCCGCCTTATGACCGACTTCCTTCTAAACAGGAGTGGATAGCGGGAGCAAAATTAATATGGTGTCCGGCCCCCCTCCCAGAGACCGCGCCGGATTCCGCGCTGGTCCGGATGTTGGAGGTTGCGCCTCCAGAGGAAGGCGAAGGGGAAAGTGAAAAAGCTACTACCTTGCCTAAGGAGGCTTTTGAAAGAGGGGGGACCGAGAATCCCTCCCTCCAAGGGGAGAAGAGGATTGCCTCCGAGGACCTGGGGGCCAAGGCCCCTAAACGGGGGAAGAAATCTTCGCCGGAGGGTCCTGCGTCCGGGGAGGCCCCGGCCGCACAGTCTCCCTTAAAGGATCAGCCCTCCAACGGGCCGTAAGTAAAAAGAAAGGATTTTTATAGTAAAGGGCATCCCTATTTGTGCTTCTGAGGATAACTAAAGTTTTTACCTTATAGTTCGGATCTCTGTCCTTCGCAAATGAGCTTGACTTCGGGGGACCTCCGTCCGGATATGGTGGAAAGCGAAACGCCTCCGTCCGGGGCACCGTCGGATAGGGCGGACGAGCCTAAAGTGTCGTCAAGGAGGGAGCCCCCGGGTTTGGCGAAGCCGGATAGTTTGGCGCCAGCTAGTGTACGGCTGAAGGATCTGCTTGAGAAGGTGTCTATCTCAGAAGATCACCACCCACTAATGAGTGTGGTGATTGAAAGGATTTCATCCGCCGAAGGCGGGTTGCATAATGCCGTCAGTAGTTTGCTGGCGGGGTTTGAGGTACGTGAAAATGACACACCTTTGGACAGTTTTGCATATAGAATGCGCCCTGTATGGGTAGTAGCCCCTGAGACTCGGTAGGTTGTCGAAAGCGACATCGTGCCGAGGATCAAAATCGCAGGTTTCAATTTTCACCGTACCTATGTAGGTGGCGGATCGTCCGGGGGCCAGCCGGACTGATGAAGTTGCCGAACTAAAGCGGCAACTCACCGTTGCGGATGCGGACATCACGCTGGTCAACAGGCGACTTGATGAGTCGCAAGGTAAGTGTTCCTGTGCGGTCACTTGGTAAGGGAGCCGAAGCCATCTCCTTACTACATGTGTGTAAAATGTAGGTAGTGCCGCTGCTGTGGAGAGCCTTCGGGCCGAACTTGCTCAAGCCAAGGAGCAGGCCAGAAGGAGTGATGCGGCGGCCTCGAGGGCGGCCGAAGAGTTAGTGGCCGAAAGGGCCGCACACTGCCGAAGCAGGGAAGAGATGGCCGAAATGGCCGTGAAGTTGAAAGATGCTACCGACTGCCATGAGGCTCTTGAGAAGGAGCGCCTGGTGGTGCAAGAAGACCTGGGGAAGGCCACCGCCGAAGCCAAGGATGCCCGCTCTGCAATGCAGGCTATAAAGGAAGAGCTGCGCCAGGCCGGAGACATTGTAGCTGGCAAGCCTTTTTTGCTGCACCGAAGTTTTACGGATCCAAAGTATGCTCAGCTGGGCCAGCTTTGGGGTCCGGAGGACCCTTATATGGACTTAGCAGCGAGTGCGGCGGATGCCGTTGTGCATTTTCGAAGCCAGAAGGATCACGAGACGGAAGAGCTGTTTTGGTCTCAATTCGATTGTCCGGAGCGTTCACTTCTGCTGACCGACCGTTTGGCCGAGTGGGCTGAGCTGAATAGGTTATCCGGGCTTGCCATGACGGATATCGTGACCCATGTCTGGCCGGATAGGCCCAAGCCGAAGAGTTACTTTGGCTTATTGCAGCAATTTCTTGGGGCGGTGCCGCATATGAAGGCGATGAAGCGGTCGGCATGTATAGAGGGTGCGCGGATGGCGCTTGCCCGTGTGAAGACACATTGGACAGAGATGGATGCCACCGCTGTTGCGACCCCGGGTTCGGACGATAGCCGGTTACCCGCCGAGCACTATTTTGGCGAAGTGCTGCGTGGTGCTCGTGTAATAGAGTCACAGTGTTCAAAAAATGTTACGTTCAAATGAACGTTTAATGTTGTAAAACAATATTTATGATGTAAGCGCCTTTTATACTTGTGCGTTCAAGTAATGTAATATCTTCTATGCGGCCGTTCATGTATACGTGTGTATAACCTGAAAGATGGCAGTCGTCGGCTTCAGCCCCCACGCACAAGGTGCGGGGGTCTTCGCAAAAAATAGCGCATTTTCACACTTAATCCGACGTCTCGGTCCTGTAAAGGAGGTGGTAGCGTAGCAAACGAGGCAACCGGACTATAATGCTTTATCACTTTCACTTTGCCATGGAGTTCGAGGGTGGGGCTACGACATAGCCCCTGGGGGCACCGCGCTCTCCGAATTCGGGGCGCGTATGTGCCTGACCGGGAAACGGCCCTTCGTCAAAGCGGAGGAATTCTAAACATTCCCTTGGTTGATCGAGTGGTTGACCAGTCTCTCGCTGTATCATGACAGTCAGTTTTCGGCTTTCTCTACTGAGGCGCTCACCCAGCCGAACTGGGGCACAATCGCAGTAGTTCTCCTGGTGCCGCGTTAGCCGATGATACGGAACGTAAGGCAGCAAAACACAGGAGCCGGGCAAACCCAACATTTGACCAAAGACATGATTCGGAGCTGATGCATATAAGGCCTAACTCGAGACGCCGAACACTCCCGAAGGTGTTCGGTCTTTTACAATAGCGGGCAGAATAATGCCCTAAGCTCCTTGTGTAGAGGTACGGGCAGGTTCCTCTGGCGCGGCCGATGCCAAAACGCCAGCCTCCACTCTGGTTATAATGGGAAACCAGGGGATTATAGCAACAAGAGACAGTAAGAAAGGTTTACGTAGGGTCTTAGTCTGAAAAGAGTCCTTGAAACGGGTCCCTACTGCACGTCTGCGCCTGTGTCTCTGTTGTGCCTTATCCTGGACGGGTGTGCACGTAGTTCATCTATGAAAAGAGAGGAACTTAGTTTGAAAAAAGAAATCATGCAAAAAAGATACATAAAAAATTGAAATATAAATGTAGAAAGCTGAGCCTATGGTAGCTCGTTATAGCTTATATACACAAAGCTTTGTAAGGGTGTGCGGCTAGGTAGCCCCTAGCTTATTTATTCCGGACCCGTCCAGCCGTGTCCGGGGTCTTAGCCGACCTTGTTAATGGAATGATGCCACGTGGACCGGGCATTTTAAGCGTAAGAGACGCGTAGTGTGGTATTGCGTTAAAGCGGACGAAAGCTTCACGTCCCAGTAGTGCTTGATAGCAACTTTTGAATGGGGCGACGTGAAAGGTTAGCTCTTCTCGTCGGGAGTTGTCAGGTGATCCGAACACAACTTCTAATAATAATGAACCTGTGCACCTGGCGTAAGGGCTTGGCGCCCTTTGAAGGAAGTGCGGCTATGTTGAATTGTAGTAGGGTCTATCCCCAATTTGCGGATTGTGTCCGGATATAGCAGGTTTAAGTCGCTGCCTCCGTCCATCAGAACTTGCGTAAATCGCAGTCCGTCTATTATGGGATCCAATGTCATAGCAGCCCTGCCCGCGTTCCGGATACTTCTGGAATAATCCAGATGGTCGAAAGTGATTGGTTTTGACATCCAATCTCGGTGTTCCGCTGGGGTGGACCGTGTGACACTTGTCTTAGCAAGTGCCGTGTTGTACTTCCGTACTATCACGTGAAGTGAGTTTACTGTTTTGACTTCTTGTGGGAAAGTTTTCGGAATTCCTGTGCTCTGCTGGTGGGGTTCGTCGTCGTCCTCGCTTGGCGCATCGAGCCCCTTGTGTTCGGCGTTGAGTCTGCCGGACTGTTTAAAAACCCAACAATTTTGGTTGGTATGGTTGGCAGGTCTTCCGGAGGTACTGTGGATTTGACATATCCGATCCAAAATTTTGTTTAAATTGGATAGCTCGTCACTGTTGTCCTTAAGAGGCAGTGTTTTATTGTTTGGCCGCGAGCTTTTGAATCCGGCGTTGACCGCCGTGCTCTTTGGGCTTCTTTCTTTATTCCGGCGCTTATCTTTCCTGTGCCGTGATTTTCTGTTTCCATCTCTGATCTCGGATGTACTCGGGTCGCTCGTGCTGCATCTTGCTAGCCAGCTGTCTTCTCCTGCGTAAAAGCGCGTCATGAGGCTTGTGAGCGCGGCCATTGTTCTTGGCTTCTCTTGGCCGAGGTGTCTGGCAAGCCATTCATCTCGGACGTTGTGTTTAAAAGCTGCTAAGGCTTCTGCGTCCGGGCAGTCGACTATTTGGTTCTTTTTGGTAAGGAACATGTTCCAGAATTTGCGCGCTGACTCTCCGGGCTGTTGAGTTATGTGACTTAGATCGTTTGCGTCCGGAGGGCGGACATAAGTCCCTTGAAAATTTGCTCTAAACGCGTCCTCAAGCTCTTCCCAACTCCCAATAGTGTTTTCTGGGAGGCTTTTGAGCCAATGCCGAGCTTGTCCTTTGAGCTTGAGGGGTAGATATTTTATGGCGTGGAGATCATCTCCTCTAGCCATGTGTATGTGTAGTATGTAATCTTCTATCCAGACTCTGGGGTCTGTTGTGCCGTCGTATGCCTCTATGTTTATGGGTTTGAACCCTGCTGGAAATTCATGATCCAGCACCTCATCGGTGAAACATAGCGGGTGTGCGGCGCCCCTGTATTTGGGTGTGCCGCTATCTTCGAACACTTGTCGTGTTGTGTTACTTCCTGCGGTCCTCTTTTTTGGCCCGTAGATGGACCTAGTTGGGCCGTCTATTTTTCCAGGGTCATAGGTCGGCTTGTGTGCGGCGCCGTTTGCCGTTTTTGGCCTGTCATCTGGCCGTCTATCCGGCCAGGCGGCTTCTTTATTTTTTGTTTGTGAGGGCTCTATGGCTTCCTCGTCAAATTCTGGCAGTAGCTTGCGCTTCGGGTAGCTCTTTGTTCGATGGCCATTGCCATACTTGCTTGCGGTCTTGAGTATTTTGTTCCACTTCATTCTGAGGATGTCTTCCGCTGTTTTGAGCTTCCGTCTGTCCTTCTTCAAAATTCTTGCAGTGGCGACGAGTCTTTTGTGAAGGATCTTATGCTTCGGTGGTGTGTCCGGTGTGAGGTTGTCCGGACTTTTGGTTTCTCCGGGAAGGGGTTGATCATCCGGTTCATCTTGTTCGGAAGGTTGCTTGTTTGCATGTTCGTCGTCCACTGGTTGGCCCTGCTCTAACGCTGGTTCGTTGGGAATGCTGTTCATGGCGAGGCGGGGTTTAGGGCGGCGCTTGTGTCGCCGTTTTGGTTGTTTATCGGCGGGATTATCCTTTGCCGCGCCCCGTTGATCCTCATCGTTGCTTCCCTTTGGGGTGTCCACTGTATGCACGTCATGTGGCGGGGTGGCCTTCCAGTGCCCTGTAGGTGCTGGTTCTGAATTGTCTCCGTCATCGTCGTCCATACCGTCGATGTCTTCGGAGTCGTAGTTTAGCACGTCGGTTAAATCGTCGACAGTGGCTATGAAGTGGGTGGCGGGTGGGCTTTGAATTCCTCCATCGTCCGCGTCCCAATCATCCTGGCCATAGTCCGGCCAGGGCTCTCCGGATAGCGAGAGACGCTTCAGCGAATTTAAGATATCGCCGAAGAGTAAGTGCTGAAAGCTGTCCGTAGCGGTGAATTCCATGATCGGCACCCAATCGGATTCGACTGGCAGGGGCGGAGGAGGTTCGGAGTCCGGTAGTGAGTCCGATGCCTCGGAGTCATGACTTTTATGCGGGACAAGGTTAGTGTTTGGCTCCATCGTTGTGAAAGTTGCAGCTCCTGAGGCGGCGTCCAGCCATCCGTCCTCGATCTGCGCGATCGGCTCCGGACTATAGGTCGGAGCGGATTCGTGTGCGGCCCCCAAGGCACTGTCCGGCGGCAGAGTTAGGTCGTGCCCATCATGACAGTGCGGCACGCTCGGCTGTGGCTCGGATCCGTCGAGGATCCAGTCCCCGCGGATATCGGCCGTGAAGTTTAGGCTTCCGAACCTGACCTGACGGCCAGGGGCGTAGCTTTCGATCTGCTCCAGATGGCCAAGCGAGTTGGCCCGCAGTGCGAAGCCGCCGACTACGAAGATCTGTCCGGGGAGAAAAGTCTCACCCAGGACCGCGTCGTTGTTGATTAGAGAGGCCATCAAGCCTATCGGTGACGACACAGAGGAACTCTCAATGAAAGCACCGATGTCGGTGTCAAAACCGGCGGATCTCGGGTAGGGGTCCCGAACTGTCCGTCTAGGCGGATGGTAACAGGAGACAAGGGACACGATGTTTTACCTAGGTTCGGGCCCTCTTGATGGAGGTAAAACCCTACGTCCTGCTTGATTGATATTGATATTGTGGATGTTTACAAGAGTGGATCTACCACGAGATCAAGGAGGCTAAACCCTAAAAGCTAGCCTATGGTATGATTGTAAGGGTTGATGTTGTTGTCCTACGGACTAGAGCCATCCGGTTTATATAGACACCGGAGAGGGCTAGGGTTACATAGAGTCGGTTACAATGGTAGGAGATCTACATATCCGTATCGCCAAGCTTGCCTTCCACACCAAGGAAAGTCCCATCCGGACACGGGATGAAGTCTTCAATCTTGTATCTTCATAGTCTTGGAGTCCGGTCGATGATGATAGTCCGGCCGATGATAGTTCGGCCGATGATGGTAATCCGGCTATCCGGACACCCCCCAATCCAGGACTCCCTCAATCTCCACAAGAGAGGGGGAGAACATTGTATTGAGATCCAAAAAGAGAGAAGAAGCCATCTAGCTAATAACTATGGACCCGTAGGTCTACGGTAAACTACTCACAACTCATCGGAGGGGCAAGGATGTTGATGTAGAAGCTCTCCGTGGTCGATTCCTCCTCCGACAGAGTGTCGGCAAAGGCTCCAAGATGGGATCTCGCGGATACAGGAGGTTACGGCAGTGGAAATTGTGTTTCCTGGTGCTCCTGGATGTTTTCGGGGTCCATAGGTATATATAGGAGGAAGAAGTACGTCGGTGGCCGCCCGAGGGGCCCACGAGACAGGGGGCGCGCCCTACAAGGGGGGGGGGCTATCTCATGGGGCCCTCGGAAGCTTCTTGACTTGCACTCCAAGCTCTCCGGATCATGTTCGTTCCAAAAATCACGCTCCCGAAGGTTTCGTTCCGTTTGGACTCCATTTGATATTCCTTTTCTTCGAAATACTGAAATAGGCAAAAAAACAGCAATACTGGCTGGGCCTCCGGTTAGTAGGTTAGTCTCAAAAATGATATAAATGTGTAAAATAAAGCCCATAAACATCCAAAAGGGGTAATATAATAGCATGGAACAATAAAAAATTATAGATACGTTGGAGACGTATCAAGCATACCCAAGCTTAATTGCTGCTCGTCCTCGAGTAGGTAAATGATAAAAAAGAAATTTTTGATGTGGAATGCTACCTAGCATTATTCATAATTTGATTTTATTTATTGTGGCATTAATGTTCAGATCCAAATGAATCAAAATAAAAGCTTATAAAACATAAAAACAATAATGCTTCAAAGCATACTAACAAATAATCATGTTCTATCAAAATAGCATAGCCAAAGAAAACTCATCCCTACATAATCATATAGTTAGGCCATGCTTCATTTTCATTACACAAAATACTCCCATCATGCACAACCCCGATGACGAGCCGAGCAATTGTTTCATACTTTTTAACGCGCTTCAGATTTTTCAACTCTTACGCAATACATGAGCGTAAGCCATGGACATAACACTATGGTGGTATATGGTGGTTGTGAGGACAAAAAGAGGGAGAAGATTGTCTCACATCAACTAGGCGTACTAACGGGCTATAAGGAGATGCCCATTAATAGATATCAATGTGAGTGAGTAGGGATTGCCATGCAATGGATGCACTAGAGCTATAAATATATGAAAGCTCAACAAAAAGAAACTAAGTGGGTGTGCATCCAACTTGCTTGCTCAGGAAGACGTAGGGCATTTTGAGGAAGCCCATCATTGGAATATACAAGCCAAGTTCTATAATGAAAAGTTCCCACTTAGTATATGAAAATGACAACATAGGAGGCTCTTTATCATGAAGATCATGGTGCTATTTTGAAGCACTAGTGTGGAAAAAGATATAGTAGCATTGTCCCTTCTCTCTTTTTCTCTCATGTTATTTTATTTTTTTCTTTTTCTTTTTTTTCTTTTTCTCTTTATTTTCTTTCTTTGGCCTCTTTTTTTTTTCTTTTTGGCCTTTCTCATTTTTTTCTTTCTTTTTTTAAAGTCCGAAGTCTCATCCCGACTTGTGGGGGAATCATAGCCTTCATCATCCTTTTCTCACTAGGACAATGCTCTAATAATGAATATCATCACACTTTTATGGATTTACAACTCAAAAATTACAACTCAAAGCTAGAACAAGATATGACTCTATATGAATGCCTCCGATGGTGTACTGGGATATGCAATGAATCAAGAGCGACATGTATGAAAATTATGAATGTGGCCTTGCCACAAATACGATGTCAACTACATGATCATGCAAAGAGCAATATGACAAAAGTTATGTGTGTCATATGAATGGAACGGTGGAAAGTTGCATGGTAATATATTTCGGAATGGCTATGGAAATGCCATAATAGGTAGGTATGGTGGCTGTTTTGAGGAAGGTAAATAAAGGGTTTATGATACCGGCGAAAGTTGCGCGGTAATAATAAAGGCTAGCAAAGTAAAAGGATGAGTGTGCATATGTCCATGGACTCACATTAGTCAAAAAAGAACTCATATACTTATTGCAAAAGTCTACTTCACCCTCGAAGCCAAGTACTACTACGCATGCCCCAAGAGGGATAGATTGGTAGGAAAAGACCATCGCTCGTTCCCGACTGCCACTCATAAGGAAGAGAATCAAAAGAACACCTCATGCAACAAATTTGTCACACAACTTTTACCATACATGCATGCTACGGGACTTGCCAACTTCAACAAAAGTATTTCTCAATTTCATAATTACCCACTAGCATGACCCTAACATTACTACCTTCATATCTCAAAACAATTATCAAGCATCAAGTTGATCATAGCATCCAATTCTTTTTCTATGATAGTTTTTATTATACCCAACATGGATGCTCATCATTCTAAGACCAACTTTGTAACCATAGCAAATACCATGCTGTTCTAAAAGACTCTCAAAATAATATAAGTGAAGAATGAGAGACTAGCAATTTCTTCAAAATTATTCCACCGTCGTGCTCTAAAAGATATAAGTGAAGCACTAGAGCAAAAACTATCAAGCACAAAAGATATAAGTGAAGCACATAGAGTATTCTAGCAAATTCTAATCAAATAGGCTTCTCCCAAAAGGTGTGTACGACAAGGATGATTGTGGTAAACTAAAAAGCAAAGACTAATATAATACACGACACTCCAGGCAAAACACATATCATGTAGCGAATAAAAATATAGCTCCAAGTAAAGTTACCAATGAACGAAGAGGAAAGAGGGGATGCCTTCCCGGGGCATCCCCAAGCTTAGGCTTTTGGCTATCCTTGAATATCTTGGGGTGCCATGGGCATCCCCAAGCTTAGGCTCTTGCCACTCCTTATTCCATAGTCCATAAAAGCTTTACCCAAAACTTGAAAACTTCTCAACACAAAACTCAACAGGAAATCTTATAAGCTCCGTTAGTGAAAGAAAACAAAACCACCACATAAGGTACTGCCATGAACTCATTCTTTATTTATTTTGGTGTTAAACCTACTGTATTCCAACTTCCTTATGGTTTATAAACTAATTTACTAGCCATAGATGCATTGAAATAAGCAAACAACACACGAAAAACAGAATCTGTCAAAAACAGAACAGTTTGTAGCAATCTGTAACTAACGCAAACTTTTGGAACTCTAAAAATCCTACAAAAATAGGACGTACTGGAAAATTTGTCTATTGATAAGAAGAAAAAAAGAATCAATGCAAAATCAGGTTTCTGTGATTTATTGAATTTTTTCTCATGAGCGCAAAGTTTCTGTTTTTCAGCAGAATTAAATCAACTATCATCGTAGTTTATCCTATAGATTCTACTTGGCACAAACACTAATTAAAAGATAAAAACACATCTAAACAGAGAGTAGATGCAAGATTTATTAAATAACAGCAAGGAAATATATTGGGTTGTCTCCCAACAAGCGCTTTCCTTTAAAGCCTTTTTAGCTAGGCATTGAAATTTCAATGATGCTCACATGAAAGACAAGAATTGAAGCACAAAGAGAGCATCATAAAACATGTGACAAACAAACTTAAGTCTAACATACTTCCTATTCATAGGTTTTTTATAAGCAAACAAATTATCAAGGCAAGCAAAACTAGCATATGCAAGGAACCAGAAAGAAACAATAGCAATCTCAACATAACGAGAGGTAATTTAGTAACATGAAAATTTCTACAACCATATTTTCCTTTCTCATAATAGTTACATGTGGGATCATAGGCAAATTCAACAAAATAGCTATCACAAAACATATTCTCAACATGATCCACATGCATGCAAAGTTGACACTCTTCCAAGATAGTGGGATTAACATTAACTAAAGTCATGACCTTTCCGAACCCACTTTTATCAAAAATATCATAAGATTGAACATACTCCAAATATGTGGGATCTAAAGTTGACACTCTTCCAAACCCACTTTCAATATTATTGCAAACACTATTATTAATCTCATATTCATCATGGGGCTTAAATAAATTTTCAAGGTTATAAGAAGAATCACCCCAATCATGATCATTGAAACAAGTAGTAGACATAGCAAAACTAGCATCCCCAAGCTTAGGGTTTTGCATATTATTAGCACAATTGACATCAAGAAAATTTATAGGAAAATCATTGCAATCATGCTTTTTATTCAAGGAGTTATCGTGAATCTCTTCATAAATTTCTTCATCATAATTTTCAGATTCACAAAGTTTGAGCAAAGCTTCATATAGATAATCTAGTGCACAAAACTAACTAGAAATTGGTTCATCATAATTGGATCTCTTAAAAAGATTAGCAAGCGGATGAGGATCCATAGATCTTAGGTTCTCTGTTTAGCAATAAATAAGCATCCATTCCAACCAAACAAGCAAACAAAAGAGCAAGCAAAAGATATGAGAAGATTGGGAAAGAGAGCGCAAATAAAATGGCAAAGGTGAAGTGGGGGAGAGGAAAACGAGAGGCAAATAATGTAAATGCGACGGAGATGGGTTTGTGATGGGTACTTGGTATGTCTTTACTTGAGAGAAGACCTCCCCGACAACGGCGCCAGAAATCCTTCTTGCTTTGTCTTGAGCTAGCGTTGGTTTTCCCCGAAGAGGAGAGGGTGATGCAACAAGTGTAGCGTACGTATTTCCCTTAGTTTTTGACAACCAAGGTATCAATCCAGTAGGAGGCTCCTCAAAAGTCCCACGCACCTACACAAACAAACTGAGAACTCGCAACCAACGCAATAAAGGGGTTGTCAATCCCTTCACGGCCACTTACGAAAGTGAGATCTAAAAAAGATAGTAATATACTTTTGGTATTTTGTAATATAGATGCAAAAAGTAAAGATGCAAATAAAAGTAGATTGAAAGCAAATATGATAAGAGATAGACCCGGGGGCCATAGGTTTCACTAGAGGCTTCTCTCGAGATAGCATAAGTATTACGGTGGGTGAACAAATTACTGTCGAGCAATTGATAGAAAAGCGCATAGTTATGAGATTACCTAGGCATGATCATGTATATAGGCATCACGTCCATAACAAGTAGACCGAGTCCTGCCTGCATCTACTACTATTACTCCACACATCGACCGACTCCTGCCTACATCTAGAGTATTAAGATCATAAGAATAGAGTAATGCATTAAGCAAGATGACATGATGTAGAGGGATAAACTCATGCAATATGATATAAACCCCATCTTGTTATCCTCGATGGCAACAATACAGTATGTGTCTTGCAACCCTTTCTGTCACTGGGTAAGAACACCGCAAGATTGAACCACTAGTGCAGAACCGGGCAATAGCACCGGTTCGTAAGGCCCTTTAGTGCCGGTTCCATAACCGGCACTAAAGTGTGGTCACTAAAGCCCCCCCCCCTTTAGTACCGGTTCAACATGAACCGGTGCTAAAGGGCAACCACATGGCACGAGCCAGCTCCGGGGGCCTGAAGCCCTTTAGTACCGATTGGTAAGACCAACCGGTACTATAAGGTTTGGGGGTTTTTAGTTTTATGATTTCTTTTTCATTTAATTTTGTGTTTCCATTTTAATTCTTTTTCATTTGCTGGTATTTTATGATACTACACATTGTACACGTTATGCATATATATATATATATATATATATATATATATATATATATATATGTCGGTGTACTAGAGTAGGGGTACCCTAGTATCCCGAACTTGTGCACGGGCAGTTGCAGCACCCCGTGGCAAGGCCCGCCGGGTCACCGCCAAGATCATCCGTAACTCCTTAAAGAGACAAGACCCCGGCAAGAGGAGCTTGCCGGGAAGCCATTCAAGAACAAAGTATTCAAACCGAGAATACAAGGCCCCGGCAAGAGGAGCTTGCCGGGAAGGCCAACCAAGGCATCTCAAGAACGCTTGCCGCGACGCACCACGCGTCCCGGCAAGGCACGGTGAGCGACAAGCTCCCGCGCCCGACAAGACGACGAACGCGGCAAGGCACTTGCCGCAGCAAGCGGTCGCTCCGCGCCCAGGCTCCAGCACATCCACCAACGTGTCGTCCTGGGACCCTTCCAGGCAAGCGTGGCGGAAGGCTGTGCAGCCAGCGGTACGCGGTGGCAAGCGGCGCTGACAAGAAGGCCATCGTGGCGATCGGTGGCGCCCCTGACGGTCTCTTCTCGCACTGTTTAGACGACACAGACGGGCATTTAATGCCCGTGTCCCCTGCCATCAGGGTTAGATATGATACACTGTGGCTACAGTAGAGGTAGCTGTACCTACCACATTCTTTTTCCATTTTTACCCTTTTCTGTCTATGTTGCCACCTGTTGGTGACCCCTTGAGAATATAAAAGGAGGCCCATGCGCAACGTAGAGGGGGTTCGGCTCATTCGAAACACCAAGAACACTCTCACGCTCGGTCTGGTAGCGCTCATCGCTCCTGAGCAAGAACTCAATACGATCAAACAAGCAGCAGTAGGAGTGTTATCTCTCCAGAGAGCTCCAAAGCTGGGTAAACTGCTCATGTGCATTGCCTCGATCCGCTCTTCATGCGACCTCCGCCCCCCTCCGAACCGAAAGGGGCTCGGTCCGCTGGTCCCCATAGGTGTTCGTGGATCAGTTTCCCCGACATCTTTGGCGCGCCAGGTAGGGGGCGTCGAGATGGTGTGGACCCGATCCGGTGTGCACACGAGTTAAATCTTCATCATCTTCGTCGACATGCCACCGAAGAAGAAGGCTTCGGAGGCAGCTGTTCCGTCCGCGTCGCTTCCACCGCCCCCGGAGCAAACGGGTGGTGGAGTGGACGCCGGCGGAAGAACGGGCGCCGACGAGGGTGCTCATAGTGCTGCCAAGTCCATGGGCAAGGCAGCACAGACCTCAGCGTCCGTACGCGCACCGCGCCCATCTCAGGAGGCGCGGGACCAGCAGCGTCATGGCGTTCGCAGCGCCATACGTCCGCTGGGCCAAGATCAAGCTGGTGGATCTCGCGGAGTTAAAGACCAGCATGCACGCCTACATGCTGGCCCCAGCGAAGTGCGGTCGCCTGGACGGGATACTGCTCCTTCTAACATAGTTAGAAGTCCGAGCATATCCCGCTCTTCGCACCGCTCGCCGCTGCCGCCCACCACTCCAGCAGAAGCCTTGGCGCGAGCCCAACTGCTTCTAGATTACCCTCCGACGGTGGACAAGACCGACGAGTGGAGGGCCACCATTCAGAGTCTCATTGGCTTCGCCAACGGCGACACTGCGCGGCAACCAAACACTTCGCTGCTGCGGCAAGACTGCCGGACGCGAGCCGATGGCGACAAGACCGATGGGGGTGCAACTTCCATGCATTCTCCACCACGAAGGCCAAGATCGCCGACTCGCCGGGTCCACCTCGATAGCGACTCCACCGCGTCATCAGATCCGCGAGCCCGTTGCGATCAGCGCCAAGTTCTTCACGAACGACAGCAAGAAGACGCTCTTACCCGCATCGAGCGCCGAAGAGAAGTGCGGCGTCAGTCCGACCAGCGCGCTGGGCCCTCTGTTGACATGCATGCGCCAGGGGAACCAAGCGACCTGCCGTACGCGGTAGGTTGCCCTGCGTTCACCCGTGAGCTGCGGCAAGTCCAGTGGCCCAGCAAGAAAAATTTCAAGCCAGATGTACCAGAGAAGTACGATGGCAAGTCGCATCCGTCGGAGTTCCTCAGCATCTACACCATTGCGGTGCAGGCTGCCGGGGGACGAGATGACAAGATCCTTGCCAACTACTTCCCGCTGGTGCTCAAGCCTAACGTCAGATCCTGGCTCATGCACTTGCCGGACAACTCCATCTCTTCTTGGGCAGATCTATGCCATCAGTTTGTCGGCGCCTTTACAGGCGGCCTCAAGCCTCATGGCCAAGAAAGCGATCTTCATCTGCTTGCCCAAAAGGAAGGAGAGCCCCTGCGCAAGTACTTTCAGAGATTCAGCCGTGTAGAACACAACATGCCAGACGTCCACCCTGCCACGGTCATCAGCGCGTTTCATCAGAACGTGCGAAACCGCAGGATGAGGGAGGAGATGGCGATGTGCAAGATCAGGGACGTCAGCGAGCTTTATGCCCTGGCCGATAAGTGTGCACGTGCTGAAGAGGGGAGGAGGCTCCCAGGAGAGAACACAGGAGCAGGAGGATCGGACAGCGAGGATGCTGCCCCGGCAAGGAAAGGCCGGCGGTGGAACAACAGAAAGAAGAAGGGCAAAGAAGTGCTAGTTGTCGAGCAGTCCGGCAACGGAGACGACGCCAAGAAAGCTACAGCCGGTGGCTCCGGCAAGGAGGGCCAGGCTGTGGCTGCCGCCGACAAGCAAGACAGCTCCGGCAAGTAGTACTGCAAGATCCACCGCAACAAGGGCCATGACCTCCAGAGCTGTAAGAAGGTTGAACAGCTTGTTGAGCAGTAGAAAGCTGAGTACGAGCGACACGACAAGGAGAAGGCCCAGGAAGGTGCTGGGGGAGCCAGCAAGAAACGCCCCGGCCGGGGAGGACGCCACGGCAAGGCCAAGCAACGGCAAGGAGATAGGCCTCCCCATAGCCGCGACAAAGACGAAGACGACGACGACGACGTAGATATGGATGATGATGAGGCCGATGAGTAGGAATTTCAGAAAGCCACTGAGGTCCTGTGCGTTGACGGCGGTGCTTCCCTTCATGCTTCACACTGCCAACTCAAGCAGTGGATGCGGGAAGTTAATGCAGCGGAACCATCCATGGAGTCACGCAGGCCTCTGAAATGGTCCAGCACGCCTATCATCTTTGATATTGAGGATCACCCTGATCGCATAACTGCGGTCGGGTGCTTGCCGATGTTGGTTTCACCAACTATCCGCAACCTCAAAGTCACAAAGATGCTAGTTGACGGCGGGGCCGGCTTGAACCTGATATCCTCCGCGGTCCTTCAGAAACTCCAGATCCCTGACAGCGAGCTCGAAGAGATCGGCACATTCCAAGGAATAAACCCGGGAAGGAGCAAGAAGAAGGGAAAGATCACGCTGCCAATGACATTTGGCAGCAAACTGAACTTCAGAACTGAGAGGGTCACTTTTGACGTTGCTGACTTTCCATTACCCTACAATGGGATCCTCGGCCGTCCAGCACTCGCCAAGTTCATGGCAGCCTCTCACTATGCATACAACGTGCTCAAGATGCCAGGCCCGATAAGTATCATCTCTGTTCCTGGTGACAAGAAGGATGCCCTTATCTGTGCCGACAAGATTTACCGGGAAGTAGCAACTGCAGCTGATCGCAAGTCACTTGCCGATGAAACTCCCGGGGGGAAGAAGACCAAGTCCGGCAAGAGTTCTGGTACCCACTCCGGCAAGCGCACCTCTTCGGAGTGCTGCGCTACCATCGAGGACGCACCATCGAGCAGCACCGGAAGTGTAAGAAGACGATGGCAGCTCCACCAAAGACCAAGAAGGTGTCCGCCAAGGAGGACGGCACTGGTGGTACCTTCACCATCAGTGCCACTCTCGATCCTAAATAGGAAAGCGCGCTCGTTGCTTTCCTGCGGGCGAATGTCGATGTGTTTGCATGGCAACCATCTGATATCCCCGGTGTTCCCAGGAAAGTGATTGAGCACCACCTAGCCGTTTGTCCTCATGCACGGCCCATCAAGCAGAAAGTCAGGAAGCAAGCAGTGGAGCGCCAAGAGTTCATTGCAGAAGAAATCAGGAAGTTGGAAGCAGCAGGCCTTGTCAGAGGAGTGCTCCATCCTACATGGTTGGCTAATCCTGTAGTCGTGCGCAAGGCTAACGGAAAATGGAGGCTTTGTATAGACTTCACTGGTGTCAATAAAGCTTGTCGTAAAGATCCATTTCCCTTGCCGCGCATTGACCAGATTGTTGACTCCACAGCCGGATGTGATTTGCTTTCATTTCTTGATGCATATTCAGGATACCATCAGATCTTCATGGCAGAAGAGGATGAGGAGAAAACTACGTTCATCACCCCATGTGGCACATACTGTTTTGTACGGATGCCCTTCGGGTTAAAGAATGCTGGTTCAACATTTGCAAGGGTAGTCCACGTCGCTTTTGAGCCCCAGATACACAGGAATGTGGAAGCCTACATGGATGATATAATGGTCAGGAGCAAAGACAAGGCTACTCTGATTCAAGATTTAGATGAGACCTTTGCAAATCTGCGCAAGATCAACCTTAAGCTCAACCCCGAGAAGTGCGTGTTTGGGGTTCCATCCGGCAAGCTTCTCGGGTTCTTTGTGTCTCAGCGGGGAATTGAAGCCAATCCCGACAAGATCAAGGCCATCGAGAAGATTGAAGCACCGAAGCGCGTCAAGGATGTGCGAAGGCTTGCCGGTTGCGTGGCTGCTCTCAGCAGGTTTATCTCTAAGTCTGCTGAGTGCGCCCTGCCGTTTTTCAAAATATTGAAAAAGGCAGGTCCAATGAAATGGACTCCGGAAGCGGAGGCTGCGCTGCAGGAGTTGAAGAGATACCTGTCCTCCAGTCCAATACTTATCGCACCTAAGCCACAAGAGAAGTTGCTGTTGTACCTAGAGGCAACCAATCAAGTGGTTAGTGCTGCGTTAGTGGCGGAGAGGGAGGCAGATGATGAGCCAGCAACCACGGAAAGTGCATCCAGCGACAAGCAGGGGGCTTCGCCAACAAGCTCTGGTCCTGACAAGGATGGATCTGCGCAGGTGCGCAAGGAGGTGCAGAAGAAGATGGTGCAGCGCCCAGTTTACTTTGTCAGCTCCCTTCTGCAGGGGGCTAGGTCAAGGTACTCTGGTGTGCAAAAGTTGCTTTTCGGCCTTCTCATGGCCTCGAGAAAGCTGCGCCATTACTTCCAAGCACATGAGATCATAGTTGTCACTCGCTTTCCGCTAAAGAGGATACTTCAAAATCCAGAAGCAACAGGCAGGATCGTCGAGTGGGCACTGGAACTGTCAAGCTTTGGTCTTAAGTTTGAAAGCACTTAAACAATCCAAAGCAGAGCATTGGCAGAGTTTATAGCAGAATGGACGCCAACACCAGACGAAGAAATTCCAGAAACAAGCATCCCCGTCAAGGAGGCAAGCAAAGAGTGGCTGATGTACTTTGATGGTGCCTTCTCGCTGCAAGGCGCCGGTGCTGGCGTGCTTCTTACCGCGCCCACCGGAGAACACCTCAAGTACGTAATCGAGATGCACTTTCCCAAGGAGCAAGCAACGAACAATACTGCAGAGTATGAAGGATTGCTTGCCGGTCTCAGGATTGCAGCAGACCTTGGGATCAAGAAGCTCATTGTAAGGGGTGACTCGCAGCTTGTCGTCCGCCAAGTGAACAAAAACTATCAGAGTCCATTGATGGATGCTTATGTTGATGAAGTGAGAAAGCTAGAAGAGCACTTTGACGGCTTACAAATGGAACATGTTCCAAGAGCTCAGAATGACGTTGCTGATAGCCTGTCAAAGTGCGCCGCACTAAAGTTGCCTGTGGAACCAGGGATCTTTGTGCTCAAGCTGACTCAACCATCCGTAACACCATCAACTGGACAGAACAAGAAGAGGAAGTTGGTTTCTGGTGACTACTTTCCGGCAGAGCTTCCCGAAGCCGCCGCCAAGAAGGTCCCCAAGATCGATGCCAAGAATGCTGAGGAGCAGTCTGCTCCGGCAAGCCTTATAGTTTGTTCCGTTGAAGCAGACGTTCCCGATAAGTTTTGTTCCGGCAAGCTTGCCGGGGAACACCAAGCTCCGGCAGGGTCGCAGGCCCTTGCCGTCGAAGTGGGTGATCCCGCAGCAGCAGAGGTGCCTTTAGTCCTTGCTGTCGAGCCGCAAGCTCCAGCATGGGCATAGCAGATTGTCCATTTCCTTCAAACAGGAGAACTTCCCGAAGAGCAAGAAGAAGTGGAAAAAGTAGCTCGGCAGTCAAGTATGTACAAGTTTGTTGACAACACACTGTACAGAATAAGACTCAACGGTGTGAAATTGAAGTGTATTCGCCGGGAAGATGGACACCAGCTGTTGGCAGAGATACATGGAGGCATATGTGGTCACCACATTGGCGCAAGGGCACTTGCCGGCAAAGCGTTCCGGCAAGGTTTCTTTTGGCCGACAGCCCTCCAGGATGCAACTGCACAAGTAACCAAGTGTGAAGCATGCCAGTTCCATTCCAAGCAGATACACCAACCAGCTCAAGCTCTCCAGACGATCCCTTTGTCCTGGCCATTTTTGGTCTGGGGGCTCGACATCCTCGGCCCCTTCCCCCGAGCTGTCGGGGGCTTTGAGTTCTTGTACGTCGCCATCGACAAGTTCACAAAGTGGCCGGAAGTGGAACCGGTGAGGAAGGTGACAGCGCAGTCAGCAGTCAAGTTCTTCAGGTCGATTGTTTGCCGTTTCGGGATCCCTAACAGGATCATTACCGACAACGGCACGCAATTTACGAGCCACACCTTCATGCCGTATGTCCAAGATCTTGGAGCCAAGGTCTGCTTCGCTTCTGTTGCTCATCCGAGAAGCAACGGTCAAGCGGAGAGGGAAAATGCTGAAGTGCTGCGAGGCCTCAAGACCAGAACTTTCGACAGGCTGCACAAGTGTGGAAGAAACTGGATCGAGGAGCTGCCGGTGGTTCTTTGGTCGATCAGGACGACGCCAAATCGAGCCACTGGCCAGACACCTTTCGCTCTAGTCTATGGAGCAGAGGCAGTTCTCCCCATGGAACTCGTTTACGGGTCGCCTCGAGTGCTCGCTTACGATGAGCTCGAGCAAGAGCAGCTGCGACAAGATGACGCGCTGCTCCTCGAGGAAGACCGTCTTCAGGCTGCTGTGCGAGCCGCTCGCTACCAGCAAGCTTTGCGTCGCTACCATAGCCGCAAAGTTAAAACCAGAAGTTTCGAGGAAGGCGACCTTGTTCTTCGGCGCGTTCAGTCCGCCAAGAATTCCAACAAGTTGACGCCAAAGTGGGAAGGCCCTTATCGGGTGAAACGAGTCACTAGGCCTGGCGCTATCCGCCTTGAGACCGAAGATGGCATTCCGGTGAGCAACTCCTGGAACCTCGAACATCTTCATAAGTTTTACCCGTAGGGAGCGGTTGCCGGAACCAGTTCCGGCAACCACCTTTTGTACAAGTCTTGCCGCTGTTGCATGTAATCCTTTGTACAGAGCCGGGCGCAGACCCCATGCGTAAATAAAGATCATGTGCTTCGCACAGCTTGTCAATTTCATGCTTTCTTTCTTTTCGCATGTATCATCTAACACTTTGTGCAGCACCAGCCCCCGGTAAGCAATAACGAGCCGTAAGGCTCTATATCTTTATTTTCTCTTCTGTCTCTTTCTCAAAGGAAGGAAGGTTCCCTCGCCCACAAGGTTTGCCGGGGGGGGGGGGGGGGAAGGAGAAGATAATGGTGTGAACTGGGCCGTTCAAGAAAGTTTCGCCTTGCCGGGAAGCAAACGACAGAAAAGCTAAGTTGCCAAAGTTTGAGCAATCAGTTTTTAAGTTTTTTTAAGTTATTTTCCTTGAGCGACCATGCTTTGTATGGAAAACCTGTGCGCGGAGGAACCAACTCGTAGCTAGTTGCGCCCTTACTTTGTTTCGAGTCCGCTCAACAACTTAAGTGAGCTGCGACTAGCTGCAACAAGGTTGCTTGTCGGTAGCAGCACCGCCAGCAGGCTGCTAAAGTTCCGCACTCGATGCTCGTGGCAAGGGTGCCTGCGCTGGCAAGTTTCCCTGAAAAGCGTAGGGTAGGAACATACAAAGCCAAGAGTCAAGTAAAGGAAGTAACATAGCAATCATTACCTAAGATAGAGTTATATTACAAAAATAACTTGTCGCGGCTCTAATAAAGTGTTCTCATTACATGACTAGCGGCGACAAGAAGAGAAGAAAATGGGCGGCCTAATCTATGCGGCCACAATCAACCCTCTTGACCTCATTCACCTTGTCCACAATGGGTGCGACAAGGGCCTTGAGCGCGTCAAGATCAGCATCCGCCGGCAGCTTCTTCAGGATGTTGGTGAAGTTGAGGCCTGGTTTGCGGAAGGCCACCTTCACCAACACCTTCTCCAGGACCCTGTCGCAGATCGTGCGTGACTCGTCGGCCAGCTGCTTCGGGATCTTCTCTCGGAGCTGCTGGAGGGCAGTCGCCACGCCTTTGAAGAACGGGGTGAGGTTGGCGCTGGGCGGGAGGTTCTCGTCGGAGGAGTATCCGAAGTCCTCCACTCCCAGCTGCGCCAGCTCCCCGTCGATGACGGCAGCAATGTTCACGAGACCCTCCGTCCAGAGCTCCACAGTGTCCTTGAAGGTGTTCTGGGTTTCGGCGGCCCTCGCCAGCAGTGCTTCATTGCCCTTGATTTCCTCCTTCAAGTCCGCCTCCCGCTTCCTGGCGCCGTCCAGCGTCTCCGTCAAGGTGGCTAACTTCAGCTCCAGATCGGCATTGGAATCCTTGGCGGCACTCAGCTCCTTGCCCTTCTCAGCGAGTTGACCCTGCAGCTCACCATGGGCGAGGGCGTCCTTCTCGCGCTTAAGCTTGAGTGCGGCAAGCTCCTCGCCGCTTGTTTTCAGATTAGCCTCTAGCTGCGCCACCTTTGCTTCAATCCCTCCTTGGTGGCCTCGGCAGCCGCGGCCGCGTCCTTGGCTTCGTTGAGCGCCCCACCAAGTGCCTGCTCGCGCGCGGCAAGCTCCTCCTCGTGGCTGTCGAGGTTCACTTTCCGTTGGGCCAGCTCGCCTTCTTGCGCGTACAGCTTCTCGCCGGCGAGCCGCTGCTACTCTTCGGCTTCGGCCTTCTCGAGAAGGAAGGCCTTCCGCTCCTCAGCAAGCTGCTCCCACTCCTCTGCCAAGGCCCGGAGAGCTTCCTGGCGGAGACCCCGGAGCTCCTCCGTGCGTTTCTCAATGTCCACGCTTGCTTTCGCGACTAGCGCCTCCCGGGACTCCAGTTTGGCTTGGCGGGCGCGATAGAGTGCCAGGAGCCTCCGTAGCAGCCGCTCCTCCTCAAGCTCGCCGCTGCTGCTTCCCGGCGCGTCAACGATCGACAACCCAGCGGAGGCAAGCACCTCCCCATCCAGGGCTTCTCCTTCAACCGGCGGCCTGGAGCTTGACGCCCAGGGGAGCTTGATGAAGATGCCCTCGCCGGCCTTCAGATAGGCGCCGGGCTGGGGATCCTCGGAGCCCAGTGCTGCGGCGGCAGCGGAGGGATCAGCGGTCGGTGCAGCGCCTGGCGCTCCTGCTGCCTCAGGGCCGTCAGTGCGATCGCCGGATCCCTCGCCGGTTTCCGCAGCAGCAGCCTTGGCGGCCTCTTCGCCAGCAGGCGCACCAGCACTGGCTCCTTCTTTAGTGGCCGCGACATCATCAGTGTTGCCGCGCGTGTTCTCCTCGCCGCCCGCTTCGGTCTCCATGGGCTCTGTGGAAGGTGGGTCTGGCGACTGGTGAAGGAGAAGAAGTCAAGCAAATATCCAAAAAAGAGAAAAATCAGAAGATCACAAGGGAAGCTTCGGGCAAGAGGTTACCTGCGCTGGGGTCCGTGGACATGGGCTCCACCGTCGGAGGATCGCTAGTGTCGCCTCTTGCCGGAGACTCCTTCCTTGCCAGGGATTCCTCCCTTGTCGGAGAGCGCTCCCTCGCCGGAGAATCCTCCCTTGGAGGTGTAGAGGAAGCAGACGGCACGTCGGAGACGGTTCCCGAGCCCTCCTGGTGAAGCTGTTCTGCTCCTACACAAACAAACCAACAGTTAGAAGTCAGCAAAGGAAAGAGCACCCGTGCGCGCCCAAAAACAGAAAGTAAACTATGTACTTACGCTGGGGGCTGCGCTGGGGGCTGCTTCGCGGAGTTGTTGCCGGATCCGGCAAGGTGGTCGCGGGCGCTCCCCCTATTGTTTTGACGGGCTCGTCCTCGATGATAACCACCGGAACTTTGGCCCTCTTCGCCGCTCTTTGAGCCAACGTCCTGAAAAGGAACAAGCTCAAATTGAAGCAAGTTAGATACAAGATAAAGCTACAAGGTTGAAGAACTACAAGTACAGCAGAAAAGTCTTACTCTTCTTCCTCCTCGTCGGAGCTGAGCGCGGAGAGGTCGAAGTCCGGCCACCTGCGGTGCGATGAGGCGGAGGAGTAGGATCCCTTGTCCGCTTGGCGGGCGCGGTGGCGGTGGCGCGGGAAGATCTAGCTCCAGTTGCCGCAGCGGCACGAGGCGCTCCCGCGGCAACACCGCTTGTCGCGGTGGAGCGTGTCGCGCGGTGCATCGGTTGCTGACTCCTTTGTCGCCCCACTGCATCCCCGCCCCTGCGAAGACGCCTTCTTGGTTAAGCTGGGGGCTGCGTTGTGGGCTCCGTCTACGGCAAGTGTCCTGGAGATGGCGGGCCGCTCGCACCCTCGGCGGGCTCACCCTCGGCGGGCTCGCTCGACTCGACCTCCGGCGCGGCAAGTTCTTCCTCGCCGTCGATCCATTCTCGCTCGACAAGGCTTGCCGCCGCCTCTGCCTCCGCCTCTTCCACAGTGAAGCCAAACTCACCCGCGGCAGCGGCCGCCGCCGCTTCTTCCGCCCTGGTGGCGATGCGTCGCATCTCCTCCTCGGTAGTGTCGCGGGTGAGGCTCCTCTTATCGTCGGCCCGGACCTCCACCTCCACCAGCCCGTCGAAGAACTGCTGCACCACGTCGTCCTCTAGCTCTTGCCACGTCGGGACAAGACCGTGCGAGTCGCACTGCGGCATCATCACGCGGATGCGGTCGAGGGAAGAATTGTTGCATAGCGGGACGACCCCCGCCGGCAACCTGAACCATTCTGGATGTTGGGGGTCATGCTTGAACAGCTCCTTGAGCATCGCATCCAGCTCCAACACGGTAAAGTTGAAATTGAGGCCCGGGCGCAGCCGCATGATATCTGCCGGGCCGCCAAACTCCCAGGCGGGTCTCTTCCTCTCTTACAGGGGGGCAATGCGGCGGCGGAGAAAATCTGCGCCTACGGCACCCACAGTCAACCCGGCAACCCTGAGACGCAAGATTCTGGTGGTGGCAATCTTCAGCCTAGCGTCCTCCGGGGCCAGGCTGCTCCAATCATTGCCGCGCACTACTGGAACTTGGCGCAGGGCGGTGAACGGCTGCGGGTCCTCCTCCATGATCCAACACCACTCAGCTCTCCACTCCTCCCACTTGCTGTGGAGCTCCCCCTCCAGATACGCCTCCTTGCCGGCCCTCGAGATCCAGGCGATCCCCCCGGAAAGCGGCTCTCCTCTCTCGACCCGGGGCATGAAGTAATGGCGGAAAAGAGCAACATTTGGGTGGACTCCGACAAAGTTTTCGCACAGATGTGCGAACACGGACATGGTCAAGATGGCGTTGGGGGTGAAATCAAGGAGATGAAACCCGTAGGTGTTCATGATATCGCAGAAAAATTCCGAGAAGGGCGGACAGAGGCCACAGTAGAAGAACAACGGGAAGAAAGGATACCCGTATGGAGCCCGTGTTGAAGCAGCGGCGGAGAGCACCTTCGTGTGTGGATGCGCACGCGTCTCCGTCGACCAGAAGAGATAGAACCACTGCCTCAGCCCCGCCGCGTCGAGCTCGGCGGGAAAAGTGGCCCGCTCCTTTCGCAGTGCCTCGAGCCACAGCGCCTCGAGCCGCAGCGCCTCGGCCGACTTCGCGACCTTCCCGGTCTTCGGGGCCATGGCGAGGGTGGCAGAGGAAGTCGACGTCCTCGGTGGCGACGGCGGAGATGAGGGGCGGAGCACTACTTTCTCAGAAGAGGGAGGGGGCGAACGTTACGCATTTTCCGAATAAAGAATCCCCCACGATCTCTCCCATGACGCCGCATTCAACGCGTGCCGTTCGGGGAGGGTGCGGTGGATGCGGAGTAGGAAACGGCACGACCAGGCCGCGTGTGCCCATGCCCTGTTTTGGGCCTGGCCCAACAGCGCTCGGCGCCCTGTGTGGCCTAGGCTCGGGGGCTCCTGTCGGTGTACTAGAGTAGGGGTACCCTAGTATCCCGAACTTGTGCACGGGCAGTTGCAGCACCCCGCGGCAAGGCCCGCCGGGTCACCGCCAAGATCATCCGTAACTCCTTAAAGAGACAAGACCCCGGCAAGAGGAGCTTGCCGGGAAGCCATTCAAGAACAAAGTATTCAAACCGAGAATACAAGGCCTCGGCAAGAGGAGCTTGCTGGGAAGGCCAACCAAGGCATCTCAAGAACGCTTGCCGCGACGCACCACGCGTCCCGGCAAGGCACGGTGAGCGACAAGCTCCCGCGCCCGACAAGACGACGAACGCGGCAAGGCACTTGCCGCAGCAAGCGGTCGCTCCGCGCCCAGGCTCCAGCACATCCACCGACGTGTCGTCCTGGGACCCTTCCAGGCATGCGTGGCGGAAGGCTGTGCAGCCAGCGGTACGCAGTGGCAAGCGGCGCTGACAAGAAGGCCATCGTGGCGATCGGTGGCGCCCCTGACGGTCTCTTCTCGCACTGTTTAGACGACACAGACGGGCATTTAATGCCCGTGTCCCCTGCCGTCAGGGTTAGGTATGATACACTGTGGCTACAGTAGAGGTAGCTGTACCTACCACATTCTTTTTCCATTTTTACCCTTTCTGTCTACGTTGCCACCTGTCGGTGACCCCTTGAGCATATAAAAGGAGGCCCATGCGCAACGTAGAGGGCGTTCGGCTCATTCGAAACACCAAGAACACTCTCAAGCTCGGTCTGGTAGCGCTCATCGCTCCTGAGCAAGAACTCAATACGATCAAACAAGCAGCAGTAGGAGTGTTATCTCTCCGTAGAGCTCCGAAGCTGGGTAAACTGCTCGTGTGCATTGCCTCGATCCGCTCTTCGTGTGACCTCCGCCCCCCTCCGAACCGAAAGGGGCTCGGTCCGCCTGTCCCCATAGGTATTCGTGGATCAGTTTCCCCGACAATATATATATAAATAGAATTTCTAGTAGAACCAATCATGCATATATATATATCATCAATGTCTCACAAACCACCATATTAATTAATTCACACATACACACATGTATAGCTATATACAATTTCTCCTACATATGCATGTTGCCTTCGGAGCCAGTGGCATTAGCCTAATTGGTGCCTTTGGAGCACGATGACAATTGGAAGTGGTTTTCATGGGGGCGGTAGCGGGTAATAGTATTCTTCCTTCGGATTTATGACCTGATCGAGCAAAAATCCCGCTATTTCCTCTTGAAGTGCTTCTACGCGCTCCGTTTCTAGGAGCTTCTCCCACACCTCTTTGAACTGTTAAGAAGGAGATCAATATGCATGTGTATTAGGTTCTGTGACTAGATATCGATAATGGTGTAAAAATTGTGAATAGTGTTTTGACAAGCGTACCCATTCCTGTCTTTGCGATCTGCTCCTTTCAGATGCCATCATGCGAATGTTCTCGCAAACGCAGAATGTACACAGATCAGTCCCCTGCGCCTGCTTCAGGGCCTTTACGAGAATGGAATTTGATCAGATAATAATTAATCAAGCATGATAATTAAAGAGATGGCAGCTAGCTAGCTAGCTAGTACTACTTAATTACTTACCTTGGATCGAAACCATTTAAGCTTTGGTTTCCATTCGCCTTCCGTGACCTTGATGAACCTTGCCCAAGCCCTGCCCCCGCCGAGAAAGAAAATGAATAAAGGGGTTATTAAATAGTTCATATCATGAAATGACGAACTAAATAGGCCGAGATATATAGTTAATAATGATTGAATTAAATTACCTGTTGACTATCCCAAACAAGATGTTATAGTTAGTTTTTGCTTTGAGTAGTGAGTCCAGTATTTCAACTATTCTGTTGTCTACTTTAATGATACACAAGACCCAGTGAAATCTGCATGCACACACGTTTGCATGTCTTAATTAAGCGGGCATATGTAAGCAAAAACATGTAGCTAGCTAGTAGGAAAAAACAAAGAATTTGTAGTACAAGACAGTGTGACTCACTGGAAGTTGTAAGGATGTAGTATATCTTCATTGTATTTGAGGCGCTTCAAGAACTCTAGCATGTTGTCCTCTACGTCCTTTTGCTGACGGGGATTCATTAGCCATGTGTATTCATTAACGGTGTTTGGGTCAATGAACCCAATGCCAAAGCATCGACCTTTTCTCATTTCATACATCTTCATCCTGCATAATACCACAGAAAAGAATATAGTGAGGATAATTACAGGTAATGATTGATCAAAAGGATCACTACAGCTAGCTTGAGACTTAAATTACAAAAAGAAATCACTTACAGACAATAGCAACTGACGATAGATTTGTCGAGTGCGTCTTGATTGTATAACTGAAACAGTTCAGAATACTCAACGGACAGAGCTTTCTCATGGAAGTAATGCTCCTCCTTGACATTCACCATGAGGGAAAATCGATCTGAAATGTTGGTAATGTTCATGTACCATTGATGCAATTCATACATTCTTGTTGGGAGGTTCTTGACCTTGTTTGGCGCGACCAAAGGTTGGCCCCGGACAAATTTCCGTTTTATTTCATCCTCTCTAAGCACAGGCATGGGCTCGATCTCGAGGAGTTGTCCAACAGTGATGTTAAGAACTTCAGCCTGCATTATATGCTCCTCCATTATTACCACATTGCCCACCTCAGGAACGTGCACTGTTTACCCACAATAATATTGGGCGCGCGTACTGTCACGTGTTGTTGGCACAACAAGCGAGGGGATTGATTGCGCCGCCTGTTCTCCCAGCTGGGGAATGGTTTTCCCGCATTTTTTGTTAGCTGCTTCTTGTTTGCTCGATCCTGATGTAGACGTGCTCGCCTCCTTTTGTAGACGTGCTCGATTTAACTTCCTGATGTGGCGCTCATAGTCTGTGTCAACAGGCTTGGGAGCTGGTGGTTGAGCCATACAAATGAAGTGGTCAATCGTTTCCTCAGGCACTTTCTCCCTTGGCGGCGGTTGCGGTTTCGGTGCAAAATGGGCTTCCACCTCGGCCTTTGATATGGCTGCGATTTCCTCCTCGGACCTGTCATAAGCCCTCTGCGGAAGAGGCGTGAGGCTTGGACCATATTTATATCGCTTTCCTCCGCCTGTACTTCTTGTACTACCTCGACTTGTACCGCTATGCACCATAGCTGCGGGGTGTCTCTTCTTCGATTGTTGAGGCGGCGGAGACGGCTGACGGGGCTGAGTTGGACGAGGAGGAGTGGCCTGAGGTTGTGCCGGACTTGGAGGAGGAGTGGACGTCTGATGCTGTGGCGGACTTGGAGGAGGAGTGGCCTGACACTTTGCCGGACTTGGAGGAGGAGTGGCCTGACACTTTGCCGGACTTGGTGGACTTGCAGGAGCGGGAGACTGCTGACTCGGTGGCGGACTTCGATGAGGAGTTGGCTGACGCGGTGTTGGTGGCCTTCGAAAGATGATGCAATCCTTTTTCCATAGGATGATACGATGTTTGGCCTCTCCGAGAAAGCGCTCGCCGTCACCTGCAGGAATGTCAAGCTGTAGCTCCGAATATGGTGGGTCCACCACCTCATCAACCAAGACACGAGCATAGCCCGCTGGAATCGGGTTGCAATGGAAGGTTGCCTCGGGGGGATTTGTAAAAGCAACGGCGTCCGCCACCTTCATGGATATGTTCTTTATTTTGACGTGTAGCTCACAGTTAGTGTTCTCCGTGATGTCATCCACGGGGTATCTACCCATCATTGCATCATCCTGGGCGGCCGAACCCACGCTGCTTCTCGGCATGGATGGGCCGGTGCTATCCAATGCTGGATCATCCGCTAGCTGCTGCAGCTGCTGAGACCCCCTTTGCTGGGTAAGTGAGTCGATCTGCTCCTACTGCCGCTGGAATTTGACTGCCAATTCCGCTTGACTTGCTTCTAGGTCTTGAAGGCGTTCATAGTCCCGCTTCCTCTGCTCCTCCTCCATCTTCCTCTTCTTCTCCTCTGCAATCTTCTTTCTCGCACGGGTTCTGTAGTCGTTGTTCCAGTCTGATAACCCCTCATACCACGGAATAGCGCCCATGCCTCGTGTTCTTCCCGGGTGTTCAGGATTTCACAGGGCACGCGTAAGCTCATCGTTCTCTCTATTGGGCTGGAACACCCCCGATCGTGCCTCTTCTATTGCAACAAGTATCGCATCGTCGGCTCCCTTCAAACTTGCCTTCGTCGAAACATTGCCTTTCTTCGGGTCCAACTCCCCCCCATGCGCATAGAACCAAGTCCTGCACTTGGGGGCCCAGCTCTTAGTAACCGGAGTGACACCTCCATCCTCCATCTCTTTCTCAGACTTATCCCACTTAGGCATTGCCACCGCATTGCCACCTGGCCCCAGCTTATGGAACTTATCCTTTTTTTCGGCATTCTTCTTGTTTATTCTCGACCGTTCCTTAGCTAATTCCGAATCCTTGAATTTCACGAAATCGTCCCAATGAGCACGTCGGTTCTCTAGTGTTCCCTCGAATACTGGAGTCTTCCTTCCTCCCTTGACGTACTTGTCCCATTCACGATTCTTGTGGTTCTTGAATGCAACCGCCATCTTCCTAAGAGCAGCGTCCTTGACTTTCTGCACATCTGCTTCTGTGAAATGATCTGGTAGGGTGAAATGTTCCATGAGAGTATCCCAAAGCAGATCTTTTTGATTCTTGTCGACAAAACTAACATCTGGACGTGGAGCAGCGTCCTCTTTGTCTTTTTGTCTTTTGCCTTTTGCTGGCTCTCTCCATTCTTGAAGGGAGATCGGGAGTTGGTCCTTCACAAGAACTCCGCACTGACGAACAAACTTGTCCGCAATCTTCTTAGGCGCTAATGGTTCGCCATTAGGTTTGACTGCCTCGATATTGTACTTTACGCCCTCCTTTAACTTTTTGTTCGGGCCTCGTTTCGTCCTTTTGCCTGAAGATTTGCTCGATCCGGATGGCTGAAAAAACAAAGATCGATTCATTAATATATCTGCAAGTCATTTAAAACATGTGATGATCACCAGATACCTGCTTATATAAATATATATACCTCGCCTATCTTTGTTGTTTCAGGATCAACATGTTCTTCGTCATCCTCATATCCGTAGTTCATGACTTCATCAATTCGGTCGTCGCGATCGAATATCATATCACCCTCTCCGGTGTTGTTTAGAAATTCGGAGCCGTCATAATCTTCTTTATTCTGATCATCATCTCGCCCGCGTATCATATCGAACATGGTCTATTCTCCCTCTCTGTCGGTATTGTCTGAGCTTTTATTTAACTAATCCAAAAGAAATATAAAACAATTTAGTATTCAAATTACATCATCTCGAATAATAGATATATCTCTAATACATCGTCTAGAATAATAGCTATAATCTTGAATACATCGTCTCGAATAATATATAATATTGAATAGTACATCACTGGCTAGGTAGCTAATTAAAGATCGAATACTACAGAAGAATCTAGGACACTCGCGGTTCCTGCGGTGAGGGCGGTGGACACCCAAAGAGAAGGAACCCTCACAGGATCATAGCTGAAGTGAGATCCCCGAAGATACTGCCAGGTATTGGAGAACCTGCCGCCCTCTAACGCAACCATGTAGCGATGGACGTGCTCGTCCTCCTCCCTGACACGTCGACGTACCACCTCCGGCGGGGCCGGGTCCCTCCGCACCGAAACTGGCCCATGCGAACGCCACCAAACGAGATCAGGGTCGACAACGGGACCCGGGGCCGGGTTCCTCATCAAGCGGCGCGCCCCTCCAGGCAGCACCTCCCAGTGCCAGCCCGGCGAAGCCCAGTCCCGGACATGGGTCGGCTGGACATCGTCGTGGACGGGTCGACGGCGAGGATGCGGGCCGGGCATCGTCGAGAACAAATAATAGCTATATGCCCGCAAAAAGTAACATTTTTTTAATGATTGGATTTTGATAACTAAAATTTCTAACATTTCTATATAACACTAATTATGCTATCATTGCATATGTCAAAAATCTATATAGTATTTCATACTAATTAAGCATCTAACACTAAAAACAGAAAACACAACTTCTATACATCCATTAAAAAACTGAAAAACAACATTATATAAAAAATTTCCATACTAATTAAACACTAATTATATCCATCTAACATGCATTCATAGATATATAATAGTGAAAAAATAATAATCTAAATAATCTAAACTAATTAAACATACAAAATACGTGTGTGTGTGTACTAATTTAACACTAATTATCTAAACTAATTAAACATACAAAATAATAATCTAAATAACTAAACTAATTAAAGACTAATTATCTAAACTAATTAAACATGCTTGTGTGTGTGTGTGTGTGTACGGGCTCGGGGCCGGAGGGCTCATAGCGGGCGACGGCGACGGCGCGGCGACGACGAGGCAACGGCGAGGCGAGGCGACGGTGAGGCAACGGCCGGGGTGGCGACAGCGGGGACGGCGCGACGGGGACGGGGACGGGCCCGGGGCGGCGACGGAGACGAGGGCGGCGACGGGGACGGGGGCGGCGATGGGGATGGGGGCGGCGACGGAGACGATCGAGGGCGGCGGCGACGGCGACGGAGACGACGGAACAGAGGAACAAACAGAGGGAAACTGAAATTTTCGTAAGTCTTGTATATATAGAAGGCACCTTTAGTACCGGTTGGAGAAACCAACCGGTACTAAAGGCCTGTTTTGGCCAGGCCAAGCGGCGGGAAGCGACCCCCTTTAGTACCGGGTTGTGGCACAAACCGGTACTAAAGGCCCCCCCTTTAGTACCGGTTTGTGCCACGACCCGGTACTAAAGGTGGTGCGCTGGCGCAGGTGCGGTGCGGCAAGTTTAGTCCCACCTTGCTAGCCGAGGGGCGAACGCACTGGTTTATAAACCCCCGTGCGGTCGCTCTCTCGAGCTCCTCTCCAAAGCAGGCCTACTGGGCCTACGTGTTCTTTGCTGCCCTGTGGGCCCACTTGGCCTTTGCGGGCCTGCATCCTGGCCTAAAAACAGGTTGGGTTTCTAGTCGTATGCAGGCCGCTATGGCCTAGTAGGCGGGCTTTTTTTTGCTTTATTTATTTTTGTGTTTTTTTTGTGTATTTAGAGTTTCTTTGTGAATATTTTTGCTTTAGGTACAGAAAATTACAAACTTTCTATTAGTGCCCGTAGTTTTCAAATTTGAATAGTTTAAATTTTGAATTATTTGAAATTAGTGTGAATCACTAGTTTGTGAATAACTTAACTTTAAAAATCAGTAAAGGCATGAAAGAATTTGTTTGCACATAAAATTTCTTCGCGTTTCAAATGCCAAAACACATAACTACCCTAACTATTACAGAGATTCCCCTCTGGGTGTGAAACATAGAAGAAAGTGATGATAGTGAAGCCGATCACATCCCAGATCTTTGGGTGTGAAACTTTTTCTTCGCGTGTGTCCCTTTGCGCCGTAACCATGGAAAATCTTCATCATTTAACGGGATGCTCGGGTCAATATTCACTGTGAATGGAGCAATTTCATCAAACTTTTCGTAATCTTCTGATTTGTCTGTCTTGTCATCCACTCCCATGATGTTTCTCTTCCCAGAAAGAACTATGTGCCGCTTTGGCTCATCGTACGATGCATTCGCTTCCTTATCTTTTCTTTTTCTTGGCTTGGTAGACATGTCCTTCACATAGAAAACCTGTGCCACATCATTGGCTAGGACGAATGGTTCGTCTGCATACGCAAGATTGTTGAGATCCACTATTGTCATTCCGTACTGCGGGTCTTCCGTTACCCCACCTCATGTCATATTGACCCATTTGCACCGAAACAAAGGGACCTTTAAACCACGTCGATAGTCAAGTTCCCATATGTCCTGTATATAACCATAATATGTTTCCTTTCCCGTCTTGGTTTCTGCATCAAAGCGGACACCACTGTTTTGGTTCGTGCTCTTCTTATCTTGGGCGATCGTGTAAAATGTATTACCATTTATCTTGTACCCTTTGAAAGTCATTATATTCCAAGATGGTAACTGGGACAACAAGTACAGGTCATCTTCAATAGAGGTGTCATGCATGGTACGTGTCTGCAACCAGCTGGCGGAACTCCTGGTTTGTTCACGTGTAATCCAGTCATAAGACCGCTCCGGGTGTTTGGAGCGTAGAAAATTCTTGTGTTCATCCATATACGGAGCCACCAAGGCGGAATTCTATAGAACTGTGTAGTGTGCTTTAGTGAGAGAATGTCCGTCTATACATATTATCTGTTCCCCTCCTAGCATTCCTTTTCCATCCAGTCTGCCCTTATGCCGCGATTCAGGAACACTAATCGGCTTAAGGTCAGGAATAAAGTCAATACAAAACTCAATGATCTCCTCATTTTGATGGCCCTTGGAGATGCTTCCTTCTAGCCTAGCACAGTTATGAACATATTTCTTTAAGACTCCCATGAACCTCTCAAAGGGGAACATATTGTGTAGAAATACAGGACCCAAAATGTTAATCTCTTCGCATAGGTGAACTAGGACGTGCGTCATGATGTTGAAGAAGGATGGTGGGAACACCAACTCGAAACTGACAAGACATTGCACCAAATCATTCTATAACCTTGGTATGATTTCTGGATCGATTACCTTCTGAGAGATTGCATTGAGAAATGCACATAGCTTCACAATGGCTAATCGAATGTTTTCCGGTAGAAGCCCCCTCAATGCAACCGGAAGCAGTTGCGTCATAATCACGTGCAAGTCATGAGACTTTAGGTTCTGGAACTTTTTCTCTGCCATGTTTATTATTCCCTTTATATTCGACGAGAAGCCAGATGGTACCTTAATACTGAGCAGGCATTCAAAGAAGATTTCCTTCTCTTCTTTGGTAAGAGCGTAGCTTGCATGACCCTGATGTAAGCCGTCTTCTCCGTGCATACGTTGCTGGTCCTCCCGTGCCTCAGGTATATATTTTGTCTTCCCATACACGCCCAAGAAGCCAAGCAGGGTCACGCAAAGATTCTTCGTCACGTGCATCACGTCGATTGCGGAGCGGACCTCTAGGTCTTTCCAATATGGCAGGTCCCAAAATATAGATTTCTTCTTCCACATGGGTGCGCGTCCGTCAGCGTCCTTCGGAACAGGTTGTCCGCCAGGACCCTTTCCAAATATCACCTTCAAATCCTTTACCATATCATGTACATCAGCACCAGTACGGTGGCGAGGCTTCGTCCGGTGATCCGCCTCACCTTTGAAATGCTTATCTTTCTTTCTTACGGGATGCCTGCTCGGAAGAAATCAACGATGTCCCAGGTACACATTCTTCTTACAACTATTCAAATATATACTGTCGGTATCATCCAAACAGTGCGTGCATCCGCGGTATCCCTTGTTTGTCTATCCTGATAGGTTACTGAGAGCTGGCCAATCATTGATGGTCACGAACAGCAACGCCTTTAGGTCAAATTCTTCCCCCATGTGCTCATCCCACGCACGTACACCTGTTCCATTCCACAGTTGTAAGAGTTCTTCAACTAATGGCCTTAGGTACACATCAATGTCGTTGCCGGGTTGCTTAGGGCCTTGGATGAGCACTGGCATCATAATGAACTTCCGCTTCATGCACAACCAAGGAGGAAGGTTATACAAACATAGAGTCACAGGCCAGGTGCAATGGTTGCTGCTCTGCTGCCCAAAAGGATTAATGCCATCTGCGCTTAGACCAAACCATACGCACCTTGCGTCATCTGCAAACTCCTTCCCGTACTTTCTTTCGATTTTTCTCCACTGCGACCCGTCAGCGGGTACTCTCAACTTTCCGTCTTTCTTACGGTCTTCTCTGTGCCATCGCATCGCCTTGGCATGCTCTTTGTTTTGGAACAAACGTTTCAACCGTGGTATTATAGGAGAATACCACATCACCTTGGCAGGAATCTTCTTCCTGGGGCGCTCGCCCTCGACATCACCATGCTCATCGTGGCTGATCTTATAGCACAATGCACCACATACCGGGCAAGCGTTCAAATCCTCGTACTCACCGCGGTAGAGGATGCAATCATTAGGGCATGCATGTATCTTCTGCACCTCTAACCCTAGAGGGCACACAGCCTTCTTTGCTTCGTACGTACTCTCGGGCAATTCGTTGTCCTTTGGAAGTATATCCTTTATCATTACTAGCAACTTTCCAAATCCCTTGTCAGATACACCATTCACTGCCTTCCATTGCAGCAATTCCAGTGTGGTGCCCAGCTTTTTCTTGTCACCTACGCAATTCGGGTACAACAATTTTTTGTGATCCTCTAACATGCGCTGCAACTTCTTCTTCTCCAAATCACTTGCGCAGTTTCTCTTTGCATCGGCAATGGCCCGACCTAGATCATCAACGGGCTCATCTGATGCCTCTTCTTCAGATTCTTCCCGCATTACCGGCTCAGCTTCTTCCCCCATTGTTGTATCATCGTATTGAGGGAACCCATGGCCAGGATAGCTGTCATCGTCCTCTTCTTCTTCATTGTCTTCCATCATAAGCCCTCTTTCTCCGTGCTTGGTCCAAACATTATAGTGGGGCATGAAACCGGACTCAAACAGGTGGACGTGAATGGTTCTTGACGTAGAGTAATTGCGACCATTCTTACAGCCAGCACATGGACAAGGCATAAAACCATCCGCCCGCTTGTTTGTCTCAGCCGCAAGCAGAAAAGTATGCACGCCCTCAACGAACTGGGGAGAGCATTGGTCATCGTACATCCATTGCCGGCTCATCTTCATTACACAAGACCGAATAGGCCAAATTAATACAAGTTCATACATAAAGTTCATACAACACTTAAATGCAACAAACAAATAACTCTCTAGCTAAAGCATTTAAATGCAACAACAAATGCGATCAAGATCGCAACTAAGGTAACAATTGATCCAACAGCATAATGATACCAAGCCTCACTATCGATGGCATATTTTCTAGTCTTTCTAATCTTCAAGCGTATTTTCTCCATCTTGATCTTGTGATCATCGACGACATCTGCAACATGCAACTCCAATTCCATCTTCTCCCCCACAATTCTTTTCAATTTTTCTTTCAAGTACTCGTTTTCTCTTTCAACTAAATTTAACCTCTCGACAATAGGGTCGGTTGGAATTTCTGGTTCACATACCTCCTAGATAAAAATATCTATGTCAACTTGATGGGCATAATTTGTCATAAATACGAAATGCAACAAATAGTTTTAAAAGAGAATATACCACATCCGAATCATAACAAGGACGAGGGCCGACGGGGACGGATATCAAAACCATGGCACTATGTATAACAAACAACGTACGGGTAAGATAATTATTATACGAGTAACTATATATCCAAATCACACAAACATCAATTTTTTATATAAAATTTCATGAACAAGAGGCTCACCACAAGGTGGTGTCGGCGACGGGACGGTGCAGGCGATCGACGATGGTTACGACGGAGATTTAGAAGGCGCTAAGTAAACCACACCTACATATGCAAACTAAGTGTTATTTTGACCTCAAATTGCATATAAATCAAATACTAGCACATATATATATTTCCTCCCAAATTACTAAACTCACAAATTAATAACTATATAAAGCATTGCTAGAGCTAATCTAGCAATGAGAGATGAAAGGACAAAGTTGCTAACCTTTGTGATCACTTGAATGGATGGGGGCCTTCAAATCTTGACAAATTTTGGGCAAAATGTGTGATGAGCTCGAGGGGAGAAGAGGAAGAACAGAGAGGAGAGGAGAGGGGAAAGGGGGTGGAACAGAGCGAGCTGGACGAAGTGTTTATATGTAGGAGGACCTATAGTACCGGTTCGTGGCACGAACCGGTACTAAAGGTGCTGGAGGGGACCCAGACTGACAACATCCTGCCACCACCCTCATTAGTACCGGTTCGTGGCATGAACCGCTGCTAAAGGTTAGCCACGAACCGGTACTAATGAGAGCGGCCCGGCTAGCCGTTTGAACCGGCACTAATGTATACATTTGTGCCGGCTCTAATACAAACCGGCACTAATGTGCTTCACGTTTGACCCTTTTTATACTAGTGAACCCAAAGCTAAGCACTTCTCCCATGGCAAGAAAGACCAATCTAGTAGGCCAAACCAAACTAATAATTCAAAGAGACTTGCAAAGATAACTCAATCATACATAAAAGAATTCAGAGAAGATTCAAATATTATTCATAGATAAACTTGATCATAAACCCACAATTCATCGGATCTCGACAAACACACCGCAAAAAGAGATTACATCGAATAGATCCCCACAAGAGAGGGGGAGAACATTGTATTGAGATCCAAAAAGAGAGAAGAAGCCATCTAGCTAATAACTATGGACCCGTAGGTCTGTGGTAAACTACTCACAACTCATCGGAGGGGCAAGGATGTTGATGTAGAAGCCCTCCGTGGTCGATTCCCACTACAAAAAAAGACACATCCGTGACATTTTGGGCCGAATGAAATTCTTTTCTGTCATACATATGACACTTCTATGACAATAATTGTGACAAAACCCGGTATCATCATAGATGTGGTGGGCTCCTACTTCTATGAGAAAAAATCATGACAGAAAATGGGCTTTTTGTCCTGGGCGGGCCGGAGACGCAGCTGCATGACATTCTTTGGGCCGTCCATGACGGAAAAAACAATGGTAGAAGCGAGGGGGAGGAAAATTTTGGGGAGTTGCCGGTTACGGTGGGAGGTCAGGGGCGGAGCGATGCACGTTTCTCTCGTACGTACGCGTGTGTGTGCAAGGCGTTGGCTCTAACTGAAGCCGAGCGAGGCGTTGGGCTCTAACTGAAACCGAACGATTGCACTGCTGGCTACGCGTTACTGAACCCGAGCGATCGATCGATGGCTGTTAACTAAACCCGATGGAGCAATTCCTTCGCTACTACTGCTAACTGAAGCCGATCGATTGGATGAACAGTGAGCGTTGCGGGGGGTGGAGGGCTGGATGAACAGTAGATGGTGGAGGGGTGCCCGTGGAGGGGTGGTTGAACAGTAGCTGGTCGAGTAGCGCGTAGTGGAGGCTGGATGAACAGGAGCCCGTGGAGGCTGGAGGAGGTCGACGGTAGCCCGTGGAGGCTGGAGGAGGTCGATGGTGGAGATCCACAGTATCCCATGGAGTCCCGTTTTGCGGTACGCCACACCCCTCCCGATGAACAGTACCCCTGTTTTGACCGTAGGAGGTCCGTTTCATCCGTTTTGCGGTACGCCACACCCCTGCCGATCAACAGGACCCACGTTTCGACTGTAGGAGGTCCGTTTCCTCCATTTTGCGGTACGCCACACCCCTCCCGATCAACAGGACCCCCTGTTTCGACTGTAGGAGGTCCGTTTCCTCCATTTTGCGGTACGCCAGGCCACTCCCGATCAACAGGACCCCGTTTCGAACGTGGCCGGTCGAACACAAGGCCGTTTCCTCCGTTGTGTGGTACGCCAGGCCTCGTTTCCATCGCCTATTCCGTCCAAGCCCTCCCGATGAACATGACCACGCATTCTGTTCCGACCCAGCCGGTTGGCTCCCACGTGTTCTGTTGCCTCCTAATGAACATGATGCATTCCGTTGCCTCCCCATGAACACGATGACGACGCTGTTTCTCCGTTCCGACCCAGCCATGTACGTATGCGCGAGTAGGCGTTCGAGACCCTGCCCGTATGTACGTATGCAGCCGTATTTTCTTTCTTGCACCCTCACCGCTGTACGTACGTGTACATGCTACGTGCGCGCCTCTACTATGACACGTGTGCGCCTCTACTACGACACGTGCACGCCTCTACATCGACCAGAATGTACATACACGTTCGCGACCAGAATGACAACAGTACGTACGCTTCGACCAGGTGGGTCCTGACTGTCAGGCACTTCCTTGCCTGCGAAGATGTAGCTGGTGGGTCCCAACAGTCACGGGGGCGAATCGTTTTGGTTTTTTTTGCCCAGACGCACTTCCGTGCGTGCGAAGATGTAGCTGGTGGGTCCCAGCAGTCAGGGGGGCGAATCGTTTTTTTTCGGACGCACTTCCTTGCATGCGAAGATGTAGCTGGTGGGTCCCAGCAGACAGGGGGAAATGTTTTTTCAGAAAATACGGTGGCCCGTCTGGTGGGTCCCCACTGTCAGGTGGAGGAATAATTATTTTGCGCGTAATAAGGAGGCACTTCCTTGCTGTGGCCGTGGACCCAGCTCAGGGAGTCCTGGACTAGGGGGTGTCTGGATAGCCGAACTATCATCATCGGTCGGACTCCAAGACTATGAAGATACAAGATTGAAGACTTCGTCCCATGTCTGGATGGGACTTTCCTTGGCGTGGAAGGCAAGCTTGGCGATACGGATATGTAGATCCCCTACCATTGTAACCGACTCTGTGTAACCCTAGCCCTCTCCAGTGTCTATATAAACCGGATGGTTTTAGTCCGTAGGACATAACAACAATCATACCATAGGCTAGCTTCTAGGGTTTAGCCTCCTTGATCTCGTGGTAGATCTACTCTTGTAATACACACATCATCAATATCAATCAAGCAGGACGTAGGGTTTTACCTCCATCAAGAGGGCCCGAACCTGAGTAAAACATCGTGTCCCTTGTCTCCTATTACCATCCGCCTAGACGCACAGTTCGGGACCCCCTACCCGAGATCCGCCGGTTTTGACACCGACATTGGTGCTTTCATTGAGAGTTCATCTATGTTGTCACCGATAGGCTCGATGGCTCCTTCGATCATCAACAATGACGCGGTCCAGGGTGAGACTTTTCTCCCCGAATAGATCTTCGTATTCAGCGGCTTTTCACTGCGAGCCAACTCGTTTGGCCATCTGGAGCAGATCGAAAGCTACGCCCCTGGCCGTCAGGTCAGATTTGGAAGTCTGAACTTCACGGCTGACATCCGCGGAGACTTGATCTTCAATGGATTCGAGCCACAGCCGAGCGCGCCGCACTGTCACGATGGGCATGATTTAGCTCTGCTGCCGGACAGTGCCCTGGAGGCTGCACACGAGTCCGCTCCAACCCTCGATTCGGAGCCGGCTGTGCAGATCGAGGACGGGTGGTTAGACACCGCCTCGGGGGCTGCAACCTCTATGGCGATAGAGCCGAATACTGACTTTGTCCCTTCTGAAGCTCGTGACTCCAAGGTACCGGACTCCTTGCCAGACTCCGAACCTCCCGCGCCCCTCCAATCGAATTCGATTGGGCGCCGATCATGGAGTTCACCGCTGCGGACATCTTTCAGCACTCACCTTTCGGCGACATCCTGAGTTCGCTAAAGTATGTCTCATTATCAGGAGAGCCCTGGCCGGACTGCGGTCAGGACGGTTGGGATGCGGACGACGAAGAAATTCAAGACCCACCCAGCACCCACTTAGTAGCCACTGTGGACGACTTAACCGACATGCTAGACTTCGACTCCGAAGACATCGACGGTATGACCGACGATGCTGGAGACGACCAAGAACCAGCACCTACTGGGCACTGGAAAGCCACCTCGTCATACGACATATACATGGTGGATATCCCAAAGGATGGGAATGGCAAAGGAACAACGGAGGAAGACCCCTCCAAGAAACAGCCCAAGCGCCGGCGTCAGCGGCGCCGCTCTAAATCCCGCCACAGCAAGAATGGCGATTCCGGCACCGGAGATAATAATACCCCAGACAATGCCGAAGACAACCCCCTCCAGCAAGATTCAGCGCAGGAGGACAGAGATGCCAGCCCTCATGATAGAGCGGCAGACGAAGAGGTAGAGGATGATAATTACATGCCTCCCTCCGGAGACGAGGCAAGCCTCGACGACGACGAATTTGTCGTGCCTGAGGATCCCGTCGAACAAGAGCGTTTTAAACACAGGCTTATGGCCACGGCAAACAGCCTCAAGAAAAAGCAGCAACAACTTAGAGCTGATTAGGATCTGATAGTCGATAGATGGACTGAAGTCCTTGCGGCCGAAGAGCATGAGCTCGAACGCCCCTCCAAAATCTACCCCAAACGCAAGTTGCTCCACCGATTAGAGGAGGAGGCATATAAACCTGCATCACCAGAGAACAATGCGGCTGACCGGCCACCTCGTGGCCGCGACAGAGAGGCCTCTAGGCCCTCCACTAGAACCGTATCCTGACATCGCTCGAAGAGCACAAGGACACAGGGGAAAGCTCCGGACTTGCGAGATATATTGGAGGATAAGGCAAGACAATCAAGATCGACCTACGGATCGCGTGGGCGCCCCATGATACGCGACGACAATCGTCGCGCCGGACACAGTAAGTCCGGCTGGGCCGAACACAGTAGACAAAGCTCGTTGGAGCTCCGTCGCGATATAGACCAATAAAGAGGCGCCGCACACCCACTATGCTTCATAGATGAAGTAATGGATCATCAAATCCCCGAAGGGTTTAAACCTGCGAATATTGAATCCTATGATGGCACAACAGACCCCGCGGTTTGGATCGAAGACTATCTCCTTCATATCCACATGACCCGCGGTGACGGTCTTCACGCCAACAAATACCTCCCACTCAAGCTTAAAGGACCAGCTCGACATTGGCTTAACAGCTTGCCAGCAGAATCAATTGGGTGTTGGGAGGACCTGGAAGCCGCATTCCTTGATAATTTCCAGGGCACGTATGTGCGACCACCAGACGCTGACGACCTAAGCCACATAATTCAGCAGCCAAACGAATCGGCCATACAATTCTGGACACGGTTCTTAACTAAGAGAAATCAAATCATCGACTGTCCGGATGCGGAGGCCCTCGCGGCCTTCAAACATAACATCCGCGACGAGTGGCTTGCCCGGCACCTAGGACAGGAAAAGCCGAAATCCATGCCAGCCCTCACATCACTCATGACCCGCTTCTATACGGGAGAGGACAGCTGGCTAGCCCGCAGCAACAACCTCAGCAAAAATTCTGGCAATCCGGATACAAAGGATGGCAGGTCGCGTCGCAACAAGAACAAACGCCGCATTAACGGCGACAATAATGAGGATACGACAGTCAATGCCGGATTCAGAGGCTCCAAACCCGGTCAGCGGAAAAAGCCATTCAAAAGAACTACTACGGGTCCATCCAATTTGGACCGAATACTCGATCGCTCGTGCCAGATACATGGCACCCCCGAAAAGCCAGCCAACCACACCAACAGGGACTGTTGGGTATTCAAGCAGGCAGGCAAGCTAATTGCCGAAAACAATGGCAAGGGGCTGCATAGCGATGACGAAGAAGAGACCCGACCGCCGAACAATAGAGGACAGAAGGGTTTCCCCCGACAAGTGCGGACGGTGAATATTATATACGCAACCCACATACCCAAGAGGGAGCGGAAGCGTGCACTCAGGGACGTATACGCGATGGAGCCAGTCGCCCCGAAGTTCAATCCATGGTCCTCCTGCCCGATCACTTTTGATCGAAGGGACCACCCCACCAGCATCCGCCACGGCGGATTCGCCGCATTGGTTTTAGACCCAATCATCGATGGATTTCACCTCACCAGAGTCCTGATGGACGGCGGCAGCAGCCTGAACCTGCTTTATCAGGACATAGTGCGCAAGATGGGCATAGACCCCTCAAGGATTAAACCCACAAAGACAACCTTCAAAGGCGTCATACCAGGTGTAGAGGCCAAATGTACGGGCTCAGTTACATTGGAAGTGGTCTTCGGATCCCCGGATAACTTCCGAAGCGAGGAGTTAATCTTCGACATAGTTAAGTTCTGCAGCGGCTATCATGCTCTGCTCGGACGGACCACCTTTGCAAAGTTCAACGCGGTACCGCACTACGCATACCTCAAGCTCAAGATGCCAGGCCCTCGAGGAGTCATCACGGTCAATGGAAACACCGAACGCTCCCTCCTAATGGAGGAACATACAACGACTCTCGCAGCAGAAGTACAACGCAGCCTCTTAAGGCAAGTCTCGAGTCCGGCCGTTAAGCGACCGGACACGGCTAAACGCGCCCGGAGTAACCTACAACAAGACCACCTGGCACGTTCCGAGCACGTGTAGCAATGCGGCCCCAACCCCAGCCCTCGCAAGATCGCAAGACTGGTCCTTCGCGTACATCATTACACTCTGGAGATACCATGGGCATAGGGGAAGGGGCACGACCACGACAGGCCCAGAATGTGGCTTAACCACATCAGGGGCTCCCAAGTGTGTCATTCCTTTTTTTCTTTCTTTTTCTTTCTTACCCGCAGGACTCCGTTCACAAGAGGCCCTGTCCAGCAGTAGACTGGCCGAACTCACGATGCAACAACCAGGGAAGGAGAAAGGCTACGACAAATATCCAGGTGGTCTCCATTACGAGCACTAAATCTATTTTATACACCATTCCGCAGCCTACCCCTGGAGGGGGACATGTTTAATAGTCCCATCCCTTGCTCATCGCACTATTTGTATCATTCTGCATTCATGGCAGTATTTCTTGAATAAACAATGCATCACCTTTTTGCTTATAATTGCATTCCTTTCTTATACATATGTTTATTTATGACATGTCGCATCCGTACACTTTGGTACGGCTAAATACACTAGGGGCTTAAGTTCCCCACATTATGGTGTGATAAGTCCGAACACTTTCACAAGTGCGGCACCCCGAACTTATAGCATTATATGCATCGGCTCCGAATCATGTCTTGGGTCAATAGTTGGGTTTGCCCGGCTCCCATGTTTTGGTACCTTACGTTCGTTCTATCGGCTAAGGTAGCACTGGGAGAACCATTGCGATTGCGCCCCAGTTGAGCTGGGCAAGTGCCTCAGTGGAGAAAGCTAAAACTGACCGTCATGATGAGGCGAGAGCCGGTCGCTATTTGAGAGGTTTTTTCGAGTCCCTAAAGACTTATGCCGCTTAGAGCGAGGAACCGGCTTTGTCCGGCCCAGGTGTGGATAGCGCCCCGAATTCGGCCTTCCGAACACTAGGGGCTTCGCCGAAATTTAAAATTATAGAATTCTATGGCTAAGTGAGAGTGTTCAAGCATTATAAGTCCGGTTGCCTAGTTCGTTGTGTTGAGCGCCTCCCTAGATGGACCCATATATGGGAACAAGAGTGCTCAAATTTATCCCGAACACCCCAGCACTCGTGGCATGGGGGCTGAAGCGACGACTTGCCATCTCTCAGATTTGATAAACAGCCGCACAGAAGGTAATATTTTAAATCAACAAGCGTTGCTTAGCGCATATGAACAAAGTTTTCAGCGCACAGGATAACAAAATGTGAGTCTAATCAAATATTACATTATTGGAGCACTCGCCCGCAATAGTGCGGGCACCCTTCAAGACACTCTTGTAATACATCTCGGGTGTGCGATACTCCTTGCTCGGTGGTGGCGCGTCCGTCAGAAGCTTCTCAGCATCCATCTTGCCCCAGTGCACCTTAGCACGGGCAAGGGCCCGACGGGCACCTTCAATACAGGCGGATCGCTTGATGACCTCAACCCATGGACAAGCATCCACCAGCCGCCGCACCAGGCCGAAGTAGCTCCCAGGCATGGCCTCATTGGGCCACAACCGAACTATGAGGCCCTTCATGGCCTGTTCGGCCACCTTATGGAGCTCGACCAGCTGCTTCAGCTGGTCGCTAAGGGGCACCGGATGTCCGGCCTCAGCATACTGAGAACAGAAGACCTTCTCCATCGAGCTCCCCTCCTCGGCCCTGTAGAAAGTGGCAGCATCAGACACGCTGCAGGGAAGATCTGCGAACGCTCCTGGAGAGCTCCGAATTCGGGTAAGTAATAGGTAATTCACATTCACATGCTTGCTTTGCATGAAAAATGCCTTACCCGCTGCTATTTTGTTCAATGCCTCGATTTCTTGAAGGGCCTTGTGGGCTTCGGCCTTAGCGGCTTTGGCGCTCTCAAGAGCCGAGGCAAGCTCGGACTCTCGAGTCTTCGAGTCGCGCTCCAAACTCTCATGCTTTTCCACGAGAGCCTGGAGCTCTTGCTATACCTCCGCCACCCGCGCCTCCTGCTTCTCTCGCCCGGCGCGCTCCACGGCCGCATTATGTTCTTCCACGGACACCGCCTCCTTCAGGGTCGCCACCTCGTTCGTGGCCCCTGAAGTACCCACGTTATCCTTGTCATTTCTCTTACAACCAAATCCTTTTCTGTAAGGTACAACTTTAATAAGGTGTTACTCACCTTCCTTGTGCTCGACTGCTTCTTGGCACGGCCGAGCTCGTTCTCGGACCGCTCGAGGCTTTGCTTCAAAGCATTGACCTCCGCAGTCAGTGCGGCAGAGGTCAGCAGCGCAGCCTGCAATCCCATATTGACATATTTATTAAGAATCCTACGTATATCTTTTTAGATCCTCAGTCCGGCTTTTCTTTCCGAACACCGAACCGAGCATCAGGGGCTACTATCTATGTGGTACTATTTTACATATATTAATATTTTTACCTCAAAGCCTGATAGAAGGCTGCTGCAGGCTTCGGTCAGCCCGCTTTTGGCGAGCTGAACCTTCTGAATCACCGCACTCATGACAGTGCGGTGTTCCTCCTTGATGGAAGCACCGTTGAGCGCCTCCAGCAAGTTATCCGGTGCCTCCGGTTGGACGGAGGCCGTCGGCATCATGGTCTTGCCCTTCTTATGAAGGGGCCGCCCCCCGGACTCCGGAACCACTGCAGGTTCCGGTGCGGAGTCCGGTACGAAGTCCGGGAGGTTGCCCTGTGGCACCTCCGGGTCCTCCTCCTCCGGGTGTGTCCTTCTCTGTGATCCCACCTCGGTGTCATCAGCGTCACGGGGGGAGGAGGCGGTTGGAAGTGAAGTACTGTTCACATCCAACGTGCCCAAGGACCCGCTCGACGAAGCGGGAAGATCGTCCTTGGGCGGACTGCAGGGTTGTATGCGGCGTTAGAAAGACACCATGTGGCAGAAAGAAAAATCATGAAGTCATTCAGGAGTCCGGAAACCTACAATCTCGCTAGGGGCTTGGCCCTTGGAGGCCAATCCTCGTCGTCGTCACCGGCGTGGGCGGAACAGTCCGGGGGAAGAGTCCTTCCCTTCTTGGACCCTTCGGCCTCCCTCATTGGGGAAGCCTTCCTTTTCTTCCCTCCCCCCGCCGCTGGGGGAGAGGCCTTTTTCTTCTCCTCCTCATCCTCGTGGGAGGAGTCCTCCTCAGAGTCATTGGACACCTGAAAACGGGAACTCTTTCGAGTGCCCGTGGCCTCCTTCTTGGTCTTCTTCTCCGGCACCATGTGGGGTGCCGGAACCAGTAGCCCCGCTAAACGGGCGTCCGCTGGGTCTTCTGGCAAAGGGGCCGGACAGTTAGTCTGCTCGGCCTTCTTCAGCCAGTCCTGTCAAAGGAGAGGGAGTTTAGATCCTGCATGGAGTCAAACTATGGAAAATAAGTGTCCCATAAAGGGTAAAATCGCTTACCTCGCTAGCCTGGCGCTGCCAGCTGAATCTACGATCTTCGGTAGCGGATGCGGGAGCCTCGGCGCCCTTAAACAGCACCTTCCAGGCATCTTCGTACCTAGTGTCGAAGAGCCCGCTCAAGGTTCGGTGCTGGGCCGGATCGAACTCCCACAATTTGAAGGCCCGTTGTTGGCACGGGAGAATCCGGTGGATGAGCATGACCTGGACTACGTTGACAAGCTTGAGCTTCTTGTTCACTAGATTTTGGATGCAGGCTTGGAGTCCGGTCAACTCCTCCGAATCGCCCCAAGTTAGGCCACTCTCCTTCCAAGAGGTGAGCCGTGTGGGGATGCCAGATCTGAATTCGGGGGCTGCTGCCCATTTAGGGTCATGCGGCTCGGTGATGTAGAACCACCCCGATTGCCACCCCTTGATGGTTTCCACGAAGGCACCCTCGAGCCAAGTAACGTTCGGTATCTTGCCCACCATGGCGCCTCCGCGCTCTGCTTGACTTCCCTTCACAACCTTCGGCTTGACATTGAAGGTCTTGAGCCACAAGCCGAAGTGGGGCTGGATGCAGAGGAAAGCCTCGCACACAACGATAAACACCGAGATGTTGAGGATGAAATTCGGGGCCAGATCATGGAAATCCAGGCCATAGTAGAACATGAGCCCCCGGACAAAGGGGTGAAGTGGGAAGCCCAGTCCGCGGAGGAAATGGGGAAGGAATACCACCCTCTCATGGGGCCTGGGGGTGGGCATAGGCTGCCCCTCATCGGGGAGCCGGTGCGCGATGTCGCTGGACAGATATCTGGCGCTGCGCAGCTTCTTGATGTGCCCCTCCGTAACGGAGGAGGCCATCCACTTGCCTCCCGCTCCGGACATAGTTGGAGAAGGTTGAGGTGAGATGTGCGGACTTGGGCGCTGGAGCTCGAGTGCGCGGAGATGGATAAGCAAAGGAGGAAGAAGGCGTAGGTAAAAAGGTGGATCCTTATCCCCTTATATATGGGGGGACGAAACTATGCGTCCCCACTGGCCTGATAAAACTCGCTTTTTCTCCCAAGTGCCGCAATCAATGGTGCGTTTAGGTTACCCACATCCGTATTGATGGGAATCCCGGAATAAGGGGAACACGATCTCTGCTCCGACAAGATGTGCGAAGGAAACCGCTTCGCTAAACGCGCTGAGGTGGTATAATAAAAACGATTCAAGTAAAGGTTTGGTTGTGGTGTGACGTCACGCCACGAAACACGTCAGCAGATTGAACTTGTGTTAATATTATTCTCTCTACGGTGGAATGTGGAATTTATTTTGCAGAGCCGGACAGTATCCTGGTGTTCACAATCTTCTATAAATTATTCATAGGAGGAACCCGCCTTGCAATGCCGAAGACAATATGCGCGCCGGACTCGTCGTCATTGAAGCCTGGTTCAGGGGCTATTGAGGGAGTCCTAGACTAGGGGTGTCCGGATAGCCGAACTATCATCATCAGCCGGACTCCAAGACTATGAAGATACAAGATTGAAGACTTCGTCCCGTGTCCGGATGGGACTTTCCTTGGCGTGGAAGGCAAGCTTGGCGATACGGATATGTAGATCCCCTACCATTGTAACCGACTCTGTGTAACCCTAGCCCTCTCCGGTGTCTATATAAACCGGATGGTTTTAGTCCAAAGGACATAACAACAATCATACCATAGGCTAGCTTCTAGGGTTTAGCCTCCTTGATCTCGTGGTAGATCTACTCTTGTAATACACACATCATCAATATCAATCAAGCAGGACGTAGGGTTTTACCTCCATCAAGAGGGCCCGAACCTGGGTAAAACATCTTGTCCCTTGTCTCCTGTTACCATCCGCCTAGACGCACAGTTCGGGACCCCCTACCCGAGATCCGCCGGTTTTGACACCGACACCAGCTGTCAGCCTCTCCACGTACAGTCCACGTCTGATGGAAGCCATTCCTTGACCACGTTGACCACGCCGCGCCGAGAGCACCAGGGCGGTGGATGATGGCAAGGCCTAGAAAAGGGACGACGCGGAGCCAGGGAAGACATGACAGTGGATGCCCACGCGTAGAGGAGTATGAGGGTTCACTCGTTCGGCTGCGGTGTGAGGCTACCATCGCCGTAGAATAACAGGGGGTGTGGGTGCATAGAGGGAGGGCCTAGCAGCGGTGGGAGTAGTAGGGGCGGTGAGGCCTCCGCGGCATGACAGCCAGCCACGGGCGGCAGGAGCAGGCGGCACGACCGGCGCTGCTTTGGGCGGCTGGAGCAAGAAGACCAGAGGTTGAAGAAGCACTACGGCCGTTGGATGGACATCGTACGGTCACTGGAGCTAGAATCGTTCATATATTGACTAAAGTTGACAAAGGCCTCCGTCCCAGTCAACTTAGTAGGCCCACAAGTCAGCCTCCCACCAAGGTTGGTCCCAGCTAGCAGGGGTTATTCATTTTTTGTGCGTAATAAGGAGGCACTTCCGGTGGGTCCGAGCTGACAGCGGGGGAACGTTTTTTTCGTGAAATACGGTGGCCGACCTGTTGGTCCCAGCAGTCAGGGGGAAACGTTTTTTTGTGAAATACTGGTGGCCCATCCAGTGGGTCCCATATGTCAGGTGGAGGAATAATTATTTTCCGCGTAATAAGGAGGCACTTCCTTGCGGCTGCCGTTGACCCAACTGTCAGCCTCTCCATGTATAGTACTCTTCCGATGGAAGTCGGTCGTTGACCACATTGACCACGCCGCGCTAAGAGCACCACGGCGGTGGATGACGGCGAGGCCTAGGAAGGGGACGACACGGAGCCGGGGAAGACGCGGCAGTGGAAGCCCGCACGGAGAGGAGTACGAGGGTTCACCGGTTCGGCTGCGGTGTGAGGCTGCCGTCGCTGCAGAATAACAGGGGGTGTGGGTGAGTAGAGGGATGCCCTGGCCAGTGGTGGGAGTAGTAGGGGGCGCTGAGGCCTGTGCGGCAGCACAACCGGCCACGGGAGGCGGGAGCAGGCGGTCCCGCCGGCGCTGCTTTGGCGGCTGGAGCAAGATCAGAGATTCAAGAAACACGACGGCCGTTGGATTGACATCCAATGGTTACGTCTGCTAGAATCGTTTGTTGACGTAGTATATAATAACTAAAAAAATCTTGCATACGCCTCAACTAAACAGGCCCACAAGTTAGACCAGTCCCTATTTTTTAATAATTTATATATAGCTCATGGCAACTTCTTATGCAATTTATTGCATTCGTTTTTTTTGGTTGGCCAGGGCCAATTTCGCATATTTCTGTGGGTTCCAAACTATTTTTAATACCGAAATGTCCAGCCAGATTTAAAGTACTTTGAAGATATATTTGAATTAGGTTAATGCCGAGTGAAATAGGAATTTGAAAATGTGAAAAAAATCAGAAATTATAAAGTAATTGCCAATTTGTCATCTATTTTTATATTTACAACCCATTTCATATTACTTTCAAGGCGTAGAAAAATAAGTAGGCCTGGATTGGGTATTCTTCAGAAAAAAATAAACTGGGCTCATTTGCACAAAAAAAAAGCTAGGCTGGACACATGGTGAACATAAAATACAAGCCTGGGCTAGACGGGCCACAGCCCAGTTCAAACCCTGCTCCGTCTCAACAATACCAAACAAAAAAAAATACTGCTCGAGTAGCTATGTCCGAGGTGTCAGCCGACTTGTGCTGTTCTCTTGTCTATTGACTATATACGCTCACAATGTCGTAGGTCCCAGATGTCAGGAAAACACTAGGAGGAAGCATTTTATTTTTCCATACGCTAACGTGGTGGGCCCCTACTGTCATCCTCTCCACGTACTTCTGCCGATTCCTGTTGTTTGTTGACCATGTTGACAACGCGAGAGGGCGGCGCCGCGGCAAGCGCACCAAAGCACACAGAGGACGTTGGCGTTAACGATTTAGGAGACGGTGGGGCAGTGATGCGTGCGCTGAGGCGCAGCCAGCCGTGGGAGGCGGAAGCAGGCGGCCCCGCCGGTGCCGATTTGGTTTTGGCGGCTAGAGGAAGACAGGACTGAAGAAACACGACAGACTATAAAAGCAGCAGGAGTACTTAACAACCTCAACAGGGGCACTTAACAACCAAAGTTGAAAGCAGTATGAGTACTTATAAAGGTTCAACCGTACAAAGCACGCCTCAAACAGTGCTACTTTGCCTACATGCTACAGTTAGCCAAGGGTGAGGTCGCCAAGCCCCAGGACAAGGCCCAGGCACCACCCCGTGCATCCACAACCTTCTGAAAGCGGCTTCATCTCGCAACGTGGTCAATAAACAGGATGTTCGCTTTAGAGCCATGGAAAAGCATGAACATAATCTTCTGTCCTATTTTCCAAGATGGACGAGCCTTCATTATGTGAGACCACCCATGAATAAGTATCTTTTCGCCTCCAAGGGGAATTGAGTAGGTCGACATAAACATCATGTTGTGACCAAGCGCAAGTCTGACCCGACCATGGTCAGGCATCTGTATAGGAACAATAGAACTCGGCAGTTCCTGTTTCAAGAAGATCACAACTGTAAAACTGTGTATAAGCAATAGTTTATGAACAACATATATAACAGAAAACAGCTCGTACCATAAGTTTCTCGACACAGTTGGACCTGTTCAACGAGTGCAGCAGTGGCACACATATCCCATGTGGCCTTCCACCATTGAAACGCCCCACAAGGACCTCAAGACGATCAATAAAGTGTAGGAACATGTGGATGTCGATCCAGTCAACTTCAGTGCCATTAGTAACAGCCGAGTTACTACAGAGTAACAAACGAGCAGACTGCTTACCTCTGAAAAAACCTACACGTGCCACCAATTATAAGACAATATTAGTTAGAAGTAGCATCTTCGTGAGAGATTCGTTGCTACTTCTAAAGTTAAATTGTGATTAGTTAGACAGAATAGGTGGATTAGGAAGTAATCGAGGCAACAAGCAAGAACCAGATACAAAACTACCATGGATGAACAATTGGAACGACGTCGGGGTGGAAGATCACAGTGAAGATGAGACCAGGTTCTGCTATTTCCATCAACATTCATGCGCCAACTTTCATTCCGTAACACTTGAGAAAGTTTATCCAAGTTCGGCCATAAAAAAAGCAGCGATCCTCTTGGTTCATGAACCCAACTCGGAAGCAATATCAATGGGTTGTCTTCACTGTGACCATTAAACTAGTGTATTCAGTTATGGCAAGGCCGAGCATCTTGAGTACATGTGTTCTAGCAGAGCAAATAATACACTATAGGAAAAATAATATGAGAACACAACATGTTCAAAAAACCCCCACCCTCCCGGATAGAGAAGAGGATTCTAGGAACATACTATGCCCATTTCAAAATGCTGTGGTAGGATAAGAAGGAACAAGTGTGGCGTCTCACCGTGGGCGTAGAAATCTGTAGGGTACTCGCACTTTGGGCACTGCAACTGAAACACACTAGATTCAGTACGAAGAAAAATGCATCAACGACGGCGGCTGCCATCCTAGGATTACCTGCGACCAAGGGACTTGGATTTATCGGGGATGGATGAAGAATTCGTACCTGGTTCTCCATGAGAAAACCCTATGCAATCGCCGAGTGGGGGTTTTCTCTGAACAAGCAGACGAGGGAGAAGGGGACTCAGGCCCAGTGAAATATTGCCGCTTCGTCCGTCTAGCTTACTGCTAAAGCTGGAAAGGGGGGGGGGTTGTGATTTGACAGCTCATTGGGCATTACTGCGGCGCTACGACCGGGGTGTGTCTACCGTGAAGTTGTGCACTCTAATTTGTGCATATGGCACGTGGACCCCGTTGCCGGTTGCCCCACATAGCAGCGAAAGGAAGTAGAAAGATAGGAGTAACTAGTTACACATAAATATATTTTTTGACAGAGAGATACTCCCTTTGTAAAGAAATATACAAATCTTTTATATCACAGGCTCACCTTGCCGAGAAATATACTCCCTCTACAACGCACGGGCATTATGGGGGTTCAACTTTTTTTATGGGGGTTCAGCTGAGAATATAATACTCAGATAGGCTCACGGTTATGGACTTTGGGCCGCAGACCGACCCTGCATGTTTGGGGGCCCATGTGTTCTACCTCAGTGCTTTTCATATTGCAAGCAATTGGTACTGCGCTGGTTTTAGATGCTGTCACAAGGCGAATACACAAAATTGAATAAAGCACGGCTGCTGTTGGAATGAAATCGAACGACAGTTCCTAACCAGCAATCAAAGTTGCAATTCTATCAACGATATACCATGTGATAAATAATACTATCGTACTACTTATACACACAGGACACTTGTTTCACCATGCCAGATTATTACATCAAAATCTCTCGGAGGATAGATCAGTTCGGCAGTTGCGTGCTGCTACTGAAGAATTTCAAAGTTGATTTGGACCAGCTCTACTTGCCGAGAAAGTTCGATTTTGACATCATCCCCTACCGCAAGATATGATTTAGATTTGAACCTTGAACATCCTTTAGCATCAATCATCATGTGACCATCCTTTGTACTTACGGTATATTGAGCAGGTTAATTCACACCAAGGCTGCGCATGGTAAGAGAAACTTGGCCGCGGTCACCCGGATTGTTGAACGACTCCCTCATTGCTCTAGAAATTATCTGTTTGAAAACAAGAAGACATACCCAAACAGTTAGATCAACACAGTGAATCATGTGAAACAACATGGAAAGAAAAAAGAACGAAGCACTTGGGCGGCCAATGCTTACCAAGAAGGTGGACATGTCGGTTTTTGTAAGGACTTTGGTATATGAAGTGCGAACTGCAGCCCAGTCTGTTGCCGGTGCAACTGCATGGGCCGGACCAAATGCAAGTGCAAGTGTTGGTGCAGGTGCCGAAGCCGCCGCTGCTGCCGGAGATGGTGCTCCTTCTAGAGCTGGTGCCGGTGTCGATGCCCGATCCTCCGGTAGATTAGACTGATCCGCTGACGCGGTCGGTGCTCAATCCTCAGCTGGATCAGACTGAGCTGCTGCCGCTGTCAGTGGTAGAGCAACTGCCGGTGCTCGATCTGTGCGAGACAGCGGGGATCGTGTCTGGTCTGCTACGATCAGCTTTCTAACTTGACTAGGATCCGTGACCGTGATCCAATTTTTTTCTTCATTTCATTTAAACACGAGAAGGATTAATTGTGGCGTTGTCAGGACCCCGACTCAATGCCACATCGATCTAGCATGTAACACCTCATATCACTTTGCCTCACACATGGTATTCCCACGGGTGTCGCCTTACCTTTTCCCGGGACCGTTTGCGCCTTTTGGCACACGTATATGATAGTGTCGCTAGCATCCATATGATAAGGAGCCCGGGCTGACATGGCTAGTCGTAAACCCAAAGTGGCACAAACTTACAGGGACAGGCATCCATGACCCAGCATCGAACGTGTCGGTCATCAGCGAGTGAATCCAGGCTGTAGCACTGGGCTGGCAGGACTCCGGTGAACCGGGCTGTAGCGGGCTAAAAGGACTCCGGTATTCATCGCGTGGCATTTCCCCGAAGGGACAGACACAGGAACGAAGAAGGACACATGCCGGCTAGCCTAAGTGTTCCGGAGAAGTAGCAAGCTACCATGGCTCAGTGGAAGCAATAGGAGACATTTCCCGGTAAGAGAGGCTACCAAGGATAAACAACTAGATAGTCAGATCCCACACATACCAAGCATTTCAATAACATACACACAATATGCTCGATATGTGCAAATACAACATGGCATCACAACATGACTCTACGACTCAGGTATTTATTCAATAGGCTCCGAGGAGCGAGATATTACAAACATGGGTCTCATGACCCAACATTTAGAGCATACAAGTCTAAACACAAGCGGAAGCTATCATGTCTGAGTACAGACATCTATAAATGAAAAAGGCTGGAAAGCCTGACTATCTACCAGATCCTGTCAAGGGCACAAGATCGTAGCTGAGGTAACAAGATAAACGTCGAAGTCCACGCGGAACTACTAGTGAGACTGAAGTCTCTCTGCAAAAACACAAAATAGGCAAACGTGAGTACAAATGTACCCAGCAAGACTTACATCAGAACTAACTACATATGCATCATTATCAATAAAGGGGGTGGTGGAGTTTAACTGCAGCAAGCCAGCTTTGACTCGGTGGCTAACCTAAACTACGACTGCAAGGAACTCTTTAGAGGTGGCGCACACGAGTCCACATATTAACCATATCAATACACCACTATGGACCCACTCCCGTCTCCCTACGAGAACGCCATCCATAGTACTCACGCTTATCTTGCGCATTTTAAGGTATCCACTTTCACTTGTCTATGAACTGTACAGGCAACCCAGAAGTCCTTTTCCGCGGACACGACTATTCGAATAGATGATGTTAACCCTGCAGGGGTGTACTTCTTCACACACGCTCTCACCACTTACCGCCGTTTACACGACATGTACTCGGCAACCTTCAAGCGGAAGCCCAACATGGGTGTCGGCCACGGCCTACCTAAACACTCAAGTCTCTAGTCCAGGTTTCTCGCCTATTCGGGTTCCATCCATGTGGAGATCCGGCCGGGGTTTCTCTCACAGCCCCAAATGATGTGAACAGGGTTCCGAGACACCAAACGGGTGCCCGGTATACCCGGCCACGTGCCTACCGCATCACAGCCCACCCCTCCGGTCAGCGCTGCCCACGGCCTCCAGCATACTACAAACACCAGAAACTACTTGCAACTCCTGGACAGAGGACAAGGGTGATTAAGAAGCCGAGAGGGTCCATTGGTTTCGGGCCCAATGCGTGGTAGTAGCTGAATCATGGATCACAAACACAAACCTCAGTTCCTGAGGACGGCTGCAATGAGACAACCCACCATGTACTCCTACACGGTCTCTCACCGCTACCTTCACCAAATCGTGTTCACACACTTAGCTCACACACAGTAGAACAAGTTCACACACCTCTGATTCATTCCCGATGAATCAGACCTGACTCAACTCTAAGCAATAGCAGGCATGACAAACAAGCATGAATGAGTAGGCACAATAGGGCTCAAACAACTCCTACTCATGCTAGTGGGTTTCATCTATTTACTGTGGCAACGACAGGTCATGCAGAGGATAAAGGGGTTCAACTACCGCAACAAATAACAGTTGAATCGATGTTGTCCTAATGCAGTAAAAGAGAGCAGTAGCGAGAGAGTGGGTTTGTATCAGAATGAACAAGGGGGTTTTGCTTGCCTGGCACTTCTGAAGATAACATTGAGTCTCCATCAGTGTCAACTATCACATCGTCGGTACAACGTCTACCGAGGGGGAACAACACCGGCAAACAGAGAAGAAACACGATCAATGCAATGCACAATATGATGCATGCTATGACAAGGCAATATGTTGTTGATTGGCCTAATGCAACTAGCAATAAGTTAAATGGAGTTGGTTTGAACACTAGATTCAAATTCAAACTCCACAGGTGCTTTCTTAAATGCCATTTAAATGAAATGTCCTAAACAGCAACTTTAAGTTGTTCCAACATGCATGAAAATAGTACAGGTGGATAGATTGGATTTTTCTGATCATTTTTCATATATAACTTGTTTGATTTGGAGCTACGGTTGATTTTCTATGATTTTTAGAAGTTTAGGCAATTTTCTGGATTTTCCTGAATTAAATTAAATCCAGAAAATGACTTATTGCGTCAGCTCTGCGTCACTGTGACGTCAGCTGGTCAACCGCAGCTGACCTGGTCAACCCTGACCAGTGGGGCCCAGTAGTCAGTGACTTGGGGCTGGTTAGTGTCACAGACAAGTGGGGCCAGTCAATGGCCACGTCAGCGAGGTCAACGCCGACGCGTGGGCCACTGTGATTAAATAAAACTAAACAGGAATTAAACTGGTGTTAGTTAAGGGCGTGGGGCCCAGTAGTCAGTGGCTCTGGGGAGGGTTAGCTGGCCGTAATTAGCGCTAATCACGCGGCCACGTCGGCTCGCCGGAGTTCAGCCGGCGGCGACTTCGAACCACGGTGGAGCCCGCTCGAAACTCGCCAGAGGCCACGGGTCGACGCGCCAGGGGCACCAGAAGGAAGCCCATGCCCGTGCGCATCCGGGGAGACCAATGGGAGGGCGCAGGGTGGCCGGAGTTCGCCGGAAGCGAGCTCCTGGCGGCGGCCGGAGTTCGGGCTGGACCGGCTACACACTATGGTGCATGGGAAGGTGAGCTAGCAGGTGCGTTCGTCTCCTGGGAGCAGCACGGGCACGATGACGTGCTCAGGGGCAAGCTACGGCATCTGTAGCCACGACGGCGACATGGCCATCGGCGGCGAGCTTCGGGCACTTGCGGAACGACGGCTAGAGGACGGGAACGGAGGGGGCGAGCAAAGAGGAGAGATGAGGAGCTCACAGGGAGGCGGCGCAGAAGGTCAGTGGGCTCGGGGGCGCGCCAGACGTCGCGAATCGACGGCGGTGATCGATGGCGCCCGAGGTGGAAGACGAGCTCGAAGGCGTCACCACGGTGCTCTTGGGTTCGGGATCTTCCGCGTGAAGGAGCTTTGCGTCGTCACGGAGCTTTTGGACACGGGGAAGGGGCAAGAGGACCATGGTGGTCACGGTGGCAGCGAACGACGGCGACGAGCTCTGCTCGGTGATGCTCGGGGGAGAGGGGCAGACGAGGGAGAGACACGGGAGAGAGGGGGAGAGTGACCAGGGGGTTGCGTGGCGTCGCGAGGGAGGTCCAGGGCGACGAGGGGGAAAGCGGCAAGCAGGAGGTGGCCGGGGCGCGTGTGCGTGCACGGCGGCCAGACGCCTGTGCGTACTGGTGCGAGGAGGAAGGCGACAGGGGGGGCGCCTAGTGGGCTGGGCCGTGCTGGGCCGGTCCTGTTGGGCCACCAGGTAAGTGGACCAGGTGAGTACTATTCTTTTTAATTTTTCTGTTCTGTTACCCTTTTTATTTTATTTTGCCACTGTTTTCAAATTCAAAATAATTTCAAACAGTGCCAAAACATTCTGAAATATTTTATGTTACCTCTCTGGACTATTCCCAAAGTACATAAAACATTTCAAAGCATTTGAAAATTTATTCATTATATATTATGAATATATCCCCAAATTCAAATAGATTATTGATTTAAATTTAGAGACCAAATAATTCCTTAAAAATTTTCCAAAATTTTGGTTTGATATATAACTCTTGCCAAAATTCATAAAACTATTTTTAGAGCATTTTGGATTCACAGAATGCAATTTAAAGGGTGCTTGCCCTTCTTTTAATTAGATTTCTGAGGTTTCAACAATCCTCAATTCAAGTTTCATTTGAATTTAAACATGATGCTCACTTGGAAGCTGGCATAGGTCAGGTCAGAACTAGGGATGTGACAACTCAACCCCACTAAACAAGAATCTCGTCCCGATATTCAAGACACGAGGTAAGAAGACAAGGGGACACTAAGTAACACAAACTTCATGATCCAACTGCCTTCTCGAGGTTGTTGATTGTCCGACTCAAATTGAACTTGATGTCTTGCCTTCGAAATCTCCATCCAACATGACGATGACAGGAGGAAACTCTACGGAATCGATCTTCGCAAAGATCGAACAACTCGGGATCAACTGACGAAAGGAAACATAGCAACATCTCTCGAGCTGAGACACGAAGCACACATCTAGAGGGATGGAGTGGAACAGATGACGAAATTCACTAGGTAGACAACAATTCCACACTTACGAGGGTGGTGAATGGTTGTCAACGTAGCGAGGAGTTGAGCTGCCATGATACCTCAGCGGGACATCCTGGAGGAGGGTGATTAATAGATATATCCCCTTAAGTGGCAAAAAAGAATTACCTTTGATTCAAAGATCATTGAAATTCTTTATACCAGCTTAAGGCTAATCACAAATGATCATTTGGAAGAGTTCGAAAGAGTGGCATACTCAGTTTGGAAAGGAAACTAGAGTTATAAGACAACTCGGCAAACGGAAGGCACAATCCAATGGATACCAGGGATATAATCTAGTGACTGAGCGTGCTCTCAAGAACTTGAGCATTTCCATATTCATTAGGGTCTTACCAATATCCGTGTCAAGGATCCTGGCAACACAACATACTACCATGACGATTGGTGATGGAGGATGCCGATGCGAAGGAAGATAACACTTTCTCAGATTTCACCTTAGCGAGGCCAAGGGATCAAAATCTGGATGATTAACCGAGAAACATTTAACACTCCGCTCCTAATGTTCTCCTTGATGTTCTACATACCAGGGTCATACTTAAAGCATTAACGTGGCCACCAAGTATAGGTCGGACTTCGGAAGAGAAAGGATTTATAAGGAACACTTCTAGAAAAGTCATAAGAAATCCTTATACAGAAGATGGGCAAATTTTCTCATTCAAGATACTACAATGATAGATCTTCCGGCTAGGTGTGTCGGGCAAAACATCAACCTTGCCAGAGCCTACATCATAGATCTTGGAAGAGTACCAACCATCATGTCTGCCTGAGATTCAGATCTGGTTGGTGATAGGATATTTCAGACAACATGTCTGAAAAAGAAACTTTGCAACACAGATCGACGGGATGACGTTGCGGGATTCTCGAGGAATGAACTACGATAGCAAGCTCCAAAACATGAGCTGGTTCTGCTACACACATGTGAACGCGCTGTCCTAGACAAGCATGCCCACATAGTAGTCTTATAATAAAACACTACCGAGTTCAGGTGGGGAACCATCATCGAGGATATCGAAGTCCTTGCATAAGGCATGCTCTTAAGAAGGAACTTCTTCTCCTTGAACAAATCAATTAGTGGCTTGGTGTGCTCGGGACACATATGGAATGAAGGTTGCAAGTCTCCAGACCACAGAATACTTCGCACATATGCATGACTGACTTGGGATGATTCCAGAGGAAGCAACTTTGACTTTCTCGAATCCACAGCGGCAACTTGCTCCAAATGCACATGAATTAGAGGAAGTCACTCCTTTCATCCAAACATATGCTTCATGAACGGAGCATGAAGATAATGCTTATAGAAGTTTCCAACACTAGCTGGATGTTCAACACGAATCATAGAGGAGACAAAATGCTGCTGATGGGCTCAACAACAAGTCATCGAGATTTCCATGTAAATGGAATTCCATAATTATGTGAACAAGTGATAGCATTGGTCAGACCCAAAAGATATAATGGTGTATGCTCGAGGGATCAACCACGAGTAAGACAACATTACGAATATCGTTGGTTCTGGTCTGATTTGATGATAGCCCATACTCAAATCAAAGGTTGGATAAAATGATAGGTCCATTAACTGATCACGAGGGTCAATCGATGAAAATACCATCTTTCTTCAACACACATACAAGATATCCCTTAAAATGAACTGAGTCGGACAAGCTTTGATCTTCCAACTCTCCAAGTTGTTGTTTAGCTTTACCAACTAGCTCAGGGGTATCCAACACAGATTCTTGGAGAAGGGGTGGTTTACAAGAAACCAACTTGATCACGAGCTCGACATAACAGTCAGGTGACGACCTGGTGATACTTCCGAGAAGATATTCGGAAAATCACGAACCACCGATATGTTACTAAGCTCAAGAACAATCTTGCTTTTCAGGGCAAGACGATATGATCAAATGAGCAAGAACTTAACAAAATCCTAACTCATCAATCGAGGAGTGCACCAGGAAAGTGGACTAGGTAGCACCATCAACCTTAGGGTGATGATTCAATAATCAACTCGCTAAGGATGAGGTTATTGTCCATTTAACTACCAAGCAACAGAGTTGCTAGGAGTATTGATTTCACACACCACGATTCACTTGTTGGCATTCTGGTTACCATAGCACGGAATCCGAGGAATGAACAATGATGGCAAGAGGTATCACTGCATCAAGAATTCATAAGAGATAGTGCAATTCTCATGATATTCTTAATATAAAGATAATAATACTCCAAGATAGAGCAGAACAAAAGCTGGATTAGCAATTTGATCTGCGGAGCACAACCGCTTTGACCCAATCCTGGAAATGGACAAGGTACTGGAGTTTGTTTCTCCTAGTCATTCCAAATAGAATGGCTTGACGGACCACAAGAGTAATGGGCATCGATGAGCTCGTGTGCACAACTACTCTTGACTATCAATTGATAGACAAGGGTCAAAGGACAACTAAGAGGGTCAACTCAAGGAACATATAACTTTCTGAGTTGTGGATGCATAGATTAGTATGTTGAACCAAGTTCAACATGTTTCTTCCGGATAACCCATGCAGAGAGGTAGGAATGGCAGAGTCACGAATATGAATGGAGAACTCCTCAAGAGTACTCTGATTGTGATCCTTCGGATGAGCGAGGAACTTCTGCCATAAGCGGTTCATAGTATTTGGAAGAAGGGAATACCACGGACCTCAAGGACTAATGCAAAGGTTACTAATAACCTAAAGGAAGAAGCAAACACTATCAACATGAGGTAAGTAGGGTGCATCTCGGGTTCAAGAACCCAGGAATAGAATACCTACTACTAAGTAGCATCACGGGATGCTTTCGAGAATAAAGGCCAGAATCATCACACTGGGACACAAATCATGGCTAGATTACTAGATGATCCCCTAGGACACCTAGGGTCATAATAATAATTCCAACATATATGTCGAGGCAATAGAATACCTCAACTCAGCAATTAGTGTGATTAACCTGGCCCAAAGGAACATAAAAACCAGAGGGAAAGGATTTGCAAGAGCATCAGATTGTTTAGAAACCTGGGATGACTCGGACAGCATAACGGCTGTAAATGCTCAAAAGATTGGAGACATGCTACAAAAATGGTGGCATAACCACTCGATCATCATAATATCAAGGTTCTGAGATCAACTACGAACATACAGAAGATAGTAGGAGCTGAACTCAAGTTTAGAACCATCACTCCTATAGGTCTACGGATTAGTAACACGTCATCCTGATAGATAGATGAGAAGGCCTAGTTCTTAATCCCCATAGAAGAGAAGAGGATGACTCAGATCAGAAGGCCATGAGGTATAAGGAGTAAAAAGAGCCTTACGTTCCCATCCCACAATCAATTCCCCTACATATAACTAAAGCATTTCTAGACTCAACTTCGACCAGTTTGGCATTGGTAATCCTACAGGCAGTCAGGCTCTGATACCAAAGCTGTCAGGACCCCGACTCAATGCCACATCGATCTAGCATGTAACACCTCATATCACCTTGCAACCTCACACACGGTATTCCCACGGGTGTCGCCTTACCTTTTCCCGGGACCGTTTGCGCCTTTTGGCACACATATATGATAGTGTCGCTAGCATCCATATGATAAGGAGCCCGGGCTGACATGGCTAGTCGTAAACCCAAAGTGGCACAAACTTACAGGGACAGGCATCCATGACCCAGCATCGAACGTGTCGGTCATCAGCGAGTGAATCCAGGCTGTAGCAATGGGCTAGCAGGACTCCGGTGAACCGGGCTGTAGCAGGCTAACAGGACTCCGGTATTCATCGCATGACATTTCCCCGAAGGGACAGACACAGGAACGAAGAAGGACACATGCCGGCTAGCCTAAGTGTTCCGGAGAAGTAGCAAGCTACCATGGCTCAGTGGAAGCAATAGGAGACATTTCCCGGTAAGAGAGGCTACCAAGGATAAACAACTAGATAGTCAGATCCCACACATACCAAGCATTTCAATAACATACACACAATATGCTCGATATGTGCAAACACAACGTGGCATCACAACATGACTCTACGACTCAGGTATTTATTCAATAGGCTCCGAGGAGTGAGATATTACAAACATGGGTCTCATGACCCAACATTCAGAGCATACAAGTCAAAACACAAGCGGAAGCTATCATGTCTGAGTACATACATCTATAAATGAAAAAGGCTGGAAAGCCTGACTATCTACCAGATCCTGTCGAGGGCACAAGATCGTAGCTGAGGTAACAAGCTAAACGTCAAAGTCCACGCGGAACTACTAGTGAGACTCAAGTCTCTCTGCAAAAACATAAAATAGGCAAACGTGAGTACAAATGTACCCAGCAAGACTTACATCAGAACTAACTACATATGCATCATTATCTACAAAGGGGGTGGTGGAGTTTAACTGCAACAAGCCAGCTTTGACTCGGTGGCTAACCTAAACTACGACTTCAAGGAACTCTTTTGAGGTGGCGCACACGAGTCCACATATTCACCATATCAATACACCACTATGGACCCACTCCCGTCTCCCTACGAGAACGCCATCCATAGTACTCATGCTTATCTTGCGCATTTTAAGGTATCCACTTTCACTTGTCTATGAACTGTACAGGCAACCCAGAAGTCCTTTTCCGCGGACACGGCTATTCGAATAGATGATGTTAACCCTGCAGGGGTGTACTTCTTCACACACGCTCTCACCACTTACCGCCGTTTACACGACATGTACTAGGCAACCTTCAAGCGGAAGCCCAACGTGGGTGTCGGCCACGGCCTACCTAAACACTCAAGTCTCTAGTCCAGGTTTATCGCCTATTCGGGTTCCATCCATGAGGAGATCCGGCCGGGGTTTCGCTCACAGCCCCAAACGATGTGAACAGGGTTCCGAGACACCAAACGGGCGCCCGGTGTACCCGGCCACGTGCCTAGCGCATCACAGCCCACCCCTCCGGTCAGTGCTGCCCACGGCCTCCAGCATACTACAAACACCAGAAACTACTTGCAACTCCTGGACAGAGGACAAGGGTGATTAAGAAGCCGAGAGGGTCCATTGGTTTCGGGCCCAATGCGTGGTAGTAGCTGAATCATGGATCACAAACACAGAACTCAGTTCCTGAGGACGGCTGCAATGAGACAACCCACCATGTACTCCTACATGGCCTCTCACCGCTACCTTTACCAAATCGTGTTTACACACTTAGCTCACACACAGTAGAACAAGTTCACACACCTCTGATTCATTCCCGATGAATCAGAACTGACTCAACTCTAAGCAATAGCAGGCATGACAAACAAGCATGAATGAGTAGGCACAATAGGGCTCAAACAACTCCTACTCATGCTAGTGGGTTTCATCTATTTACTGTGGCAACGACAGGTCATGCAGAGGATAAAGGGGTTCAACTACCGCAACAAATAACAGTTGAATCGATGTTGTCCTAATGCAGTAAAAGGGAGCAGGAGCGAGAGAGTGGGTTTGTATCGGAATGAACAAGGGGGTTTTGCTTGCATGGCACTTCTGAAGATAACATTGAGTCCCCATCAGTGTCAACGATCACATCGTCGGTACAACGTCTACCGAGGGGGAACAACACTGGTAAACAGAGAATAAACACGATCAATGAAATGCACAATATGATGGATGCTATGACAAGGCAATATGTTGTTGATTGTCCTAATGCAACTAGCAATAAGTTAAATGGAGTTGGTTTGAACACTAGATTCAAATTCAAACTCCACAGGTGCTTTCTTAAATGCCATTTAATTGAAATTCCTAAACAGCAACTTTAAGTTGTTCCAACTTGCATGAAAATGGTACAGATGGATAGATTGGATTTTTCTGATCATTTTTCATATATAACTCGTTTGATTTGGAGCTACAGTTGATTTTCTATGATTTTTAGAAGTTTAGGCAATTTTCTGGATTTTCCTGAATTAAATTAAATCCAGAAAATGACTTATTGCGTCAGCTCTGCGTCACTGTGACGCTAGCTGGTCAACCGCGGCTGACCTGGTCAAACCTGACCAGTGGGGCCCAGTAGTCAGTGACTTGGGGCTGGTTAGTGTCACAGACAAGTGGGGCCAGTCAATGGCCACGTCAGCGAGGTCAACGCCGACGCGTGGGCTACTGTGATTAAATAAAACTAAACAGGAATTAAACTGGTGTTAGTTAAGGGCGTGGGGCCCAATAGTCAGTGGCTCTAGGGAGGGTTAGCTGGCCGTAATTAGCGCTAATCACGTGGCCACGTCGGCTCGCCGGAGTTCAGCCGACGGCGACTTCGAACCACGGTGGAGCCCGCTCGGAACTCGCCAGAGGCCACGGGTCGACGCGCCAGGGGCACCAGAAGGAAGCCCGTGCCTGTTCGCATCCGGGGAGACCAACGGGAGGGCGTAGGGTGGCCGGAGTTCGCCGGAAGCGAGCTCCTGGCGGCGGCCGGAGTTCGGGCAGGACCGACTACTCACTATGGTGCATGGGAAGGTGAGCTAGCAGGTGCGTTCGTCTCCTGGGAGCAGCACGAGCACGATGATGTGCACAGGGGCAAGCTACGACATCTGTAGCCACGACGGCGACATGGCCGTCGGCGGCGAGCTTCGGGCACTTGCGGAACAACGGCTAGAGGACGGGAACGGAGGGGGTGAGCAAAGAGGAGAGATGAGGAGCTCACAGGGAGGCGGCGCAGAAGGTCAGTGGGCTCGGGGGCGCGCCAGACGTCGCGAATCGACGGCGGTGATCGGTGGCGCCCGAGGTGGAAGACAAGCTCGAAGGCGTCACCACGGTGCTCTTGGGTTCGGGATCTTCCGTGTGAAGGATCTTTGCGTCGTCACGGAGCTTTTGGACATGGGGGAGGGGCGAGAGGACCACGGTGGTCACGGTGGCAGCGAACGGCGGCGACGAGCTCTGCTCGGTGATGCTCGGGGGAGAGGGGCAGACGAGGGAGAGACACGGGAGAGAGGGGGAGAGTGACCAGGGGGTTGCGTGGCGTCGCGAGGGAGGTCCAGGGCGACGAGGGGGAAAGCGGCAAGCAGGAGGTGGCCGGGGCGCGTGTGCGTGCACGGCGGCCACACGCCTGTGCCTACTGCCGTGAGGAGGAAGGCGATAGGGGGGCGCCTGGTGGGCTGGGCCGCGTTGGGCCGGTCCTGTTGGGCCACCAGGTAAGTGGACCAGGTGAGTACTGTTCTTTTTAATTTTTCTGTTCTGTTACCGTTTTTATTTTATTTTGCCACTGTTTTCAAATTCAAAATAATTTCAAATAGTGCCAAAACATTCTGAAATATTTTATGTTACCTCTCTGGACTATTCCAAAAGTACATAAAACATGTCAGAGCATTTGAAAATATATTCATTATATATTATGAATATATCCCCAAATTCAAATAGATTATTGATTTAAATTCAGAGACCAAATAATTCCTTAAAAATGTTCCAAAATTTTGATTCGATATATAACTCTTGCCAAAATTCACAAAACTATTTTTAGGGCATTTTGGATTCACAGAATGCAATTTAAAGGGTGCTTGCCCTTCTTTTATTTAGATTTCTGAGGTTTCAACAATCCTCAATTCATGTTTCATTTGAATTTAAACATGATGCTCACATGGAAGCTGGCATAGGTCAGGCCAGAACTAGGGATGTGACAGGCGTTTTTGTTAAACCAAACTGCAGTTCATCATAGGGATTCAGCTTGTACTCAGACAACAGACTGATCCAATTTTTTCCAGTAATATAAGTGATGGACAGTGCCTTCATTACTGACACGACATAAGAAGTGAAACCTGCAAAAATAGCCATCGTAGAGCAAACCAAACGGTTTATTCTGTGATGTGACACAAGTGAATCTTTACCAGGAAATCACTATGTTGAAGTACTAAACATAAGATTGATCGTCCAACTACGCGTGGCATGCAGGGGCCCTGCCTACTCCCACAAGCAGGACAGTCCAAAGGTCGTGACAAATCGTATGGACCGAACATCCATGGGACTGGAAATCTTGGTGGGTGCGATAAACCCTGCAATGCATACAGATATTGGAGTGTAACCATAATTGATAAACCATCCTCACAAAAAATATGATCTGGATACAAAATGTACAGACTGAATTGAGTGGACAGACATTAACATAGACCGTTCTCAGGACTGACCACACACCAAAAGCGGCAGTACTAATAAACAATACAGGGTTCACAAACACAAATCAAGTACTGAACAATAGTACTTACTACAAACAAGCAAAGTTGCACTAACTAAACTCTGCAGACTATTTCTTGCCACCGACCTACGGGATGATCCCCGCATAACTGACTAGGCCATGGACTTCGTGTGAGATGTCTACATGCACCATCACCATCTTGTCAACCTTGGAGAACCTAATAGAGTGGTCTTTCCACTCATAAACTTGATGATGAAGACAGGCCGCATCAGATTTGTTGGGAAGCTTTACAAGAACCACACCCTTCGTAATCGAAGGCATAGCCAGGAAATTGTTGTGGTCAAGTACAGCCTCGAGAACATGCCTGACAACAATGCTACAGGAAAACACTAGTTCAGGACACGTGGCGACAAGGACACAACAACTAGATAGTTCAGCAGTAGAACTCATCATCAGGTCTTCCAATTCACACGGCATGACTTTGAGAACTTCATCTGCACCGCGGACCTGGTTCTAATTCAAATAGAAACCATATTTCATTACTACCTCCGTTCAAAAATATAAGATGATTTTTGATATTATACTCCATATATGACTACATATACGCACAGAAATGAGTGAACAAAGACACTAGAACATGTGTTCAAAGGCATGAGAGCAGAGGGGTTACATGCAATATCCATAACACAAGTTACTGTGGCAAATATACCCTCTTAAAAGGTAGCATTGATGTTCATAAAGTACTCCCTCCGTCCCAAAATTCTTGTCTTAGATTTGTCTAGATACGGATGTATTTTAGTATTAGATACATCCGTATCTAGACAAATCTAAGAGAAGAAATTTGGGACAGAGGGAGTAGTTGAAAGTAATCTATAAGAAATCAGTGTCAACCTCTCGCATGTTTTGGTCAAAAGAGGAATTTAGAACCGTCATTTGGCACACTAAAATCACATGCAAGATCACCCAGAAAGTTGTACTACCAGTACTAGTACTGCGTGTTAGATGAAAAAACACATCAAGATCGAGAAAAAGATCGTCAACAAGAGAAATTTCTTGGACTTGCTTAATGATGGATCCCGGAGAGGGGGGCTTGGACAGAGCGATGGCTTTGAGCTTGTCTGCGGTAGTTTTGGCGGGGTGCTTGCGCTTCTTCATAACATGAGCCTCGACGGTTTTGGCCAGAGCCATAGACATCATGTCGTCCAGTGCTCCGGCGTCCATCCAAGAGAGGAAGCTGAGAGAGAAGAGTGAAAGGAGGAACAAGATGAGGGATAAGTGAAGCGAGTTGGGGTTTTCTTCAAAAGAGGAAGCTGAGAGAGAAGAGTGAAATGATGGTTGCTTCGTCCGTCCAACTTACTGCTGGAAAGGAGGGGGCTTTGTGATTTGAAGGGTCATTGGGCATTACTGCGGTGGTTCACTCGGGGTAGTCTACCGTCACTCTACTACGGAGTAATTTAGTGCATGGCTGGTGGACCCAGGTGCTGGCTGTCCCACACATCAGCGAAAGTGAGTAATTTAGTGCATGGCTAGAGGAGGATCCGCACGGTAGAGCGTGTCCACTGTTTTTCATTCTAAAGAAAAAAATGATTACAACAAGCGTTTCCAATCTTACGATGGAGGAGTGCGAAACATGGCAACCACTTCAACATACACAGTGCTCCTACTACTAGGCATGTGCAGTGGTTCATACGTCAGTACTACACAATCTTGTTGCTGTGTTGTGCGCATGTCAACTACTCCTATATGTAACATAGTACCGCTTTTTCGACTGTTTGGTCGAGAATGAACGGTGAGATCAATGTTAACAGAACTAGGTCCACAACACACGGAGAGTACGGTGCTACAGTACTCCACGAAACATGAACCATATGAAGCACATCCTATAGTGTTAGACAGGGTGTATGAAGGGTGCACGGGATGGGAGCAAAAGTTCCCTTCTCGACTCACTTTTGGGTGTTTGGCAGAGTGCATGAAGGGTGCATGAGTCCACACTAGTAGGTTGACAAAAATACACGAAGATGAAACAACTATATTGAGATGAGAATGCAACCAAACACACCCACACGCTTTGTGCTACAGTGACGGATCTGCACCGTCTGGGTTTGATCCAACGGTCATGTTGCACCGAGACATGGACATGCCCATGCAGAGGGCGCCTAAACACCACTGAAGTCCCTCTTCTTCTCGAGGCGCACGACGTTGGTGATGCAGGGTGCAACCGCATGCAGAGCCCGCTCCCGGTCGACGGGAGCCAGCTCGTCAAAGACAGCGTCCAATGGCACGAATGGATTCCGGTGATAGTGCCCTGAAAGGATTCACCCGGCAACTGCGATGGCAGAGCGCAACCCCTCCTTGTCCAGCTCAGCCTCCACCATCGAGCGGAGATGGCTCAGCTCCTCGGAGATATAGGTGAAGAAGGAAACCAGGTTAGGAAGCCGCGGCTAGTTGAAGTCGACCGGGTGGTCGAACGGGTTTAGCCCGACGGCCAGCATCGTCGCGCTGGCACGACGGTAGGCATCGCGTAGCTGCAACACGTGTGTGGCAACTTGGTGCACCAAGTGGCCGAGGTGATCCTGGACCTCGTCACGGTCGGCCCACTCGCGCTCCAGCCGGCTCCCCTGACGGCCTATCGTATCTCCCGCTTTCTGCAGCAACGCCGCCAACGCCTCGAGCATTTTGTGGTGGACGCCTGCCGCTTTTGAAGCTCCGTGAACTCCTGCACATAATAGAGGAGCATGACACTCCTCTCCTTCTTGAGCTCACGGAGCTCCACGTCCTTGGCCCTGAGCTCCGCATCCTTGGCATGGAGCTCCTGTGTTAGGTGCCTCACCTCGGAGTCTGTGATCTGCTGCGCCGCCATGGCACCAGGTAGAAGCAATGGGGAGAGGAAGCAAAGGGGGCGAAACGGCTGAAAGGCAATGCAATCTACGGGAAGGCAGAGGTAGCCAGCCGAGGAGCGGGGACTCTTTTGGTTTTCACCATGGTAAAACACCAGTCGACGACTTCTCACATTAGGGAGCAGTGGGTTTTTACAGGCGGAGTCATCGTGACTAATTGCTACTGCGCCTGCTCCCGTCAATCAAAAAATTAAAAATCCTGCCGCGCCTGCTCCTGTCAATAAAAAAATTTATAATCCTGCCGCACCCAAACACCAGAGCAACGCTGCGGTGGATATTTAAATTTACTTGCCGGCAAGTATATAAAAAAAGGGGTGAAAAAACAAATGTGGCGGCGGCCTAGCTAATCGGTCGAACTAGCCCAACTAGCTAGCCACCGTGCTTCACTGATGTACTCGGCGGGAAAGGTGGTCTTTCATGATTTGACGACTCATTTACTTGCTTCGGCGCTACGACCGAGGAGGACCCAGAAAACCGCGGTAGGGCATCCCACGCCAGGAAGAATATACGCGTGCACCACCCGGGAGGACCCTGAAACCGCGCGGTAGGGTGTGCCACGTCGGCACGGAGGAAAAATGTGCGTGTAAAAATATACCGTATTAGATGTTGTACGTATGGTTCGACCTCGGGACCCAGCCAGTCGGTCGAAAACACCCCACTAGCCACACAGCTTCATCATGCAAACGTGGCACGGTTAGCTCCGTCTCGACCAGCCGCAACGTCTCGTGTTCTAGGCAATTCTTCTATTTTCCAAGCTTTTTTTAGTTGTAATAACACCACGGCAAGCTAGTGCCGCTCTTCGTGTGTTCCCGTGCAAAGGTTAGACGATGGAGAGAAGAGAGATTGAGATCGCAGACCTGGGACCACCCGTAAGTGAGACAACGGTCATGCACGTGTTGACGAGGCACTCCGTCTACTCTACTCAACGCAAGTACTGTATAAAATCAAATTATGGGACAAAGCCAACAACCGTTCGTTTTTTCAAGCTATCGACTTACGCTTTGTAGTCCAGGTTGCCAGTTCGAATCTCGTCTTTCAGATTTGTTAGTTTTAGGTCCAAATTTGATTAATGACAAGTGGGACCCCCATGTGTTGTTCAGATATTTCAGTGTAGGATGGTTTTTTTGAACAAACACTTTGCGCGGTTAGACAAGTAACGGCACGAGTTACACGTATTTTGCAAGTCTACGAACAAAAATGACAGCGGCATAGAACATCACATCCACCCCGCAGCTTAGATACTATGGTGATACGAGTTTTTACACGGTTGGAAGTGAGATCCAATGGCTTGGGAGTAGTCTTTGTAATTATGCGCAATTTCCAAACTCTCCAAAGTTTTTTTTGCAAATAAAACATTCAGGCCTCGTCTGTGCCGCTGCATCTTCGATCCAACGGCTCCCCGGTGCTAATATTAGGTGCTCCCCGTAGATTAATTACCCGCTACAGTGATATGAGCATCTAGGTCGTATGATCATTGATCAGATGGCACATGCACAATACTTGTACTTTCTGTGCATTTCCCAAACTCTATCAGCCGTATATTGCAAAAACATTCAAACCTCCTACTGTGGGCCGTTAGATCTCAGTGAACTCGTATCACCATATAATATATGGTGCGGGAGCACCTCATACTCTCCCGTGCGAGAAAACATAAGGTGCTATCGCAGCTTGGATGCTACGGTGATACGAGCTTGGAGGTCGTTTGATCTGAGATCCAATGGCATCTGAGCACTTGTAAGCAGTGGCCAAACTCTTTTGGGGCTTTTCTGCAAAAAACCATTCGAACCACCGAGGAGGTGTTGGGTCACAAATCCAACGCCTCCGAAGAGCTTGTATCACCAAAGCATCTAAGGTGTGGTGGCACATGATATTCTTACATACTGGAGAATATGATGTCCTCCTTCATCTTAGATGCTACAGTGATACGAGCTTTGAGGTCGTTGGATATGGGATAAAAGGGCATCTAAGTAGTTTTTGTACAAATTGTGTGCAATTCTCAAACTCATCAAGGTTTCCTGCAAAAAAAATTAAGACACATCATGTGAGCTGCTATATCTCAGATCTACAAGCTCCAAGCAACTCGTATCGACATATAGCATGTAAGGTATGGGGGCACATGATATTCTCCCGGGAGGAGGGGTGGGGGGTGCACAACCAATCGGTGGTTGGGAGGGTGGGAACAAGTATAATCTAAACAACCCTAAACAGAGCTCCACAGTTTTATCTAAGGTCGAGGGGTTGACCCCCGACAATCATAGCTCCGCCTAAACACAACATTTGCATGTACTGTAGTACTAGACTTAATATTCATGTTTAAGTTTCATGTTCATTTTAAATATTGAACTTAGGACCATGGATGTCTTACATTTTACTCCCTTCGTTCCTAAATATTAGTCTTTTTAGAGGCTTCAAATGGACTGGCACATACAGATGTATATAGACATATTTTAGAGTCTAGATTAACTCATTTTGCTCCGTATGTAGTCACTTGTTGAACTCTCTAAAAGATTTATATTTAGGAATAGAAGGAGTATTTTTGAACTCGTGTCATACATGCATGGGTTGGATAAATAGATGCACTATACTTATTGGATTGTTGTTGTGTTCGTGCGTGTGTGTCTATGTGTGTGTGTGTGTGTGTGTGGTCATATGCTTGATACATAAAAAGTTTTCTCACCTCCATATTGTTCATCTTTTAAATTTGAATTTGCATTGGAAAACTTATTAGGGATACCATGAAATGTGAAATCCACGTTGAGATCACTATATCACAAATTCAGTCTAATTCAACGACTCATCATAAATCAATTACCACGTTCATATTAGTATTTGCAAGGAAAATACGGGTATTGTAATACACATAGATTCGTTCGGCAATTTAAAAGGTTCCTTTCATATTCTCAAATGGTAGGACCCAACGGCGTACCAGCCAGACCTTGGCTCGTGTTGATCCTAAAAAAACGGGCTCAAGTCCTTCGGGGGCGTGCGTGGTACGCACATTAGGCAACCCCAACCAGTCGAGCCTCAGCGTTTCAAGTTGAAATATCTGGCTGCCAGAATTCCAGCCCTAGGAAATTCCCCTCATGTCCCCGATCCATAATGACTACTGATGAACAACGGAGGGATGCTTTAGTAATTAGACAATGTTACCTACCGTGCCGAGCACGGTTCAATTCCCTCGGTCGCCGCTCGTCAATGTCACCCGTCAACTGCATTGCCTAGTACTACTACTACACCAGGATGAGCACATAATTGAGCCTGTTTGTTCGTGCCTAGTACTTTTTTTGTTCCTGCCTAGTACTTGAGTTAATATATCAGGCAATGCACTGGTACGGAGGGATTATCCTTTTACTCCCTCCTTTCCGTTTTATAGGGCTTATCTGAAAATTTTAGTTTTCCCATTTTATAAGTCTCAATTTGGTTGTTCCTCAGCACATGTTCAGATTTCAAGGTGCAATAAATCATTACATGCAAGTATTAAGAGAAAATTGACCAATGCATGTACTTTCTGCATGCATGCATTGCAATTAATGCATTCGTAAACACAATTTTTGAGGAAAACAAGCGCATTAATTGAGTGGTTTTATAAACTACAACAATTGTTCCACCACTCACCTTCTACCTTGGTTGGTGAGATTTTTGAATTGAGCGCTATAAACCGAAAAGGAGGTTTAACTAAGCAAAATGTTTGACCACATCCTTTCTTAAGAAATACAACAGGACAGATGTACGGCTTGAAAATTTATTGCATGATGCAGGTTATGATATTGTTTCGAATCCTGGGTCTTAAATTTCAGAAAATCCAAAAGGGAGCATAAATTCTTGAAACTGAGCATGGTCACGTGATATGGCACAAATATTACTTCGTAAGTTTTTTCTTCAATTCGAGACAAGCTGCTTATGACAAGTTGCACAAATGAAGAGCCAAGGTGTTTTGGAACAATGACCTGTCACGTTTTTTTTGAGGGAAAAGACCTGTCACGTTAAGGCGAACGCTTTCACTATTGAAACCGTGGGCGTTTACATGCCACCACGAGTCCCCGGTTCTCATCGGCAGGTACCGTCCCAGCAAGCGTGTGAGTCGATGGGAGGCGTGCGAGCAGACCGCTGCGCCGGCTGTCAGGGAGGCGTGTGAGCAGACCGCTGTGCAAACTCACCGGGAGGCGAGCCCTTTGACCAGGCTCTGCCGCCCACCGTCGTCCCAACTGCTCCCACTTTTAATGTCGCCGGCGCCGCAATTTAAAATCAACCCCGCACTACCCGGTATCGCTACAATCCTCTCTCTTCCTCTCCGATTCTCCTGTCGTCTACCTCCAACTAGCCTGACCTAAACGTACGCCATGCCGCATCACGATGGTTTGCCGTTAGTGTTCCAGTTTGATGAGGAAGACACCCAGCCGGAGTCTCAAGAACATAAGGTGCTTTGGGACGAGCTTGAACTGGCCTTGCGGGAAGATGCCGCGCCTGTCCCTGCTCCCGTTCCGGTTCCCGTCGCCCCGACTGCGCCAGCGCCCATCCCCGTGGGATTGATGGGCTGGGAGCCGCACATTGTCGCTGAGCTTGATGCCACGGGGTTCCACGAGGTCCCCGCCGACTTTCACGCGCCCGTGCACCTACCAGCGCATGCGCCTGCGCATGCACTGACGCGCACGCCCGTGCCGGTGCCCGTGCACCTAACAGCGCATGCGCCTGTGCGTGCACTAACGTGTGCACCCGTGCCGGTGCCCATGCACACGAACGTCTCCGCCGCGCCGTTGACAACGCCTGTCCCTGCGCGGGTGCAAGTGCCCCCCTCAGCGGCATGGATGGCCGCCGTCGACCACTTCCTTGCACCAACGCCAGTCGCCTCCTCCCGCCAGTTGACTCGCTCTGAAGTCCAGAACATTTTGGCCTTCCTTGAAGCTAGGCCAACGTCCAGGAGTACGCCAACAACGGCGCAAGACGCCGCCGTTGCCGTCGGTCAGTGGCCCGACGACATACAAAGCACGACAGAGGAGCCGCTTCCCACCACGAGATGCCCCCGCCGCCGCGTAATCTAAATTTGCCATGAAAAACGTTCGGATTGCCATGCTTAAAATCCGAACGTTTATCATTTCCATTTATTTTATATCGATCGTCGTATAATTTAAAGTCGGAGTTAGACTAAACGAAATGTATGGTTTGATCGATTGAATGTTCTGCTAGAGCCGTATCAAATTAAATATAAAATGTCATCAAGCCACATGTATTCCTTGTCATCCAACGACCTAGACTGCTTCAATGTCGAGCGCTCAACACATTTAGCGTGCAGTTAATTTCATGCCAAAAATAGTGCTAATCACATGACAACACGCAAATAATATCCTAGTAGTTAATATCCGCATGCACTTAATATACTTCCAAATTAACGTGCATTGCACGTACACACTGACTAGTGCTGCTAGTACGTGAAACTGGTGCCGTGACTTGTGAGTTGTGAATGCGTCCAGATATGGTCAACGTGAACATCGCCCGCGAGTTCTTCCTGTTTGCCCGTGCGTCTAAACGCAGAAGGGGAGGAGACAGAGAGAGAGAACACATGGAACCCACCAGTAAGTGAAGGAGAATAGTACTAAAAATAATATTACATGTTATCCATTAATTAGGCTGTGGTAATATAAAAACATTATGTGAACAAAGGGGGTACAACAAACATTGATATTATACGTATGTTGCCTATTGACGTGCGGCTTGAAGGCCCGGTCGCATGTTCGATCCTCGTCCTTTATTTTTTTTAATTTGTATATGGGTCCAAATTTGTTTCATGACATGTGGGCCCCTTGGTGTGTAGTTTGTAGCACTTTAATTTGTGGGTCAAAATTTGTTCCATTCTAAATGGACTATCGGTGTGTAGTTTTGTAGCTTATTTATAATAATTAAAGAGAACAACATAGTTTTTTCAATAATACCATGGCGCGACGTTGAAGGTGAGAGAGGACGTGCGAGAGAGCGATAACCGAGCCAGAGGGAAATCAACTAGGGGAGTTGCGTGGGTTGCAACAGCGTTTGGAGTAGTTGTGGGCCGAATGCTATGAAAATATAATCTAAACCGACCAGAATAAATGCCTACACAAATTAATCCAAGGTTGGAGTGCCCCTCGCAATGTAAATAGCTCCGGCTTTGCGAAGGATGGAGAGGTAGTAGCTTCAACGCGTGGAAGATACGGTATGAGAAAGCAAGGTCAATCGAGAGACATATAGATAGAGAGACAAAGTGAGTGTAGTCCGACATTCATTGAACAAATATATATGCTCCGGAGAGATATTGTCCGATTGAGCTTTTGGTAAGGGTGAGGGCTGTAAGATAGAGCTTGAGAGATGATCTAGTCACATACGTGTAGATATATTTTGTGCGTGGGAGGAAGCAAGGTCAACCGATCACATAGGGTCGCCATGCGATCGAAAGAGTGAGACGGGTTGCAGAGAGTGACCTAGATAGACGATGTGCGTGAGAGAGTATACAATGTGAATAGGTCGAATTGGGATCAAACATGGTGATATATTGTTTTTGTCTGAGAAAGAGCGAGGTAAATCGAGACATACACACACACACGCACACAGAGAGAGAGAGAGAGACAGAGAGAGAGAGAGATTGAGTGTGCGTGGCCCACCATGAGGTCGAAAGAGTGGCGTCGGCTTGGATGGACTGATCTAGATAGACAATCCGCGTGAGAGAGTATAGAGTGTGTCGATCGAGGCCCGAATAGGGAGATATATCATTTGTGTGTGAAAGAAAACGAGGTTAAACGAGACTCAGATAAAGAGAGCGAGATTGAGAGAGTGTGGCCCGCCGTGCGGAAGAAAGAGTGAGACAGTCTCGAGGGAGTGACCTAGATATACAACGTGCATTCGTGCGCACGAGAGGTTGGGGGCTCTAGATAGGCAATTGCATGTATTTAGCACGAGAGGGTGAGAGGGAGAGGGGAGAGAGAGAGAGCTCGGCATGGGGTGCAATGGCGGGTGTGTGAGGTAAATACATTTGGTAACAGGAGTGGAAAAAGGGGTTGTGTAGTTGAGAGACTTAGAGATCGAAACATGGAGAGAAAGAATGAACGTGTGTTGGAAACCGATAGCTTGCTAAGGTGGTTAGGAGAGGAAGATTGATTGATACAGGAAGTATGTAGGGTTTGTGCGCGGGGGGGGGGGGGGGGACTAAAAACAACATTTGAATGTACATAGTACGAAACTTAATATCGATGTTTCAATTTGGTGTACATTGTAAGATTTGAACCGAGGACCAGGCATACGGGTAATTATTTCGAATTCGTGCCATACTAAGTTTCGAAAAGTTGACATTGGCTCAATTTGTTGTGCTATTTTGTAGGTCATATGTTTGAATCCATCCAAAAGTTTTCTCACTACCATGGTGTTCATCATATACATATGAATTTGTATTAAAAAAGTAGTGTGGATACAGTGAAATGCGAAATCCACGTTAGAATTGGAGATCGCTACGTGACACACACTCTAATTCAAATAACTAACTATGTGACACACACTCCAATTCAAATAACTAATTATGTGACACACTCTAATCCACGCTAGCGTGGGTACAGTTTCGATTTTTTTTCAAATAACTCCTCATTAATTAATTTATAGTACTCCATATGTTCACTTATATAAGACTTTGAAGACATTTCAGACAATATGCAAAATAGTTCATTTTAAGTTGTCTGAAACGACTTACAAAAGTGAACGGGTGGAGCATCTCGTTTCGAATGACTAATTATTGCAAGGAAAACACGGGCATGGTAATACATATAGATTCGTTTGCAAATGAAAGAAGATTCATTTGCATTCTCAAATGTCGGGGTGGACGCTGCTTCGGTGCCTTAAAGGCAACAACCTTTGGGTGACTAACATGTGGGCCAGCCACCGGTTGGGCCCCCATGTCATGGACACAAAGGCATGTGCCTTAAGGCACAGAAGTGTAGTCCTGTCGGGGTGGTCGCGTGTGTCGGACGGAAGCGTAGCACCCATCCACCCACCCCCTCCCCCCCAAAAAAGGACAACGACAATATAAGTTCGCGCTTCCACGTTTCGGATTGAAATATCTGGCGGCCCCAATTCCAGCCTTGCAAAATCTCTCTTCTCCACCGTCCCCTTCCGCGCCCAGATTGCTCAAATCCCTAATTCGCCGCCAACCCTCGAATCGCCCCTCGTCTCATCTCTTTCCCCATCGTTCCCCACCTCTGCGCCGGACGACAACAACGAAGACGACGGTCACGCTTCACCACCACACCGGAGCTACCTCATCTACGCCCTCGTCCGCCGCACCAGGTGGTCCACCGACAACGTCGGCCGCCGCAACCGACGTGCCTCACAGAAACCGAGTTCCACTGCATCAGGTGCGCTTCACCGACGCCGTCTCCCAGCTAACCGGGGCTACTTCACCAAGCACATCGTCGCACCTCCGCCCCCCGAGGTCGTTGGGGCTTCACCAACGGTCTTGTCCACCGCATCGTAGCACTCCGATGCCACTCAAGATCTGCATCCATGCGCGGCCAGCCAACGCCAGCACATCACCCTCAACGGCTCTGAAGTGACCCGCACTCTAGCTAGGCGAGCAAGACCAAACGTTGGCCCGAACTAGGTATCCACACATCACTCCCTTGTGCACTGTTCCGACGATGTTTGGATATCCTTTCACTGCTCTCTTAGCTTACACGCCTATGCAACTTTGACTTTAACTCTTATTTCTTCTGGAGATATCATCTGAAACAAGCAAATCCATTTTTTAGCGAAGCATGACGGGGCTACGAGATCTGGTACACATCCTGCACACCCGTATAACCTTGTAAGTATTTGTCCTCCGGTACAACATCAAGGTCGATTCCTCTTATTTGATCAACCATTCGCCGTGTCAAAAATGGAGAGGGGGATGCAAGGAGAACAAGGCCTACACATCCAAGCAAGTGGTAACATGGACTTGTACATGGAACATCCCAAGCGCAAGCAGAGCTGCAGCGAGCCTGTACAACGAGCTAGCGTAAGTCCCTACATTTCATTTAATTCGTACTGGCATTCATGTATGATTTGTGTGCAGTGTCTGATCCACAAATTCAAGTTACTAGGGGCGAACATTTAACTTAAAAAATACGAAGGCACTTGCACTCCGGAAATCAACATAACTTGAGAAATGTGAAGCTACATGCACTTTGAAACCCAGCTAATGATCCAAATTAGGTCAGATTATAAACACTAAATGATGCAATCACCAAAAAACACAAAATGCAACATGGTGTACAAGGACTACAAACATGGTCTGTACCTGCCTGAATTATTCGTTCTCTGGCTGAAAATATCGAAGTGTAATTGCACGTATAACTAGTGCGCAAACTGCATATCAATATATCTATCCTGCACAAGTATACCAATAGTTTCAAACAACAGATTAGAAAAGTATTTATGCTATGTTGTCATGATACGGGGACTTTCTGGTAGATGGCCTCGATGTTTCCTCAAGCTATGAAAATGCACTATAATTTGCTTGTCATCCATGCCTGCAAATCTCTGTCTCTCTCAACATAGTAGATCATCATTAGACACTAAATCCTTCAATGAGCTTGCAAAATGCTTGCATTAGATCCCTCATTAGACACTATATGTTCATCACCAGGAGCATGTAAAATGTTTGCATCAAATCCTTCATTAGCAGTCTATTGATTAGACACTTCAGGCTCAAGAACAACATGAGCTTGTATGTTTGCACCGGAAACTTGATTAGATACATCAGATTAAGTCAGTTCATTATTGATTGGGGGAGTTATAAAATAAGTAGAAATTTGTTTCATTTTCTCATAGATTCCCTACATACAAACAGTTTTACAACACCGTCAGGTTTACTATTGGCCAGAAATTGAAGAGTTGAATTAGATATAATCAGGGATGTGATGTACCTTCTCGTTGTGCATGCTACTCTTGCAAGCTGCAACTGTCCGTCTGCGCAAGCTCGATGCCATGCCCGTGCTGCTGCCGCTGCCTCCCACGCAGGCTACACCCAGGGTTGGATCTTCATCTTCTTGTCCTTCCGTTCGCTTGAAGCCCGGCGACCGCCCTCCAACAAGGGCGCGAGGAAGTGCTGTGTCGGTCTGTCCAGCGGCGGCTAGGTTAGGAGCGAACCAGACTAGAGGCTGGAGCGAATGAATTGGGATTTTTCCTGCTGTCGATCAATATGGGGGGCGCTCGTTTGGGCCGCGAGCCTGCTATAGGGCCTGCCTTGTACTTATGTTATTGGCCCATCCAAATTGAAACATTTTTCTTCATTTTTTACATTGCCTACTCGTGCGTTGGGACGAACAAAACTAGCGTGGGCCAACCTGGACGACTCAAACTAGGTGCACACTTTCCAGCCACCTGAGGCGGCCGCCCATACCAGCCCCTATGGTGGCGTCGCCTCTTTTTGCGTGTATGATTGGATAGTGAAAAATATTCCAGTGGCGCTTTTGATTTACCCACAGAATGGTTGAATTGCTTGTTTCTATGAACTGAGTTCGCCAATAATGTGAAGGATGCCAGTCTTTTCATCCTATTGTAGATTTCTTAGATCTCGATATGCCAAAAGTAATCGCATGAAATATATAGTAAAAGCCAGTGTGATGTGTTTGGCTACAACTTGTCTGACTACACGTTCTCATATAACATATCAAGGACACACCATCTTACCAGATTAACCATTCGACTTACCCATGCAGTGTGGGAAGAAAGAAGTATTGGGACTGCGTATCCAAGCAATTGATGCCATGGACTCCTTTGTACAACCTTGTAAGCGAAAAAGAAGTTACAGTGTGCCTGTACAAAGAACTATCGTAAGTTCAGTTACCTGCTTCTCGGAATTTTAGTTAGCCACTTATTGCAAAATTGTTCAATTATGTTGCTTGGCTTAATTTAGTTTGTTACTGATTACATAATGGCACAACCTGTTAATCATATTGTAGACTGCACCTATCTATGTGTTTGATACTTACTGTTAAGAATTACCTGTTTGCCTTAACTTAATTATCTACTTGTTTGTTTAACTGCTTTGCTGCTACAACAACGGGTTACAATGATGTTAATAACTACTCCCTCCATCCCATAATATAGGACGTTTTTTGACACTAGCATAGTGTTAAAAAATGTCTTACATTATGGGACGGAGGGAGTACTTTTCAGCATCCAATTGAAACTCTTTAATTCCTTGTTTGTTTAACTGGTTTGCTGTTATAACTCCCAGTTGAGATGTTTTGCTCACTTCAACTTTTCTGAATCCAATCGGAACTTTAATGGCAAAACAGGTTAGCCCAAGATCAAAGAGCAAGGTCCCCACGGACGTTGCATCATCCCACATCAGTGGCACCGGCTCAATCGTGCATTATGAATTGCCAACTGCTAATGCTCTAGAGTCTAAACTAGTGGTAGAAAGAGATTCTACTTCTGCACTTAGAGATGAAGTTGACATGTTAAGGAAGCAAACAACACAATCACAAGCAGTACTCAAGACAACCATTAAATATTTGGTGGATTTCAAAATGAAGCAAGCTGAGACTAACCAGATTGTTAAGGTCATGAAGGAAAAAAGGAAATTAAATTCCTACTTGGTAAATCATAGGTGAAATGTTCTTTCCATAGTTGAATAACCTTTGTGTTGTCTGTTCATGTAATCAATCAAACCATTTGTTTTAGAGATCATGTAATATTTTTGTTTTGTTTTTTGGTTTGTAATTTTATTTGAGCACAAGTCTATATTAATTGATAAGACTTAGAGACATTTCATTTGGATTGCTGTGCCAGACCTACAAATATGCCAATCGGGCTGAATGTGCATTCAGCAATAGTAGTAGTATAGATGGACCATAAGTGGCACGCATCGGAAAGGGCCGAGATGCTGGCTAAAAAAAGATGCTGTTATAGGCAAAAAAAAGTACAGCGGCCTAGCTTATGTATGTTAGTTAATATTATTGATCCATATACTCTATAAGTGTTTATATGTCTGTTAGTTCTGTACATTCTTGGTTGATTTATTCGGTATTTGAATCTAGATACATCGCTTGTGTACATATCTAAATGGGAGTACACATTATGCTACGTGTGACATTTGAGTTGGACATGAATTGTTCCAAATATTCGAATTCACCTTAAACTAGATAGTAGTTTCTGAATTTGAGTATCGACATTTGTAAATCATATTCACATATGACACTGGAATACATCTTTGTCGTTGACGGTGTCCTGGACTAGGGGGTACTCACCACGTCATCCCCCGGTCTGTTAGATTGGGCCGAGGACCCCCATGGCCGTATACTCATGGGCCAGTCCGGATAGCTGCCGCATACAAGGAAGATTCTGCAAGACTTGGTGATCAAGACAAGGACTCCTCCCCACCAGCGTATTCGGCTAGGACTCTTGTTATCCTAGGCCTCTGGTGCATTATATAAACCGAGGCCAGGCTAGTCGATAGATATATACAACAATCATACCATACGCTAGCTTCTAGGGTTTAGCCTCTTTGATCTCGTGGTAGATCTACTCTTGTACTACCCATATCATCAATATTAATCAAGCAGGAGTAGGGTTTTACCTCCATCAAGAGGGCCCGAACCTAGGTAAAAACATCGTGTCCCTTGTCTCCTGTTACCATCTGCCTAGACGCACAGTTCGGGACCCCCTACCCGAGATCTGCCGGTTTTGACACCGACATTGGTGCTTTCATTGAGAGCTCCGCTGTGTGTTCGGCAAAAGGTCGATGGCTCGCTTGCAGATCAACTGCGACTTCGACGTCTTCATCACCAGCTCGATTGGTCACCTTGGTTCGACCAAGGACTGCGCCCTACCTCCGATCGTCATGTTCGGATGAGGGCCTTCATCAACATCAACTCCGATCTCTATCAAGATCATGGAGGAATCATCCAGGGAGCCCGGGGGCTCAACGTCAACATTACCCTCAAGTGACCGTACTATTTTTTTGGACAGCGGACTTGTGTCTGCCGCCACCGCCTCCTAAAGTGTCGTTTTAACGATCACTTCAGTGGAATTGTGCAGAATTGAGTCTATAACAACCCTGGAAAATTACATCGAATTCCGATGGAGGAATCTCTGGCAATCCACGATATACCGGAGCGATGTCAAATCTGGACGGGAATCTGGATGAGTTTAGGGCGTGGTGTCCAGCTTCTTGCTCGGACATCCTTTGGAAGATCCAACCATTGATCGGCTGCGGAATTCCTATATCTACCACCCTTCAAAATTTCAGCTCGATCCGACCGTCCGAACTCAGGGAACCTTCCGATTAGTGCATCACTTTTCGGATATGTTTTCTGCGTGAAAACGAATCCGACCCGAGTTCGTCATTTTTATGAACGGGATTTCGGACATCCTTTTTAAAGGAAGTTTTGTATGGGGTATTGTGTTTTGTGAACACATCCCACTAACTTTAAAATCTTTTGAACATGATTTTAAACATCATGCTGGTGTCAAACCAGTCCGGCAATATTGCTCCACGACTGCCGACTTGCGCTAGACACGTCATCACCTTGTTGAGCCGAGGTCAACTTCTTCGGATCATCATCTCGGCAAGCCGAACAAGAGTCCGGCATCGCAAAGGATAAATCATCGCCAACATCGCCACCCCATGGATTACACGAAGCGGGCATACCGGCATCGCCGCACGGTTGCTTCATCAAGCCGGCATCGACCACGTCACGACCTACATCGGCAGGGCTGCACTGTCGCTTTTTCAAGCTGGTGTCCATCACGCCGACCTACTTTGACTCATTGGCTGACACCGAGGCTTCATCATCTCTTCATCAACCTACTCCGGAGACTTCGGCGTCACTGGCCGACCAGCTCCGTCACGTTAGCTGGACCAAGGGCTTTGCCTCGGCGAGCCAACCTTTGCCAGCATCGCCATGCCGTTGCTTTATCACCCATCAGGCGATAGGTGTGCGGATCGACTCCCAATTTTAGGAATCACCTTTCTTCGGATTGCTACAACAAATAAGCCAGGTGCTATTAATCCTAATATTTTTTTGCTTGTTTGGGTTCATTTTTCCCAACAAATTATTACTGTGGTTTGTCCATCATATGTACGCAGGTCTATAAAATGGTGGCCGCATTAACGATAGTTGCATGGTGGTTCGGTCAGTTTCCGTACATAGCTCGGCAAACGCCGCATCCGGAGCTCGGACCGACCTGTGAATTCAGGCTTTCTCGCGCTTTTACTGCATCACGCCGACGCCCTGCATCGACATTGACTTCGGCGCCAGTCGATATTTCTTTTATTACTCACTTTGCATAAATTATTTATTATGCAATGATTTTTTTAATTATCATTATTACTATTATCTCCGGTTTGCACCATTTTTTGTGGACAGGAAAATGATCCGGGGATTTCGGCGTCACTCTGCCGGTCTGCAGTGACCGCTCTATGTCACCACTTCGGCGTGTCGAGCTCTCCGCTTCGCCACCTCGGGACCGGTTTGGGGGATGGAACCTTGTCCCGTATCAAGCTCGGACCACGTCATCAATACTGAAAACATTAACTAGCTAAGTCGCTTTCATGCTCAAAGCATTAATTTCTAACTTGTGTTCGGTTCGACCAAGCATTATACTTTTCTGAAAAATGTTGCTTGTTAAAAATTTTCTTGTCCAAACTTTGTTTGTGACGCATAAATTCAAATACCAATTCATTTGGGGGCTTCCTTCATGAAGCTTTTCCTCTTGCATATGATTATACTTGTACGACTTCGTTTCTTGTTCGTGTATTATGCCACAACATGCACCATATTGACTTAAGCGATTTGCAAGCTGGGTTGCCTCGCTCCTGTGTTTACCCCTACGTTCCCGATTGTTCGGCTAGTGAGTAAAGGGAGCACCTCTGCGATTGTCACGATCGGGTCATCCGAGCCGGACCTCAGGCTAGGTGAAGCCGAAAGCTAGCGCTCTTATAGTTTTCAATGATGGTCGGCACACAACGGAACTCATGAGTACAAAAAATCTATTACACAAGTCTCATAATAACAATGAGCACCGAAGAAAGGTATCGGTGGGGGTACTATTTTCTTCGAAGATGCTTCCTACACTTCGCAGTAATATAGCATAAGTTCCCTGAGCGCGCTTTGTCTGTTACAGCCTTATGGCCTAATTGCCTGGTTATTGGAAACACCGTCGATATTCTCGACAGATGGAGTACATAACACTTTTCGGTCCTTGACCGAAGAGGGAGAAGCCGACGGTCGATTAAGACGCATTTAAAGTTCGGTTGAACATAGATATGATATAACTACTTCGGTACATGCAATCATTCTTTTACCCAAGTCACTTGGGGGCTCTTAAATTTATATGAGCCGCTTTATGATAAGTGTTCTTCTTCTTAGTCGTTGCAAAGTTTTATTATTATTATTATCTATCACTCCTTTTTTCGACACGAGCGTGTGGTCACTAGCCAGGGAGCCTAATTTATCTCTCAAAGCCGCTAGAGTTTAGTTTGCTAAACTGGCCTAATGAGAAGTACTCCGCCCTCGGGATATAGGAGGTTGAAGCCGTAGGCTGACCCGCTTGAAGTCTTGAGATGGGATGTATCATGTTAAAGCATGACAGAAGCACTTCTTTTGCTAAAGCCAATTTTTGGATTGGCACCGAACACTTGATCTCGTTCGGACGTCAAGTTTTTACTGACGTTTTTTTGGTTTTCCAAGCTTATGGCACTTTTTAAACTATTTGTGTGTTTTCAGCACAAGTCTCGCAGTGCAACGCCGGACACCTTCAGATATTCGGCAAAAACATTCTCGGATATTGCTATATATGCATCGGTTTCGAATTGTGTCTTCGGTCAATAGTTGGGTTGCCCGGCTCCTGCGCTTGCCTCCTACGTTCCGCTTTGTTCGGCTAGGTGTGCAAAGGGAGAACCACTGCGATTGTGCTTCCAGCTCACATGGTTAAGCACCTCAGTGGAGAAAGCTGAAAACTAACTGTCACAATAAGCGAAAACTGGTCAACGATCCGATGACGGTGTTAAACGACGGGCCATTCATAACAATGGCCGAAGTGTTTATGGCTTGACCTCGACTATCGCCGAACACTACCGGGGGCTATTAACTGGCCTCTCAAACTACATCCTCAATATTTTGCTCTTACATTGGAGCTAAGGTTTCATGATCATGCTTAGCATGACAACCCAAAGAAAGGAACCGATAGCGGGACTATTTTCTTTGGAAGACATTTCTTTTGTTAAATAGTAATATAACATATCTCTCCGCGTACCTTTGTTTATAAAACCGTATGGCCAGATTGCCTTGTTTGTTGTAAATCTTTGCCCTCATAAAGGCTTCATAAAGTAGGACAAACACTCCTCGGCTATTGGCCAAGGAGGTGGAAGCCGATGATCGGTCAACAAAGTTTTCTACAATGCGGATCCGAGCATTAATGACGTAAAGCACTTGGATACATAGAGTCATTACACATAATTTGTGATTTTACTATGGATATCGATCCTTAATTCGGCCTCCCGTGCCCGCATTAAGGCTCGGGGGCTATTGGGCTTCGGGCTTATTATTTACAAATATTAAAGGGGCACAACGATCCCCTGATCTGGTGTTGCCACCTGACCAGTGTCTCGGGGGCTACTGCATTGCCTATCAATTGCAGAACATTTTAAGTGTAATAAAGTCTCCGAGGAGATTTTGATCCTTAGGTTGGTCGTCCGCACCTAACCTGAGTCTTGAGGACTGAGCACGCCGCTTTTTGTGTCCCGAAGTATTCTGCCGAGCTAGGACTTGGTCCTCAGACCGATTTTGCAAATCAACCTGAGTCTCAGCAGCTATGGGGATCAGCGGTCTTATGTCATCCTACATGGGTGAGGGGGTCCTGGACTAGGGGGTGTCCGGATAGCCTGACTATCATCACCGGCCGGACTATCATCGGCCGGACTATCATCGTCAGCCGGACTCCAAGACTATGAAGATACAAGATTGAATACTTCGTCCCGTGTCCGGATGGGACTTTCCTTGGCGTGGAAGGCAAGCTTGGCGATACGGATATGTAGATCTCCTACCATTGTAACCGACTCTATGTAACCCTAGCCCTCTTCGGTGTCAATATAAACCGGATGGCTTTAGTCCGTAGGACACAACAACAACCATTACAACAATCATACCATAGGCTAGCTTCTAGGGTTTAGCCTCCTTGATCTTGTGGTAGATCTACTCTTGTAATACCCACATTATCAATATCAATCAAGAAGGACGTAGGGTTTTACCTCCATCAAGAGGGCCCGAACCTGGGTAAAACATCGTGTCCCTTGTCTCCTGTTACCATCCGCCTAGACGCACAGTTCGGGACCCCCTACCCGAGATCCGCCGGTTTTGACACCGACAATGGGCATCTCGGGTTTTAGACCTATACCCACCTTGAGGGCTACTTGCTATCTATCTCGCCAGAGAATAAATTGCACCAATCAAAAATATTGACAAAAATCGGCCCACATTCGGGGTGGTGCACCACCACGGAAGCAGTCTGGCATAAAGGTCGGGCGCTAGTGGCTGGCTCCATAGAGGGCATTTATGGCATTGAGCTCGGCTAAAGTCCTTCAAACTTCTTTGAACCAAGGTGATTTACGACAGCTCGGATACAATCCGGCGTTGGAGCTCGGACACATAGTCCGGCGTTAGAGCTGGGAAGTAGTCTGGCATTGGTGCTCGGCTGCAAAAGATACCTCGAATGCAGTCCGGCGTTGGAGCTCGGACGCAAGAGGACGTTGCTGCCTGGGAACAACTTCAAACCCGAGGTGTGGCATAAAAATAACAAGGCATTGATAAAGGCCAGAAACTTAAAGGGGATCCTCGGATACCCGACGTGTAAACTCGTCGAATGCATTTCGGCGATCCTCAAGATCGAAGATGAGAAGATTTTTTGAACCAGTTTTCAAGACCGACGACTGAAGATGAAGAACGGTTCGGAAGAATCGAGGAGCATCCCTAAACTTGAAGACCAGTTCAGGGGGCTACTGACGGTGTCCTGGACTAGGGGGGTACTCACCACGTCATCTCCTGATCTGTAGATTGGGCCGCGGACCCCCATGGCCGTATACTCATGGGCCAGTCCGGACAGCTGCCACATACAAGGAAGATTCTGCAAGACTTGGCGATCAAGACAAGGACTCCTCCCCCACCGGCGTATTCGGCTAGGACTCTTGTTATCCTAGGCCTCTGGTGCATTATATAAACCGAGGCCAAGCTAGTCGATAGATATATACAACAATCATACCATAGGCTAGCTTCTAGGGTTTAGCCTCTTTGATCTCGTGGTAGATCTACTCTTGTACTACCCATATCATCAATATTAATCAAGCAGGAGTAGGGTTTTACCTCCATCGAGAGGGCCCGAACCTGGGTAAAAACATCATGTCCCTTGTCTCCTGTTACCATCCGCCTAGATGCACAGTTCGGGACCCCCTACCCGAGATCCACCGGTTTTGACACCGACAGTTGTCCTTTTGAAGATATATAAAAACACATAGAACGATATATAAAGATTCATATAGGAATACAAAATGGATTCGAATTTAGTTGCCGGGGTAAACATGGATGCTTATTGTCCCAAAATTCGAAAGAAGCTGCAAAATGTCCACTCCCACGTCGGCTGCCCAAAGCCAAGTGTTTGGGAGATGGAAATTACTGTCTACCCATTACACGGACAATCCATCGGCCTGATTTCCACTGCTCTAAACAGGGGTAGGTTAGTAACTTCAATTAGACATGACACGACCGCCTCTGAGCCCATTCCGACATGGTGGGCGTAAAACATGGGTGGCAAAACACATTTGATTCAAGCTCGTCCGAAAGACCTCTGTTTCTCCCTCCATTCCCCATTCATATGAGGTGGGCGGCAAAACAAACTCGACTCGGCCAAAATCGATGTAGGCAAATATTTTCAATAGGGGCAGGTTTGTAACTTCACTCAGACGTGACACAACCGCCCTACCTGTCAGCCCCGTTCATACACCGTGGGTGCCAACCATGGGCGCCAACCACCCTCTCCTCGCCCGAAATCGCTCTGGGCAAATATTGGCGAGATGCGAGATTACCTTCCTATCCCCAACCGACGAGACGTCCAAATTTTAAACGAGGGCTAAGTTTGTAACTTTCCCATATTTCGGACAAGCGCGTCCCAAAAACATGGTTCCCCGTACCTCTCCCTCCATTTCCCCATTCATACACCGTCTGTGCTAGAACACCCCATCCCCACACCAGCCTCCGTCCGCCACCCCATCCATCGCCGCCGTCCTCCACCACATCCATCGCCACCGTCCTCCACCATGCCGGAGCGCCTACCAAGACCGCGTCGTCCACTGCTAGAGATGGACGTTTCTCATCCACGGCGACGGACCAATAGGCTTGCATCGTGTCCTCTCGCTTCATCGATGCCGTCGTCCTCTTTGCCAGGGCCGCTCACGCGACCTTCTCTTCCACCGCAACAGGACTTATCCCCTGATGCACCCGTCTACCGTCGCAGATCTGCTTCAACGCCACCGACAGCCATCGCACCCCCGATGCCTACACGGCGCCGCAAGAGAGGTGGTACTTCATATCTCCTCAACTTTTTGATCTCAACCAGAAAATAGATCTTAACTTGGTTACTCTACTTTATTTTTAGCTCTTAGAATTTAGTTCTTAGTTTGAAGCAAACAATGGATGCTAAATATCATTTCTCCGGTTTGCAGCTTCAAATCTGCCATGGCACAGCCATAATACGTTTTAATTGATCATGCTTAGGGTTTAATTGATCATGTTGGTTCCGTGGTGGTTTCTTTAATAGAAATCGGAGGGAAAACCCTCTTTTGGTAAAAAAAAATATGCTTAGAGTTTCCCCCTTTTATGATCACTATACGATCAGAATACGTGCTTCGTGTCATAATAACACTGCTCCATACATCAAGCTAAACTAGCTTAGATGTTCAAATACGAATATGATATTATTAAAACAGAGTTGTTTAATTGGTCAGCTAAATGTTCCTAAATTAGTTTCGAAAATGCATGTTCGCCGCTCGGGTGTGTATCTCTACAGGGTGCCCATGGTGGGCCGGCCCACCCTGGGATTTTGGGTCGTCCCAGGCCTCGATTCCCCTCTATTCTGCTGCGCGCTTCCGATCTCTACTCGCCCCCAGCCGCCTGCCTCGCCGGCGACTTGCCGTCCCCGGACGGCATGACTCTAGGAGGAGACGCCGGACTAACAGGAGGCCAGGAGCTGCTCGCCCAATAGCATCACCGCTGCCCGGGTGCGCCGCCGTGCCTACCTTCCCAGTCCATTCAGGGCTCAGGCGTGCAGCACCCACCAAGCCAACCCGATTTATCCTAAGATACGTCCTCAACACTCAGCAGCCACTCCTCATCACCCATTTTCTAATTGATTCATTACTCATTAGGCAGGACTGTCATTAGGGTTTGTTGTGTGCTCAGTGCTACCTACACTTAATGGTTCAGATGTATTTCGGTAATCTTTAATACCTCTAAAGTTCACAGGGTTTTCAAAATTCCGGCCCTCGGAACAGAAACTAATCATTTTGGATTGTTGGTCGTAGTGACGTTGACCCAGATTACTACTGCAAGCCAGGTTTGTTGACAATTTTACTTGTCTTTCTTACTCATTCGATATAATATCCAATTATTCACATCGATTAGTTGCAAACAATAAGTGCTAGACAAACTTCTTAATTCAGATTTTGGACGGTCTCTTACTGCAGTTACAATTCTGCATACTTGTCCTAATAAGCTCACAAGTAAATGATTGATTCACTACATCTATGCTTGCCTTGTCATATTTGTTGTCAATATTCTTTTAGGGTGGACCACCCTGTTTCTAAATACTGGAACCGTAGACCTGAGTGAATACTATTTCTCTATGTGATCTCTTCCATCATGTGTGGGTAACGAACACTGCATTGTATAGAAAGAAAGTGTCATTTCCAGCTTTTACATAGGTTTCGATCTTTTACATGGAATACAATCTGCCTACTTGCTTTGTGTCACACTACCAACACTCCACCCTTGAAGCTAAACATTACACCACTCATAATTGCTAAGTCTATTTGTTCAAATACGAATTTCATATGATTCTAATGTTCCTACTTCAGTTTTGAAATGTGTGCCTGCCTGTTATAGAGACATAAGGGGTTTGTATTTCTGTGTGTGGTCTGGTCAGCACGGTTGGGGAGGTGAACTTTGCATATGCAGGGGTTTATAGGGAGACACTCTCCAAGTTGAATCCGCAATGCATTCCATAGATAATCTGACTACTTTTTATGTTTTCATGAATCTCAGGTTCTGAACAGCATCATAATGATTATGAGCTTGCGTGCATGAAAAGAATAAAGCAGAACAATGCCATGGCTGTCAAACTTGGCATTAAGGGACTGAAATAAAGTCTGGATGCAATGCAATGCAAACGCTCTCCACCTATAGATTCATGCTCAGAATATGATCCTAACAGTGATTCTGAGCTAGAGGGAGACCTAAGTCAATGTAGCTCCCTAGTGGAGGAGTCAGAGGAAGATGCCCTATCTTATTCACCCATCAAGGTACTTGCTCTAACTTTCCAAGGTTACATTGCTCGCACATATCTTGCAACTGATGCTTTGCATTGCTTCTACTTTGTTGAACTTCCATTAGCTTAGTTTACACATCGTGTATGTGAATACGCCCTTCCTATCCATTTTCAGTACATATTCCATCTGTCATCATACCATATTTATCCATTCAAATGTTGTTCTTGTGTATCAGCCGTTCAAAAGGAAGAGGGTGATTGCTGATCATGGAGGAGCACAAGCAAAGTATTTGGAAAAGGTAGTGGCACCTGATAAATCAAATAGCCCATTAGGTGTAGTTGCAATATCACCTGACCCACAAAATACCCCAACTCTAGCAGACTCTAGCCCTACTACACTGGTCATTTCTGATGCCCCAACTCAGCAGACCCCAACTGTAGCAAACAGTATGATTATGCCAGTTGACATAGCACCAGCTGTACGATGCAAAACCCCCATTCCAGCAAAGAGTACACCAAATCCATTTGCCAAATCCCTTTTCGAACCAGAGAGAGCCCCAATTGCAGCAAGTATGACCCCTGTTCCATTTCTTCCCAGTTTAGAAGACAAAGCTTATGCTGTTGTCAGGAACTTTGTGCGCATCTTTCCTTTATGGTAAGATAATACCGCAGAGACAGAACAATTTCCAGTCTTCCTCCGCAACTTATGTGTAAGTAATATACTAATGTTATTCATGGTCATTACTGCATATGTTTGTGCTGATAGAAGACACAAGATTTCATTCTTTTAAATAAGCGAGGAGCAAACTGGATTGTGATGACGAGCAAGAGTTGGTTGCGCTTTTCAAGCACTCGTTGATGAAGTATCGTTCCTACCTGAGGCAAGCGCACTTCGATGGCAAGCCTCTGAACAAAATTTCTGTAAAGTCTCCGGTGCTACATTTATCCAAAGGTGACTGGAATAATCTTGTTACACATTGGTCTCGGCTGTAACGTAAGGTACTGTCTATGATATCACATCACAATTTGAACTACATTTCTCCATTTTCCTTAATGTCTCACTTGTACGAAAACTGTTAGGAGAATAACATTCGTTCTCAAGGGACCACATAATCTCGCAACTATACTACACACTGCATTGCTCTCACGAGTACCTCTTGCCCTGTATGACCATACTTACTTTCATAGTTGTTTGATTATGTAGCATCACTACACATGTTAGCCTCGTAATCTCCCATTTAGTGGACATTATAAGATCCGTGTGGACTCTTACACAAATTTAGAATCAACCCAATGCTTTTGAAGAGGTTTATCTCTGCAGTCCTCTTGTAAGGACTGCACGTGGTCTATCACTGTACTTACATTAACAGCTACTCCCTCTGTCCCATAATATAAGAACGTTTTGTACAGTACACCAGTGTTCAAAACACTCTTGTATTATGGGAAGAGGGATTGGTTCGTTTTGTAGCATTCTGCATTTTATCTCCCTCGCCCACCATTTACTAAAAACGATCAGATCTATATTTAATCTTACCAACAAGTAGAATACACAGACAATGCCAGTGCAGAAGTGTAGCCCATTGCTCTTGTCAGTACATTTTGTCCTATAACGCTTGTACTTCCAGGGATTGGTAGTTGATTATGTAGCATCAATCTGCATCTTATCTTCATTACCCTCTATCCCTTCCAGTATTATCATGTCTATAATTACTCTCTACAAAATGTAGAGTACAGGCAATGCTTATGAAGAAGATTCTGTGGTGAAATTCTTGAGTTATCCTTCCCTTGACATGGAGAAGGCCATTATAAAGCCGGTGTTAACTGTTAATGTAAGTCAGTCCTTCTAAATCCTTTATCCTCAACTACTGTTTAATTTGCTCATACTCCCTATCGTTTACTGCTGTTTAGTTTGCTGTTTCTACCAAAATTCATGTTCGTAAGAACCGTAAGTTCTAACTTTTACTTGTAAAACCAAATTTCTTATTCATACCATGCACATTACTTAATACTCCCTATATGGATGCTTGGTTTTGTGGATCTATAATCCAGTGTGTGGTGAAGCAGCCCACGTTTGCACCTTGTCATCTCCTGTTTTATCTTACTGATGTGGCTGATGATATGAACAACATGCCATGCACATTATCCAAAATAGATAAAATGATTTTCTTTGCCCTTCATCTATGCTTGTTATGTTGACATGGTAATCCAGTAGTGTGGTGAAGCTCCCCGCATTATGAACAATGCCAACTTATGCTATTGATATTTTGAACTTGCTCTTTATTGCCTAATTTGAAATTGGATAGAACTGACAGAACAGTTATCATCTTTGTTTATACACGTGCAAAACCCGTCATCTCTCTGCTTTGTTTCAGGGTGATATGCCTGATGGCATGCACAAGTCTGCTGAAGGCTGTGAGACAAACCCAACATATATTGCAGCAAAGAAGGCAAAACATCTTGAAGATAGCGAGACAACCCGAAAGTCTTGTATTGATGCAGTGTTCAAGTTACTTGAGACTAACAGTCAGACAAGCTCACAGAATTCGTTGTCTCAATCAGTTGGACTTCTTCAGTCCCAAGTTCTAGCAGAAAGGCATTCTGCAACTCAACTTTGACTTGAAGTCCTATCTCTAAGAAATATTGCGGAGAACACCAATGAGAACCTCATCGCTAAACAGCTACACCTGGAAGCTTTGACCGACATGCTAGGCCGGTCTCATAGCCTTGCTCAGCAGCTTGCGCAGCAGTTCCCCCGCAAGGCTAACCTTTCTTGAACTGTCTTGGAAGTGGTCTCGGTTCAGTATTATTTTGTTACGCTGCAATGGTGCCTAGTTTTTGTAATCTGCTTCTTCGTTGCGCTTTATGATCACTGGTGGCGAAATTCGATGCCCAGTGGATGTAATATACCTTAAATACTTTATTGTATAGTGTAGGTTTATTCTTAGTTACTATGCCGTAATTTCTTTATTGTCTAGAGTAGGTTTGTTCTTAATTCCTACTAGTTACTGCCATCATTTGCTATCTAAAAAAAATCAGATGTAGTCGACCAGGACGGCCTGCGTCTTTCTTGGGCCCGAATGATTGGGGCCTTCACACATTGCGCCAGGCCAAACTTACATCGGCCTATATTTTAGTTGGGCCTTTTGTCGACCCAGCGATTAGTTCGGCCCAGGTAGCGTTGGGCCATTAACAGGCTGAATATTGTACTGGCCTGTTATGGCCAAGATGAAACCACGGGCCTTTAGCAGGCCAAAATGCATGTTGGGCCTCAATTTTCACTACTCGTCGATGGGTCTTCAGCAGGCCGAAATGTAGACCGGGCCGTTATGGGCCCAGTTAGCTCACGGGCCGTTACCAGGCCGACACATATCTCGGGCCTTAGTTGGCCCACTGATATCATGGGCCTTTAAGAGGCCGAAAGCTTAGTACAGGCATCAATGGGCCGAATTACATGACAGGCCTTTAGCAGGCCCAAAATCACGCTGGGCTTAACTGTTGCCACCTTTAGCACAGGCCGTTAGTGGGCCCGATGTCCTGTCGGACCATATATGTCCCATGGGCAGCACGGGCCATTCCTAGGCCGAAAGTCACACCGGGCTTAAATGGGCCCATGTCTACATCAGGCCTCTAATAGGCCAAAAGTCACTGGGCTGTAGTTGGGCCCGAATATTCAGCGAACAATTAACGGGCCAAATCTGGCTTCGGGCCACAAATGGGCCCAAAAATATTGGGCGAACAATTAACGGGCCAGATCTGGCTTCAGGCCGTAAATGGGCCCAAATATTCGGCGGACAATTAACGGGCTAGATCTGGTTTCGGGCTGTAAATGGGCCTTTATTAAGCAGGCCGTTATTGGGCTGGCCCACTAGTACCTGATTAAGTTCTATGGGCCTTTGACTGGGCCGGCCTTTTTAACCTATATGGGCCTCTGTTGGGCCCAACCATGTGTCAACGTACCATAGGCATGTCTCCTCCAATGGACGGGCGACATCTGGCCCACTAACGAGCTGACAGGTGTTCCCTTCGGCCAATCAGAATTTTACACGTGGAAATTTCCCATTGGTCGGGGCTGTTAATGGGTTATCGGATCCAAAACCCGACCCGATAGCTTAACGGCATTCCGTTATGGTGGATGCCATGTGTCGGTCACCCTTGACGAAAGCACTTCTGTGACGCGCGATTTATCGTCATGGAAGTGGACACTTCCATGATGATAATTTTGGTAATGTCATGGAACACTTCTACGACAGCACATGTATGACTATCTTGATTCTGTCATAAATTTGTCATGGATGTACATGCATGACAAAAAACGCGACCTACTGTGACAAACACGTATCATCACGGAAGTGTATTTTTTTGTAGTGTCCCCCTCCGGCAAAGTGTCGGCGAAGGATCCAAGATGGGATCTCGCAGATACTGGAGGTTACGGCGGTGGAAATTGTGTTTCGTGGTGCTCCTGGATGTTTTCGGGGGCTGTAGGTATATATAGGAGGAAGAAGTACGTCGGTGGCCGCCCGAGGGGCCCACGAGATAGGGGGGCGCGCCCTACAAGGGGGGGGGGGTGGCCCCCTATCTCGCGGGGCCCTCAGAAGCTTCTTGACTTGCACTCCAAGCTCTCCGGATCATGTTCGTTCCAAAAATCACGCTCCCGAAGGTTTCATTCCGTTTGGACTCCGTTTGATATTCCTTTTCTTCGAAATACTGAAATAGGCAAAAAACAGCAATACGGGCTGGGCCTCCGGTTAGTAGGTTAGTCCCAAAAATGATATAAATGTGTAAAATAAAGCCCATAAACATCCAAAAGGGGTAATATAATAGCATGGAACAATCAAAAATTATAGATACGTTGGAGACGTATCATACTGCAATGACCTTGGCGAGTCCCTGCTGTCATCCTCTCCATGTACAATCATCTTCTGATTGTGTACGCGTCAACTTGGTCGGCCCACAAGTCAGCCTCTAAACCCGTGGAGGACAAATACAACCCATTTAAAAAAATAACAGCCCATTCCATACGTTCAAACGGAAAGTTCAACATTCAGAGCAAAGTAACAGGTCTAATCCACATATAGACTACTGAACTTCCACGTTGACAACCATCATAGCCAAGTTAACTATCTACTCCCACTAATAGTCTAGTAGCGTACAAGTACTAACTTACTCTTAGCTAACTAGATGATGCCGGCCTCCATCTGTGGTCCACGCTAAACGCCGGAACCGCCGTCCTGCGCCTCGCCTCGGACTTGCAAGAGGTGCGATAGGGCGCGTTGCTCGCGCGTTGGCCCTTTCCATACCGGTGTGGTCCACCAAAGCTTCGGCTTCCAAGCGGGAAACCCACTTGACGAGCTGGTAGTAAAGATCAGCATCGGGAACGCGTGCGTGCCCGACAACCTACAGGGCTATTTGTCGGGCGCTGGCCTCCACGTAGTCAGCCCAGTTACATGCACTCTGCTCGCGACTCAGAGTGTCAGTGCGCTACAGCTCCATGTCCCGCTGGCGGCACAAATCAGCGATACGCTCCTCCTCTGCCAGGCGTTCGCACTCGAACAACTCCAGCTCCTCCGCCAGGCGGCCGCACTCCAACAACTCCTCGATCTTTGCATTGCCATCTAAAGACAGATAGAATGCCTCCTCTCTCCGTCTGCATTCCGGTGAAAAACCGAACACTAGTTCCGGTGGTGACCGCCTCCGGCGTCGCCTACCCCGGACGGGCGGGGGCATGGCAGACGTGGCGAGGGACGTCGGGCCAGTGGGGGCTTATGAGGATATGGCAAGTTGGGTCATGGTGCCACCGGAGAAGGCCGGGAAACAGTACTTATAGGCGGAAGGTAGCGCGACGGTCATCGGAATTCAATGCATAATGGCTTAGCACGCCAGATTGCCATGGAAAACTAGACAAACTGAAATTATGACTGTGTCGTCCCATCCCGTCTGGGGTGCACGCCGGCATGGCGGTCAAACGAGTGCACTCGAGTCATCTCCCTCCTTGTCAATAATGATTCCACGGATTTAAAAAGCCCACAACAATTAAGGCGCATATTTTTTCGCATGTTAGCTGCCTTAATTAAGGCCGGCTGCATGCATGCACTCAGAATTTCTCGTAGCCAGTACGCGGAGCAGCATGCAACGAGTCGCAGCCGAGGGCACGCATACAGCCACTTAAATTGCTGGAGTTAATTAGGCTTAAACTTCTACATGCCGTTAATTATTGCCATGCCTTGGTCTTGCTGCTTTCCTCACGGGATGAATAAACCTGGACGGAGGGAGTACCTTGGTTGGTGAGAGGTTTGAATTAAGCCCTGCAAACTGGAAAGGAGGTACTAGTACGTGCGTGATCCGCTATTTATTCGTGTAGGATCGAGTAGGTCGTTTCTTGAATTGAGCCCTGCAAACCGGAAAGGAGGTAGTACGTGCGTGATCTGCTATTTATCCGTGTAGGATCGAGTAGGTAGGATAGTGTAGGTTGTCAGTTTCTTTAGAGGTAGGCATTTTTATTCAAAAAACTACCACTTTGGATCTTGTGTCGCAAATAAAACTGCCAGGAGCGCATTAGTAGGCTAGCTAGTGATCGATCAGTGACTTGTAAACACTGAGCGAACAGAAATAAGTAACTGTTAATGCATCTCAATGATTCACAGATCATATACAAATATGTAGCTCCAAAAGCAAAGATCAGCCACTTCGGATCTTGCGTTGCAACTAAAACTAACTAGTACGATTCCCATACATAAGATCGACATGTTAATGCATCTCAATGGTTCACAGATCATATACAAATATGTAGCTCCAAAAGCAAAGATCTAGAAAAAACATTTGTTCTTCCTACTAACATGGATGCTTCTCTTGGCCAACATTCAGTACAGACTAAAAGACAAATTTGTTTGTGAAGTCTACAATTCCTCTTGCAAACGTAAGTGGTTTCACCAACAACTGGAACCATGAGAATGAACCACACATGATGGAGGAACATCCACTGCAATATGATTTGGTCTTCTCTGGATCACACCGCGAGACTATTTTTGGAATACAAACTTTAACTTAGGCAAAATGATGCCCATTGTATAATCAGACCAAAGCAATGAAGCACCTAGTGTTGGCCAATAAATAGTACAATACTACTTTTTTGCAGTCCATGAAGTGACTATCCAATCTTTTTGTGTCTATTTTCAAATGGCACTGCATGCAGTGACTATACTATTCTCTTGTGCAGTTCAACCAAAATTGCGGACACTTCGTTTGTTTGCCAAATTGCGGACATCTCTGTCTGCAAAAATATCAAGCAGCTAGTAAACATATACCACACCATGTATTTTCTCTTTAAACATGTCTCTTCCGCTTAGCATCTGTCATGTTCTGCACTAGACAATCTGATACAGTTATGTTTTGCCCTGGACAATTTCATACTGAATTGATTTGCTGGTTTATAGCAGAAATATAGCGCCTATTCTTCATCAGACCAAGGATATCCATGTTCGCAATGATGGAAGAGGTGAAATCGATACAACCGAAATTGAGCATCCAATCATTGAATCCTATCCTGCACCTCCAATGTAAGTCCACCCTGCCAATAAATTCACATGCAAACCACTAGTATTACTATCTAATGACAATACAAAAAGAGTAGCAAGATAGTAGTAAACCATGTACCTTCGTAATGAACATCTCATAGTGCCACCAATTGGATATAAAGGTTTGGAAAAAAACATGCTCCTAATGTTGAACCAGTTGGACTTTTTGTGCAGTTCCACTAAAATCGAGCTTATATTCCAAGTGTGATTACTATAAAAGTGGAACTAGTTGAAGCATAGACTCACAAATATAAGCATTCCAATTTCTTACTGGGAAAAGGTAGCAAGACTGGTTCTAACCACCTGTTTGAAGGAATAAATAAAGCAACAACGGCTGATGTCAGGAAGGCATACATAGTTTTTTCTGAAAAATTGAGCCATTCCTGACCTTTCCTCTTCTTGTAAGCATATTTTGTGCAGTTCAACTAAAATAAAATGCCATCACTTCCTTGACAATTCAGTGACACTGTACAAAAGGAAATGAATTAACATTACATCATGTTGTCAGGTATGTAGTCGACAGGCATTAGACACAAACATACAGACCTCCTCTGATAACATAATGAACATTAATTTTAACAAAGGTGCGACTAGCTTTACCGGGATAATTTGAGTGAAGTCTACACCCTCTGTTCCTTAATATAAGACGTTTTCTTGGTTCAATTTAAAGTACCCAAATGTATAGTATTTAGGGAAACAAGTAGTAGTTTTCTTGAGCACATATCTGGGAAAGCTTGCCACACTTTATTTATGTCCATACGCTAATGCAACACCATTCGAATACTACAAATATACACTAATCCAGTGGCTAGTGCAACAGTAGAGTAGTTAGTTTATTACAGGGTACAGTACAATGGTTTTATTGAACAGATTTCAATAAACTCTAGCACTGGAAGATTTCTATAAGAATTAACAAAACAAAATCTAAAGGAAACAAGTTTGAGCATTGGTATAAAAGCTATGCATGAGCATTAAACCAAATACAAAAATCTGAAGTTAACTAGCATTATTAACTAATGATAGTATAAAAAATTGGAAACCATGTACCTCCAAGGTAAATATCATTTCGAACTCGGGGGGACCTTAAAAATTGCTATCCCAATCTTGATAATCGATCAAACATAAAAACTTGATCGAATGAATCAAGAGAACAGCCGGAGGAGGAGGTGCCCACTCTTGACCTTTCCTCTTGTCTTCATAATGTTTTGTGCAGTTTAACCAAAATAAAATGACATTAGCGCCTTGGCATTTTGGTGACACTGTACAAAAAAATTAACTTATCTCATGAAAGTGAGGTATGTAATCTATAAGCATTATCAGTGCAAAAATCTGAAGGTAGTAACAACTTTCATCGTTGGTATACTTGCTGTGCAACAACATTAGAATGCCTTAGCTAAAAAATATTTAATACATCCACATTCAACAACTAACCTTGAAATAATCCAGTGGCATTAAATGACATTGCTCAAATTTATCGGTGACATTAGACTGAGAGCGACATTAGTTGAATGTGCAATCACTTCAGCAGTAGCATTGCTTGACTTGACTTCTGGCGTTATACTAATAGCAAAGAAAGTGGCAATAAGAGCATGGGAGGCCCATTCGGATAGTGGGCGCACCAGTACGATGTACCTCCACGGACGTAGAGTGGTGAGGGAGGTATGGTTGCCCAGAGCATCAAATATCTAGGCAGCATATGTGGATTACGTCCCATTTTTGTTCTCTTTAGCCACCTTTTTCCTATGTGAGGACAATAAACCAATCGACCTGGTCATTCTCTATTGCGTTGTCATCCCTGTCTACCCTTCTTCAACCAAGAGACACGACACTCATTCCTTAGCTACTGATTTCCTCCTTTTCAACCTAGATGCGGGTTTGATGCCTACTCTCTTGGACAGTATAGTCTCCCTTCCTTTACTTATTCAACCCAGACATGGATTAGTCTGCATGAAGTAGGGTTTCCTTTAATAGTGCAAATTATGGTTTTCGTCTGCGTGGCCAGCAAAGCAGAGGATAGCAAGTTGGGAAGATGGTGGAGTGGAAAAAGATCCACATGTAACAACGTGGCAGACGGGGCAATAAAACAAGGGTATGGTTCGAAAAGAGGTAGCATACCTGAGGGTCGGTGGGAAGTGGCTTCGCTCATGGTCATCGTCCTCCGCACACACTACTGCAGCGAGCTTGGGGACGGAGGCCATCCCGCGCAGGCGCTAGGTCTGAGAGGACGGCCTTGTCGTCAGTGCGTGACCTCGCTCACTGATGACGAGTGCGTCAACGCTGCACGTCCTTTTCTTCCCCGGCGGATCTGTGACCACCGGTAAGGAGGGAGAGAGAGGCCATCTTTTTTAGATTTGGAGAGAGGGTGGTAGTGTGAGAAGCAAGTGGGCAGCCCTTAGCAAGAAAGCGCTGAAGCTCCAGCCTATATATCTTTTTATACTACTAGTACTGGAGGTGGAGTAGTGGTAGAGTAGTTTATATTTTCTCTGTGTACAGTACCAGTTAGTCGTGCTTCAAAACTTAACGACACGCCATTAAAAAATAAAGGTCGATAACTAATGCGACACCTCGGGCTAACGCGGCAAGATTGCATTTTGCACAAGAAATTACACACCATGTTTCGTTGACATGTGGTCCCGTTCCAACATATGAGTGAGACGACGGCGAGTCCTTTTCTACTAGTATTTCTGAATGGACGTGTAGGACGGGGCGCCTCTTCGTGAACCGTGGCAAACTGGCAACCGTCCACCGAATCTTCGCCTTTCCCTCTCGATTTGGAACTGATGTCGCACGCTCTTCCTCTCCCTCCTCCATTTTCCTTCAGCCCTTCACACTTTCTTCTGCCATTGTTCGATCATCTTCTCCATGGAGGGAACACGCTGGAAATGACCCCGTCATTCTTGCCCCGATCTGAAAGATGACGTGGTGGAGGAACTCATTGATCGAGGCGACGTCATCACCTCGGCTAGCATGGCAGCTTCATTCAAGACCATTCTTGACTCAACTAATAACACCATTACAAGGAACCCAAGAGTCAAGGAGCAGTTTGATCTCCCCTATCTTCTTCACTGTGACCCTGATGACTGGCGTGGGGACGACAGAGGCCTCGCCTTGTGCAAGTTGATGCCGCTTGATAATGATACGTATGATGTTAAGATGCCATCGCTTGAGGGTAAGGCTTGGGCAAGCGCAAATGGAGATTGGGTTGTTTACATTGGGTCCAACGGCGAGTGGGAACTTGTGAATGTGTACACTCGTGACCGGGTTCCACTTCCAAAAATCTCAGCAGACTGCCCAGAGGTTGAGCACACCGGTATTGTACGCACGTTGAAATACGAACATGGTGACTGTCTTCTATGGAAGATAGCAATTTGTCAAGTTCCCAACCGCTCTTGGAATTACAACAACTATGAAGTTGTTGCTATCTTCGACAAGCTTGTTGTCGTCCTTCGTGGTTCGACTGGATGGATATTGCTCAAAAATGAGTTTCTGTACAAGGATGAGTTCTGTGATGCAATTCAATACGAGGGCCTTGTGTTTGCTGCCACCACTCGTGGCACTGTTTTTGCATGGAATTCTTATGCTTTCGGTACGTTTGTGTTCCACCGTAATTATAATTGGTTCATCCACATGCATGCGGGTTTGCAAGTTTCCCTTTACTAATTAACCTTCTTCTTGTGTTTCCAAAGGTCCTGTGAACATTCCACCACCTATACTTGAAAATTTTTATAACCAAGGGGGAGATGACGATGGTGATGATCACGAGCATGAGGACGAGCAGCGCCCATATACTCTGTTGCGCCTGGAAACTAATTCCGATGGATCACCTCTTCTTGTGTGTCTACAACCCACTGATGATGTTACTACTAAGGAAGCAGGTGTAGTCTCCCATGGTTGCACTCTCCGGACCTATTCCAACACCCCTTGCATGGTATTAAGGATGGATACTAGTGTGCTAGCGCCAACTCCTTCTCCCTGGTAAATAATTGATAGTCTTGGAGAAAACCCGCTCTTCCTTGGATAAAAGTATCCAATGATGGTGAAAGGCGATCCAAGTGCTGTTGACACAATGTTACTACCATTTATGAGAAGCAAATGTGTCTATACCTCGGACATTTGGGTGGTTCCATACCCTGGTACTGATATAGTAGGCCACTTCAGCCTGAATAATCAGTCTTGCGTTGGTCTCGAGACCGACAATGGATGGCCCATCCCAGAGAATCGCTTGTAGTTCAAAGCAAGTGTTTCCAACGCTGATGAATGGTTGAGTTGAAGTTCATTTCATTGCTTGTTATTTGTTGTGTGATGAAAACTTTAGTATTTAAAATGTATCCTCGTTGTCGATATGGGTTGATGACCCGTTGTATGTAATAAAATGATATGCGTGTGATAAACTTACTAAATTTATGAATGGCTTTCGAGTCACTTCTCTGAGTGAGTGGTGCGACGAGGCAAAAAAATATTTTCTGAATACATAATTGTACGTGCATTACAACAGGTTATCGGATGAGGCCAATCAACAATAGTACTAGTACACTATTTGTACTGGCTTCACATGCTTCGCACGTCGGGCGGGTGTTTTTACTGTAGCCATATGTTAATGTGTTCTTTGTACGTAACCAGCACCTCGAATCCTCGATATAGTAAGTAGTAGGAGTAGTAGGGTGGCATGGGCCAGAACAAGCATTCACGTCCAGGAGTACGGCACACGCCACCACCATGACATCCATCTGACACCATATTATTTCTTGGAGTGCATGAGCAATCTCTTCAACCTCGTCATTTCTCTAACTTCAGCCATCGCGTGGGGGTTTACAGATAGTCGGTTTCCTCAACTGCGGTCCCACTTGTAAGGCCAACTCCAACGCACGACTCCAAACGGACCTCTGTTTTGCACGAACTCCAACGATAATTTTGACTAGAAAAGCTAGACCAAAGAAAACAAGAACCACAAGAATATATTTTACTACTCTAGAAGATATCAAACTTCCATAACTGCTCCTGTAAGTTGGATTAGTGCCTTCTCGATGCATTCATTGTTGATCTCCGGAGGCTCGATCTTGCGTGCTTCTTTCTTCTTCGAGTGTAAAGAAGTAGATGTTGCTTCCTCGCATCTAGTCTCATGTCTAGCCTCTATTCTAGTAGGAGTATCAACAAGTGCACTAGTCTCATCTCTAGCCTCTATGCTAGCTAAAAGTGCTAGAACATCTACTAAATTGCGCTCTATCAATATATCGATGTACTCTTCTTCCCAATACCAAAACTTGCATCCATTCTACTCCCTCCATTCCACAATACATGCCTTCTATTTGTCAAAATATAGATGTATCAAGACATGTATCTAGACAGGTACATCCATTTTTGGACAAATGGAAGTCAAGTATTTTGGAACGGAGGGAGTACACAATAAATTTTTTAAAGTTAGCACAACCAGTCTAATCTAAGAGCACAACCGAAGATTTGGTCGGGTGCTTCCTCCTTTTGCCGACACGTGGGACATCCAACATTAGGTCGTGTCATGCAAGAAAAAAGAGTGGTAGTTGAAGTCACGTGATGTGCATCTTGGGTTAAACTATAAATAGAATCTTACTACTCTTGAGTAACTCTAAAAGCGGCCACCGAAGATCTTTATTGGATTTGTTTTTCATCTCCAGCACGTCGAGGTGAAAGATGTGCAGGTTCAGTGGGTCCTCTTGCGTTTTCACTAACATGTGGGACCGCATGTGAGCAAACAGACGATGGGCTCCGTGCATACGCTGGCTGGCTGAGAAGAGAGATAGAGGAGGGCTGAGCACGGACTCCAGGAAATTTTTTCTGTGCACCTCGATATAGGCTCGATATAGTGGGGTGGCATGGACCATAACTAGCATTCACGTCTAGCAGTACGACACACGCCACCCACACGAGTCCCATCCGACACCAATTTTCTTGGAGTCCATGCTACATCCATCTCTTCTCCTTCCTGTTTTCTCAGCCATCACGTGGTGGGCGGGGTGGGGGTTTGCCGATAGTCGGTTTGCTCAACTATGGTCCCACTTGTAAGTGAAAATGCAACACCACGTGCATTCCCCCTTGACAGGCGTGCCGGACCAATCGTGTGGGGGTGCGATGCGAACACGGCATGCTTTTCCTTTTGAACTCGTAACTTGTAAAATTTGGTTCTGCTCCATGGCGCGACCGATAGATAGAAAATAATGATTTTGCCTAGAGTAATGAGAAGTTTGGTTCTGGTGCCATTCATGCATGGAGTACGTACAAAAATTATGAAGTTGATGGGAAAGGTAAGATAATTACTAGTAGTACCATATACTACTACATGAATTTGACGGAAATATAAAAATACATACGGATCCATCAACGACATCCTCACGCCCTAGTGTGCCGGGTCTCCAATCGACGTGTGAAGAGCAGCGGTGTTGGCGGCGAGCTCAACGTGCTTCTGAACAGTGTCGTCCAAGGATGCCCTGTGGTCCAAGAAGGCCAGCGTCCTATCGTCCTGCTCTTGCATGTAGTAGTCCTTCTAGATGACTTGCGCGTAGATGTGGGTGATTATGTCGATGGTGTCTTGCTGCGCCAGGCGCTACGCGGTGAGCACGACCTCGAGGTGAACATTCTCCGGGGCGACGGCAGGCAGTCGTAGGGCCACCAGTGCATCGAAGAGGTTGTCACCATAGTGGCTGTTGAGGGTGGCGGGCATCGCAGAGCCTGGGTGCGTCGGTTGGAGGCGTACGTCAAATTCGTCCGCGAGCTTCTTGACGATGGTGAACTTGTCGAGGAAACCAACGAGGACCTTGTCGAACAAGGAGACGAAGCTGTCGTCCTAGCGGCCCCTCGCCCTGGCGGCCTCAAGCAATACCTGGAGACGTTCCTCGGTGTCGGGCCGTAGGACAGCGTCATGGACCATTTGGCACAGCCGGCTGATGCTCGCGCTCATCGCCTCCATGGGTCTAGTTTAGCTTCTAGTCAACTGATCTTGTGATTCGAGTGATCACTCTTGCCCTTGGTTAGCGTGCATAGGTGCGTAGGATTTCGTACTACTCCTTGGCCCTCTACTACACCTGCCTTTGGCTTTATGATAGGTGGGCCTGCCACCCCTTGGGCCCACGTGTCATTCACCCAAAGGCAGTTGCAGTAAGTCAATGAAGCTGCGTCCCCCTCTGTGCCAGTGCAGTATAGTCATCTCACCGGACCTCTAGTTGGGGCCAAATGAGAGAAGTTTGATGTTTACTGGTTATTGGTCCCCTTTGCATTTTGCGCCAAGTTTTGACTTTGATTTAACTAATAAAATATTAATGCATGTAAACAAAAATGTTGTGTAAGTCACCTTACAAAAACCAAATAATCCCAAAACACTTAGGCATGGTGCATTAACTCCCTCCTTGTTTCTTATTTCGTGACATATCAACCAATGACAGATGTGGGCCGTGCATGCTTTCAATCACTTGAGACTACCAAACATGACATGCAGTGTTTAGGTCATTGCATGTAATCCTATTACTCTAGTTAGCAATAAGACATTAAGTTCTCTCGCCGATAGGAATAAAACACCATGTATTTATTTACAGAGGGAGTAGTACATTTTTTGTGACATGCATTACTAGATATTGCTAGTCAAATACTAAAATCCAGATGGACGTGGTAGTACTCCTAAAGCCAGATGGTGGTGCTACTAGTACTAGTAGTAGTACTACCAATGTAGTAGGAGTACTAGCACTGTACTACCCGTTGGTCAAATTATTACGTGCTGCTCCTCACAGTGAAGTTACAAGACCCTGCGCCGGAGATGACACTTGAGTACAGGCGCCATGTTCGGCATACCATAGTCAGCCTCACCGTCTGCAGTCACTATCATCATGGTTGTAGAGCTAGCCTGCTTACAACTAGCCCTATTCGACATAATTTCCCGTGCGTAGATGCCCTTGCATTGCACGGAACACCAATATTAGAGGTGGACGACGCCGGCAACGGCCATCGCGCCAGATTTTCCCACGGCCTTCTAGATGTGGCGGGGAGGAGATAAGGCTGATTGTGAGAGACAAGGAGTTGTTTGTAAATAGGGAACAAGTGCGGGCATCTTTTTGGAAAAATGGAGAAGCTTGGTTTGTATGCGTCAGATCTAGATCCGAAGGCTGTTGGTGATAGATGGGAGGCACAACATCATCACCAACTCAGGACCTGTTTGATTCATAGGATTTTGAAAATGCAGGAATAGGACACGACAATATTACAAGTTTCAAACTGATATTACAAATGTTAGGAGTAATGCTGCACCTACGAAGAGGGAATTAGTACGAAGTTTACGTCAAAACTTTCGTTACATTAGGTGGATGCAGCATTATCGTACAAACTAAAATCCACCGCCCTGACAAGTCACTAATGGGTAAATAAGTTTTCGAGTCTCTGGCCACCTGATGTTTCAAAAACAAATTCAGCTTCTGCAAAGACTTTGTCATTTAGGCTTAGACGCTTGTGGTGATCAGCACACCATTAATTGTTGCGCCAGAGAATGCCAAAACTCATTACCTTGAGCACAGTTGCCTCCAGAACAAAGAACCTGGCCAATTTAATCTCAGGTGTGCTGCCTGAGTAGTCGATCAAATCAATTTCTGTAAGATGGAGATCAAGGCATTCGATGAGATTGTTATAGTGCAGCACATATTTCACTTTCGGGTCTTTTTTTTATCTGCAAAAGAAGAGAACATATTAGAGAAGCTGGCTGTATAAGATTGCTGTGTCATCAAGAGGTACCAATATCATTCGCTCATACGATAGGGTTGGCTGGCTAGTGATATTTTTTCACTCTCTCTCTCTCTCTCTCTCTCTCTCTCTCTTTCTGTTTCCTCTCATTTAACTAGGAGCACGTGAAGAGCTTGGGCATTTGTTTCCTAGTATGCCACATAATACGCATCGATGTCAAATCAAAAGACTTTGGCACCGCTCTCGCGATGTGAGAGAGTTGGCACCGCTGTGCACGCAGACCCACATGTATAAACAAATCAATCAAACCAACTACACCAACCTCTCACTCTCCCAAACAAGTATTTTTTTATTGCCACAGTCCTCTCTATCTCCCACGCAATGTTTTTTCATTGCGTGAGTTAATTTGGCGTCGGAGCAAAGTAGGTGATCCAGATTGGGGCACTAGGTGAGCAATGGAGGGGCATCGATGCCAAATGCATCACAAGTGAATTTGGCACGTGTTTTGGCCTACATAGCCCACTTTTGTACTCCCTCCGTCCCAAAATTCTTGTCCTAAATTTGTCTAAATACGGATGTATCTAGTTACATTTTAGTGTTAGATACATCCGTATCTAAACAAATGTAATACAAGAATTTTGGGACGGAGGGAATACTACCTCGTATTTAGTATAAAATTTTGACCATCAATTTTCCTAAGAAAATGCCAATGCATGTCACTAAAAATTACACCATTTGAAATTATGTTCAAATACGAATCCAACGATATAGTTCTTAGTGACATGCATTAACATTTTGTCAGTTAAATCTATGGTCAAATTTTGATACTACAAAATTGGAAGAGTAAACCAGGACGGAGGTAGTACTTGCTCTTAGGGTAACCATAGAGTTACTGGAGTAGTCTAAGTTACTTTCCACTATGACTATCCTAGGCTACTATAGTAGTACAACATAAAAACGATGCGGGTGATCACGTGAGAAAAAAATACTTAAAACATTTCTTTCAGTGCAGTGCGTAGATGCAATTTTGAACACTACACTTGTCATCGTAATTTGGGAAAATTACAAATACAATTGGGCTACATTGTGATTACCATTTACTTATAGGAAAGAAGTTTCACCTTGATGAGTATCTTCTCCGTGCACGGAAAGCATGTAAGGAATCCAACAACTTGATCCAGATTGGGGCCGATAGATTTTAGTGCCAAGATCTTCACTATGTGCATGGACTGGGTCAAGCTTGTGGGAATCATTTTCTGGAAGACGGTCGTAAATACATCAAGAAGAAATTTAAAAATGTGAATTTCAAGAAGACAGAGAAGAAGATGAGTGCTATACCTGAATGATTATGGATCCAATAAAGAGTTCGGAGAATTTGGCAGACAAGTACACCAATGCTGTCAATTTCAGCGCGTCAATGACCCTGATTTTTGTTGGACCTTCTAAATCCAATACAAGCAATCTCTCAAGGAAAGGCGCATTCTCAATGACCATAACGTGGAACAGCTGGAGTGATCTCTTCCAAATTGATGTCTTGTTGCGGGGCCAGCAAGACACATAAATCCATCGGAGATTCGTCGAGGCAATGTGGAGGCTAATGAACCCGTGGATCTGCTCAAGACGAAGGTACTCGAGCGCAGTACAGCTGCGGAGCAGGTGCTCCATAGCCTTCTTCAAGATGACAACGTCGAAGAGGTCGAGCTGCTTGAGTTGAGGGAGAAAAAGGGCAGGCGCGGCATTAATCTAGGGAAGATAGCAGGAGCTGAAGCTGGCGCGGCGCAGCATTGGTGTGAGGCGGAGCGCGAACGGCGGCAGAGAACGACATCGTCCAGCTAAAAAGCTGAGCTCATTGAGCTGATCTAGGCAGGGGATAAGAACCACTCGTCAAACTTGGGTTGGACCTTGCATTTGGTACTGAACATGCGGATGTCAAGGCGTCTGGCTGGCCCAGGGTGTGATGAAAGGATCTTGGAGACTGCGGCCATGCGTTTGCGATCCCTGTCACAGAGGCAGCTGTCGACGATGAGGTTGAGGGGGACGCAACGCCAGAGGGGGCGCCACCGCCGGGAGAGCAGGGCGGTCCGCACGGCAGATTTGGTGGGGAGGAGGCCGAAGATGACAAGCAGCATGTCATCGGCGAGGCTGCTGATGAAGTCCAGGCTCGCCGGATGCGGTTTTGGCTCGAGCCGCCTCCGCTTGTTGGCTGCCTCGCCGTCCATCTCAACGGGCGGTCATGCTGGTGTACATGTGTGCTAGTGTGTGTTGTGTGCTGGGTGTGCGTGAGTGCGTCCTTCTGTGCATGCCGCCATGCAGTGGTGAATTGTGCGCGAGTGCGTCCTTCACGCGCAAGAAGTGTGTCCGAAATGCACCCTCAATTTACTAGCCAGCGGGGTGCTACCCCGAGTGGTTTCAACTTTGTTTACTTCACCATGTGTCAAGGCAGCATGTGGATTGGTTGACCGGTCAACTAAACAATATACAAAGCTATACACTGACACAGTGAGTGTATAATCCGTCGGTATAGAGAGTTCGAGTGAGAGGGGAGGCCCATGAGAGATAGTAGAGAGAGAGAGAGTGTCGGTGTCAAAACCGGCGGATCTCGGGTAAGGGGTCCCGAACTGTGCGTCTAGGCGGATGGTAACAGGAGACGAGGGACACGATGTTTTTACCCAGGTTCGGGCCCTCTCGATGGAGGTAAAACCCTACGTCCTACTTGATTAATATTGATGATATGGGTAGTAAAAGAGTAGATCTACCACGAGATCAAGGAGGCTAAACCCTAGAAGCTAGCCTATGGTATGATTGTTGCAATGTATGTTGTCCTACGGACTAAAGCCCTCCGGTTTATATAGACACCGGAGAGGGCTAGGGTTACACAGAGTTGGTTACAATGGTAGGAGATCTACATATCCGTATCGCCAAGCTTGCCTTCCACGCCAAGGAAAGTACCATCCGGACACGAGCCGGAGTCTTCAATCTTGTATCTTCATAGTCTTGGAGTCCGGCGGATAATGATAGTCCGGCTGTCCGGACACCCCCTAGTCTAGGACTCCCTCAGTAGCACCTGAACCAGTCTTCAATGACGATAAGTCCGGCGTGCATAATGTTCGGCATTGCAAGGCGGGTTCCTCCCTTGAATAATCCAGAGAAGGTCATGAACACCAGGATAGTGTCCGGCTCTGCAAAATAAATTCCACATTCCACCGTAGAGAGAATAAAATGTACACTTATTTCAATCTGCTGACGTATTATGCGGCGTGACATCGCACCGCCACAAGGCCTTTGTTTGAATTACTATACCACCTCAGCACATTTAGCGAAGCGGTTTCCTTGGCACGTCTTGTCGAAGCAGAGATCGTGTTCCCCTTATTCCGGGATTCTCATCAATACGTGCGTGGGTAACCCAACCGCTCCCGTCGCCACGCCTCCTCTATCGAAGGGGAATCCCAAACGGTCACGGAGACGGCCCTTGGTATTTCTTCCCCTTTATAAGAGGAACAAGGCTCGCCATTGTTCTTCAATTTCGCATCGAATCTCTTCCCCGCTCCCAGTTCCAACACCCAGAGCCTCAGATTCGAGCGCTTCAGATCCTCAATCATGTCCGGCTCCAACATCCAGGGCCGGTGGATGCCCTCCTCCGTCACGGCGGAGGACATATTGAAGTTGCGTGAGGCCAAGTACCTGGCCTACGAGGTTTCGCACAGGTTGCCTGCCCAAGGGCAGGCCGTGCCAGCCCCCTTGCCCGGTGAATACGTCGTTTTCGTATCCCACCTCCGTCGGGGTTTAGGCTTCCCGACGGATCCCTTCGTGAGGGGGCTCCTGTTCTACTATGGGCTGGACTTTCACGACTTGGCTCCGGAGTCCATCCTCCATATCTCTGCATTCATTATCGTCTGCGAAGCCTTCCTCTGCGTCATTCCCCACTTCGGCCTATGGCTGAAGACCTTCAAGGTGGAGCCAAAGATGATCGGGGGGCGTCAAGCGGAGTGCGGCGGGGCGACCATAAGAAAAAAGGTCGATGCCCCGTGGCCCGAGGGTTCCTTCCAAGAGGAACTCGGACTGTGGCAGCAGGAGTTGTTCTATATCACCGCTCCAAGGGGCAGCAGGCAAAAGCCGCCGCCCTTATTCCGCCCGGGACCTCCACGCCAACTGATGTCGTGGGTCAACCAAGGGCTCAATTGGGGGCCGTCCGAAGACGTGCCTTCGCTGCAGGGCCGGATTCGAGATCTCCAAGCGAGGGAGATCTCCAAGCGAGGGAGATCTGCCCTGCAAACGCCGTCCTCTCCGTCTATGGGAGTTCAACCCGGAGGGACCTCGGATTCTCCAACACTTCATGGGTGCGACACCCGTGGAGATGTACAAGTTGTTCTTCGGACCGCAGGTGGCGTGTCCGGATTTAGCCGAGGATGCAGGTCTAAGCCGCGATCGCCCGGATACTCAGGTAAGTAGCTCAGAGTCCGGACATTCTGTTTATGTGCCTTTCTAGAGTTTGCCTCCTGACCCTTTGTTCTTTACAGGAATGGGTGGCGCGATCAAGGCTGATAAGGTGTCCGGCCCCCCTCCCAGAGACCACACAGGAGCCCGTGCTGGTCAGAATGTTGGAGGTTGCGCCCACAGAAGGGGGCGACGGGGAAAATAGAGCAGCTAATATTTTGCCCAAAGGGGCGACTGAAGAAGGAGGAAGCAAGAACCCCTCCCTTCAGGGGGAGAAGAGGACCGCCTCCGAAGATCCGGAGGCCAAAGCCCCTAAGCGTGGGAAGAGATGTTCCCCGGGGGGTCCGGCGCCTGGAAAGAATCCGGACGCACAATCATCATCAAAGGATCGGCCCTCCAGCGAGCCGTGAGTATGAAAGAGGGAGTTAATTAGTAAGGAAATACCTTCATTTGTGCTTCTGTAGATAACCGAAATATTTATGTTGCAGTTCGGATCTGCAGCCTTCTCAGATGAGTTCATCTTCGGGGGACCTTCTTCCGGAGATGATGGAGAGCGATACGCCTCCGTCCGCAGCGCCGCCAGATGAGGCAGGCGAACCCGAAGTGTCATCACGGAGGGTATCCCCGAGTCCGGAGGGGCCAGATAGTTCGACACCTACTAGTGTCCGGCCGGGAGAACTGAAGAATCTGCTTGAGAGGGCGTCCATTTCAGAAGATCACCGCGCATTAATGCGTATGGTGATTGGAAGGATTTCGTACGCTGAGAGCGAATTGCGTAATGCCGCCATGAGTTTGCTGGCGGGATTTGAGGTATGCGAGAATAACGCACCCCCTTGTCTTTTAACAGTTTTGCATATAAAAAAGGCACCCTGTATAGATAGTAGCCCCTGAGACTCGGTAGGTTGTCGGAAACGACAGCGTACCGAGGATCGAAATCTAAAGGAATGAATTCCGTCGTTCCTATACAGGTGGCGGATAGTCCGGGGGCTAGCCGGACTAGTGAGTTTGCCGAGTTAAATCGGCAATTTGACTTGGCAGATGCGGACATCGCACTTGTCAACAGGCGACTTGATGAGTCGCAAGGTAAAAGAGTTCTCCGCAGTCACTTTATTAAGGGGGTCGAAGCCCTCCTCTAATAAATTATATGTTGTTTGTACAGACGGTGCTGCTACTGTGGAGGGCCTTCGGGCCGAACTTGCTCGAGCTAAGGAGCAAGCCCAAAGGAGTGAAGCGGCTGCCTCGAGGGCGGCCGAGGAGTTGAAAGCCGAAAAGGCTGCGCACTGCCTAAGCAGGGCCGAGGTGGCCGAATTGGCCATAAAAGTAAAGGATGCTGCCAACTGCAATGAGGCTCTTGAAAAGGAGCGCTTATCGGAGCGGGAAGACCTGAAGAAGGCCACCGCCGAAGCCAAGGATGCCCGCTCTGCAATGCGGGCTATGAAGGAGGAACTGCGCCAAGCCGGGGAGATCGTGGCTGGCAAGCCTTTTCTGCTGCGTCGCCGGTTTATGGATGGAAAGTATGCTCAATTTGAGCGGCTGTGGAGTCCGGAGGATCCGTATATGGACTTAGCCGCAAGTGCGGCCGATGCCATTAAGCACTTCCGGAGCCAGAAGGATCACGAGACGGAAGAGCTATATTGGTCTCAATTCCACAGTCCGGATCGCCCACTTCCATTGACAGACCGGTTGGCCGAATGGGCCGAGCTAAATAGATTGTCCGGACTTGCCATGACTGACATTGTGGCCCATGTCTGGCCAGAGAGGTCCAAGGCGATGAGCTACTTTGGCTTACTACAGCAATTCCTTGGAGCGGTGCCGCATATAAAGGAGATGAAGCAGTCGGCCTGCATAGAGGGCGCGCGGATGGCTCTTGCCCGTGTGAAGGCGCATTGTCCAGAGATGGACGCCACCGCTGTTGCTGCCCAGGGTTCGGATGAAAACCGGCTCCCTGCCGAGCACTATTTCGGGGAAGTTATGCGTGGCGCTCGTGTAATAGAGTCGTAGTGCTCGAAGAATGTAATGTTCAAATGAACGCATTAGCTTGTAAATCGATGATTAAGTTATAACTGCTTTTTATACTTGTGCGTCCAAGTAGTAAAACTTCTCCTGTGCGGCCGTTTTCGTATACTTGTGTATAACTTGAAAGATGGCAGTCTTCAGCTTCAGCCCCCACGCACAAGGTGCTGGGGTGTTCGCCAAAATAGCGCGTTTTCACACTTAATCTGACGTCTCGGTCCTGTTATAAGGAGGTTGTAGCGTAGCGAACGAGGCAATCCGGACTATAATGCTTTATCACTTTCACTTAGCCAGCGGAGCTCGAGGGTGGGGCTATGATAATGCCCCTGGTGGCATCGCCCTTCTTCGAAGTCGGAGCGCGTGTGCCTGACCGGGAAACGGCCCTTCGTCAAAGCGGGGAATTCTAAACATTCCGATAGTCGATCGAGTGGTTGACCAGTCTCTCGCTGTATCATGATAGTCAGTTTTCGGCTTTCTCTACTGAGGTGCTCGCCCAGCCGAACTGGGGCACAATCGCAGTAGTTCTCCTGGTGCCGCGTTAGCCGATGATACGGAACGTAAGGCAGAAAAACACAGGAGCCGGGCAAACCTAACATTTGACCAAAGACATGATTCGGAGCTGATGCATATAATGACTAACTCGAGACGCCGAACACTCCCTAAGGTGTTCGGTCTTTATAATAATGGGCAGAACGATGCCCTAAGCCCCTAGTGTCCAGGTACGGGCTTGGTCTTCTGACGCGGCTGATGCCAAAACGTCAGGCTCCGCATTGGCTATAGGAAGAAACCAAGGGAGAATAACAACAAGAGACAGTAAGAAAGGTTTACGCAGGGTCTTAATCTGAAAAGAATCCTCACAACGGGTCCCTACTGCACGTCTGCGCCTGTGTCTCCGTTGCGCCGTTATCCTGGACGGGTATGCACGTTGTTCATCTGTAAAAAGAGAGGAACGTTTAGTTTAAAAAACAATTCGTGCAAAAAATATTAGAAATATAAATAATTAAAGCGGGGTTTGTATGAACCCGCGGTTATTTGTGCGCGCAGCCCCCTGTGAAGGGGTATGCGGCTAGGGAGCCCCTAGCCCATTGATGTCGGATTCGTCTATCCAAGTCCGGGGTCTTTAAGTGACCCTCGCACTAAAATTACGCCACGCGGTCCGGGCATCTTGAGTGTAAGAGATGCGTAATGCGGTATGGCGTTGAAGCGGACAAAAGCCTTTCGTCCCAAGAGTGCTTGATATTCACTTTCGAATGGGACGATGTGAAAAATTAATTTTTCGCGTCGAGAATTGTTCGGCGATCCGAACACGACTTCTAGTAATATGGAGCCTGTGCACTTGGCGTAATGACCCGGCGTCACTCCTTTGAAGGAAGTGCGGCTGTGTCGAATTTTGGTAGGGTCTATCCCCATCCTACGGATTGTGTTTGAATATTGCAGGTTTAAGTCACTGCCTCCGTCCATTAGGACATTAGTAAATTGCAATCCGTCTATTATGGGATTCAATATCAGGGGAGTCCGTCCCGCATTTCGAACGCTTCTAGAATAGTCCAGGTGGTCAAAAGTGATTGGTTTTGATATCCAATCTCTACGGTCTGCTATGCTGGACCGCGTGAAGCTCTTTTTAGAAAGTGCCGCACTATTTTTCCGTATTATCACATGAAGTGAGTTTACTGCTTTGACCCCTTGTGGGAAATTCTTTTGTTTTCCGGTGCTCTGCTGGTGGGGTTTATCTTCTTCGCTTGACGCGTCGAGCCCCTTGTGTTCGGCATTTAGTCGGCCGGACTGTTTAAAAACCCAACAATCCCTATGGGTGTGATTTGCAGGGCTTCCGGGGGTACTGTGGATTTGGCATATCCGACCCAAAATTTTGTTTAAGTTGGACAATTCGTTACTGTCATCCTTAAGAGGCTGTGTTTTATTATTGGGCCGCGAGATTTTGAATCCGGCGTTGACTGCCGCGCTCTTTGGGATTTTCTCTTTATTCCGGCGCTGCTCTTTTCTGCGCCGTGATTTTCCGTTTCCATCTCTTATCTCTGATGTACTTGGGTCGCTGGTGCTGCATCGTGCTAACCAGCTATCCTCGCCTGCACAGAAGCGGGTCATGAGGCTTGTTAGTGCGGACATTGTCCTCGGTTTCTCTTAGCCGAGGTGCCTGGCGAGCCATTCGTCTCGGACAGTCGACTATTTGGTTCTTTTTGTAAGGAACCTGTTCCAGAATTTCCGCACTGACACTCCGGGCTGTTGAGTTATATGACTTAGATCATCTGCATCCGGAGGACGGACATAAGTCCCTTGAAAATTTGCTCTAAACGCGTCCTCGAGCTCTTCCCAACTTCCAACAGTATTTTCTGGGAGGCATTTAAACCAATGACGGGCTGGCCCTTTGAGCTTGAGGGGTAGGTATTTTATGGCGTGGAGATCATCTCCTCTGGCCATATGTATATGTAGTATATAATCTTCTATCCAGACTCCAGGGTCTGTTGTTCCATCGTAAGCCTCTATGTTTATGGGTTTAAATCCTGCTGGGAATTCATGGTCCAGCACCTCGTCGGTGAAACATAGGGGGTGTGCAGCGCCCCTGTATTGAGCGATATCGCGACGCAGCTCGAGAGAGCGCTGTCTGCTGTGTTCGGCCCGACCGGGGTTATTGTATCCGGCACGATGGTATTCGCCGTGGGTCGTAGGGCGCCCACGTGATCCATAGATGGATCTGGATTGCCTTGCTTTGTCCTCCAATATGTCTCGCATGTCCGGCGCATTCCCTCTTGGCTTCGTACTTTTGGAGCGATGCCGGGGTATGGTCTTGGCTGGGGGCCTGGATGCCTCTCTGTCACGACCACGGGGTGGTCGGTTAGCCATATTGTGCGCTGGTGATGGAGGTACGTATGCTTCCTCCTCTAATCGGGGGAGCAGCTTGCGTTTTGGGTAACTTTTGGAGGGACGTTCGAGTTTATACTCTTCGGCCGCGAGGACCTCGGTCCATCGATCGGCCAGCAGGTCCTGATCAGCTTGAAGCTGCTGCTGCTTTTTCTTTAGGCTGTTTGCTGTGGCGATAAGCCTGTGCGTGAAGCGCTCTTGTTCGACGGGATCCTCGGGTACGACGAATTCGTCATCGTTGAGGCTTGCTTCGTCTTCGGAGGGAGGCATATAATTATGATCCTCAACCTCCTCGTCTGCCGCCCCCTCATGAGGTCTTGCTTCTGCATCCTCCTGCGCTGAGTCTTGCTGGAGGGGATTGTCTTCGACATTCTCTGGAGTATTATTATCTCCTATGCTGGAATCTCCGTTCTTGCTGTGGCGAGATTTAGAGCGGCGCCGCTGACGTCGGCGCTTGGGCTGTTAATTTAAGGGATCTGCCTCTGCTGTTTCTTCGCCGTCCCCATCTTTTGGGGTATCCACCATGTATACCTCATATGACGAGGTGGCCTTCCAGTGCCCTGTGGGCGCTGGTTCCTGTTCGTCTCCGGCATCGTCGTCCATAGCGTCGATGTCTTCGGAGTCGTAGTCTAGCATGTCGGTTAGATCGTCGACAGTGGCTACAAAGTGGGTGGTGGGTGGGCTCTGAATTTCTTCGTCGTCCGCATCCCAACCATCCTGGCCATAATCCGGCCAGGATTCTCCTGATAACGAGAGGTGCTTTAGTGAATTCAAGATATCACCGAAAGGCGAGCATTGGAAGATGTCCACGGTGGTGAATTCCATAACCGGCGCCCAATCCGGACCGATTGGTAGGGGCGCGGGAGGTTCGGAGTCCGGGGACGAGTCCGGCGCCTCGGAATCACGAGTTTCGCAGGGGACAAGATTAGTGTTCGGCTCCATCGCCGTGGATGTTGAAGCCCCCAGGGCGGCGCCTATCCACCGACCCTCGATCTGGGCGATCGGCTCTGGGCTAATGGCCGAAGCGGATCCGTGTGCGGCCACCAAGGCACTGTTCGGCGGCTGAGCTAGATTATGCCCATCGTCACAGTGCGGCGCGCTCGACTGTGGCTCGAGTCCGTCGAGGATCAACTCTCCGCGGACATCGGCCGTGAAGTTTAAGCTTCCAAATCTGAGCTGACGGCCAGGGGCGTAGCTTTCGATCTGCTCCAAATGGCCAAGCGAATTGGCCCGCAGGGCGAAGCCGCCGAATACGAAGATCTGTCCGGGGAGAAAAGTCTCACCCTGGACAGCGTTGCAGGTTGAAGATGCCATCAAGCCTATCGGTGACGACACAGAGGAACTCTCAATGAAAGCAGCAATGTCGGTGTCAAAACCGGTGGATCTCGGGTAGGGGGTCCCGAACTGTGCGTCTAGGCGGATGGTAATAGGAGACGAGGGACACGATGTTTTTACCCAGGTTCAGGCCCTCTCGTTGGAGGTAAAACCCTACGTCCTGCTTGATTAATATTGATGATATGGGTAGTACAAGAGTAGATCTACCACGAGATCAAGGAGGCTAAACCCTAGAAGCTAGCCTATGGTATGATTGTTGCAATGTATGTTGTCCTACGGACTAAAGCCCTCCGGTTTATATAGACACCGGAGAGGGCTAGGGTTACACAGAGTCGGTTACAATGGTAGGAGATCTACATATCCGTATCGCCAAGCTTGCCTTCCACGCCAAGGAAAGTACCATCCAGACACGAGCCGGAGTCTTCAATCTTGTATCTTCGTAGTCTTGGAGTCCGGCGGATAATGATAGTCCGGCTGTCCGGACACCCCCTAGTCCAGGACTCCCTCAGAGAGAAAGAGCTACTCCCTCCGTTCGATAATGTAGTTCCAACATTTTTTTTAAGTCAAACTTTTGAAACTTTGACCAAGTTTATAAAGAAATTACTTATATCTACAATACCAAAGATAAATGATAGTATGAAGTAAGTACATGTTGTGATGAATCTAATGATCGTTCCAGATGTAAATATTTTTCTCCACATATACCTGGTCAAACTTTTCTGTGGTTTGACTTTTCAAAACATCCATATGCTTATGGACGTGACAGAGTCCCTAACTAGAGAGAGAGAGAGAGAGAGAGAGAGAGAGAGAGAGAGTGAAAAAAGTGTGTGTGAGTGTGTGAAAGAGACATGGACAACACACGATAAAAGTAGTGAAAAAGCGTGCGTGTCTTATGCAAACATATCACACATGCATTTTCGACAACGGAGGCAAGGTGAGGAGATACTGTGTGGTTTTTTGGAACCGAGAGAGCAAGACCCCTAGCACGTGGCCAAGAGGGGTCTGACAAAGAAGGGAGAGAGGTCGAGAGAGACGTACGGAGAAAATGCAGACATGGGGAGGAGAGAGTGTATGTTTGTCATAGAGAGATCCCCTGGAGATCGTGATGGGACTACATGGGTGGGAGATCGAGTGACAAGGTGAGTGCGCGATAGAAGATGCCCCGAGAGATATCAAGATAAACGTATGGATGGAAGGAGATAATACGTGTGTTCCTGATGGGTAGTAAGAGAATCATACTTAGGAGGGGGGGAGTGCTTGTGCCTATGATGGAGTGAGGGATTATGGTACTTAGGGGGGTGCGTGTCACATGGAGAGAACAAGGGCAGACAGTGTTGGATGGGTCTACATGTATAGCGTGAGCGAGACATGTGTATGTGTGAACTAGGGAGATATAAGGTCAGTTTGGCTTGCGTCTGGAGCATCTTTTGCCTGGCCGGGGGTTGTGGCTGGATTTCATGCATGCTTGTTTGGTTGCTACCCTGTGAAAAAGAAAGCCCGCCTGGCCTGGGTTCCCTTGCACTTTAATTATCCTGGCTGGACTCCAGACACTGCAAGTAGCCTGGCCGAGGCGACCGATTTTGAACGCCTGGCTGTGCCTGGTCGTACGGCCACGAGGCTAACAGCAACATGGATGGATATTAGCATTAAATAATTGCTGCATGGATTGATTGATGGGATGTTGATGCTTTTCCTGGCCCAGGCATGAACCAAACGCTTCAACACCACACAAGCCTGGCCAGGCAGAAATATTTTACATCTCACGTCCACACCAGGCAGCACTGGCCATCAAGGCATGAGGGTCAGGTCACGAACCAAACTGACCAATAAAGCTTGAGAGAGATTGAGGAGCCCCGATAAGGCTAAGTGGTGCGTCAGATAGCTGAGAGTGGGAAAGAGATATTCCATCCGCTCGATAATGCAGTGCATGCAAATTTTTTAGAGGTCAAACTTTGGAAACTTTGATCAGGTTTACGCAAATGTTATTTATATCTACAATACCAAAGATACATCATACAAAACTACATCTCATGGTGAATCTAATGGTATATGTTTTCCATACTAGATGTAATTGTTTTTCTCCACGTACATGGTCAAACTTTCTGATGTTTGAATTTTCAATAAATCTATATGCTATGGACCGAGGAGAGTGCCTAAGTCGAGACAAATCAAGTGCGTGTGAAGGAGAATGAGTAAGTGTGCAAAAAGAGTATGTGTGTGAAATAGAAAGTGACAACAAACGATAAATTAGAGAGAGCGTGTGTTTTTTCGTTTCTTTTGCGAACATATCATGCATGCATCTCTGAGATAGAAAAGCGAGGCGAGGAGATACGCGAAGATAACTAGTGTGTGATTGTTTGCAACGGAGAGAGACAACCCAGTAGCACATGTCCAATAGAGGTCTGGCCAACAAGGAACAAAGGTCGAGAGGGACACATGGAGGACATGGACGCATGGGGAGGGAGAGAGGGTGTGTTTGTGATAGAGAGATCCCCTTGAGATCGTGAGGGGACTATATGGGTGGGAGATCGAGGGAGGTGCGTGCACGATAGAAAGATGCCCCGCGAGAAATCGAGATAGACCATGCACATGTTTGTGATGGAGACTAAGATTAGCTAGTCATATTCATATAGGGGGAACTGCGTGTGCCTACAATTGAGTGAGAGACCACCATACTTGGCTAGCTAGGCATGAGATTGCATGTGTGTGCATGTGAGATGGAGAGAGAATGAGGGAGAGAGATAGAGTTTTAGATAGGCTATCCAGTTTTGACACCGACATCGGTGCTTTCATTGAGAGCTCCGCTGTGTGGTTGACAAAATGATCAATGGCTCGTCTGTAGATTAACTGCGACGTCGATGTCTTCGTCACCGGCTCGACTGGTCACCTTGGCTTGACCGAGGAATATGCCCTGCCTCCGATCGTCATGTTCGGATGAGAGCCTTCATCAACACCAACTCTGATCTCTGTCAAGATCATGGAGGAATCATCCATGGAGTTCGGCGGCTCAACATCAACATTGCCCTCGGGCGACCGTGCTATTTTTCTGGACAGCAAACTCGTATCCGCCGCCACCTCCTCCTAGAGTGTCGTTTTAACGATCGCTTTGGTGGAAATTGTGCGGAATTGAGTCTACAACAACCCTAGAAAATTTTATCGAGTTCCGCTGTAGGAATCTCTGACAATCTACGATATACCGGAGCCCTGTCAAACCTAGACGGGAATCTGGACGAGTTTAGGGCGTGGTCTCCAGAGCCCAGCTCGGAAGTCCTTTGGAAGATCCAACTGTTCATTTGCTGCGGAATTCCCATATCTACTACCCCTCAAAATTTCAGCTCGACCCGACCGTCCAAACTCCGGGAACCTTCCGATTAGTGCATCACTTTTCAGATCTGTTTCCTGTGCGAATACGGATCCGACCCAAATTCATGTTTCTTTATGAACATGATATTTGACAACCATTTTTAAAGGAATTTTCTTCTAAGGTATTGTGCGTTGTTTTTAACACGCGCCCATAAAATCTTAATCCTCCTCTGAGGTAATCTTCGCCATCACGCTGGTGTCAAACCAGTCCGGCAATATAGCTCCATGGTTGCCGACCTGCGCTAAACATGTCGTCGCTTTTTGAGCCGAGATCAACTTCTTCGGATTCTCACCTCGGCGAGCCGAATAAGAGTTCAAAATCGGCAAGGATAAATCATCACCAACATCGCCGCCCCAAGGATTACACGGAGCAGGCACACCGGCATCGCCGCATGGTCTCTTTATCAAACCAGCATTGGACGCGTCACAAGTTAAGACCTGGGTCGGCATGGCCGCACTGTTGCCTCTTCGAGCCAATGTCCATCATGCCGAACTACTTCAACACCTTGGCTGACATGGCAGCTGGAACAACTCCTCACCGGCCCGCTCCGTCACCTGGGCTAGACCAGGGACTTGGCTATTTCTTCATCAACATACTCCAGTGACTTCGACGTCACCAGCCGACCAGCTTTGTCATGTTAGCTGGACCGGAAGCTTCGCCTCGGCGAGCCAAGCTTTACCAGCATCTCCATGCAGTTGTTTCACTACCCATCAGGCAATGGGGGTGCGGGTCGATTCCAATTTTGGGAGTCGCTTTTCTTTGGACTAATACAACAAACAAACCAGGTGCTATTAATCCTAACAATTTATGTTTGTTGGGCTTATTTTTCTTAAGGAATCATTACTCTGGTTTGTTCCATCATCTGTACACAGGTTTATCAAATGGCGGCCACATTAAAAATGGTCGCATGGTGGTTTGGTCAATTTCCGTACATAGTTCGGCGAATGCCGCATCCGAAACTCAGACCACCCTGCAAATTCAGGCTTTGTCGCGCCTTCACTGCGTCACGCCGATGCCCTGCATCGACATTGGCTTCGGCGCTAGGCCACATCTCTTTAAATAAACTATTTTTGCATAAAGCAATTATTCAAGGATTATATATATTATTATTATTTCCTGGATCGCACTGTTTTATGTGTACAGGTAATCGATTTTGACTGCGTTACGTGGTCACTACTCCGGAATGCCGAACTCCTTGCTCGAACACCTCGGGCCTGGGGGCTGGGACCTCGGCCATGCCGAGGATTGCGAACCTTGTCGGATCTGTCGCAGATCAATGGGCGTCTTCGTCCTGCCGCAAGCCCGAATCGCGTCATCAACACCGAGCACATTAACCAGCTAAGTCTCTTTCATGCTCAAAAACTTTCAGTTTTAAAATTTGTTCGGTTGGACCAAGCATTATACTTTTTGGCACAAAGTTGTTTGTAACAAAGTTCCTTGTCAAAACTTTGTTTGTAACGGACATATTCAAATACCCCATTTATTTGGGGGCTCCCTTGATGGACCTTTTCCTCTTGCATATGATTATACTTGTACGGCTTCATTCCTTGTTCGTGTATTACGCCACAATATGCACCATATTGACCTAAGCGATTTGCAAGCTGGGTTGCTTGCTCCTATGTTTACCCCTACGTTCCCGATTGTTCGGCTAGGGAGTAAAGGGAGCACCTCTGCGATTGTCATGATCGGGTCATCCGAGCTAGACCTCAGACTGGGTGAAGCCGAAAGCTAGCGCTCTTACTGTTTTCAATAATGGTCGGCACACAACGGAACTCATGAGTACAAAAAATCTATTGCACAAGTCTCATAGTAATAATGAGTAACCGAAGAAAGGTATCGGTGGGGGTACTATTTTCTTCGAAGATGCTTCTTACACTTCGTCGCTAATATAGCATAAGTTCCCTGAGAGTGCTTTGTCTGTTATAGCCTTATGGCCTAATTGCCTGGTTATCGGAAACACCGTCGATATTCTCGACAGGGGGTGTACATAACACTTTTTGGTCCTTGAACAAAGAGGGAGAAGCCGACGGTCAGCTAAGACACATATAAAGTTCGGGTGAATACAGATATGATATAAGTACTTCGGTACATACAATCATTATACATAAAATTCTTTTTCCCAAGTCACTTGGGGGCTCTTAAAATTTATATATGAGCTGTAAATGTGTTTTCTTCTTGGTCAACAGAAGCACAATTTTTTTCCAATTTTCGGATTGGCACCGAACACTTGATCTTGTCCGGACGTCATGTTTTTACTGATGTTTTTTGGTTTTCCAAGCTTTTGGCACTTTTAAACTATTTTTTTGTTTTCGCATAAGTCTCACAGTGCAACGCGGGACACCTTTAGAGATTCGGCAAAAACAATCTCGGATGTTGCTATATATGCGTTGGTTTCGAATTGTGTCTTCGGTCAATAGTTCGGTTGCCCGGCTCCTGTGCTTACCTCCTACGTTCCGCTTTGTTCGAATAGGTGTGCAACGGGAGAACCACTGTGATTTTGCTTCCAGCCCGCATGGTTAAGCACCTCAGTGGAGAAAGCCGAAAACTGACTGTCACATTAAGCGCAAACTGGTCAGCAATCCGATGACCGTGTTAAATGATGAGCCGTTCATAACATTGGCCGAGGTGTTTACGGCTTGACATCTGCTGTTGCCGAACACTAACTGGGGGCTCGTAGCCAGCTTCCCCAGTTTAAAGCTCCTATGACTAAGTGAAAGTTATAAAGCCAAGATATCTGATTGCCTCGTTTCTGCTAACAAAACCTCCTCCGAGCACCGAGTCGTCGGCTAAGGGTTGTTTGGTTATTGCAGAAACACCCTGCATAGTATCTACAAAGGGGTAGAAGCCGACGATGGGCCACTTTCAACTGATAAATGATCACAATGGAGTCAAAATAAGTATATATCATCAACATTTGTATTCATTATACAAGTGTTGCCTTCCGTAATTATCGTTGTATACAGCCATAAATATGCATCAATTTGACTTAAGATTTTGGCCAAGCTGGGTTGCCTGGCTCCTGTGCTTATCCTTACGTTCCCGATTGTTCGGCTAGGTGGTAAAGGGAGCACCTCTGTGATTGTTACTACCGGGTCATCCGAGTTAGTACCTCAGACTGGGTGAAGCTGAAAGCTAGCAATCTTAAAGGATCACATTGTTCGGCAACAACGGAAGTAAAAATTTTGGTTCATTAATACAATAGAGTTTGGAAAATTTTGCTGAACTAAATCCTCAATATTTTCCTCCCACATTGATCAGAGCTGAGGTTTCATGATCATGCTTAGCATGACAACCCAAAGAAAGGAACCGATAGTGGGACTATGTTCTTTGGAAGAAGATTCTTATGTTAAAAAGTAATATAACATATCTCTCTGCGTACCTTTGTTTATAAAACCGTATGGCCGGATTGCCTTGTGTGCCGTAAATCTTTGCCCTCATAAAGGATTTATAAATTAGGACAAACACTCCTCAGCTGGTGGCCAAGGAGGTGGAAGCCGATGGTCGGTCAACAAAGTTTTTTACAATGCGGATCCAAGCATTTATTATGTAAAATACTTGGATCCATAGAATCATTACACATAAAAATTACGAGTAAAATCCATTTACCACAATCCATCTTTTAAACCCCTCGGGGCCTACCTTGGCGAGCTCGGATTTCGACTAGCTCTAAACTCTTTTAATAGATCTTTATTCTCTTTCCAAGAAGTTTGTGTTAAACACAACAAAATTTTCTGTCAAACGGATATCGATCCTTGATTCGGCCATCCGTGCCCACATTAAGGCTCGGGGGCTACTGGGCTTTGCGCTCATTATTTACAAATATTAAAGGGGCACATCGATCCCCTAATCGGGTGTTGCCACCCGACCAATGTCTCGGGGGCTACTACATTGCAATATAGTTTTTGAGGAGATTATTATCCTCAAGTTGGTCGGCGCACCCAACCTGAGTATCGAGGACTTCGCACACCGCGCTTTTCCTAAGTATGCTGTCGAGCTGGGAATTGATCCTCAGGCTGATTTTACGAATCGACCTAAGTCTCAGGGCTACTAGGGTCAGCGGTTTGATTTTTTCCTTCAGGTGCATCCCAAATATAAGGCCAACATGCACCTTGAGGGCTACTGGCTATACATCTCGGCCGAGATTACATTGCACAATTCAGAATTAAATTCATAAAAATCATCCCATGGCCAAGGTGGTGCACCACCTCGGAAGCAGTCCGGCATAAAGCTCGGGCGGCAGTGGCTGGCTCCATAGCGGGCATTTCCGACATTAAGCTCGGCTAAACTCCTTCAAACTTTTTTGAGCCAAGGTGATCTATGACACCTGGATACAGTCCGGCGTTGGAGCTCGGATATAGTCCGGCATTGGAGCTCAGATACATTCCGATGTTAGAGCTCGGAAGCAGTCTGGCGTTGGTGCTTAGCTGCAAAAGATACCTCGAATGCAGTCTGGCATTGGGGCTCGGATGCAAGAGGACACCGCCGCATGGGAACAACTTCAAACCCGAGGTGTGGCATAAAAATAACAAGGCATTGATAAAGGCTGGAAACTTAAAGGGGCTCCTCGGATACCCGACGTGTAAACTCTTCGGATGCACTTCGGTGATCCTCAAGATTGAAGATGAGAAGATTTGTTGAACCAGTTTTCAAGACCGACGATCAAAGATGAAGAATAGTTCGGAAGAATCGAGGAGCGTCCCCAACTTGAAGACCGGTTCAGGGGGCTACTGACGGTGTCCTGGACCAGGGGGTACTCACCACGCCGTCTCCCGATCAGTTGGATTGGGGCGAGGACCCCATGGCCGTATACTCATGGGCCAGTTCGGGCAGCTGCCGCATACAAGGAAGATTCCAAAAGACTTGGTGATCAAGATAATGACTCCTCCCCCGCCGGTGTATTTAGCTAGGACTCTTGTTATCCTAGGCCTCTGGTGCATTATATAAACCGAGGCCAGGCTAGTCGATAGATTATTATGACATTACTCATCATACCTCTAGGGTTTAGACCACAACATATGATCTCGGAGTAGATCTACTCTTGTAACCCCTATACTCATTAAAGTCAGTCAAGCAGCATGTAGGGTATTATCTCATAAATAGAGCCCGAAGATGGGTAAAATCCCGTGTTGATGTTACCATCGATCCTAAGACGCACAGCTTGGGACCCCCTACCCGAGATCCGCCAGTTCACGGGTTTGAGCAGAGTAGCCAGAGACGAGCCTAGTGGCTGTGCGAGTGGGGAAGAAGGAGGGCTGGGGATTTCTGTAGGAGTGGAAGAAGAGGAGCAGGCATTTTCTGTACGAGTGAGGAAGAAGGTGAGCGGGGGTTTTCTGGACGAGTGAGGAAGATTGGGGAGCGGGGGGAATTGGGGGAGACGAAAGTGGGAGAGCGAGTTTTTCGTGTTTATAAGGCCCACTTCACTAACTACTCGCTTTTTCCCAAGAACCGCTCTCTTCTTTTGCGTTGCTGCATTGGATCTGGCGCATGGACTTGGCTGACTGGCCATGCATGCAGGATGCATGTGCCCGCCGGCCACTGCATGCGCCTGGTTTGTTACTAGGCCTATTTAATAGGGTGGTTATGGAGTAAATTAAGGACATTTATTTTCTCTATGTGCATCCACCAAATTATAGAATGTGGTACTGGATGTAGACACTCACATTAAACTAAGCTTCAGAAGATACGGTATGCATACCATTCAGAAGAACAAAAGTTCAGCATGTTTATGCATCTCAATGATTCACCATACTATAACCAATACAAAGCTGGAGAAGGTGTGGAAATAAAGAAAATCGGTCGATGCTTCTCTGAGCAAAGGGCCTCCCTGCGCACACATTAATTTCCTGGGCATTCTTGTTTCTTCTCAATGTTGCGAGCACTTTGAGCATGTTGGCAACTCCACAGCTAGCTAGCTGCCTCATGTTGCAATTGATGCTAACACATTTGCAGAAAACACATGAGGGATGAGGCAATAGAGATGACTCAACATGAGTCCATATTGTGCAGTTCCCCTGAAATCATCTTCATTGTCCTAAATCTGAAAAGATTTGAAAACAGTAGCTATACTTAAACGGTGTTGCAAAATAGTAGCACATATCAATAGCTCGGCATGACAAAACACGATCATCTGGATGAAGGGGATACTGACCCGCCTGAGGAAGATTATATATAATTTCATAAGTCCTTGGTTGATTTCCACCTTCGGCTGCACTGCTTGTTTGCTCCTCCACACATGACAGGATTGTTCCACACTGCATTCAGCAAGTCAACGTACGAATAAGATAATTTCATCATGCGGTGGTTGTTGTACCTAGTTACGAATGTAGGTATACCTGGAGCACCATGAGGTTAGCTGACAGCAGTTAGATGCAGCCATATACATTTTGTGCGCTGCTACCAAAATTGAGGTTTGTATCCCTTCCCGTTATGAGAATTCTTCTTGAAGTTGGTAGAATGTGATGGCTTGTGCTTTTCATCAAACTTGCCTTTCCCCTGAGATTTGTTCTTGTTGTTTTGGGGCTGGTTGGGCTGGAAGTTCTTCTCGTGTACCATGTGGGCACTAGAAGCTCCCTCAGCGACCTGAGCACGTGTGTCTTTTGCTCCCGCCTTCTCCAAAATCAAGAGTGCTATTGAGATCCAAAATAGAAAACTCATGTCTCTTGTTTTTCAGAGAAGTAGAATGATGGTCCCAGCAACAAATTTGTCCAGCAACACACACTTAAAGTACTCAAGTTCCTTAGAGAGTGACTGTATCTCATGAGTCTGCTGAACAACAGAGCGCTCATCAGTCATCTAGTAGTCACAGAATTGCTCCATGACGTACAACTCGTTGCCAGCGCCCGAGGGCCCAAACGTGGCCTCGAGTGCAACCCACATGTCTTTGCTGCTGTCAAACGACATATCTGAATCCATAATGTAATCGTCAAGAACACTCAGCAGGGCGGCTTTGAAGAGGGTATCAATGTTCTTTAGAGCTTCCTGCTGTGTAGGATTAAGATCGCCCTCAGGCTTATCCTTAGTGGTGTCGTAGCAGTACATCATCTGAAACCAATATACTGCTCTTGTGTGCCACCTTTTATATTGCTCCCCCTTAAAAGTAGGCGGCTTCAAAAGCGTAGCAAAACCACTCAGAGTAAATTGCCTATAATCAGGTTTTTGGATTGGATTGTTGAATATATGAGAAATTTACTATGAGATTTAATCTGAATCAGTAGTAAGTAGATCATGACGACAATTGCAAAAATCAAAGTAATGATGCGGACTAAACCAGGAGGACAAAATAACATACTGTACAGTGGGAGCAGAACCGCTGTGGTTCATGTTTTCACTCATGTCGTTGATCAAGAGGTTACCGAGGTCGGGGAAGAAGGATGTCGTTGAGGAAGTCGTCGCTGGCAGCAGTCACGAGTGTGCTCCCCAAAAACCGGATCGCCCCTCTCCCGTATAGGATCACGGAAGGCGGGGTTCAGAGGACTTCTATCCCTTCTCGTGGTGCACGCTGGAAGGAGGTCTGGAGAAGAATTGCGTGGCGGCGCTAAGATCTGGAACGGCGCAAAATCATATGATACATCGGCGGCTAGGGTAGAGCATGTCAGGTCAGTCGTGCGAGTAAGACCAAGTATAATAGTTGGCCTTTGGCCACCAAACCCCACGTCCAAGTCAATAATAGCACCAAAAAGGTTTTTCTAAAAAACGCAGTAATTAAGGCATCCGTTAGTCCATTTAGTATAAATACTATATCATTAATAATGGCCCCACCTTTTGTCTCACAAAGTATGTTGGGGCTCCTGCCACAACCGGCCACAAGTTTACAATCCGCTTATCTTCTCTTTCCTCTTCTCTCGCCTTCAACTAAGCACAAATATTGTATTTAAATCCTTATAGCCTGCTTATGTCATCTAATTGTAGTAACTTTATCTCCACTGTGTAGTCTGAAATGTCGGGCGTGCAGCGGGCGGTGCCCTCGGTCAGCACGCTGCTTCAACGGCGGAAGAAGTGAGAGGTTGCGTCGCCCTGACTTGCCATCAATGTGGACAGCGGGCTCAGCTGGCGCCAGACGGGAAGCGCGCGCGGGAGTGGGGAGGGGTTTTTGTTGGGCCAAGAAGGTGAGAAGCCAACTTGCGATCGGTCTGGACGGGGAAATATCATGTGCACCCATACTCTGCATATGACACTAGTCTATGTTACTAGTCCCTCCTTTTCGATTTATAGAGATGTTTAGAGTAACATAGTAATATGTTACAGTATAAGTTACTCTCCCCACTATGACCAGCCTTGGCCTCTGTCAGTGCTCCACCATGTATAGTTGCTAAGCCTGCCACGTAGGCATAAAACATGATGTGGCAAGTTAATTAAGAAGAGAGAGACTAGTTTGGTGACCGCAGGAAGAAACGGGGGAAAGACAATTTTGAGTCTATAGCTAATTAAATGAAGCAAGCTTAGCAACAATAAACTAAGCACCTATGCATTGAAGACTTGAGTTACTAAGCCATTTAATGCACTTAGCACCTCATCTAAGCACATCTAAAGCACTTAGCACAAAGCACCCCCTTGATCGTGGACCTTGACGCTATACGTCACCTTGTGTCTCATAATTTTCCTCGTCATCATCTAAGTCCTGGAAGATCTCACCCACATCATCATCAAGCATCCATCCGCCTTGATAAACAACGTGCGCAGAAGGAGTAGAGGCGACTGGGGACGTACCATGTCGTGGGCACTCCGTACGTGCTCTTGTGCATGCAGCGTGCGTGTTTTTTCCATCGGTGCTAGCTCTAAGGCCGAGGCTGCGGTCATCTTCGTCTCTGACTAGTCGTTGAGCAACGACAGCAAAGAGGTGCTGCAAAAGATGCGTAGGCACCATTGTATGCGATCTTCGCCGTAGCACGACGAACCGGACGTCGCCGCAGATGGCGCACGCCTCCATGCAGCCGAGTATGTGCGCATGCATGTGTTATTCACGTGCATTTTGCGGCCGAGTGTGTGTGCACGCACGTGTTGTGTACTCCTACGTGCGTTGTGTGCTCCATGCTGTGCGCGTATATGCATGAGTTGGATTGGATGGAGTTAGTGTGTTGGCGTGTGTACATGCGTGGCTGCATGCGTCCTGTACATGCGTGGCTTGTTGCGTGGTTATCAATATAAACTATAAAACAACTTCAACTTAGCATCTTGATGTATCGTTTCTAGTGGTTAGCGAAGAGTTCATGTTCTTTTATTTGTTTATAGGTGGACAGGCGGCTCCTTCTCCTTCTTAGTCATCGGGAATCTATGTTCCTCAACTCTTTTCTTTTACGTGAGCTTTGTTCATCCTTTTCCCAACACACGAGACATCTAGCATCAAGTTGCACGTGTCATGCAAGAAAATGGAGATAATAAGATAAGCAGTGTGTAAGTGAGTCGTGCACTTCGATGGCACCTACTACGCAATATTTTTTCTCCTCGATGGCACGTGAATAGTGCATGTACTCAACGACGGAGCACGGGATGGTAGCCATGACATGGTCAACCCTTTTTTGGAGAGAGTACGTACTAAATAACTTTGATGTGTCCGGTCAACTCGCAGAATGACGAGAACCTTGATTACGCCTTCTCCCTTGCCAACGCGTGCACGGTGGCTCGCAGCATGAGGAGAAACTTTTGCTTACTAGTGGTGGACGTGCAGCAGTTCATTTGGTGTCAGATTGCCAGAAGTACTAGTGAGTCATGCTGAGTACTGTAGAAACATTGACTTCTGGAAGAGGCGAAGAGCCAAGCGCAAGGTCACCTACTAACCTTAGGCTAGGCGTAGGGGAGTAACATAAGTAGGGTACCTCCTTTTTTTTATTATAGAAACAACCACACGCGAATATCGAGGTGCTGGTTATGTGGAACAAATTTCCTGGATTCCGTCCTCAGCCCTCCTCTATCTCTCTTCTCAGCCAGCTAGCGGACGCGCGGAGCCCATCGTCTGTTTTCTCATATACGGTCCCGCATGTCAATGAAAACGCAAGAGGACCCACTGAACCTACACATTTTCACCTCGATGTGCTGGTGATGAAAAACAAATCCAATAAAGATCTTTGGTGGCCGCTTTTGGAGTTACTCAAGAGTAGTAAGATTCTATTTACAGTTTAACCCAAGATGCAGATCACGTGGCTTCAACTACCACTCTATTTTCTTGCATGACATGACTTGGATGCTGGATGTCCCACGTGTCGGCAAAAGGAGGAAGAACCCGACCAAATCCCCGATTGTGCTCTCGGATTAGACTCGTTGTGCTAACTTAAAATTTTATTGTGTAGAATGGATGCAAGTTTTGGTATTGGGAAGAAGAGCACGGCCATCGCATCCGAGAAATGGCCCAGACACAACCCCATTGCCGTACCCAAACGGACAGAATCCGGGCAAAACGGAGATCCGTTTGGGGTCGTGCGTTGGAGTTGGACTTACAAGTGGGACCGCAGTTGAGGAAGCCGACTATCGGCAAACCCCACCTCGCCAGCCGCGCGATGGCTGCCTTATTACAGAAACAACGAGGTTGAAGAGATTGCTGTAGCACGGACTCCAAGAAATATGGTGTCAGATGGAAGTCGTGCTGGTGGCGTGTACCGTACTCCTGGACGTGAATGCTTGTTCTGGCCTATGCCACCCTACTACTCCTACTACTTATATAGTAGTAGTATCGAGGATTCAGGTGCTAGTTACGTACAGCGAACACATTAACATATGGCTACAGTAAAAACACCTGCCCGATGCGTGAAGCATGCGAAGCTAGTACAAATAGTGTACTACTATTGTTGATTGGCCTCATCCGATAACCTGTTGCAATGCACGTACAATTATGTATTCGGAAAATATTTTTTTGCCTTGTCGCAACACTCACTCAGAGAAACGACTCGAAAGCCATTCATAAATTTAGTAAGTTTATCACAGGCATATCATTTTATTACATACAACAGGTCATCAACCCACATCGACAATGACGATACATTATAAATAATAAAGTTTTCATCACACAACAAATAACAAGCAATGAAATGAACTTCAACTCAACCAATCCTCGGCTTTGGAAATGCTTGCTTTGAACCAAAAGTGATTCTCTGGGAAGGACCATCTATTGTCAATCTCGAGACCAACACATGACTGATCATCCAGGCTGAAGCGGCCTACTATATCAGTACCAGGGTAGGGAACCACCGAAATGTCCGAGGTATATATACAGTTGCTTCTCATAAATGGTAGTAACATTGTGTCAACAGCAGTTGGATCGCCTTTCACCATCATTGGATAGTTTTGTCCAAGGAAGAGCGAGTTTTCTCCAAGACTATCAATTCTGTACCAGCGAGAAGGTGTTGGCGCTAGCACACTAGTATCCATCCCGAATACCATGCAAACGGGTGTTGGAATAGGTCCGGAGAGTGCGACCATGGCAGACAAAAAGGGGTGATCCATCGGAATAAGTTACCAGGTGCCACTGAGTATATGGGCCCTGCTTGTCCTTATGCTCGTGATCATCACCATCGTCATCTCCCCCTTGGTTATAAAAAATTTCAAGTATAGGTGGTGCACTACAAAAAAAGGCACATCCGTGACATTTTGGGCCGAACAATTTTTTTTCTGTCATACTTGTAACACTTCTATGACGATAATTGTGACAAAACCCGGTATCATCATACATGTGGTGGGTGTTGGAAATATGCCCTAGAGGCAATAATAAATTAGTTATTATTATATTTCCTTGTTCATGATAATCGTTTATTATCCATGCTATAATTGTATTGAAAGGAAACTCAGATACATGTGTGGATACATGGACAACACCATGTCCCTAGTAAGCTTCTAGTTGACTAGCTCGTTGATCAATAGATGGTTACGGTTTCCTGACCATGGACATTGGATGTCATTGATAAAGGGATCACATCATTAGGAGAATGATGTGATGGACAAGACCCAATCCTAAGCCTAGCACAAAGATCGTGTAGTTCGTATGCTAAAGCTTTTCTAATGTCAAGTATCTTTTCCTTAGACCATGAGATTGTGCAACTCCCGGATACCGTAGGAATGCTTTGGGCGTACCAAACGTCACAACGTAACTGGGTGGCTATAAAGGCGCACTACAGGTATCTCTGAAAGTGTCTGTTGGGTTTGCACAAATCGAGACTGGGATTTGTCACTCCGTGTAAACGGAGAGGTATCTCTGGGCCCACTCGGTAGGACATCATCATAATGTGCACAATGTGACCAAGGGGTTGATCACGGGATGATGTGTTACGAAACGAGTAAAGAGACTTGCCGGTAACGAGATTGAACAAGGTATCGGCATACCGAGGATCGAATCTCGGGCAACTACAATACCGTTAGACAAAGGGAATTGTATACGGGATCAATTGAGTCCTTGACATCGTGGTTCATCCGATGAGATCATCGTGGAACATGTGGGAGCCAACATGGGTATCCAGATCCCGCTGTTGGTTATTGACCGGAGAACGTCTCGGTCATGTCTGCATGGTTCCCGAACCCGTAGGGTCTACACACTTAAGGTTCGGTGACGCTAGGGTTGTATGAGAAGGCTGTTGTTCGGAGTCCCGGATGAGATCCCGGACGTCACGAGGAGTTTCGGAATGGTCCGGAGGTAAAGAATTATATATAGGAAGTGGTATTTCGGCCATAGGGAAAGTACCGGGACCACCGGAAGGGTCCCGGGGGTCCACCGGGTGGGGCCACCCATCCCGGAGGGCCCCATGGGCTGAAGTGGGAGGGGAACCAGCCCATAGTGGGCTGGTGCACCCCCCTAGGCCCACCCCCTGCCCCTAGGGTGGGGGGGGGGGGCGTACCACATGCCTTGGGGGGCACTCCACCCCCCCTGGCCGCCGCCCCTTGGGAGATTGGATCTCCCAGGGACGGCGTCCCCCCTGGGGGCCTATATAAAGGAGGGCAAAGGGGAGGACAGCCGCACCCTGTGCATTGGCGCCTCCCTCCCCCTGCTACACCTCGTCCTTCTCCCGCAGCAGCGTGGCGAAGCCCTCCCGGAGTTCTGCTGCATCCACCACCACGCCGTTGTGCTGATGGATCATCATCAACCTTCCTTCCCCCTTGCTAGATCAAGAAGGAGGAGACGTCTCCCGTCCCGTACGTGTGTTGAACGCGGAGGTGCTGTCCGTTCAGCACTTGGTCATCGGTGATCTGAATCACGGTGAGTACGACTCCATCATCACCATCCCCTTGAACGCTTCCGCTCGCGATCTACAAGTGGTATGTAGATGCAATCTCTCTCCCTTGACTCGTTGCTTAGATGAACTCATAGATGGATCTTGGTGAAACCGTAGGAAAAATTTTAATTTTCTGCAACGTTCCCCAACAATGGCATCATGAGCTAGGTCTATGCGTAGTTCTCTATTGCACGAGTAGAACACAATTTTGTTGTGGGCGTAGATCTTGTCAACTTGCTTGCCGCTACTAGTCTTATCTTGCTTCAGCGGTATTGTGGGATGAAGCGGCCCAGACCAACCTTACACATACGCTTACCTGAGACCGGTTCCACCGACTGACATGCACTAGTTGCATAAGGTGGCTGGTGGGTGTCTGTCTCTCCCACTTTAGTTGGAGCGGATTCGATGAAAAGGGTCCTTATGAAGGGTAAATAGAAGTTGACAATATCACGTTGTGGTTATTCGTAGGAAAGAAAACGTTCTTGCTAGAACCCAATTGCAGCCACGTAAAAGATGCAGCAACAATTAGAGGACGTCTAACTTGTTTTTGCAGCAATTGTCATGTGATGTGATATGGCCAGAAGTTGTGATGAATGATGAATGATATATTGTGATGTATGAGATCATGTTCTTGTAATAGGAATCACGACTTGCATGTCGATGAGTATGACAACCGGCAGGAGCCATAGGAGTTGTCTTTATTTTTTGTATGACCTGCGTGTCATTGAAGAACGCCATGTAAATTACTTTTCTTTATTGCTAAACGCGTTAGCCATAGAAGTAGAAGTAGTCGTTGGCGTGACAACTTCATGAAGACACGATGATGGAGATCATGATGATGGAGATCATGGTTTCATGCCGGTGACAAGATGATCATGGAGCCCCGAAGATGGAGATCAATGGAGCTATATGATATTGGCCATATCATGTCACTACTATATAATTGCATGTGATGTTTATTATGTTTATGCATCTTGTTTACTTAGAACGACGGTAGTAAATAAGATGATCCCTTACAACAATTTCAAGAAGTGTTCTCCCCTAACTGTGCACCGTTGCTAGAGTTCGTCGCTTCTAAGCACCACGTGATGATCGGGTGTGATGGATTCTTACGTTCACATACAACGGGTGTAAGACAGATTTACACATGCGAAACACTTAGGGTTAACTTGACGAGCCTAGCATGTACAGACATGGCCTCGGAACACAGAGACCGAAAGGTCAAGCATGAGTCGTATAGTAGATACGATCAACATGAAGATGTTCACCGATGATGACTAGTCTGTCTCACGTGATGATCGGACACGGCCTAGTTGACTCGGATCATGTAATCACTTAGATGACCAGAGGGATGTCTATCTGAGTGGGAGTTCATAAGATGAACTTAATTATCCTGAACCTAGTCAAAAGGTTTTTGCAAATTATGTCGTAAGCTCGCGCTTTAGTTCCACTGTTTAGATATGTTCCTAGAGAAAATATAGTTGAAAGTTGAAAGTAGCGATTATGCGGACAGTAGAAAGCTTATGTCCTTAATGCACCGCTTAGTGCGTTGAACCCCAAACGTCGTTTGTGGATGTTGTGAACATCGGACATACACGTTTTGATAACTACGTGATAGTTCAGTTAAATGGTTTAGAGTAGAGGCACCAAAGACATTTTTGAAACGTCGCGGAACATATGAGATGTTTCGAGGGTTGAAATTGGGATTTCAGGCTCGTGCCCACGTCAAGAGGTATAAGACTTCCGACGATTTTCTTAGCCTGCAAACTAAGGGAGAAAAGCTCAATTGTTGAGCTTGTGCTCAGATTGTCTGAGTGCAACAATCACTTGAATCAAGTGGGAGTTGATCTTCCAGATGAGATAGTGACGTTTCTCCAAAGTCATTGCCACCAAGCTGCTAGAGCTTCGTGATGAACTATAACATATCAGGGATAGATATGATGATCCTTGAGGTATTCGCGATGTTTGACACCGCGAAAGTAGAAATCAAGAAGGAGCATCAATTGTTGATGGTTGGTGAAACCACTAGTTTCAAGAAGGGCAAGGGCAAGAAGGGATACTTCATGAAATGGCAAATCAGCTGCTGCTCTAGTGAAGAAACCCAAGGTTGAACCCAAACCCGAGACTAAGTGCTTCTGTGATAAGGGAACAGTCACTAGAGCGGAATTACCCTAGATACTTGGTAGATGAGAAGGCTGGCAAGGTCGATAGAAGTATATTGTATATACATTATGTTAATGTGTACTTTACTAGTACTCCTAGTAGCACCAGGGTATTAGATACTGGTTCGGTTGCTAAGTGTTGGTAACTCAAAATAAAAGAGCTACGGAATAAACGGAGACTAGCTAAAGGTGAGCTGACGATATATGTTGGAAGTGTTTCCAAGGTTGATGTGATCAAACATCGCACGCTCCCTCTACCATCAAGATTAGTATTAAACCTGAATAGTTATTTGGTGTTTGTGTTTAGCATAGACATGATTGGATTATGTCTATCGCAATATGGTTATTCATTTAAGGAGAATAATGGTTACTCTATTTATTTGAATAATACCTTCAATGGTCTTGCACCTAAAGGAATGGTTTATTGAATCTCGATCGTAGTGATACACATTTTCATGCCAAAAGATATAAGATGGTAATGATAATACCACTTACTTGTGGCACTGCCATGTAAGTCATACTGGTATAGAACGCATGAAGAAGCTCCATGTTGATGGATCTTTGGACTCACTCGTTTTTGAAAATTTTGAGACATGTGAACCATGTCTATTGGTGTATACGCATGAAGAAACTCCATGCAGATGGATCGTTTGGACTCACTTGATTTTGAATCGCTTGAGATATGCAAATCATACCACATGGACAAGATGACAGAAAAGCCTCGGTTTCAGTAAGATGGAACTAGATAGCAACTTGTTGGAAGCAACACATTTTGATGTGTGCAGTCCAATGAGTGCTGAGGCATGCAGTGAATATCGTTATGTTCTTACTTCACGGATGATTTGAGTAGATACTGAGTATATTTACTTGATGAAACACAAGTCTGAATTATTGAATGGTTCAAGTAATTTCAGAGTGAAGTTGAAGATCATCGTGACAAGAGGATAAAATGTCTATGATATGATCATTGAAATGAGTATCCGAGTTACGAGCTTTGGCACGCAATTAAGACATTGTGGAAATTGTTTCACAATTAATACCGCCTGGAACACCATAGTGTGATGGTGTGTCCGAACATCATAGTTGCACCCTGTTGGATATGGTGCATACCATGATGTCTCTTATCGAATTACCACTATCGTTCATGGGTTAGGCATTAGAGACAACCGCACTCACTTTAATAGGGCACCATGTAATTCCGTTGAGACAACACCGTTTGAACTGTGGTTTGGAGAAACCTAAGTTGTCGTTTCTTAAATGTTTGGGGCTGCGATGCTTATGTGAAAAAGTTTCAGGTTGATAAGCTCGAACCCAAAGCGGATAAAATGCATCTTCATATGACACCCAAAACAGTTGGGTATACCTCCTAATTCAGATCCGAAAGCAATAGGGATTGTTTCTTGAACCGGGTCCTTTCTCGAGGAAAAGTTTGTCTCGAAAAGTTGAGTGGGAGGATGGTGGAGACTTGATATGGTTATTGAACCGTCACTACAACTAGTGTGTAGCAGGGCACAGGAAGTTGTTCCTGTGGCACCTATACCAATTGAAGTGGAAGCTTATGATAGTGATCATGAAGCTTCGGATCAAGTCACTATCGTACCTCGTAGGACGACAAGGACGCGTACTGCTTCGGAGTGGTACAGTGATCCTGTCTTGAAGGTCATGTTGCTAGACAACAATGAACCTACGAGCTATGGAGAAGCGATGGTGGGCCCAAATTCCAACAAATGGTTAGAAGCCATGAAATCCGAGATAGGATCCATGTATCAGAACAAAGCATGGACTTTGGTGGACTTGCCCTATGATCGGCAAGCCATTGAGATAAATGGATCTTTAAGAAGAAGACGGACGTGGACGGTAATATCACCGTCTATGATGCTCGACTTATGGCGAAGAGTTTTTCACAAGTTCAAGGAGTTGACTACGATGAGATTTTCTCATCCGTAGCGATGCTTAAGTCCGTCGGAATCATGTTAGCATTAGCTACATTTGTGAAATCTGGCAGATGGATGTCAAGACAAGTTTCCTTACCAGTTTTCGTAAGGAAAGGTTGTATGTGATACAATCAGAAAAGTTTTTGTCGATCCTAAGGATGCTAAAAGGTATGCAAAGCTCCAGCAATCCTTCTAAAGACTGGAGTAAGCATCTCGGAGTTGGAATGTGCGCTTTGATGAGATGATCAAAGATTTTGGGTTTATACAAAGTTTATGAGAAACTTGTATTTCCAAAGAAGTGAGTGGGAGCACTATAGAATTTCTGATGAGTATATGCTGTTGACATATAGTTGATCAGAAATGATGTAGAATTTCTAGAAAGCATATAGGGTTATTTGAAAGGTGTTTTTCAATAGAAAACCTGGATTAAGCTACTTGAACATTGAGCATCAAGATCTATGAGGATAGATCAAAAATGCTTAATGGTACTTTCAAATGAGCATATACCTTGACATGATCTTGAAGGTGTTTAAGATGGATCAGTCAAAGAAGGAGTTCTTGCCTGAAATGTAAGGTATGAAGTTAAGGCTTAAAGCTCGACCACAGCAGAAAAGAGAGAAAGGACGAAGGTCGTCCCCTACGCTTTAGACGTAGGCTCTGCAGTATGCCATGCTAAGTACCGCACCTTATCTGTGCCTTGCAGCTTGTCTGGCAAGAGGGTACAAAGGTGATCAAGGAGTGGATCACAAGATGGAGGTCAAAGTTATCCTTAGAGGAATAAGGATTTGTTTCTCGATTATGGAGGTGATAAAGAGTTTGACGTAAAGGGTTACGTCGATGCAAGCTTTAACACCTATCCGAGTGACTCTGAGTAGCAAACCGGATATGTATAGTGGAACAACCATTTGGAATAACTCCAAGTGGAGCATGGAAGCAGCATTTACAATATGACCTAGAGATTTGCAAAGTACACACAGATCTGAATGTTGTAGACCCGTTGACTAAAACTTCTCTCACAAGCAGAACATGATCAAACCCCAGAACTCATTGAGTCGTAATCACATGATGATGTGAACAAGTTTAGTGACACTAGTAAACTATTTGGATGTTGGTCACATGGTGATGTGACCTGTGAGTGTTAATCACATGGCGATGTGAACTAGATTATTGACTCTAGTGCAAGTGGGAGACTGTTGGAAATATGCCCTAGAGGCAATAATAAATTAGTTATTATTATATTTCCTTGTTCATGATAATCGTTTATTATCCATGCTATAATTGTATTGAAAGGAAACTCAGATACATGTGTGGATACATAGACAACACCATTTCCCTAGTAAGCCTCTAGTTGACTAGCTCGTTGATCAATAGATGGTTACGGTTTCCTGACCATGGACATTGGATGTCATTGATAAAGGGATCACATCATTAGGAGAATGATGTGATGGACAAGACCCAATCCTAAGCCTAGCACAAAGATCGTGTAGTTCGTATGCTAAAGCTTTTCTAATGTCAAGTATCTTTTCCTTAGACCATGAGATTGTGAAACTCCCGGATACCGTAGGAATGCTTTGGGTGTACCAAACGTCACAACGTAACTGGGTGGCTATGAAGGTGCACTACAGGTATCTCCAAAAGTGTCTGTTGGGTTGGCACGAATCGAGACTGGGATTTGTCACTCCGTGTAAACGGAGAGGTATCTCTGGGACCACTCGGTAGGACATCATCATAATGTGCACAATGTAACCAAGGGGTTGATCACGGGATGATGTGTTACGGAACGAGTAAAGAGACTTGCCGGTAACGAGATTGAACAAGGTATCGGCATACTGACGATCGAATCTCGGGCAAGTACAATACCGTTAGACAAAGGGAATTGTATACGGGATCGATTGAGTCCATGACATCGTGGTTCATCCGATGAGATCATCGTGGAACATGTGGGAGCCAACATGGGTATCCAGATCCCGCTGTTGGTTATTGACCGGAGAACGTCTCGGTCATGTCTGCATGGTTCCCGAACCCGTAGGGTCTACACACTTAAGGTTCGATGACGCTAGGGTTGTATGAATATGAGTATGCAGCATACCGAATGTTGTTCGGAGTCCCGGATGAGATCCCGGACGTCACAAGGAGTTTTGGAATGGTCCGGAGGTAAATAATTATATATAGGAAGTGGTATTTCGGCCATCGGGAAAGTTTCGGGGTCACCCGGTATTGTACCGGGACCACCGGAAGGATCCCGGGGGTCCACCGGGTGGGGCCACACATCCCGGAGGGCCCCATGGGCTGAAGTGGGAGGGGAACCAGCCCATAGTGGGCTGGTGCGCCCCCCTAGGCCCACCCCCTGCGCCTAGGGTTGAAACCCTAGGGTGGGGGGGGGCGCACCACATGCCTTGGGGGGCACTCCACCCCCCTGGCCACCGCCCCTTGGGAGATTGGATCTCCCAGGGCCGGCGCCCCCCTGGGGGCCTATATAAAGGAGGGCAAAGGGGAGGGCAGCCGCACCCTGTGCATTGGCGCCTCCCTCCCCTGCTACACCTCGTCCTCCTCCCGCAGCAGCTTGGCGAAGCCCTGCCGGAGTTCTGCTGCATCCACCACCATGCTGTCGTGCTGCTGGATCATCATCAACCTCTCCTTCCCCCTTGCTGGATCAAGAAGGAGGAGACGTCTCCTATCCCGTACGTGTGTTGAACGCGGAGGTGCTGTCCGTTCAGCACTTGGTCATCAGTGATCTGAATCACGACGAGTACGACTCCATCATCACCATCCCCTTGAACGCTTCCGCTCGCGATCTACAAGTGGTATGTAGATGCAATATCTCTCCCTTGACTCGTTGCTTAGATGAACTCATAGATGGATCTTGGTGAAACCGTAGGAAAATTTTTAATTTTCTGCAACGTTCCCCAACAGTGGCATCATGAGCTAGGTCTATGCGTAGTTCTCTATTGCACGAGTAGAACACAATTTTCATGTGGGCGTAGATCTTGTCAACTTGCTTGCCGCTACTAGTCTTATCTTGCTTCAACGGTATTGTGGGATGAAGCGGCCCGGACCAACCTTACATGTACGCTTACGTGAGACCGGTTCCACCGACTAACATGCACTAGTTGCATAAGGTGGCTGGCGGGTGTTTGTCTCTCCCACTTTAGTTGGGGCGGATTCGATGAAAAGGGTCCTTATGAAGGGTAAATAGAAGTTGACAAAATCATGTTGTGGTTATTCGTAGGTAAGAAAACGTTCTTGCTAGAACCCAATTGCAGCCACGTAAAAGATGCAACAACAATTAGAGGACGTCTAACTTGTTTTTGCAGCAATTGTCATGTGATGTGATATGGCCAGAAGTTGTGATGAATGATGAATGATATATTGTGATGTATGAGATCATGTTCTTGTAATAGGAATCACGACTTGCATGTCGATGAGTATGACAACCAGCAGGAGCCATAGGAGTTGTCTTTATTTTTTGTATGACCTGCGTGTCATTGAAGAACGCCATGTAAATTACTTTACTTTATTGCTAAACACATTAGCCATAGAAGTAGAAGTAGTCGTTGGCGTGACAACTTCATGAAGACACGATGATGGAGATCATGTGTCATGCCGGTGACAAGATGATCATGGAGCCCCGAAGATGGATATCAATGGAGCTATATGATATTGGCCATATCATGTCACTACTATATAATTGCATGTGATGTTTATTATGTTTATGCATCTTGTTTACTTAGAACGACGGTAGTAAATAAGATGATCCCTTACAAAAATTTCAAGAAGTGTTCTCCCCTAACTGTGCACCATTGCTAAAGTTCGTCGCTTCTAAGCACTACGTGATGATCGGGTGTGATGGATTCTTACGTTCACATACAACGGGTGTAAGACAGATTTACACACGCGAAACACTTAGGGTTAACTTGACGAGCCTAGCATGTACAGACATGGCCTCGGAACACAGAGACCGAAAGGTCGAGCATGAGTCGTATAGTAGATACGATCAACATGAAGATGTTCACCGATGATGACTAGTCCGTCTCACGTGATGATCGGACACGGCCTAGTTGACTCGGATCATGTAATCACTTAGATGACCAGAGGGATGTCTATCTGAGTGGGAGTTCATAAGATGAACTTAATTATCCTGAACATAGTCAAAAGGTTTTTGCAAATTATGTCGTAAGCTCGCGCTTTAGTTCCACTGTTTAGATATGTTCCTAGAGAAAATATAGTTGAAAGTTGAAAGTAGCGATTATGCGGACAGTAGAAAGCTTATGTCCTTAATGCACCGCTTAGTGCGCTGAACCCCAAACGTTGTTTGTGGATGTTGCGAACATTGAACATACACGTTTTGATAACTACGTGATAATTCTGTTAAATGGTTCAGAGTAGAGGCACCAAATACGTTTTTGAAACATCGCGGAACATATGAGATGTTTCGAGGGTTGAAATTGGGATTTCTGGCTCGTGCCCACGTCAAGAGGTATAAGACCTCCGACGATTTTCTTAGCCTGCAAACTAAGGGAGAAAAGCTCAATCGTTGAGCTTGTGCTCAGATTGTCTGAGTGCAACAATCACTTGAATCAAGTGGGAGTTGATCTTCCAGATGAGATAGTGATGTTTCTCCAAAGTCATTGCCACCAAGCTGCTAGAGCTTCGTGATGAACTATAACATATCAGGGATAGATATGTTGATCCTTGAGGTATTCGCGATGTTTGACACCGCAAAAGTAGAAATCAAGAAGGAGAATCAATTGTTGATGGTTGGTGAAACCACTAGTTTCAAGAAGGGCAAGGGCAAGAAGGGATACTTCATGAAACGGCAAATCAGTTGCTGCTCTAGTGAAGAAACCCAAGGTTGAACCCAAACCCGAGACTAAGTGCTTCTGTGATAAGGGAATAGTCACTAGAGCGGAATTACCCTAGATACTTAGTAGATGAGAAGGCCGGCAAGGTCGATAGAAGTATATTGGATATACATTATGTTAATGTGTACTTTACTAGTACTCCTAGTAGCACCAGGGTATTAGATACTGGTTCGGTTGCTAAGTGTTGGTAACTCGAAATAAAAGAGCTACGGAATAAACGGAGACTAGCTAAAGGTGAGCTGACGATATATGTTGGAAGTGTTTCCAAGGTTGATGTGATCAAACATCGCACGCTCCCTCTACCATCAAGATTAGTATTAAACCTGAATAGTTATTTGGTGTTTGCGTTGAGCATAGACATGATTGGATTATGTCTATCGCAATACGGTTATTCATTTAAGGAGAATAATGGTTACTCTAATTATTTGAATAATACCTTCAATGGTCTTGCACCTAAAGGAATGGTTTATTGAATCTCGATCGTAGTGATACACATTTTCATGCCAAAAGATATAAGATAGTAATGATAATACCACTTACTTGTGGCACTGCCATGTAAGTCATACTGGTATAAAACGCATGACGAAGCTCCATGTTGATGGATCTTTGGACTCACTCATTTTTGAAAAGTTTGAGACATGTGAACCATGTCTATTGGTGTATACGCATGAAGAAACTCCATGCAGATGGATCGTTTGGACTCACTTGATTTTGAATCACTTGAGATATGCAAATCATACCACATGGACAAGATGACTGAAAAGCCTCGGTTTCAGTAAGATGGAACTAGATAGCAACTTGTTGGAAGCAACACATTTTGATGTGTGCAGTCCAATGAGTGCTGAGGCATGCAGTGAATATCGTTATGTTCTTACTTCACGGATGATTTGAGTAGATACTGAGTATATTTACTTGATGAAACACAAGTCTGAATTATTGAATGGTTCAAGTAATTTCAGAGTGAAGTTGAAGATCATCGTGACAAGAGGATAAAATGTTTCTGATATGATCATCGAGATGAGTATCTGAGTTACGAGCTTTGGAACGCAATTAAGACATTGTGGAAATTGTTTCACAATTAATACCGCCTGGAACACCATAGTGTGATGGTGTGTCCGAACATCATAGTTGCACCCTGTTGGATATGGTGCGTACCATGATGTCTCTTATCGAATTACCACTATCGTTCATGGGTTAGGCATTAGAGACAACCGCACTCACTTTAATAGGGCACCACGTAATTCCGTTGAGACGATACCGTTTGAACTATGGTTTGGAGAAACCTAAGTTATCGTTTCTTAAAGGTTTGGGGCCGCGACGCTTAAGTGAAAAAGTTTCAGGTTGATAAGCTCGAACCCAAAGCGGATAAAATGCATCTTCATATGACACCCAAAACAGTTGGGTATACCTCCTAATTCAGATCCGAAAGCAATAGGGATTGTTTCTTGAACCGGGTCCTTTCTCGAGGAAAAGTTTGTCTCGAAAAGTTGAGTGGGAGGATGGTGGAGACTTGATATGGTTATTGAACCGTCACTACAACTAGTTTGTAGCAGGGCACAGGAAGTTGTTCCTGTGGCACCTACACCAATTGAAGTGGAAGCTTATGATAGTGATCATGAAGCTTCGGATCAAGTCACTACCGTACCTCGTATGACGACAAGGACGCGTACTGCTTCGGAGTGGTACAGCGATCCTGTCTTCAAGGTCATGTTGCTAGACAACAATGAACCTACGAGCTATGGAGAAGCGATGGTGGGCCCAAATTCCGACAAATGGTTAGAAGCCATGAAATCCGAGATAGGATCCATGTATCAGAACAAAGAATGGACTTTGGTGGACTTTCCCTATGATCGGCAAGCCATTGAGATAAATGGATCTTTAAGAAGAAGACGGACGTGGACGGTAATATCACCGTCTATGAAGCTCGACTTGTGGCGAAGAGTTTTTCACAAGTTCAAGGAGTTGACTACGATGAGATTTTCTCATCTGTAACAATGCTTAAGTCCGTCGGAATCATGTTAGCATAAGCTGCATTTGTGAAATCTGGCAGATGGATGTCAAGACAAGTTTCCTTACCAGTTTTCATAAGGAAAGGTTGTATGTGATACAATCAGAAAAGTTTTTGTCGATCCTAAGGATGCTAAAAGGTATGCAAAGCTCTAGAAATCCTTCTAAAGACTGGAGTAAGCATCTCGGAGTTGGAATGTGCGTTTTGATGAGATGATCAAAGATTTTGGGTTTATACAAAGTTAACGAGAAACTTGTATTTCCAAAGAAGTGAGTGGGAGCACTATAGAATTTCTGATGAGTATATGTTGTTGACATATAGTTGATCAGAAATGATGTAGAATTTCTAGAAAGCATATAGGGTTATTTGAAAGGTGTTTTTCAATAGAAAACCTGGATTAAGCTACTTGAACATTGAGCATCAAGATCTATGAGGATAGATCAAAAATGCTTTATGGTACTTTCAAATGAGCATATACCTTGACATGATCTTGAAGGTGTTTAAGATGGATCAGTCAAAGAAGGAGTTCTTGCCTGAAATGTAAGGTATGAAGTTAAGACTTAAAGCTCGACCACAGCAGAAAAGAGAGAAAGGACGAAGGTCGTCCCCTATGCTTTAGACGTAGGCTCTGCAGTATGCCATGCTAAGTACCGTACCTGATGTGTGCCTTGCCGCTTGTCTTGCAAGAGGGTACAAAGGTGATCAAGGAGTGGATCACTAGATGGCGGTCAAAGTTATCCATAGAGGAATAAGGATTTGTTTCTCGATTATGGAGGTGATAAAGAGTTCGACGTAAAGGGTTACGTGGATGCAAGCTTTAACACCTATCCGAGTGACTCTGAGTAGCAAACCGGATACGTATAGTGGAACAACCATTTGGAATAACTCCAGGTGGAGCGTGGAAGCAACATTTACAATATGACCTAGAGATTTGCAAAGTACACACGGATCTGAATGTTGCAGACCCGTTGACTAAAACCTCTCTCACAAGCAGAACATGATCAAACCCCAGAACTCATTGAGTCTTAATCACATGATGATGTGAACTAGTTTAGTGACACTAGTAAACTCTTTGGATGTTGGTCACATGGTGATGTGACCTGTGAGTGTTAATCACATGGCGACGTGAACTAGATTATTGACTCTAGTGCAAGTGGGAGACTGTTGGAAATATGCCCTAGAGGCAATAATAAATTAGTTATTATTGTATTTCCTTGTTCATGATAATCGTTTATTATCCATGCTATAATTGTATTGAAAGGAAACTCAGATACATGTGTGGATACATAGACAACACCATGTCCCTAGTAAGCCTCTAGTTGACTAGCTCGTTGATCAATAGATGGTTATGGTTTCCTGACCATGGACATTGGATGTCATTGATAAAGGGATCACATCATTAGGAGAATGATGTGATGGACAAGACCCAATCCTAAGCCTACCACAAAGATCGTGTAGTCCGTGGATGAACAGGAGCCCGTGGATGAACAGTCGCAGGTGGAGGCTAGAGAAGGTCGATGGTGGATGAACAGTAGCCCGTGGAGGCTGGAGGAGGTCGACGGTGGAGATGAACAGTATCCCGTGGAGTCCTGTTTTGCGGTACGCAACACCCCTCCTGATGAACATGACCCCCGCTTCGACCCTAGCACTCCAACACAAGTCCGTTTCCTCCGTTTTGCGGTATGCCACACCCCTCCCAATCAACAGGACCCCGTTTCGACCATAGGAGGTCCAACAGAAGTCCGTTTCCTCCATTTTGCGGTACGCTAGACCCCTCCCGGGATCCCGTTTCAAACGTGCCCGGTGAACACAAGGCCGTTTCCTCCATTATGCAGTACGCCAGGCCTCGTTTCCATCGCCTGTTCCGTCCAAGCCCTCCCGATGAACACGACGACGCATTCCATTTCGACCCAGCCGGTTGGCTCCCCATGAACACGACGATGGCACTATTTCTCCGTTCCAACCTAGCCATGCACACGAGCGCTGGCCGTACGTATGTGTGAGTAGGCGTTCGAGACCCCGCCCGTATGTACGTACGTGGCTGTATTTTCTTTCTTGCACACTGGCCACTATACATACATGTACATGCTACGTGCGCGCCTCTACTACGACACGTGCGCGCCTCTACATCCACCATGATGTACGTACACGTTCGCGACCAGAATGATAACGCTACGTACGCTTCGACCAGGTGGGTCCCGACTGTCAGGCACTTCCTTGCATGCGAAGATGTAGCTGGTGGGTCGCAGCAGTCAGGGGGGAAACATTTTTTTCGCGAAATAAGGTGGCCCGTCTGGTGGGTCCCGCTGTTAGGTGGAGGAATAATTGTTTTGCCGTAATAAGGAGGCACTTCCTTGCGGCCGCGTGGACCCAGCTGTCAGCCTCTCCACGTACAATACTCTTCCGATGGAATTTGGTCGTTGGCCACATTGACGCGGAGCCAGGGAAGACGTGGCAGTGGATGCCCACGCGTAGAGTAGTATGAGGGTTCACTGGTTCGGCTGTGGTGTGAGGCTGCCGTCGCCACAGAATAACAAGGGGTGTGGGTGAGTAGAGGGATGGCCTGGCCAGCGGTGGGAGTAGTAGGGGGCGGTGAGGCCCCCGCGGCATCACAGCCGGCCACGGGAGGCAGGGGCACACGACACGACCGGCGCTGGTTTGGGCGGCTGGAGCAAGAAGACCCGAGGTTGAAGAAGCACTACGGCCGTTGGATGAACATCGTATGGTAATAGGAACCAGAGTCGTTCATATTGACTAAGTTGACAAAGCCCTCCGTCCACGTCAACTTGGTAGGCCCACAAGTCAGCCTCCCACTATATTGGGTTCCAGCTGAAAAGGGGAGTATTCGTTTTTTGTGCGTAATAAGGGAGCACTTCCTTGCGTGCGAAGATAGCTGATGGGTCCGACCTGTCAGCGGGGGGCACAATTTTTTCACGAAATACACAGGCCCTTCCGGTGGGTCCCATATGTCAAGTGGAGGAATCATTATTTTGTGCTTAATAAGGAGGCATTTCCTTGTGTGCAGCCGTGGACCCAGCTGTAAGCCTCTCCATGCACAGTCTACTTCCTATGGTGTCGTTCATTGACCACGTTGACCACGCCGCGCCGAGCGCATACAAGGTGGTGGACGACAGCGAGGCCCCGGATAGCAACGAGCCGACATGGGAAGACGCGGGAGTAGAGTCACAGACAGAGAGGTGTACGAGGGTTAACTGGTTCTAGTGCGGTGTGATTCGGCAGTCGGTGGAGAAGAACGAAAGGTGTGGAGGGGTTTAGGGATGGCCTGGCCAACGGTGGAGTAGCGCTTCATAGCGAAGCGTGCTAAGCAGAGCTGCTAGCAATAGGAGGCGGGAGGTGGTCTCGGTGGCGCTGGAGGAAGAAGACGAGAGATTGAAGACGGATGCCTATCGTTGGATGTAAATCCAACGGCTAACATGTTAAAATCATTTGTTGGCCTAATTGACAACGACTTGCGTTGGCTTGGACCTATTGGCCCGCATTCAACCCATTTTTTTCAAAATTTACAGTCAATTTGATCTTTTTTTTGAATTACAGTCCATTAGCTAGGCTAGGTGAAGAAATAATGTAGCGTCCATGCGGCCCATTTATTTTATTTCCTAGAAAATTACAGGCCATTTCCACTTCCTCGAAATACATGATTTTGCTGCGCTGATTCTAATTATAATGTTGGGTTGGGCCAGCAATATTATCAAAAATAAATAGGGGCTGAGCATTTTGTAACTAATATATTTAAATAATAAGTGATATTATTACATTCTTCCTTAAATGTTCCAAAGCTTTTGTACACAATCACTAGGATTTTCGTGCCAAAACAATCCAGGATTTTATTGTTAAGAAATTATTTTTATAAGTCATTGGCCCTCTTATTTCTGCTGCTGAGGTTTTTGACATGTCTGACCTCTCTACGCTATTACATTTACCCCTCTCTGAGAGAGCTTTTGGTGAGTTGCAGTCATTGCAATCCTTGCTTGGAAATACAAATATTAATCACCAGTTGAATGATGTCTGGGTTTGGAAAGAGGATGGAAAGGATTACTCTGCCAACAAATATTATACTTTCTTGCATAAGCACATTGTTTCAAACCCAATATTGTCCTGGATTTGGGCTAGTTGTTGCACTTTGAGGATCAAGTTCTTTGCTTGGATGTTGATCATGGATCGGCTGAATACTCAAGATATGTTGGAGAGAAGGCACTGGAATGTTTCTGACTCAAATTTGTGTGTGTTGTGTCCCACGCACACCAAAGAGGACAGGGATCATCTGTTGTTCCAGTGTAACTTTAGTTGCAGGGTCTAGAATTACCTTCAAATCACCTGGCCTCCTAGAGATGACATGACTGACATTGCTTATCAAGCTAGAAGGGATTTTGCAAGACCTTTCTTCTCTGAAGTTGTGTTCCTAGCTTGCTGGAATATCTGGAATGTTAGAAATGACAGGGTTTTCAGGAATATCAAACCATCTTTTCGTAGGTGGAGAGCTTCTTTTATTTTGGACGTTTCTCTTTTAGTTCATAGGATTAAACCCAACTTCAAAGATGATCTGATTAGATGGATCTCTTTTTTGCCTCCTTGAGGTTAGTTTTTAACTTGCCTTTTTCTCTTTTAGGGTCTCTCTGACCTTGTAATTACTGCATATATGTATCTTGGGTTGAGAGTAATAAAATTGCTGTGGGGCATAAGCCTTACAGTTTCAGGTCAAAAAAAAATTAATAAGATGTGGGATTTTGTTTTCTTACATATGTAAGTATCTGTTAAATATATGATGACAATAAATATAATATATAACATATAAAATAATTTAAATATATATAATATAGTTAGAAGCGAAACATAAGTTGGACCTGGCATTCCTATTCTTATATAGAAAAATAGAACAGACCTCTACGTTTTCCTCAAAAAAATACATAAATTGGGCTGCCGATGTTTCAGTATTAATAAAACCTCAGATGGGAGGTTCATAGGCCGGTCGATACATGACGACCCTCAAGAAAATACAAACAGGCCTATGGACCTCCCATCCGAGGTCGTGGGCTGCGCATGTTAAAAATGAGAGCCTAGACGGGGCAGCCCAAAACCCAGCTGATACTTGCTGCCCCAGTGATAATAAATGATACCTGCCAGCTCCCCGTCTTTGTTGTGAATTTATCTGCTATAGTAACTACGTTGAAGCACCTAAAAAGATGTAACTATGTTGGCAAACCTGTGGGCCCCAATGTCAGTATAGCATTAGGAAGAAATATTTTTTCGATGAGGCACTTGCTTGCGTACGGCCATAGACCTGGTGGGTCTCGATTGTCCGCCTCTCCATGTACAGTCCTCTCTAGATTGCTCTTGTTTGTTCAGCATGTTCACAATAGCAGATAGTGGCGTCGCGGTGAGCGCACAAAGGCGCAAGAGGGGATCCGACCACCTAAGGAAGTGCCTTATTACTAACGAAACTACTGAACTAGACTAGTGGCCAAGTGACACTACCAGACAGCTGTTCCGCCCGGGTTCGATTCCACCTATGCAGGGAAAATATCTCCAAATTTTTTTCCTCTACCTTTATTGACATGTGGTCCCCATTATCATCTACGCACACCACGTCCAACACTTGCCAAAACTTCGTCCCTCGTTTTCTCTGTGTTTCACACAATCGACATTGTGTGGACATTTTCACTATGCATCATATGAAGATGTGCTATGCATGAATGTTGATCAGCATGGTGTTAACTGGCTGGTAGTTCCATTTTTGACCATGAATGAAACTTCCAACATGATGTCAACCATGTTTGAAAAGGCCGTGTTAATATAAATGATCTGCCTCTGAAAGTTGCAGTTTCTTATCTAAAACTGAACTTGCAGTTTCTTATGTGAAACTCAAACTTGCAGTTTCTTCTCTAAGAATCACAATGTCTGCACTTTTATACTCCTATGAAACTACATTTTTTGAAGTGCTAAAAATAGATCTCTAGAACTCATAAAATACTTCATATGCTCAATACTACAAATCTGAAATTCAAAAGATATTCATATCTGAAAGTACTCTCAAAATACACAACACAAAACACAATTCACAACCTGCAAATACTAACAACCCTAAGGTCATCCTGACAATTCACAACGTGCCCAACTATTGGGCTGGGGGGGGGGGGTAGTCCCCTCCTATTCCTGGGCGGCAGAGAGCCGCCCCGTGAGACAATGTGAATGGAGAGGGAGAGGATGGCGGGGAAGCGTCGTCGGTCCAACTGCTTTTCTCCTGTTGCAGTTAGGTACGGTCGACGAAGACTCCACCGGCACGCTCTGGCAGGACACCCTCACAAACGGCACCCTGTAGATGCTCGATCCATCAATCTCTGGTGGATGCTCCATCTGGGATCGATACTCCCACCACCGCTCCCTCATGATTGGATTCGGTGAATCTGTTTGCTCCATGGCCCAGAGGAGCAGCTCTATGTACTCCTGCGTGACTCCCTCTGGGAGTCTCACCGCCTTTTCGCTCTATTGCAGATATTTTCCCATGGATGTCGCCGTCTCCGCTAGTTGGTCCTTGTTGTCAAACCAAGACTGTATCTCCAACATCCTAGCTAGCTTCACAGTGTCACCGTCTGCGATCCTCACGTATCGGTTGTACTCCTCCATCGATCTACTTCTCCACAACACCTTCACTCGTCGGCGGTGGTTTTTGAATGGAAGAGGAGAGGAGCAGCGCTGGTTTTGGATTAGAATGGGAGAGGAGCGACGCTGGTTCACTACTAGAAAAAGGGCCTAATGTGAAGCACATTAGTCCCGGTTTGTAACAAAATCGGCACTAATGTGATCATTAGTGCTGGTCCAAACGGCTAGTGGGGCGAAGACCATTAGTACCGGTTTGTGGTGACCCTTTAGTACCGGTTCGTGCCACGAAACGATAATGAGTGGCTGTTGTAGGCTGTGGTCAGGCTGGGGGCCCACCCGCACCTTTAGTACCGGTTCGTGCCACAAACCGGTACTAGAGGTTCCTAGTTCACAACAGTTTTTAGTCCCACCTCGCTCCGCTAACATAGTTTTTACCACCTTAAATATGTTACTTCTCAAACTATCACAGGCACTTGGTCTTTATTGAACTCTATGTGTAGACTTTGTGGCCGCAATATGAGTCTTCTCCGGTTCCTACCGGAGAGGACTCATATTGACAATTTTGATTGTACACAAAAAGATCATTGATGATCAATGTATTTTTGATGTATTTCTCTATAGTAGTAGCGCGCTTTGGCTGAAAGGCCGTACTGATCAATGTATTTTATATATATTTTTACATGTTTACACAAGAGCCGATTCGAATTGGACAATCTCTTAGAAAGTATATCAGGGTTTCGGACGAAAAATCATCTGTTACATAGGGTATTCAATATTTTAATAACTTAGTACAACTCCGGACTTTTTTTTGTGTTCAGATGCACAATTCAAATCGACGTCATCAACTTTCAACCCTTTCTGACATAATTTGCTATTTTCGATGCATCTATTGATATTGATTTGTTTTCAGAGCTAAATCACCATGAAAGTGAAAAGCAGTACAAAATGAACTCTGAAAAGGTTGAAACTTGGCAAGGTATCATCATTTCATGTGCATAGCATGTGCAAAAAAGTTGAGAGGGTTACGGCAAAAACTGGATGCACGTCGTGTACAAACTGGACAATCTCTTAGGAAGTATCAGGGTTTCCGACGAAAACTCATCTGTTACACTAGCTATTCAATATTTTAATAACTTAGTACAACTACAGACTTTTTTTGCGTTCAGATGCACAATTCAAATCCACGTCATCAACTTTCAACCCTTTCTGACATAATTTGCTATTTTTGATGCATTTACTGATTTGTTTTGAGAGCTAAATCACCGTGAAAGTGAAAAGCAGTACAAAATGAACTCTGAAAAGGTTGAAACTTGGCAAGGTATCATCATTTAACCCGCATAGCATGTGCAAGAAAGTAGAGAGGGTTACGGCAAAAACTGGATGCACTTCATGTACAAACTAGACAATCTCTAAAGAAGTATCAGGGTTTCGGACGGAAACTCGTCTGTTACATCGGCTATTCAATATTTTAATAACTTATTACAACTCCGGACTTTTTTGTGTTGAGATGCACAATTCAAATCCACGTCATCAACTTTCAACCCTTTCTGACATAATTTGCTATTTTTGATGCATTTAATGATTTGTTTTCAGAGCTAAATCACCATGAAAGTGAAAAGCAGTACAAAATGAACTCTGAAAAGGTTTAAACTTGGGAAGGTATCTTCATTTCACCTGCATAGCATGTGCAAAAAAGTAGAGAGGGTTACGGTAAAAACTGGATGCACTTCGTATACAAACTGGACAATCACTTAGGAAGTATGAGTGTTTCAGACGAAAACTCATCTATTACATCGGCTATTCAATATTTTAATAACTTAGTACAACTCCGGACTTTTTTTGCGTTCATATGCATAATATAAAATCCACGTCATCAACTTTCAACCCTTTCTAACATAATTTGCTATTTTTGATGCATTTACTGATTTGTTTTCAGAGCTAAATCACCGTGAAATTGAAAAGCACTACAAAATGAACTATGAAAAAGTTGAAAGTTGGCAAGGTATCATCATTTCACGCGCATAGCATGTGCAAAAAGTAGAGAGGGTTACGGCAAAAACTGGATGCACGTCGTGTACAAACTGGAAAATCTCTTAGGAAGTATCAAGGTTTTGGACGAAAACTCATCTGTTACACCGGCTATTCAATATTTTAATAAATTAGTACAACTCCGGACTTTTTTTGCGTTCAGATGCACAATTCAAATCCACATCATCAACTTTCAACCCTTTCTGACATAATTTGCTATTTTTGATGCATTTACTGATTTGTTTTCAGAGCTAAATCACCGTGAAAGTGAAAAGCAGCACAAAATGAAGTCTGAAAAGGTTGAAACTTGGCAAGGTATCATCATTTCACCCGCATAGCATGTGCAAAAAAATAGAGAGGGTTATGGCAAAAACTGGATGCACTTAATGTACAATCTGGACAATCTCTTAGGAAGTATCAAGGTTTTGGACGAAAACTCATCTGTTACACCGGCTATTCAATATTTTAATAACTTAGTATAACTCTGGGCTTTTTTGCGTCCACATGCACAATTCAAATCCGCGTCATCAACTTTCAACCTTTTCTAACATAATTTGCTATTTTCGATGCATTTACTGATTTTTTTTCAGAGCTAAATCACCGTGAAAGTGAAAAGCAGTACAAAATGAACTGAAAAATCACTACAAATATGAATAGAATGATAAAACACACTAATGTTAAATATAAGAAACTCTAAATACAGCAAAAGACTACTCATAAATAAATAGAAGAAAATATATAAACCACAAAAGAAAAAAAAACTATATGAAAAAAAGCAATACAAAATGAACTGAAAAATCACTACAAATATGAATATAATGATAGAACACACTAATATTAAATATAAGAAACTCTAAATACAGCAAAAAAACTACTCACGAATAAATAGAAGAAAATATAAAAACCACAAAAGAAAAAAAACTATATGAAAAAAATTATTTCCGCGCTGCCCAGTGGGCCTGCCCGGCCTTGGATGTGCATATGCAGGCCCATAAGACCCAGCAGGCTCACAGGGCAGCGCGACAAAGTTAGGCCTAGAGGCCTGCATTATAGAGGAGCTCAAAGGAGCAGCCGTGGCTTGGTTTATAAACAAGTGCACTGCCCTTCGCTCGGCGAGGTGGGACTAAACAATGAGCATAGAGCGCACCCCCTTTAGTACCGGTTCGTGGCACAGACCGGTACTAATGGGTGGCCTTTAGTACTGGGTGGAACCACCAACCGGTACTAAAGGGGGTCGCTTCCCGCAGCTTTGCCTGGCCAAATTTAACATTTAGTACCGGTTGGTGGCTCCAACCGGTACAAAAGGCCTCCCCCATATAACTAGCACTTACGAAAATTTTTAGTTATCATCTTCGTCGCGCGCCGTCCCCGCGCGCGCCGCCCCCATCGACGTCGTCGCCGCCCCCGTCGCCGTCGTTGCCGTCGTCGTCGCCCCCTTTGCCGTCGTCGCCACGCGCCCCCATCGCCTTACTTCGTCGCCGCCCCCGTACGTCGCGCGCGCCGCCCCCGCTCCCGCCCCGTCGCCATCGCCGTCGCGGTCGTCGCCCCCCCCCCCCCCCCCCCTGTTGTAAGATCGATTGCCGCTCGCCGGCAGCCTCCTGCACACACACGCGCACACACACGCACGCACACACACAAGCACACACACACACGCAAATGTTTAATGTCAAAATGTTAGATTATATAAATGTTAAATTATATAAGAATTAGATAATGTTAGATGAAAGTTAGTTTTTTGTACTTTTAGTTATAGACGAATTTATATTAATGTTAGATGAATTAATATATACTAAATTTATGTATATGAGATTTGGTCATATAATTAAAATTGGTGTATATAGAACTAGCTAATTTATTTTTAGTAAGAAAATTAATAGAAATAGTTTAGTTGAATTAGTTGAATTAGTTGAACTAGTTAATTAGTTGAATTAGGAGCTATATATACTTTATTTAGGTATATTTTTAGTAAGTGATTAGTTGAATTAATTAGGTGAACTAGCTAGTTGAATTAATATATAACTAATAAGTGTTTAATATGTACTAAATTTAGGTATATGAGATTTGATCATCTAATTAAAATTTTAGTATATAGAACTAGCTACTTTATTTTTAGTAAGAAAATTAATAGAACTAGTTTAGTTGAATTAATTTAATTAGTTGAACTAGTTAATTAGTTGAATTAGGAGCTATATTTTATTTAGGTATATTTTTAGTTGAATTAGTTAACTAGTTAATAAGTTGAGTAAGTGCTTAGTTGAATTAAATAGTTGAACTAGCTAGTTGAATTAATAGAACTAGTCTAATTAGTTGAATTAATATATAACTAATAAGTGTTTAATGTTTCACCTATGAACATAGGAAATGTCGTCCGACGGCGAAAACGATTTCATTATGTGCGAAGGCTGCGAAGACCAACACGGCTTGTGCGACAGAAATTTCCTAGTTGATGATAGGCGCTTCAGCATCAAGCTGGATGAGACCTTCGAAGTGGATACAGTAAGTCACAACGACAAGTCTTTTTTCGTAATTAAGCATGACTTATATATGCTTCATTTGCTTCAACTTATTATTTTAAATTTTCACTATTCTACTAGCGTATCCCCTGCCATGCAAGAATTTTTGTCTTGGATAAGATAGGTTTCTGTCCTGACAAAACTATGGATGTAAAGAGAGTTTACTTGAAGACCGAGCATGGTTATACCTCAACATCAAATTATACAATCAAGAAACCTACACCCATTTTGAATGCAAAACTTGGCAAGCACTATGCAAGGCTTATGCATTTGAGCCTGATATTTTTATCACCTTTTATATTTGTCCCGAAGATGATATTGAAGGTAATAGAGACATTTGGGTAAATGTGCAGACGCCTCCAATTCTACCACTATGTGAGTTTCTCATGCCACATTTATGCTGATATTGTTTTTTCAAAAATAGTTGACAACTATAATTTCAATCGACAGCTTATTTCCATTCAAGCAAACATGTCCAGTTCTTGATAGACAGGACCGTCCACTGTCCCGGGGCAGAACTAAACTGTGAGGAGATAAGTCAATATGTTTCATGGCTTGAGGTCTTGATGCTGTCAAGAGAGATTATTTTCCTAGACTTGCAAATCTTAGTACTCAAAACGTGCGACCAACAGTGTTCGTATTGAACTACGGTCACATGTATTTAGGAAAGATGGTAAGATTTTTACTATTTGTCCTCGGTGCCTCTTTTGCATACATTACTTTTTAAGCTAAACTTCATGTTGCTAAGTATGATACTATACGATGTTCTCTTCACCAGGGACTCCTGATGATAGTTCTACCTCAGTAGATCTCGACTAACGGTCGCATGTCAATTATTAGCTTACGGCCAAGCCATCCTACATTGCACACAAGTGCATTCAAGATTTCTAGAACTGAGGAATGCTTAATACTAAAAGACTGGAGAAAAATTGTGAATGATCACAGAGAAGTACTAGGAGTCAACAGGTAGAAGCGCAACCCACGATTAGGAGACTGGGTCATCTGCATGCTCCAATATGATGAATCAGGACAACTACACATGTTCTATGCCATTTTACCTGAGAGAGAGCAGCAGGAGTGACTAGCATGCTCTTAGTACTTGTCCTCTCATGTTCGTGTTCTTCGTCATGAACTTAATCTCAAAGAGTGATCATGTTGAACTCGATGATATCTTTCCTTCTGGTACAAAGTGAATGTTTCTTCTTTAAGCTGGTATTGGTGATGATTAGATAGCGGTAATGACTATGATGATTAAATAGTGGTAATGACGACTATAATGATTTTTAGCTAGCTAGTATACCGTTATAACTTGTTGTTGATGATATATATGATGCAATAGTTTTTATATTAATATGATTATATGAGTTATATATCATTTATGAAAGAAACTGCAGATTAGTTTCAACTGGATGGATCCAAGCTAGCTAAGTGATCAGGTATATATATGCCATATCCATATTAATTACTTGCTCACCTAATATAAGTGATCAAGTAATATATATGGATATGGCATATATACTTTGATCACTTAGCTTGGATCCATGCATGCATCCAGTTGAAACTAATCTGCGGGTACTTTCACCTAATGATTTAACAACTCATTATAATGTAAAAACAATCTGTAAATTAAATTGAAAACACAAAACTAAAGGAAAAAAACAAAACCACCCAAACATTTAGTACCGGTTGGTGTTACCAACCGGTACTATAGGTCTCCCCACACCCGACCCTGCCTCGTGCCACGTGGTGGAACTTTAGTGGCGGTTCGTGACGAACCGGTACTAAAGGGGGGGCCTTTAGTCCCCACCCTTTAGTGCCGGTTACAAAACCAACACTAATAGCCCCTACGAACCGGTGCTATTGCCCGGTTTTGCACGAGTGGTTTTGGACTGGAACAGGAGAGGAGGGGCGGTGGTTTTGAAATGGAATAGGAGAGGAGCGGGGCACTGGATTTAGATTGGAACAGGAGAGGAGCGGCGGTGGTTTAAGAGGAGAAGAGCGGAAGAGCGGTGCTGGTCTTGGAAGTATTTTTTTGTTGTTTTGCGTATTTTGGGTCAAAGTTTGACCACGTACTGTATTTGACAAGCAAAATGTAAATGCATGTCATCAAAAATTGTATCATTTGGTTCGTATCTGAATGTACTTTCAAATTATATTATTTTTGCAACGTATAACATATATTTTATGTGCGAAAATCATGGTCAATTATGACCTAGAATAAAAGGGAGACTAGTTAATGTGGGGTCGCTTTCTTAATTGAAGGGTAAATTGATTTTGATTTTGATCCAGTCACAGCGCGCCGGCCCTCTCGTCCAATCCTAAATCACTGCCGCATGCTCCTCTCCCTCTTCTCCATTGCAAAACCACATCCTCTCCTCTCCATCATCTCTATTCCAAAACCACCGTCTCGCCTCTCCCTCTTCTGATCTTCTCCATTGCAAAACCACCTCCTCTCCTGTCCATCATCTCCATTCCAAATCCACCACCTTGCCTCTCCCTCTTCTCTCTTGCAAGACCACTATCTCTCCTCCCATCTTCCAAAGCTAGCACCGGACCACTCAGAAGGACATCTATGGAGAGGATGCAGCAGCGAATCAGGCAGATCACCGATGGCGACAAGGCAAAGTTAGCTAGGTTGAAGGAGATCCTTACTTGGTTTGACAATGAGTGGGAGATTTCGAGGACGGTGCAGGCCATGTGGCAATGTATGCGAAAGAGCGAGACGGCGGCCATGAGGGCGGTGATGTACATGTACTCCTCGGCGGCAGTCACGCTGCAGTCCTACGAGTTCATCAAGTATCTCCTCTGGGCGATGGAGCAGACAGATTCGCCTGAGGCGACAGTCAGGCGGAGGTGGTGGGCGTACAGGTCGAAGGTCGAGCACCCAGAGGATAACGAATTGATCGAGTATGGTGTGTCGTTTGTGAGGGTGCAGAGCTAGCCGGAGCTACGGGAGTATTCATTCTCCCGCCGCAAGAGGAAGCCGAATGGCGCGACGTCACTTCCCCACCGTTCTCCATGGTTCCCGCGACGCTCGCCTCGTTTCAACGGCGACGGTAGGGTTTCAGCTGAGCTTCGCACTAACGTAATCTTCCACCTTCACATGCTTACAATCAGTGTGACAGCTAATGAAAATCATGCTTACAATTAGTCTCCGACTACTACGCCAATCACCCTAAAATAGCTCTGGACCTTTGGGTCAAAGTTGTGACACAGTGTACAAATAAAGAAAAATAGATTGGTGCTTCTTTTAGAAAAGAGTACTCCCTAGAAAACTGCCAATATAAGCTACTAGTATTTGGTTAGAGGATTTGCTGCCGAGAAAGATCCATCCACAGAGAACGCCACACATCCCACTGGTGGTGGTGGATGCCAATACGTGCATGCAGCATGGTTGGTGTCGGTAAATTTTACTTGGCACACCTCGCACGCTACATATATGCCGGTTCCATACGTACATTTGTGCCGTTCCACCAAAATGGAGCTGAATAACCCTGTTTGCACAGATGATGAAAAAGCATGATTACATTATAGTGGCACTAGTTGATGAAACACACAAAATAAATAGAAGAAAATATTGCGATAGTATCATAGTATGCCATGTTATGAGGGCGAGATGGGCCCTGCGATGCCTCATACGGTACGCCTCATACTGGAAATCGTCCCAAGTCTCCCAGATACACCTTCTGCTAGTGATAAACATCAGTGTACAGTGGTAGTACAAGGAGGCACCTTGAGACATTCAAATCTATATTTTTGTATAGATCAACTAAAATTAAGCACCCAAATTTGCAGAAACGCTTAAACATTAACGATGGGACTAGTTGATGAAACATACATTAACATATAGAAGCACTTTCTTTATCAACATTGGAAATAAAATGATAGAGAGGACACTCGCTCTATTTTAACTGTATTATTACTTCATTTTATCAGTGACACTAGGGTCAAGCAAGTGGCAAACGAGGTGTACCATGCGTCGCAAGGATGGAGGCCGGGGGTGCTTAGACTGGGATGCTGAAGCTGGCTCTTTCAGTCTCCAATATGGATGATTCAATTCATGGGACCTTTTGGTCCAGTTCACCTAAAATGAAGCAATGTCCCGTGAGCTAGCAGCATCTTCTTCATTTTTTAAGAAAACGGCTCCAACCATGGTTCCATTACCATCAGAAAATGAAACCCACAGAGCTTCTTCTTAATTAGTTGCAATAAAATTGAGCAACATCAAGGTTTGTTGTGAAGCTCCTGGAATGTTCAACTATAATTTGGATATCATTTGTGCAGTTCATCTAAGATCGAGCGTGAAATGTATATCTCTGTTTGCACAAAAAAGGTGGAAAGGAGGGTGACTAACAAGTGATGAAACATGCATCAAATGAAAAGAAGCATGTTCCTTATCTGAATGGCAATCCTACAAGGACAATAGCAATTTCTAAGCAGTGGCATTGCCAGATATTAGTGTGGGATTAGGATTAACTATGACAACTGCTAAACATGACATTACTTTGGGCACGGGGGAGTAGGCGGACCAGGACAGTTGCATTTCTAACCAAAAGAACCAACTTATCTTAATGGGAAATTTAGCAGGACATGTAAAAAAGTGCCATTGATTCATATTACTGGAGGCATTACATTGAAAACAACATTGGTTTAACGTGTCCTTACTTTTTATAGTGGCATTACATAAGAGTGGCTCGGGGCAACAAACATCAGAACAGGATATCTGGGTTGGTCCCATTTTTGTTCGGTATAGCCACCTTATACCGTGTGAGGCTAGCAAATCTAGTGCTGGACTTACTCTGTTGACTTGTCCCCCAGTCCCCACTTTCTTTCTTTTTTCAACCAATAGATCAGGTTTATATTGAGTTTGTACTGCGTTTCCTTTTATTTCCCTATTAGACCTAGAGACCAGTTGGATAGCTAGTCTCTGCTACTTTTCACCCCCATTATTTCCTCTTTCGACCAAGTCCTAGATTCAAGTAACAAATCCTCCCCCACCCCCACCCTCTTTCTTCCTTGTTTGAACCAAGTAGTACTAGATTCGATTGCATGAACTAGTTTTACCTCTTAAACATAAAAAAATAGGTGGTATAGCCGATCGATCCTATCTATGAGGGGGCCTGAGAAATAGTAAAATATACAAATGCAGCAACGTCAGGAGCTCAGGAAGTAGAGCAAGGCCGGTTTCAAAGGAAGTTATACCTGATGGTCGCTAGGTGGGCTGCGGGAGGCCAGATCTGCCCACACTACGGCAGCGAGGAAGAAGGGGTCAGAGGCCCTCCCTCGCCAGCTGTGCTTGGGAGAGAATGGCAAGTCAAGCTGATCGGGACGCACTAGCAGTGGGTAAGAGCTGTCACCGAGGATGACCGCATGAATGTTGCACCTTCTCACCTTCCCCGGTGGAGAGGATCTGGCTGCATCTATGACCAGCGGTGAGCAGAGAGAGAGTGTGTGTGGCCACTGCTCTCGTGTTTAGATCTGGAGAGGACGAGACAGTGTGAAGAGAGCACCACTAGCAAGCAAGCGCGGAGGCTCCTACCTATATAGTGGAGTACTAGTTTTCTTTTGTCTACTGGAGCCGGCTTGACCTCGTCAATGACTGTCAAGAAGTCTTCATGCACGTGGCCCGGAGGCACAGTTATCGTCATGTTGATCTGAAGCACCGGATTATAACATATAACACGAAAAAATGCCACATGACAAGAAATCATAACCTCACTGCCCAAAGGAGACAACATGAATCCCGACGGACAAACTAGACGAGGAATAGAGCTCAAATTAAAGATAAACTCATAGAAAAGGGGTCCGTTGATAGATGTCCTAATTAACATAGCCGGCTTGACCTAGATGGCAGCCGAGTAGTCTTCGTGCATGTGCCCCAAATGACTAGCCCAACTCAGTTGTCGCTCTTTAACCCTCGTAGTGATCTGAAGCACATGACACCTAATTTTGCGAGATGACAAGAAACCTTTTTTTAGATTTCTCACTACAAATACAGCCATGTACAATACATCCTGCACGATACGTAGACAATAGCCAATCCAGGCGTGTCTGCTGGAGTCTGGTCACATGCATGGACGAACTGATCTTCCATGTCTTGCAGGGATCATCCAGGCACCAACGTAGTACAATACTTCTCTAGTACTATCACACGTCTCCCTCTTCTATTAAGTCATCCGACTTGCGGGGCCGGGGAGTGTGCCTATGGTCGGTTCTCAATTGCGGTCCCACATGTGTGTGCAAACGCAATATGACGCGCGTTCCATTTGGAGAGCAGCGTGACAGGCCGACCGACCATCTAGGGTGCGATGCGAACGCGACGGGCGTGCTGTATACTCCGTACATGTGTACCGCTGTTTACTAGAGGCTTTGTTCCATGGCGCAATCCATGGATACAAAATTAGTATAGTGTACTATTTAAAAGTCGAGGGTGGGGCTTTTCCTGTGCGGTAGGCGGGGCAGTTCCGCCTAGTCGGTTTGACAGAGACGCGAGAAGATGAGGGAGTAGGCTGCTGCAAACGTAGGCCTGTGTGATTTGACAGCGAGTTACTGCTGGACAGGTGGGGCCCCGTGATTTGACTTGCCATTATCATTTTAATTGGGCGCTACGACCGGCGTGAGTCTGCCGATTCTTGACCACCTCCGTACAGGTGCCTCTCCCAATGCTCCACCATGTAGTAGAGGCTGGCTCTTGCATGAGAGCCCACTTCTCCACTTTTTCCTTGCCTCTCTTTCTTCCACATATGCAAAAATGCCATGTAAAGCGCACTATTGTACTTACTTGCTCCTACAGGTGCTAAGCTTGCCACATAGGCATAAAGTCTGATGTGGCAAGTTTGGTGACCCAAGGAAGAAATGGTGCTAAGAGTGTGTACCTAGGTGAAAAGACAATTTTGAGTCTATAGCTAATTAAATGAAGCAAACTTAGCAACAAAAAAACTCATAAGCACACCATTTCATTAGAAGAGGTCACTCCTTGGCAAATGCAATAAATACTACTCCCTCTGTCCCATAATATAAGAACGTTTTTGGCACTACACTAGTGTCAAAAACGTTCTTATATTATGGGACGGAGGGAGTACGAAGAAATAGATAGAGAGAAGTAAAAAAAATACACTTATAGCCAACCTTATAGCTAACCTTGTTGTAGTATAAGTGACTAAGTGATGACTATGTATGACATGCCAACATCAGATAGCCTAATGCATCGTGTTAAATCTCCAAGGGCGCAACCGTGCGAGTGACGCGATGGTCGTGGTAGGCACGACAATGATACGGGATGTTGGCAGCCCTTGGATCTGAGATCAAACGGCCGCATGCTAAGTTGCTGAAAATTTGCAGAATAACCCTCCAGGATAGGATATTCACCCATAGGTCCAGAATCACGCCATGCAACCGTTCGATCTCAGATCCAAGGGCTCTCGGAAGCCCGTATCATGGGAGAACGGAAAGCCACTACCCTGCCGTTCGCACGCTGGCAGTTCGCTCCTACTCGTCCCCGCACGTCCTTTAATATTACGTCGGTTCGCGCCTAGTCATCCTGTCCTTTCACATTACGACAGTTCCACTAATCCTAACCCTCCTCCCAAATCCATGGCATCCCAAATCTCCATGATTGGCGGTGAGTCCAAGGTTAGAACCATCACCGGCGATGAGTTCGACATCATCTACTCCCGTTCTTCCGCGACGATGAAAGGATGCCTTTTTTTTGCTTTAGATGCATGTTTGAAAACTCACATGATGAGTGGGTCGCTGGGCTAGATGTTGAGTACACCACAGTCCTGGGACGAGAGAAGGATCTAAAGGATGAAGAGAGGAAGAAGCCCACCACGATCCATGTTTGCATGCATGACTTATGCTTGGTCTACCACATATGCCATGCCGACGTTGAATACCTGGATTTTAAGAACTTCCTAAATAGAAACCTAGTCAAATTCGTTACTGTAGAGTTTACGAACGACAAAGAAGTCCTGGGTCGGATGGGCCTCGTTGTAGGCAACCCCTTCGACCTCCAGAAGAATCGGCTGCTGCCCTTTGGCCAACCTTCAATGCTGACCCTGGCAGGAGCCATGGTTCATACTTCGTATGGTAAATTGGAGAAACCTAAATACATGTTTCATCGTTATGCATGGTAGCGGAATGTACTAGATATATACCACATCCACTATGCTGCAATGGATGGCAACCTTTGTTTCAATATCTACAAGGGTTGGATGAAGAGCAAGAGCCAAGTGTGCGATTCAAGCAAAAAAGTATCGGCCAAGAGGAAGAGGAACAAGGACGAAGTCGAGGACGTGGACGAGGACTCGGAGTAAGGTGACAGTGTCGTTGCTCATGGTGGTTCTAATGCAGTGTCTACTGGACTAGTTGCATAGATTAATTTCTGGTGTGATTAGTTTAATTTGAGGGGTGTGTTGTGCTGAGCCCCCAGCAGAACTATGTTATGTTTCTTCTCGTTACTTTAACTCTTCAGTACGTACATACCAGTATGTCTTACATTTCATCTTCTAGTTGGTATAGTACTACCACTCGTTTCTTCACATTATATACGTACAATATATATGGCCAACATCATATAGCCAGCAGTTTAGTTGTTAGAGAATTTCAGGGTGCTTAGTTTTGTCAAAGAATTCCAGGATGCTTAGTTTTATTTGAGGGCTAGGTTGTGCCGGACACCATTATTGTGACTAGCCTTTTTAATAGTACTATATGCATAATTTGGCGACGGGCGCTCTCTATATGTACCACCTTTATTTTAATTTCAAGTTTTGCTCCATGGCGCAATCCATCGATATACGACCTCCTTCCTAGTTTATTGGTCCCCATAGTATTTTATGCCAAACTTTGACCATATATTTAACTAAGTAAATAATAATGAATGCTAGCAAAAATTATATCCCTGGATTCGTATTTGAACATAGTTTTGAGAAATATTATTTTTGGTTACATGCATTAACATTTTTTAGTTTAGTCTAAGGTCAAAGTTTTGCACAAAATACTAAAGGGACTAATAAACCCGGACGGAGGTAGTACTACTGTACAAAAGTATAGTACATTTTCAAAAGGCTAGAGGGTGGGGCAGTCTAGCTTAGTCGGTTTCACCAGAGGCGAGGGCCTTTGTGATTTGACGGATCATTACTACTGGAAGGCGGGGCCTTGTGATTTGACTGCTCATATAAATGCGCCGACGACCTGAGGAGGAGCAAAGAACCATGCGGTATACTCAAGTTTTCCACTGGAGTAGTACAATGACGGAGGAGCATGAAACACGGCAGCCCAGTGCCATATGAGATAAAAAATGATCTAATTTGCTAGTCATCTCATTGTTGGCATTGTTCTATTCATTCCCTCAAAAAAAGCATTGTTCTATTCATGCCTCGCAGAGAACATGACACGTGCGGCGAAACACCTGAAACAAAAGATGAAACACAGGAGCAAAAGAAAAAGGAAGATTATCACCCCAAATGATCTAATTCGCTGTGGAGTCGTAACTGCTTCTTCATCGCCTCCATGACCTCCATCTCCTTGCGCGTCTCCTCCGCCATCTTCTTCATTCTGTCCATGACGCGGGATTTCTCGACGCGAGCCTTCATCATCTGTTCCACGACCGCATTACGTACCTTGACAGCAGCCGGGTGCTCGATGCGGAGCTTCGCCAACTCCTCCTTTTGTTCCATGACGAGGGCCTATAGCATCTTCATCGAGGAACTACTATTCTCATACAGCTTCTTCCAGGCGGCATTCTTGTCCTTCAACAGGTCGAGCTCGTGGTAGAGCTTCGCCTAGTCCTCCTAAAGTTGCAGGCTTTTGCTGATCGCCTTCTTCTCTGAGGCAATGCTATTCTTCAGCAGCATCACCAAGCCGGCGGTCAACTCCCCCTGCTTATTGAGCTCAGCGGGCATGTCGTCGAGGCTCTCCTTTAGCAGCTCCACCAAGCAGGTGCTTATTGAGCTGATCGGTCATGCCGTCGAGGGATAATGACTCCGGCGCCATCGGCTCGGCATGTTCGCCTCCGCGACTAGGGCGCTCCTGGGATCCATCTCCTGTCTGTGAGAGATCTTTCGTGGTCTCTGCGTGGTGGCGAGCCCTCTTTTTTTTCCGCAGCTTTGGTTGCCACTCCCTTGTTACGAGTAGTTCTCGACCTAGAGCTTTTCTCACCGGCCATGGCAAGGACAGACGAAGAAGAAGCATTTATGAGGAGGAAAGGTAGAGTAATTTTCGGTTAGGTAGTTCCCCTTTTTATAACCTAAGTACTAGCACTAGTACTAATACCTGCACAGTGGGAACACGTTCAGGTTTGGTATGTACTAGTAGGTGTGAGAAGGCTTTCGAATGGGATGGGAACAAGGTAAAGATTAATGGATGGTTTTGGTTTCGAGGCCCGACACGGCGCCCGATGAGTTTAGTCGGACATAAATTTCAAGTAGACTACACTGCTCAAATGCATAAATATTATGTTACTGGCAAAAATTGGCAAAAAATACAAAGGAGACCAATGGAAGTACTACTAGCATGCGCGCAATGGAGTAGTAATGTCTTTCTTCCGCCCTCACGTCCACTCAATTTGCATGCGTTGTATTAATTGACCATCAATGAAGTGAACGACTTTACACGCGTCAAACTATCACATGGGGTGGATCTTGGTACAAAATTGTGTTCGCCCGTGTACCCGCGTTTGCGTGTGAGGAATGAGTGTGTGCGTGGCGTGCGTGCACATCTTCGCTTCGTGCATGTACCGACGGTATGGCTCAAGGAGGACGAGTACATTCTTCTGGAACCAGCAGCACGTCACTATGATCAATCCACACAAGGAGGTCACGACAACGCCTCCACATGTGCCAAACAACCAAGATAGGAAAAATTCCGAAGGATTAGAATCCTCCAAAATTCCTTTGAGAATCCTTTGAATCAAAGAAGCCCTTAATCTATTTTATGATTCATGGAATTGTGCATTGTAAAGCATGAAGTAAAAAAAATAATGGCAATTTAACTAGAAATAAAGTTTGGGCAGTTATGATACGAAAGGTTCTAGAATAAAAGGGAACCACTGTTGTTTTGAGGTTTGTGCATTATGCTTAAGTTCTACCATGGAGTCTGCTAGATTGTACATGTGGAAAAATCTGGTGGGGGGCTAGAAGATGGTGCGAGGGGCCGAGTGGAGGGAGACTATAAAGGAGTGCACAAGTGCGAGATTGATATTTAGAGAGAGGGGGCGAGAACGTGTGCTATTACGCGCAGTGGTGGAGCCATGAAAAATAAATGAGCTAGGGGGCCAAGCATGGCTAATCCTTTACGAGGAGGGTCAATTCATGAACTTAAACCATTTTAAGCAGCAATTGTCTAATGATCACATCCATATTAGCCTCGATATATAGTGATGTTAGGGGGGGGGCAGCGCCCTTGCGACCCCCTGTCTTCGCCATTGTGCGCATGTCTAAGAGACGAAGCGGAAGGCATGGATGATAAGAGGGGGACGTTGGATATATAATTAATGTGGGTGTATTAGCTATATATGTTAATCCTATATAAAGAGGTATAGATTGATCGATGTGGACGTGGGAAAGAGGGTGAGACCTCACTGGATATATCGATTGATCGGTTTGTGTGGAAAACTATGAAAGACCTAGCTATATACACACATACATAGAGGAACATCGATCGTTGCGCATGCACGCGTGAGAGATAAAGAATGCCCGATATGATGGAGAGGGGGATGTGTGTGTGTGCCTTCATGGGAGACCGACCTAAAGAAAAAGGTTTCATGTGTGCGATGGATAATGTCGACTGGTAGTGTGTGTGCATGCATGCACGAGAGAAATTTAGTGGTACAATTGTAAAGAGAAGGTGACTATGTGGGTGTAAAAGACTAGGTGTGGTCATAATCAATGTAAAGTTGAATTCAAATATTTGAATAAGAGATCCTGATGTTTGAAACCTATGCATGCATGAATATAACGGAGATCTGTACAGTGTGGTTTGGAAATGAGCATGTTGTAATGTATACACATTTAACAAGGTTAGACTGATTTGAATTTGAGATACTATTGGCAGACATCATTTGGCCACGTCGCATCCGTGCATGGACACACTATTCTAATTGGAGATGATGGGTGGCTTTCACATCACATATCTATATCTATACCCCTATATATAATATTATATTATATTTTTTTTATTGTGTGTGGGTAACTTTAACTTTGAAAGATGGTCGTTGGATGACGTGAATTCGATGGTCCAAAGATGGCAAATTTCAGCACTACTGGCCATTGGATATCATCTAGATTCCACCAGATTTTGCCACGTGTATAATCTAGAAGACTCCATGGTTGAACTTAAGCATAATGCACAAACATCAAAACACAAGCACTTCTTCTTTGTTCTAGAATCTTCTATATCAGAATTGCCCAAATTTTTTTCAACATGATTTGCCATTTTCTGTACTTTATGTCTTACAACTCACAATACCATGAATCTTAAAATAGATTAGCTTTCTTATAAAAACTAGATGATTTTGAATAAAATGAACTATAAGAATTAAACGAACATCTATATCATGCATATATGACTCAAAGCTTACATCCTATAATGTGGTATTTATTCATAATTTGGTTGCCAAATCTCATGCATGCAATCCACGTGTACCTTACTCTAGTCTAAATGGTGTTTGTGTGTGTGTTGTGCATGTTGAGGTGCAAATTGTCTTTTTTTGGGTACACGTTAATCTTGTTCTCCCGAAATTTCAAGCCGCGCCTTGTTATGCCGAAAATTCAAGCTAGCGTCTCTATCAATCCTGCTGCAAAACTCCCGCCTCTTCAACCCACGCCTTGTTAGCCCGAAATATTTAAGATATATCTTTGTCTCGTTGTGCTCCGACAACTCCCTCCATCTCAACCCGCGCCTTGCTATTCCGAAACTACAACGCGTGTGAAAACTCCCACCTCCTGTGAAATCCCGACACCTGAAATGCCCGTGGTATCCCTGAACCGAAAGAACCGCCTCAAATCGGTGGTGGTACTTTTGTAACTTACCCCACATTTTGGACAAGCGTGTGTTCCCCACTCCCATCCCATTCACCCACCCATTCGTACACCGAAGCCACGAAAACCGGCCACGAAGCCCCACACCCTCCTCCATTCGCCACCCAGCCGGAGCCTCTTCCCCGACAACGTCGTCCACAGCAACACCTCGACGTCCCTCATCCATCGTATCAGATGAGGATCTGTCGTTGATCTCGTCATCCCGCCATTTCAGCCACCCCATCCTCCACCTCCAAGGAACTACCCCGATGTTCCCCTCGTCTTTCGTGCCACCTCATTCCCACACCGCCGTATTCACCTGCACCACCGGAAGAGCATCATCATCACCATTTACTCGGATGAAGCTGCGGCCTAATCAGTGCCACCAAAGAGGTTGTACAATAATCGCCGCATTTTCTTCTTGATTCAGTCTCACGGTGATGTCGGCGCTCGGTCCTGAGCTGACACAGCATGGCTCCATCCATGGCAGCGTCGCCGGCCACTTCTTCCATGGCGTCACTCCCTCGGCGGCGACGTCCACATTAGTAGGAGTTGTTGCTGCTTTAGCTCTCGCTCGCGCTGCTGCTCTGCTCTTCCTCTCGGTCCCCTGCCTGGTCTGCTCTTGCTATTGCTCTTGCTCGTGCTGCTGCTCTCGCTCTTGCTCTTGCTGGCGATGCTGCTCCAATTTACCTACACTTCAGTCGACTGAATCGACTTTTGGGTCAATCGATTTTCAGGGGGTTGGGGGGCTCGCCGGGGTGAAGGAAGAACCAGTCGCAGCGGGGAGGGGGCTTGCCGGAGAGGTACCCCACTATCTATCTTAGCGTTCAGGGTGGAGGCGGTGGTCACCGGCGGTGGTGGGGCGATGGCATGGGGATCGTCAGAGAAAAAGCTCGGCACGTAGGGGGGGGCTAAAGGGATGGCCGGGGTGGCGGCGGACCGACGGTGGGGAGTGTTTTCAGGGCGGGCGGGGTGGCGCACTACCGGCTGCGGGCGGCGGGGGGCTACTGTTTGGCTGGTGGTGGCTGGCGGTTCAGGGGGGTGGAGGTTGAAGATGAACTGCAGGCCCTTGATTTCGTATGCAATGGCTGCAAAATCGACTGACCAGAGATGAAAAAGTCAGTCGACTGACGTGTAGCCTCACCTTGATAGTGCGTTCAGTTTCGACAGCAAAATTCAGCTTTGATAGTTAAGTTCAGTTTCAACAGATAAATTCAGTTTCGATCGTTAAGTCCAGAGATGAGCGGCTGATGTATTTTACATCTAGTACTTTGTGGTTATGTATTTTATGTCATGTATTGGAGATGCTATTAGAATTCCACTCAGGTTAACGTTGTCTCTCTTGTCCTACTTCAGCCTCGGCGTCGTACAACTCACCAGAGCTGTTCCAATGACGAAACCCTCCATCACAGCGGAGCAGTACCTTGGGATCCATCTCCAGACGCCTAAGATCTTCTTCCCCTCCTCCGACAGCCAAGTCAGCCAGAGCATCCTCACCGGCTAACCTAACCACGTTGAGATCGACATGGCTTCGCCAAAGAGGTTGTACACTTGTTGCATCTCTTTTTTACTCTACATGTTATATATATTGTCCACTGAGCACACATAGTAACGAGAAATACGATTATTTTATCCTACTATATGACAAGCAGTGAGGTACCAGGCAACTTAGCTATCCGTGATGGACTCTCTTGAACGCCATCATTATTTATCTCTGCGCGTTTGAGCTGTGCATTTGTCGATGGCCCTGGGAGTTGAGCTAGTAGGGCAGTGGCCTGGGTCTAAAGTAATAGAAGTAGCACAAAATCAATTTTTTAGTGTAGGCTTTTCCTTGCTCAAGCCTGCCTACTAGAATCGCCAATGCTTGAAAGGAACAGTGAATGAAAAACATAGGAATTGGAAAGTTTCTTATGGTACTTCTATTCATGAATTTGGTTCAAAGGAATGGAGCAAAGAAAAACTATAGGATTTGTTCTTTTAGTGTCTCCTTGAAAGAAAAAACGTAGGAATTTTAATTTTCACTTGTCCTCCTTTCAAATTCCTATTCATCAAGCACAAGACTAAGAGATAGTAGCATGATAGCATTATAACCGTACATTTTCTTGTGGTTTGACTTAATCTCACCATGCTTTTTTCCATCCTGTGATCTTCCAATTGTTGTGAATCAAACACCCAGATTGGCAGAAATCCCGTGTTTTTAAATTCTCTATTTTGCACATGCATTCCTATCCTATTCGTATCTATTTCCTATCCCTGCATTGTTAGAATCTTCAGATTCAAACAAGCCCTTACTCAATTACTTCTGTTACAGATATCTGTCAAAGAAAACCTTGTGTGGTTTGTCCTGCTCCTGTGGCGCTGTGTTCCACCCCAGCTCGGCTGCTCCAATGACGGAAGGGTTCACCACAGCAGGGATCTGCTCTCCAAACTATCTTTCGCGGCCTCAGATCTTCTTCCCCTCCGCCGGCAGCCACGACAACTGCATTACCATCATCAACTGAGCAGATGACCTTGAGGACTACACGGGTCCGCAAGAGAGGTCACACTCTTCTGTGTCTGCTTACATTATGCATCACTTAATATGATGACATACTACATTATCATCATGTTCACCTATTAGACTCCGAGTCAGGTCCAAACCAATGCTGAAACTTGAGTTTTGAAATGCTTGTGGGGTACATATTGGGGCAGCAATCAGTACTATGTGTCTACTATCTGGTTAATCTCGGGTATCTACTATGAGTTTCATGTTGGGTGCAAACAAACATTAAAGGAGCCATTATCTGTATTTTTTAGCTAAAGCTATTATCTGCCTGCTATCATTGGTTTTGGGTCTATCCATAGTTTGTTACCATCACTCTGGATTTGTGCATGCACTCCTTACATAATCTCACTATGTTTTATTCCTATGCATGCCAATTATTGTACACAATGGAACTGATCATGTAGAGCAAAAGAGATGAGCCTTGCGTGGCAATAAAATTTCATGCAGACGTTGCTCCATGGTGGGTGCAAAGGCAGCCCCCCTCGACCCATTTCGGATCATAATCAAGAGGAAGATAATTGTTCTGACTGGGATTCAGAATGAGAAGACCACTCCTATTTACCCCATGAGGTCTTCGCTCGAACTTGGCATGCTGATGTTGGTAATATCATGCATATGGTGCCTTGCATTGCTTACTGCATACATTAAAGATGTCATCTGCTTAGATTAGACATGCTTTGTGTCAATGCCATATGTTTAGTTTCTTTATCCTATATGTGAATCATGCAATGCCATCTTGTTTAGACAGGCATCATATATGTGAATTTTGCAATGCCACCCTAGTTAGCCAGTCATCTTATATGTGAATTATATCATGCCATAATTTTTTTATTACATGTTAAATTTGTCAACAATTTTAGTACATTCAATTACTCTTCCTGTGCATCAGCCATTCGGCACGGTCATGGAAAAATCTGGAGTGGAAACAAGGTCTTCATAGCAGACAATGCTATCTGGCGAAGTGCATGTCTTACTAGTTATCGATAGCTCCTCAGAGGACGATTCAGAGACAGATGACCAGTCATATCCCCCCCCTGAGGTGCATGCTCTAACTTGGCAGGGTTATGTTGCTCATATCGTGCGTATGGTATCTTGCATTGCTATGTCATTTGCTTAGTTTAGACATGCTTTGTGTGAATGCCACCTTTTTAGTGTCTAATTACCATATAAGTGAATTATGCAATGCCATCTTGTTGCAAGACATTATATAAGTGAATTATGCAATGTTATCCTGTTCCAAGGCATTATGTATGTGAACTATGCAATGCCATGATGTTTAGGGAAGCGTCATATATGTGAATTATATCATGCCGTCCTTTTTTTGTATTTCACATTGCTTTTCTCGACAATGTTTGTATATTCAATTGCTCTTCTAGTGCATCAGCCATTTGAATTGGTGATGGAGAAATCTGGAGTGAAAACAAGGTATTCAGAGCAGACAATGCTACCTGCTAAAGCAGATATGTTGCTGGTTACAGATAGCTCTTCATAGGAGGATTCAGAGGCAGATGACCAGTCCTATTATCCCCCTGAGGTGTATGATCAAATTTGGCAGGGTTATATTACTCATATCATGCATATGTTGTATTGCAATGCTTAGTTTTTACATCATATACACAATATTGAATGCCATCTCCTTAGTTGACACATCATATATGCGATTTCCCTCTGCTCACTTCCTTAGTATATAAATCATATATTTGAATTATGTCATGCCATGATGTTTACATAGACAGCATGTATCTGAATTATGGCATGCCAACCCATTTTCTAAAGACATAATATAGTTATATCATCTCATCCTGTTTACATAGTGATCATATTTTAAATAATGTCATTCTATCCATGAATTATATCATGCCATCATGTTTCCACCGATGGCATGTTTGTGATTTATTGCATGCCAACCACTTTAATAGACACATCGTATAGTTATATCATGTCATCATGTTTACATAGTCATCATATTTTGATTATGTCATTCTATCCTATTTAGTTAGCCATCAAACATGTGAAATTGTGTCATGCTATCCTGTTTAATTAGCCATCACATATGTGAAATTATGTCCTGCTATTCTGTTTGGTTAGACAACATAAATGTGAATTATTTCATGCCCTATTTTCTTCCCTACTATCCATTGCACCTGTCTATCTTACAATGTCTGTACATTCAATTACTTTTCTTGTTTATCAGCCATTTCAATTGGAGGGAGTGATGGCAGTATCTGTGGGAGTAAAAACACGGTCTTCAGAAAAGATCGTGCTACCTGCCGATGCAGATAGAACTACGGTTGTACTTGCCCAAGAACCAGCCCCACCACACATAACCCAGACTCATGCAGATTGTACCCCTACCCAGTTGGACAGAGAACCAGCTACACCCCTTCTAACCCCAACCCCAGCAGATAGTAACCCAGTTCCCGTTAGCACAGCACTGTCTCCACCACACAGCACCCAAACATGAGCAATTAGTAAGGTGATACTGTCGGGGAAACTGATCCACGAACACCTATGGGACCGGCGGACTGAGCCCCTTTCAGTTCGGCGGAGGGCGGAGGTCGCACGAAGAGCGGATCGAGGCAGTGCACATGAGCAGTTTACCCAGCTTCGGAGCTCTCCGGAGAGATGACACTCCTACTGCTGCTTGTCTGTGTATTTCGAGTTCTTGTTCGGGAGCGATCAGAGCTACAAGACCGAGCGTGATAGTGTTTCTGGCCTTCGAACTGGTCGAACCCCCTCTACGTTGCGCATGGGCCTCCTTTTATATGCTCAAGGGGTCACCGACAGGTGGCAACGCAGACAAAAAGCGGTAAAAATGGAAAAAGAATGCGGTAGGTACAGCTACCTATAATGTAGACACATTGTATCATACCTAACTCTGACGGCAGGGGACAAGGGCATTTAATGCCCGTCTGTGTCGCCCAAACAGTGCAAACAGAGACCGTCAGGGGCGCCAGTGATCGCCACGATGGCCTTTTCGTCAGTGCCGCTTGCCACAGTGCACCCCTGGCTGCACAGCCTCTTGCCACGCGCGTCTGGAAGGGCCCCAGAGTGACACGTGGGTGGATGTGCTGGACCGCGGGTGTGGAGTGGCCGCTTGCCGCGGCAAGTGCCTTGCCGCGGTCGTCGTTTTGTCGGGTCTGGGAGCTTGTCGCTCACCGGGCCTTGCCGGGATGCAAGGCGCGTCGTGGCAAGCTTTCTTGAGACGCCTTGGCTGGCCTTCCCGGCAAGCTCCTCTTGCCGGGGCCTTGTATTCTTGGTTTGAATACTTTGTTCTTGAATGGCTTCCCGGCAAGCTCCTCTTGCCGGGGTCTTGTCTCCTGAGGAGCCACAGAGGATCTTGGCGGTTACCTGGCGAGCCTCGCCGCGGGGTGCTGCAACTGCCCGTGCACAAGTTCGGGATACTAGGGTACCCCTACTCTAGTACACCGACAGGAGCCCCCGGGTCTGGGCCACACACGGTGCCGAGCGCTATTGGGCCAGGCCCAAGACAGGGCACAGGCACGCGCGGCCTGGGTCGTGCCGTTTCTTACTCCGCATCCACCGCGCTCTCCCCGAACGGCACGCGTTGAATGCGGCGTCGTGGGAGAGATCGTGGGGGTTTCTTTATTCGAAAAGCGTAACGTTCGCCCCCTCCCTCTTTATAAGCAGAGGAAACAGGGACAGTAGCTCATCTCGCCGGTTACCACTCCCAAATCTCCGCCGCTCCCCCCTTTCTCCAAGGTCGAAAGTGAGCAGCGCTCCGCCCCACATCACCGTCGTCGCCACCAACGCCGTCGATCTCCTCCACCACCTTTGCCATGGCTCCGAAGACCCGGAAGGTCGCGAAGTCGGCCGAGGCACTGCGGCTCGAGGCGCTGCGAAAGGAGCGGGCCACTTTCCCTTCCGAGCTCGACGCGGCGGGGCTGAGGCAGTGGTTCTACCTCTTCTGGTCGACGGAGACACGGCCGCACCCGCGCACGAAGGTACTCTCCGCCGCCGCTTCAAAACGGGCTCCGTACGGATACCCCTTCTTTCCACTGTTCTTCTTCTGCGGGCTTTGCCCGCCCTTCTCGGAATTTTTCTGTGATATCATGAACACCTACGGGTTTCATCTCCTTGACTTCACCCCCAACGCCGTTCTGACCATGGCAGTTTTCGCACATCTCTGCGAAAACTCTGTCGGAGTCCACCCAAACGTAGCACTTTTCCGCCACTACTTCATGCCTCGGGTCGAGAGAGGAGAGCTTCTTTCTGGCGGGATCGCCTGGATCTCGAGGGCCGGCAAGAAGGAGGCGTATCTGGAGGGGGAGCTTCGTAGCAAATGGGAGGAGTGGAGAGCTGATTGGTGTTGGATCATGGAGGAGAACCTGCAGCCATTCACCGCCCTGCGCCAAGTCCCAGTAGTGCGCGGCAACGATTTGAGCAGTTTGGCCCCAGAGGACGCTAGGCTGAAGATCGCTGTCACCAGAATCCTGCGCCTCAGGCTTGTCGGGTTGACTGTGGGCGCCGTAGGCGCAGATTTTCTCCGCCGCCGCATCGCCCCCCTACAAGAGAGGAGGAGACCCGCTTGGGAGTTTGGCGGTCCGGCGGATATCATGAGGCTGCGCCCGGGCCTCAATTTTAACTTCACCGTGCTGGAGCTGGATGCGATGCTCAAGGAGCTGTTCAAGCACGACTCCCAACATCCAGAATGGTTCAGGCTGCAGGCGGGGGTCGTCCCGTTGTGCAATAATTCTTCGCTCGACCGCATCCGCGCGATGATGCCGCTGTGCGACTCGCATGGTCTTGTCCCAACGTGGCAAGAGCCAGCGGACGATGTTGTGCAGCAATTCTTCGACGGACTGGTGGAGGTGGCGGTCCGCGCCGACGAGCAGAAGAGCCTCACCCGCGACACTACCGAGGAGGAGATGCAACGCATCGCCACCAGGGCGGAAGAGGCGGCGGCGGCCGCTGCTGCGGGTGAGTTCGGGTTCACCGTGGAGGAGGCAGAGGCAGAGGCGGTGGCAAGCCTTGCCGAGCGAGAGTGGATTGACGGCAAGGAAGAGCTTGCCGCGCCGGACACCGAGTCGAGCGAGCCCGCCGAGGGTGCGAGCGGCCCGCCATCTCCAGACCGCTTGTCGCAGGCGGAGCCCACAGCGCAGCCCCCAGCTCCACCAAGAAGGCCCCTTCGCAGGGGCGGGGACGCATCGGGGCGGCAAAGGAGTCAGCAGCCGACGCGCCGCGCGACACGCTCCACCGCGACAAGCGATGTTGCCGCGGGAGCGCCTCGTACCGCTGCGGCAACTGGAGCGGGGTCTTCTCGGGCTGCCGCCACTGCGCCCGCCAAGCGGCCAAGGGGTCCTACTCCTCCGCCTCGTCGCGCCGAGGGTGGGCTGGAATTCGACCTCCCTGTGCTCAGCTCCGACGAGGAGGAAGAAGAGTAAGATTTATCTGCTGCACTTGTAGTTCTTCAATTTTATTGCTTTGTCTTGTATCTAACTTGCTTCGATCCGAACCTATTCTTTTTCAGGACGTTGGCTCAAAGAGCGGTGAAGAGAGCCAAGGTCCCGGTGGTTATCATCGAGGACGATCCCACTGTGACGGCAGGGGGCACGCCCGAGGTCACCTTGCCGGACCCGGCAACTATTCCGCGAAGCAGCCCCCAGCGTAAGTACATGATTTACTTTCTGCTTTTGGGCGCACACGGGTGCTCTTTTCTTTGCTGACATCCGACTGTCGGTTTGCTTGTGTAGGAGCAGAACAGCTTCACCAGGAGGGCTCGGAAACCGCCTCCGACGTGCCATCTGCTTCCACTACACCTCCAAGGGATGATTCCCGGGCAAGGGAGCGTTCTCCGGCAAGGGAGGAATCTCCGGCGAGGGAGGAGTCTCCGGCAAGGGGCAGCACTAGTGGTCCTCCGATGGTGGAGCCCATGTCCATCGACTCCAGTGCAGGTAATCCCTTGCCTGAAGCTTCCCTTGTATTCTTCTTCTTCTGATTTTTCTTTTCGAACGTTTGCTTGACTCCTCCTTCTTTTCCGGTCGTCAGATCCACCCTCCACGGAGCCAACGGAGACTGAGGCGGGCGGCGAGCAGAACACGCGCGGCAATACTGATGATGCCGCGGCCACCGAAGAAGGAGCCGGTGCTGATGAGCCCGCCGGCGAAGAGGCCGCCAAGGCTGCCGCTGCGGAAGCTGGCGAGGGATCCGGCGATCGCACTGACGGCCCTGAGGCCGCAGGCGCGCCAGGCGCTGCACCGACCGCCGATCCCTCTGCTGCTGCCGCAGCTCCAGGCTCTGAGGAGCCCCAGCCCGGTGCCTATCTGAAGGCCGGCGAGGGCATTTTCATCAAGCTCCCCTGGGCGTCAAGCTCCAGGGCGCCGGTTGAAGGAGAAACCCTGGATGGGGAGGTGCTTGCCTCTGCTGGGTTGTCGATTGTCGACGCGCTGGGAAGCAGCAGCGACGAGCCTGAGGAGGAGCAACTGCTACGGAACCTGATGTCACTCTACCGCGCCCGCCAAGCCAAGCTGGAGTCCCGGGAAGCGCTTGTCGCGAAGGCGAGCGTGGATATTGAGAAGCGCGCGGAGGAGCTCCGGGGTCTCCGCCAGGAAGCTCTTCGGGCCTTGGCGGAGGAGCGGGAGCAACTTGCTGAAGAGCGGAAGGCCTTCCTCCTCGAGAAGGCCGAAGCTGAAGAGCAACAGCGGCTCGCCGGCGATAAGCTGTTTGCGCAAGAAGGTGAGCTGGCCCAACGGAAAGTTAACCTTGACAGCCACGAGGAGGATCTTGCCGCGCGCGAGCAGGCACTTGGCGGGGCGCTCAAGGAAGCAAAGGATGCGGCCGCGGCTGCCGAGGCTGCCAAGAAGGAATTGGAGGCAAAGGTGGCGCAGCTAGAGGCTGATCTGAAGGCGGGCGGCGAAGAGCTTGCCGCGCTCAATCTTGAGCGCGAGAAGGACGCCCTCGCCCACGGTGAGCTGCAGGGTCAACTCGCCGAGAAGGGCAAGGAGCTGAGCGCCGCCAAGGATTCCAACGCCGATCTTGAGCTGAAGATGGCCACCTTGACGCAGATGCTGGACGGCGCCAAGAAGCGGGAGGCGGACTTGAAGGAGGAGATCAAGGGCAACGAAGCGCTGCTGGTGAGGGCCGCCGAAACCTAGAACACCTTCAAGGATACGATGGAGCTCTGGACGGAGGGCCTTGTGAACATCACTGCAGTCATTGACGGGGAGCTGGCGCAGCTGGGAGTGGAGGACTTTGGGTACTCCTCCGATGAGAACCTCCAGCCCAGCGCCAAGCTCACCCTGTTCTTTAAAGGCGTAGCGACAGCCGTCCAGCAGCTCCGAGAGAAGATCCCAAAGCAGCTGGCCGATGAGTCGCGCACGATCTACGCCAGAGTCCTGGAGAAGGTGTTGGTGAAAGTGGCCTTCCGCAATCCAGGCCTCAACTTCACCAACGTCCTCAAGAAGCTGCCGGCAGATGCTGATCTGGAAGCACTCAAAGCCCTTGTCACACCCATTGTGGACAAGGTGAATGAGGTCAAGATGGTTGATGGTGGCCGCGTAGATTAGGCCGCCCGTTTTCTTCTTTTCTTGCCGCTGCTAGTCATGTCATGAGAACACTTTATTAGAGCCACGACAAGTTATTTTGTAATATAACTCTATTTTGGGTAGTGATTGCTATGTTATTTCCTTTGCTTGACTCTTCGCTTTGTATGTTTCTACCCTATGTTTTTAGGGAACTTGCCGGTGCGGGCACCCTTGCCGCGAGCGCTGAGTGCGGAACGTCAGCAGCCTGCTGGCGGTGCCTCTACCGACAAGAAACCTTGTCGCAACTAGTCGCAGCTCACTTAAGTTGTTGAGCGGACTCGAAACAAAATAAGGGCGCAACTAGCTACGAGTTGGTTCCTCTGCGCACAGGTTTTCCATACAAAGCACGGTCATTCAAGGAAGATAACTTAAAAATTTAAAAACTGATTGCTCAAACTTTGGCAACTTAGCTTTTCTGTCGTTTGCTTCCCGGCAAGGCGAAACTTTCTTGAACGGCCCGGTCCACACCATTATCTTCTCCTTTCCCCCCGGCAAACCTTGTGGGCGAGGGAACCTGCCTTCCTTTGAGAAAGAGACAGAAGAGAAAATAAAGATATGGAGCCTTACGGCTCGTTATTGCTTACCGGGGGCAGGTGCTGCACAAAGTGTCAGATGATATATGCGAAAAGAAAGAAATCATGAAATTGACAAGCTGTGCGAAGCACATGAACTTTATTTATGCACGGGGTCTGCGCCCGGCTTTGTACGAAGGATTACATGCAACAGTGGCAAGACTTGTACAAAAGGTGGTTGCCGAAACGGGTTCCGGCAACCGCGCCCTACGGGTAAAACTTACGAAGATGCTCAATGTTCTAGGAGTTGCTCACCGGAATGCCATCTTCGGTCTCAAGGCAGACAACGCCAGGCCTAGTGACTCGTTTCACCCGGTAAGGGCCTTCCCACTTCGGCGTCAACTTGTTGGAATTCTTGGCGGACTGAACGCGCCGAAGAACAAGGTCGCCTTCCTCGAAACTTCTGGCTTTAACTTTGCGGCTATGATAGCGACGCAAAGCTTGCTAATATCGAGCAGCTCGTACAGCAGCCTGAAGATGATCCTCCTCAAGGAGCAGCGCGTCATCTTGCCGCAGCTGCTCTTGCTCAAGCTCATCATAAGCGAGCACTCGAGGCGACCCGTATACGAGTTCCATTGGGAGAACTGCCTCTACTCCATAGAGTAGAGCGAAAGGTGTCTAGCCAGTGGCTCGATTTGGCGTCGTTCTGATCGACCAAAGAACCACCGGCAGCTCCTCGATCCAGTTTCTTCCGCACCTACGCAGCCTGTCGAAAGTTCTGGTCTTGAGGCCTCGCAGCACTTCAGCATTTTCCCTCTCCGCTTGACCGTTGCTTCTCGGATGAGCAACAGAAGCAAAGCAGACCTTGGCGCCAAGATCTTGACCGTACTGCATGAAGGTGCGGCTCGTGAATTGCGTGCCGTTGTCGATGATGATCCTGTTAGGGATCCCGAAACGGCAAACAATCGACCTGAAGAACTTGACTGCTGACTGTGCCGTCACCTTCCTCACTGGTTCCACTTTCGGCCACTTTGTGAACTTGTCGATGGCGACGTACAAGAACTCAAAGCCCCCGACAGCTCGGTGGAAGGGGCCGAGGATGTCGAGCCCCCAGACCGAAAATGGCCAGGATAAAGGGATCGTCTGGAGAGCTTGAGCTGGCTGGTGTATCTGCTTGGAATGGAACTGGCACGCTTCACACTTGGTTACTTGTGCAGCTACATCCTGGAGGGCTGTCGGCCAAAAGAAACCTTGCCGGAACACTTTGCCGGCATGTGCTCTCGCGCCAATGTGGTGACCACATATGCCTCCATGTATCTCTGCCAACAGCTGATGTCCATCTTCCCGGTGAATACACTTCAATTTCACACCGTTGAGTCTTATTCTGTACAGTGTGTTGTCGACAAACTTGTTCATACTTGACTGCCGGGCTACTCTTTCCGCTTCTTCTTGCTCTTCGGGAAGTTCTCCTGTCTGAAGGAAACGGACAATCTACTGCGCCCATGCTGGAGCTTGCGGCTCGACAACAAGGACTAAAGGCACATCTGCTGCTGCGGGAACATCCGCTTCTGCGGCAAGGGACTGCGGCCCAGCCGGAGCTTGATGTAACCCGACAAGCTTGCCGGAGCAAAACTTGTCGGGAGCGTCTGCTTCAACGGAACAAACCCTAGGGCTCGCTAGAGCAGACTGCTCCTCAGCACACTTGGCGTTGATCTTGGGGACCTTCTTGGTGGCGGCTTCGGGAAGCTCTGCTGGAAAATAGTTGCCAGAAATCAACTTCCTCTTCTTGCTCTGTCCAGTTGATGGTGTCATGGATGGTTGAGTCAGCTTGAGCACAAAGATCCCTGGTTCCACAAGTAACTTTAGTGTGGTGCACTTTGACAGGCCATCGGCAACGTCGTTCTGAGCTCTTGGAACATGTTCCATTTGTAAGCCGTCAAAGTGCTCTTCTAGCTTTCTTGCTTCATCAACATAAGCTTCCATCAACGGACTCTGATAGTTCTTGTTCACTTGGCGGACAACAAGCTGCGAGTCACCCCTGACAATGAGCTTCTTAATCCCAAGGTCTGCCGCGATCCTGAGGCCGGCAAGCAAGCCTTCATACTCTGCAGTATTGTTCGTTGCTTGCTCCTTGGGAAAGTAAATCTGGACTACGTACTTGAGGTGCTCTCCGGTGGGTGCGATAAGCATCACGCCAGCATCGGCGCCTTGCAGCGAGAAAGCACCATCAAAGTACATCAGCCACTCTTTGCTTGCTTCCTTGACGGGGATGCTCGTTTCTGGAATTTCTTCATCTGGTGTTGGCGTCCACTCTGCTATGAACTCTGCCAATGCTCTGCTTTGGATAGTTGAAGAGCTCTCAAACTTAAGGCCAAAGTTTGACAGTTCCAGTGCCCACTCGACGATCCTGCCTGTCGCTTCTGGATTCTACAATATCCTCTTCAGCAGAAAGAGAGTGACAACTGTGATCTCATGTGCCTGGAAGCAATGGTGCAGCTTTGTCGAGGCCATGAGAAGGCCAAAAAGCAACTTCTGCACACCAGAGTACCTTGACCTAGCCCCCTGCAGAAGGGAGCTGACAAAGTAAACCGGGTGGTGCACCATTTTCTTCTGCACCTCCTCGTGCACCTGCGCAGATCCATCCTTGTCGGGACCAGAGCTTGTCCGCGAAGCCCCCTGCTTGTCGCTGGATGCACTTGCCGTGGTTGCTGGCTCATCATCCGCCTCCCTCTCTGCTACTAACGCAGCACTAACCACTTGATTGGTTGCCGCTAGATACAGCAGCAACTTCTCTTTTGGCTTAGGTGCGACAAGTATTGGAGTGGAGGACAAGTACCTCTTCAAGTCCTGCAACGCAGCCTCCGCTTCCGGAGTCCATTTCATTGGACCTGCCTTTTTAATATTTTGAAAAATGGCAGGGCGCGCTCAGCGGACTTAGAGATAAACCTGCTGAGAGCAGCCACGCAACCGGCAAGCCTTCGTACATCCTTGACACGCTTTGGTGCTTCAATCTGCTCGATGGCCTTGATCTTGTCGGGATTGGCTTCAATTCCCCGCTGAGACACAAAGAACCCGAGAAGCTTGCTGGAAGGGACTCCAAACACGCACTTCTCGGGGTTAAGCTTGAGGTTGATCTTGCGCAGATTTCCAAAGGTTTCGTCTAAATCTTGGATCAGGGTCGCCTTGTCCTTGCTCTTGACCACTATATCATCCATGTAGGCTTCCACATTTCTGTGTATCTGTGGCTCAAAAGCGACATGGACTACTCTAGCAAATGTGGAACCAGCATTCTTCAAACCAAAAGGCATCCGTACGAAACAGTATGTGCCACATGGGGTGATGAATGCAGTTTTCTCCTCATCTTCTTCTGCCATGAAGAACTGATGGTATCCTGAGTATGCATCAAGAAATGAAAACAAATCACATCCGGCTGTGGAGTCAACAATCTGGTCAATACGCGGCAAGGGAAATGGATCTTTAGGACAAGCTTTATTGACATCAGTGAAATCAATACAAAGCCTCCATTTCCCATTGGCTTTGCGCACGACTACAGGATTGGACAACCACGTAGGATGGAGCACTCCTCTGACAAGGCCTGCTGCTTCCAACTTCTTAATTTCTTCCATAATGAACTCTTGGCGCTCCACTGCTTGCTTCCTGACTTTCTGCTTGACGGGCCACGCATGAGGACAAACGGCTAGGTGGTGCTCAATTACTTTCCTGGGAACACCGGGGATATCAGACGGTTGCCATGCAAATACGTCGACGTTCGCCCGCAGGAAAGCAATGAGCGCGCTTTCCTATTTAGGGTCAAGAGTGGCACTGATGGTGAAGGTACCACCAGTACCGTCCTCCTTGGTGGACACTTTCTTGGTCTCGGGTGGAGCTGCCATCGCATTCTTACACTTGCCGGTGGAGCTCGATGGTGCGTCCTCGACGGTAGCGCAGCACTCCGAAGAGGTGCGCTTGCCGGAGTGGGCATCAGAGCTCTTGCCGGACTTGGTCTTCTTCTTCCCCCCCGGGAGCTTCAGCGGCAAGTGACTTGCGATCAGCTGCGGCTGCTGCCTCCCGGTAAATCTTGTCGGCGCAGATAAGGGCATCCTTCTTGTTGCCAGGGACAGAGATGACACTTATCGGGCCTGGCATCTTCAGCATGTTGTATGCATAATGAGAGGCTGCCATGAACTTGGCGAGCGCAGGACGGCCGAGTATTCCATTGTAGGGTAATGGAAAATCAGCAATGTCAAAAGTGACCCTCTCAGTTCTGAAGTTTAACTCGCTGCCAAATGTGACCGGCAACGTGATCTTTCCCTTCGGCTTGCTCCTTCCCGGGTTGATTCCTTGGAATGTGCCGGTCTCTGCGAGCTCGCTATCAAGGATCTGGAGTTTCTGGAGGACTGTGGAGGAGATCAGGTTCAAGCTGGCCCCGCCGTCAACTAGCATCTTTGTGACCTTGAGGTTGCGGATAGTTGGTGAAACCAACATCAGCAAGCATCCGACCGCAGTTATGCGATCAGGGTGATCCTCAATATCAAAGATGATAGGCGTGCTGGACCATTTCAGAGGCCTGCGTGACTCCATGGATGGTTCCGCTGCATTGACTTCTCGCATCCATTGCTTGAGTTGATGGTGTGAAGTATGCAGGGAAGCACCGCCGTCAACGCACAGGACCTCTGTGGCTTTCTGGAATTCCTGCTCATCGGCTTCATCATCCTCCATATCTTCGTCGTCGTCGTCTTCTTCCTTGTCGCGGCCGCGGGGAGGCCTGTCTCCTTGCCGCTGCTTGGCCTTGCCGCGGCGCCCCCCCCCCCCCCCCGGCCGGGTCGTTTCTTGCTGGCTCCTCCAGCACCTTCCTGGGCCTTCTCCTTGTCGCGTCGTTCGTACTCAGCTTTCTGCTGCTCGACAAGCATGCTGAACCTTCTTACAGCTCTGGAGGTCATGGCCCTTGGTGCGGTGGATTTTGCAGTACTGCTTGCAGGAGCTGTCCGGCTTATCGGCGGCCGCCACAGCCTGGATCTCCTTGCCGGAGCTTCCAACTTTAGCTTTGTTGGCGCCACCTCCGTTGTCGGACTGCTCGACAACTAGCACTTCTTTGCCCTTCTTCTTTCTGTTGTTCCGCCGCTGGCCTTTCTTTGCCGGGGCAGCATCCTCACTGTCAGATCCTCCTGCTCCTGTATTCTCTCCGGGGAGCCTCCTCCCCTCTTCAGCACGTGCACACTTGTCGGCCAGGGCATAAAGCTCGCTGACGTCTCTGATCTTGCGCATCGCCATCTCCTCCCGCATCCTGCGGTTTCGCACGTTCTGATGGAACGCGCTGATGACCGCGGCAGGGTGGACATCTGGGATATTGTGCTGTACATGGCTGAATCTCTGAATGTACTTGCGCAGGGGCTCTCCTTCCTTCTGGGCGAGCAGATGAAGATCGCTTTCTTGGCCATGGGGCTTGTGGCCGCCTGTAAAGGCGCCGACAAACTCATGGCATAGATCTGCCCAAGAGGATATGGAGTTGTCCGGCAAGTGCATGAGCCAGGACCTGACATTGGGCTTGAGCACTAGTGGGAAGTAGTTGGCAAGGATCTTGTCGTCTCGTCCCCCCGCAGCTTGCACAGCAATGGTGTAGATGCTAAGGAACTCCGACGGATGTGACTTGCCGTCGTACTTCTTCGGTACATCTGGCTTGAAATTCTTCTTGCTGGGCCACTGGACTTGCCGCAGCTCACGAGTGAACGCAGGGCTACCTACCGTGTACGGCAAGTCGCCTGGTTGCCCTGGCGCATGCATGTCGACAGAGGGCCCAGCGCGCTGGTCAGATTGACGCCGTGCTTCTCTTCGATGCTCGATGCGAGTACGAGCGTCCTCTTGCTGTCGTTCGTGCAAAACTTGGCGCTGATCGCGACGAGCTCGCGGATCTGATGACGCGGTGGAGTCGCTGTCGAGGTGGACCCGGCAAGTCGGCGATCTTGGCCTTCGGGGCGGAGAGTGCATGGTGGTTGCACCCCCGTCTGTCTTGTCGCCATCGGCTCGCGTCCGGCAGTCTTGTCGTGGCAGCGAGGTGCTTGGTTGCCGCGTAGTGTCGCCGTTGGCGAAGCCAATGAGACTCTGAATGGTGGCCCTCCACTCGTCGGTCTTGTCCGCCGTCGGAGGGTAATCCAGGAGCAGTTGAGCTCGTGCCAAGGCTTCTGCTGGAGTGGTGGGCGGCAGTGGTGAACGGTGCGAGGAGCGGGATATGCTCGGACTTCTAACTATGTTAGAAGGAGCAGTATCCCGTCCAGGCGACCGCACTTCGCTGGGGCCAGCATGTTGGCGTGCATGCTGGTCTTGAACTCCGCGAGATCCACCAGCTTGATCTTGGCCCAGCGAACGTATGGCGCTGCGAACGCCATGACGCTGTTGGTCCCGCGCCTCCCGAGATGGGCGCGGTGCGCGTACGGACGTTGAGGTCTGCGCGTCCTTGTCCTTGGACTTGGCAGCGCTGTGAGCACCCTCGTCTACGCCCGTTCTTCCGCCGGCGTCTACCCCACTGCCTGCTTGCTCCGGTGGTGGTGGAATCGACGCGGACGGAACTTCTGCCTCCGAAGCCTTCTTCTTCGGTGGCATGTCGATGAAGATGATGAAGATTTAGCTCGCGTGCACGCCGGATCGGTTTCACACAATCTCGACGCCCCCTACCTGGCGCGCCAAAGATGTCGGGGAAACTGATCCACGAACACCTATGGGACCGGCGGACCGAGCCCCTTTCGGTTCGGCGGAGGGCGGAGGTCGCACGAAGAGCTGATCGAGGCAGTGCACACGAGCAGTTTACCCAGCTTTGGAGCTCTCCAGAGAGATGACACTCCTACTGTTGCTTGTCTCTGTATTTCGAGTTCTTGCTCGGGAGCGATCAAAGCTACAAGACTGAGCGTGAGAGTGTTTCTGGCCTTCGAACTGGTCGAACCCCCTCTACGTTGCGCATGGGCCTCCTTTTATATGCTCAAGGGGTCACCGACAGGTGGCAACACAGACAAAAAGGGGTAAAAATGGAAAAAGAATGCGGTAGGTACAGCTACCTATACTGTAGACACAGTGTATCATACCTAACTCTGACGGCAGGGGACAAGGGCATTTAATGCCCGTCTGTGTCGCCCAAACAGTGCAAACAGAGACCGTCAGGGGCGCCAGCGATCGCCACGATGGCCTTTTCGTCAGTGCCGCTTGCCACCGTGCACCCCTGGCTGCACAGCCTCTCGCCACGCCCGTCTGGAAGCGCCCCAGAGCGACACGTGGGTGGATGTGCTGGAGCGCGGGTGTGGAGTGGCCGCTCGCCGCGGCAAGTGCCTTGCCGGGGTCGTCGTTTTGTCGGGTCTGGGAGCTTGTCGCTCACCGGGCCTTACCGGGACGCAAGGCGCGTCGCGGCAAGCTTTCTTGAGACGCCTTGGCTGGCCTTCCCGGCAAGCTCCTCTTGCCGGGGCCTTGTCTTCTTGGTTTGAATACTTTGTTCTTGAATGGCTTCCCGGCAAGCTCCTCTTGCCGGGGTCTTGTCTCCTAAGGAGCCACAGAGGATCTTGGCGGTTACCTGGTGAGCCTTGCCGCGGGGTGCTGCAACTGCCCGTGCACAAGTTCGGGATACTAGGGTACCCCTACTCTAGTACACCGACAGATATGTCTCCGATGTATCTATAATTTATGAAGCATTCATGCTATTTTATTATCTGTTTTGAATCTCTACGGGCTTTATTATAAACTTTTTCTATTACTTTTGGGATTAACCTATTAACCGGAGGCCCAGCCCATATTGCTGTTTTATTGCATGTTTCAGTATTCCGAAGAAAAGGAATATCAAACGGAGTCCAAACGGAATGAAACCTTCGGGAGCGTGATTTTTTGAATGAACATGATCCGGGAGACTTGGAGTACAAGCCAGGGAAGCTCCGAGGAGGCCAGGAGATAGGAGGGGGCGCCCACCCCCTGGGCGCGCCCCCTGTCTCGTGGGCCCCTCGAGCCTCCCCTGACCGACTTCTTTCGCATATATATTCCCATATACCCTAAAACCATCGAATACGATAGTAGATCGGGAGTTCCGCCGCCACAAGCCTCAGTAGCCACAAAAAACCTCTCAGGAGCCTGTTCCAGCACCCTGCCGGAGGGGGGATCCCCCACCGGTGGCCATCTTCATCATTCCGGCTCTATCCATGACGAGGAGGGAGTAGTTCACCCTCGGGGCTGAGGGTATGTACCAGTAGCTATGTGTTTGATCTCTCTCTCTCTCTCTCTCTCTCTCTCTCGTGTTCTCTCTATGGCACGATCTTGATGTATTGCGAGCTTTGCTATTATAGTTGGATCTTATGACGTTTCTCCCCCTCTATTCTCTTGTGATGAATTAAGTTTTCCCTTTGAAGTTATCTTATCGGATTGAGTCTTTAAGGATTTGAGAACACTTGAAGTATGTCTTGCCGTGCTTATCTGTGGTGACAATGGGATATCACGTGATCCTCTTGATGTCTGTTTTGGTGATCAACTTGCGGGTTCCGCCCATGAACCTATGCATAGGGGTTGGCACACGTTTTCGTCTTGACTCTCCGGTAGAAACTTTGGGACACTCTTTGAAGTACTTTGTGTTGGTTGAATAGATGAATCTGAGATTGTGTGATGCATATTGTATAATCATGCCCATGGATACTTGACGTGACAATGGAGTATCTAGGTGACATTAGGGTTTTGGTTGATTTGTGTCTTAAGGTGTTATTCTAGTATGAACTCTATAATAGATTGAACGGAAAGAATAGCTTCATGTTATTTTACTACGGACTCTTGAATAGATAGAACAGAAAGGATAACTTTGAGGTGGTTTCATACCCTACCATAATCTCTTCGTTTGTTCTCCGCTATTAGTGTCTTTGGAGTGACTCTTTGTTGCATGTTGAGGGATAGTTATATGATCCAAATATGTTATTATTGTTGAGAGAACTTTCACTAGTGAAAGTATGAACCCTATGCCTTGTTTCCTTGCATTGCAATACCGTTTACGCTCACTTTTATCATTAGTTACCTTGCTGTTTTTATATTTTCAGATTACAAAAACCTATATCTACCATCCATATTGCACTTGTATCACCATCTCTTCGCCGAACTACTGCACCTATACAATCTACCATTGTATTGGGTGTGTTGGGGACATAAGAGACTCTTTGTTATTTGGTTGCAGGGTTGTTTGAGAGACACCATCTTCATCCTATGCCTCCCACGGATTGATAAACCTTAGGTCATCTACTTGAGGGAAATTTGCTACTGTCCTACAAACCTGTGCACTTGCAGGCCCAACAACGTCTACAAGAAGAAGGTTGTGTAGTAGACATCAAGATCTTTTCTAGCGTCATTGCCTGGGAGGTGAGTGCTTGAAGGTATATCTTGAGATCTAGCAATCGAATCTTTTTGTTTCTTTTTCTATCACTAGTTTAGTTTATAAAAGAAAACTACAAAAAAATGGAGTTAAGTTTGTCTCATACGCTTCATCTTTTTAATATCTTTTGTGAGTATGATGAAAAGGAAAATTGTGCTCAAGTGCTAGAAGAAGAAATCTATAAAATGCTTGATACTAAATCTTTGAATGATGAGCATGATTGCAATGTTGTTAGTATGAACTCCTTGAATATCCATAGTACTAATGATGATTGCACTAGTTACGATGAAAATGCCTCTTATAAGCATGTCGATTTTTGTGGAGTAGATTGGGTTTGCAAGTACACACCAAATATGGAAAATAGATATTGCAAGAGGCATAAGTATTTAGAAACTAAAGGGTTGCAAGAAACTCTTGATGTTTGTGCTGAAAAATTCAATATTTTTCGCGCTCCTTGTGAACTTTGAAATGAATGTGGTCATTTAAATCTCCAATGCAAATTGTTTCATGATCGAATCATGTCCAAAAATTGTGATATCTTGATTACCCTTGAGCATCATAAAGAGCTTAGTCTTCTTTTGGGGTATGAAGAAATGAAACGTATAACTGAGGGTATTCCAAAATTTAATCTTGATAGATGTCTTGATTTTGATCTAGAGAAGATTTATTTGTATTGTGCGGTGAATTGCATTGAAAATCCTTATATTGCCAATTACCTAAAGAAAAGAAAGCAAATAGAAGATGAAGAGAATACTCATGAAAGGCAAGAGACTTGCCAATATCCTCCTATTATTTCTTATGATGAATCAGGTAACCAGGAGGAGCTTTCTATTCAACCAATCTCATCAATAAGGAGCTCAAATAAGAAGGTTGAACCCTCACATAATGTGAAGAAGAAAAATAAAAGAAGGAGCAACAAAGGTAAAAAGGTATCTCTCTCAAATGAAGTTGCTCCTACTACTCATTGTGATGACGATAATTGCTATACTATTGGTGCTATCCATACTATTAATGATGAGAGTGATTATGCTTATGATATGAAAAGGCCCAAGCTTGGGGAAGCTATGTTTGATGAGGATGGAATATTTGACAATATATTTGCTGAAATTAATGTTTGTCCCAAGCTTGGGGATGCTACGTTTAATGAAGATGATATTTTTAGAATCCCAAGTTTTGATATGCAAAGTTGTTATGATGATAGCATGCCTCTTACCTATGATGATTATATTGATGAAAGTGGGTTTGGAAGAGTGTCAACTTTAGGAAGTAGTGATCCCACTATTTTGGAGGATGTTGAATCTTATTGTGATGAATATGAAAGTGGATTTGGAAGAGTGTCAACTTTATTTTGTAATGATTCCACTATCTTGGAAGAGGTTTCAATCGATTATGATGAGAACGAAGTTGATACTTATGATGATTATTGTGATGAAACTTATGCTATAAAAAGTAGAGATGATTATATTTATAAAACTTGTCATGATTATGATTACCTTTTTTCTAAACATTACTCTTTTAATGTGGAAACAAATTTTAGTATTCAAGTCTCTTATGATACTCCCACTATTCCGAATGAGAAGAATTTTGCTTATGTGGAGAGTAGTAAATTTTCTATGCTTGTGGATCATGAAAAGAATGCTTTAGGTGCTTGTTATATTGTTGAAATCATTCATGATGCTACTAAAAATTATTATGAGGGAGGAACATATGCTTGTAGGAATTGCAATAATGCCAAGTTTCCTCTCTATGTGCTTCAAGTCTTGAACATATGCTTGTTTTGCCTTCCTATGCTAGTTGTTTGTTGCTCCCATAAATTGTTTGCTCACAAAATCCCTATGCATAGGAAGTGGGTTAGGCTTAAATATGGTAGTCATGTGCTTCATGATGCTCCCGTTACGTTTCAATTCTTATCTTTTATGTGAGCATCATTGTCATCATCATGCTTAGCTATAAATGCATTAAAGAAAAGCGCTTGTTGGGAGACAACCCAATATTTACCCTTACTGTTTTTGTGTGTCCACATGATTATGCTACTGTAGTAATCATGTTTTATAGATTTTTGTTTCAATAAAGTGCCAAGTAAGACCTTTAGGATAGCTTAGGTGATAGTTGTGTTGATCCTGCTGAAAATCAGAAACTTTTGCACCCAGTAAATTAGTTTTACTAATTCACAGAAACGTGCTTCTGATCTGATTCTTTTTGCTATGGATTGGTAAAGCAATTTATCAGGACTTCCTAATTTGGTAGGACTTTTGGAGTTCCATAAGTATACGTTTGATACAGATTACTACAGACTGCTTTGTTTTTGACAGATTCTATTTTCATTGTGTTGTTTGCTTATTTTGATGAATCTATGAGTAGTATCGGAGGTTATGAACCATAGATAAGTTGGAGTACAGTATATATTACACCAATATGAATTTAGAATGAGCTCATTACAGTACCTCAGTGGTGGTTTTATTTTCTTATACTAACGAAGCTTAGGAGTTTTCTGTTGAGTTTTGTGTTGTGGAGTTTTCAAGTTTTTGGTAAAGATTCGATGGACTACGGAATAAGTAGTGGCAAGAGCCTAAGCTTGGGGATGCCCAAGGCACCCCAAGGTAATATGCAAGGACAACCAAGAGCCTAAGGTTGGGGATGCCCCGGATGGCATCCCCTCTTTCGTCTTCATTCATCGGTAACTTTACTTGGGGCTATATTTTTATTCACCAAATGATATGTGTTTTTCTTGGAGCGTAATTTTATCTTGTTAGTTTTGCTTGCTGTTATTTAGAATAATGTGTTGCATCTTTAGTTTCAATAAAAATTTCAAGGATATCCTTTACCATGCTTATTTTGCTAGTATACATGTTGCTGTTTGAAAACAGAAAGTTTACCACTATCGCAAAAATTCCCTAGAAAAGTCAGAGAATGGTATAATGGCGAATTTTTTTGCATAATGAGCTCTGATAAATCTTCTACAGCGTATTATTTTTTCTCATCATTTGTGGAGTTAGGGAAGTATTGATACTCTTGCATTCTTTACAAACTATACTGTTTTGGCATATTGCTGTTATGTTTGCAATGTTTGCATATGTTTGCTTGTTTAATGATTCTATTTGAGGATAGGAGTATTAAATATGCAGAGACATTTAGTATGCAATGTTGAATAATAATTTTAGTGATTATACTAACCTGTCTCACGAGTTTTTGTTGAGTTTGGTGTGGATGAAGCTTTTGATAAAAAGAGAAACCATGATATGAGAGGAATTAAGGAGACACAAAAGTTCAAGCTTGGGGATGCCCAAGACACCCCAATATAATATTTCAAGAAGTCTCAAGCATCCAAGCTTGGGGATGCCCCGGTAGGCATCCCACCCTTCTTCTTCAACAACTATCAGTTAATATCGGTTGAACCTAAGTTTTTGCTTCTTCACATGACTTGTGCTATCCTTGAAAAGTCATTTTATTTTGTTTTTCTTGATGTTTGAATAAAGTACTTAAGATCTGAAATTCTTATATGAAAGAGAGTCTTCACATAGTTGCATAATTATTCGACTACTCATTGATCTTCACTTATATCTTGTTGGAGTAGTTTTTCATTTACTTGTGTGCTTCACTTATATCCTGTGAGTAAATGGTTGAATGAGTCGAATGTCATAAATCTGAAATTATATGTGTTTCATTTGATTATCCCGTGGGGAGTAATGACTTCACATCTAAGAAGTAGAGATTGTAAATTTATTGAAGGTTAGCAAGCATTGTATTGGTCATTTGAACAATTCATGAAAGAATATTGAAGGAAGAGAGAATTCACATATAAATATATTATCCTAGACATCTTTTATAACTGTGAGCACTTATTAAGTACGACATGCTAAAGAGTTGATGTTGGACAAGGAAGACAACGTAATGGGTTATGTTTTCTCACATCTTAGTTAAAGTATATTGTTATGGATCATTCAAACATGTTGAGCTTGCCTTTCCCCCTCATGCTAGCCAAACTCCTTGCACCAAGTAGAGATACTACTTGTGATTCCAAATATCCTTAAACCTAGTTTTTCCATGAGAGTCCACTATACCTACCTATGGATTGAGTAAGATCCTTCAAGTAAGTTGTCATCGGTGCAAGCAATAAACATTGCACTCTAAATATGTATGACTTATTAGTGCAGAGAAAATAAGCTTTATACGATCTTGTTATGGAAGCAATAAAAGCGACGGACTACATAATAAAGGTCCATATACAAGTAGCTATATAAAGTGACATTCTTTTGCATTAAGATTTTGTGCATCCAACCATAAAAGCGCATGACAACCTCTGCTTCCCTCTGTGAAGGGCCTATCTTTTAATTTATGTCTTTTACTTTATGCAAGAGTCAAGATGATCTTCACCTTTCCCTTTTTCATTTTATCCTTTGGCAAGCACCTCGTGTTGGAAAGATCCTGATATATATATCCAATTGGATGTAAGTTAGCATTAACTATTATTGTTGACAACACCCAAAGGTGAATACGTTGGGAGGCAACACTATAAGCCCCTATCTTTCTCAGCGTCTGATTAAAACTCCATAACCATAAGTATTGCGTGAGTGTTAGCAATTGTAGAAGACTATATGATAGTTGAGTATGTGAAGTTTGCTAAATCAAAGCTCTGACATAGACCCTTCCTAAAAAAAGATGAATTGCAATTGTTTGATGACTAAGAATGAAGTTTGCTAGTTTTCAAGAAAGTTTATGGTCTATGCTTTAACATGTGAATTTCTTGTTACTGGTTCGTGAGAAGTTTTATGAGATGAACTACTGTTATGACATATAATCATGCTAGAAAAGGTGATTGAAATTATCATTGATCAAACTTGTGCACCTGCTAGCATTCACACTTCATAAATTCTTTCTTTTATCATTTACCTACTCGAGGACAAGCAGAAATTGAGCTTGGGGATGCTGATACGTCTCCAACGTATCTATAATTTATGAAGCATTCATGCTATTTTATTATCTGTTTTTAATGTTTACGGGCTTTATTATACACTTTTTTATTACTTTTGGGACTAACCTATTAACCAAAGGCCCAGCCCATATTGCTGTTTTATTGCCTGTTTCAGTATTTCAAAAAAAGGAATATCAAATGGAGTCCAAACGGAATGAAACCTTCGAGAGCATGATTTTTGGAACGAACATGATCCGGGAGACTTGGAGTACAAGCCAGGGAAGCTTCGAAGAGGCTAGGAGATAGGAGGCGCACCCACCCCCGTGGGCGCGCCCCCTGTCTTGTGGGCCCCTCGAGCCTCCCCCGACCGACTTGTTTCACCTATATATTCCCATATACCCTAAAACCATCGAATACGAAGATAGATCGGGAGTTCCACCGTCGCAAGCCTCTGTAGCCACTAAAAACCTCTCGGGAGCCCGTTCCGGCACCCTGCCGGAGGGGGGATCCCTCACCGGTGGCCATCTTCATCATCCCGGTGCTATCCATGACGAGGAGGGAGTAGTTCACTCTCGGGGCTGAGGGTATGTACTAGTAGCTATGTGTTTGATCTCTCTTTCTCTCTCTCGTGTTTTTTCTATGGCACGATCTTGATGTATCGCGAGCTTTGCTATTATAGTTGGATCTTGTGATGTTTCTCCCCCTCTACTCTCTTGTGATGAATTGAGTTTTCCTTTTGAGTTATCTTATCGGATTGAGTCTTTAAGGATTTGAGAACACTTGATGTATGTCTTGCCGTGCTTATCTATGGTGACAATGGGATATCACGTGATCCACTTGATGTATGTTTTGGTGATCAACTTGCAGGTTCCTCCCAGGAATCTATGCATAGGGGTTGGCACACGTTTTCATCTTGACTCTCTGTTAGAAACTTTAGGGCACTCTTTGAAGTACTTTGTGTTGGTTGAATAGATGAATCTAAGATTGTGTGATGCATATCATATAATCATGCCCACGGATACTTGAGGTGACAATGGAGTATCTAGGTGACATTAGGGTTTTGGTTGATTTGTGTCTTAAGGTGTTATTCTAGTATGAACTCTATGATAGATTGAACAGAAAGAATAGCTTCATGTTATTTTACTACGGACTCTTGAAGAGATAGAACAGAAAGGATAACTTTGAGGTGGTTTCGTACCCTACCATAATCTCTTCGTTTGTTCTCCGCTATTAGTGGCTTTGGAGTGACTCTTTGTTGCATGTTGAGGGATAGTTATATGATCCAAGTATGTTATTATTGTTGAGAGAACTTGCACTAGTGAAAGTATGAACCCTATGCCTTGTTTCCTAGCATTGAAATACTGTTTATGCTCACTTTTATCATTAGTTACCTTGCTGTTTTTATATTTTTCAGATTACAAAAACCTATATCTACCATCCATATTGCACTTGTATCACCTATACAATCTACCATTGTATTGGGTGTGTTGGGGACACAAGAGACTCTTTGTTATTTGGTTGCAGGGTTGTTTGAGAGACACCATCTTCATCCTACGCCTCCCACAGATTGATAAACCTTAGGTCATCCACTTGAGGGAAAATTGCTACTTTCCTACAAACCTGTGCACTTGCAGGCCGAACAACGTCTACACGAAGAAGGTTGTGTAGTAGAGATCATAAGGCAACTAGAGTGCCCAAAGCATGAGGACCACCACTGTGAACCCCAAGTCAACGCTTAAAGCAGAAGAAGAATTGTTCTCAGGTCAGGTTTCGTAGCTATGGTTCATACTACTTTGCTCTTGCATCACTGTATTTACTCATACAAACTAATTTCAAATTTGAAGGATGCAATTGATACTCCAATGGTGCAACAGGTATGTTTTAAACCTGTTTCTTTAACGTGATTGGATGTTTGTTGTTGTAACTTGCTCTATGTTGATTTTAGTCTCAATTGAATAAACAGTTATGTTCTCATGCCATGCACATTACAAGTGTTGTTATTGCTATGTAGTTTCCCACACTTATATTACGTCTATGCTGCTTTGTCTTAAATAGATATGATTCAAACTGTATCTATCTTGATTTGGCAACATAAACTAGAATTATATAGACCATACAGTGACCATACTACATAGATATATGTTTGTTTCATGATGTTATCCTGTCCACCTTACTACTGAATTGGTTTACCAAAATGAGTTTCATATACTACATTGTAAACCTGTGATGTGTTTGTTTGTTTCTCTTTTAGAACGCGGATAAAATATTGGAGAAGAGTACCCTGTTATGCAATGGTAAAAGAAGTAATGCAGATAAGGTTCAAGATAGTGAGACATCCCTGTTGGTCTCCAAGTAAGCTGATAAAAACTATATTGAAGACACTGAGACAACCCCAAAGTCCTGTCTTGATGTAGTGTTCGAGTTACTGGCTATTGCTGCTGGCACTAGCTCTTAGAACTCGTTGCCTGAATCAGTTCGGCTTCTTGAGTTTCAACTTCAAGTTGAAAGACATCGATCAGATGTTATGCGACAGGAAGCCGAAGGACAGAGGAAGTCCCTGCAGAATTCAGATGCATACTTTCTGGTACAACAGCAAGTGCTGGAGGAGTTAAGCGCCAAACAAGAGAAAGTTAATAAGCTTGCTAAGCATCTTGCCAGCATTATGGGTAACCAGGATATTGTTTCTTCATCTCTTCTGAAGTGGTTTCAGTTCTGGACTTGTTTTTCTGCGGCTGCTGTGTTCCCTATATTTGCACTGGTGGTGAACTTTGATACTCAGGGGATGTAATATGTGTAATAGCCATGATAGCCTAGCGTAAGTTGCTTGCTTATTTATTTCCTTATTGTCTTTTTTATTTCTTTGCTTGTAGTCAGTGCAGTTCTTTTTCCGTGGTTTGCTAGTGGCCACAATAACCTATTCTTCTAAAACTAGGCCACAATAACTATGGGCTACACATTTACTGTAGCTATCATTTCCCTCCTGCGGGCCGTAGAAATAATGGGCCTTATACGGGTCGTAGACACAATGGGCCTTCTACGGGTCGTATCATCAATGGGCCTTATACGGGTCGTATGATTGGTTGGCCAAACATGGGCCAATAACTGACCACATTATGGCGGTAAACGGGCTAGAGTTGGAATCGTCTGTTCATGGGCCGACCATAACGGTCCGTCGTTAATCGGCCATTTTTGATGACGCTATGAAAATGGCCCAACGTATTAACAGGCCACAAACGGGCCGACTGTAACCTCGAGCTGAATTTAGCCCACAAGGAGAAAATGACAGTAATGGGCCGTAAGTAAACGAATGCTGGAAATGAGCCCTAGAATAAATGGGCTCTGAGAAGGCCGAAAGATAACATGGGCTGGAAATGACCCAACGGAATAATGGGTCGTTAATGGGTAAAAAGTGATACACTGTTCATTACGAGCCAGTTTCACCACGGGCCGTTAATGGGTATAAAGTGATACACTATTCATTGCCGGCCAGTTTCACCACGGGCTGTTAATGGGACAAGAGTTACCAAGGGCCTCATATGGGCCGAAAGACGTCATGGGCCATACATGGGCCAGAAGTGAAAACGGACTGGAATCATATTGGATGGCCCAGATGACGCTACTGGGCCTAATTCGGATAGGGCGTAACGAGCCTTGGGTTAGCGGGCTGTAAATGGGTTATATGCAAACAAGCCGTTAACACGCTTTCTGTAGGCCGGCCTGCCACCTTTTGACCAAGTCAAAGACGGGCTGGCCTTTTCACAGGAATGGGCTTCTCTTGGGTTGTGCCACGTGTCGATGTATCATAGGCGCCTTCTGTCCAATGAGTGGATGACATCTGTCCCCACGATGAGCCGACACGTGTTTCCTCCTGCCAATGATGATTTTACACGTGGAAAATCCCCATTGGTCTGGTCTGTTAACGGGTTATCAGATCCAAAACCCGACCCGATAGCTTAACGACGTTCCGTTACGGTGGATGCCACGTGTCGGTCACCCTTGATGAAAGCACTTCTGTGACGCGTGATTTATCGTCATGGAAGTGGACACTTCCGTGATGATAATTTTGGTAATGTCACGGAACACTTCTATGATAGAACTGGTATGACTATCTTGATTCTCTCATAAAATCGTCATGGATGTACATGCATGACAGAAAATGCGACCTACTGTGACAAACACATATCATCACGGAAGTGTATTTTTTTGTAGTGGTGGAATTTTCACAGGACCTTGGAAACACAAGAAGAAGGTTAATTAGTAAAGGGAAACTTGCTAACCCGCATGCTTGTGGATGAAACAATTATAATTACGGTGGAAGACAAACATACAAAAACTACGAGGATTCCATGCAAAAACAGTGCCATGAGTGGTGGAAGCAAACACAAGACCCTCGTATTGACCTGCATCACAGTACACATCCGTGTACAGAAACTGATTTTTGAGCAATATCCATCCAGTCGAACCACGAAGGACGAAAACAAACTTGTCGAATATAGCAACAACTACATAGTTCCTATAATTCCAAGAGCGGTTGGGAACTCGACAAATTGCTATCTTACATAGAAGACAGTCACCATGATCGTATTTGAACGTGCGTAGAATACCGGTGTGCTCAACCACTAGGCAGTCTACTGAGATTTTTGGAAGTGGAACCCGGTGATGAGTGTACACATTCACAAGTTCCCACTCGCAGTTGTACCCAATATAAACAACCGAGTCTCCATTTGCGCAAGCCCAAGCCTTGCCCTCAAGCGATGGCATCTTAACATCATACGTATCATTATCAAGTGGCATCAACTTGCACAAGGCGAGGCCTCCGTCATCCCTACGCTAGTCATCAGGGTCACGCGAAGAAGATAGGGGAGATCAAACCGCTCCTGGACCCTTGGGTTCCTTGTAATGATGTTATTAGTTGAGTCGAGAATGGTCTTGAACGAACCTGCCATGCTAGCCAAGGTGATGACGTCGCACCGATCAATGAGTTCCTCCACCACGTCATCTTTCATATTGGGGCAAGAATAACGGGGTCGTTTCCGGCCTGTTCCCTCCATGGATAAGACGATCGAACAACGGCAGAAGGAATGGTGAAGGCAAATGGAGGAGGGAGGAAGAGTGTGCGACAGCAGTTCCAAATCAAGAGGGAAAGGCAAAGAGTCGGTGGACGGTTGCCAGTTTGTCACGATACACGAAGAGGCGCCCTGGCCTACACATCCGTTTGGAAATATTAGTAGAAAAGGACTCGCTGTCGTCTCACTGACATGCTGGAACGGGACCACATGTCAACGAAACATGGTGTGTAAATTCTTGTGCAAAATGCGATATGGCCGCGTTGGCCCGAGGTGTTGCATTAGTTATCGACCTTTATTTTTTTAACATGCAATCTGAATTGATAGTTCCTGTGGTCATCACATGTGAGCGGATATATAGGTGGGCTAGATGGACAGGCGGTTGAGCAGGCAGCAACAATCTGAGTGCTAAAAGAGTTGATCCAATGCTTGGTTTCGTTTGGGAGGATTTTCCAACTATGACCATTGGATAGAGTGCATCAATGGCTTATATTCAAAGTTATTCTCATACTATAGAATTTTTGATTCTATTGTTGTGCTGCTACCGTCCAATATTCTCATACTATAGAATTTTCCAACTAGTACTTACTGTGGGAAAGGTGAAGTGATGGTTGATTCACCCGAGCAACTTATTAGTGTGGGAATATGGGAGTACCAGTGGATTCAAGGAACAGAGAAATGATGGTTGCTTCGTCCGAGCAACTTACTATGGCGAAGGTGGGGCTCTGTGATTTGACTGCTCACTAGTCAGTACTACTGCAGTGCAATGACCGAGGTGAATCTTTCCCTGCAGTTGTGTTGTCCACTCAATATAGCTGCATGGCAGGTGGAGCCAGATGAAGGATGTCCAACATGTCGGTGAAACGAAGTTGAATTGTTTCTGGCATTGCTATCAATCCTTCAGGATTTGTTTATATGTACGCATAATTTTAATGAAATTTTACTATGATGCTATGAAGTATTCAACTTTGGTTCCTGCACGAAAAAAAGGTTTCAACTTAGGATTCATGTGTCTTGCCTCAAGATTATCTCATTACAACATTCCATCAAATACAAATGAAACTACCATGGCTACCATGGCTAATGCATCTCAATGGTTCGCAGATCAGCGCCAATATTCACATCACAACTGAAGACAAAGTTGTGATAAGGTGTACAAATAAAGAAAAATATATAATTGATCGATGTTGTTCGTAGGAATGGCTCCATTTCCTTGGAACAGTGTTCATTGCTTGGCAGCTGCTAGTTTCACCCAGCTCTGTAGCCAAAAAAGAGGTGTATGGAGGACACCACAATCCGATCATTTTGTGTAGCTCCACTAAAATTGAGCGGACCATCCCTGTTTGCAAAGATATCCAGTCAGTGTGATTACAATAATAGTGGAACTAGTTGATGAAACATAATGCACACAAATAGAAGCCGATCACCTCTACAATCTCTCTTTAGGACTAACTTCTTGTTGGAGAAGATTAGGCACGGAGTTGGATGAGGAGGATAGCAAAACCAATCTCCCTTTCTGCAGTCCCACAGAAATGTAAAAATGTTGCCAGTGTGACATTTTGGCAGAACTACATAAAACAATCTTAAGAAAAAAGTGATTTGTGTAATTCACCAAAAGGTCGCAATAGCAACAAGGTGAAAATGGATATCCCTATTTGGAAAAGGAGGTAGAAAGGAAACAATTACTGCCCAATAACACGAGTTGAAGACACATACGCTGACAAAAAAGAAGCATATTCATGTAATAAGGGAAAGATAGCACATGGTAGTTTATCAAAAATGGTTTGAGGATGAGATTGCAAGATGGAAAGTAAGCCGGCCGAGATACGATTTAAGAAAAGCACTAAAGAAGATCCACATGCAGCAACATGGGAAGATGGGCAGTGGAGCAAGGCTGGAGGAAGCTATACCTGAGGGTCGTAGGGATGTTACTAGGAGGGCGCCGGCGGCCGGAATCTTCCCATACTGCAGCAGCGAGCAAGTGGTGAAGGCCCTACCGCGCCGGAGCTTGGTCAGAGAGAACAACGGGTACCGCAGATCAGGACGTGCTGCCTAAACACCGTCGAATGGAGAGACGATTCACATCCTCCCTTTCCACCGACGGATGGGATGCGGCCGGATCACTGACCAACGCTTAGACAGAGAGGCCACTGCCGCCTTGTGTGAGATGGTGTGATGAGAGACAAACCCATTTTTCCATTTTCCCCACGGCAATCGTTTTATATTCTGTACGTGCCATTGAGAAATATATAACTTTATTTAATACTAACGCGTCAAGTCGAACTTTGTTCCGTCTAGGTGTGGTACCCGACCCTCCTTCGAGTAAACAACCGCTACACGCGTCAAATTATCACGTGGGCTGCCTTTTCATACATAAACAAACTCCAACGTGTACCCGCGCGGGTGTGGCCGGGAACGAGACATGAGTACGTGTGTCCTGCATGCACCTCTTCTTTACGTGTAGGTACGTACGTGGGTGGATGTGAGAGAGATGGTTTGTGCGAAACAGAGGCAATGTGTTGATGATATCTCAAACAGAAAAACATAACATATGTAATGTGTGTGAAACCGAGTCATGGACGTGAGATATCGATAGAATTGAAAATAGCGATGAAGTGTGTGGCTGTGCGATCGATAAAGAATGCCATCGAATTTGTGTTTGCCCATGTCAAAGATACAGGGCGGCTGGCCTACTGGAATTTGAGAGGGCAGAGGTGCAGTTTTTCTCCGTGGCATGGATTCCTAGCTACAACGTTCGAATATCGGTGTGTGTGGGGGGGAGGGGGCAGAGACCGATCGACTAGTATATGTGTGGGGAAGGAGAGAGACCTAGCTACGTATTGAGGGAGATAGATCGACATCCATGCATATGTGTAGCAGAGGAATAAGTTTGGGAGAAAGACAAAGGTAGAGCGTCGGAGGGTTGGTGGTGGAGTGGCATCTCACAAAATGGTGGGAGAGGCCTGCTAGACAAACGGAGGGTACGAGTGCAATATCAATAAGAGATGGCGGGAGATGTCTGTCTGCCTATGCACGTGTGTGTGAGAGATGGGTCGGGAGGTACGAAAGGATGATGAGGGGAGACGATATGGTTGTGGTAAGCATACGTAACTACATAGGAAGATCGACCGTTGTGTGTCTGAGAAAGGGAGAGACATAACTACCGAGGTAAGTGTATCGGTGCATAGGAAGATCAGTACGTATACACGCCTGCATGTGTTAGAAGAAAATGAGGTCCAGAGAGACAGACAAGGGAAGAGGGGTGCGGCTAGGAGGTGGTGCGAGAGGCCTACCATGTCGAGGGAGGAGGAGTGTGCGAGTATGAGATCAACGAAAAGAGGGGCGGGAGTGTGCACCTGCGTGGAGCCGTATTGGACATAGGGGGGCATGGACGGTGAGAAGAGAAGAGGGGAAGTATATATGTGTTTGTGGTAGCCACACTTGGGTAGAGAGGTATATCGACCGGTGTGTGTCGGAAAGAAGGAGATGGGGGCCTACACACACTGCGGGTGGATGACCTAAAGAGAAATAATGAACATGCGCGATGGAGGGGACGCTAAGGGTGGGTGAGAGGGGGCGGGCGCGTGCATGCACGATAGAAAGTTAGCGCTAGCTAGCTACCAATGAAGAGGATCATGAAGGTGTAAAAGACAAACAAAGATCATAATTCATTATAAAAAAGTGGATACGGATACTTGAAGAAGATATCACAATGTAGAACATTGATTATAATTTGGGCTAATGTGTGGCTTCTGCAGTTCAGGTCTACATACTTGTCATAATGTAGGGGGCGGGGCACTATACTTTGTGTGATAAACACGGTGTACGTATGGAACATGGTTTAGATTATGAATATATAGATAGTACATCAAATATACTATTATTTGGAATCAACATCAAGTGTATTCAAAAAATAGAATTCGAGTAAATGTAGTACACATAGTTCATATCTATGTATATAGTAATCATGTGGTGTGTTATTAAGGTAATACACGAATGATGGTTGAAGTTGGCAACAATCATGATTGTAGATTCCTATTGAAATAGAGAAACGAATTCAAATTAAGTTCGAATTGCAGCTGTAGTATAGACATTTGGAATGCACAAAAATCTTGGTATGAGTAGGTTACATGCATTATACAACAAGTGAAAAAATTTAATTGGAGATAACATGGATTCATACTCCCTCCTTCCATCTATATAGGGCGTAATGCGTTTTTTAAGACCGCCTTTGACTATTGATAAGATTAATAGTACATGACATGCACAATGTGAAAATTATATCATTGAAAGCTCCTTTCACACACAAATTTAACGGTGTGCTTTGTGTAAGTTGCATGTCATATATTATTGCTCTAATATTTGGTCAAAGTTAGCATCGCAAAACGCATTAGGTGCTATTTAGATGGAAGGAGGGAGTAGCTTTGAATAGTATTTGTATAGTAAAACGGGGCAAGACTCTCTCTTTGTGTGGTGTGAATAGTTTTATTTTTTTCGTTTTGTTTTTGGTTGAGGGAAGTGTGAATTGATTTGGTACGTACAAGTACACTATTACACGTTAGGCTTGTCCCTAACATTCAACTGCGCCTTGTTATATCCCGAAAATTCAGATATCGTGCTCCCAAAACTGGCGCCTTCACAACACGCGCCTTGCTATCCCGAAATTACAACGCGCGCGAAAACTCCCTCCAGCTGCCAAATCCCAACAAGCGAAATCCCCCTTCTAACCCTGAGCCGAAAGGGCCGCTAGTTCAAATCGGTGGGGGGGTACTTTTGTAACACACCCTACATTTTGGACAAGCGCGTCCCTAAGTCATGGTTCACCCCTCCCATCGCCTCCTTTTGCCATTCGAAATCCTAGGCCACCATAACCTCTCTGCTCCAGCTGCAAAACCCCACCCTTCTCCGTCCGCCACCTCACCGCTGCCTAGCCGGAGCCTCTTCCCCAATGACATCGTCCACCGCAACAACTCTACATCCCTCGTCCACCTCCTCGGATGTGGATCCGTCGTCCATCTCGTCGTCCCGCCGGTTCATCCGCCCCATCCTCCACCTCCAAGGAGCTGCTCTGACGATCGCCTCGTCTATCATGGCTGCTCCATCCCCACAACGCCGCCTTAACCTGCTCCACCAGAACCGCAGCATCCTCACCGACTCCTCGAACGAAGCCGAGGCCTACTCGGCGCCACCAAAGAGGTTGTAAACTCATCGCACCGCACCTTCTCCTCAACTCGACCTCCCAGCACCGGCGGTGCTTCATCCTGCACTCCCATGGAGCGGCTACCTTCAAGACGGCGCCGCGGGCGACATCTCCACGGCGGCTCTCCCCTAGTGCGAGGCCCCTTCGGCGGCGGCGGCCATACCAGCCAGATCTGCTGTTGCTTCTCTGGCTCTCACTCGATCGCTCGTTCACCCAGCTGCTACTGCTCCGGCTCTCGTTCGCTCGCTTGCGCTGCGACTGCTGCTCTTCCCCTCGCTCGTGCTGCTTCTCTGTTCTGATTTAGCTACAATTCAGTCGATTGAATCAGCTTTTGGGTCAGTCAATTTTTAGGGGGTGGGGGGCTCGCCGGAGTTAAGGAAGAACCACCCGCGGCGGGGAGGGGCTCACCGGAGAGGTACCCACTATCTATCTTAGGGTTCAGGGTGGAGGGCGGGGGGCCTAGAGGGATGGCCGGGGCGGCGGCAGACCGGTGGTGGGGAGTTGTTTCGGGGCGGCGAGGTGGTGCTGGGGCCGACGGTTCGGCCAGTGGTGGCTGGCGGCTCGGGGGTGCAGGTTGAAGATGAACTGCAGGCCCTCCCTAAACTACATGTCAAGTGCCTCTCTGCTACCATTGCATTCAGTTTCGACAGTAACATTCAGATTCCATAGTAAATTTCAATTTCGACAGTTAAGTTCAGAGTCAACAGCTTTTACCTCATCTATTGTAGTCAGGTGGTTTTTCGTGATGTAAATTTTACATCTATTTTACATCATCTATTGGAGATGCTATTAGAATCCCACTTGAAATTGATGATGTTTGTCTTGTGCTGCTTTAGCCTTGACGTCTTATGGCTCACTGGAGATGCTCCAACGACAAAACGATCCATCACAATGGAGTAGTGCCCTGGACGCCGTCTACAGATTCCTCAGATCTTCCTCCACACCTACGACAGCCACCTCAGCCTCAACTGCTTCAGCGACCAACCCAATGATGTTGAGGTCGACACGGCTATGGCAAAGAGGTTGTACACTTGTTGCATCACTTATGACTATACATTCATGTCGATCCATTAGGGCTATTTTGGTTAAACGGCAAAACATAGCAATAGGGAATTTTCCAATGGCACTCTACTATTCAATTATTCATACATTTTGTTGAAAGGAATGAAGCAAAACATCCACCTGGACCTACTTTTCAAAATCCTATGCATGAAAACTAGACCAAGTGCATTAGTGGCAGAATAACATTCTAACTATACACGCTTTCTTATGGTTTCACTTTACTTTGGCCATGTTTCTTTGCATTCCTCTGCTCTTCCAATTCCTGTAAACCAAACACCCAAGTTGACAGAAATCATGGGTTTACAAATGCTCTATTTACCATGTCCAATCCTATCCTATGCCGGTGTTTTTCCTATCCCTGCGTTTTTAGAATCATGCAAGCCAAATGAGCCCTTACAGAATTACTTCAGTTACAAGTAGGTGTTGAAGGGAACTTTGTGTGGTTTGTCCTGCTCCTTCCGCGACGTCGTCCACCACACCTGAGCTGCTCCATCGACAGAAGCATCCACCAAACCAAACATCACGACTCTTGACCGTCTTTCGCCACCTTAGATCTCCTTCCCTGCCGCCAGCATCCACCGCAACGGCATCACCATCATCGACTCAGCAGATGAACCTGAGGAGTACACGGGTCCACAAGAGAGGTCGCACTCTTTGGTTTCTGGTTATGTTATGCATTGCTTAAAATTACCTGCTACTTTATCGTCCTGTTCACCTCTTGGACTCCAAGTTAGGTCCAAATTAATGTTCAAACTTGAGTTCTAAATTAGTTGTGGGGCACATATAAAAGAAGGAATGAATAGTATGTCTGTCTAATATCTCGTTCACCTAGGGTATGCCTATGTCGTTTATCTTGGGTGGGAAACAAATAGTAAAGCAATCATCGTCTGTCTTTTTATTAAATTAAAGCAATCATCAGCCTACTATCATTATTTTTGGATCCATCCACTGGTTGTTACCATCACTCTAAATTTCTGCAAGCTCTCCTTACATAATCTCACCATATTTTTTCGTATGCATGTCAGATATTGTACACAATCATGCTGAACATGTTGAGAAAAAGAGAAGAGTTTTGCGCAGCAATTCAATGTCATGCAGGCATCGCTCCATGGTGGGTTCAATGGCAAACTGTCGCGACCGGTTTTCCAGGATATTAATTTCCTAGAAAATGGCCCTTGTGCTCACCAGCCCCAGGATTACTATTAGCTGGTGAGACACCAACTTGATACAGAAACTCCAAGAAAAATACATCATATGTACTACAAGACCATTCTGGCCTATGAGTACAACACAAGGTTTCCAGTGGCTGATGGCGGAAGCGGTTTGTGGTTCATCAGCGTCCATGGGACTCCATTTCCCACAGGAACAGCTAACCTGGATAACTCCTATCTTCGCGAGGCTGCTATCATCATTGCGTAGGTTCCAGGGTTGTCATCGCAACGCTCCTCTCCATGCAAGAATCTGGCCAAGACAATAGCCAGGGACAAGCTAGTGAGTACTTTTGAATGTACTCGCAAGCATTATGAACACAGGTCTAATATAACAAATGATAATCATGCTCTGAAATATTCTATGATCACAACGTCTGTCACAAAATAAAATCCATGATGCAAGCAGGTTATTCATATACAACATGAATATGCAATAATGGAGTAGAAGTAAAATGCACCAATCGGATGTCTGAAGCAACGCCTCGAAAGAATAATAATTTAAAGCATGCCTCAGTCGGGCGTCTGAGCGACACCACATAAAGTGCTTATAAGTAGTTTAGATAACAAACATGCCACAGTCGGGCGTCTGTGCGACACCACATAAAGGGATTATAATTAATTTAAATAACAAGCATGCCACAGTCGGGCGTCTGAGCGACACCACATAAAGGGCTTATAAGTAATTTTTAAAGATAAGAATGCCACAGTCAGGCGTCTGAGCGACACCACATAAAGAGCTTATAAGAGAATAACCACAGTGAATATCCAGGAGGTAGAACCATGCCATGGATACTCAATAATTCAAATAATATAAATGGTTAGTCCATGATAATAATAATCCTGATCATCATAAGTCACAAGTCATGTTCCATGTTCTGGTTTAGTAGTTTTTCCTCCGAAGACCGACACTAGGACCGATACTTGACCCATCCCAGACTATAGCCCTTACCCATGGACAGGGCTATTCGAATATATGTAATCTCTGCAGAGGGTGTACTCTTTACCCACGAGTAACGGATTCCGTTAGTCCATCGAGACTAATTCCGTCTACGGTCTTTTAATTGAAAACACACCTGACCGCACACATCAGCCTGACTTACCGGTGTCTGGAATCACCCACGACACTCGTTAAGCAAAACTCTAAGTGGGGAGGCTACAACCTCGATTAGCATGGGATCACAAAATTTATAACGCGCGCAAACTAGGGGAGCTACCCCCTCGGCTACAACCGGAAACACCCATCCCCCCGGACTAGGTGGCATGCCTACCGGATGCAGCCGGTATCTTCCACCATGGCCTCTCTGTACGGTGTGTGCTAGAAAGGGAGTTGACAACTTAATGAACCGTACCCTACCTATGGCAGGGACAAGTGGTAGTACGAAACAAGTATGGGGGTTACTGGAACAAGACTCGATCTACGGACGACTCAGGAGGTTTAAGTATTCCCTGCATAATTAGCATAACAAATATGTTTCGGCCAACAGACAGAATCACCACTCCTCATACCTCACTATGCCATACCGGACACAACCATCTCGACGAAGACTAGAGACAAGCTCGTATCTACCCAAGACAGAAGCTTTCTCGAATTCCTTCTAGTAGGCATGAGGGGCATATGAGGGTGATTACTATCTCAAGCATATAAAATTCCAACAGCATGGAACGTTGAGTATGATCATATCATCACATAAAATAATGAATATTTCGTGTTAAGGTGGTGTTGTAACCGTATCAAACAACACACAACAATATTATGCCAGGGTTCAGAATGCTCGCCTATTTGAGAAAACTTTTTGAAAGTTTTCTTCTCTCTCCAACAATCCTATTTGAGAAAATTCAAATTAACACATAGTTTCAAAATAGTACAAAAAAGTTGTCTGGAAAATTTTCAAATAAATATGAAAATAAACTAGACAAGATTTGAGAAACAATAAAAAAGAGTCAAATCATTTGGACTTATATTTAAAAAGTTATAGCCAGTCAAAGTTTAGTCAAAATCCTGTTTTAAAATAAAACAGAAACAGAAAAAATGTTTTAGGGAGATAGCGTACTATGGGTTTACGCTTTCACTTAATCCAGCATGGACCGGCTCGTGGGTGGCTGACAGTGGGTCCCTTGGGCCCACTGGTTAGGATTGACCAGTCGCCCGCCTCCTTTCTCTCTTCTGTCCGAGCAGAGGCGGGGCTTCGGTGATCAACGCCGGTGAACGGCGGCTCCCCACTGGGTTCCGAGGGCAGGGATGGATCCGCCAGCCCAGGGCAGTCCTCCCAGTGGTCGAGAGGGTGATGGGGACGAAGGGAGTCACCGGCGGCGAGCTTTGCGGCGGACGGCAACTTCTGGTGGGTTGGGGTCCTGGGCTATGATGGCTACCGATCGAAGCTGAGAGGCTGGGCAGCTCCGCACGGTCGAGGGGGGGAGGATGGAAGCACTGGATGGATGGGGGAGGCTCTGCTTGCGATGCACGGCACCGGAGCATGGCGGCGGCCGAACTGATCGGAGACGAGGAAGAAGGCTTCCCGCCATCGATTGCTGGCCGTGGGGCCTTTGGAGGAATGGCTTGAGGTCGCATGAGGTCTGGACGGGCTTGGGGGCTCCTTTTATAGCGTATCTAAGTCGGTTCCGCGGCGGCCAGAGATAAAATCATCGGTGAACCGCTGTTCTGTTGCTGCAGGGCGATGAGGCGGCGACATGCGCTAGCGGAGGGGCTCGCGGATGAGCTCGAGCTGTTCCAGAGGGCAGCTGGCGCGCAGGAGTGGCTCGGGCGGCGCTGTCCATGGCAGAGGCCTCCTGCGGCCGTTGGCGGCTTGCGGTGGTGGCGCTGTGGGGCGCCAGGAGGGGGCCAGGGCGGCTCTACTGCGAGGGAGGGGTCGGGCGTGTTGGCTGCGAGTGGGAAGGGACTAGAACGAGCGCAGGGAGTCGGTAGTGGGACGCGTGCAAAACATGTGCTTTGGGCGCGCATAACGCACGCATGCCAGGTGCTCGACGCAATGCTAGCGCGTGCTAGAGGGCTTGGATGAGGCTGGGGATTAACAGGTCTAGCTTCGAGTTTGCAAGGAGATTAGTGGACATGGTGGTTTGGTCAGGGGATCAAGTCCACAATGCAAACTAAAAACCAAGCCAAAACTGGCCATGCACACAAGGTGTTTGACAGAATGCTATGGTCATCTAGGCATCTCTTGGGGTGGCCAAAAACTCCAGATCATATTCTCTTTGGATGATAAAGAGGGTGGCAAGGTTAGTTGGGAAAAACCACAAACTTGTTAGTGCAAGTTTTTGAGAAAACCAAATCTGAACAGAAAGTGAAGGCTATTATTGCATGGACTAAAAATGTTCCAATGGGTCCAATCTCCTGGACTTAAGGGTTTTGTAGGGTGGTTTATAAGCAGGAGAAAGATCAGTGGTACTAGAGTAAAATAAAATAGAGTTGCAGTAGAAAACACCCAACTGGGCCAGAGAGCAAAAGAGGATGATTTGCTCAAATTTTTCAAAGAACACTCATGGGTTTTTGCATAAAAATGAATTATATGCATCTACTGACATCTCCAAAGTTTTATGTAATTTTTAAAGAAATATTTAAATAAGTTGCAGTGCAAACCACAAACTGATCCAAATTTGAAAACTTGAGGTAGGGCTCAAAATCTCCAAATGATTAAGAGAGGTTCTTGCATAAAAGTGATGTGGGAACATCACATCACATCCCCAAATTTGGTGGAATTTTTAAAGGAGTATTTAAAAGGGTTGTAGTGCAAATGGGACCCTAAATCTTAATCATTTTTAAAAGAAATAGAGCTCAGGGAAGATAATCATATAAATAATTCCACTGATAAAAGAAATGTTTTCTTGAGAGGGTATACAAGTGCAACAACATTTTCGAAAAGTTTCTATTTGGAGAAAAATTCCACAACTCAGAAGAAAAGAGTAGTTCTGAAATCAAAAGATAAATCCAGAAATAAAAATTTATTTTACCATGGCAAAATTTTAATTAATAAATCATGGTTAAATTTTTGGGGTGTTACAAAAACCCTCCCCACCCTTCGCCAGATTGTAATCGAGAGGAAGATATCTATTCTGAGGAGGATTCAGACACCGCTGACCACTCCTATTTACCCCCAAGGTGTTTGCTCTACCTTGGCATGATGATGTTAGTCATATCATGCATATCTTGCCTTGCAGTGCCTACTTTTGACATCATATATGTCATCTGCTTAGTTTAGACATGTTCTGTAATGCCACCTATTTAGTTTCTATATCATATATGGGAATTATGCAGTCTCATGTCTTTTAGACAGCCATAATATATGTGAAATGTGCAATGCCATCCTGTTTAACCAGGCATCATATATTTGAATGATATCTTGCCCATCCTTTTCTTCATTACATTTCCATTTGTCGACAATGTTTGTACATTAAACTACTCTTCCTGTGAATTAACCATTTGGGTGGGAGATGGAAAAATCGTGAGTGAAAATAAGGCCATCAGAGCAGACAGTGCTACCTGTCGACAATGTTTGTACATTAAACTACTCTTCCAGTGAATCAGCCATTTAGTTTAGACATCATATACACAATATTCAACACCATGTTCTTAGTTCAGACATCATATCGAATGCCCTTTTTTAGCATATAAATCACATATGTGAATTAAATGATGCGATCCTGATTACTTAGATAACATGTAGGTGAATTATGTCATGCGATCCTGTTTAGTTATTCATCATATCTTTGAATTATGTCATGCTATGCTATCCAGTTTAGATAGACATCATATATGTGAAATTATATCATGCTATCCATTTTAGTTAAACAATATACATGTCAAATATTTCATGCCCTCTTTTTTCCACACTATCTATTGCATATGTCTCTCATACAATGTCTGTACATTCAACTATGTTTCGTGTTTATCAGCCATTTGAATTGGAGCGGGTGATGCCAATATCTAGCGGACTAAGAACATGGTCTTCAAATAAACAGTGCTACCTCTTGGTGGAGATAGCACCCCGGTTGTACATGCATGAGAACTAGCCCTACCACACATAACCCAAACTCTCGCAGATTGTACCCCTACTGTGATGGACAGAGTACTAGCTTCACCCAATCTAACCCCAACCCCAGCAGATAGTAACCCAGTTCCTATTGACACATCACCATCTCCACCACAGAGCTCCCAAACAAGAGAAGTTAGTAAGGCAGCTCCAGTGCCCAAAGGGCCAGTACTACCACGGTGAACCCCAACTAGTATGCCTATTCTTGTGGAGGAAGCACAACCAGCTAGTCATAGTTTAGCATCTATCGCATTTGATGTTGTTAAATTGTATGTGTGTATCTTCCCATCTTGGAAATATTATACTGAAGATGAAGGAAAATGCCAGTTGCAGGTGTTTGTCCAGGAGTTATGTGTAAGTAATGTTATTCATGGCAATTACTTTGCTCTGTCCCATACATCCTACCTCCATGATGGTTATAATACATTAGATTTTCCCATTTTTCTCTATAAAGAAGGACTGATTTGGAAACTCGGGATGAGGTAACCTGTGCTAATACCTCTGCTATCTTCAAGAATGCTTGGTGGCAGTATCGGAATTACCTGAAGAAAATGTATTTCACTGGCAAAGAAACTCATCAAATTCCCTTATGTTCTCCTGAGACACATTTACTGGACGATGACTGGGAACACCTTGTTCTGTACTGGTCCCGAACCAAGAATGTGGTAAGGTCTATGAGCTCATTTTCTATTTTAAGTACTATATTCTTGTGTCTTACTGTACTCTGTTCATGTAGAACAAGTGCCTAAACCTGAAGAACAACTGTTCTAATTTAAGATTCCAGTGCTATCATAGTTCAAAAAAGTGCTAGGCGTTAATTGTGTGTTTTGCCATCGCCTTGCGCTTTACTGACCAAAGTGCATGCTTATGCGCAGTTATGCACAGATTAAGCGTAGTTATTCGCAATGAGTTTTGCCAATGCCTAGATCCTAGGCGCGCTTAAGCGCTCGCTTAGGCACGCCTTTTTTAACTATGATTGCTATTGTGCATACTGCTTTGCTCTTGTATCACAATATTTACTCATAAAAACTTATTTTTAAATTGAAGGATCTGATCGAAACTCCAATGGCACAACAGGTATGTTCACGCATGTTTCTTTAACAAGTTTGCTCTTATGAATAGCTCTGTTGATTTCAATTTCAATTGTGTATACAGTTCACTTCTCATATCATGCACATTACTAGCATAACAACAGAGCCAATAGTGTTGTTGTACATGTAGACCCGTGGTACCCATCTGAAATCTTGTTGTGTCATGTAGTTTCCCACATGTTGTATTCTTTCACTGCTGCTTTGTCTTGAACTGATATGATTTGAACCATGTCTCTATTTTGATTTGGCAAGACAATGCAGTGACCATAGGACATAGATATATGTTTGTTTGATGCTTTTATTATGTACTAGTACTTGGCAATAGAAGACTTGGTAGTTTAATCCTGTCCACCTTACTAATGAACTGGTTCACCGAAATGAGTTTCATATACTAGTACATGCTAAACCTGTTATGTGTCTTCTTGTTTCTTCTTTTAGAATGGTAAAGGAAGTAATGCAGATAAGGTTCAAGATAGTGAGACATCCTTGTTGGTCTCCAACAAAGCTAATAAAACAGCTAAGGAAGACTATCTTGAAGACAGTAAGACAACCCCAAAGTACTATCCTGGTTTAGTGTTCGAGTTACTATCCACTACCGCTTGCACAAGCTATTCAAACTCACTGTCTGAATTAGTTCGGTTTCTTTAGTCTCAACTACAAGCTGAAAGACATCGATCAGCTGTGCTGCGACAAGAGGCAGAAGAACTGTGGAAGTCCCTGGACCATTCAGATGCATACTTTCTAGAGCAACAACAAGCGTTGGAGGATTTTAGCGCCAAACAGGACAAAGCTAATAAGCTTGCTAAGCTTATTGACAGCATGGTGGATACCTAGGATAACGTTTCTTGAGCTCTTCTGAAGTTGTTTCAGTTATGCTCTTGTTTTGCTGCCGCCTTTATTTGCACTAGTGGCCAATTTTGACGGCCAGTGTATGTAATATGCTGCTTTGTTCCCTATATTTGCACTGGTGGCGAACTTTGATGCCTAGTGGATGTAATATGTGTAATAGCGGTAATAGGCTAGAGTTAATTGCTTGCTTATTTATTTCCTTATTGTCTTGTTTAGTTGTTTGCTTGTAGTCACTGCGGTTCTTTTTCTGTGTTTTTCTAGTGGGCACAATAGCCTATTTTTGGTAACTAGGCCAAAACAATCATGGCAACAGACGGATATTGTAACCATGGGCCTCCTGCGGGCCGTATGATCCATGGGCCTTCTACGGGCCGTAGGATCCATTGGCCTTCTATACGGGCCGTTGGATCCATGGACCTTCTACAGGCTGGAGGATCCATGGGCCTTCTACGGGCCGTACGATCCATGGGACGTATATGGGCCTTATACGGGCCGTACGATCCATCGGCCTTCTACGGGGTGTATCATCATTTTGCCAATAATGGGCCATACTATTCGTGGACCATAACGGGCCGTTAATAGGCCGTATTTGATAACTGTATGACAACAGCCCACCGGGTTTTTTTTTACATGAAAATGGCCCAACGTATTAACGGGCCACAAACGGGCCGACTGTAACAACGGGCTGAATTTGGCCCACAAGCAGAAAATGACAGTAACGGGCTGTAAGTAACCGAATGCTAGAAATGAGCTCAAGAATAAATGGGCCCGGAGAAAGCCAAAAGATAACTTGGGCTCAAAATGGCCCAATGGAATAATGGGCCGTTAATGGGTATAAAGTGATACACTTGTAGCGACTCGACCTCAGATGGTCAAGTCTCTATGCTTCCGTGTCATCCCTGGATCGGTAATGCTAACACACATAGTACTCGAAGGATTTATAACAGAGTAGCAATCACACGCTTATTACATCGAATGTCTCGGAAGAGAACTTACTACAATAATATGGCTTAAGGCCATCTAATGCGATAACAGCGGAAGGCTTGGAAGATAAAGTGAGTCCATCAACTCCAACGGCATAGCTGAGCTGCACAGCAACAAACTACGAACCTTACTCCTCGTCTGAAAAGTCTGCAACATAATACGTTGCAGCCCGAGAACGGGTCAGCACATGGAATATGCTGGCAATGTAACACAAAAGAGCAATAACAGAATAATGCTACCACTACATGCATATTTGGCTGATGGAAAGCTCTAAGGTTACAGTTTTGCGAAAAGCCAATTTTTCCCTACTACAAAGGAATCAGTTTTAATTTAACTATCATGGTGGTTGAAACATCATTTGAGAAGGTAACCCCAACTCAATGATCCCAATTAAAATGATTAACATCCCAGCAATTTTAATTTAAGAGTGTTGAGATACATGCGAATACTCAAGTACTAGATACTCAGAATTGTCCATAACCGGGGACACGGCTAACCATGATTAGATTGTACACTCTGCAGAGATTTGCGCACTTCTCCCCGCAAGACTCGATCGCCTCCGCTGATTCCTCGCACTACATGATGTTTGAGAAACGGATGACCGAGACACAGTCTTTCAGAAACATTAACTCTCTACTCCGGGCAGACCATACCAAACCTACAAACCCACTACCTTCTGATCCACCTCTTCAAGAGCTTCACGTAACTTACTCAACTATGCTAGATCCCATAATAGCTTGCGGCTGCACACGGAAGTTTCTAGCATGAATAGACTCAGTTCCCTTTGAGCCTGGGTGGCGGTCCATAGGAGAATCACACGGTAACCCCGGGATTTTCCAAAAATAAAACAGGCAATCACTGGATACCCCAGGTGCCTCAATCCACCCAGATGTTTATTAAAGTTGCCACCTTAAGTAAACCATTAATTAAAATCTCACATCTGTCATGGAAATCTCTCAAACCCAATCCGCGTCTACGAGCATAGCATGGCAAAATAAGCATAACGTAGAAGTAACTCCCAAGGGTTTGATAATAAACAGGGCAATAGGTTCCTACCTCAGCAACTATTTCCCAAAACCCACATATTAAAGGCATCCTAGTCATGCAATGTTTGAGGGTTGAACTAATGCATCAAAACTGGGTATGGAAATAGTATGATCAATGTGTTACTTGCCTTGCTGACGATCCGGGAATCCTAGAGACTCGTAGTAACACGCTTCGCACTCTGGGAATTCTATCGCAAGCAAACAATAACATACATAAGCAACAATCATAGATGCACAAGTAGAACTCCAAATCAAAGAGTTTGACCGGAGAGTTCAACTTAAGAACTCCGGTTTGCAAAAAAAAAATTAAATCAAACGGAGCAACGAAACTCAAACGGCGAAAGAAACAGGATCCGTTAACTAATCTGAACTAGGGTCAAATTTTACAGAGATAAAAACTTGTTTGAGTTGATTATTCGGAAAGAGGGTTTCGAGATGAAATTCCAGGCGCTTGAATCGCCCGATTCCAATAAACGAGCGAAAAGATAAACAGGTTTGAACATCGGATCAGAAATCGCGATCAGAATAATCGCGGAATAAATCCGATAAAAAGAAAAACGACGAACGGCTAAACGAATGAACGTTCGTTAGCAGAAACTAAACAGTGAACACGTTCCTTAGAACGAACGGACGAGCAAACGATCGCTACGTAAATAAACCGACGAAATAAAACCGATCTATATAAAAAACAAACTAGGGTTTTCTAAAAAAAACCGGCGGCGGTGCGGGTACCTCCGGCGAGGTCATCCGGCGAGGCGGGCGGCTCTGGCGGGGTTCGGCGAGGGGCGGCGGGGCTTGGGAAGGGCGTGGGGCAGCGGCGGGTGGCGGCGGCGGCGCTAGGGCGGCGGTGGCGATTCGGCGGCTGCGGCTCGGGCTCGGGAGGCGGCGGCGGTGGCGGCGGTTGGTGGCGGGGTGGCGGTGAGGCGGCGGGGCGGGGTATTTAAGGAGGGGGGCTGCTCCGGCTTGGGGAAGGGGGGCGCCCGGGGTGGAGTCCGGCTCGGACTCCCCTCGGCGTCCGTGCGGCGCACAGCGGCGCGCGCGGGGGAGGCGGCGGCGACTGCGGGCCGGCCTGGCTGGGCCTTTGGCCCAGTCGGGCGCGAGGTTTATTTCTTATTTTTTTAAACATTCCGCCGAATAGAAAATCCCTAGAAAAATAAATAAAAATCTAAAAATTCCAAAACAAGTTTTCTCCGTCTAAATAAAATATTTAGAACAAGATGAACTTTTCTTGGCCCCTAAAATGCATTTTTTTCAAAACATGCAAATTTTTCTAGGTCAAATAAAATCCCAAATAAAACTCAAATAAAAACCAAAAATGATTTTCACATTTTTCCTCCTGTATTTCAATTGTTTTGGAGAAGTCATATTATCTCCCCTCATTTATTATTTAAAATGAAATATTTTCCAGAGAGAAAACAATTAAAATCAAAATCCTCGTCTTCACTATTTGATAAAATTTCAAATATGAAAATTGAAAAATCCCCAACTCTCTCCGAAGGTCCTTGAGTTGCTTAAAATTTCGAGGAGTGCAAATGAAAAAGCAATTAAATATGATATGCATGGATGACCTATGTATAACATGCCAAATTGGAAATTTGGGATGTTACAAACCTTCCCCCCTTAAGATGAATCTCGCCCTCGAGATTCGGGTTGGCTAGAAAATAGGTGCGGATGGTCCTTGCGAATATCCTCTTCTCGCTCCCAGGTGGCTTCCTCCTCAGTATGATGACTCCACTAAACTTTGCAAAACTTGATCACCTTGTTGCGAGTGACTCGACTATCAAACTCAATAATCTTTACTAGCTTCTCCTCATAGGTCAGATTATTATCCAGCTGAATCGCCTCCAAAGGTACTGTATCATTCAACGGTATATCGGCCATCTCAGCATGGCACTTCTTCAGCTGTGATACGTGAAACACATCGTGTACTCCTGACAATCATTCAGGTAACTCCAGCTTGTAGGCAACTTCTCCCATCCGTTCCAAAATACGATACGGTCCTACAAATCTTGGGGCTAACTTTCCCTTAACTCCAAAACGTTTTACTCCCCTCAAGGGTGATACTCGCAGATAGACTCTGTCTCCAATTTCATAGGTTATTTCCTTGCGTTTTGAATCTGCGTAACTCTTCTGTCTGGATTGAGCGATCTTTAGTCTGTCTCTGATCAGTTTAACCTTCGCTTCGGATTCCTTGATCAAATCTGGTCCAAACAATTGACGGTCTCCTATCTCATCCCACATCAATGGTGTTCTACATCTGCGTCCATACAGAGCTTCGAACGGTGCCATCTTCAAACTGGCCTGGTAACTGTTGTTATAAGAAAACTCCGCGTACGGCAAATTGTCATTCCAACTAGATCCATAATCGAGCGCACAGGCTCTCAGCATGTCCTCCAGAATCCGATTGACTCTTTGTGTCTGTCCATCTATCTGAGGGTGAAAAGCGGTACTGAATTCCAATCGAGTACCCAAAGTCTGGTGTAACTGATGCCAAAAATTGAAGTAAACTGGGTTCCTCTATCTGATACGATGCTCCTCGGAACTCCATGTAAACATACGATCCTGGTCATATATATCTTAGCCAACTTTGCACTTGTATACGTTGTTTTCACCGGGATGAAGTGAGCTACTTTAGTTAATCGATCCACAACTACCCATATAGAATCATATCCTGCCTTGGTTCTGGGTAATCCGGTAATAAAGTCCATACCAAGTTTGTCCCACTTCCATTCGAGTATTGGCATAGGATGTAACAGTCCTGCTAGCTTCTGATGTTCTGCCTTCACTCTCTGACATACATCACATACGGCTACATACTCGGCAATATCCTTCTTCATTCCAGTCTACCAGAAACGTTCCTTCAAGTCCAGATACATCTTGGTGTTTCCGGGATGAATCGAGTATGGTGAGTCATGGGCCTCTTGAAGTATCAACTTCCTGATCTTGGAATTGTTGGGCACATAAATCCGGTCCTCAAACCACAAGGTATCATGCTCATCCTTGCGAAAACCTTTGGCTTTACCTTCGCCCATCCTCTCTCTTATCTCAGCAATCTCTTTGTCCTCCTTCTGAGCTTCTCGAATCTTGTCCAACAACATCGACTGAACCTCCATTGCTGCAAGAAAGCCTTTTGGAACAATCTCCAACTGAAGTTCCATAATTTCCTCAGCTAACTCTTTTGGCATTCCCTTGCTCACAAGAACATTAGCATAACTCTTCCGGCTCAAAGCGTCTACTACGACATTGGCTTTTCCTGGATGATAATGTAGCTTCATATCGTAATCCTTTATAAGTTCCAATCATCTCCTCTGTCTGAGGTTCAACTCCTTCTGAGTGAAAATGTACTTCAAGCTCTTATGATCCGTGTACACATCACAACGGTTTCCAATAAGATAATGTCTCCAGGTCTTTAGCGCATGCACTATGGCTGCTAACTCCAAATAATGTGTGGCATAGTTCAACTCGTGTGGCTTCAGTTGTCGTGAGGCATACGAAACAACCTTTCCTTCCTCCATAAGCACACAACCAAGTCCCAAGCGAGAGGCGTCACAATATACTTGAAACTCATTGCGTATATATGGCAAGGTCAGCACTGGGGCTGTAGTCAGTCTTGCCTTCAGCTCTTGAAAACTTGTCTCGCACTCCTCCGTCCATTTGAACTTAGTATCCTTCTTTAACAATTCAGTCATTGGTTTAGCAGTCTTGGAAAAATTCTCAATGAATCTCCAATAATATCCTGCGAGTCCAAGGAAACTCCGGATCTCGCCAACTGAAGTGGGTGCCAACCATTTAGTGACCGACTGAACCTTACTGGGATCCACTGCTATACCCTCTCCGGATATAACATGCCCAAGAAATCCTACTTCTTTCAACCAAAACTCGCACTTGCTGAATTTGGCGTATAACTGGTGTTCCCTGAGTTTCTCGAGAACCAAAGGCAAGTGTTCCGCGTGCTCCTCTTCGTTCTTCGAGTATATCATAATATCATCGATAAATACCACAACAAACTTATCCAAATACTCCATGAATACCTTGTTCATCATACTCATGAAATAAGCAGGGGCGTTAGTCAGTCCAAATGACATGACCGTGTACTCATATAATCCGTACCGCGTGGTAAACGCTGTCTTGGGTATATCCTTCTCTCGGATCTTCAATTGATGGTATCCCGATCGTAGATCAATCTTTGAAAACACCTTAGCTCCTTGTAACTGATCAAACAGATCATTAATCATCGGTAAGGGATACTTGTTCTTTATCGTTACTTCATTCAGAGCTCGGTAATCAACAACCATCCTCAGGGATTTATCCTTCTTCTCCACCAAAAGTACTGGGCTCCCCAGGGTGATGAACTTCTACGAATGTAACCTTTCTCCAACAACTCTTTGATCTGCTTCTTAATTTCCTCCAGGTCATTTGCTGGCATCCGATAGGGTCTCTTGGATATCGGCCCTGTACCTGGCAATAGCTCTATCAAAAACTCGATGTCCCTATCCGGTGTCATACCAGGTAACTCTTCGAGGAAAACATCCGGAAAATACTTTACTACAGGTACTTCCTCCTGTACAACTCCTGTGAGGGCATTTACTTGGTTCCTCCTAGGCACATGCCTAGATACATACTTAATCCTTTTTCCCTCCGGGGTGGTAAGATAAATTGACTTACTAACAGTCAATACTTCCTCCATACTTCAACATCCAGTCCATACCTAATATCACATCCAATCCTTGCGACTCCAAGATAATTAGGTCGGACGGAAATACATGTGTGCCAATGATTAGGGGTATCTGGGTGCACCAACTGCTAGCCATGTACTCTGCTCCAGGCGAGCTCACTAAAAGGGGTGTCCTAAGGGTTTGGGTTGGTAACTTAAACTTTTCCACAAATCCCCTTGATATGTATGAATGCGATGCACCAGTATCGAAAAGAACAATTGCGGTAAATGACTGAACCAAAAACTTACCTATTACCGTGTCTGGCTGCTCTTCAACTTCCTCCACGTTAACGTGGTTCACTTGTCCTTTGTTGAATGGATTGGGCTTCTTCCCAGCGCTCCCATTTCCGTTTCCATTCTTTCCTTCAGAGCAGTCATTGGCATAGTGCCCTATCTTCCCGCACTTGTAGCAAACAACTTGACTCAAGTCCCTTTTTGCGGGTGTAGATGGATTAGAGCGATTCTGATTATTGTTGGCTCCGTTCCCATTCCCATTCAGCATGGTTATGGCCTCCATGGTTATGAACAAGTCCTCCCAAGTTCGGGGTTAAGCGAAGCTTCTGGTGAGCTCCTGAGTTGTATTTCCCTTGTCCATACTTCCTCTTACGATTATCAATCTGCTGCTGCTTCCCTTCAATCATTAGGGCCTTATCTACCAACTCCTGGTAGTTGTTGAAGATTGCTACCATCAACTGCATACTCATCTCATCATTCAGCCCTTCCATAAACTTCTCCTGCTTTGCGGCATCTGTGGCCACATCATCAGGGGCATAGCGTGATAACTTGCTAAACTCATCCACGTACTGGCGAACAGTACGGTTCCCCTGGCGTAGATTGCAAAACTGACGCTTCTTCATCTGCATAGCTCCAGTCGAGACATGAGCAGTGTGAAAATCCTACTGAAACTGAGCCCATGTGACAGTGTCGATAGGATAGGTGGCTGTGAAATTTTCCCACCATGCGGCTGCAGGTCCATCCAGTTGGTGTGCGGCAAAACGCACCTTCTCAGCATCTGCGCATCCTGCGGTAGTTAACTCCCTTCCAATACGACGTAGCCAATCATCTGCAACTATTGGCTCGATGCTACTGGAGAACACCGGCGGCTGTAACCTTAAGAAACGGGTGAGGTTATCCACTGGCGGCGGGTTGTTGTTGGCATTGTTGTTATTGGCATTGCCCTGGTTCTGAACTAGCAATTGCATCAAGGCATTCTGCTGCTGGATCAACTGGGTGATCTCCGGTGGGAAAATAAAATCGGGGTCTCTTCTCGGAGGCATCTGATGGGTTTAGAGGGAAGAGATTAGACAGAAAAAAGATCTAGGGGAGAAACACTACCCATATGTGTATGAGGCAAACACAAGCATTCATTCAATCAATCAGGCAAGGGCATACAAAACGGTCTAGGACTATCGCGAAAAGTGCTCACTACTAATAGTTACATGGGGGAATACTATTATTATATGGTGGTCATCTAGAAATTTTGATCGGTGGAAGACTCCATGATGTCTGCTCCAGCTTCATCTTCGTAGTCATCATCACTTGAATCTGAATCGGTGTCGTCGATGATGATGTAGTTGTCTGGACGAATGGGGTCTTCTCTTGGAACTGATCCTCCCATGAAAATTCCGATCTTCTCGACTAGGTCGTCATTCTTCTCCAATAGGGTCTTGATTTCCTCCTCGTATCCATCGCGTGTGAACTTGAGTTCTTCCTCCAGCTCGATGATCCTAGTTTTCGCCTTTTTCAGCTCCATCATATCTGTGCACCTCCGGTTCTCCTGACGTCGAATGTGCTGGTTTTGCTCCTGGATAAATGCTGCGACAGATCTATCCTTCCTGGTGCTGCTCATCTCCCATTTTTCATCTCGGCGCCCACATATTTGATAGGTGGTGTCCTTGTTGGAAATATGCCCTAGAGGCAATAATAAATAAGTTATTTTTGTGTTTCTTTGTTCATGATAATCGTTTATTATCCATGCTGTAATTGTATTGATAGGAAACTCAGATACATGTGTGGATACATAGACAACACAATGTCCCTAGTAATCCTCTAGGTGACCAGCTCGTTGATCAATAGATGGTTACGGTTTCCTGACCATGGACATTGGATGTCATTGATAACGGGATCACATCATTAGGAGAATGATGTGATGGACAAGACCCAATCCTAAGCCTAGCATAAAGATCGTGTAGTTCGTATGCTAAAGCTTTTCTAATGTCAAGTATCATTTCCTTAGACCATGAGATTGTGCAACTCCCGGATGCCGTAGGAATGCTTTGGGTGTACCAAACATCACAACGTAACTGGGTGGCTATAAAGGTGCACTACAGGTATCTCCGAAAGTGTCTGTTGGGTTGGCACAAATCGAGACTGGGATTAGTCACTCCGTGTGACGGAGAGGTATCTCTGGGCCCACTTGGTAGGACATCATCATAATGTGCACAATGTGATCAAAGACTTGATCACGGGATGATGTGTTACGGAACGAGTAAAGAGACTTGCCGGTAACGAGATTGAACAAGGTATTGGTATACCGACGATCGAATCTCGGGCAAGTACAATACCGCTAGACAAAGGGATTTGTATAAGGGATTGATTGAGTCCTTGACATCATGGTTCATCCGATGAGATCATCGTGGAACATGTGGGAGCCAACATGGGTATCCAGATCCCGCTGTTGGTTATTGACCGGAGAACGTCTCGGTCATGTCTACATGGTTCCCGAACCCGTAGGGTCTACACACTTAAGGTTCGATGACGCTAGGGTTATAAAGTAAGTTTGTATGTGGTTACTGAATGTTGTTCGGAGTCCTAGATGAGATCCCGGATGTCACGAGGAGTTCCAGAATGGTCCGGAGGTAAAGATTTATATATGGGAAGTCCTGTTTTGGTCACCGGAAAAGTTTCGGGTTTTATCGGTAACGTACCGGGACCACCGGGAGGGTCCCGGGGGTCCACCAAGTGGGGCCACCGGCCCCGGAGGGCTGCATGGGCCAAGTGTGGGAGGGGACCAGCCCCAGGTGGGCTGGTGCGCCCCCCCCCCCACAAGGGCCCAAGGCGCCTAGGGTTTGGGGAGGGGGTGCTTCCACCTAACTTGGGGGGCAAGTTTCCCCTCTCCCCTCCCTTGGCCGCCACCCTAGATGGGTTTGGGCTGGCCGCCGCCCCTAGGGGTCGAACCCTAGGTGGGGGCGCAGCCCCCCCTCTCCCCCTATATATACTTGAGGGTCTTGGGGCTGCCACAAGATGAGTTTTGACCTCTCCCTGGCGCAGCCCTACCTCTCTCCCTTCTCCACTCCCGCGGTGCTTGGCGAAGCCCTGCTGGATCACCACGCTCCTCCATCACCACCACGCCGTTGTGCTGCTGCTAGACGGAGTCTTCCTCAACCTCTCCCTCGCTCCTTGCTGGATCAAGGCGTGGGAGACGTCACCGGGCTGTACGTGTCTTGAACGCGGAGGTGTGGTCCGTTCGGCACTAGGATCTCCAGTGATTTGGATCACGACGAGTATGACTCCTTCAACCCTGTTCTCTTGAACGCTTCCACTTAGCGATCTACAAGGGTATGTAGATGCACTCTCCTTCCCCTCGTTGCTGGTTTCTCCATAGATAGATCTTGGTGAAACGTAGGAAAATTTCGAATTTCTGCTACGTTCCCCAACAGTGGCATCATGAGCTAGGTCTATTGCGTAGATTCTTTGCACAATTAGAACACAAAGTAGTTGTGGGCATTGATTTTGTTCAATATGCTTACCGTTACTAGTCCAATCTTGTTTCGACGGCATTGTGGGATGAAGCGGCCTGGACCGACCTTACACGTACACTTACGTGAGACAGGTTCCACCGACTGACATGCACTTGGTGCATAAGGTGGCTAGCGGGTGCCAGTCTCTCCCACTTTAGTCGGAACGGATTCGATGAAAAGGGTCCTTATGAAGGGTAAATAGAAATTGGCATATCATGTTGTGGTTTTGCGTAGGTAAGAAACGTTCTTTCTAGAAACCCATAGCAGCCACGTAAAACATGCAAACAACAATTAGAGGACGTCTAACTTGTTTTTGCAGGGTATGCTATGTGATGTGATATGGCCAAGAAGAATGTGATGAATGATATGTGATGTATGAGATTGATCATGTTCTTGTAATAGGAATCACGACTTGCATGTCGATGAGTATGACAACCGGCAGGAGCCATAGGAGTTGTCTTAATTTATTGTATGACCTGCGTGTCATTAAACAATGCCATGTAATTACTTTACTTTATTGCTAACTGGTAGCCATAGTAGTAGAAGTAATAATTGGCGAGACAACTTCATGAAGACACGATGATGGAGATCATGATGATGGAGATCATGGTGTCATGCCAGTGACGATGATGATCATGGAGCCCCGAAGATGGAGATCAAAAGGAGCAAAATGATATTGGCCATATCATGTCACTATTTGATTGCATGTGATGTTTATCATGTTTATGCATCTTATTTGCTTAGAACGATGGTAGTAAATAAGATGATCCCTCATAAAATTTCAAGAAAGTGTTCCCCCTAACTGTGCACCGTTGCGAAAGTTCGTCGTTTTGAAGCACCACGTGATGATCGGGTGTGATAGACTCTTACGTTCACATACAACGGGTGTAAGCCAGATTTACACATGCGAAACACTTAGGTTAACTTGACGAGCCTAGCATGTACATACATGGCCTCGGAACACAAGAGACCGAAAGGTCGAGCATGAGTCGTATGGTAGATACGATCAACATGAAGATGTTCACCGATGATGACTAGTCCGTCTCACGTGATGATCGGACACGGCCTAGTTGACTCGGATCATGTAATCACTTAGATGACTAGAGGGATGTCTATCTGAGTGGGAGTTCATAAGATGAACTTAATTATCTGAACATAGTCAAAAGATCTTTGCAAATTATGTTGTAAGCTCGCACTTTAGTTCCACTGTTTAGATATGTTCCTAGAGAAAATATAGTTGAAAGTTGACAGTAACGATTATGCGGACAGTAGAAAGCTTATGTCCTTAATGCACCGCTCAGTGTGCTGAACCCCAAACATCGTTTGTGGATGTTGCGAACATCGGACATACACGTTTTGATAACTACGTGATTGTTCAGTTAAACGGTTTAGAGTTGAGGCACCAAAGATGTTTTCGAAACATCGCGGAACATATGAGATGTTTTCGAGGGCTGAAATTGGGATTTCAGGCTCGTGCCCACGTCAAGAGGTATAAGACCTCCGACAATTTTCTTAGCCTACAAACTAAGGGAGAAAAGCTCAATCTTTGAGCTTGTGCTCAGATTGTCTGAGTGCAACAATCACTTGAATCGAGTGGGAGTTGATCTTCCAGATGAGATAGTGATGTTTCTCCAAAGTCATTGCCACCAAGCTGCTAGAGCTTCGTGATGAACTATAACATATCAGGGATAGATATGATGATCCTTGAGGTATTCACGATGTTTGACACCGTGAAAGTAAACATCAAGAAGGAGCATCAATTGTTGATGGTTGGTGAAACCACTAGTTTCAAGAAGGGCAAGGGCAAGAAGGGATACTTCATGAAACGGCAAATCAGCTGCTGCTCTAGTGAAAAAACCCAAGGTTGAACCCAAACCCAAGACTAAGTGCTTCTGTGATAAGGGGAATAGTCACTAGAGCGGAATTACCCTAGATACTTGGTAGATGAGAAGGCTGGCAAGGTCGATAGAAGTATATTGGATATACATTATGTTAATGTGTACTTTACTAGCACTCCTAGTAGCACCAGGGTATTAGGTACCGGTTCGGTTGCTAAGTGTTAGTAACTCAAAATAAAGGAGCTACGGAATAAACGGAGACTAGCTAAAGGTGAGCTGACGATATGTGTTGGAAGTATTTCCATGTTTGATGTGATCAAACATCGCACACTCCCTCTATAATAAAGATTAGTATTAAACCTGAATAATTGTCATTTGGTGTTTGCGTTGAGCATAGACATGATTGGATTATGTCTATCGCAATACGGTTATTCATTTAAGGAGAATAATGGTTACTCTGTTTATTTGAATGATACGTTCAATGGTCTTGCACCTGAAACGAATAGTTTATTGAATCTCGATCGTAGTGATACACATTTTCATGCCAAAAGATATAAGATAGTAATGATAGGACCACTTACTTGTGGCACTGCCATGTAAGTCATATTGGTATAAGAACGCATGAAGAAGCTCCATGTTGATGGATCTTTGGACTCACTCATTTTTGAAAAGTTTGAGACATGCGAGCCATGTCTATTGGTGTATACGCATGAAGAAACTCCATGCAGATGGACCGTTTGGACTCACTTGATTTTGAATCACTTGGGATATGCAAATCATACCACATGGGCAAGATGACTGAAAAGCCTCTTTTTCAGTAAGATGGAACAAGATAGCAACTTGTTGGAAGTAACACATTTTGATGTGTGCAGTCCAATGAGTGCTGAGGCATGCAGTGAATATCGTTATGTTCTTACTTCACAGATGATTCAAGTAGATGTTGAGTATATTTACTTGATGAAACACAAGTCTGAATTATTGAATGGTTCAAGTAATTTCAGAGTGAAGTTGAAGATCATCGTGACAAGAGGATAAAATGTCTATGATATGATCATAAAGATGAGTATCTGAGTTACAAGCTTTGGCACACAATTAAGATATTGTGGAAATTGTTTCACAATTAATACCACCTGGAACACCATAGGGTGATGGTGTGTCCGAACATCATAGTTGCACCCTGTTGGATATGGTGCGTACCATGATGTCTCTTATCGAATTACCACTATCGTTCATGGGTTAGGCATTAGAGACAACCGCACTCACTTTAATAGGGCACCACATAATTCCATAGAGACGACACCGTTTGAACTATGGTTTGGAGAAACCCAAGTTGTCCTTTCTTAAAAGTTTGGGGCTGCGACACTTATGTGAAAAAGTTTCAGGTTGATAAGCTCGAACCCAAAGCGGATAAAATGCATCTTCATAGGACACCCAAAAACAGTTGGGTATACCTCCTAATTCAGATCCCAAAGCAATAGGGATTGTTTTCTTGAATCGGGTCCTTTCTCGAGAAAAGTTTGTCTCGAAAAGTTGAGTGGGAGGATGGTGGAGACTTGATGAGGTTATTGAACCATCACTTCAACCAGTGTGTATCAGGGCATAGGAAGTTGTTCCTGTGGCACCTACACCAATTGAAGTGGAAGCTTATGATAGTGATCATGAAGTTTCGGATCAAGTCACTACCGTACCTCGTAGGGTGACAAGGATACGTACTAGTTCAGAGTGGTACTGTAATCCTGTCTTGAAGGTCATGTTGCTAGACAACAATGAACCTACAAGCTATGGAGAAGCGATGGTGGACCCAAATTCCGACAAATAGTTAGAAACCATGAAATCCGAGATAGGATCCATGTATCAGAACAAAGCTGGACTTTGGTGGACTTGCCCAATGATCGGCAAGCCATTGAGACAAATGGATCTTTAAGAAGAAGACGGACGTGGATGGTAATGTCACCATCTATGAAGCTCGACTTGTGGCGAAGAGTTTTTCACAAGTTCAAGGAGTTGACTACGATGAGATTTTCTCATCCGTAGTGATGCTTAAAGTCCGTCGGAATCATGTTGGCACAAGATGCATTTATGAAATCTGGTAGATGGATGTCAAAACGAGTTTCATTACCAGTTTTCGTAAGGAAAGGTTGTATGTGATACAATCAGAAAGGTTTTGTCGATCCTAAGGATGCTCAAAGGTACGCTAGCTCCAGCAATCCTCCCATGGACTGGAGTAAGCATCTCGGAGTTGGAATATGCACTTTGATAAGATGATCAAAGATTTTGGGTTTATACAAAGTTTATGAGAAACTTGTATTTCCAAAGAAGTGAGTGGGAGCACTATTTCTGATGAGTATATGTTGTTGACATATTGATGATCAGAAATGATGTAGAATTCCTAGAAAGCATATAGGGTTATTTGAAAGGTGTTTTCAATAGAAAACCTGGATTAAGCTACTTGAACATTGAGCATCAAGATCTATGAGGATAGATCAAAAACGCTTAATGGTACTTTCAAATGAGCATATACCTTGACATGATCTTGAAGGTGTTCAAGATGGATCAGTCAAAGAAGGAGTTCTTGCCTGAGATGTAAGGTATGAAGTTAAGACTTAAAGCTCGACCATGGCAGAAAAGAGAGAAAGGACGAAGGTCGTCCCCTATGCTTTAGACGTATGCTCTACAGTATGCTATGCTAAGTACCGCACCGGTTGTGTGCGTTACTACATATCTGGCAAGAGAGTACAAAGGTGATCAAGGAGTAGATCACCAGATAGCAGTCAAAATTATCCTTGGAGTAATAAGGACATGTTTCTCGATTATGGAGGTGATAAAGAGTTCGGCGTAAAGGGTTACGTCGATGCAAGCTTTAACACCTATCCGAATGACTCTGAGTAGCAAACCGGATACGTATAGTGGAACAACCATTTGGAATAACTCCAAGTGGAGCATGGAACAACATTTACAATATGACATAGAGATTTGCGAAATACATACGGATCTGAATGTTGCAGACCCGTTGACTAAAACCTCTCTCAAGCAAAACATGATCAAACCCCAGAATTCATTGAGCCTTAATCACATGATGATGGGAACTAGTTTAATGACACTAGTAAACTCTTTGGATGTTGGTCACATGGCGATGTGACCTGTGAGTGTTAATCACATGGCGATGTGAACTAGATTATTGACTCTAGTGCCAGTGGGAGACTGTTGGAAATATGGCCTAGAGGCAATAATAAATAAGTTATTATTATATTTCTTTGTTCATGATAATCGTTTATTATCCATGCTGTAATTGTATTGATAGGAAACTCAGATACATGTGTGGATACATAGACAACACCATGTCCCTAGTAAGCCTCTAGTTGACTAGCTCGTTGATCAATAGATTGTTACGGTTTCCTGACCATGGACATTGGATGTCATTGATAACGGGATCACATCATTAGGAGAATGATGTGATGGACAAGACCCAATCCTAAGCCTAGCACAAAGATCGTGTAGTTCGTATGCTAAAGCTTTTCTAATGTCAAGTATCATTTCCTTAGACCATGAGATTGTGCAACTCCCGGATGCCGTAGGAATGCTTTGGGTGTACCAAACATCACAACGTAACTGGTTGGCTATAAAGGTGCACTACATGTATCTCCGAAAGGGTCTGTTGGGTTGGCACGAATCGAGACTGGGATTTGTCACTCCGTGTGACGGAGAGGTATCTCTGGTCCCACTCGGTAGGACATCATCATAATGTGCACAATGTGATCAAGGAGTTGATCATGGGATGATGTGTTACGGAACGAGTAAAGAGACTTGCCGATAACGAGATTGAACAAGGTATCGGTATACCGACGATCGAATCTCGGGCAAGTACAATACCGCTAGACAAAGGGAATTGTATACGGGATTGATTGAGTCCTTGACATCGTGGTTCATCCGATGAGATCATCGTGGAACATGTGGGAGCCAACATGGGTATCCAGATCCCCCTGTTGGTTATTGACCGGAGAACGTCTCGGTCATGTCTACATGGTTCCCGAACCCGTAGGGTCTACACACTTAAGGTTCGATGACGCTAGGGTTATAAAGGAAGTTTGTATGTGGTTACCGAATGTTGTTCGGAGTCCCAGATGAGATCCCGGACGTCATGAGGAGTTCCGGAATGGTCTAGAGGTAAAGATTTATATATGGGAAGTCCTGTTTTGGTCACTGGAAAAGTTTTGGGTTTTATCGGTAACGTACCGGGACCACCGAGAGGGTCCCGGGGGTCCACCAAGTGGGGCCACCGGCCCCGGAGGGCTGCATGGGCCAAGTGTGGGAGGGGACCAGCCCCAGGTGGGCTAGTGCGCCCCCCCCCCACAAGGGCCCAAGGCGCCTAGGGTTTGGGGAGGGGGTGCTTCCACCTAACTTGGGGGGCAAGTTTCCCCTCTCCCCTTCCTTGGCCGCCACCCTAGATGGGTTTGGGCTGGCCGCCGCCCCTAGGGGTGGAACCCTAGGTGGGGGCACAGCCCCCCCTCTCCCCCTATATATACTTGAGGGTCTTGGGGCTGCCACAAGATGAGTTTTGACCTCTCCCTGGCGCAGCCCTACCTCTATCCCTTCTCCTCTCCCGAAGTGCTTGGCGAAGCCCTGCTGGATCACCACGCTCCTCCATCACCACCGCGCCGTTGTGCTGCTGCTGGACGGAGTCTTCCTCAACCTCTCCCTCTCTCCTTGCTGGATCAATGCGTGGGAGACGTCACCGGGATGTATGTGTGTTGAACGTGGAGGTGTCGTCCGTTCGGCACTAGGATCTTTGGTGATTTGGATCACGACGAGTACGACTCCTTCAACCCCGTTCTCTTGAACGCTTCCGCTTAGCGATCTACAAGGGTATGTAGATGCACTCTCCTTCCCCTCGTTGTTGGTTTCTCCATAGATAGATCTTAGTGACACGTAGGAAAATTTTGAATTTCTGCTACGTTCCCCAACAGTCCTCAAGCTCCTTGTTGTAGATTTCTCCGATGCGTCCCATGGTAATATGAGCTGCCATACTCTTGCCAAGGCTCCAAGTGGGGGCTTCGAAAGAAAACTCTATGGGTTTAGAGTTTGGCGAGAATGTTCTTCCTGGGGCTCGTACTTGAATCATCCAGCGCTCTTCTTCTGGTAGAGTAGGGTTGTACGTCCCGGTGAAGCTTGGTATTCCAATATTCAAGTACCTAGTGACTTCCTTCAAGTGGCGTCCAAAAGGTGAGTCTTCATCTGGTTGTGCAAACTTGTTCTTCATCTCCTTCATCCTAAAGAGTGGAAAAAGAAAAGGAGTCAGAAACGAGAAGAGAAGAGTGACCTATGGTTTATCTTAGTGGTCGTGTCCTACACTCAGCGTGTGCTCTGATACCATCTTGTAGCGACCCGACCTCAGATGGTCAAGTCTCTGTGCTTCCGTGTCATCCCTGGATCGGTAATGCTGACACACATAGTACTCGAAGGATTTATAACAGAGTAGCAATCACACACTTATTACATCGAATGTCTCAGAAGAGAACTTATTACAATAATATGGCTTAAGGCCATCTAATGCGATAACAGCGGAAGGCTTGGAAGATAAAGTGAGTCCATCAACTCCAGCGGCATAGCTGAGCTGCACGACAACGACCTACGAACCTTACTCCTCGTCTGAAAAGTCTGCAACATAATACGTTGCAGCCCGAGAACGGGTCAACACATGGAATATGCTGGCAATGTAACACAAAAGAGCAATAACAGAATAATGCTACCACTACATTCATATTTGGCTGGTGGAAAGCTCTAAGGTTACAGTTTTGCGAAAAGCGAATTTTTCCCTACTACAAAGGAATCAGTTTTAGTTTAACTATCATGGTGGTTGAAACATCATTTGAGAAGGTAACCCCAACTCAATGATCCCAATTAAAATGATTAACATCCCAGCAATTTTAATTTAAGAGTGTTGAGATACATGCGAATACTCAAGTACTAGATACTCAGAATTATCCATAACCGGGGACACGGCTAACCGTGATTAGATTGTACACTCTGCAGAGGTTTGCGAACTTTTCCCCGCAAGACTCGATCGCCTCCGCTGATTCCTCGCACTACATGATGTTTGAGAAACGGATGACCGAGACACAGTCTTTCAGAAACATTAACGCTCTACTCCGGGCAGACCATACCAAACCTACAAACCCACTACCTGCTAATCCACCTCTTCAAGAGCTTCACGTAACTTACTCAACTATGCTAGAGCCCATAATAGCTTGCAGCTGTAAATGGAAGTTTCTAGCATGAATAGACTTAGTTCCCTTTGAGCCTGGGTGGCGGTCCATAGGAGAATCACACGGTAACCCCGGGATTTTCCAAAAATAAAACAGGCAATCACTGGATACCCCAGGTGCCTCAATCCACCCAGATGTGTATTAAAGTTGCCACCTTAAGTAAACCATTAATTAAAATCTCACATCTGTCATGGAAATCTCTCAAACCCAATCCACGTCTATGAGCATAGCATGGCAAAATAAGCATAACGTAGAAGTAACTCCCAAGGGTTGGATAATAAACAGGGCAATAGGTTCCTACCTCAACAACTACTTCCCAAAACCGACATATTAAAGGCATCCTAGTCATGCAATGTTTGAGGGTTGAACTAATGCATCAAAACTGGGTATGGAAAGAGTATGATCAATGTGTTACTTGCCTTGCTGACGATCCGGGAATCCTAGAGACTCGTAGTAACACGCTTTGCACTCCGGGAATTCTATCGCAAGCAAACAATAACATACATAAGCAACAATCAAAGATGCACAAGTAGAACTCGAAATCAAAGAGTTTGACCGGAGAGTTCAACATAAGAACTCCGGTTTGCAAAAAAAATCAAATCAAACGAAGCAACGAAACTCAAACGGCAAAAGAAACAGGATCCGTTAATTAATCTGAACTAGGGTCAAATTTTACAGAGATAAAAACTTGTTTGAGTTGATTATTCAGAAAGAGGGTTTCGAGATGAAACTCCAGGCGCTTGAATCGCCTGATTCCGAAAAACGAGCGAAAAGATAAACAGGTTTGAACGTCGGATCAGAAATCGCGATCCGAATAATCGCGGAATAAATCCGATAAAAAGAAAACGACGAACGGCTAAACGAACGAACGTTCGTTAGCAGAAACTAAACAGTGAACACGTTCGTTAGAACAAACGGACGAGCAAACGATCGCTAAGTAAATAAACCGACAAAATAAAACCGATCTATATAAAAAAACGAACTAGGGTTTTCTAAAAAAACCGAAGGGTTTTTCTTAAAAAAAACCGGCGGCGGGGCGGGTACCTCCGGCGAGGTCGTCCGGCGAGGCGGGCGGCTCCAGCGGGGTTCGGCAAGGGGCGGCGGGGCTTGGGAAGGGCGCGGGGCGGCGGCGGGTGGCGGTGGCAGCGATTCGGCGGCGGCGGCTCGGGCTCCGGGAGGCGGCGGCGGTGGCAGCGGTTGGTGGCGGGGTGGCGGTGAGGCGGCGGGGCGGGGTAGTTAAGGAGGGGTGGGGCTGCTCCGGCTTGGGGAAGGGGGCGCCTGGGGTGGAGTCCGGCTCGGACTCCCCTCGGCGTCCGTGCGGCGCACGGCGGCGCGCCCGGGGGAGGCGGCGGCGACTGCGGGCCGTCCTGGCTGGGCCTTTGTCCCAGTCGGGCGCGAGGTTTATTTTTTTTAAAAACATTCCACCGAATAGAAAATCCCTAGAAAAATAAATAAAAATCTAAAAATTCCAAAACAAGTTTTCTCCGTCTAAATAAAATATTTAGAACAAGATGAACTTTTCTTGGCCCCTAAAATGCATTTTTTTCAAAACATGCAAATTTTTCTAGGGCAAATAAAATCCCGAATAAAACTAAAATAAAAACCAAAAATGATTTTAACATTTTTCCTCCGATATTTCAAATTTTTTGGAGAAGTCATGTTATCTCCCCTCATTTATTATTTAAAATGAATTATTTTCCGGAGAGAAAACAATTAAAATCAAAATCCTCGTCTTCACGATTTGATAAAATTTCAAATATGAAAATTGAAAAATCCCCAACTCTCTCCGAAGGTCCTTGAGTTGCTTAGGATTTCAAGGATTGCAAACGAAAAAGAAATTAAATATGATATGCATGGATGACCTATGTATAACATGCCAAATTGGAAATTTGGGATGTTACAACACTGTTCATTACGGGCCAGTTTCACCACGGGCCGTTAATGGGCCAAGAGTTACAAAGTTCCTCATACGGGCCGAAACAAGTCATGGGCCATACATGGGCTGGAAGTTCAAACGGGCTGGAATCATATTGGATGGCCCAGAGGATGCTACTGGGCCTTATTCGGAGAGGTCGTAACGGGCAATGGGCTATATGCGAACATGTCATTAATAGGCTTTCCGTGGGCCTGCCCGCCACCTTTTAACCAAGTCAAATGGGTCGGCCTTTTCACAGGAATGGGCCTCTGTTGGGCCTGGCATGTGTCGACGTATCATAGGCGCCTTGGGTCCAATGAGTGGGTGACATCTGTCCCAACGGTGAGCCGACACGTGTTTCCTCCAGCCAATGATGATTTTACACGTGGAAAATCCCCATTGGTCAGGGCTGTTAACGGGTTATCGGATCCAAAACCAGACCCGATAGCTTAATGGCGTTCCGTTATGATGGATGCCACGTGTCGGTCACCCTTGACGAAAGCACTTCTGTGACGCGCGATTTATTGTCATCGAAGTGGACACTTCCATGATGATAATTTGGTAATGTCATGGAAAACTTCTACGAGAGCATAGGTATGCCTATCTTGATTCTGTCATAAAATCGTCATGGATGTACATGCATGACAGAAAACGCGACCTACTGTGACAAACACATATCATCATGGAAGTGTATTTTTTTGTAGTGTTGTAGAGTGGTAATGCTTTTTCTCCTAATTTGGAGATAAATCAGCTTAGGGTCGCGACACACCCAGCTAGTTTCTGGACTTTCTTTAGGTCTGTTGGTATGGCCAATTGTTACAAAGCTCGGATCTTGGCTGGGTTCACCTCAATTCCTCTATTGTAAATAATGAACCCTAGCAAGTTTCCAGCTGGTACTCTGAAGACACACTTTTCCGGATTGAGTCGTATGTCGTATGTCCGGAGGTTGTCGAAGGCGAGGCAAAGATCGTCTACCAGTGTTTCGACGTGTTTTGTCTTAATGACCATGTCATCCATGTATCCTTCGACCGTTTTGCCGATCTGTTTTTCCAAGCAAGTTTGGATCATATGCTGGTAAGTAGCCCCAGCGTTTTTGAGCCCGAAGGGCATAGTGTTGAAGTAGAAGGGATCGTAAGGGGTAATGAACGTGGTTGTGACCTGGTCCGATTCCTTCATCTTAATCTGATGGTATCCTGAATAGGCTTCAAGGAAACACAAAGAATTGTGCCCTGCAGTTGCATCAATGATTTGGTCGATGCGAGGCAATTGGAAGGGATCCTTAGGGCAAGCCTTGTTGAGGTCTTTCAAATCTACATATAGGCGCCAGGATTTTTCCTTCTTTGGCACCATGACCAGGTTGGCTAACCAATCCGGATGTTTGATTTCCCTGATAAACCCAACCTCTAGTAACTTGGCTAGTTCCTCTCCCATGGCTTGACACTTGGGTTCAGAGAAGCGCCGTAGTGTCTGCTTCACGGGTTTGAATCCCTTGATTATGTTGAGACTATGTTCGGCCAGTCTACGTGGGATGCCGGGAATGTCTGAAGGGTGCCAGGCAAAAATATCCAAATTCTCTCGCAAGAATGTGCATAGGGCGGCTTCCACTACCGGATCCGGCTATGCTCCGATAGATGTTGTTTTGTCAGTTGTCCGTCGGGTGCACTTGGAATTTGACTATTTCCTCGGCTGGCTTGAAAGAGGTGGATTTAGATCTCTTATCGAGAATCACATCATCCCTATCCACCGTAGCCAGTAGGGTCGTTAATTCCTCCGCCACGCTTCGAATAGCGCCTCGAGGGCCAAGGATGCAGTTTTGTTTTCGGCACGAAGAGCTTTGTCCGGGTCGCTCGAGACTGTGATAATTCTGTTAGGTCCGGGCATTTTGAGCTTCATATACCCGTAATGGGGTATAGCTTGGAAGCATGAGAAAGTGTCCTGGTCGAGGATGGCATGATACCCACTATTGAAGGGGACCACATGAAAGAGCAACTCTTTGAATCTATTGTTTTTGGGCGTGCCGAATACCACATCTAGTATAATTCTCCTAGAGCATCGTGCTTCTCTACTGGGGATAATGCCTCAAAAGGTGGTGTTGCCACTGGTACAGCGAGGTGCTATACGAATAGTTTTTAACCCCTTTCCGTGATGGCGTTAGGAACCGTCACCTAGTGAGTGTGGGCGATTAGGGGGTCCTTCCCACACAACCCAGAAACCGTCGTGGATATGCCCTCCTGGCACACAAGCTTGGCAAAAGGAGGTCGTGTGCGACCAGCGAGCGAGAAAATACGGTTATACGTACAGTAGTGCTAAAAAATACAATTATACAGGCAAAATCATTTCTAGTCGTAAGTACATCTCACACAGTCAGTCCCCGCGAAACGTTTCTGTTCGTATATACCACCCACATAGTCGCTGCAAGGAAAATGTTTCCGTTCATAGGTACATCACACACAATGTTCCCCGTTAAATCATTTGTGATATCGTTCCCATTGCACACAATATTAAAAAAATTATCGTTTGCATTATTGAATGCATCACACACGGTGCGTAGAAGAAACTGTGTGGCAAAGGTTGTCCATCACACACAGTTTTTATGCGGTAAACGTTTGCGCAAGGTGGCCTAACGCAAACAGTTTTGAAGAGAATGTCGTGTGCGATTGTTTATCGATCCAACACGGTTTATTCCTAGAAACTATGTGTGTTGCCTTAGGTCATCGCCCACGGTATTTTCTCAATAACCGTTTGCAAACCAATTAGCAGGCTAATTCATTACCAGGCTAATTGCCCTATTATTAATAATACATTTATTAATCTAATTAACATTTATATTAAACACATAATGTATTTCATTCCCATATTAAGGAAGGAGGATTTCATAATTGAAATACATCAGAGTACAACATGATATAGCTTCATCACTCAGCTACCCCATTACACAACTACACCAGCACCAAGTTTCACATGCAACGTCTAGATTCTTTCAAAATTAGCATCATAGATGGTACATAGACAGATGCATCTCATCGGGAAAACTACGGAAGCGGAAGGTGAACATTGAGCCTGCATTTATGTTCAAGATCTTTGCAACTTTAGGCCAGTGCTTGTGGATGATTGACCATCCATCCTTCATCCTCTTCAGGAACACTTCAATATTGAACCATGGGTGTTGTATGAAAACCTTCCTCGCCTCCTCAATATAGAGGTGGTTTTAGAGGTAATCATCAGTGAACTGCTTTGGAAAGGCCTGAAAACAAGGATGTGCATAACTATCTTCTCTATATTGGAAATGGGGCAAAGGAATAAAAAAGGCAAGGTATAATAGTTAGTACCATCTTGTAGTGAACTGATGTCTTCTTCATTGTGCAGACAAAGATCTTGTTGTTTTTGTCGCTAATTTCTTTATCCTAACCATCTTTCTGAGTTTATTGACTTGATTGATATTCATGGACAACTCATTTCCCCATATGCAAAAAGGGTCGAACAGTGGGTCAAAACCTCTGACAGCGGGACCTACATGTGCAACACCAAATTTTTAAAAACCTAAGTATTAGAATGGTTCCTGCAATTGCACAATACTGTGTTATTAGACAATAGACCATGCATGTGCTAACCTAGATTGTAAACCTGAGTGCTTCCCATTGTTTCCCTGCAAGACATATAAGGTAGTTAGTCATCAGGTTAAGTAATGGTTCGCATGCTATCAGTAAAATATGTTGATGAAAAATAAGCACATTGCAGACTCATCAGATTAATTCAAGCCACATGGAAAACCCATTTATCAAAACCAAGCATGATTAAGAACTAGGAAATATAGCACTTGTATATGTTTATCATGTATTAAGTGCAGCCAAATTTGATTTATTCCTCACATTCACAACAATACAAAATTCCACCGACGGCCATTGGAGATCGCATTGCAGAATTGAACCAAGTAGTTAACTAAACACCACAAGAAATGAAACAAACATTAACTGAGCACCACATTGCACAATATAACATACTCCTAATAGAAGATCAGACAGTTAACCGAACCAAGCATGCTTAACAACTTGGAAATATAGCAATTGTATTTGTTTCTCATGTATTTAGTACAACCAAATTCGATTTACTTCTCACATGGTATACAATAATAGAATGCACCCACAACTATTGAACATCGCAATGCAGAATTGAACCAAACAGTTAACTAAACACCACAACATAAATGAACCAAACGTTAACTGAGCACCACATTGCACAATGTATAACCAAACCAAGCATGCTTGACAACTTGGAAATTTAGCAATTGTATTCGTTTCTCATGTATTTTGTAACGATAAATTCGATTTATTTCTCACATGGAGGACAATACAAAATTGCAGCCTGAAGAATTGAACATCACATTTGAAGAATTGAACCAAACAGATACCTAAAGACGACAGCTAATTAACCAAACAATTAATAAGTGAGCACCACACTACACAACATATAGAACATATACACAGGAGCAACAGATTGCATGGTAAAATTAGATAGCACAATTCACTTCAATTGGTTAAGGAAAGGCAGGAGTAGCACACGCAACGAGTAAACCGAGCATGCTTAACTGGCGTAGCTAGCAAATGGCAAGGTGCTCCTACAAGATCTGGGGGTCGACACGGATGGTAGCCATCGCGACCTCATCCGCGCATGCGGCCACGATTTGCTTCTCCGCTGCCAAATGCTCCTTGAGCTCTTGGCTATACTGCCTGCACCATGGCTTAGGGCGGCGCTTATTTGGTGGATGGGTCGGTGATTTGGGTGGAAGGTGCCGTGCCGGCGGTCGGGGCATGTGGGATGTGGAAGGAGGAGGAGGATGGGGGTCTGGTGTGGATTACCTGCCTGGATAGACGAGGCTGAGCAGCGTGAAGGAGGGTCGCCGGCGAGAGGGGCAACGCTACTAGCAAGGAGTGAAGGTTTCAACTTGGAAAGGAAGGCAGAAACAGGGGAAATGTGGCTTTTGGTATGGGGGAGGGGGCGGGGAGGTAGATATTTCCGCGGAAGCCGAAAATTTGGAATCGCTTCAGCGAAAAATTGGCGCGCAATGTGTCATCAGACACGGTCCCTTATTCACAACTATGTACGATATGTGAAGATCACAAACGATTCAGATAACTTACCCCGTGTGCGATGAGTTTGAATGTCAAAAATATTGGTTCCAATTTCCCTAGTTACAGTGCTCATCCACGTCATTGCATAATTTGGGTACACAAAGGAGACTATAGCACACCCACACTTCTTAATCGAGCTAGTTCAGCAATTAAACAGAGCTAGCTGGCCTAAACATTACTATATCAAATTAAATACCAATGCTCTTAATTAAATAAAACAAAGAGTACTACTACGACTGGTGCTCGTCGATCTCCGCCGCCTCCTCCATGTCCAGCTCGCGCCCGACGGTCTCCTGGGGAAGGAGCTCCATGGCATCCTAAAGGAAATATGCCCTACAGGAAATAATAAACACTACAAAAAAAGACACATCCATGACATTTTGGGCCGAACGAATTTTTTTTATGTCATACATATGACACTTCTATGACGATAATTGTGAAGAAACCCGTTATCATCATAGATATGGTGGGCTCCTACTTCTATGACAAAAAATCATGACAAAAAATGGGCTTTTCGTCCTGGGCGGGCCGGAGACGCAGCTGCATGACATTCTTTGGGCCGTGCATGACGGAACAAACCGTGCTAGAAGCAAGGGCGAGGAAAATTTCAGGGAGTTCCCGGTTATGGTGGGTGGTCGGGGGCCGAGCGATGCGTGTTTCTCTCGTACACATACGCGCGTGTGTGCGAGGCATTGGCTCCAATTGAACCCGAGCGAGGCGTTGGGCTCTAACTGAACCCGAGCGATTGCACTGCAGACTACGCATTAATCAACCCAAGTGATCGATCGATGGCTATTAACTGAACCCGATCGAGCGATTCCTTCGCTACTGCTGCTAACTGAAGCCGATCGATGCTGCCTCTCTGGATGAATAGTGAGTGTTGCGGGGGGGGGGGGGTGGATGAATAGTGAGCGGTGGGGGTGGATGAACAGGACCCCGTTGCGTTGCCTCTGGATGAACAGGACCCCGATCGATCGAGCCGGTTGGGGCTGGATGAACAGGACCCCGTGGAGGGCTAGATGAACAGGACGACCCCATGGAGGGCTGGATGAATAGTAGATGGTGGAGGGGTGGATGAACAGGAGCCCATGGAGGGGTGGTTGAACAGTAGCCGATGGAGTAGCGCGCGGTGGAGGCTGGATGAACAGGAGCCCGTGGAGGCTGGAGAAGGTCGACGATTGATGAACAGTATCTCGTGGAGGCTGGAGGAGGTCGACGGTGGAGATGAACAGTATCCCATGGAGTCCCGTTTTGCGGTATGCCACACCCCTCCAGATGAACAGGACCCCCGTTTCAACCGTAGCGCTCCAACACAAGTCCGTTTCGTCCGTTTTGCGGTATGCCACACCGCTCTCGATCAACAGGACCCCCATTTCGACCGTAGGAGGTCCATTTCCTCCATTTTGCGGTACGATAGACCCCTCCCAATGAACAGGATCCTGTTACGAATGTGGCCGGTCGAACACAAGGTTGTTTCCTTCGTTCTGCGGTACGCCAAGCCTCGTTTCCATTGCCTGTTCCGACCAAGCCCTCCCGATGAACACGACAACGCATTCCATTCCGACCCAGCCGCTTGGCTCCCCATGAACACGACGACGCCGTTGTTTCTCCGTTTCGACCCAGCCATGTACATGATCCCTGGCCGTACGTATGCGCGAGTAAGTGTTCGAGACTCCGCCCATATGTACACATACGTGGCCGTATTTTCTTTCTTGCACACTAGCCGCTGTACGTACGTGTACATGCTACGTGCGCGCCTCTACTACGACACGTACGCGCCTCTACTACCACACGTGCGTGACTCTACTACGACACGTGCACGCCTTTACATCCACCAGTATGTACGTACACGTTCGCGACCAGAATGACAATGCTACGTACGCTTCGACCAGGTGGGTCCCGACTGTCAGGCACTTCCTTGCGTGCGAAGATGTAGCTGGTGGGTCCCAGTAGTCAGGGGGTGAATTGTTTTTTTTCTGGACGCACTTCCTTGCGTGCGAAGATGTAGCTAGTGGGTCCCAGCAGTCAGGGGGCGAATCATTTTTTTTCGGACGCACTTCCTTACGTGCGAAGATGTAGCTGGTGGGTCCCAGCAGTCAGTGGGTGAATCATTTTTTCCCGAACGCACTTCCTTGTGTGCGAAGATATAGCTGGTGGGTCCTAGTGGTCAGGGGGAAACTTTTTTTCGCGAAATACAGTGGCTCGTCCGGTGGGTGCTGTCAGGTGGAGGTATCATTATTTTCAGCATAATAAGGAGGCACTTCCTTGCTGCGGCTGTGGACCCAGCTGTCAGCCTCTCCTCGTATAGTCCACGTCCGATGGAAGTCGTTCCTTGACCATGTTGACCATGCCGTGCCGAGAGCACCAGGGCGGTGGACGACACCGAGGCCTAGGAACGGGACGACGCGAAGCCGGGGAAGACGCGAAAGTGGATGCCCATGCGGAGAGGAGTACGAGGGTCCACTGGTCCGGCTGCGGTGTGAGGCTGTCGTTGCCGCACAATAACAGGGGGTGTGGGTGAGTAGAGGAATGGCCTGGCCAGCGGTGGGAGTAGTAGGAGGCGGTGAGGCCTCCATGGCATCACAGCCGTCCACGGGAGGCAGGAGCATGCGGCACGACCGGCGCTGCTTTGGGCGGCTGGAGCAACAAGACCGGAGGTTGAAGAAGCAGTACGGCCATTGGATGGACATCGTACGGTCATTGGAGCTAGAATCGTTCATATTGACTAAAGTTTACAAAGGCCCCCGTCCCAGTCAACTTAGTAGGCCCACAAGTCAGCCTCCCACCATGGTGGGTCCCAGCTAGCAGGGGGAGGATTCATCCTTTTGTGCGTAATAAGGAGGCACTTCCGGTGGGTCCGAGCTGACAGCGGGGGGGGGGGGCGTTTTTTTCACGAAATACGGTGGTCCGTTCGGTGGGTCCCACCAGTCAGGGGGAAACATTTTTTTGCGAAATACGGTGGCCCGTCTGGTGGGTTCCAGCAGTCAGGGGGGAAACATTTTTTTTGTGAAATGCTGGTAGCCTATCCGGTGGATCCCTGCTGTCAGGTGAAGGAATAATTATTTTCCACGTAATAAGGAGGCACTTCCTTGCGGCTGCCGTGGACCCAGCTGTCAGCCTCTCCACGTACAATACTCTTCCGATGGAATTTGGTTGTTGACCACATTGACCACGCCGCGCCAAGAGTACCACGGCGGTGGACGACGGCGATAGGAAGGGGATGACGCGGAGCCGGGGAAGACGCGGCATCGGATGCCCACACGGAGAGGAGTATGAGGGTTCACTGGTTCGGCTGCGCTGCCGTTGCCACAGAATAACAGGGGGTGTGGGTGAGTGGAGTGGAGCGATGGCCTGGCCAGCGGTGGGAGTAGTATGGGGGCGGTGCGGCCTCCGCGGCAGCATAGCCTGCCACGAGAGTCAGGAGCAGGCGACACGACGGGCGCTGCTTTGGGAGGCTGGAGCAAGAAGAACAGAGGTTGAAGAAGCACTACGGCCATTGGATGGACATCGTACGGTCAGTCGAGCTAGAATCGTGCATATTGACTAAGTTGACGAAGCTCCCCGTCCCCGTCAACTTAGTAGGCCCACTATACTGGGTCCCAGCTAGCAGGGGGAGTATTCATTTTTTTTTGTGCGTAATAAGGAGGCACTTCCTTGCGTGCGAAGATATAGCTGGTGGGTCCGAGCTGTCAGCGGTGGTAATGTTTTTTTTTGCAAAATACAGAGGCCCTTTTGGTGGGTCCCAGATTTCAGGTGGAGCAATCATTATTTTGCGCGTAATAAGGAGGCATTTCCTTGCGTGCGGCCGTGGACCTAGCTGTCAGCCTCTCCACATATAGTCCACTTCAGATGCATGTCGGTCGTTGACCATGTTGACCACGCCACACAGAGAGCACTAGGGCGGTGGACAACAGTGAGGCCTAGGAAGGGCACGACACGGAGCTAGGGAAGACTCGGCAGTTGTCTCCCACGCGGAGGAGAGTACGACTATACGAGGGTTTACTGGTTTGTCTGCCGTCGCCGGAGAATAACAGCAGATGTGGGTGAGTAGAGGGATGGCTAGGCCAACCATGGGAGTACGATGGGGCGGTGAGGCCTACACGGCAGCACAACTGGCCGCGGGAAAGAGGGAGCAGGCAGTCCCGCCGGTGCTTGTTTGAGCGGCTGGAGAAGGAAGAGCAGAGATTGAAGAAGCACGACGGCCGTTGGATGGACATCCAACAGTCACTGCTTGTGCGTCAACCTTTTTTTAGGAAAGCCTCAAATCTGTGGAAAACAGCATACGGGCCATCTGCCATTATTTCAAATAATTTACAGCCCATTTGCTAATTCTTACGGGCTTTTTTGGAGTCCATATTCTTTTTGTTAGCATTACATCCCATATTGTGGCCACGGTTAAAAAATTATACGAAATTTTGCATATGTCGGTGCGGTCTGAACTGTTTTTAATCCCGAAATTTTGTGTCACATTCAGACTAATTTTAAAAATAAATAAATATCAATATCATATCCAATAAATTGTCCACGCATAAAAATCAATGCAATTTAAAATCTCCAAATGAAAAAAAGATATTTGAAACTAATTGTCGGTTTGATGTGTTTTAAAAATGTACAACCCATTTCTCATTACTGATAGGCCATTTTCTTGGCCAGCCGAATGAAGCTCTCCTCAGCTTGAAAGATTTGCAGCCCAACAGGCCTAATAAAGCGACTTACTTGACAAATCACAAAAAAACTGGGCTAGCCATTTTCAGAAAGAAAGAAAAACTACTCGGCTGGTCTGTGGTAAACACAAAAGAAAAGGCTATCTAGACAGGCCAGAGTGTCCCGCACAACCCAATTGACACCCTGCTTCCGTCTCAAAAACAAATTAGATAAATGCCACTCCAATTATGGCGATTCATAAAAATGCCACTGCAATTTCCAAACTTTGAAAAATGCCACTACAATTTTTGCAAACTTTGAAAAACGCCACTCCAGACTTCAAAAAATGGCATGAAATGGCATTTTTCAAAGTTTGGAAATTGCAGTGGCATTTCTCGGAAACACCAGATTTGGAGTGGCATTTATCAAAGTAACCCAAAACAAAAATAACTGGGCGAGCTGCTGGGTCCCTGGTGTCAGCCGCTCGTTGTGCAATTCTCTCGTTTATTGACTATGTTGACAATGCCATGGGACCCAGATGTCAGAAATCCACTAGGAGGAGCCATTTTTTTATTGGCTTGACATAAGGAGGCACTTGCTTGCATACTGCCATGACCTTGGCGGGTCCCTGCTGTCATCCTCTCCATGTACAATTATCTCCTGATTGTGTACGCGTCAACTTGCTAGGCCCACAAGTCAGCCTCTAAACCCGTCCAGGACAAATACAACCCATATAAAAAAATACTAGCCCATTCCATACGTTCAAACGGAAAGTTCAACATTCAAAGCAAAATAACAGGTCTGATCAACATATAGAGTACTGTACTTCCACATTGACAACCATCATAGCCAAGTTAACTATCTACTCCTACTAATACTCTAGTAGCGTACAACTACTAACTTACTCTTAGCTAACTAGACGATGTCGGCCACCATCTGTGGTACACGCTAAACTCCGGCACTGGCGTCCTGCGCCTCGCCTCGGACTTGCAAGAGGTGCGATAGGGAGCGTTGCTCGCACACAGTGGGCCTTTCCATGTCGGTGTGGTCCACCGAAGCTTCGGCTTCCAAGCGGGAAACCCACATGACGAGCTGGTAGTAAAAATCAGCGTCGCGAACGCGTGCGTGCCCAACAGCCTCCAGGGCTATTTGCCGGGCGCCGGCCACCACGTAGTCGGCCCAGTTACGGATGCTCTGCTCAAGACTCAGAGCGTCGGCGCGCTGCTGCTCCATGTCCTGCTGGCGGCGCAAATCGGCGATACGCCGCTCCTCCGCCAGGCGGTCGCGCTCCAAAAACTCATGTTCCTCCGTGAGGCGGTCGCGCTCCAACAACTCCTTGATCTTCGCATTGCCATCTAAAGACAGATAGAATGCCTCCTCCCTCCGTCTGCCTTCCGGTGAAAAACCGAACACTAGTTCCGGCGGTGACCACCTCCGGCGTCACCTACCACGGACGGGCGGGGGCATGGCGGATGTGGCAAGCGACGTCAGGCCGGTGGGGGCTTATGAGGATATGGCGAGTTGGGTCATGGTGCTACTGGAGAATGCCGGGAAACAGTACTTATAGGCGGAAGGTAGCGCGACGGTCATCGGAATTAAATGCATAATGGCTTAGCGCGCCAGCTTGCCATGGAAAACTAGAGAAACTGAAATTATGACTGTGTCGTCCCGTCCCGTCTGGGGCGCACTCTGGCATGGCGGTCAAACGAGTGCACTCGAATCATCTCCCTCCTTGTCAATAATGATTCCACGGATTTAAAAAGCCCGCAACAATTAAAGCGCATCTTTTTTCGCATCAGTTAGCTGCCTTAATTACGGCCGGCTCCATGTAGGCACTCAGAATCGCTCACAGCGAGTACGCGGAGCAGCATGCAATGAGTCGCAGCTGAGGGCACACATGCAGCCACTTAAATCGCTGGAATTAATTAGGCTTAAACTTGTGCATGCCGTTAATTATTGCCATGCCTTGGTCTTGCTGCTTTGCTCACGGGACTAATAAACACGGACGGAGGGAGTACCTTGGTTGGTGAGAGGTTTAAATTAAGCCCTACAAACCGGAAATGAGGTACTAGTACATGCGTGATCCGCTATTTATTCGTGTAGGATCGAGTAGGTCGTTTCTTGAATTGAGCCCTGCAAACCGGAAAGGAGGTAGTACGCGCGTGATCCGCTATTTATTTTTGTAGGATCGAGTGGGTAGGATAGTGTAGCTTGTCAGTTTCTTCAGAGGTAGGCATTTTTATGCAAAAAACTTCCACTTTAGATCTTTCGTCGCAAATAAAACTGCCAGGAGCGCATTAGTAGGCTAGCTAGTGATCGATTAGTAACTTGTAAACACTGAGCGAACAGAAATAAGTAATTGTTAATGCATCTCAATGATTCATAGATCATATACAAATACTTAGCTCCAAAAGCAAAGACCAGCCACTTCGGATCTTGCATCGCAACTAAAACTAACTAGTACAATTCCCATACATAAGATAAACATGTTAATGCATCTCAATGATTCACAGATCATATACAAATATGTAGCTCCAAAAGCAAAGATCTAGAAAAAACATATGTTCTTCCTACTAACATGGATGCTTCTCTTGGCCAACATTTAGTACAGACTGAAAGACAAATTTGTTTGTGAAGTCTACAATTCCTCTTGCAAACGTAAGTGGTTTCACCGACATCTAGAACCATGAGAATGAACAACACATGATGGAGGAACATCCACTGCAATATGATTTGGTCTTCTCTCGATCACACCACGAGACTATTTTCGAAATACAAACTTTAACATAGGCAAAATGATGCCCATTGTATAATCAGACCAAAGCAATGAAGCACCTAATGTTGGCCAATAAATAGTACAGTACTACTTTTCTGCAGTCCATGAAGTGACTATCCAATCTTTCTGTGTCTATTTTCAAATGGCATTGCATGCAGTGACTATACTATTCTCTTATGCGGTTCAATCAAAATTGTGGACACTTTATTTGTTTGCCAAATAGCAGTGGGCTGACATCTCTGTTTACACAAATATCAAGAAGCTAGTAAACATATACCACACCATGTATTTTCGGTTTAAACATGTCTCTTCTGCTTAGCATCTGTCATGTTTTGCACTCGACAATCTGATACAGTTATGTTTTTCCCTCGACAATTTAATACTGAACTGATTTGCTGGTTCAGAGCAGAATATAGCACCAATTCTTCATTAGACCAAGGATATCCATGTTCGCAGTGATGGAAGAGGTCAAATCGATACAACCGAAATTGAGCATCCAATCATTGAATCTTGTCCTGCACCTCCAATGTAGGTCCACCCTACCAATAAATTCACATGCAAACCACTAGTATCTTATATTTACTAATTCGAGGCACCATACGAGCCTCCACGTTAATTCTGACGGTTAGCAAATTTCATCCATTACATTAATAAATGATTAATTTTCAGCCACGAGATGATAACCACTAATCCATCTATTCCACGTGCGTGACGTGCATGGACTCCTCCCTTTTTCGTCACCTTCCTAATAAAAAATAGAAACAGAGGTAAAAACACATCTAATCTCTTCCCAACTCTTGCCGTAATACTCCACATCACGGCCTGCCTCCAATTGGTTGGGCATGTTCCAAGTTGGAGGAGAAATTGCCTCCTACATTCATGCACGTTCATTAGATGCTTCAGAAGCAGATCTTCCCTCGGCCCCATGTACTCAGATCTCATCTATAGCAATAAGCTCCAAAATATGTGACGCAGGGCGTTGGTTCCACTAGACTCCCAAGCAGCCGCGTATTTTTAAGACGAACCCAATATTGGACGGATGGCAAGTAAGCAGTATTTTCTGCTGGCAATATGCATGACAGACTCTAGCTAATTTCTTTAAGCATGCAATAGACGTATGCCTCAAGATTTGAGGCTTGACATAAATACGTATGCCACAAGATTTAAGGTTCTACCAAAAAACATGTTGTGATCAATTGGTATGGTAATTTTAACCTTTCTCACATAAATTGGTTGACTAACTTTGAATTTCTTATTTAATACTTCCTTTGTTTCAAAATAAGTGTCATCGAATTAGTTCAAAATTTGAGTAAAGCCACGACATTTATTTTGGAACGGAGGGAGCATATCTTAATTTTTTATTCTAGAAGAAGACATGTGGCTATTTTTCTGGTTCTCGGAGGAAAAAACAAGTGTGAATGTTTACATCTGCAAACAAGTGATCTGCACGAAGCAAAAAAATACTAACTAGACATCTACTTCAAGGACAAGGAAACATGTAGATCAGTTGCCAAAGATGACCGGACGACACGTCCACGATCTCAGGTGTTCGTGAGCATATTGTTCTCGGCCAGGTGAAGTACCTAAGGAGGCTCATGCCGCTGCCAGGAGATGCTTTCGAGTACTGGCCGGCAGCAGGCTTGCAGCTCGAATGCCAGATGCATATTGGTTTACCTATGCATGCTTGCTGCATCAATGTTACCGGATACAAACAAAGGTAGATATCACTCCACCTGTACTTTACATTTGGGTACTTCATATAATTGGGTGCAGGAGTGAAATTCATTTTTACTTCGATGCACGATGTGATAACTGTACATATGTACAAAGTTATTTATAACAGTTAGGAGAAATAAATATTGAATATGTTTTCAGATGCTGAAATTTCCATACCAATATGTTCACGCATGGTAATAAAAGTAGCTGAATTGCTATCTGCAGTAGAAAAATGATAGACACACACACACACATACACTATTATCAATTGATATACCAATATGCATACATGTTTTGGTAAAAAAATGGCTATAACCCCTACTTTACCTGAAACAGAAATTTCTAGAAATATGATCATTAGTTAAAATAAATAAATATCCATTGTATTAATAGATAAATTTAAGAAAGAAGTACATAAATCTATTTTGACGTAACATATATGGCTTCAATATCACATATTTCTTGATAAGAAAAAAAATCCAAAAAGTTTAACAGTAATGAACATACATATCATTCTAAGTATGCCACATACTTAAATAGAAAAAACTTGCTAGCCCGTGTAGGCGCACAGGTTTGATGACTAGTTACTATCTAATGACAGTACAACAAGAGTAGCAAGATAGTAGCAAACTATGTACCTTCATAATGAACAGCTCATAGTGCCACCAATTGGATATAAAGGTTTGGAAAAAAACATGCTCCTAATGTTGAACCAGTTGGACTTTTTGTGCAGTTCCACTAAAATCAAGCATCCCTGTTTGCATAGATATTGAAAGTGTGATAACTATAAAAGTGGCAATAGTTGAAGCATAGACTCACAAATATAAGCATTCTAATTTATTAATGGGAAAAGGTAGCAAGACTGTTTCTAACCACCTGTTTGAAGGAATATATAAAGCAACAACGGCTGATGTCAGGAAGGCATACATAGTTTTTTCTGAAAAATTGAGCCATTCCTGACCTTTCCTCTTCTTTTAAGGATATTTGTGTAGTTCAACTAAAATAAAATGCCATCCCGCCTTGACAATTCAGTGACACTATACAAAAGGAAATGACTTAACATTACATCATGATGTCAGGTATGTAGTCGACAGGCATTAGAGACAAACATACAGACCTCCTCCGATAACATAATGAACATTAATTTTAACAAAGGTGTGACTAGCTTTACCGGGATAATTTCAGTCAACTCTACACCCTCTGTTCCTTAATATAAGCCGTTTTCGCGGTTCAATTTTAAGTACCCAGATGTCTAGTATTTAGAAAAACAGGTACTAGTTTCCTTGATCACATATCTGGGAAAGCTTGCCAAACTTTATTTATGTCCATACGCTAATGCAACACCATTCAAATACTACAAATATACGCTAATCCAGTGGCTACTGCAACAGTAGAGTAGTTAGTTTATCATAGGGTACAGTACAATGGTTTCACTAAACAGATTTCAATAAACTCTAGCACTAGAAAATTTCTATAAGAATTAACAATACAAAATGTAAAGGTAACAAGTTTCAGCATTGGTATACTAGCTGTGCATGAGCATTAAACCAAATACAAAAGTCTGAAAGTAACTAGCATTATTAACTAATGACAGTATAAAAAAATTGCAAACCATGTACCTCCAAGGTAAATATCATTTTGAACTTGGGGGCCTTCAAAATTGCTATCCCAATCTTGATAATTGATCAAACATAAAAACTTGATCGAATGAATCAAGAGAACAACCAGAGGAGGAGGTGCCCACTCTTGACCTTTCCTCTCATCTTCATAATTTTTTCTGCAGTTTAACCAAAATAAAATGACATCAGTGCCTTGGCATTTTGGTGACACTGTACACAAAAAAGAACTTATCTCATGAAAGTGAGGTGTGTAATCCATAAGCATTAACAGTGCAAAAATCTGAAGGTAGTAACAAGTTTCATCATTGGTATACTGGTTGTGCAACAACATTAGAATGTCTTAGCTGAAAAATCTTTAATACATCCACAATCAACAGCTAACCCTGAAATAATCCAGTGACATTAAATGGCATTCCTTAAATTTATCGGTGGCATTAGACTGAGAGCGGCATTAGTTAAATGTGGCATCACATTAACAGTAGCATTGCTTGACTTGACTGTTGGTGTTATACTAACAGCAAAAGAAGTGGCAATAAGAGCATGGAAGGTCCATTCGGACAGTGGGCGCACCAGTACGATGTACCTCCACGGACGCAGAGTGGTGAGGGAGGTATGGTTGCCCAGAGAAACAAATTTCCAGGCAGCATATGTGGATTATGTCCCATTTCTGTTTTCTTTAGCCACATTTTTCCTATGTGAGGACAACAAACCGATCGACCTGGTCATTCTCTATTGCGTTGTCATGCCTTTCTACCCTTCTTCAACCAAGAGACATGAGACTCGTTCCTTAGCTACTGATTTCCCCCTTTTCAACCTAGATGCGGGTTCGATGCCTACTCTCTTAGACAATACAGTCTCCCTTCCTTTCCTTATTCAACCCAGACATGGATTAGTCTGCAGGAAGTAGGGTTTCGTTTAATAGTGCAAATTATGGTTTTCATGTGCGTGGCCAGCAGAGCAGAGGATAGCAAATTGGGAAGATGGTGGAGCGGAAAAAGATCCACATGCAACGACATGGCAGATGGGGCAATAGAACCAGGGTATGGTTTGAAAGAGGTAGCATACTTGAGGGCGGCTGGAAGTGACTTCGCTCATGGTCGTCGTCCTCCGCACGCACTACGGCAGCGAGCTTGGGGACGGAGGCCATCTCGCACGGGCGCTAGGTCTGAGAGGACGCCCTTGTTCCGCGTGACCTTGCTCGCCGACGACGAGTGCGACAATGATGCACGTCCTTTTCTTCCCCGGAGGATCTGTGACCACCGATGAGGAGGGAGTGAGAGGTCGTCTTTTTTAGATATGGAGAGAGGGTGGTAGTGTGAGAAGCAAGTGGGTAGCCCTTAGCAAGAAAGCGCTGAAGCTCCAGCCTATATATCGTTTTTATACTACTAGTACTAGAGGTGGAGTTGTGGTAGAGTAGTTTATATTTTCTCTGCGTATAGTAACAGTTAGTTGTGCTTCAAAACTGAACGGCACGCCATTAAAAAAGTAAAGGTCGATAACTAATGCGGCACCTCGGGCCAACGCGGCCAGATCGCATTTTGCACGAGAAATTACACACCATGTTTCGTTGACATGTGGTCCCGTTCCAACATATCAGTGAGACGACGGTGAGTCCTTTTCTACTAGTATTTCCGAATGGACGTGTAGGCCGGGGCGCCTATTCATGAATGGTGGCAAACTGGCAACTGTCCACCGACTCTTCGCCTTTCCCTCTCGATTTGGAACTGCTGTCGCACGCTCTTCCTCTCCCTCCTCCATTTTCCTTTAGCCTTTCACCCTTTCTTCTACCGTTGTTCGATCGTCTTCTCCATGGAGGGAACAGGCCGGAAACGACCCTGTTATTCTTGCCCCGGTCTGAAAGATGACGTGGTGGAGGAACTCATTGATCGGTGCGACGTCATCACCTTGGCTAGCATGGCAGGTTCGTTCAAGACCATTCTCGACTCAACTAATAACATCATTACAAGGAACCCAATAGTGAAGGAGCGGTTTGATCTCCCCTATCTTCTTCGTTGTGACCCTGATGACTGGCGCGGGGACGACGGAGGCCTGGCCTTGTGCAAGTTGATGCCGCTTGATAATGACACTACGGGAAACAGGAGATTTGCCGTCTGTGGATTACAGACGGCAAAGACCGAATTCCAGACGGCAAAGACTTTGCCGTCTGGAAGCAGACAGCAAACTCAGACGGCAAAGAATAGCCGGCAAAGAATACTTTGCCATCTGCTGTTTATCGGGATGACGGCAAAGACTTTGCCGTCAGTCAAACTGATGTTTTGCCGTCACGCGATCTAATAACAGACGGCAAAGAAAAGCTCGTTTGCCGTCAGCCGATTGAGTTTCTTTGCCGTCATCTAGACTAAAGTAGAGACGGCAAAGACGGTTTTGCTTTTTTTTAAATAATGTCAGAGTAGAGCATCTCGCCGGACACATGAACATCAAATCAAAGAGAGCAGGTTCAGCTCACGTAGATTTTTTTTTGACATGGCCATGTTACATTTCATTCATTGTTGGTGGAGTTACACAGAAGTTACAGTTGTCCTAAAAATTTACACAAAGGACCCTAGAAAGTAAAAAATAAAAGCAATCAAGTCCTTCTCCACTGCAGGAACAGGGACTTGACAGCCGGCCGTCCTTCTACTGGCCGAGGATCCACTGCCGCCGCCTTGCCCTTCTCGCCTTGCCGCACCACCGCACAGCCGCCCGGCCATCCTCTGCACAGCCGCCCGGCCATCCTCTGCACCGGCTCCCGGCCATGCTCGCCGCGCAGACGCACGACCCAGCTCGCCCGCGCCCTACTAGCGTCGACCGCCCGCGCGTTGCTTGCAGGGCCCTCCCGCGCCGGCTGCCCTGCCAGCACCGGACCGCACGGCCCTGCTCGCCTGCGCCCTGCTCGCCTGGCTGGGGCAACGGGGCCGGCGACGCCCGTGGCGAAGGGGGAAGGGCGATGGGGACGGCAGAAGACGTCGTGGTGGATCCCTGCGGAGCTTCGAGGGCGACGGGGCTGAGGCCGGGGGCGACGGAGGAAGTGGACGGAGCCGGCGCGAGAGGTGGTGGCCGACGCGAGAGGTGGTGGCCGGACGCCGGCCGCGAGGTGGTGGCCGGACGACGGTAGAGCTTCGGGCGCCGTGGCCGAGGCCGGGGGCGACGCGGAGAAGTGGCCTGGGTCGACGGAGATGGGGCCGGGGGCGACGGGGAGAAGTGGCCTGGGGCGACGGGGATGGGGCCGGGGGCGAAGGGAGAAGTGGCCGGGGCTGGCGGGAGATGTGGTGGCCGATGGAGAAGTGGTGACCGGCGACGGCGTGTGGATAAGTAGAGAAACGAGAGAGAGAGAGAGAGAGATCGTGGTGGGGGAGAGATGTCGTGGTGGGGGAGTGGATAAGATGGGTGAGGTGAGGGATGGGCAAAGAGAGGGGTGGGCCAAAGAGTGGGGACGCGCGTGGGTGTGTGCATCGTGCGGTGAGAGAGAGGCTGGTTGGGAGTCGACGCTGTAGATGATGCCACCTCATCGATCCAGGAGACCGATCCGCGTGTTGTGTTTCTTTGCTTTGCCGTCTGTAATAAAAAAAGCAGACGGCAAAGATCTTTGCTGTTTGCTTTTTCTGTTACAGACAGCAAAGAGCATACTTTGCCGTTTGTAATAGAAAACACAGACGGCAAAGATCTTTGCCATCTGCTTTTTTTATTACAGACGGCAAAGTATGATCTTTCTCGTCTGTATTTTTTTCGCAGACGGCAAAGTCTGTTTTGCCGTTAGTTTTTCTTTGCCGTCTACTGCTGACAGCAAATTCTCTCTTTGCCGTCTGGCCCGACAAAAAGCTGACGGCAAAGACACCTCCTGACGGCAAATTAGTAGTTTCCCGTAGTGTGATATGTATGATGTTAAGATGCCATTGCTTGGGGGTAAGACTTGGGCAGATGGAGATTGGGTTGTTTACATTGGGTCCAACTGTGAGTGGGAACTTGTGAATGTGCACACTCATGACCGGGTTCCACTTCCAAAAATCTCAGCAGAGGGCCCAGAGGTTGAGCACACCGGTATTGTATGCACATTCAAATAGGATCATTGTGACTGTCTTCTATGGAAGATAGCAATTTGTCGAGTTCCCAACCGCTCTTGGAATTACAACAACTATGAAGTTGTTGCTATCTTCGACAAGCTTGTTGCCGTCCTTCGTGGTTCGACTGGTTGGATATTGATCAAAAATCAGTTTCTATATACGGATGAGTACTGTGATGCAATTCAATACGAGGGCCTTGTGTTTGCTGCCACCACTTGTGGCACTGTTTTTGCATGGAATCCTTATGCTTTTGGTACGTTTGTCTTCCACCGTAATTATAATTGTTTCATCCACATGCATGCGGGTTAGCAAGTTTCCCTTTACTAATTAACCTTCTTCTTGTGTTTCCAAGGTCCTGTAACATTCCACCACCTATACTTGAAAATTTTCATAACCAAGGGGGAGATGATGATGGTGATGATCACGAGCATGAGGACGAGCAGCACTCATATACTCCATGGCGCCTGGCAACTAATTCCGATGGATCACCTCTTCTTGTGTGTATACAACCCACTGATGATGTTACTACTAAGGAAGCAGGTGTAGTCTCCCATGGTCGCACTCTCTGGACCTATTCCAACACCCGTTGCATGGTATTCTGGATGGATACTAGTGTGCTAGTGCCAACTCCTTCTCCCTGGTACAGAATTGATAGTCTTGGAGAAAACTCGCTCTTCCTTGGACAAAACTATCCAATGATGGTGAAAGGCGATCCAACTGCTATTGACACAACGTTACTACCATTTATGAGAAGCAACTATGTCTATACCTCGGATATTTGGGTGGTTCCCTACCCTGGTACTGATATAGTAGGCCGCTTCAGCCTGGATGATCAGTCCTGTGTTGGTCTTGAGATCGACAATGGATCGCCCGTCCCAAAGAATCCCTTGTGGTTCAAAAAAAAGCTTTTCCAATGCCGAGGAATGGTTGAGTTGAAGTTCATTTCATTGCTTGTTATTTGTGGTGTGATGAAAACTTTAGTACTTATAATGTATCCTCGTTTTCGATGTAGGTTCATGACCTATTGTATGTAATAAAATGACATGCCTGTGATAAACTTACTAAATTTATGAATGGCTTTCGAGTCGATTCTCTGAGTGAGTGGTGAGACGAGGCAAAAAAATATTTTCCAAATACATAATTATACGTGCATTGCAACAGGTCATCGGATGAGGCCAATCAACAATAGTAGTACACTATTTGTACTAGCTTCACATGCTTTGTGCGTCGGGCGGGTGTTTTTACTGTAGCCATATGTTAATGTGTTCGCTGTACGTAACCAGCACCTCGAATCCTTGATACTAGTTCTATATAGTAAGTAGTAGGAGTAGTAGGGTGGCATGGGCCAGAACAAGCATTCACGTCCAGGGGTACGGCACACACCACCACCACGACATCTATCTGACACCATATTATTTCTTGGAGTCCGTGCTAGAGCAATCTCTTCAACCTCGTTGTTTCTCTAAATTCAGCCATCGTGCGGCAGGCAAGGTGTGGGTTTGCCGATAGTCGGTTTCCTCAACTGCGGTCCCACTTGTAAGGCCAACTCCAACGCACGACCCCAAACAGACCTCCGTTTTGCACGAACTCCAACGATATTTTTGACTAGAAAAGCAAGACCAAAGAAAACAAGAACTACAAGAAAACATTTTACTACTCTAGAAGATATCCAACTTCCCTAACTGCTCCTGTAAGTTGGATTAGTGCCTTCTCGATGCATTCATTGTTGATCTGCGGAGGCTCGATCTTGTGTGCTTCTTTCTTCTTCGAGTGTAAAGAAGTAGACGTTGCTTTCTCCAATCTAGTCTCATGTCTAGCCTCTATTCTAGTAGGAGTATCAACAAGTGCACTAGTCTCATCTCTAGCCTCTATGCTAGCTAAAAGTGCTAGAACATCTACTAAATTGTGCTCAAACAATAAATCGATGTACTCTTCTTCCCAATACCAAAACTTGCATCCATTCTACTCCCTCCGTTCCACAATACATGCCTTCTATTTGTCAAAATATAGATGTATCTAGACATGTTTTAGTATATAGGTACATCCATTTTTGGACAAATGGAAGTCAAGTATTTTGGAACGGAGGGAGTACACAATAAAAATTTTAAGTTAGCACAACTAGTCTAATCCGAGAGCACAACCGAAGATTTGGTCGGGTTCTTCCACCTTTTGCCGACAAGTGGGTCATCCAGCATCCAAGTCGTGTCATGCAAGAAAATAGAGTGGTAGTTCAAGCCACGTGATGTGCATCTTGGGTTAAACTATAAATAGAATCTTACTACTCTTGAGTAACTCCAAAAGCGGCCACCGAAGATCTTTATTGGATTTGTTTTTTATCACCTGCATGTCGAGGTCAAAGATGTGCAGTTCAGTGGGTCCTCTTGCATTTTCATTGACATGTGGGACCGCATGTGAGCAAACAGACTATGGGCTCCGCGCGTCCGCTGTCTGGCTGAGAAGAGAGATAGAGGAGGGCTGAGCACGAACTCCGGGAAATTTGTTCTATGTACCTCGATATAGGCTCGATATAGTGGGGTGGCATGGGCCATAACTAGCATTCACGTCTAGCAGTACGACACACGCCACCCACACGAGTCCCATCCGACACCAATTTTCTTGGAGTCTGTGCTACAACCATCTCTTCTCCCTCCTGTTTTCGCACCCATCGCGCGGTGGGCAGGGTGGGGGTTTGCCGATAGTCGGTTTGCTCAACTGCGGTCCCACTTGTAAGTGAAAATGCAACACCGCACGCATTCCCCCTTGAGCGGCGTGCCGGACCAACCGTGTGGGGGTGTGACGCGAACACGGCAGGCTTTTCCTTTTGAACTCGTAACTTGTAAAATTTGGTTCTTCTCCATGGCGCGACCGATAGATAGAAAATAACGATTTTGCGTAGAGTAATGAGAAGTTTGGTTCTGGGGCCATTCATGCATGGAGTATGTACGAAAATTATGAAGTTGATGCGAAAGGTAAGATAATTACTAGTAGTACCATACACTACTACATGGATTTTACAGAAAGATAAAAATACATACGGATCCATCAACAATATCCTCACGCCCTAGTGCGCCGGGTCACCAACCGACGTGTGAGGAGCAGCGGCGTTGGTGGCGAGCTCAACGTGTTTCTAAACAATGTCGTCCAAGGTTGCCCTGCGGTCCAAGAAGGCCAACGTCCTATCGTCCTCCTCTTGCATGTAGTAGTACTTGTGGACGATTTGCACGTAGACGTGGGTGATTATGTCGATGGTGTCTTGCTGCGCCAGGCGCTGCGCGGCGAGCGCGACCTTGAGGTGGACATTCTCCGGCGCGACTGCGGGCAGTCATAGGGCCACCAGTGCATCCAAGAGGTTTTCACCATAGTGGCTGTTGAGGATGGCAGGCATCGCAGAGCTTGGGCGCGTCAACTAGAGGCGTACGTCAAAGTCGTCCGCGAGCTTCTTGACAACGGTGAACTTGTCGAGGAAACCGACGACGACCTCGTTGAACAAGGAGACGAAGCTGTCGTCCAAGCGGCCCCTCGCCCTGGCGGCCTCAAGCAATACCTGGAGATGTTCCTCGGTGCTGGGCCGCAGGCCAGCGTCGTGGACCATCTGGCACAGTCGGCTGATGCTCGTGCTCATCGCCTCCATGGGTCTAGCTTAGCTTCTAGTCAACTGATCTTGCGATTCGAGTGATCACTCTTGCCCTTGGTTAGCGTGCATAGGTGCGTAGGATTTCGTACTACTCCTCGGCCCTCTACTACACCTGCCTTTGGTTGTATGATAGGTGGGCCAGCCACGCCTTGGGCCCACGTGTCATTCACCCAAAGGCAGTTGCAGTAAGTCAATGAAGTTGCGTCCCCCTCCGTGCCAGTGCAGTATAGTCATCTCACCGGACCTCTAGTTGGGGCCAAACGAGAGAAGTTTGATGTTTACTGGTTTATTGGTCCCCTCTGCATTTTACGCCAAGTTTTGACCTTTGATTTAACTAATAAAATGTTAATGCATGTAAACAAAAATGTTGTGTAAGTCACCTTACGAAAACCAAATAATCCCAAAACACTTAGGCACGGTGCATTAACTCCCTCCTTGTTTCTTATTTTGTGACATATTAACCAATGAGAGATGTTGGCCGTGCATGCTTTCAATGACTTGAGACTACCAAACATGACATGCAGTGTTTAGTTCATTGCATGTAATCCTATTACTCTAGTTAGCAAAAGGACATTAAGTTCTCTCGTCGATAGGAATAAAACACCATGTTATTTATAGAGGGAGTAGTACATTTTTGTGACATGCATTACTAGATATTGCTAGTCAAATACTAAAATCCAGATGGAATAGTACGCCTAAATCTAGACAGTGGTGCTACTAGTACTAGTAGTAGTACTACCAATGTAGTAGGAGTACTAGCACTGTACTACCGGTTGGTCAAATTATTATGTGCTGCTCCTCACAGTGAAGTGACAAGACCCTGCGCCAGAGATGACACCTGAGTATAGGTGCCGTGTTTGGCATACCATAGTCAGCCTCACCATCTGTAGTCACTATCATCATGGCTGTAGAGCTAGCCTGCTTACAACTAGCCCTGTTTGACATAATTTCCCGTGTGTAGATGCCCGTGCATTGCACGGAACACCAAGATTGGGGGTGGACGGCGCCGGCAGCGGCCATCGCGCTAGATTTTTCCATGGCTTTCTAGATGTGGTGGGGAGGAGATAAGGCTGATTGTGAGAGACAAGGAGTTGTTTGTAAATAGGGAACAAGTGTGGGCATCTTTTTGCAAAAATGGAGAAGCTTGGTTTGTATGCGTCAGATCTAGATCTGACGGCTATTGGTGAAAGATGGGAGGCACAACATCATCACCAACTCGGGACATGTTTGATTCGTAGGATTTTGAAAACACGGGAATAGGACACAGCAATATTACAAATTTCAAACTGATATTACAAATGTTAGGAGTCATGTTGCACCTACGAAGAGGGAATTACTAGGAAGTTTACATAAGAACTTTCGTTACTTCAGGTGGATGCAACATTATCGTCAAAAACTAAAATCCACCACCCTGACAAGTCACTAATGGGCAAATAAGTTTTCAAGTCTCTGGCCACTTGATGTTTCAAAAACAAATTCAACTTCTGCGGAGACTTTGTCATTTAGGCTTAAACGCTTGCGGCGATCAGCACGCCATTCATTATTGCGCCAGAGAATGCCAAACCTCATTAACTTGAGCACACTTGCCTCCAGAACAAAGAATCTGGCCAATTTAATCTCAGATGTGCTGCTTCGGTAGTCGATCAAATCAATTTGTATAAGATGAAGTGAGGGAATCCTGGATTAAGGGGTATCCGGACAGCCGGACTATATACATTGGCCGCACTGTTGGACTATGAAGATACGAGATTGAAGACTTCGTCCCGTGTCCGGATGGGACTCTCCTTTGCGTGGAAGGCAAGCTTGGCGATTCGGATAGGTAGATCTCCTTCTCTGTAACCAACTCTATGTAACCCTAGCCCCCTTCGGTGTCTATATAAACCAGAGGGTTTAGTCCGTAGGACAACATCAATCATAATCATAGGCTAGCTTCTAGGGTTTAGCCTCTACGATCTCGTGGTAGATCAACTCTTGTAATACTCATATCATCAAGATCAATCAAGAAGGAAGTAGGGTATTACCTCTATCGAGAGGGCCCGAACCTGGGTAAACATCGTGTCCCCAGCCTCCTGTTACCATTAGCCTTAGACGCACAGTTCGGGACCCCCTACCCGAGATCCGCCGGTTTTGACACCGACATTGGTGCTTTCATTGAGAGTTCCACTGTGTCGACGCGGTAAGGCTTGATGGCTCCTTCAATCATCTTCAACGACGTAGTCCAAAGGGAGGTTTTCCTTCCCAGACAGATCTTCGTATTCGGCGGCTTCGCACTGCGGGCCATTTCGCTTGGCCATCTGGAGCAGATCGACAGCTACGCCCCTGGCCACCAGGTCAGGTTTGGAAACCTAAACTACAATGCCGACATCCGCGGAGATTTTATCTTCGACGGATTCGAGCCCATGTTAGGTGCGCCGGACAGTCCCGACGAGCATGACTTAGATCTGCCATCGGATAGTATTTGGGTGATCGCGCCTACAGCTGCCCCAGGAAACAATCTGGAGCCGACTGTGCCATCCGAGGACGGGTGGATGGACCCCACCATGGGGGCCACACACTCATCGGCCTCGAAGCCGAACACGCGTTCCACCTCCTATGAGGTCGGTACAATCGGACCCTCAGACTCGTCTCCAGCTACAGGATTCGAACCACGTACCCCCATGCCTATTGAATCTGATTGGGCGCCGGTCATGGAGTTCACCTCCGCGGATATCTTTCAGCACTCGCCCTTGGGTGACGTGCTAAACTCATTAAGGTCTCTCTCTTTGTAAGGAGACTCTTGGCCGAACTATGTCCGGCTCGAGTGGGAAGCGGACGACGAAGAAATTTGTTCCCCAGCCACCACCCACTTAATAGCCACTGTCGATGACCTAACCGACTTGCTCGACTTCGACTCCGAAGACATCGACGGTATGGACGACGATGCAGGAGATGAACAGGAACCACCGTCTATCGGGCGTTGGACAGCCACCTCATCATATGACATATATATGGTGGACACCCCCAAAGAAGGCAATTGTGACAAGGCGACGGAGGATAAACCCCCGGAGAAGCAATCTAGGCACCGGCGTCATAGACGCCGCTCCAAGCCCCGCCATAGAAAAAATAATGATACTGGCACAAGAGATGACAATAGTTCAGATGGTGCCGAAGACGAAAACAATCCTGCCAAGCCAGGCTTCGAGCAGGCCGAGCAGGAAGATGGGCAAACTAGCCCTAAGGAACAGGCAACAGATGGGGAATCAGAGGATGATAATTACATGCCTCTTTCCGAAGATGATGTGAGCCTTGGTGATGATTAATTCATCATGCCTGAGGATCCCGTCGAGCAGGAGCGCTTCAAGCGCCGGCTTATGGCCACTGCAAAAAGCCTGAAGAAAAAGCAGCAACAACTTCAAGCTGATCAAGATTTGCTAACTGATAGATGGACCGAGGTCCTGGCTGCCGAAGAATATGGACTCGAGCGCCCTACAAAATTTACCCAAAGCGCAGGTTGCTACCTCAACTCAAGGAGGAGGCATTAAAGCCCACACTACCAGTGCATGATGCGGCTGAACGGCCACCCCGTGGCTGAGACAAAGCGGTGTATAGGCCCGAAGTCCAGACCACACCCCGTCGCCAAACAAGCAAAAAATGCAGGCCGGGGGCTAAACGAAGGACCTGTGAGACGTATTGGAAAACAAAGCAGGACAGTCAAGATCGATCTACAGATTGCGGGGGTGCGCCACAATGCGCGACGACGGCCGTCACGCCGGATACACTAAACAAAAGTCCGGCCGGGCCGAATACAACAGACCAGACTCATTCGAACTGCATCGTGATGTAGCCCAGCATAGAGGCGCCACACACCCCCTATGCTTCACTGACAAAGTAATGGATCACGAATTCCTAGAAGGGTTTAAACCCGTAAACATTGAATCATACGATGGGACTACAGACCCCGCGGTATGGATAGAAGATTTCTTCCTCCATATTCATATGGCCCGTGGAGACGATCTACACGCCATCAAGTACCTCCCACTAAAACTCAAGGGACCAGTCCGGCATTGGCTGAATAGCTTGCCGGCAAACTCCATCGGGAGTTGGGAGAACCTGGCAGATACATTCCTTGACAACTTTTAGGGCACCTATGTGCGACCACCGGATGCTGATGACCTAAGTCACATAACACAACAGCCCGGAGAGTCAACTAGGAAATTTTGGACACGGTTCCTTACTAAAAAGAACCAAATTGTCGACTGTCCGGATGCTGAAGCCCTAGCTGGCTTTAAGTATAACATCCGTGACGAGTGGCTTGATCGACATCTCGGCCACGAAAAGCCAAAGTCCATGGCAGCCCTCACAACACTCATGACCCGCTTTTGTGTAGGCGAGGATATCTGGTTGGCTCGTAGCAACAACACAGCAAGCAATCCCGGCACATCGAAAGCCAGGGATAGCAATGATAAACCACAGCGCAATAAATATAAGCGTCGCAAAAATGCGATAACGCCGAAGACACGGCAGTAAATGCCAGATTCAGTGGCTCCAAGTCTGGTCAGCGGAAAAAGCCATTCAACAAAAACAATTGAGGCCCGTCCAGTTTGGACCGCATACTTGACCGTCTATTCCAAATCCACGGCACCCCAGGAACACCAGCCAATCATTCCAACAAAGAATGATGGGTCTTCAGACAAGCCGACAGCTCAAGTGCCGAGAACAAGGGCAAGGGATCTCAAAGCAATGACGATGAGGAGGAGCCCCGATCACCAAAAATGGGAAGACAGAAGAAATTTCCTCCCCAGGTGAGAACGGTGAATATGATACATGCAACCTATATCCCCAAGCAGGAGCATGAACTAAGGGATGCCTATGCAATAAAGCCAGTCACCCCAAAATTCAACACATGGTCCTGTTGCCCGATCACCTTCGATCAAAGGGACCATCCTAGGAGTATCCGTCGTGGCAATCCAACCGCATTGGTCCTTGACCCCATCATCGACGGATTCCACCTTACACGAGTCCTCATGGACGGTGGCAGCAGCCTAAACCTGCTTTATCAGGATACAGTGCGCAAAATGGGCATCGATCCCCCAAGGATCAAACCCACAAAAACCACCTTCAAAGGTGCAATACCAGGTGTAGAGGCCTATTGTACGGGCTCAATCACACTGGAGGTGATCTTCGGATCACCAGACAATCACCGTACTGAAGAATTACTCTTCGACATAGTGCCCTTTTGCAGTGACTATCAGGCATTGCTCGGACGAACCACGTTCACTCGGTTCAACGCAGTGCCACATTATGCCTACCGTAAACTAAAGATGCCCGGTCCACGCGGCGTCATCATGGTTAATGGCAGGGCTGAACTTCCCCTCACCGCTTTAATAGCAATAGCAACGAATGGCACCTCCCAATCAACCTTAAGTCAACGGCCAAGCTCACGGACTCTGTAGAAAAAGTCCGAGCCACTGCATGGCGGGACAGACCGGCCCATCCGGAGCTCAACTCAAAACACTCCGGCAAAACTTAACAGATAAGCCACATACCGCGGCTAGACCGCTCTGTGGCGAAAAACCGTTTCTTACATTTTCTTCGCAGGTTCACCTTTGTAAGCCAGGACGGATGAAGTGAAGGCAGTGCGGGAACGTAAGGGAATCGCCAGATACTCTCCTCTTCGTTCATCCGAACATACTCCGGATCCGCATACAACCTCCTCCCGCCTGGTACTAGCAGGTTCCACAGTCATATCTCCTTTTATCACATCACCTATACTCATACGCTTAGACGTATTACTCAAATACAACATGTGAGTTTGTATGATACTGGTCCGCTGTTATTAAAACTCTTTCGTTAAAAGGCAGCTGCTTATTGCGATATGCCTCAACATGCTAGGGGCTCCATTATACCTGTATTACGGCAAATAAGTCTGAACACCTTCACGGCAGTTCGGCACCCCGAACTTATAGCATTATAGACATCAGCTTCGAATCATGTCTTGGGTCAATAGTTGGGTTTACCTGGCTCCTATGTTTTGGTACCTTACGTTCCGCTATATCGGCTAAGGTAGCGCTAGGAGAACTACTACGATTGTGTCCCAATTCTTTCGGACAAGCACGTCAATAGAGAAAGCCGAAAATTGACTGTCATGATACGACGATAGCTGGTCAGCTGTTAGAGAGGTTGTCAAATCTTTAAGGATTTCTTCCGCATAATACTATAACCAATGCAGCGTGCGAAGGATTGGGTTTTTTCTGATCAGGCGCTTATAAAGCCCTTGGTACGGTTTTCCGAACACGAGGGGCTGTGTCCACCATACTTTTTCCTATGGCTAAGTGAGAGTGATAAAGCCCTATAGTACGATTGCCTGGTTCGCTGTGCTGAACACCTCCTTCAAGGACCCAAAATTGGGATAAAGAGTGCTCAGGTTTATCCCGAACACCCCCATATTCACTGCGTGCGGGCGAAAGCCAATGACTGACCAACTCTCAGGATTAACATATATAAAACGACCACAAGAGGAATAACTATAAAATGATATGCAATAAATAATAGAAATGACCTTGTTCAAACATTACAATGGACAAACATGACCATATTCATGGCAATATAATGTCCTTGGTGCATTGCTCCGCTGCAAGGCGGGCTCCTTTCAAGACACCTTCATAATACATTTCGGGCACGCGGTGCTCCTTCCCCTCCGGCGGTCCCTTAGTCATCAGCTTTTCCGCATCCATCTTCCCCCAATGCAGTTTTGCATGGGCGAAGGCCATTCACGCACCCTCTATACAGACTGACCGCTTGATGACCTCGAGTCGAGGGCAGGTACTCACAAGCAGCTTCATGAGCCCGAAGTAACTGCTTGGAATAGGTTCGGCGGGCCACAACCTAATAATTACGTCCTTCATGGCTAGTTCGACCGCCTTATGCAGTTCGGTCAGCTGCTTCAGCTGATCGGAGAAAGGCACCGGATAATTCGACGCTAGATACTGCATCCAGAATAGCTTATCCGCAGTATTCCTTTCTTCGGCTCGGTAGAATTGGGCGGCATCAGATATGCTGCACGGCAGCTCCGCAAACACCTCTGGAGAAATCAGAATTCAAATTATCAAACTTGATTTCCTCCTTTCAAAATACCTGCTTTGTATATAAAAAGCCTTACCAGTTGCAATCTTCCTCGCCTACTGGATTTCCTTCAGGGCACCTTGTGCTTCCCCCCGGGCATCACTTGCGGCTTGGAGAGCCTGGGAGAGTTTGGATTCTTTCCCTAATAAATTCTGCTCCAAGGTCTCGCATTTCATCACGGCCTCTTGAAGCTTTTGCTCGGCCTCAATAACTTTGGCTTCGTGCTTCTCATGGAGAGCCTGCTCTGTGGCTGCCCTTTTTTCGGCTTCGACCACAACCCTCTTAAGAGCCTCAATTTTGGACGTTGCGCCTAGAGCACATCATAAAAACATTTTTATCATGCACATTACAACCATTTGTGCCCAATAAACAAGGTTTCCGCATACCTTGGTTGTCCTCCAGCTATTTCTTCACTTGGCCATTTCTCCTTCGGCCCGCTCTAGACTATGCTTTAGTCCGGATACTTCTGCAGCATGAGAGGCAGCAATCGCTACATACACCTGCTTATTAAAACAAGTTAGATGTCATCAAGTGAGTCTCCTGCGAACATAAAATTGATCCTTTCTCTGGTTCTTCCTTTTCACCAAATAGTGTATCAGGGGCTACTATCTATACTATGACACTCTTCCATACCTCGAAGCCTTTATAAGGCTGACACAGGATTCATTCAGTCCGCTCTTAGCACACTGAATCTTCTCAACCACCGCACCAATAAGGGAACGGTGTTGATCAATGATGGAGGCGCCCTTCAGCGCCGCCAAGAAAGCATCCGGCACCTCTAGTTGGACAGAGGTCGCCGGTGGAATAGGCACGCCCCCTCCAGCCAACGAAGGCTGCCTGCGCGATTCCGGAGACTTATTGGCCTCCGGGATAGTGTCCGGCTAGGGGATGGATTTAAGATGACCCATGCTGTTGACATCCATGGGAATCTACTCTCCCGTGTGTCCGGACCCTGAAGTTTGGCCTTCGGGCGCCGCCTTTGCGATCTTTCCCCCTCCTCCATGGCCTGGGTCCTTCTGGGATGAAACCTCGGTGTCATTCGCATGAATCAGGGAGGGGGCCTTTGGGGTGTCCCACTCTCCATAGCATCCGAACCCAGTGAATCCTCCGATGAGGATTGTTTGGCGCGGGACCTCACAGGACTGTAAAAAGTATGGGTCGGATTAAAATATTATGCCACGACGAGTCTAGACGCATAAACATGTTTAGATTTTATACTCACAAGTTCACCAGGGGCTCGGCCCTGGGATCCCACTCCGGGATGCTATCGGCGGCGGCAGTGGACTCCTCTAGAAGGGGAGTTTTTCCCCTCTTGGGCGACTTGGCCTCCAAGGATGTGGAGGCCGTCCTTTTCTTTCTTGCCCCCATGGAGGATTCGCCTTCCTCCTCATCATCATCATCCTCTTCGGAGGAAGCATGGACGTTCGAGTCTTCAGATTTTTATCCGAGGACCCACGGCGACGGAGGCCGCCCCTGGTCTTCTTGACCTCTTCTTCGGTCTTCTTCTTTGGCGCCTTGTAAGGCACCGGGACCAGCATCTTCGTCAGAAGTGGGCCGGCCGGTTCTTCTACTAGCGGGGCCGGATAGTAGATCCGCCCTGCCTTCCTCGTCCAGCCCTAGGAGAGTTGTGTAAAATACATTAGGCATTTTGCTAAGGATATGCCAATACAACATATGAATTGTCAACGTACGGCTACTTACCGAACTTGCAGGGCGGGACAGTTGGTACCCACGGTCCTCGGCGGAGTCCGGCCATGATTTGCCAAACTTGAAAAGCACCTTCCAGATGCCCTCATGCGAGGATCTAAAGAGCTCTAGTAGGGTCTGGTGCTTGGCCGGGTCGAACTCCCATAGATTGCAAGCCCGGTGTTGACAAGGTAGAATCCGGCGAATCAACATCACCTGGACTACATTTACAAGCTCGATGCTCTTATCTTCCATATCTTGAATGCGCGTTTGGAGCATTGATAGTTCGTCAGACGAAGCCAAGTCCAGGCCCTTCTTGGGCCAGGACGTGAGGCGCAGAGGGGCTCCGGATCTGAATTCTGGAGCAGCGGCCCAATCCTTGCCACGTGGCTCAGTGATGTAAAACCACTGCTGCTGCCACTCCTTGACAGAATCATTGGATGTACCAGTTGGCCATGTAACATTGGGCATCTTGCTCACCATGGCTCCTCCGCACTCGGCATGCTCGCCGCTCACTACCTTAGGCTTCATGTTAAACACCTTCATCCATAAACCAAAGTGTGGCGTGATGCGGAGAAAGGCCTCACACACGACGATGAATGTCGAGATGTTGAGGAAAGAATTTGGGGATAGATCGTGAAAATCAATCCCATCATAATACATGATGCCGCGAACGAATGGGTAAAGGGGAAACCCTAGCCCGTAGACAAAATGAGGGAGGAACCACCCTCTCGTGGGGCTCTGGAGTGGGGATGATCTGCCCCGCCGTTGGAAGGCGGGGGCCAATTCTCTTGGCCAAATACCCGGCCCCCCAAAGCCTTTTGATATCCTTCTCCCAGACGGTAGAGGCCATCCACTTGACTCCTGCTCTGGATCCAGACATTTTCGGGAAGCCTTTGTGGGCGAAGAAGATGAACGCTTGGGCGCTAGGGCTCGAGCGAAAAAGAATGAATGAGCAGAGGAAGAAGAGGGCGTGAGTGAAAAAGGGAGTTCTTATCCCCTTATAAAGGCAGCAGGGATCTTGCGCCTCCCCACTTGCCCAGTAAATTTGCTTATTCTCCAAATGCCACGATTGATGGCATGGTTGGGTCACCCACACCCGTATTGATGAGGATCCCGTAATAAGGGTACACGATCTCTGCTTCGACAAGACGTGCCGATGAAACTGCCTCGCGATATGTGCGATGGAAGGTTGTGAGAAACGGTTCGAATAATGACCGGGCCATGACGTGATGTCACGCTACAAAATGTTGTCGGCAGACTAGATTTGTGGAATATCATTCTCTCTATGGTGGTATGTGGAATTGTTTTTGCAGAGCCAGAAATCATTTTCGTGTGCAAAATCTTCTATGGAGTATTTGGAGGAGGAACCCGCCTTGCAATGCCGAAGACAATCTGCATGCCGGACTCATCATCATTGAAGCCTGGTTCAGGGGCTACTGAGGGAATCCTGGATTAGGGGGTATCCAGACAGTAGTACTATATACATTGGCCGGACTATTGGACTATGAAGATACGAGATTGAAGACTTCGTCCCGTGTCCGATGGGACTCTCCTTTGCGTGGAAGGCAAGCTTGGAGATTCAGATATGTAGATCTCCTTCTCTGTAACTGACTCTGTGTAACCCTAGCCCCCTCCGGTGTCTATATAAACCAGAGGGTTTAGTCCATAGGACAACAACAATCATAATCATAGGCTAGCTTCTAGGGTTTAGCCTCTATGATCTCGTGGTAGATCAACTCTTGTAATACTCATATCATCAAGATCAATCAAGCAGGAAGTAGGATATTACCTCCATCGAGAGGACCCGAACCTGGGTAAACATCGTGTCCCCAGCCTCCTATTACCATTAGCCTTAGACGCACAGTTCGGGACCCCCTACCCGAGATCCGCTGGTTTTGACACCGACATGGATATCAAGGCATTCGATGAGATTGTTATAGTGCAGCACATTTTTCACTTTCGGGTCTTTTTATCTGCAAAAGAAGAGAACATATTAGAGCAGCTGGCTGTATAAGATTGGCGTGTCATCAAGAGGTACCAATATCATTCGCTCATACGATAGGGCTGGCTGGCTAGTGATATTTTTTCACTCTCTCTCTCTCTCTCTCTCTCTCTCTCTCTCTCTTTCTCTTTTTGTTTCCTCATTTAACTAGCAGCATGTGAAGAGCTTGGGCATTTGTTGCCTTCCACTATCTGGCTGATTCCATATTTCGCAAAAGTATGCCACATAATACGCATCAATGTCAAATCAAAAGATTTTGGCACCTCTCTCGCGATGTGAGAGAGTTGGCACCGCTGTGCACACAGACCCACATGTATAAACAAATCAATCAAACCACTACACCTGTCTCTCACTCTCCCAAACAAGTATTTTTTATTGCCTCGGTCCTCTCTCTCTCCCATGCAGTGTTTTTTTCATTGCGTGATTTAATTTGGCACCGGAGCAAAGTAGGTGATCCAGGTTGGGGCACCAGGTGAGCAGTGGAGGGGCATCGATGCCAAATGCATCACAAGTGAATTTGGCACGTGTTTTGTCCTACATAGCCCAATATTCTTGTCTTAAATTTGTCTAAATACGGATCTATCTAGTTACATTTTAGTGTTAGATACATCCGTATCTAAACAAATGTAAGACAAGAATTTTGGGACGGGGGGAATACTACCTCGTATTTAGTATAAATTTTTGACCATAGATTTACCTAAGAAAATGCCAATGCATGTCACTAAAAATTACACCATTTGAAATTATGTTAAAATATGAATCCAATGATATAGTTCTTAGTGACATGCATTAACATTTTGTCAGTTAAATCTATGGTCAAATTTTGATACTACAAAATTGGAAGAGTAAACTAGGACGGAGGTATTACTTGCTCTTAGGGTAACCATAGAGTTACTGGAGTAGTCTAAGTTACTTTCCACTATGACTAGCCAAGGTTACTATAGTAGTACAGCATAAAAACGATGCAGGTGATCACGTGAGAGAAAATACTAAAAACATTTCTTTCGGTGCAGTGCTTAGACGCAGTTTTGAACACTACACTTGTCATCGTAATTTGGGAAAATTACGGAAAAAATTGAGCTACATTGTGATTACCGTTTACTTATAGGAAAGAAGTTTCACCTCGATGAGTAGCTTCTCCGTGCACGGAAAGCATGTAAGGAATCCAACAACTTGATCCAGATTGGGGCCGATAGATTTTAGTGCCAAGATCTTCACTGTGAGCATGGACTGGGTCAAGCTTGTGGGAATCATTTTCTGGAAGACGGTCGTAAAGACATCAAGAAGAAATTTAAAAATGTGAATTTAAAGAAGACGGAGAAGAAGATGAGTGATGTACCTGAATGATTACGGATCCAATAAAGAGTTCGGAGAATTTGGCAGACGAGTACACCAACGTTGTCAATTTCGGCGCGTCAATGACCCTGATTTTTGTTGGGCCTTCTAGATCCGATACAAGCAATCTCTCAAGGAAAGGCGCATTCTCAATGACCACAACATGGAACAGCTGGAGTGATCTCTTCCCAATTGATGTCTTGTTGCGGGGCCAGTGAAGGAGTCCTGGACAAGGGGGTGTCCGGATAGCCAAACTATCATCATTGGCCGGACTCCAAGACTATGAAGATACAAGATTGAAGACTTCGTCCCGTGTCCGGATGGGACTTTCCTTGGCGTGGAAGGCATGCTTGGCGATATGGATATGTAGATCTCCTACCATTAGAACCGACTCTGTGTAACCCTAGCCCTCTCCGGTGTCTATATAAACCGGAGGGTTTTAGTCCATAGGACGAACAACAATCATACCATAGGCTAGCTTCTAGGGTTTAGCCTCCTTGATCTCGTGGTAGATCCACTCTTGTACTACCCATATCATCAATATCAATCAAGCAGGAGTAGGGTTTTACCTCCATCGAGAGGGCCCGAACCTGGGTAAAAACATCGTGTCCCTTGTCTCCTGTTACCATCTGCCTAGACGAACAGTTCGGGACCCCCTACCCAAGATCCGCCGGTTTTGACACCGACATTGGTGCTTTCATTGAGAGTTCCTCTGTGTCGTTGCTCATAGGCCCGATGGCTCCTTCGATCATCAACAACAACGCGGTCCAGGGTGAGACTTTTCTCCCCGGACAGATCTTTGTATTCGGCGGCTTTGCACTGCGGGCCAATTCGCTTGGCCATCTGGAGCAGATCGAAAGCTATGCCCCTGGCCATCAGGTCAGATTTGGAAGTTTGAACTTCACAGCCGACATCCGCGGAGACTTGATCTTCGACGGATTCGAGCCACAGCCGAGCGCGCCGCACTGTCACAATGGGCCTGACCTAGCTCTGCCACCGGACAATGCCCTAGAGGCCGCACAAGAGTCTGCTCCGAACCTTAACTCGGAGCCGACTGCGCCGATCGAGGATGGGTGCTTAGACACCGCCTCGGGGGCTGCTACCTCTACAGCGATAGAGCCGAATAACGACCCTGCCCCTTGTGAAGCTCGTGACTCCGAGGTGCCGGACTCCTCACCGGACTCCGAACCTCCCGCGCCTCTACCAATCAAATCCGATTGGGCGCCGATCATGGAGTTCACCGCTATGAACATCTTTCAGCACTCGCCTTTTGGCGACATCCTTAACTCACTAAAGTATCTCTCATTATCAGGAGAGCCTTGGCCGGACCACGGTCAGGACGGTTCGGATGCGGATGACGAAGAAATTCAAAGCCCACCCACCACCCACTTTGTAGCCACTGTCGACGACCTAACTGACATGCTAGACTTCGACTCCGAAGACATCAACGGTATGGACGACGATGCCGGAGACGACCAAGAACCAGCGCCTACGGGGCACTGGAAAGCCACCTCGTCATATGACATATACATGGTGGACATCCCAAAGGATGGGAACGGCGATGGAAAAATGGAGGAAGACCCCTCCAAGAAACAGCCTAAGCGCCAGCGTCAGCGGCACCGCTCTAAATCCCGCCACAGTAAGAATGGAGATTCCGGCACCGGAGACAACAACACCCCGGATAGTGCCGAAGACAACCCCCTCCAGCAAGATTCAGCACAGGAGGATGGAAAGCCAGCCCTCATGAGAGAGTGGCAGACAAGGAGGTAGTAGACGATAATTACATGCCTCACTCCGGAGACGAGGCAAGCCTCGATGACGACGAATTCGTCGTGCCTGAGGATCCCGTCGAACAAGAGCGTTTTAAACGCAGGCTTATGGCCATGGCAAGTACCCTCAAGAAAAAGCAGCAACAGCTTAGAGCTGACCAAGATCTGCTAGCCGATAGATGGACCGAAGTCCTTGCGGCCGAAGAGTACGAACTCGAACGCCCCTCCAAAAGCTACCCCAAACGCAAGCTGCTACCCCGATTAGGGGAGGAAGCATACAAACCCACATCACCAGCGCACAATACGGCAGACCAGCCACATCGTGGCCACGACAGAGAGGCCTCTAGGCCCTCCACTAAAGTCGTACCCCGACATTGCTCGAAAAGTACAAAGCCACGAGGGAATGAGCCGGACTTGCGAGACATATTGGAGGATAAGGCAAGACAATTAAGATCGATCTATGGATCGCGTGGGCGCCCCACAATACGCGATGATGACCGTCGCGCTGGATACAGCAACTCCGGCCGCGCCGAACACAGTAGACAAAGCTCGCTTGAGCTACGTCGTGATATAGCCCAATATAGAGGCGCTGCACACCCACTATGCTTCACAGATGAAGTAATGGATCATCAAATCCCCGAAGGGTTCAAACCCGTGAACATTGAATCCTACGATGGCACAACAGACCCCGCGGTTTGGATCGAAGAGTATCTCCTTCATATCCACATGGCCCGCGGTGATGATCTTCATGCCATCAAATACCTCCCGCTCAAGCTTAAAGGACCAGCTCGGCATTGGCTTAACAGCTTGCCAGCAGAATCAATTGGGTGTTGGGAGGACCTGGAAGCCGCATTCCTTGATAACTTCCAGGGCACATATGTGCGGCCACCAGACGCTGATGACCTAAGCCACATAATTCAGCAGCCAGACGAATCGGCCAGACAATTCTGGACACGGTTCTTAACCAAGAAAACTCAAATCATCGACTGCCCAGATGCACAGGCCCTTGCAGCCTTCAAGCATAACATCCGCGACGAGTGGCTTGCCAGGCACCTAGGACAGGAAAAGCCGAAATCCATGGCAGCCCTCACATCACTCATGACCCGCTTCTGCGCGGGAGAGGACAGCTGGCTAGCCCGCAATAACAACCTCAACAAGAATTCTGGCAGTCCGGATACCAAGGACCATAATGGCAGGTCGCGTTGCAACAAGCACAAACGCCGCATTAACGGCGATAATACCGAGGATATGGCAGTCAACGCCAGATTCAGAGGCTCCAAACCCGGTCATCGGAAAAAGCCATTCAAAAGAACTACTCCGGGTCCGTCCAACTTGGACTGAATACTCGACCGCTCGTGCCAGATACACGGCACCCCCGAAAAGCAAGCTAATCACACCAACAAGGATTGTTGGGTATTCAAGCAGGCAAGCAAGTTAATTGCCGAAAACAATGACAAGGGGCTGCATAGAGATGACGAGGAAGAGACCCGGCTGCCGAACAATAGAGGACATTAGGGTTTCCCCCCACAAGTGCGGACGGTGAACATGATATACACAACCCACATACCCAAAAGGGAGCGAAAGCATGCACTCAGGGATGTATATGCGATGGAGCCAGTCGCCCCAAAGTTCAATCCACGGTCCTCCTGCCCGATCACTTTTGATCGAAGGGACCACCCCACCAGCATCCGCCATGGTGGATTCGCCGCGTTGGTTTTAGACCCAATCGTCAACGGGTATCACCTCACTAGAGTCCTGATGGATGGCGGCAGCAGCCTGAACCTGCTTTACTAGGATACAGTGCGCAAGATGGGCATAGACCCCTCAAGGATTAAACCCACAAAGACGACCTTCAAAGGCGTCATACCAGGTGTAGAGGCCAATTGTACAGGCTCAGTGACACTGGAAGTGGTCTTCGGATCCCCGGATAACTTTCGAAGCGAGGAGTTAATCTTCGACATAATCCTGTTCCGCAGCGGCTATCACGCACTGCTCGGACGAACCGCATTTGCAAAATTCAACGCGGTGCCACACTACGCATACGCAAGCTGAAGATGCCAGGCCCTCGAGGAGTCATCACGGTCAACGGAAACACTGAACGCTCCCTCCGAACAGAGGAGCATACAGCGGCTCTCGCGGCAGAAGTGCAGAACAGCCTCTTAAGGCAATTCTCGAGTCCGGCCATTAAGCGACCGGACACCGCCAAGTGCGCCCAGAGTAACCTACAACAAGACCACCTGGCATGTTCCGAGCACGCGTAGCAATGCGGCCCCAACCCCAGCCCTTGCAAAATTGCAAAACCAGTACTCCGCGTACATCACTACGCTCTGAAGATACCATGGGCATAGGGGGAGGGGCACGACCACGGCAGGCCCCGAGTGCGGCTCAACCACACCAAGGGCTCCCAAGTGTGTCATCCTTTTTTCCTTTTTTTCTTTTTTTTCTTCTTATCCTCAGGACTCCATTTACCAGAGGCCCTGTCCGGCAGTAGACCTGTCGAACTCACGATGCAACAGCCAGGGAAGAAGAAAGGCCACGCCGAGTATCCAGGTGGTCTCCATTACGAGAATTATACCTGTTTTATGCACCATTCCGCAGCCTACCCCTGGAGGGGGACATGTTAAATAGTTCCATCCCTTGCTTATCGCACTATTTGTATCATTCTGCATTCATGGCAGTACCTTTCAAATAAACAATGCATCGCTTTTTGCCTACCACTGCATTCCATTCTTACACATGTGTTCATCTATAACATGTTGCATCCGTACACTTTGGTACGGCTAAATACACCAGGGGCTTAAGTTCCCCACATTATGGTGTGATAAGTCCGAACACTTCCACAAGTGCGGCACCCCGAACTTATAGCATTATATGCATCGGCTCTGAATCATGTCTTGGGTCAATAGTTGGGTTTGCCCGGCTCCCAAGTTTTGGTACCTTACGTTCCGTTATATCGGCTAAGGTAGCGCTGGGAGAACCACTGCGATTGTGCCCCAGTTGAGCTGGGCAAGCACCTCAGTGGAGAAAGCTAAAACTGACCGTCATGATGGGGCGAGAGCCGGTCGCTGTTCAAGAGGTTTTTTCGAGTCCCTAAAGACTTATGCCACTTAGAGCGAGGAACCGGCTTTGTCCGGCCCAGGCGTGGATAGCGCCCCGAATTCGGCCTTCTGAACACTAGGGGCTTCGCCGAAATTTAAAATTATAGAATTCTATGGCTAAGTGAGAGTGTTCAAGCATTATAAGTCTGGTTGCCTCGTTCGTCGTGTTGGGTGCCTCCCTAGATGGACCCAAAAATGGGAACAAGAGCGCTCAAGTTTATCCCGAACACCCCAGCACTCGTGGCATGGGGGCTGAAGCCGACGACTTGCCATCTCTTAGATTTGATAAACGGCCGCACAGAAGGTAATATTTTAAATTAACAAGCGTTGCTTAGCGCATATGAACAAAGTTTTCAGTGCACAGGATAACAAAATGCGAGTCTACTCAAATATTACATCGTTGGAGCACTCACCCGCAATAATGCGGGCACCCTTCAGGACATCCTTATAATACATTTCGGGCCTGCGATACTCCTTGCCCGGCGGTGGCGCGTCCGTCACAAGCTTCTCAGCGTCCATCTTGCCCCAGTGCACCTTAGCACGGGCAAGGGCCTGACGGGCACCTTCAATGCAGGCGGAGCGCTTGATGACTTCAACCCACGGACAAGCATCCACCAGCCGCCGCACCAGGCCGAAGTAGCTCCTAGGCATGGCCTCTTTGGGCCACAGCCGAACTATGAGGCCCTTCATGGCTTGTTCGGCCACCTTGTGGAGCTTGACCAACTGCTTTAGCTGGTCGCTAAGGGGCACCAGATGTCCGACCTCAGCATACTGAGACCAGAACACCTTCTCCGTCGAGCTCCCCTCCTCGGCTCTGTAGAAAGTGGCAGCGTCAGACACGCTACGGGGCAGATCTGCGAACGCTCCTGGAGAGCTCCGAATTCTGGTAAGTAACAGGTAATTCACTTTTACATGCTTGCTTTGCATGAAGAATGCCTTACCCGCCGCTATTTTCTTCAATGCCTCAATCTCCTGGAGGGCCTTGTGGGCTTCGGCCTTAGCGGCTTTGGCACTCTCAAGAGCCGACGCAAGCTCGGACTCCCGAGTCTTCAAGTCACGCTCCAAACTCTCGTGTTTTTCCACGAGAGCCTGGAGCTCTTGTCGTACCTCTGCCACCCGCACCTCCTGCTTCTCTCGCTCGGCGCGTTCCACGGCCGCACTGCATTCAGCCGTGGATACCGCCTCCTTCAGGGTTGGCACCTCATTCGTAGCCCTGGAATACCCACGTTATCCTTGTCATTCCTCTTGCAACCAAATCCTTTTCTGTAAGGTACAACCTTAAATAAGGTGTTACTCACCTTCCTTGTCCTCGAGCTGCTTCTTGGCACGGCCGAACTCGCTCTCGGACAGCTCGAGGTTCCTCTTCAAGGCATTGACCTCCGCAGTCAGTGCAGCAGAGGTCAGCAGCATAGTCTGCTCCCGCATTGACATTTTTTTGTTAAGACTCCTGCGTATATCTTTTTAGATCCTCAGTCCGGCTTTTCCTTCCGAACAACGAACCAAGCATCAGGGGCTACTGTCTGTGCGGTACTATTTTACATATCTTAAAACTCTTACCTCAAAGCCTGTTAGAAGGCTGCTGCAGGCTTCGGTCAGCCCGCTCTTGGCGAGCTGAACCTTCTGAATCACCGCACTCATGATAGTGCGGTGTTCCTCTTTGATGGAAGCGCCGTTGAGCGCCTCCAGCAAGTTATCCGGCGCCTCCGGTTGGACGGAGGCCGCCGGCGTCACAGTCTTGCCCTTCTTACGAAGGGGTCGCCCGCCAGACTCAAGAACCACTGCAGGTTCCAGTGCGGAGTCCGGTCCAAAGTCTGGGAGGTTGCCTTGTGGCACCTCCGGGGCCCCCTCCTCCTGGTGGGTCCCTTTCTGGGATCCCACCTCGTCGTCATCGCGGGGGGATGAGGCGGTCGGAAGTGAAGTGCTATCCACATCCGATGTACCCAAGGACCCGCTCGACGAAGCGGGAAGATCGTCCTTGGGCGGACTACAGGGTTGTATGCGGCATTAGAAAGACACCATGCGACGAAAAGAAAATTTATGAGCTATTCGGGAGTCCGGATACATACGATCTCGCCAGGGGCTTGGCCCTTGAAGGCCAATCCTCGTCGCCATCGCCGGCGTTGGCGGAATAGTCCGGAGGAAGGGTCCTTCCCTTCTTGGACCCTCCGGCCTCCCCAGTTGGGGAGGCCTTCCTTTTCTTCTCTACCCCCCTTGGGGAAGAAGCTTCTTTCTTATCCTCCTCGTCTTCGCGGGAGGAGTCTGCCTCGGAGTCATCAGATGATGAGTCTGATAACACCAGACGACGGGAACTCTTTCGAGTTCCCGTAGCCTTCTTCTTGGCCTTCTTATCCGGCACCACGTGAGGTGCCGGAACCAGCAGCCCCGTTAAGCGGGCGTCCGCTGGGTCTTCTGGCAAAGGAGCCGGATAGTTAGTCTACCCGGCCTTGTTCAGCCAGTCCTATCAAAGGAGAGGGAGTTTAGATCCCACATAGAGTCAAACTATGGAAAGCAAGTGTCCCGTAAAGGATAATATAGCTTACCTCGCCAGCCTGACGCTGCGAGCTGAATCCGCGATCTTCGGTGGCGGATGCGGGAGCCTCGGCGCCCTTGAACAGCACCCTCCAGGCCTCTTCATACGTAGTGTCGAAGATCCTATTCAAGGTCTGGTGCTGTGCCGGATCCAACTCCCACAAATTGAAAGCCCATTGTTGGCATGGGAGAATCCGGCGGATGAGCATGACCTGGACTATGTTGACAAGCTTGAGCTTCTTGTTCACTAGCTTTTGGACGCAGGCTTGGAGTCCGGTCAGCTCCTCCGAATCGCTCCATGTCAGGCCCTTCTATTTCTAGGAGGTGAGCCGTGTGGGGATGCCAGATCTGAATTCGGGGGCCGCTGCCCGTTCAGGGTCACGCGGCTCAGTGATATAGAACCACCCCGATTGCCACCCTTTGATGGTTTCCACGAAGGCGCCTTCGAGCCATGTGGCGTTGGGCATCTTGCCCATCATGGTGCCTCCTCACTCCGCTTGGCTTCCCTTCACAACCTTCGGCTTAACATTGAAGGTCTTGAGCCACAAGCCGAAGTGGGGCTGGATGCAGAGGAAGGCCTCGCACACGACGATAAACGCCGAGATGTTGAGGATGAAATTCGGGGCCAGATCATGGAAATCCAGGCCATAATAGAACATGAGCCCCCGGACGAAGGGGTGGAGTGGGAAGCCCAGTCCGTGGAGGAAATGGGGAAGTAATATCACCCTCTCATTGGGCCCGGGGGTGGGGATGAGCTGCCCCTCGTCGGGGAGCCGGTGCGCGATATCGCTGGACAAATATCCGGCACTGCGCAGCTTCTTGATGTGCTCCTCCATAACGGAGGAGGCCATCCACTTGCCTCCCGCTCCGTACATGGTTGGAGAAGGTTGAGGTAAGATGTGCGGACTTGGGCGCTGGAGCTCGAGTGCGCGGAGATGGATAAGCAAAGGAGGAAGAAGGCATAGGTAAAAAGGTGGATCCTTATCCCCTTATATATGGGCGGACAAAACCATGCGTCCCCACCAGCCTGGTAAAACTCGCTTATCTCCCAAGCGCCGCAATCAATGGCGCGGTTGGGTTACCCACGTCCGTATTGATGGGAATCCCGGAATAAGGGGAACACGATCTCTGCTTCGACAAGACATGCCAAGGAAACCGCTTTGCTAAACGCGCTGAGGTGGAACAATAAAAACAATTCCAGTAGAGGCTTGGCCGTGGCGCGATGTCATGCTATGAAATACGTCAGCAGATTGAAGTTGTGTAAATATTATTCTCTCTACGGTGATATGCGGAAATTATTTTGCAGAGCCGGACACTATCCTGGTGTTCACAATCTTCTATGAAGAATTCAGAGGAGGAACCCGCCTTGCAATGCCGAAGACAATATGCCGTCGGACTCGTCGTCATTGAAGCCTGGTTCAGGGGCTACTGAAGGAGTCCTGGACTAGGGGGTGTCCGGATAGCTGAACTATCATCATTGGCCGGACTCCAAGACTATGAAGATACAAGATTGAAGACTTCGTCCCGTGTCCAGATGGGACTTTCCTTGGCGTGGAAGGCAAGCTTGGCGATACGGATATGTAGATCTCCTACCATTATAACTGACTCTGTGTAACCCTAGCCCTCTCCAGTGTCTATATAAACCAGAGGGTTTTAGTCCATAGGACGAACAACAATCATACCATATGCTAGCTTCTAGGGTTTAGCCTCCTTGATCTCGTGGTAGATCCACTCTTGTACTACCCATATCATCAATATCAATCAAGCAGGAGTAGGGTTTTACCTCCATCGAGAGGGCCCGAACCTGGGTAAAAACATCGTGTCCCTTGTCTCCTGTTACCATCCTCCTAGACACACAATTCGGGACCCCCTACCCGAGATCCGCCGATTTTGACACCGACAGCCAGCAAGACACATAAATCCATGGGAGATTCATCAAGGCGATGTGGAGGCTAATGAACCCATTGATCTTCTAAAGACGAAGGTACTCGAGCGTAGTACACTTGCAGAGCAGGTTCTCCATAGCCTTCTTTGAGATGACAATGTCGAAGAGGTTGAGCTGCTTGAGTTGAGGGAGAAGAAGGGCGGGCGCGACATTAAGCTGGGGAAGATAGCAGGAGCTGAAGCTGGCGCGGCGCAGCGTTGGCGTGATGCAGAGCATGGACGGCGGCAGAGAGGGACATCATCTGGCTTCAAAGATGAGCTCCTCGAGTTGATCTTGTGCGGGGTATAAGAACCACCTCGTCGAACTTGGGTTGGACCTTGTAGTTGGTACTGAACATGCGGATGTCAAGGCATCTGGTTGGCCCAGGATGCGATGAAAGGATCTTGGAGACTGTGGCCATGCGTTTGCAATCCCCGTCACAGAGGCAGCTGTCGATAGTGAGGTTGAGGGGGACGCAGCACCAGAGGGGGCGCCACCGCCGGGAGAGCAGGGTGGTCCGCACGGCAGATTTGGTGGGGAGGAGGCCGATGATGACGAGCAGCATGTCATCGGGGAGACTGCTGATGAAGTCCAGGCTCGCCGGATGTAGTTTTGGCTCGAGCCGCCTCTACTTGTTGGCTGCCTCGCCGTCCATCTCAACCGGCGGCGACGCTGGTGTACACGTGTGCTGGTGTGTGTTGTGTGCTAGGTGTGCGCGAGTGCGTCCTTCTGTGCATGCCGCCGCGCAGTGGTGAATTGTGCGCGAGTGTGTCCTTCACGCGCAAGAAGTGTGTCCTCAATGCGCCATCAATTTACTAGCGAGCGGGTGCTACCCCGAGTGGTTTCAACTTTGTTACTTCATCGCGTGTCAGATGGGCCTCTTGTTTACTTATTTTCACCTACTGCCACATGGGCCAGCACACGAAGATACAGAACACGAGCTGACAAGGAAGAATGTGGATTGGTTGACCGGTCAACTAAACAATATATGGAGCTATACGCTGACACAGTGAGCGTATAATCCGTCGGTATATAGAGTTCGAGTGAGAGGGGAGGCTCGTGAGAGATAGCAGAGAGAGAGAGAGAGAGAGAGAGAGAGATCTACTCCCTTCGTTCGATAATGTAGTTCCAACATTTTTTTAAAATCAAACTTTTGAAACTTTGGCCAAGTTTAGAAAAGAAATTACTTATATCTACAACACCAAAGATAAATGATAGTATGAAGTAAGTACATGTTGTGATGAATCTAATGATCGTTCCAGATGTGAATGTTTTTCTCCACATATACCTGGTCAAACTTTTCTGAGGTTTGACTTTTCAAAACATCCATATGCTTATGGACGTGATAGAGTCCCTAACTAGATAGAGAGAGAGAGATAGAAAGAGTGAGTGAAAAAAGTGTGTGTGCGTGTGTGAAAGAGACATGGACAACACACGATAAAAGTAGAGAAAAAGCATGCGTGTCTTATGCAAAGATATCACACATGCATCTTCGACAATGGAGGCAAGTTGAGGAGATAGTGTGTGGTTGTTTGGAACCGAGAGAGCAAGAACCCTAGCACGTGGCCAATAGGGGTCTGACAAACAAGGGAGAGAGGTCGAGAGAGACGTATGGAGAAAATGCATACATGGGGAGGAGAGAGTCTATGTTTGTCGTAGAGAGATCCCCTGGAGATCGTGATGGGACTACATGGGTGGGAGATCGAGTGACAAGGTGTGTGCGCGATAGAAGATGCCCCGCGAGATATCGAGATAGACGTATGGATGGAAGGAGGTAATAGTGTGTTCCTGATGGCTAGTAAGAGATAATCATACTTATGTGGGGGGGGAGTGCTTGCGCCTATGATGGAGTGAGGGATTATGGTACTTAGGGGGGTGCGTGTCACATGGAGAGAGAACAAGGGCGGAGAGTGTTGGATGGGTCTATATGTATAGCGCGAGCGAGACATGTGTATGTGTGAACCAGGGAGATATAAGGTTAGTTTGGCTTGCGTCCTGAGCATCTTTTGCCTGGCCTAGGGTTGTGGCTGGATTTCATGCACGCTTGTTTGGTTGCTACCCTGTGAAAAAGAAAGCCCGCCTGGCCTGGGTTCCCTTGCACTTTAATTAGCCTGGCTGGACTCCAGACACTGCAAGTAGCCTGGCCCAGGCGACCGATTTTGAATGCCTGGCCGTGCCTGGTCGTGCAGCCACGAGGCTAATAGCAACATGGATGGATATTAGCATTAAATAATTGCTGCATGGATTGATTGATGGGACGTTGATGCTTTGTCTGGCCCAGGCATGAACCCAATGCTTCAGCACCACACAAGCCTGGCCAGGCAAAAATATTTTACACTCACATCCACACCAGGCAGTACTGGCCATCAAGGCATGAGGGTCAGGTCACGAACCAAATTGACCAATAAAGTTTGAGAGAGATTGAGGAGCCCCTATAAGGCTGAGTGGTGCGTCAGATAGCTGAGAGGGGGAAAGAGATATTCCATCCGCTCGATAATGCAGTGCATGTAAATTTTTTAGAAGTCAAACTTTGGAAACTTTGATCCGGTTTACGCAAATGTTATTTATATCTACAATACCAAAGATACATCATACAAAACTACATCTCATGGTGAATCTAATGGTATATGTTTGTCGTACTAGATGTAATTGTTTTTCTCCACGTACATGGTCAAACTTTGTGATGTTTGACTTTTCAATAAATCTATATGCTATGGACTGAGGAGAGTGCCTAAGTCGAGACAGATCAAGTGTGATAGATCAAGTGCATGTGAAGGAGAATGAGTAAGTATGCAAAAAGAGTATGTGTGTGCAAGAGAAAGTGACAACAAATGATAAATTAGAGAGAGTGTGTGTTTTTTCGTTTCTTCTACGAACATACCACGCATGCATCTCCGAGATAGAAAAGCGAGGCGAGGAGATACACGAAGATAGCTAGTGTGTGTGATTGTTTGCAACAGAGAGAGACACCCCTGTAGCACATGTCCAATAGAGGTCTGGCCAACAAGGAACAAAGGTCGAGAGGGACACATGGAGGACATGGACGCATGGGGAGGGAGAGTGGGTGTGTTTGTGATAGAGAGATCCCCTCGAGATCGTGAGGGGACAATATGGGTGGGAAATCGAGGGAGGTGCGTGCGCGATAGAAAGATGCCGCGAGAGAAATCGAGATAGACCATGCACATGTTTGTGATGGAGACTAAGATTAGCTAGTCATACACATATAGGGGGGACTGCGTGTGCCTACAATTGAGTGAGAGACCATCATACTTGGCTAGCTAGGCATGAGATTGTGTGTGTGCGTGTGAGATGGAGAGAGAACGAGGGAGAGAGATAGAGTTTTAGATGGGCCTATCGAGTGCGAGTGAGATATGCATGTGTATGTGTGACCCAGGTGATGGAGAGTTTGAGAGAGGGGGGGAGAGCTCTGAGATGAAAGAGTGGTGCGTGAGAGAGTTACGGGCAAAGAGTCAAGGAATTTGTGTGTGTACGATGAGTGCACCCAAGATATCTAGCTTGGACTAGCTATAGTATCATACATAGTGTGCAAGAGAGACCTATAGATGGTGTATATATGCATGCGAACTAGAAAGACCCCCCCACACACAGAGAGAGAGAGAGAGAGAGAGATGGAGAGAAAGGGAGAGGGACCAACAAGGTGTTTGTCTCGGATGCGTGTGATAGAATTGAAGATTGTCGGCGAGAGAGAGAGAGACAGAGAGAGAGAGAGAGAGAGAGAGAGAGAGAGAGAACAGGAGTCCGGGAGAGGGGGAGGTCGTGTTTCATGCATCAAAGACTGATATAAACCATGTTTCGATATAAACTTACATTCAAATATTTGAATTGGAGAACATGTTGTCTGCAATCCACACATGAACGGATATATGCGTATATCAAACAAGTTCATTAATTTGACTTTCAACATGTTCATGGAATACTATAATACTGTACAACATGCTACTCGATTGAGGTGTTCAATTTTGGATTTAGTTCACTATTTTGACCTAGTGAATGAGCTATTTCATTGAATCAAGATATTTCATTTTGGGTTTGATTCGCATTTTTGAGTGGGTCAACTATTTGTCATATAGTAAATCGCTAGCAACGAGCATGTAAAAACACATTACTCCCGAGCATCATCTCTCCATCTAAAAAAGAAGTGGCAAGCTAATATTTCAAAATTTGATTCAAATGGACTTGGTAAGGTAGACGTGGATGCTCATTCTCACAAAATTTGAACGAACCGTTAAACATCCTCTCTGCTCGGTGGAATTCGCCTGAGCAAATAAATGGGAGATGCGAAATTACCGTCCTATGTGGGACACACATCAATTGGCCCGTTGTACATCGAGGGTAGGTTCGTAACTTCATCCAAGCGCGCCTTCTCCTCGTCCGAAATGACATGCGCCGAATAATTCATAAACCATGGTTGGCAAAACATGCTCTCCTCGCTCGAAATAGCTCACGCCCACTATTTCAAAGCACGCTCTCCTCGCCCGAAATCGCTCGCGCCCACTACAGTTTAAAACACACCCTCCTCGCCCAAAATCGCTCCCGCCCACTATTTGGGGAGAAGCAAAGTTACTCTACTATCCCCGACCCTCAGTACACAGACCCAAGCCGGGAAGCCTAAAGGAAAGGGTAGAACTGTAACTCCCCCTCACATTTCAGACAAATGCGTCCATAAGACATGATTCCACTCCCCTCCCAATCCCCCCCCCCCCATTCATACCTCGTGGGCGCCAAATCACCTTCTCCCCGGGAAGCTCCCTTCTCCCGAGCCGCGAAACCTCAACCCCACCTCCATGGTGCCCCCCACCGCACCAATTTCACAGCCGCCCTCCTCCCTAATGCCGGAGACGCTATCCATTTGCCATCGTGCACTGGGCCGTGTGCCTCTTACTTCGTGCTGCTGGTGCTGCCTCGATGACGGCCGCGTAAACCGTACCAGAGTCGATTCACCCCCGCCGTTATTCATGGCGCCAGAGCGGCTCCAACTTCGGATCCGTCCAGAGTCCTGGCGCTGCTTCCCCGTAGCCGTCGACCGTCGTGACATCGTTGTTTCCCTACCGCCGGTCACCACCGCAACCACGCCTGCCTCACCGACTCTACAGCTGGACCTGCCTACTTCACCATGCCGCCAGATAGGTCGCACCCTCATCTCAAATCACTTTATTTAGGCGTCTGTTGTCCGAATTTTTATTCTAGGCCAATCGATTCCCAATGGGAAGTGGCACCCCTCGAGGCGGCGGAGCTCCTAGGCTATCGGTTGGCTGGTGTCTAACGTAAGGGTGCGGGGCCGCAAGTTCGCCGTGGAAGCAGTGCTTAGATGGCTATCTTTTAGAGTTGCGTGGGTTGAAGGTATTGCCGCCGCCGGATTTGGATGACGGGGAGTCTTTGTGTTTTGGCCCAGGGGCGGCGCAACCATGGCAGTGCGGTGGGGCAGGGAGCAGGGTTTTGGCCGGGGCCACGGACGACAGAGGCAGGCTGCTCTGCCATTGGTCGCTCTCTCTTCAGGGAAGATTCCGAACATTGTCAGCCGGGAGGCACAAGACGGCAATCAAGCCATCTGGCGTAGATCGGACAGTACCAAAATAAAATAAAATCATGTGACCCCAATTTAGTCTTCAGTCAATAGACGTGTGACCACTCTCGTACCTTACTGTTGATCTCTTAGTGTATTTCTTCAGATCAAAGAGATATGTCGTTCTTAACATTATGCGTTATCTGCATCTTCAGACACACCGTCTTCCGACTCACCACAGCTGCTCCAACAAGGGAAGCATACACCAGAAGGGAGCTATAGTCCCCACTCAACAGTTCCCTGCATCGAATGCGCGAGCCCGACATGGACAGCCACAACAACTGCAGGGCCATCGACAAGTCAGCACATGATGCTCACTCCTACGGATGGCAGCCAAATAGGTTGTACCCTCATCTTACTTGTGTGCAACATTTATGGCTTTGTTATTCATCTAAGCATGTAAAATAGATCATCGCATTTCACTGTATATTCATGCTGATCTCTTACGGGTCTTGTTTAGGAGTTAACGTTTTTCCATAGTTCAGCTAAGATACTTGTTCTTTAGGTTACGTTGTTCCATAGTTATCATCCATCAGCCAATGCTATCCCATAGGCTGGTGATTATAGTATTATACCACTTCCAGTACTACCTATGTTGTTCTTTAATACTTTTGTGTGCCATCTAGTTAATCTCGAGTACAAATGAAACATATTATGTAGCTTTCATTTGTGTTCTCCCTTTAGTTTATGAGACATGTTGCTACTAGTTAACCCTAGTCCTACTATTTATGTCGTTCCTACAGGCACTCATTACATAAATATAACTACTAGTTGTCTTCCATGAATGTCAGATATAATTGCACACACTGATATATCCACAAGAACCTCAAGGAGCAATGTAAAGGCCAATAAACTTGATGTCAATGATACCCAATATGATGGAACATGTAAAGGCAGTTCTTCAGAAGACTTGCAGAAAGATGATGAATCTTCTTCACCCCACAAGGTCCTTGCTCTAACTTGGCCTGTGATATGGGTACAACGTGCATATAATGTCCTGGAGTGTATCTACTCTATTGCAATGCCATGTGCTTAGCATGTTGGTCATGCATGTAAATATGTCCTGACTTCCTGTTTTTCAGTACCTATTCTAGTCATGATAACATGTTTTCAAATTCAAGTACTGTCATTCTACTCTATCGCAATGCCATCTTCTTAATTTGGACATCATGCTTCTGAATATCTTATGCATTGTTATCCATCAGTATGTACTTCGTCTGTCTACCATACCAGGTTTTTTTACATTGAAGTGTTGTTCTACTGCTCTATTGCAATGCCATCTTAGTTTCCCAATCATACATGTGTATGTTGCCTTAGTTATTTTTGTACGTATTCCGCTAGCATACAGTTTTACATTCAACTAGTGTTTTTTTGTTGTGTTGTCCTGTCGTATCCCTAGCTCTTACACCATACTCCCTCCGTCCGGATTACATGTTGCCAAAATGGATAAAAAGGATGTATCTAGAACTGAAATATTCCTAGACCCATCCATTTTTTCGGATGGAGGGAATACATGTCGATATGCCATGCCTTTCTATTCTTCAGTACCTATTCCATCTCTCTTCTGTAGCATGTTTTATAATTAAAGCACCATTCTTCTATACAAGGCATGCAAGGGGAAGACGACTATGTTAGAATCTGAAGGGTTACAAACAAGGCCTTTGAAAAAGATCCAAACGCCAGGAGATAATAAACCAACTCCAGTTGTTATAGATACTGCTCCAGCACAGAGAAACCCAACACCTACTGATAATAAGCACATTCCAGTGGCCAAAGAACTAGTCTGCTCCAGTCCAGCAAAAATATGTCAACTCCATTCTAAGAAGCATGTATGTATCCTTGCATCAGATCATATTTTCTACATGTTTCTTACCCATCTCTATTTTAGAAAATAAGCTTAACAGATAGAAGAATTTCTGCAATGGTATCGTTTATGAGGAAAGATTCTTGCAGGAATTCTCTGTGCTCCAATGTAGATGTAAGTACCTGTTGTATATCACTATTTTCATATTAGCATGTATTTTGTTAATCGGCGTGAATCCAACCTTTATCAGATCTAAATTTAGGTGTAGCAAAATATATGATTAAAGGCCACAATGTTGATTTTTGTAAGGAAAACTGTCTGGTAGTTTTGCATCCTGAGCTGCATTAGTGTACTATCTCATATCAGTGGGTTTAATACTTTGGTTCTGCAGTGGGTTTTTAGTGTTTTTTTTACTATGTTGTCCTGTCATATCCCTAGCTCTTACATCATACTCCATCTGTCTGGATTACATGTCGCAAAAATGGATAAAACTGGATGTATCTAGAACTGAAATACGCCTAGACCCATCCATTTATTTCCGCATGGAGGGAATACATGTCAATATGTCATGCCTTTCTATTCTTCAGTACCTATTCCATATCCGCTGTAGCATGTTTTATAATTGAATCACCATTCTTCTATATAACGCATGCAAGGGGAAGACGGCTATGTTGGAATCTGAAGGGTTACAAACCAGGAATTTGCAAAAGATCCAAACGCTAGGACAGAGAAACCCAACTCCCACTGATAATAAGCAGATTCCAGTAGCCAAAGAACTAGTCAGCTCCAGTCGAGCAAAAGAATGTCAACTCCATTCTAAGAAGCATGTGCGTATCCTCGCATCATGAAATTTTATAGCATTCTGATCATATTTTCTACATGTTTCTTACCCATCTCTCTTTTAGAAAATAAGGTTAAATGATAGAAGACTTCCTCCATTGGGATCATATTCGAGGAAAATATCTTGCGGGAATTCTCTGTGCCCCAATGCTGATGTAAGTACCTGTTGTATATCACTATATTTTTGCATCAGCATGTATTTTGTTAATCGGCAAGAATCTAACCTTTATCTGATCTAAAATTAGTTGTAGCAAAATGTTAAAGGCGCCAATGTTGATTTTTGTAAGGAAAACTGCCTCGTAGTTTTGCATAGTGAGCTGCATGAGCGTACTATCTCATATCACGCACATTACTGAATTGTAGTGCTTCTCTGGTTGCCCATTCAATCATTGTGTCAATTTTGTTTTCATATTACCTTACCTGGTTGATGATAGTTGTGCCATACTGTGTTAATTTGGTGTAGGCTAGTTGCCCAAACGTTCGTTGTGTCAATGTTGCTTTCCTATTATCTGACTTGGCCAATGATAGCAATCCTAGTGTGTTAATTTTGTGCAGGCTGCTGAAGATAAGAAGACAAACTCTAAAAACAGCAAGGCAACCCCATTGTTTCTTTCCAGTAAATCTAGGCCAGGTAATATGGCAATAACTCATGATGTATCTGTTTGGTTCCCGTCCTAATTTATGTCATGATGCAATGGTCGAGACACTCTCCACTATCAATAATACAAGCCTGCCAAAATTGCCATCTGAATTTGTTTAGTATCCTCTGTCTCGAATGCAATGGAATAAATGTATGTTTGTGAACCAATTAATGGTTGAAGCAATGATGGAAATGGTGGATGAATCAGATGTGCAGAGTCATGCGACACAACAACTGATCAATGTTTTAAGAGACAGTGTAGCAAAGCAGCAAGAACTTGCCCACATGCTTATGGGCGTCATCTGTGCTGAGGTTGCAGATCGTTAGGTTCTGCTCATTTATTTGCTCTGGCATCAATCTTTGATTGCCCAGTGGAGGTAATTTCCTGTAATATATGCTGGATGTGCAATGTTATTCCCTGTATAACGTACCTTTGCTTGATCGGTTTTGGTCCTATGCATAATTGCTCATCGTAATGGGCTCAAATTATCTAATTTGGCCTAAAGACATGTACGAACTTTAGTGGGCCCATTAAGTTAATGGGCTGTTACTAGGCCGAAAGTTAATGGTCGGCCCTCTTACCTCCCGGGTCGTTAACAGGCTGACATTGAAGCAGGCAATAGGTGGGCCCAATTTATTTCACGGGCCGTTAATAGGCCATTACTAAGTTACTGCAAGCCTTTAGTAGGCCGAAAGAGACAGCGGGCTTGTACTGGACCATGAAGAGCATGGGCCGCTAAGAGGCCGAAAGTCAGGTCCTATTGTAAATGGCCCAACTGTGTTGTGGGACTTTAGCAGGCCGAAAGAGAAACCGGGCTGGTATTGGACCATGAAGGGCATGGGCCGTTAAAAGGCCAAAACTAAGGTGCGACTACAAATGGCCCAACTCATTTATGGTCCGCTAACAGGCCGAAAGGCACACAGGGCCGGGAATTGGCCCAATACTTAAATGGGTCGCTAAAAGGCCAAAACTCAGGCCCGACTACAACTGGCCCAACTGATTTATGGACCGTCAACGGGCTGAAATTGACACCGGGCCGGAAATTGGCCCAACCCTTAAATGGGCCGCTAAAAGGCCAAAACTCAGGTCTGACTACAAATGGCCCATTAGATTTATGGGCCGTCAACAGGCTGAAAGACACACCGGGCCGGAAATTAGCCCAACATTTAAATAGGTCGCTAAAAGGCCGAAAGATGTACATCCTGAGAATTGGCCCATCCATTAAATGGGCCGTTAACAGGCCAAAATCTCATCGGGCCAATATTGAGCCCAAATGTATAGCGGGCTATTAACGGGCTCGAACTGACAATGGGCTGCAATGGTGTCAAATCTTTAATGGGCCATTGACGGGCCGAATTGGCACATCTCGTATGGGCCGTGCGCTTAAATGGACCTGACACAAGTAGGCCTTGTATGGGCCGGCCTGCTGATTTTTACTAGGCCAACCTTTTTCAGCGGAATGGGCCACTGTTGGGTCGTGCCACGTGTCGACTTATCATAGGTGCCTCCTGTCCAATGACTGGATGACATCTATCCCAACGGTGAGGCAACACGTGTTTCCTGCGGCCAATGATGATTTTACACGTGGAAAATCCCCATTAGTCCGGGCTGTTAACGGGTTATCGGATCCAAAACCGGACCCGATAGCTGAATGGCGTTCCGTTACGGTGGATGCCACGTGTCGGTCACCCTTGACGAAAGAACTTCTGTGATGCGCGATTTATCATCATGGAAGTGGACACTTCCATGATGATAATTTTGGTAATGTCATGGAACACTTCTACGACAGCACAGGTATGACTATCTTGATTCTGTCATAAAATCGTCATGGATGTACATGCATGACAAAAAATGCAACCTACTGTGACAAACATGTATCATCACGGAAGTGTATTTTTTTTGTAGTGAAATTTATTATTTATTTCCTCATTTCATGATAAAAGTTTATTATTCATGCTAGAATTGTATTAACCGAAAACATAGTACATGTGTGAATACATAAACAAACATAGTATCACTAGTATGCCTCTACTTGACTAGCTCGTTAATCAAAGATGGTTAAGTTTCCTAACCATAGACATGAGTTGTCATTTTATTAATGGGATCACATCATTAGGAGAATGATGTGATTGACTTGACCCATTCCGTTAGCTTCGACTTGATCGTTTAGTATGTTGCTACTGCTTTCTTCATGACTTATACATGTTCCTATGACTCTCAGATTATGCAACTCCCGTTTACCGAAGGAACACTTTGTGTGCCACCAAACGTCACAACGTAACTGGGTGATTATAAAGGTGCTCTACACGTGTCTCCGAAGGTACTTGTTGAGTTGGCATATTTCGAGATTAGGATTTGTCACTCTGATTGTCAGAGAGGTATCTCTGGGCCCTCTCGATAATGCACATCACTATAAGCCTTGCAAGCAATGTGATTAATGAGTTAGTTGCGGGATGACGCATTACGGAACGAGTAAAGAGACTTGCTGGTAAAGAGATTAAGCTAGGTATTGAGATACCAATGATCGAATCTCGGGCAAGTAACATACCGATGACAAAGGGAACAATGTATGTTGTTATGCGGTTTGACCGATAAAGATCTTCGTAGAACATGTGGGAGCCAACATGAGCATCCAGGTTCCGCTATTGGTTATTGACCGGAGACGTGCCTCGGTCATGTCTACATAGTTCTTGAACCCGTAGGGTCCGCACGCTTAAAGTTTGATGACGGTTATATTATGAGTTTATGTGTTTTGATGTACCGAAGGTAGTTCGGAGTCCCGAATGTGATCACGGACATGACGAGGAGTGTCTAAATGGTCGAGACATAAGGATCGATATATTGGATGACTATATTTGGACACAGGAATGGTTCCGGGTGAGATTGGGACAATACAAGAGCACTGGGAGGTTATCGGAACCCCCCGGGAGGTATATGGGCCTTAATGTGCTTTAGTGGAAAGGAGGGGAAAGGAGCAAGGGAGGGGCCCCCCCAAGCCCAATCCGAATTGGGAGGGGGGCCGGGCCCCCCTTTCCTTCCTCCCTCCCTCCTTCCTCTTCCTTCCCTCTCCCTCTCCAAATAGGAAAAAGGAGGATTCCTACTCCCAGTGGCAGTAGGACTCCCCCCCTTTGGGCGCGCCTCCTCCTCCTGGCCGACACTCTCCTCTCCTCATTTATATATGGAGGACTGGGGCACCCCATACACACAACAATTGATCCCTTGGAACTCTTAGCCGTGTGCGGTGCCCCCCTCCACCATAATCCACCTCGATAATATTGTAGCAGTGCTTACGCGAAGCCCTGCGTCGGTAGAACATCATCATTGTCACCACGCCGTCGTGCTGACGGAACTCTCCTTCAAAGCTCGTCTAGATTGGAGTTCAAGGGACGTCGTCGAGCTGAACGTGTGCTGAACTCGGAGGTGCCGTACGTTCGGTACTTGGATCGGTCAGATCGTGAAGACGTATGACTAAATCAACCGCGTCGTGCTAACGCTTCCGCTTTCGGTCTACGAGGGTGCATGGACAACACTCTCCCCTCTCGTTGCTATGCATCACCATGATCTTGCGTGTGCGTAGGAAATTTTTTGAAATTACTACGGTCCCCAACAGTGGCATCCGAGCCAGGTTATATGCGTAGATGTTATATGCATGAGTAGAACACAAGTGAGTTGTGGGCGATACAAGTCATGCTGCTTACCAGCATGTCATACTTTGGTTCAGCGGTATTGTTGGATGAAGCGGCCTAGACCGACATTACGCGTACGCTTACGTGTGACTGGTTCTACCGACGTGCTTTGCACATAGGTGGCTGGCGGGTGTCAGTTTCTCCAACTTTAGTTGAACCGAGTGTGGTTACGCCCGGTCCTTGAGAAGGTTAAAACATCACTAACTTGACAAACTATCATTGTGGTTTTGATGCGTAGGTAAGAACGGTTCTTGCTCAGCCCGTAGCAGCCACGTAAAACTTGCAACAACAAAGTAGAGGACGTCTAACTTGTTTTTGCAGGGCATGTTGTGATATGATATGGTCAACATGTGATGCTATATTTTATTGTATGAGATGATCATGTTTTGTAACCGAGTTATCGGCAACTGGCAGGAGCCATATGGTTGTCGCTTTATTGTATGCAATGAAATCGCCCTGTAATTGCTTTACTTTATCTCTAAGTGGTAGCAATAGTCATAGAAGCAATAGTTGGTGAGACAATAATGATGCTATGATGGAGATCAAGGTGTCGCACCGGTGATGATGGTGATCATGACGATGCTTCGGAGATGGAGATCACAAGCACAAGATGATGATGGCCATATCATATCACTTATATTGATTGCATGTGATGTTTATCCTTTATGCATCTTATTTTGCTTTGATTGACGGTAGCATTATAAGATGATCTCTCACTAAATTTCAAGATAAAAGTGTTCTTCCTGAGTATGCACCGTTGCCAAAGTTCGTCGTGCCCAGACACCACGTGTTGATCGGGTGTGATAAGCTCTATGTCCATCTAGAACGGGTGCAAGCCAGTTTTGCACATGTAGAATACTCTGGTTAAACTTGACGAGCCTAGCATATGCATATATGGCCTCGGAACACTGAGACCGAAAGGTCGAGAGTGAATCATATAGTAGATATGATCAACATAGTGATGTTCACCATTGAAAACTACTCCATTTCACGTGATGATCGGTTATGGTTTAGTTGATTTGGATCACGTGATCACTTAGATGATTTGAGGGATGTCTATCTAAGTGGGAGTTCTTAGGTAATATGATTAATTAAACTTTAATTTATCATGAACTTAGTCCTGATAGTATTTTGCAAATTATGTTGTATATCTATAGCTCGCGTTATAGCTTCCCTATGTTTCATATGTGTTCCTAGAGAAAACTAAGTTGAAAGATGATAGTAGCAATGATATAGACTGGGTCTGGGATCTGAGGTTTATCCTCATTGCTACACAGAAGAATTATGTCCTTGATGCACCGCTAAGTAACATGCCTATTGCAGGAGCAGATGCAGATGTTATGAACGTTTGGCTAGCTCAATATGATGAATATTTGATAGTTTAGTGCACCATGCTTAACGACATAGAATCGGCACTTCAAAGACGTTTTGAACGTCATGGGCCATATGAGATGTTCCAGGAGTTGAAGTTAATATTTCAAGCAAATACCCGAGTTGAGAGATATGAAGTCTCCACTAGTAGAAAAAGGGTCAAACGTGAAGCACATTAGTGCCGGTTTGTATTAGAGCCGGCACAAATGTATACATTAGTGCCGGTTCCAACGGCTAGCCGGGCCGCTCTCATTAGTACCGGTTCGTGGCTAACCTTTAGCACCGGTTCGTGCCACGAACCGGTACTAATGATGGTGGTGGCGGGATGTTGTCAGTCTGGGCCCCCTCCAGCACCTTTAGTACCGGTTCGTGCCACGAACCGGTACTATAGGTCCTCCTGCATATAAACCCTTCGTCCAGCTCGCTCTGTTCTTCCCCCTTTCCCCTCTCCTCTCCTCTCTGTTCTTCCTCTTCTCCCCTCGAGCTCATCACACATTTTGCCCAAAATTTGTCAAGATTTGAAGGCCCCCATCCATTCAAGTGATCACAAAGGTTAGCAACTTTGTCCTTTCATCTCTCACTGCTAGATTAGCTCTTGCAATGCTTTATATAGTTATTAATTTGGGAGTTTAGTAATTTGGGAGGAAATATATATATGTGCTAGTATTTGATTTATATGCAATTTGAGGTCAAAATAACACTTAGTTTACATATGTAGGTGTGGTTTACTTAGTGCCTTCTAAATCTCCGTCGTAACCACCGTCAATCGCCCGCACCGTCCCGTCGCCAGCACCACCTTGTGGTGAGCCTCTTGTTCATGAAATTTTATATAAAAAATTGATGTTTGTGTGATTTGGATATATAGTTACTCGTATAATAATTATCTTACCTGTACGTTGTTTGTTATACATAGTGCCATGGTTTTGATATCCATCCCCGTCGGCCCTCGTCCTTGTTATGATTCGGATGTGGTATATTCTCTTTTAAAACTATTTGTTGCATTTCGTGTTTATGACAAATTATGCCCATCAAGTTGACATAGATATTTTTATCTAGGAGGTATGTGAACCGGAAATTCCAACCGACCCTATTGTCGAGAGGTTAAATTTAGTTGAAAGAGAAAACGAGTACTTGAAAGAAAAATTGAAAAGAATTGAGGGGGAGAAGATGGAATTGGAGTTGCATGTTGCCGATGTCGTCGATGATCACAAGATCAAGATGGAGAAAATGCGCTTGAAGATTAGAAAGATTGGAAAATATGCCATCGATAGTGAGGCTTGGTATCATTATGTTGTTGGATCAATTGTTACCTTAGTTGCGATCTTGATCACATTTGTTGTTGCATTTAAATGCTTTAGCTAGAGAGTTATTTGTTTTGCATTTAAGTGTTGTATGAACTTTATGTATGAACTTGTATTAATTTGGTCTATTCGGTGTTGTGTAATGAAGATGAGCCGGCAATGGATGTACGATGACCGATCCTCTCCCCAGTTCGTTGAGGGCGTGCATACTTTTCTGCTTGCGGCTGAGGCAAACAAGCGGGCGGATGGTTTTATGCCTTGTCCATGTGCTGGCTGTAAGAATGGTCGCAATTACTCTACGTCGAGAACCATTCACGTCCACCTATTTGAGTCCGGTTTCATGCCCCACTATAATGTTTGGACCAAGCACGGAGAAAGAGGGGTTATGATGGAAGAAGAAGAGGACGACGAAAGCTATCCTGGCCATGGCTTCCCTGAATATGATGATACAACAATGGGGGAAGAAGCTGAGCCGGTAATGCGGGAAGAATCTGAAGAAGAGGCATCAGATGAGCCCGTTGATGATCTAGGTCAGGCCATTGTCGATGCAAAGAGAAACTGCGCAAGTGATTTGGAGAAGAAGAAGTTGCAGCGCATGTTAGAGGATCACAAAAAATTGTTGTACCTGAATTGCGTAGGTGACAAGAAAAAGCTGGGCACCACACTGGAATTGCTACAATGGAAGGCAGAGAATGGTGTATCTGACAAGGGATTTGGAAAGTTGCTGGTAATGATAAAGGATATGCTTCCAAAGGACAACGAATTGCCCGAGAGTACGTATGAAGCAAAGAAGGTTGTCTGCCCTCTAGGGTTAGAGGTGCAGAAGATACATGCATGCCCTAATGATTGCATCCTCTACCGCGGTGAGTACGAGGATTTGAACGCTTGCCCGGTATGTGGTGCATTGCGCTATAAGATCAGCCGCGATGAGCATGGTGATGTCGAGGGCGAGCGCCCCAGGAAGAAGATTCCTGCCAAGGTGATGTGGTATTCTCCTATAATACCACGGTTGAAACATTTGTTCCAAAAGAAAGAGCATGCCAAGGTGATGCGATGGCACAGAGAAGACCGTAAGAAAGACAGAAAGTTGAGAGTACCCGCTGATGGGTCGCAGTGGAGAAAAATCAAAAGAAAGTACGGGAAGGAGTTTGCAGATGACGCAAGGAGCGTATGGTTTGGTCTAAGCGCAGATGGCATTAATCCTTTTGGGGAGCAGAGCAGCAACCATAGCACCTGGCCTGTGACTCTATGTTTGTATAACCTTCCTCCTTGGTTGTGCATGAAGCGGAAGTTCATTATGATGCTAGTGCTCATCCAAGGCCCTAAGCAACCCGGCAACGACATTGATGTGTACCTAAGGCCATTAGTTGAAGAACTCTTACAACTGTGGAATGGAACAGGTGTACGTGTGTGGGATGAGCACATGGGGGAAGAATTTGACCTAAAGGCGTTGCTGTTCGTGACCATCAATGATTGGCCAGCTCTCAGTAACCTATCAGGACAGACATACAAGGGATACCGCGGATGCACACACTGTTTGGATGATACCGACAGTATATATTTGAATAGTTGTAAGAAGAATGTGTACCTGGGACATCGTCGATTTCTTCCGAGCAGGCATCTCGTAAGAAAGAAAGGCAAGCATTTCAAAGGTGAGGCGGATCACCGGACGAAGCCTCGCCACCGTACTGGTGCTGATGTACAAGATATGGTCAAGGATTTGAAGGTGATATTTGGAAAGGGTCCTGGCGGACAACCTGTTCTGAAGGACGCTGACGGACGCGCACCCATGTGGAAGAAGAAATCTATATTTTGGGACCTGCCATATTGGAAAGACCTAGAGGTCCGCTCCGCAATCGACGTGATGCACGTGACGAAGAATCTTTGCGTGACCCTGCTTGGCTTCTTGGGCGTGTATGGGAAGACAAAAGATACACCTGAGGCATGGGAGGACCAGCAACGTATGCACGGAGAAGACGGCATACATCAGGGTCATGCAAGCTACGCTCTTACCAAAGAAGAGAAGGAAATCTTCTTTGAATGTCTGCTCAGTATTAAGGTACCGTCTGGCTTCTTGTCGAATATAAAGGGAATAATAAACATGGCAGAGAAATAGTTCCAGAACCTAAAGTCTCATGACTGCCACGTGATTATGACGCAACTGCTTCCGGTTGCATTGAGGGGGCTTCTACCGGAAAACGTTCGATTAGCCATTGTGAAGCTATGTGCATTTCTCAATGCAATCTCTCAGAAGGTAATCGATCTAGAAATCATACCAAGGTTACAGAATGATTTGGTGCAATGTCTTGTCAGTTTCGAGTTGGTGTTCCCACCATCCTTCTTCAACATCATGACGCACGTCCTAGTTCACCTATGCGAAGAGATTAACGTTTTGGGTCCTGTATTTCTACACAATATGTTCCCCTTTGAGAGGTTCATGGGAGTCTTAAAGAAATATGTTCATAACCGTGCTAGGCCAGAAGGAAGCATCTCCAAGGGCCATCAAAATGAGGAGGTCATTGAGTTTTGTATTGACTTTATTCCTGACCTTAAGCCGATTGGTGTTCCTGAATCGCGGCATAAGGGCAAACTTGATGGAAAAGGCATGCTAGGAGGGGAACAAATAATATGTATGGACGGACATTCTCTCACTGAAGCACACTACACAGTTCTACAGAATTCCGCCTTGGTGGCTCCGTATATGGATGAACACAAGAATTTGCTATGCTCCAAACACCCGGAGCGGTCTGATGACTGGATTACACGTGAACAAACCAGGAGTTTCGCCAGCTGGTTGCAGACACGTACCATGCATGACACCTCTATTGAAGATGACCTGTACTTGCTGTCCCAGTTACCATCTTCGAATATAATGACTTTCAAAGGGTACGAGATAAATGGTAATACATTTTACACGATCGCCCAAGATAAGAAGAGCACCAACCAAAACAGTGGTGTCCGCTTTGATGCAGAAACCAAGACGGGAAAGGAAACATATTATGGTTATATACAGGACATATGGGAACTTGACTATCGACGTGGTTTAAAGGTCCCTTTGTTTCGGTGCAAATGGGTCAATATGACACGAGGCGGGGTAACGGAAGACCCGCAGTATGGAATGACAATAGTGGATCTCAACAATCTTGCGTATGCAGACGAACCATTCGTCCTAGCCAATGATGTGGCACAGGTTTTCTATGTGAAGGACATGTCTACCAAGCCAAGAAAAAGAAAAGATAAGGAAGCGAATGCATCGTACGATGAGACAAAGCGGCACATAGTTCTTTCTGGGAAGAGAAACATCGTGGGAGTGGATGAAAAGACAGACAAGTCAGAAGATTATGAAAAGTTTGATGAAATTGCTCCATTCACAGTGAATATTGACCCGAGCATCCTGTTAAATGATGAAGATTTTCCATGGTTACGGCGCAAAGGGAAACACGCGAAGAAAATGTTTCACACCCAAAGATCTGGGATGTGATCGGCTTCACTATCATCACTTTCTTCTGTGTTTCACACCCAGAGGGGAATCTCTGTAATAGTTAGGGTAGTTATGTGTTTTGGCATTTGAAACGCGAAGAAATTTTATGTGCAAACAAATTCTTTCATGCCTTTACTGATTTTTAAAGTTAAGTTATTCACAAACTAGTGATTCACACTAATTTCAAATAATTCAAAATTTGAACTATTCAAATTTGAAAACTACGGGCACTAACAGAAAGTTTGTAATTTTTTGTACCTAAAGCAAAAATATTCACAAAGAAACTCTAAATACACAAAAAAACAACACAAAAATAAATAAAGCAAAAAAAAGCCCGCCTACTAGGCCAGAGCGGCCTGCATACGACTAGAAACCCAACCTGTTGTTAGGCCAGGATGCAGGCCCGCAAAGGCCAAGTGGGCCCACAGGGCAGCAAAGAACACGTAGGCCCAGTAGGCCTTCTTTGGAGAGAGCTCGAGAGAGCGACCGCACGGGGGTTTATAAACCAGTGCGGTCGCCCCTCGGCTAGCGAGGTGGGACTAAACTTGCCGCACCGCACCTGCGCCAGCGCACCCCCTTTAGTACCGGGTCGTGGCACAAACCGGTACTAAAGGGGGGCCTTTAGTACCGGTTTGTGCCACGACCCGGTACTAAAGGGGGTCGCTTCCCGCCGCTTGGGCTAGCCAAAACTGGCCTTTAGTACCGGTTGGTGGCACAAACCGGTACTAAAGGCCCCTCCTATATAAACAACACTTACAAAAAATTCAGTTTCTCATCTGGCTTCTTCTCCTCTGCACCGTCGCCCGCCGCCCAGTCCCCGTCATCGCCGCCCCGTCGTCACCGCCGCCACGTCCCGGCCCGTCCCGCGTCGTCCCCGTCCCCATCGTCGGTGCCGCCCTGTACGTCCCCGTCGTCGTCGCCGCCCCGGCCCGTCCGTTACCGTCCCCGTCATCGCCGCCCCGTCCCTGTCCCCGTCATCGTCATCCCCATCGTCGCCGCGCCCGTTGCCGTCCCCGTCGCCGTGCGCCCGGCCCCCGTCGCCGCCCCCCGTCGTCCCTCGCCTCTCCGGTGAGCGCGCGCACACACACACAATCATTTTTTGTTTTTTATACAAATAGTTAGAATATTTTCTGTTTTTTAGAAATTGTTAGAAATTTTTCTGTTTTTCAAAAATAGTTAGAAATGTTAGAATTGTTAGAATAGTTAGAAATGGTAGAATTGTTAGAATAGTTAGAAATGTTAGAATTGTTAGAAATTTTTCTGTTTTTTAGTTATAGAAATAGTTATAAAAAAGTTAGAATTGTTAGAAATTTTTCTGTTTTTTAGTTATAGAAATAGTTATAAAAATGTTAGCTATATATATATAGAAATGTTATAATTTTTTTCTGTTTTTTAGTTATAGAAATATTAGAAATGTTATAGAAATGTTAGTTATATATAGCATTGTTAGAAATGTTATAGAAATGTTAGTTATATAGAAATGTTAGAAATTTTAGTTATCAAAATCCAATCATTAAAAAAATGTTACTTTTTGCGGGCATATAGCTAGTATTTGTTCTCGACGATGCCCGGCCCACATCCTCGCCGTCGACCCGTCCGCGACGACGTCCAGCCGACCCATGTCCGGGACTGGGCTCCGCCGGGCTGGCACTGGGAGGTGCTGCCTGGAGGGGCGCGCCGCTTGATGAGGAACCCGGGCCCGGGTCCCGTCGTCGACCCTGATCTCGTTTGGTGGCGTTCGCGTGGGCCAGTTTCGGTGCAAAGGGACCCGGCCCCACCGGAGTTGGTACGTCACCGTGTCAGGGAGGAGGACGAGCACGTCCATCGCTACATGGTTGCGTTAGAGGGCGGCAGGTTCTCCAATACCTGGCAGTATCTTCCGGGATCTCACTTCAGCTATGATCCTGTGAGGGTTCCTTCTCTTTGGGTATCCACCGCCCGCGCCGCAGGAACCGTGAGTGTCCTAGATTCTTCTGTAGTATTCGATCTTTAATTAGCTACCTAGCCAGTGATGTACTATTCAATATTATATATTATTCGATACGATGTATTCAAGATTATACCTATATTATTCTAGATGATGTATTCGAGATTATATCTATTATTCGAGACGATGTAATTTGAATACTAAATTGTTTTATATTTCTTTTGTATTAGTTAAATAAAAGCTATGGCAGACAATACCGACAGAGAGGGAGAACAGACCATGTTCGATATGATACGCGGGCCAGATGATGATCAGAATAAAGAAGATTATGACGTCTTCGAATTTCTAAACAACACCGGAGAGGGTGATATGATATTCGATCGCGACGACCAAATTGATGAAGTCATGAACTACGGTTATGACGATGACGAAGAACATGTTGATCCTGAAACAACAAACACCGGCGAGGTATACATATTTATATAAGCAGGTATCTAGTGATCATCACATGTTTTAAATGACTTGCAGATATATTAACGAATCGATCTTTGTTCTTTCAGCCATCCGGATCGAGCAAATCTTCAGGCAAAAGGACAAAACGAGGCCCAAACAAAAAGTTGAAGGAGGGCGTAAAGTACAATATCGAGGTAGTCAAACCTAATGGCGAACCATTAGCGCCTAAGAAGATTGCGGACAAGTTCGTTCGTCAATGCGGAGTTCTTGTGAAGGACCAACTCCCGATCTCCCTTCAAGAATGGAGAGAGCCAGCAAAAGACAAAAGACAAAAAGACAAAGAGGACGCTGCTCCACGTCCAGATGTTACTTTTGTCGACAAGAATCAAAAAGATCTGCTTTGGGATACTCTCATGGAACATTTCACCCTACCAGATCATTTCACAGAAGCAGATGTGTAGAAAGTCAAGGACGCTGCTCTTAGGAAGATGGCTGTTGCATTCAAGAACCACAAGAATCGTGAATGGGACAAGTACGTCAAGGGAGGAAGGAAGACTCCAGTATTCGAGGGAACACTAGAGAACCAACGTGCTCATTGGGACGATTTCGTGAAATTCAAGGATTCGGAATTAGCTAAGGAACGGTCGAGAATAAACAAGAATAATGCCGAAAAAAAGGATAAGTTCCATAAGCTGGGGCCAGGTGGCTATGCGGTGGCAATGCCTGAGTGGGATAAGTCTGAGAAAGAGATGGAGGATGCAGGTGTCACTCCGGTTACTAAGAGCTGGCCCCCCAGGTGCAGGACTTGGTTCTATGCGCATGGGGGGGGAGTTGGACCCGAAGACAGGCAATGTTTCGACGAAGGCAAGTCTGAAGGGAGCCGACGATGCAATACTTGTTGCAATAGAGGAGGCACGATCGGGGGTGCTCTAGCCCAACAGAGAGAACGACAAGCTTACGCGTGCCCTGGGAAATCCTGAACACCCGGGAAGAACACGAGGCATGGGCGCTATTCCGTTGTATGAGGGGTTTTCAGACTGGAACAACGACTACAGAACCCGTGCGAGAAAGAAGATTGCGGAGGAGAAGAAGAGGAAGATGGAGGAGGAGCAGAGGAAGCGGGACTATGAACGCCTTCAAGGCCTAGAAGCAAGTCAAGCGGAATTGGCAGTCAAATTCCAACGGCAGCAGGAGCAGATCGACTCACTTACCCAGCAAAGGGGGTCTCAGCAGCTGCAGCAGCTAGCGGATGATATAGCATTGGATAGCACCGGCCCATCCATGCCGAGAAGCAGCGTGGGTTCGGCCGCCCCGGACGACGCAATGCTGGGTAGATACCCCATGGATGACATCACGGAGAACACTAACTGTGAGCTACACATCAAAATGAAGAACATATCCATGAAGGTGGCGGACGCTGTTGCTTTTACAAATCCCCCCGAGGCAACCTTCCATTGCAACCCGATTCCAGCGGGCTATGCTCGTGTCTTGGTTGATGAGGTGGTGGACCCTCCATATTCGGAGCTACAGCTTGACATTCCTGGAGGTGATGGCGAGCGCTTTCTCGGAGAGGCCAAACATCGTATCATCCTATGGAAAAAGGATTGCATCATCTTTCGAAGGCCACCGACACCGCGTCAGCCAACTCCTCATCGAAGTCCGCCACCGAGTCAGCAGTCTCCCGCTCCTGCAAGTCCACCAAGTCCGGCAAAGTGTCAGGCCACTCCTCCTCCAAGTCCGGCAAAGTGTCAGGCCACTCCTCCTCCTCCAAGTCTGCCACAGCGTCAGACGTCCACTCCTCCTCCAAGTCCGGCACAACCTCAGGCCACTCCTCCTCGTCCAACTCAGCCCCGTCAGCCGTCTCCGCCGCCTCAGCAATTGCAGAAGAGACACCCCACAGCTATGGTGCGTAGTGGTACGAGTCGAGGTAGTACAGGAAGTACAAGCGGAGGCAAGCGATATAAATATGGTCCAAGCCTCACGCCTCTTCCGCAGAGGGCTTATGACAGGTCCGAGGAGGAAGCCCATTTTGCACCGAAACCGCCACCGCTGCCAAGGGAGAAAGTGCCTGAGGAAATGATTAACCACTTCATTCGTATGGCTCAACCACCAGCTCCCAAGCCTGTTGACACAGACTATGAGCGCCACATCAGGAAGTTAAATCGAGCACGTCTACAAAAGGAGGCGAGCACGTCTACATCTGGATCGAGCAAACAAGCAGAAGCAGCTGACAAAAAATGCGGGAAAACCATTCCCCAGCTGGGAGAACAGGCAGCGCAATCAATCCCCTCGCTTGTTGTGCCAACAACACGTGACAGTACGCGCGCCCAATATTATTGTGGGCAAACAGTGCACGTTCCTGAGGTGGGCAATGTGTTAATAAAGGAGGAGCATATAATGCAGGCTAAAGTTCTCAACATCACTGTTGGACAACTCCTCGAGATCGAGCCCATGCCTGTGCTTAGAGAGGATGAAATAAAACGGAAATATGTCCGGGGCCAACCTTTGGTCGCGCCAAACAAGGTCAAGAACCACCCAACGAGAATGTATGAATTGCATCAATGGTACATGAACATTACCAACATTTCAGATCGATTTTCCCTCATGGTGAATGTCAAGGAGGAGCATTACTTCCATGAGAAAGCTCTGTTCGTTGAGTATTCTGCACTGTTTCAGTTATACAATCAAGACGCACTCGACAAATCTATCGTCAGTTGCTATTGTCTGTAAGTGATTTCTTTCTGTAATTTAAGTCTCAAGCTAGCTGTAGTGATCCTTTTGATCAATCATTACCTGTAATTATCCTCACCATATTCTTTTCTGTGGTATTATGCAGGATGAAGATGTATGAAATGAGAAAAGGTGGACGCTTTGGCATTGGGTTCATTGACCCAAACACCGTTAATGAATACACATGGCGGATAAATGCACATCATCAAAAGGACGTAGAGGACAACATGCTAGAGTTCTTGAAGCGCCTCAAATACAATGAAGATATACTACTTCCTTACAACTTCCAGTGAGTCACACTGTCTTGTACTACAAATTCTCTGTTTTTGCCTACTAGTTAGCTACATGTTTTTGCTTACATATGCCCGCTTAATTAAGACATGCAAACGTGCGTGCATGCAGATTTCACTCGGTCTTGTGTATCATTAAAGTTGACGACGGAACAGTTGAAATACTGGACTCACTACTCAAAGCAAAAACCGGCCGGACTTGGCAGTTTATTTGAGGTCCTGCTGGCACTTGGCGATATTCATCTGGTGACCCGCCCAGACCTGGCGATTTACCAGTAACCCGCCAGGACGTACGTTGTAACTCACTGGTGACCCGGTGGACGGGTCAGAGGAGCGACAAGACCCGGTGGCCCGTCTGGCGGTTCATGAAGGCCGGTTCAACTATTGTGGGCCGGTTTAAGAGTAAAGGCATGTGGAATATTTCCCTTACAAGGAGTTAAGACCAGGACTTGTATCCGGTTTGTATTAGAGATAGACTAGTCCTAATCCTAATAGGACTCCACATGTAACCCGCCCCTTTAACATATATAAGGAGGGGCATCGCTCCCCAAAGAGGGACAGGCTAGAAGCAAGAAGAAACAATCTTAGGGCTAGACACAAAGAGGAGAGCCGGTTTACGGCGACTCCCTCGTGATGATAATGAGACCTAGCCTCAAACAGCATGTTGGGTTTTACCGGATGATGTTTCCCGGGGCCCGAAGCTATCTAAATCCTTGTCTTGCGTGTTGATCCGCCCTGCATCTCTCGTCCCACTCAACCCCTCTCAAGCTACCACATAGATGCGTTGGCCTCGCGACTAAGTCCTGACACGAAGGACATCTGACGTGTTAATTCCACGACATGTATCATTAAAGTTGACGACGGAACAGTTGAAATACTGGACTCACTACTCAAAGCAAAAACTGACTATAACATCTTGTTTGGGATAGTCAACAGGTAATTTCAATCATTATTAACTATATATCTCGGCCTATTTAGTTTGTCATTTCATGATATGAACTATTTAATAACCCCTTTATTCATTTTCTTTCTCGGCGGGGCAGGGCTTGGGCAAGGTTCATCAAGGTCACGGAAGGCAAATGGAAACCAAATATTAAATGGTTTCGATCCAAGGTAAGTAATTAAGTAGTACTAGCTAGCTAGCTAGCTGCCATCTCTTTAATTATCATGCTTGATTAATTATTATCTGATCAAATTCCATTCTCGTAAAGGCCCTGAAGCAGGCGCAGGGGACTGATCTGTGTGCATTCTGCGTTTGCGAGAACATTCGCATGATGGCGTCCGAAAGGAGCAGATCTCAAAGACAGGAATGGGTACGCTTGTCAGAACACTATTCACAATTTTTACACCATTATCGATATCTAGTCACACAAACTAATACACATGCATATTGATCTCCTTCTTAACATTTCAAAGATGTGCGGGAGAAGCTCCTAGAAACGGAGCGCGTAGAAGCACTTCAAGAGGAAATAATGGGATTTTTGCTCGACCAGGTCATAAATCCAAAGGGAGAATACTATTACCCGCTACCGCCCCCATGAAAACCACTTCCAATTGTCATCGTGCTCCGAAGGCACCAATTAGGCTAATGCCACTGGCTCCGAAGGCAACATGCATATGTAGGAGAAATTGTATATAGCTATACATGTGTGTATGTGTGAATTAATTAATATGGTGGTTTGTGAGACATTGATGATATATATATATGCATGATTGGTTCTACTAGAAATTCTATTTATATATATATACATATATATATATATATATATATATGCATTACGTGTACAATGTGTAGTATTGTAAAATACTAGCAAATGAAAAAGAATTAAAATGGAAACACAAAATTAAATGAAAAGGAAATCATAAAACTAAAACCCCCCAAACCATATAGTACCGGTTGGTCTTACCAACCGGTACTAAAGGGCTCCAGGCCCCCGGAGCTGGCTCGTGCCACGTGGTTGCCCTTTAGCACCGGTTCATGCTGAACCGGTACTAAAGGGGGGGCCTTTAGTGACCACACTTTAGTGCCGGTTATGGAACCGACACTAAAGGGCCTTACGAACCGGTGCTATTGCCCGGTTTTGCACTAGTGCTCCAACAAGTTCTATAGCTAAAAATGGAGGAGAATTGCTCAACTAGTGAGCATGTGCTCAGATTGTCTGGGTACTACAATCGCTTGAATCAAGTGGGAGTTAATCTTCCATATAAGATAGTGATTGACGGAGTTCTCTAGTCACCATCACCAAGTTACTAGAACTTCGTGATGAACTATAGTATGCAAGGGATGATGAAAATGATTCTCGAGCTCTTCGTGATGTTGAAATTGACGAAGGTAGAAATCAAGTAAGAGCAGCAAGTGTTGATGATTGACAAGACCACTAGTTTCAAGAAAAGGGCAAAGGGAAACAAAGGGAAACTTCAAGTAGAATGGCAAGCAAGTTGTCACTCCCGCGAAGAATCCCAAAGCTGGACCAAAGCCTGAAACAGAGTGCTTCTACAGCAAAGGAAATGGTCACTGGTAGCGGAAATGCCCTGAATATTTGGTGGATAAGAAGGATGGCAAAGTGAACAAGGGTATATTTTATATAAAGGTTATTGATGTGTACCTTACTAGTGTTTATAGTAGCCCCTGGGTATTTGATACTTGTTTGGTTGCTAAAAATTAGTAACTCGAAACAGGAGTAACAGAATAAACAGAGACTAGTTGAGGGTGAAGTAACGATGTGTGCTGGAAGTGGTTCCAAGATTGATATGATCATCATTACACACTCCCTATACTTTCGGGATTACTACTAAACCTAAATAAATGTTATTTGGCGTTTGCGTTGAGCATGAATATGATTTGATCATGTTTATTGCAATACAGTTATTCATTTAAAGTCAGAGAATAATTGTTGTTCTGTTTACATGAATAAAACCTTTGATGGTAATACACCCAATGAAAATAGTTTGTTGGATCTTGATCGTAGTGATACACATATTCATAATATTGATGCCAAAAGATGCAAAGTTGATAATGATATGCAACTTATTTGTGGCACTGCCGTCTGGGTCATATCGATGTAAAGCGCATGAAGAAACTCTATTAAGATGGACTTTTGGAATCACTTGGTTATGTATCATTTGATGCTTGCAAACCGTGCCTTTTGGGAAAGATGACTAAAACTCCGTTCTCCGGAACAATGGAACGAGCTACTGACTTGTTGAAAATAATACATACCGATGTATGCAGTCCAATGAGTGTTGATGCTCGTGGCGGGTATCGTTATTTCTTGACCTTCACAGATGATTTGAGCAGATATGAGTATATCTACTTAATGAAGCACAAGTCTGAAACATTTGAGAAGTTCAAAGAATTTCAGAGTGAAGTGGAGAATCATCGTAACAAGAAAATAAAGTTCCTACAATCTGATCGGAGAGACAAATATTTGAGTTACGAGTTTGGCCTTCATTTAAAACCAATGTGGAATAGTTTCACAACTCACGCCACCCGGAACACCACAACGTAATGGTGTTCGAATGTCATAATCATACTTTACTAGATATGGTGCGATCGATGATGTCTCTTACTGATTTACCGCTATCATTTTGGGGTTATGCTTTAGAGACGGCTGCATTCATGTTAAATTGGGCACCATCAAAATCCGTTGAGACAACGCCTTATGAACTGTGGTTTGGCAAGAAACCAAAGTTGTCGTTTCTTAAAGTTTGGGGCTGCGATGCTTATGTGAAAAAGTTTCAACCTGATAAGCTCGAACCCAAATCGGAGAAGTGCGTCTTCATAGAATACCCAAAAGGAAACTGTTGGGTACACCTTCTATCACAGATCCGAAGGCAAGATATTTGTTGCTAAGATGGATCCTTTCTAGAGAAGGAGTTTCTCTCGAAAGAAGTGAGTGGGAGGAAAGTAGAGCTTGATAAGGTAATTGTACCTTCTCCCGAATTGGAAAGTAGTTCATCACCAATGATTCCTACACCAATTAGTGAGGAAGCTAATGATAATGATCATGAAACTTCAGATCAAGTTACTACCAAACCTCGTAGGTCTTCTAGAGTAAGATCCGCACCAGAGTGGTACGGTAATCCTTTTCTAGAAGGCATGTTACTAGACCATGATGAACCTACGAACTATGAGGAAGCGATGATGAGCCCCGATTCCACGAAATGGCTTGAAGGCCATGAAATCTGAGATAGGATCCATGTATGAGAACAAAGTGTGGACTTTTGTGGACTTTCTCGATGATCGGCAAGCCATAGAAAATAAATGGATCTTCAAGAGGAAGACGGACACTGATAGTAGTGTTACTATCTACAAAGCTCGACTTGTCGCAAAAAGCTTTTCGACAAGTTCAAGGTCTTGACTACAATGAGATTTTCTCAACTGTAGCGATGCTCAAATCCGTATGAATCATGTTAATAATTGCCACATTTTATGAAATCTGGCAAATGGATGTCAAAACTGCATTCCTTAATGGATTTATTAAAGAAGAGTTGTGTATGATGCAACCAGAAGGTTTTGTCAATCCTAAAGGAGCTAACAAAGTGTGCAAGCTCCAGTGATCCATCTATGGAGAAGTGCAAGCATCTCGGAGTTGGACTATACACTTTGATGAGTTCATCAAAGCATATAGTTTTATACAGACTTGCGGTGAAGCCTTTTGAGGGAGTCCTGGACTAGGGGGTGTTCGGACAGCCGGACTATCAATGTCCGCCGGACTCCAAGACTACGAAGATACAAGACTGAAGACTCCGGCTCGTGTCCGGAAGGTACTTTACTTGGCGTGGAAGGCAAGCTTGGCGATACGGATACGTAGATCTCCTACTATTGTAACCGACTCTGTGTAACCCTAGCCCTCTCCGGTATCTATATAAACCGGAGGGCTTTAGTCCGTAGGACAACATACACAACATACAATCATACCATAGGCTAGCTTTTAGGGTTTAGCCTCCTTGATCTCGTGGTAGATCTACTCTTGTACTACCCATATCATCAATATTAATCAAGCAGGACGTAGGGTTTTACCTCCATCGAGAGGGCCCGAACCTGGGTAAAAACGTCGTGTCCCTCGTCTCCTGTTACCATCCGCCTAGATGCACAGTTTGGGACCCCCTACCCGAGATCCGCCGGTTTTGACACCAACATTGGTGCTTTCATTGAGAGTTCCTCTGTGTCGTCACCGATAGGCTTGATGGCATCTTCAACCTGCAACGCTGTCCAGGGTGAGACTTTCCTCCCCAGACAGATCTTCGTATCCGGCGGCTTCGCACTGCGGGCCAATTCACTTGGCCATCTGGAGCAGATCGAAAGCTACGCCCCTAGCCGTCAGGTCAGATTTGGAAGCTTAAACTTCACGGCCGATGTCCGAGGGGACTTGATCCTCGACGGACTCAAGCCACAGTCAAGCGCGCCGCACTGTAACGATGGGCATGATCTAGCTCTGCCGCCGAACAGTGCTTTGGTGGCCGCGCACGAATCCGCTCCGGCCATTAGCCCGGAGCCGATCGCCCAGATCGAGGGCCGGTGGTTAGACGCCGCCCCGGGGGCTTCAACATCCACGGTGATGGAGCCGAACACTAATCTTGTCCCCTGCAAAACTCGTGATTCCGAGGCGCCGGACTCCTTGCCGGACTCCGAACCTCCCGCGCCCCTACCAGTCGATCCAGATTGGGCGCCGGTTATGGAATTCACCGCCGCAGACATCTTTCAATGCTTGCCTTTCGGCGATATCTTAAATTCACTAAAGCATCTCTCGTTATCAGGAGAGTCCTGGCCGGATTATGGCCAGGATGGTTGGGATGCGGACGATGAAGAAATTCAGAGCCCACCCACCACCAACTTTGTAGCCACTGTCGACGATCTAACCGACATGCTAGACTACGACTCCGAAGACATCGACGCTATGGACGACGATGCCGGAGACGAACAGGAACCAGCACCCACAGGGCACTGGAAGGCCACCTCGTCATATGACGTATACATGGTGGATACCCCAAAAGATGGGGACGGCAAAGGAACAGCGGAGGCAGATTCCTTAAAGAAACATCCCAAGCGCCGGCGTCAGCGGCGCCGCTCTAAATCTCGCCACAGCAAGAATAGAAATTCCGGCATAGGAGACAATAATACTCCAGAGAATGCCGAAGACAATCCCCTGCAGCAAGATTCAGCGTAGGAGGATGCAAAAGCAAGCCCTCATGAGGGGGCGACAGATGAAGAGGTTGAGGATCATAATTATATACCTCCCTCCGAAGACGAAGTAAGCCTCAACGATGACGAATTCGTCGTACCCGAGGATCCCGTCGAACAAGAGCGCTTCAAGCGCAGGCTTATCACCACAGCAAAAAGCCTGAAGAAGGAAAAACGGAGGCTCAAAACAGTGGAAGATACACTCAGAATGAGATGGAGCAAAATGCTCAAAACCGCAGATAAGTACGGCAATGGCCACCAATCAAAGAGCTACCCGAAGCGCAAGCTGCTACCAGAATTCGACGAGGAGGCCATAGAGCCCCCACCGTCCAACAATAAAAAGGCTGCCTGGCTGGATAGACGGCCAGATGATAGGCCAAATTCTGACAGCGGCGCCCCACATAAACCAACCAAAGAACCTGGAAGGATAGATGGCCCAGCCAGATCCATCTACGGGCCAAAGGAGAAGGCCCCAGGAAGCAAGACAACACGTCAAGTGTCCGATGATAGCGGCACACACAAATACAAGGGCGCCGCACACCCACTATGTTTCACTGACGAGGTGCTGGACCATGAATTCCCAGCAGGATTTAAACCCATAAACATAGAAGCCTACGATGGAACAACAGACCCTGGAGTCTGGATAGAAGATTATATACTACATATACATATGGCCAGAGGAGATGATCTCCACGCCATAAAATACCTACCCCTCAAGCTCAAAGGGCCAGCCCGTCATTGGCTTAAAAGCCTCCCAGAAAATACTGATGGAAGTTGGGAAGAGCTCGAGGATGCGTTTAGAGCAATTTTTCAAGGGACTTATGTCCGCTCTCCGGATGCAGATGACCTAATTCATATAACTCAACAGCCCAGAGAGGCAGCGCGGAAATTCTGGAACAGGTTCCTCACAAAAAAGAACCAAATAGTCGACTGTCCGGACGCCGAAGCCTTAGCAGCTTTCAAGCACAATGTCCGAGACGAATGGCTCGCTAGGCGCCTCGGTCAAGAGAAACCGAGGACAATGTCCGCACTGACAAGCCTCATGACCCGCTTTTGTGCGGGCGAGGATAGCTGGTTAGCACGATGCAGCACCAGCGACCCAAGTACATCAGAGATAAGAGATGGAAACGGAAAATCGCGGCGCAGAAAAGAGCAGCGCCGGAATAAAGAGAAAAGCCCAAAGAGCACGGCAGTCAACGCCGGATTCAAAAGCTCGCGGCCCAATAATAAAACACAGCCTCTTAAGGATGATAGTGACGAATTGTCCAACTTAAAAAAAAATTGGGTCGGATATGTCAAATCCACAGTACCCCCGGAAGGCCTGCAAATCACACCCACAGGGATTGCTGGGTTTTTAAACAGTCCGGCCGACTAAATGCCGAACACAAGGGGCTCGACGCGTCAAGCAAAGAAGATAAACCCCACCAGCAGAGCACCAGAAAACAAAAGACTTTCCCACAAGGGGTCAAAACAGTAAACTCACTTCATGTGATAATACGGAAAAATAGTGCGGCACTTTCTAAAAAGAGCTTCGCACGGTCCAACCCGGCAGACCGTAGAGTCACTTTCGACTACCTGGACTACTCCAAAAGCATTCAAAATGCGGGACGGACTCCCCTGATACTGAATCCCATAATAGATGGATTGCAATTTACTAACGTCCTAATGGACGGAGGCAGTGACTTAAACCTGCTATATTCAAACACAATCCGTAGGATGGGGATAGACCCTACCAAAATTCGACATAGCCGCACTTCCTTCAAAGGAGTGATGCCAGGCCATTACGCCAAGTGCACAGGCTCCATATCACTAGAAGTCGTGTTCGGATAGCCGAACAATTCTCGACGCGAAAAACTAATTTTTCATATCGTCCCGTTTGAAAGTGAATATCAAGCACTCTTGGGACGACAGGCTTTTGTCCGCTTCAACGCCATACCGCATTATGCATCTCTTACACTCAAGATGCCCGGACCGCGTGGCGTAATTTTAGTGCGAGGGTCACTTAAAGACCCCGGACTTGGATAGACGAATCCGGCGTCAGTGGGCTAGGGGCTCCCTAGCCGCATACCCCTTCACAGGGGGCTGCGCGCACAAATAACCGCGGTTCATACAAACCCCGCTTTAATTATTTATATTTCTAATATTTTTTGCACAAATTGTTTTTTAAACTAAACGTTCCTCTCTTTTTACAGATGAACAACGTGCATACCCGTCCAGGATAACGGCGCAACAGAGACACAGGCGCAGACGTGCAGTAGGGACCCGTTGTGAGGATTCTTTTCAGATTAAGACCCTGCGTAGACCTTTTTCACTGTCTTTCGTTGTTATTCTCCCTTGGTTTCTTCCTATAGCCAAAGCGGAGCCTGACGCTTTGGCATCGGCCGCGTCAGAAGACCATGTCCGTACCTGGACACTAGGGGCTTAGGGCATCGTTCTGCCCATTATTATAAAGACCGAACACCTTAGTGAGTGTTCGGCGTCTCGAGTTAGGCATTATATGCATCAGCTCCGAATCATGTCTTTGGTCAAATGTTGGGTTTGCCCGGCTCCTGTGTTTTGCTGCCTTACGTTCCGTATCATCGGCTAACGCGGCACCAGGAGAACTACTGCGATTGTGCCCCAGTTCGGCTGGGCGAGCACCTCAGTAGAGAAAGCCGAAAACTGACTGTCATGATGCAGCGAGAGACTGGTCAGCCCTCGATCGACTATCGGAATGTTTAGAATTCCCCGCTTTGACGAAGGGCCATTTCCCGGTGAGGCACACGCACTTCGACTTTGAAGAAGGGCGATGCCACCAGGGGCTATATCGTAGCCCCACCCTCGAGCTCCACTGGCTAAGTGAAAGTGATAAAGCATTATAGTCTGGATTGCCTCATTTGCTACGCTACCACCTCCTTATAATAGGACCGAGACGTCGGATTAAGTGTGAAAACGCGCTATTTTTGCAAACACCCCAGCACCTTGTGCGTGGGGGCTAAAGCCGAAGACTGCATCTTTCAGGTTATACACAAATATACGTAAACGACCGAAAAGGAGAAGTTTTACTACTTGGATGCACAAGTATAAAAAGCAGTTATAACATAATCATCGATTTATAAGCTAATGCATTCATTTGAACGTTACATTCTTCGAGCACTGCGACCCTATTACATGAGCGCCACGCATAACTTCCCCGAAATAGTGCTCGGCAGGGAGCCGGTTTTCATCCGAACCCTGGGCAGCAACAGCGGTGGCGTCCATCTCCGGACAATACGCCTTTACACGGGCAAGAGCCATCCGCGCGCCCTCTATACAGGCCGACCGCTTCATCTCCTTTATATGCGGCACCGCTCCAAGGAACTGCTGTAATAAACCAAAGTAGCTCGTCGCCTCGGACCTCTCTGGCCAGACATGGGCCACGATGTCAGTCATGGCAAGCCCGGACAATCTATTTAGCTCGGCCCATTCGGCCAACCGGTCTGTCAATGGAAGTGGGTGATCCAGACTGTGGAATTGAGACCAATATAGCTCTTCCGTCTTGTGATCCTTCTGGCTCCGGAAGTGCTTAACGGCATCGGCCGCACTTGCAGCTAAGTCCATATACGGATCCTCCGGACTCCACAGCCGCTCAAATTGAGCATACTTTCCATCCATAAATCGGTGACGCAGCAGAAAAGGCTTGCCAGCCACGATCTCTCCGGCCTGGCGCAGCTCCTCCTTCATAGCCCGCATTGCAGAGCGGGCATCCTTGGCTTCGGCGGTGGCCTTCTTCAGGTCTTCCCGCTCCGATAAGCGCTCCTTTTCAAGAGCCTCATTGCGGTCGGCAACATCCTTTACTTTCATGGCCAATTCGGCCACCTCGGCCCTGCTTAGGCAGTGCGCAGCCTTTTCGGCTTTCAACTCCTCGGCCGCCCTCGAGGCAGCCGCTTCACTCCTTCGGGCTTGCTCCTTAGCTCGAGCAAGTTCGGCCCGAAGGTCCTCCACAGTAGCAGCACCGTCGATATAAACAGCATATAATTTATCAGAGGAGGGCTTTGACCCCCCTAATAAAGCAACTGCGGAGAACTCTTTTACCTTGCGACTCATCAAGTCGCCTGTTGACAAGTGCGATGTTCGCATCTGCCAAATCCAATTTCCGATTTAACTCGGCAAACTCACTAGTCCGGCTAGCCCCCGGACTATCCGCCACCTGCATAGGAACGACAGAATTTATTTCTTTAGATTTCGATCCTCGGTACGCTGTCGCTTCCGACAACCTACCGAGTCTCAGGGGCTACTATCTATACAGGGCGCATTTTTTATATGCAAAACTGTTAAAAGACGAAGGGGTGCGTTATTCTCGCATACCTCAAATCCCGCCAGCAAACTCATGGCGGCATTACGCAATCCGCTCTCAGCGGACGAAATCCTTCCAACCACCATACGCATTAATGCATGGTGATCTTCTGAAATAGACGCCCTCTCGAGCAAATTCTTCAGTTCTCCCGCCGGACACTAGTAGGTGCCGAACTCTCTGGCCCCTCCGGACTCGGGGATACCCTTCGTGATGACACTTCGGGTTCGCCTGCCTCATCTGGCAGCGCTGCGGATGGAGGCGTATCGCTCTCCATCATCTCCGGAAGAAGGTCCCCCGAAGATGAACTCATTTGAGAAGGCTGCAGATCCGAACTGCAATATAAATATTTTGGTTATCTACAGAAGCACAAACGAAGGTATTTCCTTACTAATTAACTCTCTCTTTCATACTCACGGCTCGCTAGAGGGCCGATCCTTTAATGATGATGGTGCGTCCGGATTCTTTCCGGGCGCCGGACCCCCCGGGGAAGGTCTCTTCACGCGCTTAGGGGCTTTGGCCTCCGGATCTTCGGAGGCGGTCCTCTTCTCCCCCTGATGGGAGGGGTTCTTGCTTCCTCCTTCTTCAGTCGCCCCTTTGGGCGAAATATTAGCTCCTCTATTTTCCCCGTCGCCCCCTTCCGTGGGTGCAACCTCCAACATTCTGACCAGCACGGGCTCCTGTGCGGTCTCTGGGAGGGGGGCCGGACACCTTATCAGCCTTGATCGCGCCACCCATTCCTGTAAAGAACAAAGGGTCAGAAGGCGAACTCTAGAAAGGCACATAAACAGAATGTCCGGACTCTGAGCTACTTACCTGAGTATCCGGGCGATCGCGGCTTAGACCTGCATCCTCGGCTAAATCCGGACACGCCACCCGCGGTCCGAAGAACAACTTGTACATCTCCACGGGTGTCGCACCCATGAAGTGTTGGAGAATCCGAGGTCCCTCCGGATTGAATTCCCATAGACGGAGAGGACGGCGTTTGCAGGGCAGAAGATGCCTGATTAGCATGACCTGCATCACCTTGATCAGGTCGACCTCCCTCGCTTGGAGATCTCGAATTCGGCCCTACAGTGAAGGAACGTCTTCGGACGGCCCCCAATTGAGCCCTTGGTTGACCCACGACATCAGTTGGCGTGGAGGTCCCGGGCGGAATAAAGGTGGCGGTTTTTGCTTGCTGCCCCTTGGAGCGGTGATATAGAACCACTCCTGCTGCCACAATCCGAGTTCCTCTTGGAAGGAACCCTCGAGCCACGGGGCATCGACCTTTTTGCTTATGGTCGCCCCGCTGCACTCCGCTTGACGCCCCCCCGATCATCTTCGGCTCCACCTTGAAGGTCTTCAGCCATAAGCCGAAGTGGGGAATGACGCGGAGGAGGGCTTCACAGATAATAATGAATGCGGAGATATGGAGGATGGACTCCGGAGCCAAGTCGTGAAAATCCAGCCCGTAGTAGAACAGGAGCCCTCTCACGAAGGGATCCGTCGGGAAGCCTAAACCCCGACGGAGGTGGGATACGAAAACGACGTATTCACCGGGCTCGGGGGCTGGCACAGCCTGCCCTGGGGCAGGCAACCTGTGCGAAACCTCGTAGGCCAGGTACTTGGCCTCACGGAGCTTCAATATGTCTTCCTCCGTGACGGAGGAGGGCATCCACCGGCCCTGGAGGTCGGAGCCGGACATGATTAAGGATCCGAAGCGCTCGAATCTGAGGCTCTGGTTGTTGGAGCCGGGAGCGGGGAAGAGATTCGATGCGAGATTGAAGAACAATGGCGAGCCTTGGTCCTCTTATAAAGGGGAAAATTACCAAGAGCCGTCTCCGTGACCGTTTGGGATTCCCCTTCGATAGAGGAGGCGTGGCGACGGGAGCGGTTGGGTTACCCACGCACGTATTGATGAGAATCCCGGAATAAGGGGAACACGATCTCTGCTTCAACGAGACGTGCCAAGGAAACCGCTTCGCTAAACATGCTGAGGTGGTATAGTAATTCAAACAAAGGCCTGGTGGCGGTGTGATGTCACGCCGCATAATACGTCAGCAGATTGAACTAAGTGTACATTTTATTCTCTCTACGGTGGAATGTGGAATTTATTTTGCAGAGCCGGACACTATCCTGGTGTTCATTATCTTCTCTGGATTATTCAAGGGAGGAACCCGCCTTGCAATGCCGAACATTATGCACGCCGGACTTATCGTCATTGAAGACTGGTTCAGGGGCTACTGAGGGAGTCCTGGACTAGGGGGTGTTCGGACAGCTGGACTATCAATGTCCGCCGGACTCCAAGACTACGAAGATACAAGATTGAAGACTCCGGCTCGTGTCCGGAAGGTACTTTACTTGGCGTGGAAGGCAAGCTTGGCGATACGGATACGTAGATCTCCTACTATTGTAACCGACTCTGTGTAACCCTAGCCCTCTCCGATATCTATATAAACCGGAGGGCTTTAGTCCATAGGACAACATACACAACATAAAATCATACCATAGGCTAGCTTTTAGGGTTTAGCCTCCTTGATCTCGTGGTAGATCTACTCTTGTACTACCCATATCATCAATATTAATCGAGCAGGACGTAGGGTTTTACCTCCATCGAGGGGGCCCGAACCTGGGTAAAAACGTCGTGTCCCTCGTCTCCTGTTACCATCCGCCTAGACGCATAGTTCGGGAACCCCTACCCGAGATCCGCCGGTTTTGACACCGACACCTTTATTTAAAGGAAAGTGAGTGGGAGCACTACAACCTTTCTGATAAGTATATGTGAATGACATATTGTTGATCAGAAATACTGTAGAATTTTCTGGAAAGCATAAAGAAGTGTTTGAAAATAGTTTTTCAAAGAAAGACCTCAGTGAAGCTTCTTACACATTGAGCATCAAGATCTATAGAGATAGATCAAGACGCTTGATAAGATTTTTAATGAGTACACACCTGTGTTGCAAGGTGTGAAGTTGAGTAAGACTCAAAACCCGACCATGGCAGAAAATAGAAAGAGAATGAAAAGTCATTCCCTATGCCTCAGTCATAGGTTCTATAAAGTATGCTATGCTGTGTACTAGACCTATTGTATACCTTGCTCTAAGTTGGTTAAGGGAGTACAATTTTGATCTAGGAGTAGATCACTGGACAGCGGTCAAGAATATCCTTAGTGAGGACTAAGGAAATATTTCTTGATTATGGAGGTGATAAAAGAGCCCGTCATAAAGAGTTATATCGGTGCAAGCTTTTACACCAATCCAGATGACTCTAAGTCTCAATCTGGATACATATTGAAAGTGGGAGAAATTAGCTAGAGTAGCTCCATGCAGAGCATTGTAGACATAGAATATTTGCAAAATACACACGGCTCTGGATGTGACAGACCCGTTGACTAAACTTCTCTCACGAGCAAAACATGATCACACCTTAGTACTCTTTGGGTGTTAATCACATATCAATGTGAACTAGATTATTAACTCTAGTAAACCCTTTGGGCGTTGGTCACATGACGATGTGAACTATGGGTGTTAATCACATGCAGATGTGAATATTAGTGTTAAATCACATGGTGATGTGAACTAGATTATTGACTCTAGTGAAAGTGGGAGACTGAATGAAATATTCCCTAGAGGCAATAATAAAGTTATTATTTATTTCCTTATTTCATGATAAATGTTTATTATTCATGCTAGAATTGTTTAGCCGGAAACATAATACATGTGTGAATACATAGACAAACATAGTGTCACTAGTATGCCTCTACTTGACTAGCTCGTTAATCAAAAATGGTTAAGTTTCTTAACCATAGACATGAGTTGTCATTTGATTAATGGGATCGCATCATTAGGAGAATGATGTGATTGACTTGACCCATTCCGTTAGCTTAGCACTTGATCGTTTAGTATGTTGCTACTGCTTTCTTCATGACTTATAGATGTTCCTATGACTATGAGATTATGCAACTCCCGTTTACTAGAGGAACACTTTGTGTGCCACCAAACGTCACAACGTAACTGGGTGATTATAAAGGTGCTCTACAGGTGTCTCCGAAGGTACTTGTTGAGTTGGCGTATTTCAAGATTAGGATTTGTCACTCCAATTGTCGAAGAGGTATCTCTAGGCTCTCTCGGTAATGCACATCACTATAAGCCTTGTAAGTAATGTGACTAATGAGTTAGTTGCGGGATGATGCATTACGGAATGAGTAAAGAGACTTTCCGGTAATGAGATTGAGCCAGGTATTGAGATACCGACGATCGAATCTCGGGTAAGTAACATACCGATGACAAAGGGAACAACGTATGTTGTTATGCGGTTTGACTGATAAAGATCTTCGTAGAATATGTGGGAGCCAATATGAGCATCCAGGTTCCGCTATTGGTTATTGATCGGAGACGTGTCTCGGTCATGTCTACATAGTTCTCGAACCCGTAGGGTCCGCACACTTAAAGTTTGATGACGGTTATATTATGATTCTATGTGTTTTGATGTACCGAAGGTAGTTCGGAGTCCCGGATGTGATCACGGACATGACGAGGAGTCTCGAAATGGTCGAGACATAAAGATTGATATATTGGACAACTATATTTGGACACAGAATGGTTCCAGGTGAGATTGGGATAATAGAAGAGCACCGGGAGGTTATCGGAACCCCCCGGGAAAGGAGGAAGGGAGCCCCCCCCCCCCCCCCCCAAGCCCAATATGAATTGGGGGGGGGGCTTTCCTACCTTCCTCCTTCCTCTTCCTTCCCTCTCCCTCCCCAAATAGGAAAAAGGAGTAGGACACCCCCCCTTGGGCGCGCCTCCTCCTCCTGGACGGCCCTCTCCTCCCCTCCTGTATATACGGAGGAGGGGGCACCCCATACACACAACAATTGATCCCTTGGATCTCTTAGCCGTGTGCGGTGCCCCCTCCCTCCACCATAATCCACCTCGATAATATCGTAGCAGCGCTTAGGCGAAGCCCTGCGTCGGTACAACATCATCATCGTCACCATGCCGTCATGCTGACGGAACTCTCCCTCAAAGCTCGGCTGGATCGGAGTTCGAGGGACGTCATCAAGCTGACCGTGTGCTGAACTCGGAGGTGCCGTACGTTCATTACTTGGATCGGTCGGATCGTGAAGACGTACGACTACATCAACTGTGTTGTGCTAACGCTTCCGCTTTCGGTCTACGAGGGTATGTGGACAATAGTCTCCCCTCTCGTTGCTATGCATCACCATGATCTTGCGTGTGCATAGGATTTTTTTTCAAATTACTATGTTCCCCAACACATCCATCACACCATATTCGGCAAGCATCTTGCCATCCGCGTCCGCCATCTCTTTGTAAAAGGCCGCCACGAGCTGGCATGGGCGGCCGTGATCAGTGCTTGGACAGACTCCGTCGTTGCAAGGTATGCGGCGAAGGAATAGACGGATACTCGAACTCTATCGGAGATTGCCAACTCTTCGGCCGTGGGTTGTCGACCGTTGTCGGAGAAGCTTCATTCGATTTGTGAAGTGACCACCATGAGCTGGGCGTGGGCGGCCTCCATCAGGGCTAAGGCCGCTGCTGTGGAATGGACAACTGTTGTGCTGCTCTCGCCAGCTACTATCCCCCAGGCACATGTTGTTGCCGCCACCTGAGAAGCAACAGCGGCTGTTTGGGTTGCCATGGAAGCCAGGTCGCAGATTGCGGCCGCGCTCATGCACCTTGTTAACACGCGCATGGCAGCTACGGCCACGCTCTCGCCGGAGTGGACCGCCGAAGTTGCCCTCACGACGTGGGTCCACGTCCCCATCTTTCACCGGCGACGATTGAACACTGAAATGATATTTGGGGAGCGAGCTAGTGTGCTTGCCGGCTGTGGACTGTAGCGGACGCACCTTCTCGTGTAAGCCATAGGCGTACTATACGCTGATGGTGCTCCAGGATATTTTCTACTGCATCTCACACGATTGGTGCTAATAAACTGTGTGGGATCTACTTGATTTTTAATTTTGATTTGAATTAAATAATGGGGTCACAGTGGCAATGGACGGTGTTTGAATTGCTAGACCTTTTATCTGCAGTAAACATGCAACTATATGTGTGTCGTAAAAAATTTGGAATTGTTCAGGGTTCATTTGAACATTTTTATATGGTAACTTGGTTTTCTACATATTTCAGGTGCACAATTCAAAATTAAACCACATACTCCAGTCCATAAAAACGGGTTGAAAATCAAATGTTTGTCCTTGGTTGCAAGCTTAGGTCACATACAATAAATGAGAATGAATGTCAAACACCTTGACATTGTCGCTCAACCGCTAACATTGAGATACATGCTTTTAACATTCTAGTAAACCAAAAACTCATCTGAAATTCATGAAACTTGACATGATATCATGGAATGGCAGCGACATGCCGTGGTAAAAATATTGTACCATTTGAGGCACATGTGGGTATAAGCTTCTCGCAAACCAGAGCTTCTTTCACAACAAGCCTGATGGTTTCAGTAGGGACGAAACAATATATGTTGCCTCTTCTTACTTTTAAAATGTTTCTCGTGTCAACATAGAACAACACGAGTGTTGGTCATTTTTTGGGATTTTTTGGGGTTCGTTTTGACATTTTTATGCACTAATTGTGTTTTCAATGCATTTATGAGCACAATTCGAATTTGAACTACATGCACATGCTCTAATGCATATAAATTGGTTGAAAATTCAAATATGTGTCCTTGGTTGCATGCTTAAGTCCCATGCAAGAAATGGGAATGAATGTTAAACACCCTGCCACCGTCACTCGGTCGCAAACATTGAGATTCCTGGTTTTTAAATTCTAGTAAATCCAAAACTCATCTAAAATTCATGAAACTTGGCATGCTATCATGGAGCGGCAGCGACATGCCGTGGTAAAAATATTGTCCCATTTGGGGCAGGTGTGGGTATAAGCTTCTCGCCAACCAGAGCTTCTCTCACAACAAGCCTGATGGTTTCGGTAGGGTATGTGCCACCTTGGGGTATGACACGATATATGTTGCCTCTTCTTACTTTCAAAATGGTTCTCGTGTCAACATAGAACAACACGAGTGTTGAGTCAATTTTTGGGATTTTTCAGGGTTCGTTTTGACATTTTTATGCATTAATTGCATTTTCAATGCATTTATGAGCACAATTCAAATTTGAAATACATGCACATGCTCTAATGCATGTAAACTGGTTGAAAATTCAAATATGTGTCCCTGGTTGCATTCTTAGGTCCCATGCAAGAAATGAGAATGAATATCAAACACCCTGCCACCGTCACTCGGCCGCAAACATTGAGATTCCTGGTTTTTAAATTCTAGTAAATCCAAAAATCGTCTGGAATTCATGAAACTTGTCATGCTATCATGGAGTGGCATCAACATGACATGGTAAACTTTTTGTCCCATTTGGGGCAGGTTTGGGTATATGCTTCTCACAAACCAAAGGTTCTCACAACAAGCCTGATGGTTTCAGTAGGGAACGTCCCACCTTTGGGGACGAAATGATATCTGCTGCCTCTTATTGTTTTCAAAAAAATTCTAGTGTCAACATAGAACAATAGGAGTGTTGTGTCAATTTTTGGGATTTTTCGGGGTTCGTTTGGACATTTTTATGCATTAATTGCGTTTTCGATGCATTTATGAGCACAATTCAAATTTGAACTACATGCACATGCTCTAATGCATATAAATTGGGTGAAAAATTCAAATTTGTGTCCTTGGTTCCATGCTTAGGTCCCATGCAAGAAATGGGAATGAATGTCAAACACCCTGCCACCATCACTCGGCCGCAAACATTGAGATTCCTGTTTTTCAAATTCTAGTAAATCCAAAACTCGTCTGAAATTCATGAAACTTGGCATGCTATCATGGAGCGGCATCAACATGTTGTGGTAAATTGTTTGTCCCATTTGGGGCAGGTTTGGGTATAAGGTTCTCACAAACCAGAGCTTCTTACAACAAGCCTGATGGTTTCGGTAGGGAATGTCCCTCATTTGGGGACGAAATGATATTAGCTGCCTCTTATTGGTTTCAAATTTTTTTTCTAGTGTCAACATAGAAAAATAGGAGTGTTGTGTCAATTTTGGGGATTTTTCGGGGTTCGTTTGGACATTTTTATGCATTAATTGAGTTTTTGATGCATTTATGTGCATAATTCAAATTTGAGCTACATGCACATGCTCTAATGCATATAAATTGGTTTAAAAATTTAAATTTGTGTCCTTGGTTGCATGCTTAGGTCCCATGCAAGAAATGAGAATGAATGTCACCCCGCCACCGTCACTCGGCCGCAAACATTGAGAATCCTGGTTTTTAAATTCTAGTAAATCCTAAACTTGTGCGAAATTCATGAAACTTGGCATGCTATCACGGAGCTGCATCAACATGTTGTGGTAATTTTTTGTCCCATTTGGGGCAGGTTTGGGTATAAGCTTATCATAAACCAGAGCTTCTCACAGCAAGCCTGATGGTTTCGGTAGTGAACGTCCCACCTTTGGGGATGAAATGATATCCGCTGCCTCTTATTGTTTTCAAAATGTGTCTAGTGTCAACATAGAACAATATGAGTGTTGTGTTAAATTTTGCAATTTTTCAGGGTTTGTTTGGACATTTTTATACATTAACTGGGTTTTCTAGGCATTTTATGTGCATAATTCAAATGTGAACTACATGCACATGCTCCAGTGCATATAAATTGTTTGAAAAATCAAATCTTTGTCCGTGGGTGCATGATTAGGTCCCATGCAAGAAATGGAAATGAATTTCAAACACCAGTGCGCTGTTGATTGTCGGCAAAACATTGAGATGTTTTGTTTTTAAATTCTAGCAAATCCAAAACTCGTCTGAAATTCATGAAACTTGGCATGCTATCGTGGAATGGAACCCGACATGCTGTGGTATTTTTCGTGTCCATTTTGAGAGAAGAAGCACTCAAATAACAGCCAACAATGGCATTTTCAAACAAATAGTTGCCACTCTAACCTTGCAAACATTTGTATAATTCAAATCGTGTGTGTTATGTTAACCATTCACGTGATGCCATGTGTCTTGGTTTTAATGGCTATAAGAGATGTCGTGCGGACACTTGCTTGACTGAACGGGAGGTGAGCAAGCGCAGTCTGGTGCGCAGGCTGACCGAGAGGCGTGCAAGCTGTCCTTCAATGCGCAGGCTCACCAGGAAGCGTGCGAGTTGTACGCTGCGCAGGCTCACTGGGAATCAAGCCCTTTGACTTCCATGGTTGCCCGCCTTCCTCTCCATTAATGGCGCCCGAGCCGCTGCTTAATACGGGCGGCCTTACTGTTCACCTCCCATTCCCCTCCCTCCCGCAGACCTCCACCAACGCCATAGCGCAGAAGGATCATCTGCCACTAGTCTTCAAGTTTGGTGAAGTCGACTCCGAGCTGGAGGAGGTAGAAAATAAGGAGGATTGGGGCCTCATAGACATGGCCCATAATGAGATGGTCGCGGCTGTTGCTGCCCCCGCTCCCGTCCCAGCTCCCATCCCCGTGCCCGCACCAGCGACCATCCCAGTAGCATTGACGGGCTCGTCGCCGAGCACTATCGCAGAGCTGGAAGCCGCGGGCGTCACCGAGGTCTCAACGGACCAGCGCGAGCTCGTGTACATGCCCGTGCCTATGCCCGTGCCCGTGCGCGTCCCTCCACCCACTGGGGCACCGATCCCCGTGCGTTTGACTGCACCCACCGCGCCTGTGCCCGTGCACGCGCCCCCCTCAGCGGCATGGGATGCCGCCGTCGACCACTACCTCTCAGCACCGCCAGCTGCCGTCCTCCCGCGCCCCACCCATCAATCACGCGACGACATGATATTTGATTTACAAGTGAAGAACATTCTGAGCTGCCTTGAAGACTTCAACAACAGCGTCCCGGAGGACGAAAACGACAAGGACGGCGCGGCACGCCACCTCTGCCGCCGCCAAAAATAATTTTTGTTCTTGGGTTTAATATTGTATCTCGATTGCAAACATTTTATTTAGAACACCCTCGTTACTTTTTGATAATTTTTTATACGCAAGCAACTAGTTTGCATTTTTCAATTTGTATGAACAGAATCGCACATGAACTTACTATAGTAACCGTCTGTGTTATAATTTCTCATCGCAAACAGTTCATCCAAGTGGGCTTTTTACTGCGTATCACACACATCTGGTTTACACGAATCGTTTGTGTTTTTTTGGCTGATCGCAAATGCTGCAAAGCACACACATCTTGTTAAGATGAACTGTTTCCGTTCTCTTGCCCAATCGAAAACAGTTTGTCCGAGTGAACCGTATGCTGTATATCACAGACACCTTGATCTGGCTGACCATTTCTGTTGCATTCCCTAATAGCACATAGTTCATCGGAGGGAACTGTATGCCGTATATCACACACATATTGATATGGCTGCCCATTTCTGTTGTTCTTCCTCATCGCAAACAGTTCTGCTGGATCAACCGTATGCCCTTCATCGCACATGCAACTAAAATCTGAACCGTGTTTGATGCATCCGTCGTCGCAAACGTTTTGCACACTTAGATGGTTCTCTTACACCACTGTTTGCGATTATTGCATCGCACACAGTTTCTCAAAGGGTCTCTGATCGTAGCGTCGCGTTAGCAGCATCCTGCGGTAGTGTGCTTTGTTCGATGTGAGATCTATCCATCTGCATTTTATCGAGCGTGTCCTCATATATGAGGTTAAGCCCACTGCCGCCGTTGATGAGCACTCTGGTAAGCCGAGAACCAGCCACAATGGGGTTTAGTACTAGGGCAGCAGGTGCTCGGACTGACCGAGCCTTTGGTTCGTCTTCGGCCGTAAAGGTTATTGCCGTGTCGTTCCATGGGCTCAGTGCGGTAACTTGGTGGACTTCGGCAAGGTCGCGGAGCGACCGTTTGCGCCGATTGTTTGAAGAGAAGGTCTCAAAGACCGTGAGGACGCTAAAGTTGTCCCTCTCCGGAGAGTATTTCTCTGGAGTGGTGGTGAGGACGGTCTCTCCACTTTTTGCTACTTGTCGTAGTACCCAGCATGCTCAAAGGCTATGGGTTGGGACTATGCACAGAGTGGCGTGTATCGGGCAGGGTTTGTCCATGAGTTCGTCAAGAACGGACCTGTGTCCTGTGAAGGGTTTATTTTTCCTGCACATAGACTGGTGGTCAGATGACCCGCTAGGATGTATCCGTTTAGTCCGGCCCACACACTGCTTGAAGGAAGCGGGCTCCAGTTGAGTTGTCTGGGCCCTCCATGTGCTTTCCATCACGCAGTACTTTTGCACTAGCTGTGATAGTTCCATAAAGCCCTGTATGTGGTGACGATCGAGGGCATTCAATATTCCCTCATCAGTGCAGTTACGATGAAAGACCGAAACTACGTCGTCGTCCGGGCAGTCTTTGATCCTGGTTTTGACAAGTAGGAATCTGGTCCAAAAGTGGTGGACCGTTTCCTGAGGCTGCTGCCGCACATACATCAGGTCGTATATATGTGGAGGACCTGAGTTTCTTGGAGAATATAGATTGTGGTGGGTGGGTTGTTTAAATTTTAGATCCATTCCCACATCCGTATTCGGATCTTGATAGGTCTCCGGGAACACCGGCTCGAGTCCCCGGAGGCCCAAGGGCTCCTGCAATCCTATGCTTGAGCTAGAGTTCGGAGGGCGTGATGTCCCGTCCGAAGGGAGAGTATCCGGCTCAGGGGATTCAGAGATCCAAACGTACTTGGTCTTCAATATAGGGAGGAAGTGTCTTTGGCCGGTTCCTCAACGACCGCGACGAGGTGGGTGATCGGCGAGTGATTAATTTCCCTCTGGTCAGGCTTGAGCCCGACCTGATCAAAGTCCGTTGAGACCCCCAGGGTGGCAATATAATGCGGTCCAACAGTTTGTTTGACATCCGCTGGATCCACACTTTCGGAGTACTTGGGGGCGATGCGAAGATGGTGTCCAGTGGCCGTAAGAGGTATTGCGGGCTCGACGGCCTCACAAGCTCCTACGGTGAAACCATCGAACTGGAGGGTCTGCCCAGAAGCCAGACACCTTCCAGAAGTGATATTGTTGTTGATGGCTAGGCGAGCCATAGATCGCTTCTGTAGACAGCACGACAGAGCTCTCAATGAAAGCACTAATGTCGGTATCAAAATCGGCAGATCTCGGGTAGGGGGGCCCAAGCTATGCGTCTAAGGATCAATGGTAACATGAGGCTAGGAGACACAGTGTTTACCCAGGTTCGGGCCCTCTTAAAGGAGGTAAAACCCCACTCCTTCTTGATGGTAATGATAGCCTATACGAACTAACCCCTCTAGTTTATATACACACTGGAGGGGCCTAGGGTTTGTACAAGGTCGGTGCACAAGGGAAGGAAAACACCCGGACTCTAATATTGCCGTTTACGTATGGAGAAGTCCCATCTGGACACGGAGAATAATCTTCGGCTTGATCTTGTATGGCCCATCCACCCCTACCCATACTCTTGGGTCGGACACATGAGGACCCCCGAATCCAGGACTCCCTCAATGACCCCAATATGTTGCGGTACAATTTTGACGGTGTTTCACAACTTTTTTGATACACACTCTTTAGAAATCAAACCATTTCCGATGAAGAATCGTGGTTTTCGAGAGTAAACACACCAGGTTTGAGGTGAATTGACATTCTTTTCCTCGTTTGATCTTGAATTTTTTTTCTGCACTTAAGATACACCATATAATCCGTCATATTAAAATTTGGCACTATTCGGAGATCATTTGCTATATTTGTGTCATTAATTGCATTCCTAAGCATTTATTGAATATAATATAAATTTGAACTGCAAGTACATAAAACAGTGCACATAAATAGTTTGAAAAATCATATTTAGGACCGTAAGTATATTGGTATCCCTCATACAAGAAATGAATATAATTTCTAAAGATTTATGTGGCAAGATTCAACCACAAACATGGAGTTACTTAGTATTTTAATTCGAGAAAATTTAAATGAAGTCCAAAAAATATGAAACTTGGCATGGTGTCGCGATATGATCTTGGTATGTGTGATAAAAAAATTGAAAATGTTTGACAAATGTTTTGGTAACAAAATTAAGAAAAACCCAATGGCAAGAAAACACACATGTGTGTGCTGGATTCTTATTGGTGAAGTGGTAGAAGCCTTGGATTGATGACATGGCATGCATTTGTACTTCCACACATTCAGTGATGTGATTCAACCCCTCTCCCCAAGTCAGGAAGGAAAGTACATCTAGGCCTGGTTTTTTTTAAACAAGGACATCTAGGCATGGTGGTTTAAACTAGCAAAGTGGCCCACTCAATGCGGGCTAGGATTTATGAAGTTAAATGTTCAGAATATATTACTCCCTTCATTCCTAAATATATATATAAGTCTTTTTAGAGAATCAAATAAGGGACTACATACAGAGCAAAATGAGTGAATCTACACTCTAAAATATTTTGATATACATTCGTATGTAGTACCTTATTGGAATCTCTAATAAGACTTATATTTAGGACCGAAGGGATTACTTGATGTTTCTAAAGGAAAACTGAAACCAAATGTGGTGATAGTTTTAAATATAAGGATTTGCAAACATAGTTTTATCTTTGGTAAGTTTGGGCTTTTATTGATACATAAATAGATGTGTTGTCTGGTAATTCTTACTTGCTAATTATGCATGCCATACAAACCATAGTATTATGATCGACAACATTCTTAAATTTTATTTTATTTATTTTTTGCTGACATTTTTATCATGTTGCCTAGTTTTTTTTGTAAACAGAAACTTAATAGTTCTGGATGTTTTTTTGTAGTCATAGGTTAATTTTGTACCTGTATGCAATGTTGGCATATTTATTTAGTAATCTTGTACTGAAAGTAATTAGTTTTTTTTATAATATATACATTTCCATAAAAACTTCGTTAGTAGGTATTTGGTTACATAGACGTGCACCCATCAGAACCAAGGTTGGCTTATATGTTGAATTTATATAGTTTGCTCGACATACCAATTCATTTTTCTTATATTGTTTTTTATCATATTTTCTTACAAAGGTTTCAGCGGTACCAAGGGTGGACAGTAAGAGAGCAAACCTTTTTCGTATTACCAACAAACCTTTGATATATTTGGCATAGTGTGCACTCATAGTTCCAATGTGCATTTACAAAACGTCATTTATTTGATGATCCCATCAGTATGATTCTTTACCTTCCCATTCTGTAGTATTGTTGACTTCTTGGTTCTTCTTTTCCCTACTCCTACTTTCACACAGTGAGAATGTTCATCTTCCCCGATCTCGTTCCCCTTCCTTAATTATCTCTGCTCACTGAATAATTGCAGCTGCTGGATGGCTCCCGTCAACTTATTTCTTGATACAATGCATTGAGGTTGGTTGTCTTGTAGAATCAAATATAGATGTCAAAATAATGTAATATAACAATGTCCCAATTTTCTCACTATTGGTTTGCATTGTTTGCAATATTTCACATGGAAAAAATAATATATATAATAGCAGAATATGACAAACAGGTCTGATTGCATTGTAGATATGAGATATGACAATGTCTTGACGCTCTCACTATTGGTTTGCATTAAATAATAAGCTTGTAGAATCAAGAATCGCATACTATAGATTTTAATGTTTGGTAGTAGTGAAGTATTTCCACCTGTTGATGCATGTTTGAAATAATTTGGCCCAGTAGCACACCATATTCTACCTTCCATATCATGTTAGAATAGGTAAGTCAGATTGTTATTATGTAACAGGAAGTGGCCTCCTTTAGTGAATCTTGTTATTCGTCCATTCCATTAGAATATTTTTATATAAACTATGTTGTGGACCACATCATCCTCATTGCTACCTTCATCATTTGCCCCTGCAGTCCATTCCCTTTTTGTTACTCTTGAGAAGGCTACGTATAACTATCTGTGTGTGAAAACTTATTTAGGTAGATATAGTCCTACCATGTTTAGAAATTGCCCCTGGCTTTTGTTGATAATCATTGGAAAGCAAACTAATATAGGATATTGTCTCAGTTTTAGAACAAATGGCAACGATGATTTAGTTTGTGACATGACTATTCTTGCAATATATGACTTTCTCCCACATGTGTTTCAATTATTATCTGTGGGCTTCGATGAATCTTTTTCCAATTTGAAAATTGTCATCCTTCTACCATAGCATAACCCAGCACTTTGGTTGATATACAATGTGTAGAGAGATAACCTGTTTGGAGTGATCGCTCTGTATATTACCGGTGAGAGCTTGGATTGGTTTTGAGAGATTGCACCTATGTTTATCGGCAAGAATATATATTTGTTTTGAGAGATTACACCTATGTTTATCGGCAAGAATTTATATTTGTTTCGAGAGATTGCATCTATGTATGTCACTGGTTTTAGGTAGTTGACTTGAACTGTTGATCGTCGGAGGAAAATGACGTAGAAGTTGTACTTTTATATCGCACGATGGAAAGAGAGGTTTTTGGATGCAAAAGATTATATATATATAGGTGAGTGTTTGGATTTGTTGGGAGAGATTGCATCTACGTTTATCGCTGGTAATCTAGATTTGTTTGGAGAGATTGCATCTATGTACAGGATGGTGTGTTTTTTTGGGGAAGGATCATGAGAGTTTAGCCATGCGCAAAGTTGTTGTGTAGGCCGAGCTATGCGGTACCCCTATCTGGACGGTTGGCTGTTATCGTGATATGTGCAGCCCTAGTGTCATTAGAAGGAGTTGTCCTGTCGAAACAGTGATTCGAAGTAGCTGGTCCTGCATGCAGCATGCTACAGTAGGTTTCTAGGCAGTAGCTGGTCGCCTTTTGTCGTCTCACATGCACCACTGATCCTGCCGAGCACTGTTTGCCAGCGATTAAAAAAAGAAGGAACAGACGAACAATGTGCCCTGCTGCAGCTGACCCAGAGAGAGAAAATGGGATGCTACTCGGTGCTTGTGGACATGTGTGAGAGAGAGAGAGAAGCGAAATGGAGAAGAAGAAAAATGGGATAGCAGAAATGGAGAAGAGGGAGAGAGAGAGGAAATGGCAGACTGTGAGAGGATGGAGAGAGGAAAAATGTGTGGAGATTGAACAAGCATCTTGCTGTGTGTGTGTCAGAACATGAAAGAAATCAGGAGAAAGACATAGAGAGAGAGAGAGTGGAGGGTCTCAGAACATGGAAGAAATCATTCACTCGTATGACGGGGTCGTGTGTGCTGCATGTGATGGAGATGATTGCTCTATCTTTTTTTATTACAAATGGTCTGACCTGCCTGTAATCACCTGCATGTTCTTCATGTGACTCTGTCTGATTTGACACCAATCTCGAGAAATAGGAGGGCAGTGAACGGCATAGATAGAAGGTGCCATGTAGCCCGAGCTACAAAAAACCGCTCTCAGCCATGTTTTGTTGCCGTGAGATCTTACACGGTAAGTGCAAATAATTCTCATGGAATCCCTACAGTCCATTGCCTTGGAGCCAGAAGCAGACTTGCCCAAAGGAAAGGCTCCGGCCAAAACATGCTTTCCTCTCATGTCGTCTACAGGCAATATTAAGGTGATTCCCAGTATTCCATGGTTTCCGTCTGCTCAACACTGATGGATCGGTGCTCAATGTTATAGCAGGCGCAGGTATGGTCCTTAGAGATCACAACGGGAGTATTATCTTCAGTTCATGCCGCCACCTATTCTCATGTAATGACGTGCTGGAAACTGAGATTCTAGCTATCAAGGAAGGGCTAATGTTGGCCTCTCAATGGAGTAGTCTGCCAATAGACGTGGAGTCGGATTGTGTGGAAGCAGTAAAGATGGTGCAGTGTGGTGAAACAAACAAATCAAAGTATGCCTTTTTAGTGAAGGAAATGAAGGATAATCTAGAGGAACGTAGTTCTTGTATTACTCATATACGGCGTAGTCAAAACCTAGCTAGTCATTTTATGGCCAACTTTGGGAGATCACAAGTTCGAACAGCTGTGTGGCTTGGATCTGGTCCAGAGGAAGTCATTGACATCATACGTCGTGATTGTAACATTTGAGTTTGAGTAATACAAGTTTTCGCAAAAAAAAGTGCAAATAATTCTTTTTTGTACTTTGGAGTCCAATTGCTTGTGGGATGGTACAACCTGTACGTCTATGTTTTTTTTGGCAATAGCCTAATCGCTCAATTTTTTTGCTAGTCTGGTCGCTCAATTTTTTGGGGATGGTCTGATCGCTCTTTTTTTATAGGTTAGTTTTTTTGTGTGGGATCGCTCAAGATTTGTTTGGAGAGATTGCATCATATACAGGATACTGTGTTTTTTTGGGAAGAATCGTGAGAGTTTGACCATGTTTGTTGCGGAGAGATTTTACTCTGTACGCGTTAGTTTTTTTCATTTTGTATGGTCCAATTGCTTGTGGCATGGTACAACCTGTACAACTAAGTTTTTTTTCTTTTTTGGGATGACCTAGTTTTTTTTTTGAGCATCAGTACAGACACAAGCGCTCATATACACGCGCATACACTCCTTATGAAGGCACACACGCACACCCTACCCCTATGAGCACCTCCGAGAGATTGAGCCGGCATATCATCTTGAGATTTACGAAGCAACCGTAGGCGCCTCGTCGTCGACGGGAACGTCTCCTCCCACTAAGGGCGCATCACGGGAAATCCTGAAATAAATCTAGGAATAATGCGAGCACCAGGATTTGAACCCTGGTGGGTTGGGGATATCACTGTCCACCTAACCATCTCAACCACAGGTTGATTCGCTTGGGATGACCTAGTTGCTCAGTTTATTTTTGGATAGTCTGATCGCTTAGTTTTTTTTTCTAGATGGTCTGATTGCTCATTTTTTTTCTCGCTGAGTTTTTACTTGTACGCGTAAGTTTTTTATTTTTTGGGAGGTCCTAATCGCAGTTATGGTGTACAGAGGAGGAAGGAAGATCAATTCATTCCTTTAATGCAAGCCAATTGATTCGCTGTCGGCCGACTGGAAACATAATAATCTGGTCCCTTAGTTTTTGATTGGATGGTTTGACCGCTCATTTTCTATCAATCGGGCTGGAAACATAATAGTATGGTTCCTTAGTTTTTTATTGGATGGTTTGATCGCTCATTTTCTATCAATCGGGCTATCAATCAGTTTTACATGTGGGATGGCCTGGTCGCTCATTGTTCTTTTTTTTTTTTTGATGCTGGTCGCTCATTCTTTTGGTGGATGGTGGGATGGTCCAACCTTTTGTGATCGTGAAACTGAACGTGAAGGATCGCACTCTTTTTCTCATGGTATGGCCCCACCTTGATTACGAATATCTAACGGTTGTATATTTTTATTGGAAATAGGCACATCGAATTAATGGTCAGATGTTTCTAATTATTGTGGGATTTTCTAAACTAATTATCTTTATTTTGGTGATCCCATCAAATACTTTTTATATATAATATATTTGTTTGAGTTAATTAGGCTAGTCATAGTGGAGAGTAACATATACTAGTATCATGCATATGATACTAGTGTATGATACTATATCTATAGTGCATAGTAACATAAAGTAGTATCACAGATGGTCTCATTTATTGCCATGCATGACACATAGTAGCATAACATTTATTATGTTACAGTATCTACCTATGTTACTACTACACTCTCTTTCTTCTTTAATTGACTGCCACATAAGGATGTTTGCGAGTCCCAAGTATATGATACTAGTTATGTTACCCCCACTATGGCCAACCTTAGCTTGTATTTTTGAAAAAAGTTTGCTTGCTTTATTGGCTACTCAAATAGTCAAATTTACCGTTCAAAAAAATAGTCAAATTTAAGCGGAAGTATGCATGTACATCTATTCAAGCGTGCATACCATGTATACAAGGGACAGGGATCCGGTGACTGGCCAGACACGCCGTAACTGGTGCGCAGCCCACCGTTGGATCCGGGGGCGGTTCAGATTGAAATCTGCAGCAGAAAACATTATAGATGGTATTGTAGCATAAAACAATGTGGTGGAAGGAGACACTATAGACAAAACACTGTAGATATATACTGTTCACGCGGATCTGTTTCGTCGATTCTAGATCGGACGGTGTGGAGAGGGGAGCCAGTCACCGCACTGTTCACAGGTGACTTGTGACTAGCAAGTCACTGGATCTCATTCCGTATACAAGTGAGTGCTTTCGTAGAAAACAGATACAACGGTGTGTACGTGTGTGTGTATGTCTATCCACGTACATCATACTGTTGTGGCCGAACACATCTAGTCTTCAGTAAAAATATCTAATGCTACGGCTTTCACCACGTCCACGCATCCACGTCAAGCGCCTTGGATTCTTAGGCCAACTCCACCGCCCGACCCTATATGGATGTCTAGTTTGGGCGGATTTTGTCCATTTGCAGTGGCAATGGGTTTGTCCATGTTTGTTTCTGTTCGTTGGGTCGTGTGTGCGCCAACCGCGTGGCCGCACCCCAAATCATGTTCGTGTTGGACGTGATTAAAAAATACATAAAAACTTAAATGAAATGACTAAAAAATAAATAAACACAATTAAAAAACATAAAACATTAGTTAGGGGTCACGTCCACAAAACGGCCCAGTTTCATGGTTTACTTAACGGCCCAGTGCCATAATTAACATAAAAACAAAATAAAAAAACGCCGGTCTCGCGCTCCTGCCGTGGTCGTCGCCGTCGCCGACTTCAGTGGCCGCTGGTGTCGTCGTCGTCGCTGACGAGGTCCACGTACTCCAGCGGCGTCCAGAGGTGGGCCGGCGGTCCGTGGTACGCGGGGGCGGGCTGGAAGGCGGGGGGCCGCACCACCTCCCGGCGAGGGCCCGCACCACCTTCTCCCGTGGCGACGCGTTCCCCTCCGGTGACCGCGGCGGCATGGGGTACCAGTTCACGCCCCCCACGGCGTCGGCCATCTCCGACGCGGTGCACGACCAGCTCCACTTCTAGCCCACCAGGTCGGGGTGGAACGCGGCCACTGGCTCCTCCTCCCTCGCCTCCTCCTCGGCCACCATGTCCAGCTCGGGGATAGTGAGGAGTCCTGGATTAGGGGGTATCCGGACAGCCGGACTATATACATCGTCCGGACTATTGGAGCGTGAAGATACAAGACTCAAGACTCCGTCCCGTGTCCGGATGGGACTCTCCTTTGCGTGGAAGACAAGCTTGGCGATCCGGATATTGTATTTCCTTCCTTGTAACCGAGTCCACGTAAACCCTAGCCTTCTCCGATGTCTATATATACCGGAGAGGTTGGTCCTTAGAAGGTCGATCACAATTACAATCATAATCATTATAGGCTAGCTTCTAGGATTTAGCCTCTACGATCTCGTGGTAGATCTACTCTTGTACTACTCATATCATCAATATTAATCAAGCAGGAAGTAGGGTTTTACCTCCATCGAGAGGGCCCGAACCTGGGTAAACATTGTGTCCCTTGCTTCCTATTACCATCAGCCTAAGACGCAAGATCGGGACCCCCTACCCGAGATACGCCGGTTTTGACACCGACATTGGTGCTTTCATTGAGAGTTCCTCTATGTCGCCGCTGCAAGGCTTGATGGCGCCTTCAATCGTCGACAACACGGTTAAGGTCGAGACTTTTCTCCCCGGACAGATCTTCGTGTTCGGCGGCTTCGCACTGCGGGCCAATTCGCTTGGCCATCTAGAGCAGATCGACAGCTACGCCCCTGGCCACCAGGTCAGGTTCGAAAACCTGAACTACATGGCCGATATCCGTGGAGACTTGGTCTTCGACGGAATGGGGCCTCTGCCAGGAGCGCCGGACAGTCACGATGAGCATGGCCTAGACCTGATGTTGGACAGTACTCGGGATGTCACCCCTGTAGTAGCCCCGGACCTAAATCCGGAGCAGACTGCGTGGCCCAAGGATGGGTGGATGGACCTCGCCCCGCAGGCCGCACACTCATTGGCGGTAGAGCCAAACCCAGGCCCCACGTCTAAGAAAGCCGGTGAGCCCGTACCCCCGGACTCGTATCCGGTTGTAGGTTCCAGTCCGCGCGCTGCCGAACCCGCCGAGCCTGGTTGGGCTCCGGTAATGGAGTTTACCGTTGCGAATATCTTCCAGCACTCGCCCTTTGGCGACATGCTGAACTCATTAAAGTCTCTCTCTTTGTCAGGAGGCTCTTGGCTGAACTATGTCCGGCTTGAGTGGGAAGCAGGCGACGAAGGAATTCGCTGCCCACCCACCACCCACTTCATTGCCACGATAGATGATCTAACCAACGTGCTTGACTTCGACTCCGAAGACATCGACGGTGTGGACGACGATGCAGGAGAAGAACAGGAACCACAGCTCACAGGGCGGTGGACAGCCACCCCATCGTACGATATATACATGGTCGACACGCCTAAGGAAGACGACGGTGACAACCCGGAAGATAAAACCCCCGGGCAAAAACCAAAGCGACGGCGGAGGCGCCGCTCCAAGTCCAGCAATAGTAAAAGTAGCGACAAGAGCGCCAGAAAGATCGACACCCCAGTCAACTCCGAAGGCAACAACGACCATATGGACCCAGCGATGGAGCAGGACGAGCCAGGTCACGCCGAACATAGTTCGGAGCAGACACCCGATCACAATGATCCCGAGGGACGAGCTCATCAAACCGCCCCAGGACAAGAACACAGTCCGGATGACGATGCATTCATCATCCCGGAAAAACGCATGGAACGAGATAACCTCCACAGAAAGCTTATGGCCACCGCGAGAAGTCTAAAGAAACAGAAACAACGGCTAAAGGCCGCACAGGAAGCGCTCAATCATAGATGAAATAAAGTGCTAGACACTGAAGAAAGATACGGCGACGATCGCCACACAAAGAGCTGTCCAAAACGCAAGCTACTGCCCGAATTCGACGACGAGGTCGTTCCACCAAAGAGTAACAAGACCAGGAAGTCGGACGTGCCACTTCATAACCGCAACAGATTAGCTACCGATGCCTCGCACGATTTGCGTGAGCACCTGGATAAGAAAGCCGGCGCGGCTAGGTCCATCTACTGATCTAAAGGACACACCCCGGCGCGGGATTATGGTCACCAAAATGATTATACCAATCGAATACCAGTTCGGAACAAACACCAGACACAACAACAGCCGACGGCATGCCACAGCGCGTCCAGATACAGAGGGGCTGCTCACCCCCTGTGCTTCACCGAAGAAGTACTGGACCATGAATTTCCACAAGGTTTTAAACCTGTGAACATAGAGGCATACGACGGAACAACACACCCAGGGGTCTGGATCGAGGATTTTATCCTCCATATTCATATGGCTCGTGGGCATGACCTCCACGCCATCAAATACCTTCCCCTCAAGTTGAAGGGACCAGCTCGACACTGGTTGAAAAGCCTCCCCAAAAATTCAATTGGGAGTTGGGAGGAACTTGAGGACGCTTTCAGGGTCAATTTTCAAGGGACTTATGTCCGGCCTCCACATGCGGACGATTTAAGTCACAAAATCCAACAGCCCGGAGAGTCCACCCGCAAGCTTTGGAACATATTCCTCACTAAGAAGAATCAAATTGTTGATTGTCTGGACTCCGAAGCCTTAGCGGCATTCAAACACAGCATCCGCGACGAGTGGCTCGCCAGACACCTCGGCCAAGAAAAGCCAAGGACAATGGCAGCCTTAACAAGCCTTATGACACGCTTTTGCGCGGGGAAAGATAGCTGGTTGGCCCGTAAAGCCACCAGCGACCCAAGCACATCCGAATTAAGGGACGGCAACGGGAAGCCATGGCGTAATAAAAACAAACGTCAAAACAAGGAAGAGAGCCCGGACAACACAATGTTCAACGCCGGATTCAGGGGCTCTCGACCCGATCAGCAAAATAAACCATTTAAAGGCAGTAAAGAGGGACCGTCCGGTCTGAACAGAGTCCTGGACAGACTGTGCCAAATTCATGGCACCCCTGACAAACCTGCGAACCACACGCACAAAGAGTCCTGGGTCTTCAAGAAGGCTGGCAAATTAAATGTCGAACACAAGGGAAGGGAAACACCAAGTGAAGACGAGGATGAACCTCGCCAGCCGAACACGGGGGGACAGAAAAAATTCCCACCAGTGGTTAAAACAGTAAACATGATCCGCGTGACTCACACATCCATGAGAAGGCACGAACGCGCGCTCAGAGATGCGTACGCTATAGAGCCCATCGTACCCACACCTAACTACTGGATGGCTTGTCCGATCACCTTCAATCACACGGACTGTCTGACTAGTATTCGGCGCGGAGGATCAGAGGCCTTGGTGCTTGACCCAATAATCAACGGATACCATCTCACCAACGTCCTCATGGACGGCGGCAGCAGTGTTAATTTAATATACCAGGACACTGTCCGCAGGATGGGGATAGGCCCATCTAGAATTAGCCAAAACAGCACCACCTTTGAAGGGGTGATACCAGGCGTTGAAGCCTATGGCAGTGGCTCTGTCATACTAGAGGTAACATTCGGCTTCCCAGGCAACTCCAGAAGCGAAGAACTAGTCTTCACCATCGCACCCTTCCAAAGCGGCTATCACGCTTTGTTTGGAAGAGCAGCCTTTGTCCGCTTCAACGCAGTACCACACTATGCCTACCTTACACTCAAGATGCCCGGTCCACGTGGCGTCAACACCGTTAACGGAAACACAAAGCGCTCTTCACGCGTGGAGGAATATGCGACGGCCCTAGCGGCCGGACTCTAAGTGGCCTTCGATAACAAAAAACATGACTGGTCGTTAAGACCACGGACGCGTTTAGATGAGTCTGGCAGCCCGGATAAAAGTGAGCCAGGGCGCCGTATATGTAATCCCATAGAGGACACCAGGGGCTATAAATATTTAATAAAACCCCACCGTCGGCCTGACCTTATTTATAGGCCAATGCCTTACACTTTTATCCTCCATCGCACGCTTACGTCGTACTCTTTTTACACGAGTTTTTCTTTTTACAGACACAATGCGTGCGATACCCTTCCAGGAAACGGCACAACGGAGAAAAAGGTGTAGACGTGCAGCAGGGCCCCGCTCAAAGGTTTATCTTTAGATTAAGCCCTTGTGTAAACCTTTTATATTGCCTCTTGTTGTTCACACATCCCATGGGTACTATACCCACAGAGGATACTGCCGTTATTGGCATTTCGCCACGGCAGACCGATGCACATACCTGGAAATACATGGTTTATAATGAAAGGGCGCTCTTCAGCCCATTTTTTGCTATAAAGTCCAAATACCTTCGGGAGTGTTCAGCGTCACGAGTTTGGCCTTATATGCATCAGCTCTTAATCATGTCTTTGGTCAAATGTTGGGTTTGCCCGGCTCCTGGGTTTGCCGCCTTATGTTCCGTTCTTATCGGCTAAGGCGGCCAAAGGAGAACTACTGGAATTGTGCCCTGGTTATTCCGGACGAGCACCTCAGTAGAGAAAGCCGAAAACTGACTTTCATGATACAGCGAGAGACTGTTCAACCACTCGAAGACTTATCGGAATCATTAGGATTCCTCCGCATTAACGAAGGACCGTTTCCTGATCATGTACACACGCGCCCGTATTGGGATGTACGCGAAGGTACCAGGGGCTACATAGTAGCCCCACCGTTAAAATCCCATGGCTAAGCGAAAGTGTTACAGCTATATAGTCCGGTTACCTAGTTCGACGTGCGATCACCTCCTTAATGGACCAAGACATTGGATCAAGTGTGATTATGCATATTTTTTCGCGAACACCCCCTCATTGTATGCGTGGGGGCTAAAGCCAACGACTGCTAACTTTCGGATTACACATATACATAAAAACGACCGCGCAGGACACACAATAATACTTTCAGGCAAAAAGTATAAATATAGCCTTGTAATCAAAATAACATTGTTTTTACAATGATTCGGTTTGTCACTCGAACAAGACATTCTTCGAGCACTGGGCCTCTATTAAGCGGGCACCTTCTGTTACCTGCTCCAAGTAGTGCTCGGCCGGATCCTGGCCTCCCGCCAGATTATGGGTTGCTACAATAGTGGCCTCCATATCTGTCCAATATGCTTTAACATGGGCAAGAGCCATTCGTGCACCCTCTATGCACGCCAACCTTCTCATGGTGTCGATCCGAGATACGGCCCCGAGGAATTGCTGCACCAAACCAAAGTAACTGTCCGGCTTCGGCTCCTTCGGCCAAAGATGGTCTATTACAGACCGCATGGCGAGCCCGGACAGCCTATGAAGTTCCGCCACGGCAGCCATCTTCTCACTCAACAGCAGCGGGTGCGCGGGAGCATTGAATTGCGACCAAAAAAGCTTCTCCACTTCTTTATCACCTTGATTCTTGAAAAACTTGGCTGCATCGGCCGTACTCTTCGCCAAGTCCGCATACGCATCTGCAGGACTCCAGCACCCATCCAGGGGAGCATACTTCGGATCCAAAAACTTTGTCCGCAGTAGGTAGGAGCCCCCAGCCGCTATTTTACCGGCCTGTCGAAGCTCCTCCCGCACACCCCTGACTTCGGTCCGCATCTCCTTGGTGGCGTTAAGTGCCTTGTTTAGGTCAACCGAATTAACCTGATTCTCCTTCTCAAGGAGCTCATACCGGTCGGCGACATTTGTCAGCTCCACAGCCATTTCAACTATCTTTTCCTTGCTTCGACGATGAGCAGCCTATTCGGCCCTTAACTCTTCGGCCGCCTTTAGGGCAGCCGCATTGCTAGCCCGAACTTGTTCCTTGGCTTGAGCAAGTTCCGCCCTCACGGCTTCCACGGCAGCAGCTCCATCTGCAGTCCAAACATGTCGCATTAATAGTATGCCCCTCTCATATTTTCCTATACAACACAATAAGGAAAAACAGAGCACATACCTTGTGACTCGTTCAGCCGCTCGTTCACCAGCGCGATATCGGCATCAATAGATCCGATCTACCTCCTCAGTTCAGCAACTCCAACAGACTGGTCGGCTGCCGAACCCTTAGATACATGCGCATATGTACAGCGCAATCATTACTTGCACAATATGATCCCCCGTTTGCCGCCTAGGGCGGGCAACCAGAGTCTTAGGGGATACTATCCATATGGAGCACACCTAGCGCGTGCCTCACAGCCAAATATAGTGTATTTTTTACTACATACTTCAAAGCCTCTTAGCAGGCTTGTAAATGCTTCATTCAAACCGCTTGTGGTGGATGAAATTTTCTTGAGCACCATGCGGTGCTCCTCTGAGAGCGCAGCTCGCTCCAGAAGGCCCGTTAGTATGTCCGGCCGGACACCGAACAGTGCCGGACCCTTCCCATCACCCCCCGTGGGAGCTGAACGCTCCGAGCTCAGGGCGGCTGACGTAGTTGCTTCCGGCTTCGGCAGATCCAGACTCCTCCGTGACGACACCTTGGTGTCGCCCGCCTCATGAGGTGGAGAGATGGGTGGGGTCTCGCTCTCCATCATCTTCGAAGGAAGATCCCCCGAAGATGAACTCTGTTGAGAGGAGCTGATGGCTGGGCTGCAAAAATGAATCCTGGATTATTGATCTCGGAGAAATGCAGCACTTTCCAATTAACGATTAACTCACAGCTCGGTTGAGGGCTGGCCCGTTGGCGGGCATGATGTGGTAAGGATGCCCGTCGGGGCAGAACCCTCCGGCGACGCTTTCTTCCCCTGTTTAGGCATCTCCGTCTCCATGTCTTCGAAGGCTTCCATTTTCTTCCCGTGCGGGGAGTAGACCTTGGATTCCCCTCCTCGACTATCCTCCTTCGGGGAGGAAGTAATTCCCCCGGTTCGGATGCGCAGTCTGTGAAGTTTGGCTTCACTGTCCTTTCCTTCGTATTTCCTTAAGGGCATCTTGCTAAGCACCCGGCCAAGCATCTTGGCTATGGTAGGACTAGGCGAGCCTTCGGGAAGTGGCGCCAGACACCTAATTCTCTCCGCCTTGCTGAGCCATTCCTGGCCACGGAGGGTTTTCAGAATAATGACTATGATAAACAAAAGAGAAGTGTCCGGCTTTAAGGTTACCTACTTGGGCATCTAGGCGATTGCAGCTTAGGCCCGCATCCTCGGTGGTGTCCAGACACTTTACTTGTGGTCCGAAGAATAGTTTACACATCCCTTCAAGCGTAAGGCCGAAGAAGTGCTTAATAGTCCGCGGACCGTCTAGATTGAACTCCCACATCCGGAGAGGCCGCCGTTTGCACGGCAACATCCGTCGGATTAGAATTACTTGAATTATGCTAACAAGGTTAATGTCCTTCTCAAGAAGCTCCCGGATACGGCTCTGCAGTATTGGTACATCACCAGCGGGCCCCCAACTCCGTCCTACATCGGTCCATGACGCCAATTGTGACGGAGGGCCCGAGCGGAACTCGGGGGCGGCCACCCACTTTGTGCCTTTGGGAGCCGTGACATAAAACCACCTCCGCTGCCATACATCAGACACTTCTGGGAAAGAACCCTCTGGCCATGGGGCATCGGCGTTCCTGCTTATTATAGCACCTCCGCACTCCGCATGTCGCCCCTCGATCATCTTCGGCTTCACATTGAAGGTCTTGAGCCATAAGCCGAAGTGTGGAGTGACGTGGAGAAAAGCCTCGCACACAATGATGAACAACGAGATATGGAGGATAGCGCCTGGAGCTAGATCATGAAAATCTAACCCGTAATAGAACATGAGCCCCCTCACAAAGGGATCAAGGGTGAGGCCCAAGCCGCGGAGGAAGTGAGGAACAAACACGACGCTCTCGTTGGGCTCCGACGTAGGGATAACCTGCCCTGGAGCGGGAAGCCTGTGCTGGATGTCGGCGGTCACATATCCGACCTCCCTAAGCCTCGCAATGTCCTCCTCTTGGATCGAGGAGGCCACCCACCGGCCCTGAGAGTTGGGTCCGGACATATTGGAGGATCTGGGTTGTTTGAGTTTTGGTTTCGGGTGTTAGAACTCGAAATGCGGAAGGGCTCAAGAGTGGTAGAAAAGAGGTATAGGCATCGGGCCCTTTATAAAGGGGGTGAATATCAAGAGTCCTCAGCGTGACCGCTTGAGACTTATCTAAAAGCACACGGAGTCATACGAACGGTCGTCGTGGGGTTACACACGCCCATATTGATGGAAGATCCCGTAATAAGAGGAACACGATCTCTGCTTTGGCAGGGCGTGCGAATAAAATCGACTCGCAACACGAGTCGAGGTGGGCCAAGGAACACCGGTTCGTGTTGGGTCAGGCCATGATGCAAGGACAAGACGTACAAAGATTGCCAGCAGATCAGATTTATGATGTGTTCCTTACGATAGTATGTGAGGATCATCTCGCAGATCTGGACACGGTCTAAGGGTTCGATAATTACTTTGGAGTATTCGGAGAAGGAACCCGCCTTGCAATGACGAAGACAAGACTGCACGCCGGACTCATCGTCATTGAAGCCTAGTTCAGGGGCTACTGAGGAAGTCCTGGATTAGGGGGTATCTGGACAGTCGGACTATATACATCGTTCGGACTATTGGAGCGTGAAGATACAAGACTCAAGACTCCATCCCTTGTCCGGATGGGACTCTCCTTTGCGTGGAAGACCACTACAAGAAATATGTCAACTTGTGACCACCACTATTGGTCACTGAAAGGTCATGGTTTTTCATTGCGACCTTTTTGTGACCAAAAACAGAAGGTCAAAAGCTGGCGGTCGTAAACTGACTATAGCGACCTTCTCTGTGAGAAGGTCGTAGACGTTTATGACCAAAATATGCCTACTATGGCGTTTTTGTCACTAGCAACCTCCCCAGGCCACGTAGGCATCCAGCGTGGCAAGCTGATGTGGCACAAGATTCAGCCCGGTCCAATTCGGTTTTCTACATGGGCCGAGCCCATTAATTCAGCCCATTTATATTTTTTCGCCGCTAATTTTGGTGAACTACACGGGCCAAGCCCTACAATTCGGCCTTTTTATTTTCTGGGCCAAGGCCTTTTTGTACCAGCAGTTTTAGTTTTCTTTTTTTTATGAAATGGGTCCATTAGTCAACAAGTCCCACTTTTCAGGTTCTAATAAATGGGTCCCAGCTATTAGGCTCAGATTCTTCATATTTTAATTTGACATCATATTTGAATTTCATAGTAAGAAAATAACCAGTATTTAAATAGGCAAGCAGAAAACACACATAATAATTCAAATAACAATAGCCAGATTCACTACAAGCTCTACAAATGACACGTAATACAAGCTCAACATATACAATGCTTTACAATCTCTACAAATGCAAAGCTCTACAACACTTTACAAGCTCTCCAAGTAATGTTACAAGCTCTACAAGTGTTTTATTCTTCAACATGGAGCTCCTTCGATAGAGATCAAATGCCGGACTCACTGGACGGCCATAGTCAGGACTGGGCTAACAGAACGACTGCATGCCCTCCATGATCGCCCTGTTACATGAATCAACTAAGAAGAATTAGAAAAACTGGAGTAAAATGGAGTAAAGGACAATTCATTATAGAATGATAAACACACAAATCTCTATCCATAGTACCAGCAATGAATAACAAGAACAACTCCAGATTATTAGTTAATTCATTATAGAATAATATAGAACAAGCTCCCAGTTTGGAGCGAACAGTGGATAAAATCATGCAACAGCAATGGAACAATCATGCACACAATATAATAAAATGGATAGAACAATAAAATGGATAGAACAATAACAAGAACAACTCCAGATTACACACAGAGCTCCATCCATAGTACCAGCAATGGATAAAATCATGCACACAGTATAATTCTGACTATAATATAACCAGAGAACTAAAGATTCTACATACTTTGAACTCATCAACTAATAAGTGAGAATGATCTAATTGTATGCAAACAATCTTTTTTTATTTGTTTATAATACTAAAGCAGACATCTTCCTTTATGTGAAGAAGTCTGCTTCCTTCTTTAGTTAGTAGTAATCGTTCCATGCAAATCAACCGTGTGTGTATGCTTGAGCATGGTCTGGAGATTACAAGCATAGAGGAACAGAATCCTAAACAAAATAGCATCAAATAGCGGTGGGTGCTCAACCTATTTACCATACACTAGCAACACTTAAACCATAGCATGTGCATATACTTGTGTCACATTAGGGGGTTCAGAATGTACACAATATATTCCAATAAAAAGGATTGGGAGCAGAGGGAGAGGGAGGTGGATATGGACATGCTACCTGCTGCTGCGGTGGTGCCTCTTGGTGGTCGTGCTTGAGCTCCTCCTGATGTTGCGTGAATCAAAGTGGCTCTCAAGCAAAATATCCAGCAAAACTACAATGCAACATATAGTAAGTAACAACAATGTCTGCGATGTCTACAATGAACTTTTGAGCAGCTACAGCAACCAGCCTTGTTCCGCAGACCACAAAATTAGGAAATAGATTTAAAAACATGTCATTCATGTGGACCAATAATCACTGAGTTGGAGGGGCAGTTTCTCTCAGGCTAGAACTACAATGTGCTAAAACAACCCTAAGTGGTTCCATTCATGTGGAAGAATACTACTCAGGAGCTAAACCTGAAAACAATATGATGTGCAGAAACTAGATTTAATTTAGTATTATAGGAACTTGAATTTTGTTCACAGGTTAATCCAACCCAAGTAAAAATAGGCTAAATAGAACGGATAACTCCATCTTCTCTGTTAAGGCTGAAAAGAGATAAATCAACTTATTTGACCTTTTAAGTTCAATGATTTTTACTAGCTTCACAAACAATTGTTCTTACTAGTGGCAAATAGTACCAAACAGAAGTACTGAAACTCATCTGTTGATTGTGAGTAGTATGAAACCAACAATTTAAAAGTTTCTCCAACTATCAGTTTAATAGTACCAAACAGAGAAATTGTTAACTATTTTCCAGACTACAGTAAACTCGCTGAGAATATATCATGGTAGGATACAGAGCACAATCAGTCCTTTAAGGGGAACCCCTACCAGGCAGCAAGTTAAGTATGCAAAGTAACATTATAAGATCAGCAATGTGCTAAATTAGATAATCGCAGTGCCTGTGTATGATAAACACACGAGGTGGTGGCCAGCACTACATTATATCAACACTATTATACTACATTTTGAACTTACAAGTATATACACATAATCTGACATCGAATCAATTAATCTCAAGCAGAAACGTGATAAGAAAGCACCCTTCAGCTTTGAGACGAATGGACAAGGTCGACCTGGCGAAGAGGCCGAGCAGAACGAGCGGCTCGATGAAGTAGCCGATCCCGCGGTGCGCCCTCCAGTCGTGCTCCAGGTCCTTCCCTCCAACGACCACATCGGGCTTGTACCCGACCTTGGTCCCTGCCCATGAACGAACCTAGCCACAATCAGCCACCAGCCCAGATCGAAGAAGCCAATCCAATCAAGGGAGGGAGGGAGGGATTGCAGCAATGGCTTGGGATTGTAGAAAACAAACAGAGGGAAGAAGATGAAATTGAACCCTGATGATGCGATGATGCTGCTGCTTGTCCTTGTCCTTGTCCCGTCGGGCAGAGGAAGGGAAGCTCCGCTTGATCTGGCCGCCGTCTGTGGAGGTCGAGGCCCATGGTGACCTTGCCGTGGTGGATCTGAGAGCCAGAGAGAGGAGACGAGGTGCGGTGAGGGTGGGTCATGCGGATCCAAGCGGGTCTGGGAGGGGAGGAAGGAAGGAGCGCACCATGGCAAGGCTACGGCCCTCGCGGGTCTGGAGCCTTGCCTCGCACTGCCCGACCTGGGGCCAGGGTGAGGGGAGGGACCGGTGGTGTGCGGAGGCGGCGGGGGGTCGTCGACAGTGAGGGTGAGGGTAGTGGTCGCAGACACGCACCCTGGGAGATGCAGGAGCGCAGGTCAGAGACGAGGCCGCCGACGGTGGCGGCGTTGTGGGCGTAGGCGTTGGAGCCCAGGTCGAACGCGTCGGGCAGGACCGAGGAGGAGGCCGGATCTAGAGGAGCGAAGGACCTCGGGCCTGGGGCAGGCCATGGACGGCGGTGAGCTCCACCGGAGGTAGGTGGCAGCGGCGATCTAGAAGGGAGGAGGCGAGCTCTCACTCTCTCTCAATCTGGAAGGGATCAGGATCGGTTCGGTGGGTGGGAGTGGTGGGGGTGAGGAGATGAGGACGAGGGAGGAGGAGAGGGGATCGGGATCGATGGGGGCGTTGCAGAAGGAGGCTGGGGACGGGAAGGAGGTGGCAGCAATGGCGGCGAGGAAGGAGACAGGCGGCGGCTGGTGGGTTCTCGGGGAGAGGGGGAGAGAGATCTGGATGGAGTGAGGGCTGCTAGGGTTTGGGTTGGGGGAGAGAGACCTGAGAGGTGAGTGAGAGCCGTTGGATCCGTGGGATCTGGACGGTTCACATCGGCTACATTGGAGTGATCCGTGGGAAGAGCCCTGATTGGTTCAGAAATTTTATGATTTAAAATAGTTTTTAAGTACTAAAACTAGGAAGTTTTGTGAAGCAGCTATCAAAAATATTTTCCAAAATGGCACAACTAGATTTATCACTCAATTTAGACCACATTTTATGGATGAACACAAATTTGCATGCATTTTTTTATCTTTCTAGCTATTTTAAATCATTTTTGGAGTGCCCGAAATGAAGTTTTTTGAAGGAACTACAAAATAATTGTTGTAAAAATGGATCAAATCAATTTTATAAAATACTAGGCCATGTTTAATGCACAGTTGACCAAATGGTTGGGTGTCAAAAGCTTTGATCCACCTCTCGTGAAAAGGACAAATTTCCGCCGGTTCAGCTGGAGGCGGGTCAAATTTCAACTGTAGTTGCCTCATAGTTTGCTCTTCATTTTTTCCAAAAATCATTTCTAGGTACATAACCATCTATTTAATCAGAGAAACATCAAAAGGTTTCCAAGATTCAACAACTAGCTAGGAACGGTCAAGCCCGCCGTTTTGACCGCATTTTGAAACGGGCATAAAATTTCAAAAAGAATCAAAAAATTGGAAAACCTTCGCATTGTGTCATCATATGTGACCGAATTTTCAGAAAAAATAATAAACTTGTAATACGGCAATTATTTTAAAAAAGTGTTCTCAGAAATGAGCTATCATGCGTGAAGATTCATGCCTTTCAAGCCAAATGATCAATCTCACGGCCACATTCATGGCATAGTTTGTTCAAATGATCTCATATTGGGCACAAGGGTGCATCATGGAATTCCCAACAATGTTTCCTAAGGGGTTTTCATTTTCTTTGGACGAAAAAGTCATTTTCCATTTTTCGAGTGCCCCAAATGAGGGTTTTTTGTGAAGAACCTACCAAATAATTGTTGCAAAATTGGACCAAATCATTTTTATAAAATACTAGGTCATATTTAATGCACAATTGACCAAATTATTGGGTGTAAAAAGTTTTGATCCACCTCTCGTGAAAAAGACAAATTTCCGCCGATTCAATTGGTAGCGGGTCAAATTTGAACTGTAGCTACCTTGTAGTTTGCTCTTTATTTTTTTCAAAAATCATTTCTAGGTACATAAGTATCTATTTAATCAGAGAAACACCAAAAAAATCCAAGATTCAACCACTAGCTAGGAACGGTCATTCCCGCCGTTTTGACCGCATTTTGAAATGGGTATAAAAAATTCAAAAAAAAATCAAAAAATTGGGAAACCTTTGCATTGTGTCATTATATGTGGACAAGCTCCCGGGAAAAATAACAAACTTGTAATACAGCAATTATTTTAAAAAAGTGTTCTCAGAAATGAGCTATCATCTCTGAAGATTCATGGCTTTCAAGCCAAATGATCAATCTTATGGCCACATTCGTGGCATAGTTTGTTCAAATGATCTCATATTGTGCACAAGGGTGCATATTGGAATGGCAAACAATGTTTCCTAAGGAAGTTTTCATTTTCTTGGACGAAAAAACTATTTTTCATTTTTTTGAGTGCCCAAAAGGAGGTTTATTTGTGAAGGATCTCCCAAATAATTGTTGCAAAATTGGACCAAATCAATTTTCTAAAATACTAGGACTTATTTAATGCACAATTGACAAAATGGTTGGGTGCAAAAAGTTTTGATCCACCTCTCATGAAAAAGACAAATTTCCGCCGATTCAGTTGGAAGCGGGTCAAATTTGAACTGCAGCTGCCTCATAGTTTGCTATTTATTTTTTTCAAAAATCATTTCTAGTTACATAAGTACCTATTTAATCATAAATACATGGTTTGGTGGCGATATGTCGAGGTTTGGGCGGTGGCCGAGGGCCCCAACTCTAGAGCGCGTAAACTCGCATGCTCGCCGCGTGGTCACCGCGTGACCGTGGCGTTGCCATGTGTTCTGGGGGGCCTAGGTATGTCTAGTGGGTTGGGCACTCCCCAGGTAGGTGCTAGGAAGAAAATCACAACATAAGATTCTCACGAGGAGACCGATCGATGCTCAAACATGAATAAGCAGCCAAGTGTTTGATTTGCGGTACGGGAAATGCACATGGCTAATGGGCGTGAGATTTGGCTGAGGATGATCAGTTACTAAGAAGACCGTCTTCAAAAAATTTCATCTCAAAAGGAGGATCCTAGGTGGTACTTGCTTTACAAAGTACCACACTGGACATAAATACGAATGTTGAAGCTCGGCTCAAAATAATGAATGGGTTGAGCTGGCATTTGGTGGAGGATGGTTATTTGGGCATAGGAAAGCACTGTAGAAAATGGATACTATTTGGACATGCCAAAGTGGTACTTCCTTCACAAAGGTGCTGCTCTGAACAGAATAGGAAAATGAATATTTTCGAATTATTTTTGAACTAGGCAAGGAATGTTTTTGACATATTTGATGAAGATATGATCCAAAACATTTATGAGATTTTTTTGGGAATTTTGGGAATAACATAAATATAGGTTGCTTCACAACCTAGGGCAAAAACTGTCACATGGACATGACACATAGGCAAAACTGATGAGATGGCGCCTAGTCATCACAACCCACCACAATATACAAGGCTATGACCATCTATATTGGTCATTAACAACTAGAAATAAGGCAGCGGACTAGCACTGTTTGCTTTCTGACCATTTCGTGTAAGGAAATTACGACCTTCCTAACCAAAATGGCCGTAATGGTTTAGGGTTTGGACCCCCCCGAACAGCTTTTGACCAATTGGTCTGAAATGGTCATAGATCTATGACCAATTCTTCCAGGGTCACTGACAGAAGGTCACTAGTTGACATATTTCTTGTAGTGGACAAGCTTGGCGATCCGGATATTGTATTTCCTTCCTTGTAACCGACTCCATGTAAACCCTAACCTTCTCCGGTGTCTATATAAACCAGAGAGGTTGGTCCTTAGAAGGCTGGTCACAATTACAATCATAATAATTATAGGCTAGCTTCTAGGGTTTAGCTTCTACGATCTCCTGGTAGATCTACTCTTGTACTACTCATATCATCAATATTAATCAAGCAGGAAGTAGGGTTTTACCTCCATCGAGAGGGACCGAACCTGGGTAAACATTGTGTCCCTTGCTTCCTGGTACCATCAGCCTAAGACGCACAGATCGGGACCCCCTACCCGAGATCCGCCGGTTTTGACACCGACAGATAGCGACGTCGCCGGCCGCAGAGAGGGCCATCATCTCCTCGAGGCCCTCCCATTGGTGCTTGTCGTGCGTGTGCATGGAGTCATCCATGACATGCGCCATGAGACAGGCTTCCTCCTCCGCTGTCATGCAAGGAGGTGGTGGTGGCGACGGAGAGGGTGAAGGTGACGGGGTGGGCGTGAGGCCGCGCACCCGCGTACATCCCGCGCTCCTGGGGAGCACGCGCTGCGTGCACTACAAAAAAATACACTTCCGTGATGATACGTGTTTGTCACAGTAGGTCGCGTTTTTTGTCATGCATGTACATCCATGACAAATTTATGACAGAATCAAGATAGTCATACCTGTGCTGTCGTAGAAGTGTTCCATGACATTACCAAAATTATCATCACGGAAGTGTCCACTTCCATGATGATAAATCGCGCGTCACAGAACTTCTTTCATCAAGGGTGACCGACACGTGGCATCCACCGTAACGGAACGCCGTTAAGCTATCGGGTCGGGTTTTGGATCCGATAACCCGTTAACAGCCCCGACCAATGGGGATTTTCCACGTGTAAAATCATCATTGGCTGGAGGAAACACATGTCTGCTCATCGTCGGGACAGATGTCATCCACTCATTGGACGGAAGGCGCCTATGATACGTCAACATGTGGCACGGCCCAACAGAGGCCCATTCCTGTGAACAGGCCGGCCCGTTTGACTTGGTCAAAATGTGGCGGGCCGGCCCATGGAAAGGCTGTTAACGGCATGTTCGCATATAGCCCATTTACAGCCCGCTAACCCAAGGCCCGTTACGCCCTATCCGAACTAGGCCCAGTAGCGTCATCTGGGCCACCCAATATGATTCCAGCCCGTTTTTAATTCTGCCCCATGTATGGCCCATGACGTCTTTTGGCCCATATGAGGCCCTATGTAACTCTTGGCCTATTAACGGCCTGTGGTGAAACTGGCCCGTAATGAACAGTGTATCACTTTACACCCATTAACGGCCCGTGGTGAAACTGGCCCGTAATGAACAGTGTATCACTTTACACCCATTAACGGCTCGTGTTGAAACTGGCCTGTAATGAACAGTGTATCACTTTATACCCATTAATGGCCCGTTATTCCCTTGGGCCATTTCCAGCCCATGTTATCTTTAGGCCTTCTCAGAGCCCATTTATTCTTGGGCTCATTTCCAGCATTCGTTTACTTACGACCCATTACTGTCATTTTCTGCTTGTGGGCCAAATTCAGCCTGTGGTTACAGTCGGCCCGTTTGTGGTCCGTTAATACGTTGGGCCGTTTTCATAGTGTCATGAAATACGGCCTATTGATGGCCCGTTATGGTCGGCCCATGAATGGAGGATTCCAACTCTAGCCCGTTTACGGCCATAATGCGGCCTGTTATTGGCCCATGTTATCATACTGCCCGTATAAGGCCCATTGATGATACGGCCCGTAGAAAGCCCATTGTTTCTACGGCCCTTAGAAGGCCCATTGTTTCTATGGACCGTAGAAGGCCCACTGTTTCTACGGCCCGTAGGAGGCCCAGTGTCACTACAGTAAATATTAGCCCATGGTTATTGTAACCTAGTTTTAAAAAATAGGTTATTGCAGCCACTAGCAAACCGCGGAAAAAGAACTGCAATGACTACAAGAAAACAAATAAACAAGACAACAAGGAAATAAATAACCAAGCAACTTACGCTATGCTATCACGGCTATCACATATTACATCCACTAGGCATCAAAGTTCGCCACCAGTGCAAATAAACGCGCCGACAAAAGAATATACAAAACTGAGAGCACTTCAGAAGGCACTAGGCCTGGCCAGGAAGGGCCCCCCAAACAGCTGAAGAAGCTGAGTAGACCTCAGTTGTGTCAATGATAGATGCATCAACACTAGATTTAAGGCTTGATGGTGCGCACGGCAGTCCTCTGACATCTTCATTGCATCTTTGACTTCAAGTCGGAGCTGAGCTGAAGCAAGCCTTTCCGCTTTAAGTTGAGACTGAAGAAGTCGAACTAATTGAGGCAGCGACTGCACAGAGGTTGTCTCACACCTGCTGGTGAGTAGCTTTAACTCACTGTCTTCATCAAGACTGGACCTTGGGGTCATCTTGCTGTCCACAAGATGGTTTGGCTCACTATCTTCCCTAAAGTTCTGCCTGGCGTAAGAGATATGACTCTAAAAGAGAAATAAGGAGACACGTAACAGGTTTCACAATTATATAAGCAAATAAATGGATCTTTTCTGCATAAGGAACATGTTTTGCCAACTACAATTTGAAACTGGTAGTTGTTGCAAACATCCAATCAGATGTAAACAGCAAAGCAAACAGCAGTGGAGGAAATGATGCCTATCCAAATCTATACTAGAACAAAGTTTGAAGGCTTGAGAAGGATGAACTTACATTACATGTTAACACGGGCTGGATAAAGCCTTTCTCCATGTTGATGGAAGGATAATTCAATAAATTCCCCAAAGAAAATTCTTTATAAGCGTTGCCATTATTCTACATTTTGCAAAGAGTAAATATAGATCAAATAATATTGGAAGAAACAGAGGATAATGAAGCTCAGGTGCAGACTGATGATACATAATCAAATAGCAATTAATTAAGTACAGCGTTACAAGGCAAAAGGGAGAGAGGTACTGACGAGAGCAATGCAGAGCCCATTATTGTTTTGAGATCGTATGATCCTTTGAGCAAGGAGATTCATCTGAAATTAGTTTTCATACAAGAGAGAAGGTAAGGCACAAGCAGAAATTTAGGAGTTCAAATTTTGAATTGATATCATAGACAGTACCTGACACTGGGCTCCCAGCAGTTCTAATAGAGGTTTGGCCACTGGAGTAGGGCTAAAGTGTGGTACAGTTGGGCCTGTGTTTTCTGTGGCTGCTGATCTATCTGATTTAACAGGTATCACTACCTTTTCCAAATACATAGTTTGTACTCCTTGAGGATCTGCACTCACCCTCTTCCTTTTGGCCATCAATTACGAAAGAACAACATTTGACTGGAAAAACATAGTGTGACGACACATGGAATAGGTACAGAAAATGGATAGGTATGGCATATAATCATATATGATGCTTAAACTAAGCAGATGGTGTAACAAAGTAGAAGTAATGCAAGAGGTCAGATGCAAAATATGTGTGACCAATACAACTTTGCAAAGCTAGAGCAAGCACCTTGATGGGTGAATAAGATAGGCCATCCTCCACCATACCAAGTTTGTTAGCCAGTGGATCGTTCCGCAATATTCCTCTCGTGCGCCCATTCTCATATTCATTTTGATAATGTTCAATATCTGACATGCATGAAAACATAAAAACAAGTGAGATTTTCTTTGTAATGTAGAAGTGATTCTAATCCAATACTGCCTCCCTGTAAACCCCTTTGTGCTATCTCTGTAATTCTTTTAAAAGATGCCATGCATGCTGTAATTTGTTGTGTGCATTAATATAATGTGGCCTACTACTCAAAATATGAGAGCTCCAGAAGTGATGACACTTCACAGATGATAGCTTCAACATATAGTAAAGAAGAACAAGTCGACCTGACCTGACAGATTCAAAATATACTAAGGGAGAACAACTCGACCTCACCAGTCGACCGCAAGAGAAGAGTATCATCTTAAAGAAGAGCAGAAGAGCAAGCAGATTGAAGATATTACAAGTCTTTCAATACAATGTCGGTCGGCCACCCATGATGAACCAGAGCGCACAGAGAAATACTATTCTTTCTGGTCTCCCCATATGTGGCTCACATGCATTTCGAAACTAAAGTAGGAACATTTAGCTCACCAATTAAACATCTCTCAGTTTTACTAATATCAGCAATAATATCAAATATGAATTTGTACAACTAAGCTTGTTTAGCTCGACGGGTGGAGCAGTGCTATTACGACACGAACCATGTAGGCTTATTGTGGTCATCATAAAATGGGGAAAACATAAGCATGATGAGTACAGTGTTGACCGTGGCAGTGGGATGGTAGATCTGAAGCTGCAAACCGCGCAAAGGGTAGTTAGCAACCGATGTTTGCTTTGAAATAACAACTAAGATTTGGTATGGACAAGAAAGTACGGTCAACAAGTGACAAAGAAATGCAATTATGATGTCTCTCTATATGTCGTGACATGCATTTGGAAACTCAAGTGGGACCTTTAGCTAACCAACTAAATGTGTCGGTTAACTAATATCAGTATCATATCACAATCATATTTGAACAACTAAGCTTTCAAATTATGAGTGTTGTGTTGTTTAGCTTGAAGGGTGGAGTAATGCCAGTACGACAGAAAGCACCTACGCAGATCATAGTAGAGTAGATAAAAGGGGAAAACCCTAAGCATCAAGAGAAAAAACAGGAAAGTGAAACTAGCTGGACCAGTGGGTGGCGCACATGCTTTTCGAAACAAATATAGGAACATTAGGTGACCAATTAAATGTTCTCTGTTTTAGTGATATGAGCATCATATCAGATTCGTATTTCAACACGTAAGCTTTGGGTTGAGGTCTTGAGGAGCCGTGCTAGCACGACACGAAGCACCTACGATGATGGTAGTGAATATAAAGGGGGGAAAACCATAAGCTTTACGAGTATAGTGCCCATGCCATGGCGGATCTGAAGGTGCAAACCGGACAAAGCTACTTCGCAACCAATGTTTGCTTTCAACTAGCCACTACGATTTGGTACGGACAAGAAAAGTAAAGTAAACAAATTACGATCTATTTTCTGGGTGAGATCAATAACTTAAGCACATATGGAAGAGTACCACCTCTCTTGCGACGCCGTATAGGCCTATGCTGATACATTGAGGGTGATGCGGGTGCGATGGCTGGCAGCGGCGGGGAAGAATACTTTAGACGGCAGACGGCCGGGTCGGGGGATATATCTTGTTGCCGTGGACGAGGCGGTCGTAGGACTGGCAACGGCAAGGTGGACGACGGCGCCGATGAAGCGAGAGGAGACGATGAAAGGATCCTGGTCCAGCGCCGTGGATGAGAGACGTCCATCTCTTGCAGTGGACGATGGGGTAGGGGTAGCGGCTCCGGCAAGGTGGAGGATGGGGTGGCGGACGGAGGAGGCTGGCCGCAGTGTGCAAGTTGTCGTGCCGCCGACGGTGTATGAATGGGGAAATGGAGGGGAGGGGGGATCTCAACCTTTGGGACACGCTTCTCTGAAATGGGGGAAAGTTACGAACTTATCCCCCGTTTAAAATTTTGGACATCGCGTCGGTTGGGGATAGGACGGTAATCTCGCATCTCCCAAATATTTGTCGGTAACTATTTAGGGCGAGGAGAGGGTGTTTTTCCGCCCACGTTTGGCGCCCACGGTGTATGAACGGGGCTGACAAGTAGGGTGGTTGTGTCACGTCTGATGGAAGTTATACATCTGCCCCTATTTAAAATATTAGCCTACATCAATTTCGGACGAGGAGAGTTTGTTTTGCCGCCCACCATGTATGAATAGGGAAATCGAGGAAGAGACACATGTCTTTCGGACGAGCTTGAATCAAATGTGTTTTGCCGCCCATGTTTGGCGCCCACCGTGTCTGAATGGGCTCAGAGGCCGTCGTGTCACGTTTGATTGAAGTTACTAGTCTACCCCTATCGACAGCAGTGTAAATCCGGTCAATGTGGATGTACTCAGTGTCAGGGGTAGATAGTAATTTCCATCTCGCAAACACTTGCTTCGGGAAGCCCACAAATTATAGTGGGTGTTTAGCCGCTTCGTTCAAAACTTGGGAGAATTAGCATTCATGTTTGCCTTGGGACCTGGCAAACTAAATTCAAATCCAATTTGTATTCAATTACGAATATCCACAGATAATTTGTTTTGTTATTTATTTCTTCAACACCACAACAAAGATTTATTCCACCTTTATATATGATTATGATTTAAAAATGTCGTGATCTTTGAATTCAGTAGGTTGGATACACTATGATTCAAACAGTTATTTCATCCAATACAATATGCTCACATGAAAAACAGTTCACCTTATGTCAATCATACAAGTACTGAGGATAACTCGCCTAAAAAATTCGGATCATTACAACACATGGACAACATGGAATTCCGGACAACATAGGGGGTCTTGCAACATAATCCATTCAGAGACATGACATAACATGCAAGTACAATAATCTAATGACAATTTCAACTGGTATCTAAAGAAGAACATGCATTACCTTGGGCTTCAGATAGCAGAAACAGCAGGAGCTCCTCCGTCTTCAAATGCAACATTCTTACTTCCTCCAATTCTTGGGTTGCTTGCATAATGCGTGCCGCTAATTCCGTAATTTCCACCCTCAAGATAAAGATTACCTCATTCATGGCAGCCACACCATCTCTTTCTGCCTCTAGTAGAGGCTCAAGCACTATAATATATGTGCTCAGACTGCTCTCCGGCGGTGTTGCCTCTGAACTGCTACCATCTGGTTACATGGATGGCGCACTGCTTCCACAAATAGATTCTGGGGTTGTACATTGTGTCCTAGTGTGAACGGCATCCTGAAAGGTTTCCGCTGGACATAAGTAAGAGGTAGTTATCGTATGATCCAGGCAGTAAGCTTACATGGTAAATGACAGACGAATTATTGCCGAGCATGGCAAACTATATTTGAATGGTTCGAAGCAGCATCAGCCGAAAAGAAATTAAAATGGTAAGATGAAACTAGGGATGTAAGTGGCAAATAAACGGCATCCGCCAGTCCCATCTAGTTAGTTTTTGCTACCTCCCTAGTTCATTTTCCTCAAAAAACAAAAACTCTTCTAAACTATCATACCACTAGTGGACTTTAATCGGGATTAAACGGGACCCAGTTGACATCCCTAGTTGAAAGGGAGTGTACAACCGCTATATTTAAGTTGCCAAGGCATCTAAGTAGTTGAAATAATATGAGAAAGCACTTAACAGTGTGGCCTCATATAAACTACGAAGACAGTCTTGTGATGAAGTTGAGAGGAAAAGTTAAGGACTCAAATGAAATAGGCATGCATTTCTTTACGATAGTACAGCAGGCACTGCTGACATATTGGCCAACTCAGGTATAGCGTAACAACAAACAAGCATTCGAATCAAGCAATACAGCAAAGCAGACAACTGAACTATTTGTAATTCGGTAGGATTACACGTTGAGGGCACAAGCCAAGAAAGCAGCCCACTCGCATTACATTTCACATGTACTAAAACACATTGGCTTACCATATGTTGCTGTGAAGCCTAGCTGCTGTTGCAATGTTCTTTGAAAATATCGTCAGCATCCCGTGGTTGCAAATCTAGTTGTTGTAGTTTATTCTGCACCATCTATTTAGGTAAAATTAATTTTAACCGCATGCACTGGTCCGAATTGATCATCAATGGTTCATCTAAACTAATGAAAGAAGGGTGTGTGCATACGCGACAATATATCTGCTTCCCTCTATTTTTATGCTTGTTCGAGGTGCCGGCCCCAAAAGAACAAATATTTTGCTTGATGGGGTTGGCAGCTCCATAATTAATAGAAGCATCAAATTATTCATGAAACTTGGGAAGATCAAGAACACACAAACAAGTAATGAACAGAGGCTCAGAGCAGTGATGTAATAGCTAGCATCAGAAAATGTAGGGTAAAACGAACAAAAAGAAGCGGAACCACATGCAAGTTTGCTGATGTGTAATTAAGCATAGAGAACATTAACCAGTCTAATGGAACCAACAGGTGGCATCAGAACAAAACTAAAGCATATTAACTATACTAGTATGTATGCACGTGCAATGCACGTCTTAAAAGAATGGAGTGATTTTGGAGTGTGACTCGAAAAAAGTATAATGGAGTGATTTTGATAAATGGAATTCCACCCACAATTGTTTTTAATATTCACACAAAAAAATGTACATTCACATCTAAAATACTGGAGGTTCATTAAAAAATTGTATGTTACTCTATTGTTTTTTCTTCCCATTCTCCTCCCAAACCTTCTTATCTGGGCTCAAGTCGTCATGCGCTCAAGCAGTAATATAGCCCATGAGGCATCGCATATGGGCCTTTTTTTCCTGGAAGGGCCAAGTGAATATTCTAGAACACAGCAGAGGCAATAACAGTCTACTGTTCATGGCGAATCCGGCTGATCTTAGCCCTTGGATTTTGGAGACCAACGGTTATGATTGATGCTCTGGATCCATCTCAAAACTGGTACACTATATAGTAGTACAGAAATAAAGTACAGATATAGATATAGATGTGCACTGGTATGTAATTTAGCACATGTAACATGTTCACTGCCAGAAGTATGGCCCTACAGGTGCAAGCAGAATAACGCGTCTCATGAAAAACGGAATGATGCCTTGAATAAATTCAAAGGTGCAGTGCTTATGCTAGGAAAGTGAACGTAGGCGCCAGCCATTGGATGATAGTACCTGATTCTCGGAGGCGTATGGGTATCGTTGTCATACTTGATAGCTAAGGATCATCGATGGTGCTCGTGTTGCGGTTGAGTTTGGACCGGCTGTCTCCGGTGCTACGGTTGCGGCGCCTGTCGACATACAAGAAAGCTCATCTGTGGTAAGTGAACAGTTGCACGGTGAAGAAAAAAACCGAAGGAGTACAAATCGAAATAACCTGATGAGGCTGTGGCGTCGATAAAGCAGGGCCGGTGGAGTTGAATATGGCGTCCGTGGAGCGGGTCTGGTGCAGTGGACGAAGGCTTCGGCGGGCGCGTTGTACAGTGCTTTTGGTGAGGCGGATCTGTTGCCAAGGACGAGGGCTTGGATGAAGGGCCAGCGAAGGGGCGGACGAGGGAGTCAGTGAAGGGCCTACGCTGTGGTGGACGAGGGCGCCGGTTAAGCAGATCTGGGATGTCACGTGTACCAGATGAACGGCGCCGAGTTCGACCCCCGTGATGCTACGTGGGTGCCGAGGAACACACTTGGAGAGTACTCGCTTTTCATCGGGGACAGCTACCCCATTGTGAAGCGGATGCCACCTTCCGTGCACGACACGGAAGGCCTGCCGTTCATGAAGCATGGTTGTGTCTTCATTGCGCACCGCTGGATGAACGACATGCTGGGACACGCTATCCCTGATTTATGCCGCTTCAGCTTGGATGAGTCTCCATCGTGTGGAACCAGACTAGAAAGCTGCGACAATGATTCCCGTTGCCCACCGCTATGGATCGTGCCATCCATGAAGAACACCTAGGACTGGAACCTGGAGGAGGACATGCTTGTAGCCCATCTGTAACGTGTAAGTGGAGTACGATAATTGTGAACGGTAGCGCTGTGAATATACATAGACCAGTCGTGCACAAATTTATCACATGAATTGGAGATGAACTTGTGTAGAATACTGGCATTTGTCCTTTAGAATTTATTACTAGTAAATGTGTTATGTGTACGTGCAACTTGTGTGGTTGTTGCACGGGCTCCAACACGCTATTTGAGAAAAAAAGGTGGCACAACTTTGGATATACGTGACGTGGCGGCATCACAGTAGCATCGTTTGCTATAGTTGTAGTACACTCCTACTAATACGACAACTCCTATAAAACCTTGCGCTTGGCTCTTTGCCTCTTCGGGAGGTTCAACAGTTCGTACTCGTGTGAACCTTGCACTTGCCTCTTCGCCTCTTCGGAAGGTCCAACAATGATGATACTACAGTACAATATGCGTCTGGCAATCTGACACCGATTGAACTACTGCACGTCCACCGCAAGGGCGAGGGCGAGGGAGAGGAAGAGGGAGAGGGCGCTGTAGTCAAAACCCTCTCCTTGTCCTGCAAACCACCACGCGCGTGGGCGAGGGAGAGGCGTAGTACGCAAGCTTCTCCTCATTCGGCGAGTTGACGGGACACATCAAAGCAGTACTAGTACTAGTAGTAGTCCATACTGCGTCCTTTCCGATTAATATGACTTAATTTGAAACGAGAAAAATACGCTAGCGGTCAACGTATGTAACAATACGCTCTTTACGGTCATGATATATAGTTTTGCGTCGATTATACGATCACTAGCTCATCGTAGAGCACCGTATTGCACCCTACTGACCGGCCACATAGTCGACGTGGCACTTTGTTGACTGGTTAAATTGTCACCTGGTTTCTGGGTCCCACCTGTCAGTTGGAGGAGCAAAGAAATCAGTTAAACAAAACTTTACGTAGGCGCCACACGAGTTCAACCCTTGCGCCCGAACCGCCCTGTCTGTGTATGTGAGTGCATGCACGTGTCCTCCCTTGGCCTTGCAACAAAGAGTGTACATCGGCTATAAAACAAAGAGTGTAGTAGTACATGATGTACATCTACACTTCCAATGCATTTAGCCTTTAATCTAAATAGATATTGATTGACTAATGCACCAACTTGTGCTGTAGGTATGGGCTACATGTCTATCCTTAATTACAGCATGCAATGGCCTTCATTTAATCTTCTTATCTCAATGGTCGCATGCACAGATAAGTCTGCTACTTTTGGGCGTTAATTATACCCTAGTCAATGTGTAAATCTCTAAATGTACAGTCTTTCACGAACGTAGGGAGTAGGTTGAGCACTTGAGTGTGAGCGTGTGTGTTGCGTCGTGTGCTGTGTTCCGCATGGGTGCGTGAGTGTTGCGTGCGTCCATGTTGAGTACGTGTGAGTGTTGCATGTTGCATGCATGCATGCATGCATGGGGATTACTCCCTCCCATTGACATGTTCATATTTCAAACTTCCTTTGTTCCCTCCATATGGTGATACTCCCTCTATTCCCAAATACTCCAGTACGGAGTAAAATCCTCCCTCTGTTCCCAAATATGGAGTATTTGTCTTTCTACAGATTTCAACAAGTGACTAGGTATGAAACAAAATGAGTGAAGTGAGCGTAGAGGCATAGGGATACTGTAGAAAGGTAATCCTCGCGATCCATCATTCCCCATCTCGGTCAGAGAGAACTATTCAACTAGTCTTCGTAGTGAAGTGACAATACACGCTGCAGCAGATGGGACACGTAATTAATAAGCTGAACCAGCGTGTTCGTGTTACTAAATCAGCCTTACCCAGTACTGCCATCATGTTTGCCAGTAGAGCACGCTTCCGCAAATACACCTACGCACCTGTGTCCTCCATTAACTGACATATGGGCCCTCTTGTGGTAGACCCACATGTCATCGGTGTAACTATTTACACTCAGGAGGACGGTGCCTATATCCTGGTAGTAGTACTAGTAGAATTGAGATTTAATGGACTTTCTTCCCCGTCTTCCACTCTTCTTCCTCCTCTCTTCTTCTTCCTCCTCTCTTCCCCATCGTCGGCCGCACACCATTTACCCCCGCTCACTGCTCGCCCGCCCGCGCCATCTTCCTTGGTAGCTCGCGCGTACCATATCCCCCCGCTCACTGCTCGGCCACACGAGGAGAAGCTTCTTCGCTCGCCCGCCTGAATCCACTTCCCCGCTAGCTCGCAGGCACCGAAAACCCCAATGGCAGAACCGACTGACACACAGAGCCGCGATTGGAATTCCCTCCCCGATGTTCTCTTGGAGCAGATCTGTAGTCGTATGGACCTACTCAGCACCGTCCGTCTAGCCGCATGCTCGATGTCTTTGTACCATCTACTCGTCTGCAACCGGCCGGCTCTTTTCAAGACACCCTGCTTGCTGATGCCCGATCCTCGCAGGTGGCCCAGGCACCGACTTGACGATCCTACGGAGGTTGCCGTGGTGCTCCTCGACATGCTACTGAAGGAAATATGCCCTAGAGGCAATAATAAAGTTATTATTTATTTCCTTATTTCATGATAAATGTTTATTATTCATGCTAGAATTGTATTAACCGGAAACATGATACATGTGTGAATACATAGACAAACATATAGTCACTAGTATGCCTCTACTTGACTAGCTCGTTTATCAAAGATGGTTATGTTTCCTAGCCATGGACAAAAGAGTTGTCATTTGATTAACGGGATCACATCATTAGGAGAATGATGTGATTGACATGACCCATTCTGTTAGCCTAGCACTTGATCGTTTAGTATGTTGCTATTGCTTTCTTCATGACTTATACATGTTCCTATAACTATGAGATTATGCAACTCCCGTTTACCGGAGGAACACTTTGGGTACTACCAAACGTCACAACGTAACTGGGTGATTATAAAGGAGTACTACAGGTGTCCCCAAAGGTACATGTTGGGTTGGCGTATTTCGAGATTAGGTTTTGTCACTCCGATTGTCGGAGAGGTATCTCTGGGCCCTCTTGGTAATGCACATCACTATAAGCCTTGCAAGCAATGTGACTAATGAGTTAGTTACGGAATGATGCATTACGTAACGAGTAAAGAGACTTGCCGGTAACGAGATTGAACTAGGTATTGGATACCGACGATCAAATCTCGGGCAAGTAACATACCGATGACAAAGGGAACAACGTATGTTGTTATGCGGTTTGACCGATAAAGATCTTCGTAGAATATGTAGGAACCAATATGGGCATCTAGGTCCCGCTATTGGTTATTGACCGAGAATAGTTCTAGGTCATGTCTACATAGTTCTCGAACCCGTAGGGTCCGCACGCTTAATGTTACGATGACAGTTTTATTATGAGTTTATAAGTTTTGATGTACCGAAGTTTGTTCGGAGTCCCGGATGTGATCACGGACCTGACGAGGAGTCTCGAAATGGTCGAGACATAAAGATTGATATATTGGAAGCCTATGTTTGGACATTGGAATGGTTCCGGGTGAAATCGGGATTTTACCGGAACACCGGGGGGTTACCGGAACCCTCCCGGGGGATAATGGGCCTTAGTGGGCAATGAGGGAGAAGAGGAAGGGCCGGCCAGGGCAGGCCACGCGCCCCCTCCCCCCCTAGTCCGAATAGGACAAGGAAGGGGGGGGGGCGGCGCCCCCCTTTCCTCTTTCCCCTCCCCCCTTTCCTTCTCCACCAAGGCAAGAGGGGGGAGTCCTACTCCCGGTGGGAGTAGGACTCCTCCAGGCGCACCCCTAGGGGGCCGGCCGCACCTCCCCCCTCCCTCCTTTATATACAGGGGCGGGGGGCACCCCGTAGACACACAGAAGTTGATCTACGGATCGTTCCTTAGCCGTGTGTGGTGCCCCCCTCCACCATATTCCACCTCGGTCATATCGTCGCGGAGTTTAGGCGAAGCCCTGCGCCGGTAGAACATCATCATCGTCACCACACCGTCATGCTGATGGAGCTCATCCCCGAAGCTTTGCTGGATCGGAGCCCGGGGATCGTCATCGAGCTGAACGTGTGCTGAACTCGGAGGTGCCGTACGTTCGGTACTTGGATCAGTCGGATCGTGAAGACGTACAACTACATCAACCGCGTTGTCATAACGCTTCTGCTTACGGTCTACGAGGGTACGTGGACAATACTCTCCCCTCTCGTTGCTATGCCATCACCATGATCTTGCGTGTGCGTAGGAATTTTTTTGAAATTACTACGTTCCCCAACAGCTACCACTACCCGTCCACCTGTCCTTCATGCGTGGCCACTACTGGGCGGGCATGAAGGCCAACTGGATCGTCCTCATCCACCACACCAGTAGTCCGTGGCATCTCGTGGATATCTACACCCAGCGAGAGATCACCCTTCCATCATTGGATACCGCCGACATCGAGCCTCACGGCCCGCCGGACACTCCTGCCTACTACGCACGAGACGTGTCAAGCTTTTGGCTCGACCTCTGTTTGCAGAAAGTTGTAATCTGCGAAGTGCCCACACCATCAGAAGACTACATGGATTACAAGCTCATTGACTTGTTCAACATGGGATTAGTCTATCCGGAATCCGGTCGCCATACATGGTTATGGCTCATCATCAATCCTGTTGAGGCAACATTTCTGTCTGATGCTATAGTGCACGATGGCATCGTTTACGCGTTCGACGCACAGATTGGCTGCCTATACTGGTGGAATCTATCGTCGTGTAATTGTTCTATCTCATCTCATCCTTACGTTATGAATACGACTGCCTGTTCATTTGTTACAAATTTAGAATGCATAGCATGTCTATAACCACATCATTGCTATGTGTTCCTCTCATTTCCTAGATTTTTATGACCACACATGTTATTGTTAGAGTTGATATGAGAACAATTGGCATCTAATGATTGTTAGAATACATATTATGAGCATAACATCATGATTGCTATATGTTACTCTCGTTTACAAGATTTTTATAACAACGCATGTTATTGCTTAGAGTTGATATGAGAACAGTAGTAGTAAGTGCTATGGTAGAATATGAGTAGGCGCTGTCATAGCTGTTTTCCTCTCATTGTTACATGATGTTTGAAACATGACATGTTGCTAGAATATGAAAGCCATTGGCTTATTTTTTAACTTGGGGTATGATTATGACCACGGCATTGCAATTCTCTGTCTATGATATGTGTCACTGTTATAATAATCTTAATTCCACACATACTCTGAACATGATTGTTTATTTTTGTCCTTTTGGTCTCCAATTTGAATTGTTGCAGCAGACGCAAATGCGCTGGCCTTCATGATTCCAGGACCTGGAATCATACCAGCCGATGGGTGGTGGTTTATCGCTCCTTCAGCTGATGGCGGTGATTTGATGCTCATTCGCACGTACCAAATTGACCAAACCATTACATCAAACCACATGCAGTACAATGTGTGGGGCATTCGTGACATTGATGGCTGTGGATGCTTCATGTTCGGGAAAGATCCCAGCTCCGTTGGGCCAGGCGTATTCAACTGGAGGCGGGTTTACAGCCTCGGCAACCACTCCTTGTTCCTCGGGCTCAATTATCCGATCATCCAACCAATCATCGATCATATCACCGGCTGTAAGGGCATATTTATCCCCAAGATGTTTTGGTGATTGATGACAATGCTTTTGCGGACTAATCATGTGCGTTAAGTTCTTTCAGAGATTCATCCATTGGCACGAGACGATTTCCTCCCCTCGGTGTGTCATTCAAGATGGTGTAGCTCCTTCGTCTCTTTGTTGGTGTACTAGTTTCGTAGGAGTCACCGTACTATCAAGAGGGGATCCGCTTTGGTAAGGCTAGGGTGGAATCAACACGTACACATCCTTTTCACACCCAATGTCTTCCTTCCCACTTCGATGGAGCAGCCTCTCCTTCCTTGTCCCTGCGCTGACCTACCCCAGCGGTAGTACCGTGGTCTTCAGCGGTAGTACCGCCGAAGCACTCAAGCGGTAGTACCGCTCCCGGAGCGGTAGTACCGCTCCCCAACGGTAGTACCGCTCCCAGAGCGGTAGTACCGCTTGAGGTCTTCGGCCGTAGTACCACAGCAGTTCCGCGCTAGTACCGCTTTGATTCTTGACCGACGTTTTTCGTGTCGGGTTTTGCAGTACTAGGAGCGGTAGTAGTGGCGGTAGTACCGCTCCAAGCGGTAGTACCGCTCTTACTCCCACGGTAGTACCGCTCTGGGGCCAGGGCCTTGTCTTCCTCGTCAGCGCGGTAGTACCGCTGGGTGGGAGCGGTAGTACCGCCCTCAGCGGTAGTACCGCCCTGCCCAAGCGGTAGTACTGCTTTGTGCGTGGCTGCTCAGTGGGGTAACGGTTGGATTTGTTCCCCCACTATATAAAGGTGTCTTCTTCCTCCAAGTTGACTCACCTCTTTCCCCCAAAGTTCCATTGTTGCTCCAAGCTCCATTTTCGCCCGATCTTTCTCCCTAGCCAATCAATCTTGTTGATTTGCTCGGGATTGGTTGAGAAGCCCCAGATCTACACTTCTACCAAGAGAAATTTGATTCCCCCCACTTATCCCTAGCGGATCTTGTTACTCTTGGGTGTTGAGCACCCTAGACGGTTGAGGTCACCTCGAAGCCATACTCCATTGTGGTGAAGCTTCATGGTGATGTTGGGAGCCCCCAATCTTGTTTGTAAAGGTTTGGTCGCCGCCTTCAAGGGCACCAATGGTGGAATCACGGCAACTCGCATTGTGTGAGGGCGTGAGGAGATTACGGTGGCCCTAGTGGCTTCTTGGGGAGCATTGTGCCTCCACACCGCTCTAACGGAGACGTACTTCCCCTTAAAAGGAACTCCGATAACACATCCTTGTCTCCACCGGCTCCACTCTTGGTTATTTCGTGCCTTTACTTTTGCAAGCTTACTTGTGTTGCATCTATTTCTTGCTTGTGTGCTAGGTGTCTTTGCATCATATAGGTTGTTCACGTAGTTGCACATCTAGACAACCTATTTCGTTGCAAGATTTAATTTGTTAAATAAAAGCTTAAAAATTGTTAGTTACCTATTCACCCCCCTCTAGTCAACCATATCGATCCTTTCAATTGGTATCAGAGCCTCGTCTATTTATTAAGGACTTCGCCGTCCGAAGAGTATGGTTGACACCAACGACAGTGCAGAGGAACACTCCGGTGTGAATCCCATCTCATCTTCGGCCGAAGGGGGAACCTCGGTCTCACGTGAGGAATTCAATGTGGCTTTAGACACATTCAAAACCTCCATGACGGCCAAGGTTAAAAGCATGTTTACTGAATTTCTAGAAGGACTTAAACTATCTACCTCGCCGATGAAAGTGGGTGATCCCACTAACAAGGTGACGGATGCTACCTCCGACAAGGGGGAAGCTAACAATGAAAAGAGTCCTTCTACTAGTGGTAGAAATGGCACCGGCATCTTTGCCCATGTGGAACCTCCTATTTATAGAGGACCGATCCCCTCCACTCATTTGAATCATGCCAGTGCTCCTCCTAAATATGAGAAGCATGAAGATTTTGACTCTTGGGTTTATCGCTTCAAGCATCATTTAAAACATGTGAACACTAACCTTTGGAGAATCATTGAAGAAGGTTTTTATCCTCATGACCCAAGCAACTTCACCCCTTGAGAAGACGTGGACAATCAATTCAATGAGAGTGCACTCTTCATCATCCAAGATGCTATCCTTCCCGAAGATCTCCCTCATCTTCGACCTCATGTCATGGCTAAAGAAGCATGGATATGTGTCGAGGGTCTCTATCGAGGAAGTGCTAGCATTCAACGCTCCAACTATGAAGTGGTGCAAGATGAAGTCGATGAGTTTGCAATGAAAGAAGATGAAGAACCTCGTGAGCTCTTTCGAAGAGTGACCAAACTCGCGGTCGCACTCCGAGATCATGGAAGCAAGGACACGGATGAAAATTGGATCAAGTGCAAGTTCCTCAAGGCCATGATGCCCTACAACAAGGCCATGTCCTCCGTCATTCGTCAAAGACCGGACTTCCACTCCATGACCTCAAGTGAAGTGTTGGATGAGTTCGTTGCAATGAGCATCTTGGACAAGACCGCCGACAATGCGGTGCTCCATTCTCAAAGGGCAAAGAAGCCCAACCTTGCTTTGAAGGCCAAGGTTATTATGGAAGAAGAGGAAGAAGTGGAAGATGATGAGAGCAACCCCGAAGACACAAAATTTGATTACCATGAGAACATGGCCCTTGCTTCAAGACAATTTTGGAGCAAGAAGAATTCAAGACCCAACTTCAACAAGAACAACTCAAGTGGCGTCAAGGGCAAGCAACGAGTTAGAACTTGCTTCAACTGTGGCAATGTGAGCCATTTCGTTGCGGATTGTCCTTACGAGAAGCGGGAAGATAATGGTGGCAAGTTCATCCGAAAAGACAAAGCCAAGTCCTTCCCCAACAAGAACAACTTCGCCAAGAAGACTCCTGTCGGTGTCAAAACCGGCGGATCTCGGGTAGGGGGTCCCGAACTGTGCGTCTAGGCGGATGGTAATAGGAGACAAGGGACACGATGTTTTTTACCCAGGTTCGGGCCCTCTCGGTGGAGGTAAAACCCTACTCCTGCTTGATTGATATTGATGATATGGGTAGTACAAGAGTAGATCTACCACGAGATCAAGGAGGCTAAACCCTAGAAGCTAGCCTATGGTATGATTGTTGTAATGTATGTTGTCCTACGGACTAGAGTCCTCCGGTTTATATAGATACCGGAGAGGGCTAGGGTTACACAGAGTCGGTTACAATAGTAGGAGATCTACGTATCCGTATCGCCAAGCTTGCCTTCCACGCCAAGTAAAGTACCTTCCGGACACGAGCCGGAGTCTTCAATCTTGTATCTTCGTAGTCTTGGAGTCCGGCGGACATTGATAGTCCGGCTGTCCGAACACCCCCTAGTCCAGGACTCCCTCAGTAGCCCCTGAACCAGTCTTCAATGACGATAAGTCCGGCGTGCATAATGTTCGGCATTGCAAGGCGGGTTCCTCCCTTGAATAATCCAGAGAAGATAATGAACACCAGGATAGTGTCCGGCTCTGCAAAATAAATTCCACATTCCACCGTAGAGAGAATAAAATGTACACTTAGTTCAATCTGCTGACGTATTATGCGGCGTGACATCACACCGCCACCAGGCCTTTGTTTGAATCATTATACCACCTCAGCATTAGCAGAGCGGTTTCCTCGGCACGTACTATCGAAGCAGAGATCGTGTTCCCCTTATTCCGGGATTCTCATCAATACGTGTGTGGGTAACCCAACCGCGCCATCAACTGTGACGCTTGGGAGATAAGCGAGTTTTACCAGGCCGGTGGGGGACACATAGTTTTGTCCGCCTATATATAAGGGATAAGGATTCACCTTCTCACCTACGCCTTCTTCCTCCTTTGCTTATCCATCCCCGCGAATTCAAGCTCCAACGCCCGAACTCGCGCATCTCACCTCGACCTTCTCCGAATATGACTGGAGCGGGAGGCAAATGGTTAGCCTCCACCATCAAGGAGGAGGACATCACCAAACTGCGCAGCGCCGGATACCTTTCCGGTGATATCGCGCATCGGCTGCCCGACGAGGGGCAGCTCATCCCTACCCCCGGGCCTCATGAGAGGGTCATCTTCCTTCCCCACTTCCTCCGCGGACTGGGCTTTCCGCTCCATCCATTTGTCCGGGGGCTCATGTTTTACTACGGCCTGGATTTCCACGATCTGGCGCCGAACTTTATCCTCAACATCTCGGCGTTTATCGTCGTGTGTGAGGCATTTCTCTGCATCCGGCCCCACTTCGGCTTGTGGCTCGAGACCTTTAACGTCAAGCCGAGGTTGTGAAGGGTACGCAAGCGGAATGCGGAGGCGCTATGTTGGGCAAATTGCCCAACGTCCCTTGGCTAGAAGGGACCTTCGTGGACTCTGTCAAGGGGTGGCAATCGGGGTGGTTCTACATCACCGAGCTGCATGAATCCACATGGGCGGCGGCCCCCAAGTTTAGATCAGGCATCCCCATGCAGCTCACCTCCTGGAAAGAGAAGGGCTTGCAGTGGGGGAATCTGGTGGAGGTGACGGGACTCCGAGCATGTATCAAGAAGATGGTGAGCAATAAGCTCAGGCTCGTCGACGTGGTCCAAGTCATGCTCATCCGGCAGATCCTCCCATGCCTAGAACGGGCATTTAATTTGTGGGAGTTCAATCCAGAACAGCACCAGGCGCTAAACGGGCTCTTCGATACAACATACGAAGGCGCCTGGAGGGTGCTGTTCAAGGGCGCCGAAGCCCCTACGTCCGCGACCAAAGACCGCGGATTCAGCTCGCAGAATCCAACTGACGAGGTAAGTGATTCAACCCCATTACAGGACACTTGTGATAATTAGATTGACTCTAGTGAGGCTGCATTCTGCCTCTTCCTTTGACAGGAATGGATGGAGAAGGCCAAGCTGCTCATCAGCCCGGCTCCCATGCCAGAAGACCCAGCGAACGCCCGCTTAACAGGGCTGCTGGTTCCGGCCCCGCACGTGGTGCCGGAGAAGAAGGCCAAGAAGGTGGCCGCGGGGACTCGAAAGAGTTCCCGCAATCAGGCGTCTGACGACGACGAGGATTCCTCCTCCGAAGACGACGAGGAGGAGTACTCTCTCCCGGAGGAGGGAGAGAAGAAAAGGAAGGCCTCCCCCATCGGGGGGGGGGGCGAAGGGTCCAAGAGGGGGAGAACTATCCCCCCTGACAGTTCCGCCAACATCAGCGTTGGTGAGGATGAGCGGCCTCCAAGGGCCAGGCGTCCGGCAAGATCGTAAGTATCCGGATCCTTGATGTGTAATTTCTTTTATGTCGCGAAGTATCCTTCTAACGCCGCATTCTGTCCGTAGTCCGGCCAATGATGATCTCCCTGACTCATCGAGCGGGTCATTGGCCTCGTCGGATGTGAATTCCATCCCGACTGCCTCCACCCCACGCGCCAACGAGGACGCCGAGGTGGGATCCCAAAGAGGGACCCATCAGGAGGAGGCTCCGGAGGCGCCGTCAGGCAGCTCCCCGGACTTCGTGCCGGACTCCACATCGGAACCCGCAGTGGTTCCAGAGTCCGGCAAGCGGCCCCTTCGAAAGAAGGGCAGGACCGTGACGCCGGCGGCCTCCGTCCAACCGGAGGCGCCGGATAACCTGCTGGAAGCGCTTAAAGGCGCTTCCATCGAGGAAGAACACCGCACCATCATGAGTGCGGTGATTGAGAAGGTTCAGCTCGCGAAAAGCGGGCTGACCGAAGCCTGCAGAAGCCTTTTAACGGGCTTTGAGGTGAGAAGTTAAAATTATGTAATATAATACCGCATAGACAGTAGCCCCTGATGCTTGGTTCGGTGTTCGGAAAGAAAAGCCGGACTAAGGATCTATAACAAGATATACGCAGGGTTGCCTAAAATATGTCAATATGGGTTTGCAGGCTGCACTGCTGACCTCTGCCGCACTAACGGTGGAGGTTGACGTGCTGAAAAAGAATCTCGAGCGGTCCAAGCAAGAGCTCGGCCGTGCAAAGAAGCAGCTCGAGGAAAAAGAAAGTGAGTGACACCTCCTTGAATAAGTACCTTACAGAAAAGGATTTTGGTTGCAAACAAAATTAACAAGGATAATATGTGCATCGCAGGGGCCACTAACGAGATGGCAACCCTGAAGGATGTTGTTTCCGCGGCCGAACGCAATGCGGCCGCGGAACGGGCTGAGCGAGAAAAGCAAGAGGCGCGGGTGGCGGAAGTTCGGCAAGAGCTCCAGGTTCTCATGGAAAAACATGAGAGTTTGGAGCGTGACTCCAAGACTCGAGAGTCCGAGCTTGCCTCGGCTCTCGAAAGTGCCAAGTCCGCCAAGGCCGAGGCCCATAAGGCCCTTCAGGAGGTTGAGGACATAAAGAAGATAGCGGCGGGTAAGGCGTTTTTCATGCAAAGCAGGCATGTTAATGTGAACTACCTGATACTTACCCGAATTCGGAGCTCTCCAGGGGCATTTGCAGATCTGCCGCGTAGTGCGACTGATGCCGCCACATTCTATCATGGTGAGGAGGGGAGCTCGACAGAGAAGGTCTTCTGGTCTCAGTATACTGAGGCCGGCCATCCGGTGCTCCCAAGTGACCAGCTGAAGCAGCTGATCGAACTCCACAAAGTAGCTGAGGAGGCCATGAAGGGCCTCATAGTCCGGCTGTGGCCTGGACAGGCCATGCCTGGTAGCTACTTTGGCCTCGTACGGCAGCTGGTGGATGCATGCCCTAGGCTGGATGTAGTCAAGCGCTCTGCCTGTATCGAAGGTGCTCGTCGGGCCCTTGCCCGCATAAAGGTGCAATGGGGAAAATTGGATGCGGAGAAGCTTCTCACGGACCCACCGCCACCGGGCAAGGAGTATCGCACGCCGGAGAAGTATTATAATGTTGTCCTGAAGGGAGCCTGCAATATTGCAGATGAGTGCTCCCGAAATGTAATCTTTGAGTGAACTCGCTGTGTATTTATCCTGTGCGCTGAAAACTTCGTTCATATGCGCCATGAGCAACGCTTGTTTAATTTAAAATATTACCTTCTGTGCAGCCGTTTATAAAATCTGAGAGATGGCAAGTCGTTGGCTTCAGCCCCCAAGGCACAAGTGCTGGGGTGTTCGGTGATAAACTTGAGCACTCTTGTTCCCATATTTGGGTCCATCTAGGGAGGCGCTCAACACGACGAACAAGGCAACCGGACTTATAATGCTTGAACACTCTCACTTAGCCATAGAATTCTATAATTCTAAATTTTGGCGGAGCCCCTGGTATTCGGAAGACCGAATCCGGGGCGCTATCCACGCCTTCATTGGACATAATCCGGAACTTCGCTCGAAGTGGCGTGAGTCTTTAAGGACCCGAAAAAACCTCTCGAACAGCGACCAGTCTCTCGCCTTATCATGCCGGTCAGTTTTAGCTTTCTCCACTGAGGCGTTAACCCGGCTCAACCGGGGCGCAATCGCAGTGGTTCTCCCAGTGCTACCTTAGCTGACGGAACAGAAACGTAAGGAGCCAAACATGGGAGCCGGGCAAACCCAACTATTGACCCAAGACATGATTCGGAGCCGATTCATATAATGCTATAAGTTCGGGGTGCCGCACTTGTGAAAGTGTTCGGACTTTATCACACCATAAAGTGGGGAACATAAGCCCCTGGTGTATTATGCCGTACCAAAAATATACGGGTGCCAGAATGTCATATAATGAACATATATATAAAATGTAATGCAATTGCGATCATAAAGGTGCTGCATTATTAATGAAAGAAAAAGTCTGCTAGTAGAGCGGACGGATACAAATAGTGCGGTAAGCAAGGGATTTGGACTAAATAAACATGTCCCCTCCAGGGATGAGCTGCAGATTTGGTGTATATAATCGAATTTAATGCTCGTAATTGAGACCACCTGAGTGTTCGACGCGGCCTTCTTTAGTCCCTCACTATTGCATCATGAGTTCGACAGGTTCACCGCCGGACAGGGCTTCTGGTTAACAGAGTCCTGTGTACAAAAAATAAGAAAAATAATAATAATAAAAAAGAGGCACATTTGCGAGCCCCTGGTGTGGTCGAACCGCACTCTGGGTCCGTTGTGATCGTGCCCCCTCCCCCGTGCCCATGGTATCTCCAAAGCGTAATGATGTACGCGGAGTGTTATTCTTGTGATCATACGCGGGCGAGGATTGGGGCCGCATTGCTACGCGTGCTCTAATCGCGCCAGGTGGTCTTGGTTGATATTGCTCCAGGCGCGCTTTGCTGTATCCGGCCGTTTAACGGCCGGGCTCGAGAATTGCCTTAAAAGGCTGCTCTGTACTTCTGCCGCGAGAGCCGCTGTATGTTCCTCCGTTTGGAGGGAGCGTTCCGTATTTCCATTGACCGTGATGACTCCACGAGGGCCTGGCATCTTGAGCTTTAGGTATGCATAGTGCGGCACCGCGTTGAATTTGGCAAACGCGGTTCGTCCGAGCAGAGCGTGATAGCCGCTGCGAAACGGGACTATGTCGAAGACTAACTCTTCGCTCCGGAAATTATCCGGGGATCCGAAGACCACTTCCAGTGTGATTGAGCCTGTACAGTTGCCTTCCACTCCTGGTATGAAACCTTTAAAGGTTGTCTTTGTAGGTTTAATCCTTGATGGGTCTATGCCCATTTTGCGCACTGTATCCTGATAAAGCAGGTTCAGGCTACTGCCGCCATCCATCAGGACTCTCGTGAGGTGAAACCCATCGACGATTGGGTCTAAGACCAATGCGGCGAATCCGCCATGGCGTATGCTGGTCGGATGGTCTCTTCGATCGAAAGTGATCGGACAAGAGGACCATGGGTTGAACTTTGGGGCGACTGGCTCCATCGCATAGACGTCCCTTAGTGCGCGTTTCCTCTCCCTCTTGGGTATATGGGTCGCGTATATCATATTCACCGTCCGTACTTGTGGGGGAAAACCCTTCTGTCCTCTGTTGTTTGGCGGCCGGGTCTCTTCCTCGTCGTCGCTATTTAGCCCCTTGTCATTGTTTTTGGCAATTAACTTGCCGGCCTGCTTGAATACCTAGCAATCTCTATTGGTGTGGTTAGCTGGCTTTTCAGGGGTGCCATGTATCTGGCATGAGCGGTCGAGTATTCGGTCCAAATTGGACGGACCCGGAATGGTTCTTTTAAATGGCTTCTTCCGTTGACCGGGTTTAGAGCCTCGGAATCCGGCATTGACTGCCGTATCCTCCTTAACATCGCCGTTAATTCGGCGCTTGTTTTTATTTCGACGTGACCTGCCGTTGTTGTCCTTAGTATCCGGACTGCCAGAATTTTTACGGAGATTGTTGCTGCGGGCTAGCCAGCTGTCCTCTCCCGCACAAAAGCGGGTCATTAACGATGTGAGGGCTGCCATGGATTTCGGCTTTTCCTGCCCGAGGTGCCGGGCTAGCCATTCGTCCCGGATATTATGTTTGAAGGCTGCAAGGGCCTCTGCGTCCGGACAATCGACGATTTGATTTTTCTTTGTCAAGAACCGTGTCCAGAATTGCCTGGCCGATTCGTCTGGCTGCTGAATGATGTGGCTGAGGTCATCGGCGTCTGGTGGTCGCACATATGTGCCTTGGATGTTATCAAGGAATGCGGCCTCCAGGTCCTTCCAACACCCAATTGACTCTGCGGGCAAGCTGTTAAGCCAATGCCGAGCTGGTCCTCTAAGCTTGAGTGGGAGGTATTTTATGGCGTGGAGATCGTCGCCGCGGGCCATATGGATGTGGAGAAGATAGTCTTCGATCCACAACGCGGGGTCTGTTGTGCCATCGTAAGATTCGATGTTTACGGGTTTAAATCCTTAAGGGATCTGATGATCCATTACTTCGTCAGTGAAGCATAACGGGTGTGCGGCGCCCCTATATTGAGCGATATCGCGACGCAGCTCGAGAGAGCGCTGTCTGCTGTGTTCGGCCCGGCCGGGGTTATTGTATCCGGCACGACGGTATTCATCATGGGTCGTAGGGCGCCCACGTGATCCATAGATGGATCGGGATTGCCTTGCTTTGTCCTCCAATATGTCTCGCAAGTCCGGCGTGTTCCCTCTTGGCTTCGTACTTTTGGAGCGATGCCGGGGTATGGTCTTGGCTGGGGGCCTGGATGCCTCTCTGTCACGACCACGGGGTGGTCGGTCAGCCATGTCGTGCGCTGGTGATGGATGTATGTATGCTTCCTCCTCTAATCGGGGGAGCAGCTTGCGTTTTGGGTAACTTTTGGAGGGACGTTCGAGTTTATACTCTTCGGCCGCGAGGACCTCGGTCCATCGATCGGCCAGCAGGTCCTGATCAGCTTGAAGCTGCTGCTGCTTTTTCTTTAGGCTGTTTGCTGTGGTGATAAGCCTGCGCTTGAAGCGTTCTTGTTCAACGGGATCCTCGGGTACGACGAATTCGTCATTGTTGAGGCTTGCTTCGTCTTCGGAGGGAGGCATATAATCATGATCCTCAACCTCTTCATCTGCCGCCCCCTCATGAGGGCTTGCTTCTGCATCCTCCTGCGCTGAGTCTTGCGGGAGGGGATTGTCTTCGGCACTCTCTGGAGTATTATTATCTCCTGTGCCGGAATCTCCGTTTTTTCTGTGGCGAGATTTAGAGTGGCGCCACTGACGCCGGCGCTTGGGCTGTTTCTTTAAGGAATCTGCCTCCGCTGTTCCTTCGCCGTCCCCATCTTTTGGGGTATCCACCATGTATACGTCATATGACGAGGTGGCCTTCCAGTGCCCTGTGGGTGCTGGTTCCTGTTCGTCTCCGGCATCGTCGTCCATAGCGTCGATGTCTTCGGAGTCGTAGTCTAGCATGTCGGTTAGATCATCGACAGTGGCTACAAAGTGGGTGGTGGGTGGGCTCTGAATTTCTTCGTCGTCCGCGTCCCAACCATCCTAGCCATAATCCGGCCAGGACTCTCCTGATAACGAGAGATGCTTTAGTGAATTTAAGATATCACCGAAAGGCGAGCATTGAAAGATGTCCGCGGCGGTGAATTCCATAACCGGCGCCCAATCTGGATCGATTGGTAGGGGCGCGGGAGGTTCGGAGTCCGGCGAGGAGTCCGGCGCCTCGGAATCACGAGTTTCGCAGGGAACAAGATTGGTGTTCGGCTCCATCGCCGTGGATGTTGAAGCCCCCGGGGCGGCGTCTATCCACCAGCCCTCGATCTGGGCGATCGGCTCCGGGCTAATGGCCGGAGCGGATTCGTGTGCGGCCACCAAAGCACTGTTTGGCGGCAGAGCTAGATCATGCCCATCGTCACAGTGCGGCGCGCTTGGCTGTGGCTCGAGTCCATCGAGGATCAAATCTCCTCGGACATCGGCCGTGAAGTTTAAGCTTCCAAATCTGACCTGACGGCCAGGGGCGTAGCTTTCGATCTGCTCCAGATGGCCAAGTGAATTGGCCCGCAGTGCGAAGCCGCCGAACACGAATATCTATCCGGGGAGGAAAGTCTCACCCTGGACAGCGTTGCAGGTTGAAGATGCCATCAAGCCTATTGGTGATGACACAGAGGAACTCTCAATGAAAGCACCAATGTCGGTGTCAAAACCGGCGGATCTCGGGTAGGGGGTCCCGAACTGTGCGTCTAGGCGGATGGTAATAGGAGACAAGGGACACGATGTTTTTTACCCAGGTTCGGGCCCTCTCGATGGAGGTAAAACCCTACTCCTGCTTGATTGATATTGATGATATGGGTAGTACAAGAGTAGATCTACCACGAGATCAAGGAGGCTAAACCCTAGAAGCTAGCCTATGGTATGATTGTTGTAATGTATGTTGTCCTACGGACTAGAGCCCTCCGGTTTATATAGATACCGGAGAGGGCTAGGGTTACACAGAGTCGGTTACAATAGTAGGAGATCTACGTATCCGTATCGCCAAGCTTGCCTTCCACGCCAAGTAAAGTACCTTCCGGACACGAGCCGGAGTCTTCAATCTTGTATCTTCGTAGTCTTGGAGTCCGACGGACATTGATAGTCCGGCTGTCCGAACACCCCCTAGTCCAGGACTCCCTCAACTCCCACTCGTGGGTTGGTGGTTCAAGAAGAATACCAAGAGGATGACGATGATGATGAAAATGAAGAAGCAATGGCAATGGCATCCGTTGCCATTGCTACTACTCCCCGGGTGTCTCTCTTTGATTCACCCAACAAGAACATCACCGCCAAATGCCTCATGGCTAAAGCTTCAAACAAGGTAACCCCCAACATTAAAACCACCATCATTACTAATTCCTCCATGGAGGATTGCATTGATGAACATGAGGAGTGTAATGAAGAAGTGAATGAGTTTGAATCTTTTATGAGTAAGCTCAAGGGCAAGTCCAAGAAGCATTTTGTTGCTCTCTTGGAACAACTTGGTGAGGCCAATGACATGATCGAGGCTCACGAAGAAACCATCTCTAAGATGGAAGGTCATAGTCGTGACTATGCCGATGAGATATCGGATCTCTCTAATGCTCTTGAGGAAGAGTGTGTGCATCGTTTGACTTTTGAGGAGTCACACAATGATGACCATGCTAAATTAAAGAAAGATCTTGATCATGCGCTTGTCGTGTCTCGTGTGCTAACTTCCGAGAAGACTAAACTTGGGGTTGATCATGCTAGACTCAAAGAGGAGTTTGAGATACTTGACAAGGCCCACAAGGTCTTGAAGGGTGCTCATGCTAACCTCAAGGAGTCTCATGCTCAACTCCAAGTTAAGCTAACCAAGGAAAAGGCCACCTTTCCTCATATGGTATTAATTGATAATGCATGTTCTACTAACCCATGTTGTGAGCATGCGCATCTTGTGGAGGAGAATGCCAATTTGAAGGATCAACTTGAGAAAGGCCTTGTTTCATGCATTCAAGGTGAGAAGAACCTCAACAACCTCTTGAGCAATCAAAAGGATGTTGTGGCCAAGGAAGGAATTGGATTTGCACCCAAGTCCAAGAGCAAGAAGAAGAAGAAGAATGACAAGACCAAACGTCCTCCTCCTCTTAAGCAAACTTTTGTAAAAGAGGGAGAGGGTGGTCCTAAGGAGAAGAAGGAAAAAGTGAAGGGAGTTGACGCTCAAAAGGGCAAAAGCATTTCCTCCAACAAAGCCGGCGACTTTAACCCGTCATATGTGTTGTGCCGTGCTAGTGATGGACATGTTTATGCTAAATTTGTTGGTTCTCCTTATGAGTACATTGAATGGTCTATTTGGGTTCCCAAGACCCTTTTTACTAACATCAAAGGACCCATTACTAAATGGGTACCTAAAACCAAGCATTGATCTCTTGTAGGTGTTTGCTTCCGGTGGGGGATCATGGTTGCTCGATAGTGGAGCAACAAATCATATGACCGGGAGCAAGGACATGGTGGTGGACGTGCAAAAGATTCCATATATGCCCACCAATGTCGAGTGGGGTGCTGCATCACATTATAAGGTATTGGGTCTCGGCAAGATTGTCATTTCTCTTGATCTAATGATCGAGAAAGTCATGCTTGTTGAGCCCTTGCATACAATTTGCTTTCCGTTCATCAACTTGCAATCATGGGTTTTGCTACTTTATTTGACATTGATACCGTGGCCCTCTTGTGGAGCAAGGCTCTTAAAGTAGCCTTTGTTGGGCATGTCGAGAACGGTCTCTATGTGATTAACTTTTCGGAGCGACCCACTAAGACCGCGACATGCCTAATGGCTAAAGTTGACGTGGGATGGCTTTGGCATCGCCGTTTAGCCCACGTCAATATGAGATCTTTGCAAAGTCTTCTCAAGGGGGACCATGTTCGTGGACTAACAAATGTTAGTTTTGCCAAAGATCGTGCTTGCAGTGCCTGTATTGAAGGAAAGCTACATGAGAAGGCTCACCCTCCCTCAACCATCATCTACTCGAAGAGACCCTTGGAGCTCCTTCACATGGATCTCTTTGGGCCTCCATCTTTTGATAGTCTTGGAGGAAGAAAGTATTGCTTGGTGATTGTGGATGATTATTCAAGATACACTTGGGTATACTTCTTCAAGAGGAAGAGTGAGACTCAACAAACCGTCATCAACTTTGCAATTGAAGCTCAACGTCAACATAATGCAAAGATCTTGACAATCAGAAGTGACAACGGCACCGAGTTCAAGAACTACATCTTGGATGAGTTTCTTAGTGATGAGGGGATCAAGCACCAATATGCTGCTCCATATACCCCTCAACAAAATGGTGTGGCGGAGAGGAAGAACCAGACATTGATGGATGTGGCTAGGACCATGATGGCAGAGTTCAAGTCTCCATACAACTTTTGGGCCGAAGCCATCAACACCGCATGTCATGCATCCAATCGGCTCTATCTCCGCAAAGGCTTGAACAAGACTCCTTATGAGATACTCACCGGCAACAAGCCCAACCTCAAGTACTTCCGGGTGTTCGGTTGTAAGTGTTTCATTCTCAAGAAAGGTGTTCGTTTGTCTAAATTTGAGGCTAGAGCTCATGAGGGCATATTTGTTGGTTATGCTACAAACACTCATGCTTACCATGTTCTCAACAAGTCCACCGGACTCATTGAGGAGACGTGTAACATGGAGTTTGACGAAAATAACGGCTCCCAAGTGGAGCAAAGTGGTACTTGTGATGTAGGTGATGAAATTCCTCCCCAAGCCATAATAAGAATGGGTATTGGTCATATTCTACCCATTGAGGAACCCCTTGTGGCCGAAGGAGAAGGACAATGCTCCACTCAAGTGGAGCCATCACCTCCCCAAGACCCACACGCTTCCGAAGAACAAAGTGAAGGCCCTCAACCTCGTGAACAAGACCAAGGGCAAGATCAACCTCAAGATGGTGGTGAACCTCTAAATGATGCCCAAGGTCAAGTTCTCCCCCTTGAGCAAGTTCAAGATCACGAGCAAGCTCAAGATCAAGAACAAGCTCAAGACGGCGCTCAAGAGAATCAAGTCAACCCTCCTCCTTTCACTTCCGAGGAGGAATTAGAGCGTCGTGCCGCGAAGATTGCTTCCAAACTCACCACCCAAGGCCATCTCATGGAAAATGTGGTTGGAAGCCTAAGAAAGGGGGTAAGCACTCGTAGACAATTAGCAAACTATTATGAACATCACGCGTTTGTCTCTTGTGTTAAATCCCAGAAGGTCTATGAGGCACTCGAAGACTCGGATTGGCTCAATGCCATGCATGAAGAACTCAACAACTTCGAGTACAACAAGGTGTGGAGATTGGTGCCAAGGCCATCGGGGAACCACAACGTCATTAGAACCAAGTGGATCTTCAAGAACAAGCAAGATGCTCATGGGAACATCATTCGCAACAAGGCAAGATTGGTAGCACAAGGCTACTCCCAAGTCGAGGGTATCGACTACAGTGAAACGTTTGCTCCCGTTGCTCGTCTTGAATCCATACGTTTGTTGATTGCTTATGCTTCCCATCACAACTTTAAGTTGCAACAAATGGATGTGAAAAGTGCTTTCCTTAATGGTCCTATTAATGAGTTGGTCTATGTCAAGCAACCCCCGGGGTTCGAGGATCCTTACTTCCCAGATCATGTGTATCAACTCGATAAGGCACTCTATGGCCTTAAACAAGCCCCACGTGCGTGGTATGACCACCTTACCGAGTTGTTACAGGATCGTGGATTTGAAGTGGGGCTAATCGATCCCACTCTTTTTACTAAGAAGGTCAAAGGGGAGTTGTTTGTATGCCAACTATATGTTGATGACATTATCTTTGGTTCCCCTAACAAAGCTTTCAATGAGGAATTTTCCGCTCTCATGACCTCCAAGTTCCAGATGTCTTCAATGGGAGAGTTGAAGTTCTTCCTTGGTTTTGACATTAAACAAAGAAGATAAGGAACCTTCATCAACCAAGCCAAATACACTCAAGACATGCTAAAAAGATTCAAGCTAAGTGATGTCAAGCCGGCTACTACTCCAATGCCCACCAAGTGCCAACTTGACATTGATCCCAATGGTAAAGCGGTGGATCAAAAGGTATATCGCTCCATGATTGGCTCCTTGCTTTACCTTTGTGCATCTAGACCGGATATCATGTTGAGTGTGGGGATGTGTGCACGGTTTCAAGCCGCACTGAAGGAAAGTCACTATGTGGCGGTCAAGCGAATCTTTCGATATTTGGCTCATACCCCAAACTTTGGCTTATGGTACCCAAGAGGGGCGGACTTCAAGCTTGAAGGATTTACGAATTCTGATTGGGCGGGAGACAAAATGGATAGGAAGTCCACTTCCGGAGGGTGCCAATTTCTTGGGTGCTCTTTGGTGAGTTGGTCTTCCAAAAAGCAAAGTTGTGTATCTCTCTCGTCCATAGAAGCGGAATATGTGGCGGTCGGTAGTTGTTGTGCACAACTTTTATGGATGAGGCAAACTTTAAAGGAGTACGGTGTCATTTGTGAAAAAGTGCCTCTTTGGTGTGACAACGAAAGTGCCATCAAGATTTCTCTCAACCCGGTGCAACACTTCAAGATGAAGCATATTGAGATTCGGTATCATTTCATCCGGGATCACATTAGGCGAGGGGAGATCGAGCTCAAATATGTCAACACTCATGATAACCTTGCAGATATTTTCACGAAGCCCTTGGATGAAGCAAGATTTTGCGAGTTAAGGCATGAGCTAAATATCATTGATTCGAGCAATGTGACTTGAACCCTTGCACATCCCACCTCACTCAACTTGATGTCTAGTTTAGATGTAGGCATGGACATAGGGGGAGTATTGTTCTCTCAATGAACTCTCCCTCCCCCCATTATGCATAAATCGATCAACTCTTTCACATTAGCCATTTTTGGATGGTACTTGTGCTTCAAAGACGAGTTTTGGTCATGGGCCCAAGGATAATTCTTCGCGGTGCCATACCAATTGACTCAAACATAGGTGGCTCCGGCCACCGCCCTCTCTTGAGAGAGGACAGAGCTCGCTCTGTTTCGTCTAGTTGTTTTTGTTTGAGTGGTTTCTGTTCTGTTGCTTGTGTGTGTGCTGCCTTGTTGGTCTTCTCTTTCTCTTGGGTTCCCTTTCCGTCTTTTTGGAGTTTTAGCCGTTGGTCTAGAAGTCATGCGGTTGCTGAAGCGGTACTACCGCTGGTGGCGAGCGGTACTACCGCTCCTAGCGGTTCTACCGCCCTCCAGCGCGGTACTACCGCTGTGAGGTGCGAGCAGGGGATTATATCGGGGGCAGGGGGAGTTTCTTCGTCCCCATACCCATTCGCTCGCCCCCTTGTTCTGTTCCTCTCTCTCTTCAGCAACCGGCGCCGCGGGAGGGCTCCGGTGGATCTCCCTCTCCGGGGCGCTCCTCTCCATTTCCTTCGGTGGAGTCGATCCCCACCTTGTCCTCTTGCCATGGATGCCAGTATTGCCCCCGTTCCCTGTTTCCTTTTGTCTAGATTTCCAATCTAGCATCTTAGGGGCAATAGCAGTTGCATCTCTAGATTTTTGGCCAAATCTAGGCTTGAGTAGGATGGGGAATGTTTCTAGACAGTGTGGATTAGTGTTTGGTTGGAGTATTTTTGAATTTGGTAGGACGGTAGTACCGGATCTGACCACAGCAGTTGGAACCAGTTGTTTCCCCGCCTCAAGCGGTAATACCGCTCTCTCCAGAGCGGTACTACCGCTCACGGGTCGCGGTACTACCGCCCTCTACCAGTTTCCACCATATTCCTACCTCTCAGTGATCCTTTTTGCTCGTATTTTGTGGCTTATGCTCGTTCTTTCTGGTTGTTTGCGTGTTCGTGTGTGTGGTTCCAGGTGATGAGGTCCCTGAGCATCAGGCTCGTCGTGTCAACCCCGGTCGTGCCATGTCCAAGCGCTACCGCACCACCGAGCCTGCCGGAGGTTCCTCAAGTGCTCCACCTCCACCTCAACTCCAGAAGAAGCCTGGGGTCAAGCCAAAGCCAGGCAAAACTGTGCCAGAAATGCCGCCCAAGGAGCTCTGGGTAAGGCGCCGCCGCAACCAATATGAGATAGACCAAGATCCCACTTTGGTCAACCGTCCGTTCTGGAACAGGTACCAGTTTGCCATCTTCTTTGATGTTCTAAAAGCCAAGAAGAATCTCTATGTCAACGTGTACTCCATTGACACCGACCATATGGAGAAAGATCCAGAATACTTTGGTGAAGCTCTTCAGATGTGCACTCAACTGAACATTCTTGGGATCATGCAATTCAACAAGGACTATGATGCTGATATTGTGGCCCAATTCTATGCCACGGTTCACCTTGGGACTGATGAGGACAGGACACTGACCTGGATGACCAATGGCAAGTTGCTTTTAGTCAAGTGGAAAGATTTCATGGAGTTGATTAGGGTGCAAGATCTAGGTCTTGAGTCTTCTGTCGGCTTTCGCCCCCACCACCGCACCAATGCCACTCACAAGCAAGCTCTATGGCCCTACTGCACGTTGAGGATCAACCCTGAGACGAAGAAGGAAACCTATGAGCTGCCTGCCTATCTGGATATCCTTCACCGTATCTTCAGAGAGACTCTTTTCCCTCGTATCAGGAATCTGGACCAGGTTCACTCCTATCTCGCAGATATGCTTCTCTTCTGCCAGCGTGAGAAGGGTCAAAACACCGGAGAGTCCTTGGATATCTCTCATGTTATGTAGTCTGAGTTGCTATCTGCTATCTCCGAGCGCAAGTGCCTGATTTATGGTCCGTTCATCATGCTGCTCATTGGGAAGGCCTAGGATCGCGTCTATCCCCAGGTGTTACTGGAGACTGGAGAGTTGATCTCTCACGATGTCAAGCGTCTGAGGAAGAAGGATAACTGGGGCACTCAGGCCCCTAGGACTGGAGTTCCTTCGTCTGCTACTGCCATGGAGACTGAGGAAGAGACTGGGGCTGATGATGATGATGATGACTACATGCCTTCTGAGGTAGAGCCCTCTTGGGCAAAGAAGCTCAAGCTCAAGATGAAGAAGTTGTTCTGCATGGAGTCTCACGGTCAGTACATGACTAATGTGGCTGAGAAGAAGGCCCGAGGTCGCCACAAGGAGCTCATGCGTCAGTTGGGTGCTACAGTTATTAGTGGGTCTGAGGATCAGCTTACCGAGGAGGAGGAGTGGATTCAGCAGCACTTCCCGTGGACCGATTCTGATGCCGAGCACTTCCAGACTGATGACGGTGGCGCCGATGATCCCGCTGAGCTCTGATGTGTGTGTCCCTCGTTTGCTCTCACCTGGAGCCGTAGCAACACTCCCTCTCCTTTTTGGTGTCTCGATGCCAAAGGGGGAGAGAGTTTAGGGATTTGCGCTTTGTGTCTTCCGTCTCTTGTGTTCGTGTTTTTCCTTGCATTTGCTTTGTTTGGTTTGTCAGTGAGACCTAAGTTCGAGTCATATGGTGTGAGACATATGCTAGCTTATCTTTCCAGTATCATTATCTATGTCACTATCTAGCTTATGAGTTGCTTGCTTATCCTGTTAAGTCATCTATGCTGCTCTCATATACCTTGCTTAGATTGTTGGTCTCTAAAATGTAGGGGGAGCGTTGATCCTAGTATGTGTGCTGTGCAGTCCAAAGCACTTATCTAGATAGCACACATCTAGGGGGAGCCCATCTACCTTCTAGGACGGTGGGGTTTGTGCGCTTACTCTATATCATGTTTGTGCAAATCCCGTATTGTCATCAATCCACCAAAAAGAGGGAGATTGTAAGGGCATATTTATCCCCAAGATGTTTTGGTGATTGATGACAATGCTTTTGCAGACTAATCGTGTGTGCTAAGTTCTTTCAGAGATTCATCCATTGGCACGAGATGATTTCCTCCCCTCGGTGTGTCATTCAAGACGGTGTAGCTCCTTCGTCTCTTTGTTGGTGGACTAGTTTCATAGGAGTCACCGTACTATCAAGAGGGGATCCGCTTTGGTAAGGCTAGGGTGGAATCAACAGGTACACATCGTTTTCACACCCAATGTCTTCCTTCCCGCTTCGATGGAGCAGCCTCTCCTTCCTTGTCCCTGCCCTGACCTACCCCAGCGGTAGTACCACGGTCTCCAGCGGTAGTACCATCGAAGCACTCAAGCGGTAGTACCGCTCCCAGAGCGGTAGTACCGCTTGAGGTCTTCGGCCGTAGTACCGCAGCAGTTCCGCGCTAGTACCGCTTCGATTCTCGACCGACGTTTTTCGTGTCGGGTTTTGCGGTACTAGGAGCGGTAGTAGTGGCGGTAGTACCGCTCCAAGCGGTAGTACCGCTCTTACTCCCGCGGTAGTACCGCTCTGGGGCCAGGGCCCTGTCTTCCTCGTCAGCGTGGTAGTACCGCTGGGTGGGAGTGGTAGTACCGCCCTCAGCGGTAGTACCGCCCTGCCCAAGCGGTAGTACCGCTCTGTGCGCGGCTGCTCAGTGGGTTAACGGTTGGATTTGTTCCCCCACTATATAAAGGTGTCTTCTTCCTCCAAGTTGACTCACCTCTTTCCCCCAAAGCTCCATTGTTGCTCCAAGCTCCATTTTCGCCCGATCTCTCTCCCTAGCCAATCAATCTTGTTGATTTGCTCGGGATTGGTTGAGAAGGCCCAGATCTACACTTCCACCAAGAGAAATTTTATTCCCCCCACTTATCCCTAGCGAATCTTGTTACTCTTGAGTGTTGAGCACCCTAGATGGTTGAGGTCACCTCGAAGCCATACTCCATTGTGGTGAAGCTTCGTGGTGTTGTTGGGAGCCTCCAAGTGTTGTGGAGATAGCCCCAATCTTGTTTGCAAAGGTTCGGTCGCCGCCTTCAAGGGCACCAATAGTGGAATCACGGCAACTCGCATTGTGTGAGGGCGTGAGGATATTACGGTGGCCCTAGTGGCTTATTGGGGAGAATTGTGCCTCCACACCGCTCTAACGGAGATGTACTTCCCCTTAAATGGAAGGAACTCCGGTAACACATCCTCGTCTCCACCGGTTCCACTCTTGGTTATTTCGTGCCTTTACTTTTGCAAGCTTACTTGTGTTGCATCTATTGCTTGCTTGTGTGCTAGGTGTCTTTGCATCATATAGGTTGTTCACGTAGTTGCACATCTAGACAACCTATTTCGTTGCAAGATTTAAATTGTTAAAGAAAAGGTTAAAAAAATTTAGTTGCCTATTCACCCCCCCTCTAGTCAACCATATCGATTCTTTCACCGGCGATGATTACTGTGCTATGCAACTTCCATTTGCGAGGGGGGCTGTGTTTACACATCATACCATGGGTTTCATGAATCACCATATCCAGAGATTCGTCGACACAGCTTGTTGCCAGGTAATCTTCAGTGTGTGAAAGGCATCAAGCTTCCATGCGATGGATGGCTTTTGCAAACCCGACATGCGGCGATGTGGTTCATGCCAACAGCAAATATGCACAACTTGATTCGTGCTGATCTCTAGACTGAGCCATGTATTCTGCTGCTGTAGCACGACCCTCTTTTGTTGGATATTATGTACTGTTGTTAGTTTGAAGCACTCCTCTGGTTTGAAGGATAGATACCTTTCTGGGATCAAGTGCATCCTAACTCACCTGCGTAGGATGTACTGATAATGATGATGGAGATGCTGTGCAGAAGCCATATATATACATATATATTAGTTAGGCTTCAAGTGCGTACTTGTTAGTTAAACCTATGTATAAATTGTGACACTAAATACGACTAGTAAGTAGTAGCAGAACTAGTATACGTCGGTCAAATTATTCATCATGTCCACACATTGAATTGACGTGACAACACGCTGCGCGTGAGGTGACACAAGAATCCTGACAGCGTGTTCGGGTATTCCGGACTTCAGATTTGGAGTACCACTTATCTGTCGAAATCTTTTTTTTCGAAACGGAGGCAAAAGATTTGCCTCATCCATTAAATAAGAGGAGAATAGAGTTTAGAGTTTTTACAAGCGCCCTTGCAAAACGGCATGGCAATTACTCTCGTACAACTGTTGAAGAATCGCGAGTTTTACTCTGTCGAAATCTTTCATCATTCACTTAAAACAGTCGATTGGTCATACATTGAGTACCATATAACTGGAATTACCAATGCAAGTCGAAGAAGGATTGGCCGGTGCTGCCGGCTGGAGTCAAGTTCGATCCCACGGATCAGGAGCTGATCGAGCACCTTGAGGCCAAAGTGAGTGTTAACAGCGCGAGATTTCAGTCTCTCATCGATTTGTTCATACCAACTGAGGGAGTCCTGGACTAGGGGGTGTCCGGATAGCCGGATCACCATCATCGGCCGAACTATCATCAGCCGGACTATCATCATCGACCGGACTCCAAGACTATGAAGATACAAGATTGAAGACTTTGTCCCGTGTCCGGAGAGGACTTTCCTTGGCGTGGAAGGCAAGCTTGGCGATACAGATATGTAGATCTCCTACCATTGTAACCGACTCTATGTAACCCTAGCCCTCTCCGGTGTCTATATAAACCGGATGGCTCTAGTCCGTAGAACAACAACAACAACAACAACCATTACAATCATACCATAGGCTAGCTTATAGGGTTTAGCCTCCTTGATCTCGTGGTAGATCCACTCTTGTAAACATCCACAATATCAATATAAATCAAGCAGGACGTAGGGTTTTACCTCCATCAAGAGGGCCCAAACCTGGGTAAAACATCGTATCCCTTGTCTCCTGTTACCATCCGCCTAGACGCACAGTTCGGGACCCCCTACCCGAGATCCGCCGGTTTTGACACCGACATTGGTGCTTTCATTGAGAGTTCCTCTGTGTCGTCACCGATAGGCTTGATGGCCTCTTCAATCGACGATGTAGTCCTGGGTGAGACTTTTCTCCCCGGACAGATCTTCGTATTCGGCGGCTTCGCACTGCGGACCAACTCACTTGGCCATCTGGAGCAGATCGAAAGCTACGCCCCTGGCCGTCAGGTCAGGTTTGGAAGCCTAAACTTCACGGCCGATATCCGCGGGGACTTGATCCTCGATGGATCAGAGCCACAGCCGAGCGTGGCACGCTGTCACGATGGGAACGACCTAACTCTGGCGCCGGACAGCACCTTGGAGGCCGCACACGAATCCGCTCCGACCCATAGTCCGGAGCCGATCGCACAGATCGAGGACGGATGGCTGGACACCGCCTTGGGAGCTGCAACTTCTATGGTGATGGAGCCGAACACTGACCTTGTCCCGCATAAAGCTCATGACTCCGAGGTGCCGGACTCCCTGCCGGACTCCGAACCTCCTGCGCCCCTGCCAGTCGAATCCGATTGGGCGCCGATCATGGAATTCACCGATGCGGACATCTTTCAGCACTCACCCTTCGGCGACATCTTAAATTCGCTGAAGCATCTCTCGCTATCCGGAGAGCCCTGGCCGGACTACGGCCAGGATGGTTGGGACGCGGACGATGAAGAAATTCAGAGCCCACCCACCACCCACTTCATAGCCACCGTCGACGATCTAACCGACGTACTCGACTACGACTCTGAAGACATCGACGGTATGGACGACGATGCCGGAGACTATCAAGAACCAGTGCCTACAGGACACTAGAAGACCACCTCGTCATACGACATATACATGGTGGACACCCCAAAAGATGGGGACGGCGAAAAAGCAGCGGAGGCCGATTCCTTAAAGAAACAGCCCAAGCACTGACGTCAGCAGCGCCGCTCTAAATCCCGCCACAGCAAGAATGGAGATTCCGGCACAGGAGATAATAACACCCCAGAAAGTGCCGAAGATAACCCCCTCCAGCAAGATTCAGCGCAGGAGGAGGCAGAAGCAAGCCCTCACAAGAGGACGGCAGACGAAGAGGTCGAGGATGATAATTACATACCTCCCTCCGGAGACGAGGCAAGCCTCGACGACGACGAATTCGTCGTGCCTGAGGATCCCGTCGAACAAGAGCGTTTCAGACGCAGGCTAATAGCCACGGCAAATAGTCTAAAGAAAAAGCAGCAACAGCTTCAAGCTGATCAAGACCTGCTGGCCGACAGATGGACCGAGGTCCTCGCGGCCGAAGAGTATGAACTCGAACGCCCCTCCAAAAGCTACCCAAAACGCAAGTTACTCCCCCGACTAGAGGAGGAAGCATACAAACCGGCATCACCAGCGCACAATACGGAAGACCGGCCACCTCGTGGCCGCGACAGAGAGGCATGTAAGCCATCCACCAAAACCGTACCCCGGCACCGCTCAAAAAGCATGAAGCCATGGGGAAACGCGCCAGACTTGCGGGATATATTGGAGGACAAGGCAAGACAATCCAGATCTATCTATGGATCACGTGGGCGCCCCAAGACCCACGACGAATACCGTCGCGCCGGATACAACTACTCCGGCCGGGCCGAACACAGCAGACAACGCTCTCTTGAGCTACGTCGTGATATTGCTCAATACAGTGGCGCCGCACGCCCACTATGCTTCACTGACGAAGTAATGGATCATCAAATCCCTGAAGGGTTTAAACCCGTTAACATCGAATCCTACGATGGCACAACAGACCCCGCGGTTTGGATTGAGGATTATCTCCTTCATATACATATGGCCCGCGGCGACGATCTTCACGCCATCAAATATCTCCCACTCAAGCTTAAAGGACCAGTTCGGCATTGGCTTAACAGCCTGCCCGCAGAGTCAATTGGATGCTGGGAAGACCTGGAAGCCGCATTTCTCGACAACTTCCAGGGCACGTATGTGCGACCACCGGACGCAGATGACCTAAGCCACATAATCCAGCAGCCAGACAAATCGGCTAGGCAATTATGGACACGGTTCTTAACAAAGAAAAATCAAATCATCGACTGTCCGGATGCAGAGGCCCTCGCTGCCTTCAAACATAACATCCGTGACGAGTGGCTGGCCCGGCACCTAGGACAGGAAAAGCCGAAATCCATGGCAGCCCTCACATCACTCATGACCCGCTTCTGTGCGGGAGAGGACAGCTGGCTAGCTCACAGCAACAACCTCAGCAAAAATGCTGGCAGTCCGGATACAAAGGACCGCAACGGCAGGTCGCGTCGAAACAAAAACAAACGCCACATTAACGGCGACAACAATGAGGATACGGCAGTCAACGCCGGATTCCGAGGCTCCAAACCCGGTCAACGGAAGAAGCCATTTAAAAGAACCACTCCGGGCCCGTCCAATTTGGACCGAATACTTGACCGCTCTTGTCAAATACATGGAACCCCCGAAAAGCCAGCTAACCACACCAACAGAGATTGTTGGGTATTCAAGCAGGTAGGCAAATTAATTGCCGGAAACAATGACAAGGGGCTACACATCGATGACAAGGAAGAGACCCGGCCGCCGAACAACAGAGGAAAAAAGGGATTCCCCCCTCAAGTTCGGACGGTAAACATGATATACGCAATGCATATACCCAAGAGGGAGCGGAAGCGTGCACTAAGGGACGTATACGCGATGGAGCCAGTCGCCCCAAAATTCAACCCATGGTCCTCTTGCCCGATCACTTTCGATCGAAGAGACCATCTGACCAGTATCCTCCATGGCGGATTCGCCGCATTGGTTTTAGACCCAATCATCGATGGATTTCACCTCACGAGAGTCCTGATGGACGGCGGCAGTAGCCTGAACCTGCTTTATCAGGATACAGTGCGCAAGATGGGCATAAACCCTTCAAGGATTAAACCTACAAAGACGACCTTCAAAGGCGTCATACCAGGTGTTGAGGCCAATTGTACAGGCTCAGTCACACTGGAAGTGGTCTTCGGATCCCCGGATAATTTCCGAAGCGAGGAGTTAATCTTCGATATAGTCCCGTTCCGCAGTGGCAATCACGCTCTGCTCGGACGAACCGCGTTCGCAAAATTCAATGCGGTGCTGCATTATGCATACCTTAAGCTCAAGATGCCAGGCCCTCGCGGAGTCATCACGGTCAATGGAAATACGGAATGCTCCCTCCGAACGGAGGAACATACAGCGGCTCTCGCGGCAGAAGTATAGAGCAGCCTTTTAAGGCAATTCTCGAGTCCGGCCGTTAAACGACCAGACACGGCCAAACGCGCCCGGAGCAACATCAACCAAGACCATCTGGCACGTTCCAAGCATGCGTAGCAATGCGGCCCCAACCCCAGCCCTCGCACAATTGCAAGACAAACTCTCCGCGTACATAATTACGCCCTAGAGATACCATGGGCATAGGGGGGAGGCACGACCACAACAGACCCAGAGTGCGGTTCGACCACACCAGGGGCTCCCAAGTGTGTCGCTCTTTTTATCTTTTATTTTTATTTTATATATATATACAGGACTCTGTCCGGCGGCGAACCTGCCGAACTCATGATGCAACAGCCAGGGAGTGACAAAGGCTGCGACGAACACTCAGGTGGTCTCCATTACGAGCATTAAATTTGTTAAATACACCATTCCACGACCTACCCCTGGAGGGAGACGCCTTTAATTCGTCTAATCCCTTGCTTTCCGCACTATTTGTATCATTCCGCACTCATAGCAGATCTTCTTGAATAAATAATGCAGCACTTTTTGCCCATAATTGCATTACTTTACATATATATATGTTCATTTACGACATGTTGCATCCGTATATTTTGGTACGGCCGAATACACCAGGGGCTTATGTTCCCCGCATTATGGTGTGATAAGTCCGAACATTTTCACAAGTGCGGCACCCTGAACTTATAGCATTATATGAATCGGCTCTGAATCATGTCTTGGGTCAATAGTTGGGTTTGCCCGGCTCCCATGTTTGGCACCTTACGTTCCGTTCTATCGGCTAAGGTAGCACTGGGAGAACCACTGCGATTGCGCCCCGATTGAGCCGGATTAATGCCTCAGTGGAGAAAGCTAAAACTGACTGTCATGATAAGGCGAGAGACTGGTCATTGTTCGAGAGGTCCCTTCGAGTCCCTAAAGACTCATGCCGCTTCGAGCGAAGAACCGGATAATGTCCGGCCAAGGCGTGGATAGCGCCCCGAACTCGGTCTTCCGAATACTAGGGGCTTCGCCAAAATTTAAAATTATAGAATTCTATGGCTAAGTGAGAGTGTTCAAGCACTATAAGTCCGGTTGCCTTGTTCGTTGTGTTAGCGCCTCCCTAGATGGACCCAAAAATAGGAACAAGAGTGCTCAAGTTTATCCCGAACACCCCAGCACTCGCGGCGTGGGGGCTGAAGCCGACGACTTGCCATCTCTCAGATTTAATAAACGGCCGCACAGAAGGTAATATTTTAAATCAACAAGTGTTGCTTAGCGCATATGAACAAAGTTTTCAGCACACAGGATAACACATTGTGAATTTACTCAATAATTACATCCCTGGGGCACTCATCCGCAATCTTGCCGGCACCCTTCAGGACAGTCTTATAGTACATCTCAGGCGTACGATATTCCTTGCCCGCTGGTGGCGCGTCAGTGATTAGCTTCTCCGCATCCAGCTTTCCCCAATGCACCTTTGCGCAGGCAAGGGCCCGATGAGCACCTTCAATACAGGCGGAGCGCTTGATAACCTCCACCCAGGGCCACACATCCACCAACTGCCGCACGAGGCCGAAGTAGCTCCCAGGCATGGCCTCTCCAGGCCACAGCCGGACTATGAGGCCCTTCATGGCCTGCACGGCTACCTTGTGGAGCTCGACCAGCTACTTCAGCTGGTCGCTAGGGGGCACCGGATGGCCGGCCTCAGCGTATTGAGACCAGAAGACCTTCTCCATCGAGCTCCCCTCCTCGGCTCGGTAAAATGCGGCGGCATCAGACACGCTGCGAGGCAGATCTGCAAACGCCCCTGGAGAGCTCCGAATTCGGGTAAGTAACACGTAATTTACATTCACATGCTTGCTTTGCATGAAAAATGCCTTACCCGCCGCTATCTTCTTCACCGACTCAATCTCCTGAAGGGACTTATGGGCCTCGGCCTTGGCGGCTTTGGCACTTTCGAGAGCCGAGGCAAGCTCGGACTCTCGAGTCTTTGAGTCACGCTCCAAACTCTCATGCTTTTCCATGAGAGCCTGGAGCTCTTGCCGAACCGCCGCCACCTGCGCCTCCTGCTTTTCTCGCTCTGTCCGTTCCGCGGCCGCACTGCGTTCCGCCGCGGACACGGCCTCCTTCAGGGTGGCCACCTCGTTCGTGGCCCCTGCAGTACCCATGTTATCCTTGTTATTTTTTGTCGCAACCTAAATCCTTTTCTGTAAGGTACAAGTTCAAAGTGATGTTACTCACCTTCTTTGTCCTGGAGCTGCTTCTTGGCACGGCCGAGCTCTTGCTCGGACCGCTCGAGCTCCTGCTTCAAAGCATCGACCTCCGCAGTCTGTGCGGCAGAGGTCAGCAGCGCAGCCTGCAACCCATATTGACATAATTTTTTAGCAACCCCGCGTATATCTTTTTTTTCAGATCCTCAGTCCGGCTTTTCTTTCCGAACACCGAACCGAGCATCAGGGGCTATTGTCTATGTGGTATTACATTGCATATTTTTAACTTCTTACCTCAAAGCCTGATAGAAGGCTACTGCAGGCTCCGGTCAGCCCGCTCTTGGCGAGCTGTACCTTCTGAATCACCGCACTCATAATAGTGCAGTGTCCTTCCTCGATGGAAGCGCTCTGGAGCGCCTCCAACAAATTGTCCGGCGCCTCTAGTTGGACGGAAGCCGCTGGCATCACGGTCTTGCCCTTCTTGCGAAGGGGCCGTCGGCCGGACTCCGGAACCACTGCGGGTTCCGACGTGGAGTCCGGCGCAAAGTCTGGGAGGCCGCCTTGTGGCGCCTCCGGAGCCTCCCCCTGATGGGTCCCTCCTTGGGATCCCACCTCGGCGTCCTCGGTGTCGCGAGGGGTGGAGGCGGTCGGGATGGAGTCTACATCCGACGGAGCCAACGACCCGCTCGATGAAGTGGGGAGATCATCATTGGCCGGACTACAGGCAGCATGCGGCATTAGAATGACACTATGTGACACAAAAGAAAAATTATAAATCATTCAGGAATCCAGATACTTACGATCTCGCCGGAGGCCTGGCCCTTATAGGTCATTCTTCCTCGCCAACGTTGATGTTGGCGGAGTTGTCCGGGGGAATAGTCCTTCCCCTCTTGGACCCTTCGGCCTCCCCTGTTGGGGAAGCCTTCCTCTTCCTCTCTCCCTCCTCTGGGAGAGAGTCCTCTTTCCCCTCCTCGTTTTCAGGGGAGGAGTCCGCCTCGGAGTCGTCGGACACCTGAAAATGGGAACTCTTTCGAGTACCCGTGGCCTCCTTCTTGGCCTTCTTCTCCGGCACCACGTGCGGTGCCAGAACCAGCAGCCTCGCTAGACGGGCGTCTACTGAGTTTTCTGGCATGGGAGCCGGGCAGACGAGCTGCTCCGCTTTCTTCATCCAGTCCTGTCAAAGGAAAAGGGGAAATTAAAACCCGCATAGAGTCAAACTATGAAAAGCAAGTGTCCCGTAAAGGGGTAGAATCACTTACCTCGTCAGCTTGGCGCTGCGAGCGAAATCCGCGATCTTCAGTCGCGGATGCGGGGGCTTCGGCGCCCTTAAACAGCACCCTCCAGGCGCCTTCGTACGTCGTGTCGAAGAGCCCGCTCAACGCCTGGTGCTGTTCCGGATCGAACTCCCACATATTGAATGCCCGCTCTTGGCATGGGAGAATCCGGCGGACGAGCATGACTTGGACCACGTTAACCAGCCTGAGCTTCTTCACCAGCTTCTGGATACAGGCTTGGAGTCCCGTCAGCTCCTCCGAACTACCCCACAGCAAGCCCTTCTCTTTCCAAGAGGTGAGCTGCGTAGGGATACCAGATCTGAACTCGGGGGTCACCGCCCACGTATGGTCGCGCGGCTCGATGATATAGAACCACCCCGATTGCCACCCCTTGACGGATTCCACGAAGGCCCCTTCGAACCAAAGGACATTGGGCATCTTGCCCAACATGGCGCATCCGCACTCCGCTTGAGTGGCCTTCACTACCTTCGGCTTGACATTGAAGGTCTTGAGCCACAAGCCGAAGTGGGGCTGGATGCAGAGGAAGGCCTCGCACACGACGATAAACGCCGAGATGTTGAGGATGAAGTTCGGCGCCAGATCATGGAAATCCAGGCCATAATAGAACATGAGCCCCCGGACAAAGGGATGAAATGGAAAGCCCAGTCCGCGGATGAAGTGGGGAAGGAAAATGACCCTCTCATAGGGCCTGGTGGTGGGGATGAGCTGCCCCTCGTCGGGCAGCCGGTGCGCGATGTCGCCGGAGAGGTATCCGGCGCCACGCAGTTTGGCGATGTGCTCCTCCTTAACGGTGGAGGCCAACCATTTACCTCCTGCTCCAGACATGGTCGGAGAAGGTTGAGACGAGATGCGCGAACTTGGGCGCTGGAGCTCGAGTGCGCCGAGATGGATAAGCAAAGGAGGAAGAAGGCGTAGGTGAAAAGGTGAATCCTTATCCCTTATATAGGCGGACGAAGTCTATGCGTCCCCCACCTGCCTGGTAAAACTCGCTTATCTCCCAAGTGTCACCATCAATGGCGCAGTTGGGTTACCCATGTCCGTATTGATGAGAATCCCGGATTAAGGGGGAACACGATCTCTGCTTCGACAAGACGTGCCAAGGAAACCGCTTCGCTAAATGCGCTTAGGTGGTAAAGTAAAAAATGATTCAAGTAATGGCTTGGTAGTGGTGTGATGTCATGCTGCAAAAAACGTCAGCAGATTGAACTTGTGTATATATTATTCTCTCTACGGTGGAATGTGGAATTTTTTTTGCAGAGCCGGACACTATCCTGGTGTTCACAATCTTCTACGAATTATTCGGAGGAGGAACCCGCCTTGCAATGCCGAACAATATGCGTGCCGGACTCATTGTCATTGAAGCCTGGTTCAGGGGCTACTAAGGGAGTCCTGGACTAGGGGGTGTCCAGATAGCCGGATCACCATCATCGGCCGAACTATCATCGGCCGGACTATCATCATCGACCGGACTCCAAGACTATGAAGATACAAGATTGAAGACTTCGTCCCGTGTCCGGAGAGGACTTTCCTTGGCGTGGAAGGCAAGCTTGGCAATACAGATATGTAGATCTCCTAACATTGTAACCGACTCTATGTAACCCTAGCCCTCTCCGGTGTCTATATAAACCGGATGGCTCTAGTCCGTAGAACAACAACAACAATAACAACCATTACAATCATACCATAGGCTAGCTTCTAGGGTTTAGCCTCCTTGATCTCGTGGTAGATCCACTCTTGTAAACATCCACAATATCAATATCAATCAAGCAGGACGTAGGGTTTTACCTCCATCAAGAGGGCCCGAACCTGGGTAAAACATCGTGTCCCTTGTCTCCTGTTACCATCCGCCTAGACGCACAGTTCGGGACCCCCTACCCGAGATCTGCTGGTTTTGACACCGACACCAACCATCGACAGCGAGCACGGCATATGCTACACCCAACTTGAGAAACTTCCAGGTAAGACACCGATCAACTGTCTACTTGCACAAACATATTCCTTTGTCTATAGCTCTATTTTTCTTTTTAGACGCAGACCTGGTGAAACAATTACAATTTGATAGTTAATAAAAAGTGAAACAAGTGACTGCAACATGCCAAAGATGTTATGAAAATGCCAACTAGGTACACTAAAACCTGTATTCCACAATACTGCAGGTATCACACTGAGTGGCCTAAGGAAGCATTTCTTCCAGCACAATTCCAGGGCGTTCAAAAGGGGCACGTGGACGCGTCGCAAGATACAGTCGGAGTGCGGCACGCACGCGATGCGGCACAAGACCGGCAATACCTTGCCTGTGATGGTCAACGGCCGGCAGATGGGCAGCAAAAAAGGTTCTGGTGCTGCACACCAACAAGAACTTCGACCTGCAGAGGACCAACTAGGTGATGCACCATTACCACATCAGGGACCTGGAGCAAGAGAAGGAGCGGGAGCTGGTCCTTTGCAAGATTTTCTACTAGACGAACACTAGGGCCATGAGTAGTTTGGTATTGGTAGTTGTACTACCTTGTCGTCCGCAAGTTGGTATTGTTGTTAACGATATTTTGGTATGAACTTCCATTTGCTTCCAACCATCATGCCGAGGGTCGACGTGGATATAAAGCTGAATCATTTGTTTCGAAATGAATTCTCAGGCACCTGATTTTTATTTGATGGGTAGCATAAGCACCCGCCGTTCGAATTCCCAGTTCTGTAGTTTTTTCGAAACAAGTGCATGCACTTATTATCATGATAAAAAACAATATCTGTGCTGCGTCCCAGTTATCAGTCTGTGCTTGCAGATTTCTCTCGTTTATTGAGCACGTATATTGTTTTTTCAGGTCGAGCAAGTTTCAACTAGGCTGTAGACTGACCAGGGTTGGTTTTGTTTTTAAGAGGCCCAGCCCATGACGACAACGGGGCACAAAGATCCAGCAGGTATCTACTGGCCTCTGGCCCGCCAGCGTTAGTTATATTTTGTCTTACAACATCCGCAGGCAGTTTTGTTACTGAATCAAACACACAGCCCAGTTCTATTTTCCTCTTGAAACGCATGTCCTACATCCGTTTTCTAATCTCTACCTATAGTTTTACTAGTTCATATATACGTATCATTATATTGAAAACACATAAAATTCCCTTTTCATATTTACATCCTTATTTTAGTTTTTTTCCCACCCAGTGCTGATTTGTTTACCACTGGTTTTCCCTTAAACCAACTCAATTGTCCCACGTATTATTTGCTTACAAAAACCAAATGATTTTTTTTGGCAAATCAATAAGTTCTTAAAAAAATGTTTATCATTTCGGGATTACAACAGTTTGGACTCCACCGAAATATGCAAAATAAGGTTGAACTTTTTGAGCGTGGTCCTGGGCAGAAAATGGGCTCTAATAAATTACTTAAGAATTAGCAAATGGGCTGCAAATTATAAAAAATAGCAAATGGGTTGCAAATTGTAAAAAATAGCAAATGGGCTTTATGTTGTCTGCCACAGATTTGGAGGCTGACTTGTGGGCCTACTAAGTTCATCCGTACACAAGGTTTCTTAAAAAAGAAACTTAGTCAACAATCGACTCTACCAGCGTCGGACCGTTAGATGTCAATCTAACGGCAATCGTGCTTCTTCAGTCTCTGATCTTCCTGCCCCAGCCTCCCAAACCAGCGCCGTCGGAACCGCCTGCTCTTGCCTCCCGTGTCCAGCAGTGCTGCCGGGCAGGCCTCACGGCCCCATCATACTCGCATCCCTGGCCTGTCTATCCCTCTACTCACCCACACCTCCTGTTATTTTCCGGCGACGGCAGCCGAACCAGTCAACCCTCATACTCTCCACCGCGTGGGCAGCCACTGCCGTGTCTTCACCGGCTCCCTGTCGTTCCTTTGGTAGGCCTCGCCGTCGTCCACCGCCCTGGTGCTCTCGGCGCGGCATGGTCAACGATGTCCATCCAACGGCCGTAGTGCTTCTTCAACCTCTGGTCTTCTTGCCCCCAACCGCCCAAAGCAGCGCCGGTCGTGCCGCATGCTCCTGCCTCCCGTGGCCGGCTGTGCTGCCGTGGAGGCCTCACCGTCCCCATACTACTCCCACCGCTGGCCAGGCCATCCCTCCACTCACCCACTCCCCCTGTTATTCTGTAGCGACGGCATCCTCACACCGCAGCCGAACCAGTGAACCCTCGTACTCCTCTCCGCGTGAGCATCCACTGCCGCGTCTTCCCCGGCTCAGCGCCGTCCCCTTCCTAGGCCTCACCGTCGTCCACCGCCCTGGTATTCTCGGTGCGGCGTGGTCAATGTGGTCAACGACCGACTTCCATCGGAAGAGTACTGTACGTGGAGAGGCTGACAGCTGGGTCCACGGCAGCCGCAAGGAAGTGCCTCCTTATTACGCGCAAAATAATTATTTCTCCACCTGACAGCAGGGACCCACCGGACAGGCCACCAGTATTTCGTGGAAAAAGCATTCCCCCCCTGACTGCTGTCACCCACTGGACGGGCCACCGTATTTCACGAAAAAAACGTTTGCCCCTGACTGCTGGGATCCACCGGACGGACCACCGTATTTCGCAAAAAAAAACGTTCCCCCCACTGTCAGCTCGGACCCATCGGAAGTGCCTCCTTATTACACACAGAAAAATGAATACTCCCCCTGCTAGCTGGGACCCACCATGGTGGGAGGCTGACTTGTGGGCCTACTAAGTTGACAGGGACAGAGGGCTTTATCAACTTAGTCAATATGAACGATTATAGCTCCATTGACCGTACGATGTCCATCCAACGGCCGTCGTGCTTCTTCAATCTCTGCTCTTCCTGCTCCAGCCGCTCAAACAAGCACCGGCGGGACTGCCTGCTCCCTCCTCCCCGCGGCCGGCTGTGCTGCCGCGCAGGCCTCACCGCCCCACCGTACTCCCATCGCTGGCCTAGCCATCCATCTACTCACCCACACGGCCACACCTGCTATTATTCTCTGGCGAGGGCAGACGAACCAGTAAACCCTCGTACAGTCGTACTCCCCTCCGCGTGGGAAACAACTGTCGAGTCTTCCCTGCCTCCGTGTCGTTCCCTTCCTAGGACTCCCCGTCATCCACCGCCCTAGTGCTCTCGGTGCGAAGTGGTCAACATGGTCAAGGAACGGCTTCCATCGGACGTGGACTGTACGTGGAGAGGCTGACAGCTGGGTCCACGGCCGCAACAAGGAAGTGCCTCGTTATTACACGCAAAAAAATTATTCCTCGACTTGACATCTGGGACCCACCGGAAGGGCCTCTGTATTTCGCGAAAAAGGCATGCCCCCAGCTGACATGTCGGACCCACTAGCTATCTTCGCACGCAAGGAAGTGCCTCCTTATTACACACAAAAAAAATGAATACTCCCCATGCCAGCTGGAACCCAGCATAGTGGGAGGCTGACTTGTGGGCCTACCAAGTTGACAGGGACGGAGGGCTTTGTCAACTTAGTCAATATGAATGATTCTAGCTCTTGTTGCTGTATGATGTTCATCCAACGGCCGTAGTGCTTCTTCAACCTCTGGTCTTCTTGCTCCAGCCGCCCAAACCAGCGCCAGTCGTGCCGCGTGCTCCTGCCTCCCGTGGCCGGCTGTGATGCCGCGGAGGCCTCACTGCCCCCTACTACTCCCACCGCTGTCCAGGCTATCCCTCTACTCACCCACACCCCCTGTTATTCTGCGGCGACAGCAGCCTCACACCGCAGCCGAACCAGTGAATCCTCGTACTCCTCTTCGCGTGGGCATCCACTGCTGTGTCTTCCCCGGCTCCGAGTCGTCCCCTTCCTAGGCCTTGTCGTCGTCCACCGTCGTGGTGCTCTCGGTGCGGCGTGGTCAACGTGGTCAAGGAACGACTTCCATTGGACATGGACTGTACATGGAGAGGCTGACAGCTGGGTCCACGGCCGCCGCAAGGAAGTGCCTACTTACTACGCGCAAAACAATGATTCCTCCACTTGACAGCGGGGACCCATCGGACGGGCCACCGTATTTCGTGAAAAAACGATTCGCCCCCCTGACTGCTGGGACCCACCAGCTACATCTTCGCACGCAAGGAAGTGCGTCCGAGCAAAAACAAAAAAACAAAATGATTCGCTGCCCTGACTGCTGGGACCCACCAGCTACATCTTCGCACGCAAGGAAGTGCCTGACAGTCGGGACCCACCTAGTCGAAGCATACATAGTGTTGTCATTCTAGTCGCGCACATGTACGTACATACTGGTCGATGTAGAGGCGCGCGCGTGTCGTAGATGTAGAGGCGCGCACGTAGCATGTACACGTACATACAGCGGCGAGGGTGCAAGAAATAAAATACGGCCACGTACGTACATACGGGCAGGGTCTCGAGCGCCTACTCGCGCATACATACATGGCTGGGTCAGAACGGAGAAACAGCATCATCGTCGTGTTCATAGGGAGCCAACCGGCTGGGTCGGAGCGGAATGCGTGGTCGTGTTCATCAGGAGGGCTTGGACGGAACAGGCGTACCGCACAACGAAGGAAACGGCCTTGTGTTCGACCGGCCACATTCGAAACGGGGTCCTGTTGATCGGGAAGGGCCTGGCGTACCGCAAAACGGAGGAAACGGGCCTCCTACGGTCGAAACGGGGGTCCTGTTGATTGGGAGGGGTGTGGCGTACCGCAAAACGGATGAAACGAACTTGTGTTGGAGTGCTATGGTCGAAACGGGGGTCCTGTTCATCGGGAGGGGTGTGGCGTACCGCAAAACGGACGAAACGGACTTGTGTTGGAGCGCTACAGTCGAAACGGGGGGGAGGGGGAGGGGTGTGGCATACCGCAAAACGGGACTCCACGGGATACTATTCATCTCCACCGTCGACCTCCTCCAGCCTCCACGGGCTACCGTCGACCTCCTCCAGCCTCCACGGGCTCCTGTTGATCCAGCCTCCACCGCGTGCTACTCCACCGGCTACTGTTCAACCACCCCTCCACGGGCACCACTCCACCGTCTACTGTTCATCCAGCCCTCCACACCACGGGGTCCTGTTCAACCACCCCTCCACGGCCACCCCTCCACTGTCTACTGTTCATCCAGCCCTCCACACCACGGGTTCCTGTTCATCCAGAGGCAACGCCACCGCTCACTGTTCATCCAACCCCACCCCCCCACCCCGCAACGCTCACTGTTCATCCCAGAGGCAGCATTGATCGGCTTCAGTTAGCAGCAGTAGCGAAGGAATCGCTCCATCGGGTTCAGTTAACAGCCATCGATCGATCGCTCGGGTTCAGTAACACGTAGCATACAGTGCAATCGCTCTGGTTCAGTTAGAGCCCAACGCCTCGGTCGGCTTCAGTTAGAGCGAACGCCTCGCACACACACGCGTACGTATGAGAGAAACGCGCATCGCTCCGCCCCCGACCTCCCACCGTAATCGGCAACTCCCCGAAATTTTCCTCCCCCTCGCTTCTACCATGGTTTTTTCCGTCATGGACGGCCCAAAGAATGTCATGCAGCTGCGTCTCCGGCCCGCCCAGGACGAAAAGCCCATTTTCTGTCATGATTTTTTGTCATAGAAGTAGGAGCCCACCACATCTATGATGATACCGGGTTTTGTCACAATTATCGTCATAGAAGTGTCATATGTATGACAGAAAAAAATTCGTTCGGCCCAAAATGTCACGGATGTGTCTTTTTTTGTAGTGGTGCTCTGGACGTGGTCGTCGCGGCCCCGTCGACGTATCGGCGAAGAACGATGCGCGCCGCATGTCGTGCTCGTCCTAGAGCCACGTGTCCTAAAGCAGTGAGTCGGGGGCGTACCTGTCATCGTAGTACAAGTCGTCGAGAAGGAGGCGGCGGCGGCGCTGGATCTCCTTGCAGCGCGCACGGCCGCTCTGCGGCAACGGCGGGATCGGCACCCAGTCGGCGGAGAGGTGCCACTTATTGTGGAGGTGCACGTCGCTCCACGGGAGCGGCGTCCTCGTCTCCCAATAAAGGCGGCATACATCTGCCGCGACGTATTGCAGGCCCCGCGCGCCATCGGCCGTAGGGCCGATGGTGAACGGGGCAGGCGCGGGGGTCCGACGCGGTGGCGGGTGATGCGGGCTCCTCCTTCACGGAGCCGCAGCGGCGGCCCGACGATGACGACGCCTCGCGGTCGTGCTTCCCCTTGCGGCCGTGGTTCCAGAAGCCCATGGCGGCTGCGAGGTGGCCGGCCGGCGAGATCGGGGACGGGGAGAGGGCTAGGGTTTGAGGTGTTGGTCTCGAGGAGGCAGTAAGGGCCCGACTGGAGAGTATGGACGACGGACGATCCACGGCTTTCCCATTTAAGAGGGAAAGAGACCGTTCGTTGTGCGGATGACAGGTGGGGTCGACCACCCATGCGCATTTATGTCGGGCGGTCGGAGGTAGGTGGCCGCCTGCCACGCAGCCCCGACGTGGACGAGCGCGCGTCCGTTTGCTGTCCGCCGCGGCCCAAAATCGGCACATGTTTGCGCTCTAAATGGGGTGGCCCGGACACAAAACGGACAAGATGGGTCCAGACCGTCGCGCGCTGGGCCACCCGGTTTGTCCATTTTACCCCAAACGGACGGGGCCGAACAGGATCGGGTCGCGCAGTGGAGTTGGCCTTATCTCTTCACCATAGCTTCCAGTACTCCACACATCCACGATCTCCACCGCAACCACAACGGCGGGGGGCGGCATCAAACTCTCTCTCTTTGCGTTGGTGTAGTTGCAAGCTAACTATTTTTAGATACACATGCAACATTTTTATAAACACATATGGAGTTCAGGGCTACCCCTAAAAATGCAATGTGCGGGTGCTCTAAGAGCATCTACAGCTAGGCTCCCTAAACCCGTCTCAAACGCCCGGGCGGGCGAACCGGTCACAAAAAAACAATCCATCCCGGGCACCTTAAACCAGGCTCAAACGCCCGGGCTGTCCGACGCCCCTCATATTCAGCCTAAACATAGGCTGGATATGGGGCAGCCCGAGCATGCACGGGTGCTTCCACCTGAGAGACCCAGCCTGCCACCAACTCCACGGCCGTCCCATAAAAAACCCCAGCTCGATTACTCTCCTCTCTCGCTCCGTCCTCTCCTCTTCCCTCTTCGATTCCGATACAATCCGTCAATGTCGAGCTTCGGCGGCCACTCTAGCTCCGAGCTAAACATCGACAAGGAGCTGGCCCTCCGCATTGCCTTGGAGCGGCCCAAAGTGGACACCGGGGGCAACTCTGGATCTGCAGTGTCGCCGCAACTCCCGCTCAGGCGCAAACATGGACACGGACAGAGCTGGCCCTCCCAGCATACGCGTACCTCTGCCAGGGTGGCAAAATTGACTCCGCCCCCATGCCGTCCCCTTTCCACGCTGGCCGTTGCTCTGCGCGGGCAGTGGTGGGTGCTAGTGCCCGCGCTGTCGGCCCGGACGGGCACTCCGAAAGCGGAGACGCGCTCCATCTGCCGCGAGAGGCAGCATGCAAGGGAGAGGAACGCGGCGGAGCAATCCATGCACAGTTGCCTTGGGATGCCGACGGAGCCCGACGAAAACGAGCGGCTCCTCGGTTGGGTCCACCGTCGGTTGCTCACGACCGCGGAGACCGATGCTCGCCGCCTAAGGCGGAAGAACGCGAAGGCGCTCCGACTTGCTATAGAGCAGTCGGATCGCGACGCGAAGGAGGCAGTGGTGTAGGTAGCTCAGCTCGCGAAATTGAAGTGGCAGCACGACATCGCCGTTCGTCGGATGAAGGGGCTGATCATCCTCCCGACTCTGACCCCGACGAATGCGACGACCATAGCTCCACCCCCTCATGAGACGACCAAGATCCACGACCAGCCGCGGATGCCTACAGCTACACCGGCAAGCAGAAGCGGATAAGCCGGGCGAAGAAGTGATGAAGATGCTCCTCCTCCTATGTTTATTGTTTCTTTTAGTTGTTGAAGTTAAGAACTTGTTCGGCAATAAACTCCGATGATCTTTTGGATGATGTACAGATTGTTTATGTGCATTTGCTTGTCCGGTTGATGCCGATTTCATTGTGTGTTGTTTGATCACGTAGAGTTGCTCTTGCGATGCATGCTTAGTATGAATATAAGATACCGGATATGGGGTACGTGAAGGTGAAGAGAGAAATTTGAGGCATGACCAGTCAATGCCCACAGACTGACCCAGACGTGTCCACGGGCATCTGAGACATTGAGTTTGGTGTCCATGGCTGTAGATGCTCTAACATGCGTTGGCATGGGAATGCACCAGGGGGCTGCTCGTGAGGGAAGGACACATGACCATGCTCCTGGTTTTTACACCTGGTTTCCACTGCTGGTTTTCCGCTCGTGTACTTTTTTTCGAAACGGAGGCAAAAGATTTGCCCCATATATTAAATAAGAAGAAGAAAGAGTTGTTACAAGAGCCGAACACACGGCATGACAATTATTCTCGCAATATAATGTCCCCTAGCTTTCTAGCACCCGCAGTGACCCAAAGCTTTGCCTCATCGAGGACCATTTGAGGAAGGATGGTCGGTGGAGCACTCTTGTGGCGGAAGACTCTGGCATTCCTCTCGTTCCAAACGGACCAGGAGACGAGCATAGTGAGAGAGGCCATTGCTCGTCTATTAGGATTCTGCAAGTTGGTTTGCTTCTCCCACCACTCCTTCACCGAGCCAGCAAGATGCCAAGTGGTGGTGTCCATGTGCACAAGTCCCAACTTGTCAATGAGCATCCTCCAAAGCCTAAGAGTGTAGCGGCACTTGAAGAAAAGATGGACGCCAGACTCTTGCTCCCTTTTGCAAAGTTGGCAAAGGCCACAGTTGGGCTAGCCACGCCTGGACAACCTGTCTACAGTCCAAATTTGGTCTTGTAGAGCTAGCCACGAGAAGAATTTAACTTTGGGTGGAGCCCAAGCTTTCCACACCATGAAATCCATAGGGGAGAGAATCAACCCAAGGAATTGAGCCTTGTAGGTAGAGGATGCCGAGTAAATCCCGTCGCTTGAGTGCTTCCAGGTGATATCATCCTCGGCATGCTCGTCAAGGTGGACCTCATTCACGAGCATCCAAAGAAAGAAGAACTCATGAACATGGGCAGCGGTGACGGGCGTGTCAATCTTGATCTTCGGGATCCATGCATTCCCTTTAAGGGCCTCACGCACCTTCCAATTCTTTCTCCTGGAGGCACCAAAGATTAGCGGGGCAATGTCCTTGGGTTTGCGCCCAAGCAGCCAAGGAGAGTCCCAAAAAGGCGTTTTGGCACCATTTCCAATAGTAATCATGGTTGAGGCATAGAAAAAATTCAGGTCCTCCTCTGAGCATGGGTTACCAAGCCCCACCCAAAGCTTGTTGGGCTCCTTCCATTCAAACCATGGCCATCTCAGTCTCAAGGCACGGGCGAACTTGTCAGTGTTTAGTACCCCATGGCCACCATATTCGTGAGGACGACATACCACCACCCAGTTGACCTTGCATTTGGCACCCGTCGTCTTATCCGAGCCAGACCACAGAAACGCTCACTTAGTCTTGCTGAGATTCCGTAAAGTGCTCGGTGGCACAACGAGAGGCGTGATGGAGTACACCGCCTGGGAGGAGACAACCGACTTGACTAGAGTCATATGGCCGATGGTGGTAATATTTTAGCCCTCCCAAGTGACCAACTTTACAGCCGCTTTGTCTTCAAGGTATTGGAAATCCACTTTCCTAAGCTGCCAGACCGAGAGTGGGAGGCCCAAATATTTCACAGGGAAAGAAGCTCTTGCAGCCAGCATGCCATGAAGGATATTGTCCAAGTCAAGGTGGTTGCAGCGAATGGGCACAACAGAACTTTTGTGGAAGTTTGTGTGGAGGCCCGTGACCTCGCCAAAACTCCATAAAATAGCAGAGAAGTTCTCGATGTCCGTCTAGATCGGAGCCAGGAAAACAGCTGCATCATCCGCATACAAAGAAGTTCGCACCATGGTGCCACGACCATGAAGTTTGCGGAGAAGGCC